>JAUPFT010000025.1:16848488-18248488 GCA_036936625.1 Parnassius smintheus behrii
CACCAACTAGAAAAACTGTTGGTTGCTAACACACCTACCACGTTCTCAAAGAATACCAGCGTCAAATAGCGGCTCAATGCTGCAGTGTTTCGCATGGTGATTGTAGAGAACTGGAGACCATTTTTACTGGAAACTAGATATTTCAACTTATTCGTCAGACAACGCATTCTGCATTTTGATCCATAATCGTAGATACGTGTAGATATCTTTGGGGCAAGCATCCGCTTACTATCAGGTGGACTGTGTGCTCGTTTGGCACCTTCTTCTAATGAAAAATGAGCCAGTCTAGTGGGAGGATATAATGCTAAGAGGATGACGAATCGGCCAAATATGAGAACACGAATAATTAACGAATATGCCAAATGCCTTAAAGTAGGTACATAAGCAAGCTATGTATGTGTATAGACTCTAAGGTCGAATACAGAGTAAAAAACGAGTAGATCGCTCATCGTCATCACGAACTGTCGTGTCATAAAAGTTATAGCAGTAGACAAAAAAATGTTTTCACTTCGACACACATTAGGCGTAAACAAATATTTGTTAGGCGAATTTTTTACTCGACGCTACCTACTATGTTAGGACAGAACTTGACCTCGAACCCCAATTTAGACTGCTGTATCTTCAAAGGTAGGGTGAGTAACTATTTGAGAAACTGTGGACAGTCTTTGCACTGATCTAATTTACTTAAAGTTGATTAGTTGAATGTGTCGTTGGTGTAGTAGCCGTAGGTGCGGCTGCTGCCACACACATACACACACACACACACACACACACACACACGCGCGCGTGCACGCACGCACGCATGCACGCACGAACGCACGCACGCACGCATGCACGCACGCACGCACGCACGCACGCACACACACACACTCACACACAAACACACAAACATACACACACACACACACATAATCACACACACACACACACACGCACACACACACACACACACACACATACACCCGCGCACACACACACACACGCGCGCGCGCACGCATGCACGCACGCACGCACGCACGCATGCACACGCACACTCACACACAAACACACACACACACACACACACACACACACACACACACTCACACTCACACAAACACACACACACACACACACACACACACACACACACACAATTACACACGCACACACACACACACACACGCGCACACACACGCGCACACACAGGCACACACACAGGACACACGAGTTTTATGTTTAACAAATATAATCACACTGGGTTTCTTGCTGGTTCTTCCCAAGACGTATGTAAATGCAGATTCGGTTTGACCTAAGAAAATTGAAATAGCGTGCATCGTATAATTGTCAAGAAAGCTGGTTACGTTTTTCTCGATGAATTGTTACTGGTGGATGCGTTTTCTTGCTGATTACGGCGGCGATACTATTGTTCACATATTAGTATGCTTGTTGGGGATTCGATAAATAAATAAATACGAGATAAGATTTTGGAGACAACGAATTTGTGTTTCCTTATTTGTGGAAAAGCGTTTTATAAGTGGTTTGTTACATTGATCATTGACCAGTGTAGTCGTTTTAGCGTGGAAGACCTTTGACGACTCGAGGTGAAATGGAATGATTGTTTCTCTTAAAACGGACAAATTCAGCGAACTAAAAAGTTATTTAATTAAATATATTTAAAAATGCGCATTCTATGGCTAAATGCATTATATAATAGATTGCCAAAGAATTTGAAAAAAGGGCAATTAACATGTAGTAGGAAAAAGAAAATATTTTACATTTATAAGTTACTAATATTATATAAATTATAATATATTATCAATTATAATAATAAAACAATATATTAAGAAATTTAGTATACATATTAATAAAAAACCGGCCAAGAGCGTGTCGGGCCACGCTCATTGTAGGGTTCCGTAGTTTCCCGTCCGTCACAATAAGTGTTCCCACTTACGAGTTTAAAGGTGTATATTCATTATGTTCGCGCTCCAGCAGCGCTCCGCACTCCTGCAACTGCTCCCGGTAGTGGGTACGTGCGCGAACATGGAGCGTGCAACATGGCACGCTCCGCGGCAGGCGCTCCGACTTTCCATCCAAGTTCAAAATGATTTTCCTAGAAAGTCCTTATAAAGTTCTACTTTTCAGATTTTTTTCCTATTTTTTAAACTTATGGTTCAAAAGTTAGAGGGGGGGGGGGGACACATTGTTTTTTACTTTTGGAGCGATTATTTCCGAAATTATTAACATTATCAAAAAATGTATTTTGGAAACTCCTATTCATTTTTAAATACCTTTCCAACAATATATCACACGTTAGGGTTGAAATTAAAAAAAAAATCACTTCCCACTTTACATATAGGGGGGCTACCCTAATAAAAAATTATTTTCCAATTTTCATTTTACCACTTTGTCGGCGTGATTGATACACATATTGGTACCAAATTTCAGCTTTCTAGTGCTAACGGTCACAGAGATTAAGCGAGGACGGACAGACGGACAGACAGACATGGCGAAACTATAAGGGTTCCTAGTTGACCACGGAACCCTAAAAATGAGTTAGGAATTATCATTGAAATTTATCTGAAATGTGATTTTATTGCTTTTATTAACTTTGAAATTTGCATCGAAATGTTGTACACTCAAATTAATATTTAAGATCCAAATGTTCCAATTATATCATATTCAGGTAAATAAATACTATTACATTCTATTCTTAAGCCATTATCACATGTAAACGTAAACAGTATATATTAAAATGAAATTAATAAATGATATCGACGGTGAAGTGCCAATACCTTCTATCTGACATTTTTTGGGAAATTCACTTTTATATACATAATTTAAAGTTCTATTTCGCATGTCTTAGTAAAACCTCTAAACTGATTTTTTAACTGTAACAAGATTTATCACATTCTAGAAATACCTTCTAACTAAATCATCGTATCTATTTTATGACATTACCTCCTAACTTCTAAAATAGTTGTATATACCTGATCGTTTGTGCTTCCGAATTACAAATTAGAACTTCTTCTTTGTGCCAAAGAATCCGGAAGGAAAAGATGTTCCGCACTTCTACCTTAATATTTCAGTAATAATGAAAATACTCAGAAGATAGAACCTGAACCTTATTAGACTAGCTCCCAAGAATTGGACTATTTGGGCGATGACACTGACATAACTTATTGTCCCTCAGACTGCTGATATAGCTTCGAGTATTTATAGTTCGCAGTTACTTTTAGATAAACCATGCACTTCATCTAGTATCTACTACGGTAACATGAGCGAATTAAGAATAGGTGCGTCAAATTAAAGGTGATCCACATAAGAAGAAAATAAAAAATAAGAAGCTTTATATGTTAGGACAAGAATATCTGGGATACTCAAAGCTAAATAATAGAAAACTCAAACAGAACAAAGTAAGATCTGTTAGATAATTAGGCGATAGATGCTATTCGCAGTTTTGCAGCAAAAGTAAGGCGCGAAATTGCGAAAAATTTAATCATGAAAGACATCAAAAAATGTTTAAAGGTACAATAGTTTCTGGATAATTATGAACTATATGTCTGGTTACATGTACAAAGTGTTGTAACTAGACTTATAAGCTTATAACTCATAAGGAAACTGCAAAAAAAACGGTAAAGATGGTCAGGAATTGAGGCGAGAAGGTACATTTGAATATTTTTTGCCAATAAACGAATACCAAAATGTACAGGTTTGCAGAACCACATTTTTGAATACTTTGTCTCTTGGCTCGTACACCGTGCAATCTTGGCCTAATAGAGTAATTCCTTGACAGGAAGTTCAAAATATGCCCAAGGTTAAACCGCCACGATCCGGAACACTGCGAAAACTTCTTAAACCGCACGCAGCTTTTAAGATAACATTCACAAACTACCGTCTCACTATGCAAGAAAAGAGTCGTCAAAGTTATATTTAGAACCAATTTACCTCTCTGAATGATTTATATAGACAATATAAAGAACACTGTACTTAAAACAAAGAGCCTGTGCTATCTCGTTTCACATTCTAGAAACTGTTTCACGATAAAAATGTAAAGTTAATACCTCCTAACTAACCAAATACCAATAATATCGTATTATATATTGAAATGTCACTAGAAACAAAGAATTAATTATTCTTTTTATTTTATATATTGTAACGGTTGTTCTTATTCATAATAAACAAATATATTAATCAATTTTCAATCAGTTAAATATTTAAACGTTTTTTTCGCTTTGTGTGAAATTCTAAATTCAGCAGTTAGAAGATATTGGCACTTCACCGTCGATATATTATCATTTAACCTCTTTTACCGGAAATATCCTATCAAATAACATAAATATGGCCACCTACTCAATTAATGAACAAATCGCGTGCGTCAATATAAACGTAAAATATTACGCAATCATAATATAAATACGTACAAGTACATACAATCTTTACCATAAGTGCTTTTATTGTGTGTGTACTATAACATAAAAATAGGATGTCTCCAATTGCGTGTATTATGTTATTAGTATATAATACACTACACGGGTACTCTTGTTTGTATGTTGTGCCAATGCAATTATATGACCGTATTCAAGGTCATAGGTAGCTGCATAAAAGTGGTGTTCTAACCTGTAATTATGTCTAGACATAACGAACGTAAAGCTAGAAATCAAATCATTATCAAGTGATTAGTACAATGAGGATGTACCCACGAGGATTTTTTTATTGATGAACGCAAGAACAGTTTCAAAAGCAAATAATAATTAAATATAACATGAATAATCACGTAACCACAAAAGATAATTATTTAAAAGAAATTCAATCTAATATCGAAGAGCAGCATTTCCGGGAGCAACTCAAGGGAATTCCCCTTTTTATTCCTGATTTACACAGATCCCACATCAAATATTTTTCACTATATCATATACATCTACTACATTCATGTTCGCGTAAATTTAAGGAATACGCCGACGGAAGTAGTCGAAGGCATACGACCTCCCGCGAAGAGGGAGATAACTAGCGCAGTTATGTTTTCGACCCGTAAGGTCTAGTACCACCCATAACGGTGCAAGGAAAGTCGCTGATTCAGCAAGCATAGCGATTAGGTATCTCATGGGATAATCAAATTCCACACGAATTGAATGTGTTATGGTGGACACGGTTAGCTGAGATTAAGGTGTTAGGTCACTTAGAGTTACCTAGACACATTGCTGGACACATCAGCAAGGGGGAGTTGCATACATTCACGGATGCTAGTGAGAAAGCATACGCCGCCGCGGTGTGTTATGTCACCACGAGCGAGGACGAAGAGAGGCAGGTTACACTACTCGCCGTTAAAGCAAAAGTAGCGCCTTCGAAACCAATGTCCATTCCAGGGCTTGAATTACAAGCAGCCTTGCTAGGTTCATGACTATCCGCAGCGGTAGATAAGGATGGTGGATTAAAATATCCAAACGATTTTTTTGGACGGATTCACGTACAGTGTTGTCATTGATCAAGTCAGATGACTTGATCAATGACAACACGACACTCGAAATTTCAAACCACTTGTTGCTTATCGACTGGCTGAGATTGCAGATCACAGCCAGCCGTGTGAATGGAGATGGGTTCCAACGTCGCATAATGTGGCAGACGGCGTTACTAGAAGTTTTCTTTCCACTTTCGGGGAGAATCATCGTTGGTTTCAAGGACCAGATTTCCTCTGGTTAAATCCTGATTTAGACCCACGCAAGTAGACATAAAAATAAGCTTAGAAACAAAAGAAGAAAAATAATCTAAAAGCGTAAATACGCTAATGCCATCAAAAACATAACTTGTAAAAAAAACCTTCTTCTACCGTAAAAAGTTGTGAGATCCATACTAATACTAAGTCGGTTAATTTATTCAGTCCCTACTTAAGTGTCCTTCTGTTTCAAGTTATTACGTAACTAGCTAACCTAACAACATTTTATAGTCACCATATCAATGTTAAAAATCTATTATGTTTCAAATAAATAGATTGACTTTATATAAAGCCTATAATACTAATATACGTTACTGAAAATTCAGGCTTCTAGTTTTATCCACTACGAAGTTATAGGGTGTCGAAATCGCCTGAACTGCTTCGAGAAAAGTGTAGTACGGCCGTGCCGCTTTTTTGCTCGACTTGGCGGGGGCACTGCCGTGCCCCCAGATAAGAAAGAATACGAAAAAGAGACTAAGAACGATTTAGTAGTTTTGGAAGATTTCTTAGGGCAACCGCGCGAACGCTGTAAGCAGTAGAATAACTATAATGTTTAATTTACAACAGACTAGCAAGGTCAGAAAAGTCAGTTATGTGTTCCGACAATGTTTTAGTCAGGATCCGACGACGTATTAGAAATAGCACTTTCAAAGAAGGCTGAATTTCTTATTTGGAAGTTTGTTCAGGACGAGTGTTTCCACTCGGAAATAAGCTGTTTGAAGACAGGAAGGAATATCGAAAAGAATTCACGTTTAAGTGAATTAGCCGTGGGGTTAGAAGAGGATAACCTCCTTCGATTAAACGGTCGTTTACTTTTCAAGTCTAACTTAACAGAGGAAAGTCGAAAGCCTTTCATTTTGGACGGTAAACATGACATAATGAAAAAGATGATTAGAGAAGTTCATGATCATTTCGATCACGCTAATCACTAGACTGTGATGAATGACGTGAACCAGAAATTTTATGTTTTGAATTTATGTAATACAGTTCGTAGTATTGCACACTGTCAATGGTATAAGACTTACAATTCAAAGCCACAAATAGTGCCGCAAGGCAATCTTCCGTTAGAGAGAATAGCTTACTACGAGCCAGCTTTCATATGTTCTGCCGTAGATTATTTCGGCCCCAGGAGTGTATCCGTGGGAAGGCGACATGAGAAAAGATGGGGAGTTTTATTCACATGTCTGACCACCTGAGCAGTACATCTGAAATTAACAGCGTCATTGACAACATTGTCAATAATATCGTTAGGGTTATCGCCAGAGGAGGAAAACTTTCCGTTATTTCAAAGCTGTAAATAAAGAGTTAATACAAGCGTGCATCGAATGCTACGATAGTATAAATATTGAATCTTTTAAAAAATGTATTAATTGGCCCGGACCACATATGTGGGGAGCCTGGAAAAGATTAATAAGATCGATTAAGACTGCGTTGACCGCGACGCTTAAAGAAAGAAGTCCGAGAGAAAAAATCTTACGTACGTTGCTCTTAGAGGCTGAGCATACGGTCAATTCAAGATCATTAATTTCAATAAATATAGTCAGTCCTGAAGAAGGCTTGACTTCTCATCATTTCCTGCTAGGACGTTCATGTGGAGATAGTCCACCTGGATTATACACGGAACGACATTTAATTGGTCAACCTAGCTAGAAGGCCGCTCAGAAGGTAGCTGATCATTTTTGGTCTAGATGGCTGAAAGAGTATATGCCAACTTTGATGTTTCAGACGGGCGATAATGGGAGGTTTATAGAACCACAAGTGGGCGATATCGATTTGATAATAGATTATTCGTTACCACGCAGCACCTGGCCGCGAGGTAAAATTCACCGGACGTTACCCGGAAAAGATGGTCACACTAAAGTTGTTGACGTTATCACGAACACAGATACTTAAGTATACAGAGTAAACCTACGCTGCGTCACAGATTAAATAATAGTACTACTAGGTACGTCTCGTTTGATAGTTTTGGTACCCGCGACGCCTCTCAAATGATAGTGCTGACGCACAAGGGGGAGACTGTTGGCGACGCGAGATAAGCATCTCATTAAGTCTTTCATTCTGTCTTAAAGATTGAACATTAGAAATAATAAATTATTGTAAAATGCTTAAATTATGCTGTAATATTAATTTCTGAGTAAAGTAAGGTTATTTGCCTAAATTAGAGTCATGCATTACATAAGAATAAATAAAAGTACTACGTAGTAATACGAATTAAATAAAGAATTAAGAATATTTTATTCATTTTAAGCACTTTTGATTAATGTTCACTATGTTTTAATTACTGTTAAGACATACCAGTAATATTATGTTAGATAAGGACAGTTTAATGCTAGAGTGAAATAGTGCATATGTAAGACAAGGATAAGTATAAATATTAGAAAGGGGTGGCAAGAGTCTCCTATGGATCCAGAGGGTCGTATAAATTTGAGTTTGTCAACTTTTGTAGGTAATTAAGAAAAACGCAAGTTTTTTAACATGTTGAACGCCACGCAAAAAAATCGAGACTTTCCGTTCGGGCCATGGGGGTCACCCGTGAGCCTTATTAGTTGTTCCATTCAGGCCACGGGAGTCACTGGTGAGCCGCGCAAGAGGTTCACTGTAAACGGGTCTCACAAGCCACAGATTGCAGTTATTTTACAAAACACGTATGAAAGTGAGCCGCGTGGCCCCTGGACTGCTCCAGTCGACGTGGTTTTCAAATCCCATATAAACTTGTAGTTGTATCAAAGGTAAAGTCCTAAATACGATCTTAGTGACGTGCCTTATTTTTTGTTTGTATAAATAGCGCGAATAAAACAAAAAAATAATTATATGTTTATTACATTAAAAATAACTAAAAATAATGAAATCATCAGATAATCGAACTTAACATGGTAATTCTTTTACAACAAAATCAACTTGAAATAATTAAATTCTTCATAAACAGAGCATAATAATGACGCTTCTTCTGCGATAAAAACTAAACTATATAAATTATCATTATTTGTAACTTGTAATGACACTTCTTTTTAGAATCAAATTAAAAATTACTATTATAAAAACAACATTATCAATGGATCCTGTTGAAACAAGGTAAGCAAGGAGAAGGTTGGTCTGGACATTTTTGGCAATATGTTAATACGCTTAGTAGTAGTTTTTGATTTAGCTTGTTTGTGACCCATGATTGGTACGTTGTCTGCGTAACCTTAGCAACATGTCCTTCTGACGGTTCTTGCCAAGCCCTCTTTCTTTACCAGAGTACGTTTCATCTTCTCGGTCTTTCACTATATCATCATCATCACCTTCTTATTTGACCAACTAAATTCCACGCTATTTGCTTCCTACTCAGATCTAAATTTCTGGCTATAAGCGTTCTTCGTGGCAACTCCATTTAAAATGTTTACGAAACAAACAAAACTGAGCAAAAAAACTTACACGAAACTCGAACGTGGGAAAAACAAGTTCTTCTCAGGTACTAAAACTTAAAGGATTAATATAATGAAAAGCAAAACAGCTGAATGCCATAATGCAAAAGGGAGGTAAAACAATTAATGCATCAGCAATATTTTGATCGGAGTATATCCGAACGATCACGAACGATAGACTAGCTAGTGTTTTTTATCGCACTGTGCTGCCAACTTATATCAAACTTTACGCCAGATTCCACTAGATAATTTTTAGCGCTTAGATATTTAAAAGTGCTATAGACCCTAGAATTGCACTAGATCTAGCGCCAAATGCGCTAAAAAGGCAACATTGATGAGATATGTGGTGAGCCGCCGCGCGACCCCGTGGCCCCCGCGTACCGAAATTCTGTAAATCTTCCTAGGAGGCCACGCGGCCCACCGGTGAGACTCTTGCTATATCTCTTAAACTAGTTATTAGATTTTGCCTATTTTTATTTTCTGTGTATTTCATTGCATTTACAACTTTGGTATAAAAATCTGAAGTTGTGAAAAATTACGGATTACGTGATTTTGACTTGGCCATATATGGAAATGTGATAGTGAAAATTATCGGTTTGTGTATATATCGCGGATGGCTCCCTTACGGTTTAGCTCGAGACTACCTTAGTAAGTTGATCAATTTTCAATTCAAATGCACCCTCCTTTCTGCTGCGCCCTCCTTTCTGCCAAGGAAGGTCGCATTCGTATACGGCTTAGAGATCTCTCGTCAGATCGGTAAGCCAATCCATAAAGGCGGTGTTTAGTGGGTAAAAGTCTCCACATAACCACGCAGCCGGATGCGTGGTATGCTATGAGCATTCACCGCCTCCCTCCCCCGCTTTCCGGAGGGTTGTCCATATTTGCTTCGAGCGCAAAAAAAAATTTAATTCGTTGGGGACCAGCTACAGTTTCCAGTTATAAATCAAGAAAGAAAACGAAATTAGTAAAAGTGGTCAAAGTAGTGAAATTTCGTTACCGCATTTCCAAAGGGCATTTACGAACAATTGTTGTTTTATTTCGCCAATGTCTACCTGATAAGTAGAGAAGTAGAATGATATACAGTCAACTAAGTACATAACTGACATCTGGACCGGGACCATTCCTTGGGGACCGTAATCTTAGTCATCAACCACTTTCTTTTGAGAAAGCGGTCGAGGTTCTATGCCGCACGTCTTATCAGTCAGGGTTCAGGGGTCACGCCCACGGCGTTGAATCCTGAACCCAACGAGGTGTGGTATATGAAAGGAGCCAGTAATTCGTTGATCACTGTCGAGGGCGTGAGATGAAGAACGTGATGATTCTTTTCAGGTAGTTAATTCGTTTTTTTTTTTTATAAAATTATCTTTTAACTAGGGCTTTTTTGTGTATGGAAGCATTTTAAGAAAAAAGAACTGCGCATGGAAAATACCAGACTCGAAATAATTACTTGTAGGCGATACAAGTAATTGTTCCGTACTGGATACAGATCTGCAGCCCCGCAAGGCCATTCACTATCCGATGCACTATAGTAGTTAGGTTGTACCAGTTCTGGCGCACTTGTAGTTAGGTTGTACCAGTTCTGGCGCACTGAGTCAGTACTACTATACTAGTAGTTAGGTTGTACCAGTTCTGGCGCACTTGTAGTTAGGTTATACCAGTTCTGGCGCACTGAGTCAGAAGTGGTACAAGTACGACGTTCGTCGACTCACGTTCCAAAAAAAAAGAAGAAGGTTTTGGCATGCTCTCATCACGAATCTGCGGTCCATTTTTGCGTAGGATGCACGGTTCCGGAGATGTGCAGATCAATTAACTCTTATCTAATTGATATCCGGTGTAGCCTCAACCGTCATTAGCGCTCCATTGTCCTTATCTACTTATCTATTGTTGATTGAATACCGTCATTATCTATTATTCGTCAGCGTGTGGGTCGGCTTATGCTATTGTATTATACTCCTTTGTTCCTATCTACAACACTAATCTGGATCATCAATAAAACACATTACCTAATTTTGTTAAAATTTTTATTTATAAAATACAAAATCTTATTACTTATTATCTATAAAATAGGAGCGAAACATCTCATCCACTAACATCGTTATCGTATCGTTGTACAATGTGTTCTCTGTAATTATACTCGTAAAACTATGCATTGAACATTCCTGAAACTTACATAGCAAATACATTAAGCAATATTCGCCACAAACTGAAGTCCACTCATTCTGAATCCTATCAACATTCCAGTTCCATCTTTTACAATTCTTTTTTAAAAACTCTAGATGATATCGTACAGGTGCTCGTCTGTATGAATCAAAATATTGACCGACGTCATTCGTATCGATATATAAAGCTACCCAATGTGACCCTGGTTTATCATCTGTACCCATATTGCATATTACCTAGTCATAGTTTAATATAAAATAAATGAAACAAATTTATTCATTATGTAACCATTTATATACCAAAATGAACTTAACAAAACATAGATTCCTATGACACTATAGTTTATTCAAAATGACCTCCGTGATTTTGAATACAGGCCTTCAATCTGCGCGGCCAGTCGTCTATCGCAACACGAACGAGGTTCATGTCAATATCGGCGGCTGCCTTAATCAAGGATGTCTTGAGTGACTCCAAATTGGGATGAGGCTTTGAGCACGCCTTTTCCTCTAAGTGTTGCCATATCTTGTAATCTAACGGATTCAAATCTGGACTGGAGGAGGGCCAGTCTTTGTGTCGGATGAAGTCGATTTCACGCGCCGCCAGCCAGTCTCGTGTGCTCTTCGCTCTATGAGCTGACGCCGAATCTTGTTGGAATACCCAGTGCCTGTTATTGAACATGGTATGAGAAACAGGTTACACAAGGTTCGTCAGGACTGTATTTTGATACACAACTGCATTCGGTTTTACATTTTTCTCACAAAAATGTACCTCTGTTAAACCCAATAACAAACTCCCAACCATACCATGAGCGTGGATGGAAAATGACCTCGTTGGACACGCGGAATACGGTTGCTCGCTTCTACACTACTGTGTGCGTACACCTTATCATTTTGTTTGTTGTAGCTCTATTCTACGGTAAAAATTTTTTCATCCGAAAAAAGAATTTCCCGATATTTTTTTCCCGCGTACCGCTTCCACAAAGCGCGGCATCTCTTCAGTCTCAGGTCCATTAGACGAGCATTCAAACGATGTCCTGTTTTTCTTCAATATGCCCGAAGCCCTAAGTCTTCATTTAACACCCTTTTCACCGTGGTTCTGCTTAACCCCATCTGAAGGGCCAACAGTTTCTGCTTACGTTTGGGCTTTCTTTGAATTCGCGCCTTTACACTTACACTATACTTTTATCACTGCTGGAGTCCTAACAGACCGAGGGCGACCACTTCTTGACCTGTCATCTACACTAGAGTCTTCATTGTATCGTTTGATGGTACGATAAACGAATCTTTTGGTTATATTCAAAATTTTCAGTATATCAAAAAATTTAATTGGCGCGTAATCGCAACGATGCAACGCAATAACTGCAACACGGTCTTTTTTAAGCGTCATCTCCATGTGTAAAAATGAGTAAAATTCTAAAAAGTATACAGTTTTATTTTCATGAACAATTCGAATTCTATAAACTTTTTTGTGGCCAGCATTCTAAAAGAAAAGTTTTTACTGTGTGACAATACTTATGACCTGACTAGGTATATACGTTGGTACGTGTGTGTACATGGGCAGTCTGCTAGCAGCATGAACATTATTTTCTAGACTGGTGTGAATCTTTTTCAGATGTTGTTGTACATCTAGTGTATCCATGATATTACTGCTATTAGTAGATTATTACAGTACAATCTCCTCAATGACTAACATAGGAATGATCAATTATGTGATTTCTAAATATTAAATTGCATTTTTTTCTGTTATACAAAACGTATTTGAGTCATCAATACACTGAATAAGACGCAACACGAAGTAAGGCTGAGATAAGCAACAGAATGTGAGATAAGGTTGTTGACGCATAAAGTTATTATCAATTCTACTGTAGCAATTCTTTAGATTAGAATTATTACTTACTGGTACTATATAAGACCAAGCAAATGCTGTCATGGAGTTAGCGTATGGTCGTTTGACCGCAGTGTATCTATCAATACTACATTTGTGTTACTTCAACGCATCAAAGGCCATAGATGTAAGTGTTTAATCTATTGACAAAATTACTTTTCTTTCTGTTATTTTCTTACGTGTGTATGATTTGGTGTTAACAAATTATATTTAAATATTGTGTGTGTGTGTGTGTATATGATTAAGCCGTGGTAGCTCAGATGGTTAGCGCAAGCTGTAAATTTCACAGTACGCGACCCGGGTTTCGATCCCCGCCGGCACCAATTAAATTGTTAATTGCAATTTTAAGTGTTTATTCTATTCACACACTTACTTTTCTTTCTGTTATTTTCTTACGTGAGTATGATTTGGTGTTAGCAAATTATATTTAAATATTGTGTGTGTATATGATTAAGCCGTGGTAGCTCAGATGGTTAGCGCAAGCTGTAAATTTCACAGTACGCGACCCGGGTTCGACCCCCGCCGGCACCACTTAAATTGTTAATTGCAATTTTAAGTGCTGATTTACCACGTGCTCGGCGGTGAAGGAAAACATCGTGAGGAAACCTGCATATCTGAGAAAATTTCGAAGGCATGTGAAGTTCGCCGACACGCATTGAGACCGCGCCGCGGATATTTTCTAGCCATAAATATAAATACAAAGACAATAGCAGAAAGTAAAAAGTTAAAAAATACTTTTTTAACAATGACAGTCATTAGTTGATCATTAGTGAATGTGATTCTGTTTTCTTAAATTACAGGAAGAAAAGAGCAGAAGGAAGAAATGGGATGATGGGAAGTAATGAAGAATGAATTGTTATGTGAAGTTTGTTGAAACAAACATATTTTAGTCACGTGTAAATACTTTTAACATTTTGGTTCAAAATGACACAAAATCTAAAAAATATTAGATACATCATCGACATGGACGGATTTTACATTACATATCCTCATAAACATTTACAATGTAGAGAAATGGCTATTCTAAACGTAAAACTATCAAATAAAAATGATTCGTTTATCGATCATTATTTGTTTCGGCAAAGTTATCCTTTCAATTATTTGTCGCCAAAAGACAAAAAAACTGTTCGTTATTCTGAAACACACGTGCACGGCATTCCATATTTTGATGTGACCGAAGAATTAAAATGTGCCTACAAACAAGAGAACATCATTCCCATATTAAATTGGTATATTAGAAATTTGTGCAAAGACGAAGTGATCGCATACAAAGGTGGTTCAACAGAAAAACAATTTTTAAAAATGTTGACGACGAATGATAGAATTTTTAATATTGAAGAAAACCAACTGTCCAAAATACAATGATTTGGTAAATGTCATAAATTTAAACAAACGTTATGTGTGTAATAATCATATGTTTGCAAAAAATAATCACAAAATTTTACATTGTTCTTGTGACGAAGTGTGGGTTTTTTACAAGTGGTTATTACTTGAAAATAAAATTTTAAATTAATCATAAATTTTGTTTGATTTCCAAAAAAATATATATTTGCAAAAAATAATCACAAAATTTTACATTGTTCTTGTGACGAAGTGTGGGTTTTTACAAGTGGTTATTACTTGAAAATAAAATTTTAAATTAATCATAAATTTTGTTTGATTTCCAAAAAAATTTGTCATAGTATACTATATAATACAAAGGTGGTTGAACAGAAAAACAATTTTTAAAAATGTTGACGACGAATGATAGAACTTTTAATATTGATACAAATGTCCAAAATACAATGATTTGGTAAATGTCATAAATTTAAACAAACGTTATGTGTGTAATAATCATATATTTGCAAAAAATAATCACAAAATTTTACATTGTTCTTGTGACGAAGTGTGGGTTTTTTACAAGTGGTTATTACTTGAAAATAAAATTTTAAATTAATCATAAATTTTGTTTGATTTCCAAAAAAATATATATTTGCAAAAAATAATCACAAAATTTTACATTGTTCTTGTGACGAAGTGTGGGTTTTTTACAAGTGGTTATTACTTGAAAATAAAATTTTAAATTAATCATAAATTTTGTTTGATTTCCAAAAAAATTTGTCATAGTATACTATATAATACAAAGGTGGTTGAACAGAAAAACAATTTTTAAAAATGTTCACGACGAATGATAGAACTTTTAATATTGATACAAATGTCCAAAATACAATGATTTGGTAAATGTCATAAATTTAAACAAACGTTATGTGTGTAATAATCATATATTTGCAAAAAATAATCACAAAATTTTACATTGTTCTTGTGACGAAGTGTGGGTTTTTTACAAGTGGTTATTACTTGAAAATAAAATTTTAAATTAATCATAAATTTTGTTTGATTTTTCAAAAACATTAGTTATAGTATACTATATAATACAAAGGTGGTTCAACAGAAAAACAATTTTTAAAAATGTTGACGACGAATGATAGAATTTTTATTATTGAAGAATACAAATGTCCAAAATACAATGATTTGGTAAATGTCATAAATTTAAACAAACGTTATGTGTGTAATAATCACATATTTGCAAAAAATAATCACAAAATTTTACATTGTTCTTGTGACGAAGTGTGGGTTTTTTACAAGTGGTTATTACTTGAAAATAAAATTTTAAATTAATCATAAATTTTGTTTGATTTTTCAAAAACATTAGTTATAGTATACTATATAATACAAAGGTGGTTCAACAGAAAAACAATTTTTAAAAATGTTGACGATGAATGATAGAATTTTTAATATTGAAGAATACAAATGTCCAAAATACAATGATTTGGTAAATGTCATAAATTTAAACAAACGTTATGTGTGTAATAATCATATATTTGCAAAAAATAATTACAAAATTTTACATTGTTCTTGTGACGAAGTGTGGGTTTTTTACAAGTGGTTATTACTTGAAAATAAAATTTTAAATTAATCATAAATTTTGTTTGATTTTTCAAAAACATTAGTTATAGTATACTATATAATACAAAGGTGGTTCAACAGAAAAACAATTTTTAATAATGTTGACGACGAATGATAGAATTTTTATTATTGAAGAATACAAATATCCAAAATACAATGATTTGGTAAATGTCATAAATTTAAACAAACGTTATGTGTGTAATAATCATATATTTGCAAAAAATAATCACAAAATTTTACATTGTTCTTGTGACGAAGTGTGGGTTTTTTACAAGTGGTTGTTACTTGAAAATAAAATTTTAAATTAATCATAAATTTTGTTTAATTTTTCAAAAACGTTACTTATAGTATACTATATAATACAAAGGTGTTTCAACAGAAAAACAATTTTTAAAAATGTTGACGATGAATGATAGAATTTTTAATATTGAAGAATACAAATGTCCAAAATACAATGATTTGGTAAATGTCATAAATTTAAACAAACGTTATGTGTGTGTATATGAGTATGATGTGCTGATGTAAAAATACTATTATTAAAAGATGGTTATTTGTTGAGTTTCACCATCAAACATTTCAAGATTTGGAATTCCTTGATGATAGTTAACATTTGGTAAATTATATAAAGGTTGGATTTCGTCAAAGCACCATGTGATCTGATTCAAATCACAATTACATACTTCTGTAACTGATTTTATGTAATTTGTTACAAAATTTGACTTCCCACATCCACTTCGTCCTGCCACAATAGCAGTACACGGATGTATAAAGTGAAACATTACACACGTCTAAAGTTCTAAGGTGAGAAATAAAAAATGAAAGTGTTGGTGTAAACAATTCAAACAAAATTTATGATTAATTTAAAATTTTATTTTCAAGTAATAACCACTTGTAAAAAACCCACACTTCGTCACAAGAACAATGTAAAATTTTGTGATTATTTTTTGCAAATATATGATTATTACACACATAACGTTTGTTTAAATTTATGACATTTACCAAATCATTGTATTTTGGACATTTGTATCAATATTAAAAGTTCTATCATTCGTCGTGAACATTTTTAAAAATTGTTTTTCTGTTCAACCACCTTTGTATTATATAGTATACTATGACAAATTTTTTTGGAAATCAAACAAAATTTATGATTAATTTAAAATTTTATTTTCAAGTAATAACCACTTGTAAAAAACCCACACTTCGTCACAAGAACAATGTAAAATTTTGTGATTATTTTTTGCAAACATATGATTATTACACACATAACGTTTGTTTAAATTTATGACATTTACCAAATCATTGTATTTTGGACAGTTGGTTTTCTTCAATATTAAAAATTCTATCATTCGTCGTCAACATTTTTAAAAATTGTTTTTCTGTTGAACCACCTTTGTATGCGATCACTTCGTCTTTGCACAAATTTCTAATATACCAATTTAATATGGGAATGATGTTCTCTTGTTTGTAGGCACATTTTAATTCTTCGGTCACATCAAAATATGGAATGCCGTGCACGTGTGTTTCAGAATAACGAACAGTTTTTTTGTCTTTTGGCGACAAATAATTGAAAGGATAACTTTGCCGAAACAAATAATGATCGATAAACGAATCATTTTTATTTGATAGTTTTACGTTTAGAATAGCCATTTCTCTACATTGTAAATGTTTATGAGGATATGTAATGTAAAATCCGTCCATGTCGATGATGTATCTAATATTTTTTAGATTTTGTGTCATTTTGAACCAAAATGTTAAAAGTATTTACACGTGACTAAAATATGTTTGTTTCAACAAACTTCACATAACAATTCATTCTTCATTACTTCCCATCATCCCATTTCTTCCTTCTGCTCTTTTCTTCCTGTAATTTAAGAAAACAGAATCACATTCACTAATGATCAACTAATGACTGTCATTGTTAAAAAAGTATTTTTTAACTTTTTACTTTCTGCTATTGTCTTTGTATTTATATTTATGGCTAGAAAATATCCGCGGCGCGGTCTCAATGCGTGTCGGCGAACTTCACATGCCTTCGAAATTTTCTCAGATATGCAGGTTTCCTCACGATGTTTTCCTTCACCGCCGAGCACGTGGTAAATCAGCACTTAAAATTGCAATTAACAATTTAAGTGGTGCCGGCGGGGGTCGAACCCGGGTCGCGTACTGTGAAATTTACAGCTTGCGCTAACCATCTGAGCTACCACGGCTTAATCATATACACACACAATATTTAAATATAATTTGTTAACACCAAATCATACTCACGTAAGAAAATAACAGAAAGAAAAATAAGTGTGTCAATAGAATAAACACTTAAAATTGCAATTAACAATCTAATTGGTGCCGGCGGGGATCGAACCCGGGTCGCGTACTGTGAAATTTACAGCTTGCGCTAACCATCTGAGCTACCACGGCTTAATCATATACACACACACACACAATATTTAAATATAATTTGTTAACACCAAATCATACACACGTAAGAAAATAACAGAAAGAAAAGTAATTTTGTCAATAGATTAAACACTTACGTCTATGGCCTTTGATGCGTTGAAGTAACACAAATGTAGTATTGATAGATACACTGCGGTCAAACGACCATACACTAACTCCATGACTGCATTTGCTTGGTCTTATATAGTACCAGTAATTAATAATTCTAATCTAAAGAATTTCTACAGTAGAATTGATAATAACTTTATGCGTCAACAACCTTATCTCACATTCTGTTGCTTATCGCAGCCTTACTTCGTGTTGCGTCTTATTCAGTGTATTGATGACTCAAATACGTTTTGTATAACAGAAAAAAATGCAATTTAATATTTAGAAATCACATAATTGATCGTTCCTATGTTAGTCATTGAAAAGATTCACACCAGTCTAGAAAATAATGTTCATGCTGCTAGCAGACTGCCTATGTACACACACGTACCAACGTATATACCTAGTCAGGTCATAAGTATTGTCACACAGTAAAAACTTTTCTTTTAGAATGCTGGCCACAAAAAAGTTTATTGAATTCGAATTGTTCATGAAAATAAAACAGTATACTTTTTAGAATTTTACTCATTTTTACATATGGAGATGACGCTTAAAAAAAGACCGTGTTGCAGTTATTGCGTTGCATCGTTGCGATTACGCTCCAATTAAATTTTTTGATATACTGAAAAATTTGAATATAACCAAAAGATTCGTTTATCGTACCATCAAACGATACAATGAAGACTCTAGTGTAGATGACAGGTCAAGAAGTGGTCGCCCTCGGTCTGTTAGGACTCCAGCGGTGATAAAAGTATAGTGTAAGTGTAAAGGCGCGAATTCAAAGAAAGCCCAAACGTAAGCAGAAACTGTTGGCCCTTCAGATGGGGTTAAGCAGAACCACGGTGAAAAGGGTGTTAAATGAAGACTTAGGGCTTCGGGCATATCGAAGAAAAACAGGACATCGTTTGAATGCTCGTCTAATGGACCTGAGACTGAAGAGATGCCGCGCTTTGTGGAAGCGGTACGCGGGAAAAAAAATCGGGAAATTCTTTTTTCGGATGAAAAAATTTTTACCGTAGAATAGAGCTACAACAAACAAAATGATAAGGTGTACGGACACAGTAGTGAAGAAGCGAGCAACCGTATTCCGCGTGTCCAACGAGGTCATTTTCCATCCACGCTCATGGTATGGTTGGGAGTTTGTTATTGGGTTTAACAGAGGTACATTTTTGTGAGAAAAATGTAAAACCGAATGCAGTTGTGTATCAAAATACAGTCCTGACGAACCTTGTGTAACCTGTTTCTCATACCATGTTCAATAACAGGCACTGGGTATTCCAACAAGATTCGGCGTCAGCTCATAGAGCGAAGAGCACACGAGACTGGCTGGCGGCGCGTGAAATCGACTTCATCCGACACAAAGACTGGCCCTCCTCCAGTCCAGATTTGAATCCGTTAGATTACAAGATATGGCAACACTTGGAGGAAAAGGCGTGCTCAAAGCCTCATCCCAATTTGGAGTCACTCAAGACATCCTTGATTAAGGCAGCCGCCGATATTGACATGAACCTCGTTCGTGTTGCGATAGACGACTGGCCGCGCAGATTGAAGGCCTGTATTCAAAATCACGGAGGTCATTTTGAATAAACTATAGTGTCATAGGAATCTATGTTTTGTTAAGTTCATTTTGGTATATAAATGGTTACATAATGAATAAATTTGTTTCAATTATTTTATATTAAACTATGACTAGGTAATATGCAATATGGGTACAGATGATAAACCAGGGTCACATTGGGTAGCTTTATATATCGATACGAATGACGTCGGTCAATATTTTGATTCATACAGACGAGCACCTGTACGATATCATCTAGAGTTTTTAAAAAAGAATTGTAAAAGATGGAACTGGAATGTTGATAGGATTCAGAATGAGTGGACTTCAGTTTGTGGCGAATATTGCTTAATGTATTTGCTATGTAAGTTTCAGGAATGTTCAATGCATAGTTTTACGAGTATAATTACAGAGAACACATTGTACAACGATACGATAACGATGTTAGTGGATGAGATGTTTCGCTCCTATTTTATAGATAATAAGTAATAAGATTTTGTATTTTATAAATAAAAACTTTAACAAAATTAGGTAATGTGTTTTATTGATGATTCAGATTAGTGTTGTAGATAGGAACAAAGGAGTATAATACAATAACATAAGCCGACCCACACGCTGACGAATAATAGATAATGACGGTAGTCAATCAACAATAGATAAGTAGATAAGGACAATGGAGCGCTAATGACGGTTGAGGCTACACCGGATATCAATTAGATAAGAGTTAATTGATCTGCACATCTCCGGAACCGTGGATCCTACGCAAAAATGGACCGCAGATTCGTGATCAGAGCATGCCAAAACTTTTTTTTTTTTTTTTAGGCTCGTGAGTAGGAGAACGTCGTACTTGTACCACTTCTGACTCAGTGCGCCAGAACTGGTATAACCTAAAACTACAAGTGCGCCAGAACTGGTACAACCTAACTACTAGTATAGTAGTACTGACTCAGTGCGCCAGAACTGGTACAACCTAACTACAAGTGCGCCAGAACTGGTACAACCTAACTACTCACTATTGATGATAAAGTTAAAAAGACCAATAAAAATGTAGTTCCGTAAAATCAGTCTAACTTTTTTATGTTCATTAATTGATGAATGACGAGCCGTGGTAGTTCAGATGGTTAACGCTCGCTGTAACACGTATAACAGAACGCGAGTAACCCGGGTTCGATTCCCGCCGGCACCAACGAAATTGTTAATTGCAATTTTAAGTGCTGATATACCACGTGCTCGGCGGAATAAGAAAAAAAAATATTTCGAAGACATGTGACAGTTTACCAACACGCATTGGGGCAGCGCGGTGGACACTTCCTTGCCCTAAAACCCTCTCAGAAATGAGGGGAGGCCTGTGCCCAGCAGTGGGACGTATATAGGCTGTAACTTTACTTAATTGATGAATGTAGCAAAGTAAATTAATACGTAGTATTTCAGATATTAATAAGTCTGTTTAAAAATGTATATTTAAGGCCATCTTGTAGTATGGTGAACAGAATATGAAGGCATTACCCCATACCTCATTTTAAACAAAAATATCGAGCGAAAAACACAAAATTTCGAAGAATTTTAGAGTTAAACAACTTGGATCCAACCTCGAAGATGTTTTTTTTTTTAATATAGTATAGGATGACAAACGAGCACACAGTCCACGTGATGATAACTGAATACTGTGGCCCATAAATATCTACATTTTTCCTCGATCAAAACGCAGATACGTTGTCACGCGTGAGGACTAAGATGGAGTACCTAGTTTCCAGTAAAAAGGGTCTCCTCCGGTTTTATACACTAACCATTCGAAACACTGCAGCATTCAACTACTGTTTTATGTTGGTATTCTGTAAGAGCGTGGTCCTACCCCGGTTGAGCCGACCCATTCGCGCTAGAACTTTAATGTAGTTGCAGTATGGCTCTACCACGTAAAAAAATAGAAGATATAAAAGATTTCTTGGCGAGCACTGCATAAATAATATACTGTCTAGGGCAGAGCACTGGCCAAAGCGGCCACGATGGCTTGAACTATTAGATTTTGTTAGTTTGTTTCAAAGGATAAAATTAGAACTGAAATAAAAATGTGTTCATGTTGAGAAAACATTTTTATTTAAGTTTTTATTTTTATCTTTTGAAACAAAACAACAGAATCTAATAAATAGCTAGTAGTTCTAATACATAATAAGCTTTTCCATCTGACATAACTTTCACACGGTTTCATTAAGGAAACTCTACAAGGTACATTAATGAACAAAATAGTGTCATCTTTATGATTTTTTTTCTATATCGATCCTATTAATATGATTCGCGATTTCTGTTTTTACACACCACTTGTCTATGTGCAAAATTTTTATAAAATTGTTGTTATTGTTTCAAAAAAGGTTAAAGGGTATTAATTACAACATCACTTTAAGTAAACACGTGAATGTGGTTAAGGTAAGTTATCGTTGTTGAAATGAGATTAAATTTCAGATACACGATTTACCTCGTCGATCAGAGAAGGTCTTAACATTTTAAGCGGAAATTTAGTTCTTGGAAATCTAATCTAAATGGTGTTTATTATAAGTTACGTGAGGGTAATATGGTGCCCATAAGCTTTAGCACCCTATAAAACATAAATTAGGAGAAGGGCAGAAACAAAAACACAAAGTCGTATACTATAGCTAATATATTAAGAAAAAAAATATCAAACAAGCTTTTGCAATAATGAGGAACACATCGAAAAATCTACTTAAAAAAAACTGGTTAGGTAGTGTGGTTACACTACACCATACTAAAATCGACTAAAATATTTGCTTTCATGTCAACTGTCAAAATGGCGTCAATAAAGCAGCGCCCTTTTGACCCTTTATTATTTCATTGAACGATGAAGAGCTATCGTATCACAAAGCCATCTATGCAAACAAGGCTGTAGTTTTGAGTTATAAGAAAGTGAACATAATAATCGGATGACTATATTACCCTCACGTGCAATATGGTTTTAATGAAAGAAAAATAAAAAAATATTTTACGTCCATCTCTATCTTTCTCTATCTCTAACATAATATAATGGGTGCGTTTGGCAGAAAAAAGCGCTAGCAAGCGCTTACTAGCGCTAAAATAGTTTTCGGCCAGGACACGATTGCTACTTCAGTAGCGCTGACACAATCCGCCATTTTGCTTATTTTTTGAAGTAGAGTTTATAAGTTCTTTTTTGCAATATTAGTTTTAAGTAATATAATGACATGAATAGACATATACATTTTATTAAAAAATCATGATTGGTAAGTTTTTAGTATGAGTACCTACTTCACAAACATATATTTAAATTAGGTTAGGTTCCCCGGTTAAAACTAACATCGTGTCCTATAGGAAAATAGCTACTTACGATTTGACAGCGCTTACCGCTTACGATCGCCATTTTGCTTACAAGCGCTTGGCAGCGCTTTTTTCTGCCAAACGCACCCATTGTCTTATCGGATTTATTTTATATCGAACTCATGTTAGATAAATCAATAAATGAGATATTATTGGAAAATACCAAATATAGATATAATATCAGACATCATATTTAAAATATAATACGTGGTATAGTGTAGGCTATGTTATGATTGTAGCACGAATTAATCGGCTCGACCGGGGAATTACTACGCTTTCACAGAATGCCAGCGTACAGTAACAGCTTAATGCTGCTGTGTTTTTGTATGGTGAGTATAGAGAACCGGAGACTTTTTTTAATGGAAATGAGGCATTCTATCTTAGTCCTCAAGGGTGATAACTGATAACACATCCGCATTTTGATTCTTTATCGAGGATAGACGTAAATAGACATCTATATCCATCCTGGATCATCTTATAAACATGGGTCACAGCATTCACTTATCGACAGGTGGACAGTGTGCTCGTTGGTCACTATTAATCTACAATAAGTTCTTACTTTATAGCCTATCAAAAGCCTACCACTAAAAATAGGCTTTCCCCCATAGATTACATGTCCTACTTTCTAAGAATAAACCTATTGTAAGTAACCCACTGAGTTACCCCAAACCTTAAAACCGATAACGGTCTAGTTATTAAAGGTCCTGTAGCGGTTTGTGAGTTTTTCCCAAATAATGGTACGCAACCGGCAAACAGAATATCGACCAATGATCATCGATATAACGATATACACACATTGCCAAAACTAACATCGGATACAAATCAAACTGTCAGTCTTCAAAAAATTAAATGAAAATGAAACAGCTAATATTGTCGATGGTCTGGAAATAATACTAGTACCATAGAATACTATAATAGGTACATACATAATAGAACGGGGGAGTGGGCGGAGCCCGAGTAGCCACTTATTTGTCAATCCACACGTGTAAATGTCAACACGAGATGTGTTTTGACGTACCAATCGTTTCCAAATTTCGCATGCAAATTATTTAGATAATACCAAATTGCACATTATTTACATATAAATATGTATTAAAATTTATACGATTTTTTTGATGATTTTGAACATTAATCCAAAGTCTAAAATGTGTAAATTTACTCAGTCTGTAAATACAGCAAATCGGGTTTGTAGTAGTGATAATACGACGTAATTGTTTGTACGTGTGCTCCCGGCGACGCCGAATCTCGTACAAAATAAGGTTGACGGCCATTCTATTGTGTATTCTATGACTAGTACAGTGGTTTTTGTACTAATGGAGTTAATCCCTGTACTATGGAGTATACAGGTATAACTCCATTAGTACGAAAACAAAAAAGTGTGTTATTTGACGGGCGGGTTGGCGAACGCAGTTTTTTATTTTTTAACTATTATTAGGAAAATGCTGCTGCCTAGGTTTATTTCCATCTGTCACCGTGAAAACAATCTGCGGATATCGTTACGCCGGCAAACATTTTATATAAGATTTTTTTTAAAACTAATATTATAAATTTCGAAATACAGAATACTTTAAAGATAACCGACAAGACATATGGCGTTATTAAATTAGAGACTGATAAGAGCGAGGGAGAGATAGCCGGAAACTTATTAAAACTAGCTTCATTATAGTAGTTGTTATGGTAATAATATTACGACTTCTCAGTCAAACTTCAATTTTTTAAAACAAGTATGTGTGGGTGCATAAAATAAATATAACTAGCATAGCGCGTAGTCATTTATAATTAAAATATTCTTTAGTATCATGTCTGGTCGAAATCCGAGCATATAATAAATGAAAGTGTATTGTAATCATATGTATGATCACATTACTGCTACATACATAGATAATTATTTATCTATACATCTATAGTAATCATCTTGGAAATAAAAATTGGTTGCCTGTAAAGTCGGTATACGGGCGAAAGTTTTACGTGACAACGACTTTGAGTGGTAAAATAATTTTAATGTGAATATTCATTCGTATAGTAGGAAGAAGGATGAAATAACACTTTTTATGTCTGTCTCTCTCGCTCTTAGGCGGGCTAACCATGCCCGAGTGGAAGGGATGCGTGCCTCTCACTCGCTCTCATTGTGAGCGCATAACGTGAGCGGAGCGTAGTGTTGCCGTTTTAGCGACTTTCTCGCTAGATCTAGCGGATTTTAACAACGTTTAGCGGATAAAAAAATCGCTTTAGCGAGGAATAATTATTCAGCGACTTCTAGCGACATTTGAACATTTGAGATGGCGACTTTTTTATATTCATTTCAAATAAGTCATTTATCATATGTCCAATTTTGTAATCTACCGTTGGTAACACTGTATATATTATATAATTTCAAGAGAATTCCCGAACATAAACTAACAGTTCAATGTCGTTCATTCAATTTCATCTGTTTCGACCTTAGACCACGGTCTAAGGTTTCGACATACAAAAATGCTGCAAGAGTAAACATATTCGCAGATTTATGTAATTTTGCAATAGTAATTATTATTATTTTTTTATATAGAAGAGGGGGCAAACGAGCATGTGGCTCACCTGATGTTAAGTGACTACCGCCGCCCATGATCAACCGCAACACCAGGGGAATTGCAGGTGCGTTGCCGGCCCTTTAGAAAGGAGTAAGCTCTTTTCTTGAAGGTCCCCAGGTCGTATCGGTCCGGAAAAATCGCCGGTGGTAAATTATTCCACAGAGAGTTTGTACGCGGAAGAAAACTCCTTTTGAAACGTACAGTGGTGGACCGTCAAGCATCCAGATGGTGTGGATGGTATCGGGACGTTTGCCGCGTAGTGCGTTCACGAAATTTGGTGGCTGGGATTAATCCGAACAATTCCTCAGAGCACTCTCCATGGTATATGCGAAAGAAAATACAAAGGGATGCAACATCTCTTTGCAGTGCCAGTGAATCGAGCCGATCGGAAAGCACTCGGTCGTCGACGATTCGAGACGCTCTGCGCTGGATGCGGTCAAGTGGAAGGAGCTGGTACTGGGGAGCCCCAGCCCAGAGGTGGGAACAGTATTCCATGCGCGGCCGAACCTGCGCCTTGTAAAGTTGCAGGCGGTGTGCCGGCATGAAATACTGTCCCGCTCTGCTGAGCACGTCAAGCTTTTTAGAGGCCAATTTGGCCTTCCCTTCCAAGTGACCACGAAAGTGCACGTCACTCGATATGTCAACGCCGAAGATTCCGATACTGGCTGAGGCAACAAGGGGAGTGCCTTGAAACTGAGGAGATACGACAAAGGGGTTCTTTTTAGCGGTTAACGCGCAAACTTGTGTCTTCTGGGGGTTAAACTGGACTAGATTTAGTCGCCCCCAATCCGAGACTCTGTCCAGCAGAGACTCGACTTCAGACACAAGTTTGTCCCGGCACTCAGAGACGTTTTCCCGAGAAATATTGGCTCGGCCGGTGTAAAGAGCAACACCAGTGCTATCATCTGCATAGCAATGAATGTTACGGGTTTGCAACATATCATTGATATGCAGAAGAAACAGCAATTAGTAATATACTAGCGCACTCAAATGCAGAATTTGAATGCGTATTTGGTGCTATGAATGTAGTTAAAAGCAAACTGCGAAACAAGCTATCAGAAAAAACTTTAAATTCCATTCTTCTGATTAGAAATCAGTTAAGGATTAAAAAAATAATTGCGCAACGGATGATATTCACAAAGATGTTGTCAACCAAGTCTATAAAGGCAAACCAAAGATGTGAACTGGAGACACTGGCGAAGCTTCAACTTCCGCTGAAGTTCTTTTTGAAGATTTGGATCCATACTTCGCTATTATATTTGAAATTTAGGTACAAGAACGTACTGAGCTTTTAATAATATGACTAATGTTTAAACGTAGTTTAAAGATTTAAGATTTATTTTTTTTTACTATATTTTTTTATTTTGTACATGAATAATTTTTGTTTTGGTTGTCATACCAATAACCTACACTATAAATAACTGATTTATTTGAAATAGAGTCCGCTCCTTTTAAGGTTTTACTGAATTTATAGATTTATATTTTCGGTATTCAATGACCATTAGGCAAGATTTTTCAGTTAACCCAATGTTACCACGAAAATATATCTAGGGACATCTAGCGGATTTTAAGAAAAGGCAAAATCCTGTTTCTGGCGGATTTTTTCTGTTAGTCTAGGGACTTTAAAATTTGTAGAACGGCAACCCTGGCGGAGCGTAACGCAGTTTCTTGAAGTGTCACCCGGCAAACCAATTTATAAGACGTTGTCACGTCAATATCTTTAATTCCTTCTTTTATAACATACTAAAAAACGTACGTAATGCTGATACATGTGGGAAATACAGATGAAAATTTTCAATGAAATTATACAATATTACATCATACTCACTTCAGAAATTAGAGGCATCCAACAACAAAACAACACAGTACTGTAAACAAATCACAGATAATAAACTTTTTACGTAATTTCTTCACAGAAGAACTAAAGTAAACACGCGAAAGCACCTGTCAGATGAAAAAGGCGCGAACTCGTGTATTAAAGTTTCGTAATGGCGTACATACACAATTCGGACGGCTTATACCGACTGAATTCAATGTATATACGGAACAACGGGCAGAGACCGACTGGTTATTGCGTAGGTATCTTTGCAATCATTTAACGCCCGCATTTAGCATCAGTTGTATTAGTATGTGATAATAGGTGATAACACAATCACCACTTGGAAAACTTAATATCTCTCTTATTATATTGTGTAGTTTTTAATGGTTTATCCTGTTTCTAGTATCTTTCTTTTTTATTTGTCTACTTAACTAAGTGGAAGGATTTCTTCTCTGTCGAGGAGTCTTAGGTAAGTACCATCTGCTAACATAATTCTGCCGTTAAATAGTAGTACCTGTACTCAGTGTTGCCCCGTTTCAGCGAATTTGGCGCTAGATCTAGTACAATCTTAGATCTAGCGCCAAATGCGCTGAAACGGCAACACTGCCTGTACTACTGTGTTCCGGCTGATGGGTGGTCATTGAGTTAATACGTGGTAGAGCCATGCTGCAGTTATGTTAGTAGTATAGTTGTAGCACGAATGGGTCGGCTCGACCGGGGAAGGACCACGCTCTCACAGAATATTAGCGTAAAATAGCGGCTTAATACTGCTGTGTTTCGTATAGTGAGTGTAGAGATCCAGAGACCCTTTTTTACTGGAAACGAGACATTCGATCTTAGTCCTCAGGGGTGACAACGCATATGCATTTTGATTCTTAATTAATCAAGGATAAATGTAGATATCTATGGGCCACAGCATCCACTTAACAACAGGTGGAATTTGTGGTCGTTTATCACGCTTATTCTATTAAAAGAACGTATAGTGGACCACAGTAACCACTTACCCTGAGGTGCTTTGTAAGTACATCTGTCACCTCTGTTTGATATAAATAAAGACGTTACCGCATCAGAATTCGTAAACGAATAGGCCTACAACTTTTTTGTTATTAACATTTTTTCATCAGTCCAGACAAGTTTACCGCTGGATATGGCTCCTTTCCATCGAAGGCGTGATTTTTCTTAATCAAGTTAGATAAGTCGAGGATACAGTTCTTTTAGGAACTTCGTACCCGAATAACACACATTTGTTCATAATTTTTCATAAAAATTGCCTTAATTTTGTAATTCTGTAGAAGAATTTTTTAAATTGTTTTTAATAAGGCCTCACTAGTAAATTATTTCATTATAGGTGAAGAACTAAAACTTCCACTGGTAATTACAAAACACAAGCACTAAAGAAACAATAGGTAAATTTGGGATATTTTTTTAATAAATGGACGTAACCAGACTCCAATAAGTACCTAATAATCTTATATAAATTTGCACTGTAGAACAGCGGTCATAAATGGGAGCCTTGGGGATATCCTGCATATACAAATATACGTATATATGAAGGCTAATGAAATTTGATCGGTACTAATGGTTAAAATCCGTTTAATTCGCTAAAGTTTAGTAGCTCTCAATAAAAAGTTTATATTAAAGGTTTCATTTTTTTAAATGTCTTGATATACACGATCAAATGCATTTTTAAAGAAACTTTTTGTAAAATTTTCATTCATCAAATCACCTCAGTAACTCTGTCTGACTTCAGAACCTTTTTTTATAGATAGATGATGATAAATTATAATATTATACCGGATCCTTTTTAATTGGGAAATGCTATAAGTTGAAAATAAATAAATAAATATCCAAGACGATGACGGCTTTCACATATCTTCCAAATAATTTATTTCACGGACAACAGGGTTATCTTCCGAAGATTTCTTTCATCGCCGAGCACGTTTTGAACAACTATTACTACTTATTGACTAATTGTGATGAGCAACGGTGATGTTGGCGGTGATCGAACCCGGGTTGCTGACATGGTATTACATTTAAGCCCTGCGCCCAACCTTTGAGCTACCACAGCTCTTTTCAAGTCTGATAATTGTAGCCAAAAAATTACAGCGTATATAATATGAATGTACGTTCTACTCCTAGGAAAGGAAGCATTGTGTCAGAGCGTGTTAGCGGGCTTCACACGTCTACGAAATATTTTCTTATTTTCTCAAACAAACAGATTTCATGGCGATGTTTACTGGCACCTATTTATAATAACTTATTTCTATGTTGTGTAAAAACTGTACATTAGTATGCATTTAAATTACTTATTTAAGATTAAATAACTATTTTTTAAATCCTATCATATGCTTTGCTATTAGTTATTCTCGTAAGAGGAACATTATAAATTATTTCTGAAATATTTTAATAGCGTAAGGCACGCGCACATAGTCTACCTGATGGTAAGTGGAGGCTGTGGCTCATAGACATCTACATTTATTCTCGATTAGGAATCAAAATGAAGATGTGTTGTCACCCCTAAGCATTAAGATATAATGCCTCGTTTCCAGTAAAAAGATTTCTGGTTCTCTACACTCATCACACGAAACACAACAGCTTTAACCTGCATTTGTGCGCTGGTATTGTATACCACGGTCGAGTTCGTTTTACAGCTAATATAACTGCTACATGACCATGCCACTGTTCTTTAGCGAGTGGACCCAGATACTCGTAGTTCCACAAATGGAGTTTTAGAGAGTTATGGAGTTTTAGAGAAATTAAAGAGAGAACTTGGATTTTTACTTCTTATGGCTAAGCTATTCAAAAACTCTTCTACTTATTATCTTTTTTTACAAAAGCTATGTACATAGTAATATCGAGTTTGCCTGTGTTGTCTTGTTCAATGACATTCAAAATAATATAATGCTAATAGGCTAATAGGGTTACCTTAAGTTTTGCTGTTAAAAAAAAAACTAAGAGGAGGACAGAGACAAAAAATAAAGTCGTACGTTATAACTAATACATTAAGAAAAAAAAGTCAAACAAGCTCTGGCAATAATTAGGGACACTTCGAAAAATTCACTTTAAGAAAAATAACTACACTATACGATACTTAAATCGACTAAAATATTTACAGAGTAATAACTAGCATTTATGTAAATTACTCTAAGTATTTACTATAATGTCAACTGTCAAAATGGCGTCGGTAGAGCAGCGCCTTTTTGAACTTATAATATTTGCTTGACTGATGAAAACAATCGCATCACAGAACCATTTATGCTAACAAGGCTACAGGTTTTGAGTTATAATTCTTATACTATAATATATTCTGTGGTTATGGGAAAGTGACCATACTATGCGGATGACCATATCACCCTCACGTACCTACTATGTACTGTAGAACTGGTATTACTTTGATAATATTCACATAACGTTCGATTTTTCCGGACCGATACGACCCGGGGACCTTCAAGAAAAGAGCTTACTCCTTTCTAAAGGGCCAGCAACGCACCTGCAATTCCCCTGGTGTTGCTGATTTTCATGCGCGGCGGAAGACACTTAACATCAGGTGAACCGTATGCTCGTTTGCCCCCTCTTCTATTTATAAAAAAATAGATAATATCAAATATCAATTTCACTTTACAACACCTGATGCAAATATTAATAACTAGACTATCCGATAGAAAATTTATTAAATAAAAGCATAAGGATTTTCAAACTGCAGTTTGTTGTAGTGATATACCAGCATTGCTGCAACCGAGTAATTTTTTAATTTATTTTATTAGTTGATATAGGTACATTTTTTTTGTGTAATTTTTATGAATTCGCGAATACCTACATAGGCTGCACTAAAAGTATCGGGAATGGAATACTTCCACTGTTCCTGTCATATTAAAATCTTTTTAATTGAAAACTCCTTGGTTTTAAAAATTGAATACCATTTATTTATTTAATAAAAGATTCTCGGTCTTGTCACAAGATTTTGTCAAACTTGTTTAGTCGTTGAGAAAATGGAATTGACTCGAGAAAATTCAATAGCGATGATTTATTACGACTTTTGCGGTGGTTTAACATAAAAACAGTGTGTTGACCGGATGATTTCTGCATTTGGTTATAAAGCCTCATCCAAAACCACAATTTATCACTGGTTTGCAGAATTTCAACGTGGACGTGTCAAGCTCTGTGATGATACACGTCAAGGTCGTCCAAAATTGCAGTCACCCAAGAAAACGTTGATGCTGTGCGTAAGCTGATTGAGGAAGATCGACATGTGACATACCGCGAAATTCAGGCAACTTTAGACATTGGCATGAGTCAAATACAAATAATCTTGCGTGAACAATTAGGTGTAAAAAAGTTGTTTTCCCGATGGATACCGCATTCGCTCTGTGAAGAGCAATAAGCGGCTCGCGTTACTTGGTGCGTCAGAACTCTCGAAAGATTCCACGCAGGCTCCTCAAATGCTGTATACAACATCGTATTAGGTGACGAATCCTGGATATACGCGTACGAACCCGAAACAAAAAACCAGTCACGAGTTTGGGTGTTCGAAAATGAGTTAAAGCCAACAAAAATTGTGCGTTCACGGAGTGTTGCAAAAAAAATGGTGGCCACGTTTGTCTCCAAACCGGCCATGTTACGACTATTCCTCTTGAGGAACATAGAACGGTTAATGCAGAATGGCATGCTAGCATGTGTTTGCCACAGGTCGTTTCTGAACTCCGTAAAGAGAACTGCAACCGCCGCATCATCCTCCATCACGACAATGCGAGTTCTCACACCGCACACAGAACAAAAGAATTTTTAGAGCAAGAAAACATAGAATTATTAGACTATCTACTATACAGCCCCGACCTAAGCCCTAATGATTTCTGTACTTTCCCTAAAAATAAAGAATAAATTGCGTGGACAGAGATTTTCATCACCTGAAGGCTACAGTCTTTTAAAGTTGACTCACATCGAATCATTAGCGCCACTTTGATTTCTTTTTTTACAGCAAATTATTGTTTCAGAGTAAAATATTTTGATAACACATAAATACCCAGATTATAAGTAATGGCTAAAATTTTTTTTTGGTTCATCTATGTGGTCTATGTTAGATAAATCAAACGGTAAATAGAGCTCTCTCGCACCCAACGCAATTTCGAGCTTTGTTCGTGTACCATTATAAGGCAATCGATAATAAAAAGGCGAAATCTATTCAGCGCGTTAATAGCTAAACATCTTCATCTCCAAAATGCGCTGTTTCTTTTTTTCTAAATATCTTTCATTGTCTTAAATAAGAGGTCTCAATTTCGTTAAATTTCGCTGTTTTCGCCTCATAAAAAACTATTTGTTTCATAGCAATAGCTGAAAATATTTATGCTATAATTATTTTTTTCTCAAGGGCAGGTGTTTAATTAGACAAATATTAAAAAATAATAATTTAAACCACTTTATTTCAAAATTAATAATTATTTCGATCGACCTATAAAATATTGACTTTATAAACAATAATTGCGGGCAATATTCCTTAGTAGCCGCTGAGCGGCTGTAGCGTTCAGACGTCTTGTCTGTGCCAAATTTTTGCACTTCCTCTCGCTCTAACATTCCTCTTTCTCTCTCTTTCCCTAATCTTGGTTGCGCATTGTTACGAATTGAAAGTTTCTCTACTTTATTATTTTTTGCATATAATTCTTTAAGGGTTTATAAATCATATTGTATTTGTTTTATAACTTTTAATTTCGATATGGACCATAAACGTAAAAAATATGCTTGTACCAGAAAACGAAAATTGAAATCAAACGTTGAAGCAATGAACAGAAATAGAATTCAAAGGTAAGTTTTTTTGTGTTTCATAGTAAAATAGTTAACAACGTAACGTATGTGTGAGCACTTGGTTAAATATTAGGTATATAATTAGGTACCTAACCTACATATTATGTAAGTTCTTCAAGGAAATATAGAAGTATTATACATTTTTGGATTGCACATGATGTTTTGTTTACAAGCGACAGTAGCCTAATGGCAGGGAGCGGACCGCGAACTCAAAAAGGTCGTGGGTTCGAATCCACCATTCGACTACTGGCGTGAACCACTCGTAACACAAGCAATTTAAGCTTACCACGAGTGGTTAATGTCCTTTTTTTTAAAAAAAAGTACATTATGTTTTTATAGAAATACTTTTTTAATTTAATTTTTAAGTGTCATAAGGAAAATTTCGTCTTTTTGATTTTCAACTAGAGATTTCCTTGTTACCGGTAGCTGCTGATGTCGAGTTAATGACATTTTTAGATACGAAAACTATTCAGTAATACACGTAGACTACAAGTAAACTATTAAGTAATATCCTCAGCATCCCGTAATTTATTGTACGCCCACTATGGCCAATTTTGGATATAATGTGGCGTCAAACTGCTTACGACGTCCAATATACGGACGTCAAATAGGAGACTTAGCGCAATGTTCGCAAATTGTCATGCTGATCACAGAAACGTCAAAATCTAAAAAAAATTGGACGTCATTTTTCTTCCTCTTTAGCTTCCTGAGCTAATTGATTCTCGCATGGAACGCTCGATGCCAATCAAAGACCCTCCATACATCATTCAAGCCATTGCGAATAAATTAAAAAAAAGCGCTAAGTCGTCCGTCGATGCTGCTGTACAAGAATAGTAATTCATGCATATAGGTAAATGCTATACAAAGTTACATTATACTTTAATGAGAAACTATAAATATGTGTGATAGTGGACTGTTTGTACTTATATAGAAATTATTTTGAGTTTTTTTTTAATCTATTTTAGTATTTAGAACTACTTGACGTACTTGACGGATTTTCGATAGTGTCATCGACTTATTACGAAACCCTCAGTGCACGACTCATTCTAGCACTTGCCAGATTCATTTGAATAATCAATAATACGAGTACATGTTATACAGGTTCTAGATGATTATCTTTTAGAAACCTTTTCAACAAAACAACAAAAATTATACAAACTTAAAATATATTTTTTTTGTGTAACGAATTTTGTAATAAAAGCATGGAACAAAAATAGATACGAGGTAGAAAATCTGTATGTGAAAATTTGTTAGCTAATTATCAATAATCCTGTATATTAGATAAATTGATACTGGAAAATCTTAGTAGAGCAACTTTCCACGCTACGGCCAGAAAGATAACTGCGGTGGCGGTACATGAAGTGGCGGCGCAGGGAGGGTGTAGATGTGTCACCAGAACGCAATTTTTCTGTTTTGCTCTGAAAGACTGGGCTCTGAAGAAGCTGTGGACGCCTACAAAACGGCCAGTTTGGAGACCCCAACTTCCGAATGGAATGATTGTTTCAATGATTGGTTCCATCGTATGGAAAAATGTGTCAAATTTCGCAGAGAATACTTCGAAAAGCAATAAAAACATTTTTAAATAGTAATGTTGTGTCACTTCCTTGATTCCCGAAATTTTCAGTGCCGCCCTCGTACTAATATCCATGGATCATTTTTATTTTCATTTGTAAATAATTTTAACCTTAAAATTATTTACAAATGAAAAAAAAATGTTTTAACCTAAAGAAAAAGATTTTAATATGACAGGAACAGTGGAAGTATTCCATTCCCGATACTTTTAGTGCAGCCTATGTAGGTATTCGCGAATTCATAAAAATTACACAAAAAATATACCTATATTAACTAATAAAATAATCAAGGAAGTGACACAACATTACTATTTAAAAATGTATTTATTGCTTTTCGAAGTATTCTCTGCGAAATTTGACATATTTTTCCAACGATGGAACGAATCATTGAAACAATCATTCCATTCGGAAGTTGGGGTCTCCAAACTGGCCGTTTTGTAGGCGTGCACAGCTTCTTCAGGTGATGAAAATCTCTGTCCACGCAATTTATTCTTTATTTTAGGGAAAGTATAGAAATCGTTAGGGCTTAGATCGGGGCTGTACGGCGGATAGTCTAATAATTCTATCTATTACAAAAGCAGGCTACAGAATAGAATAGAACAGAATAATTTTTATTTAATATAGATTTCAAGTATTTCTTATTGAAAGTCAATGCCACACTGACATTATGCTATGGAAATAACTGAAATAAACTAATCTAGCTGTTTCGACACTATTGAGACCTCTAATCTTTTTACAGCATAAGATGCAGAGCTTAGTTGTTTGCTTTAGTTTATATTGTGAAGTTGGTATTAATCATGACATCGTTTATAAAAACAAGAATTGGGATTCAATTCGTCTTAAAACTTCAGGATGTTTTATTCTTTTGAATTCGTTCAAGTTGGTTTTATTTTATTTAAAGTTATTTCTTATCCTTTAAGGGGATATAGTAAGTCAGCTCAAATTCTAATTTCGTTCCCACTTGCCCGCGCGTCGTATGCTATGTACCGACATGTTTGTAATCACTAATACTGTAAGTAGAAAGGTCGTTAGACACTTGTTTCATTAGGTTTATCATATTTGTGCCTGTTTCTTAACGCCAAGCCAGTCGCTTCTTATTTTTATTACGGTTATTTCCCATTTTAATTTTACGTCGTCCTGTTGCGTAATGTATATTCCGATCGTAAGCGACACAACTTCCGCCTTCAAAGGCCGAAGCGAAGTGACCGGGCGGCAAGAATCACGCTTCAAGAGGCCGATAGTTTAGGTAATTTTACAGTGAAAATAATGGTATTTTAAAAAAGTAAATAACATAAGCACTGCCTTATAGTTATTTCAGTTAGTATGCAAAGTTTCATGATCTTATTTAAAGTATTTTATGAATAACAGCGATTTATTGTTTATTTTGGAGGTAACTTTGGATTTTTTTTTCTATCGAGAAAATTTAAAACATAAAAACATGAAAACATAAAAAGCCTTTTCACTACTAAGGGGGGGGGGGGGGAATAAATCTCTATTTTGCTACCGTTAGGGGTGAAATATCTTCTTCAAATGTTAAGGCACCACTTCTAAAGTATGACCTATTTAATAAGTAAAGAATCATTGATATCGGTTTATATTTGACGAAGATATCATGTAACATACAAAAACCGAGCATCAGGTTGCTGTTATACTTATACACTGGTATGGTATTGTGTACAAATATGATCCTTTCTTGATCACGTGATACAGCTTCCACGTAGCTCTACCGCAGTAAAAAAGTTATAAAGAACGCAACGTATGTAATCAAAATTAGCGGTTTAATTAATTTTATAGCTCAATAAACAATAACTGTAAAATAAGCTACGTTTGTAGTGTTGTGCGTGGATAAAAACATCATATCGAGAAGTTAAATATTCATTGCCAAAATTTTTAGATTTTGAGATTTTTCCGCGAGGAATTTATAACGAATGAATTTTATAGGTTTTAATTTTGTTGCGTGGAACCCTAATTAGTTTTTAAAGTAAAAGTAGCCTAAATACTCCTTATAACATCAGCTACTTGCCGGTAAAAGTCCAGTCAAAATCGATCCAGTTATTTCGGAGATTAGGCGAAACAAACCGACAGACAGATGGACGGACAGACAGGCAAAAATGTTAAAAATTGTCTTATTTTATAACTACCGTATATTCTGTCATATGTATTTAGTAAAAAGCTGTAATTTTCACATAACAGACAATTCAACTTTATTTATATGTATGGATATGTTTTTTTAAATTATTTTCAGCCAGCGCTTAACTACAATTCCACCTGATGGTAAGTGGTGCTGTAGCCTAAGATGGTGAAACGCACTAACTTAATAAAAGCCTATTCACTCCTTGAAGACATCCACACTGTAATCGGATGGAAAGACAGATGCTGGTAACCTATTCTAGTTACTTTAGCCTAAAGTGTGGAGTGAGACAGGCCTTCGTTTGCTTCTCCAGTTATATTAAAATAAAAGTTCATTTTTATTTATAAGAGAGATAGTTTATGCTTTGACTTAAAGTTTGAGTTGAGTCGAATCCGTATCACCATATAGTAAATAACTAAAAGTTTGTACAACCGACTTCAATATAATTAATATGACCCCATCATCAACGTAGTTGAAGACAATTAAATAGGCATCATTAAGGATAACCCAAAAACTACTAATCAGATCTAGATCAATGTCATATGGGACCACATGAGAAGTATTTGCTTTCAAATTAAAAAAGGAATCATCAAAATCGGTTCAGCTATAAAAAGTTCTGAGGACAGAGGGCAAAAAACGGAACGAAAAAAATTATAGAACATTGTTTCAGGGGGGTTATAGGTACATTGAGGGTGATGGGGTATAATTCGTAAGGTTTTTTTTTATTTGAGCTAAAATTTATTTATAACGTCATCGGTTTCACTTTCTCTACGTCCCTGTTGCATCGTAAATATTAACAGCCTTTCGTATGAAGTGTAAATGTTTTCAGATAACAAATATAATAGTGTTAACGTCGTAAGATATTTTGAATTCAATTTAAACTCTAACAATGAACATTTTGTTTTTGTTGCTTATCCCATGTAAGTTGTAGTTTTGACAAAGTATATCAGTTACCATTATAGCCCATCAAAGCCCACTGCTCAACATGAGCCTCCCCATAGATTGTCTCATAGGGGTAATATCTGCCACAGTTGCCACGCTTGGCAGGTGGGCAGGCAACTGCAGTTTTTTTAACTTGTTATTAGGTAAACGATGCTTCCCATCATCTGATTTATTTTCTTCTGTTGTCTTACACCATTACTACACGGTTATATGATGTGATGAGTGAGAGAGCAGTGGTTTTAGGAAGCCGGTACAATTCCCGCATGGAATAAGTATCTGGAATGGTCTACAAATATCCATTGATTGTGAAATTGTAGGTACTCTACACTATGCGGATCAGCTGGACCTATCACCGTTAGAACAAAGCATTATGAACGAACTCTCTTGGGGAGTGAAGCTACAGATACTTAAAGACTATTCCCCAGCAGCGACGAACAGAAGAGTCGGCATGGAAGCTTTGGTCGACGGCAGACAACACGGATACCGTAAAAATCATGACCCAGTGCGGGATTACGAAGAGAATGCGATTAAACTCAAACTGTTCCGCATGATGCACGAATCAATCAGCGACAGTGAAGCCAAGATAAGGAAGTTGAAGCCTATCAAAAGGAATTACGAGAACAGCACGTCTTTTGAAATTGGTTACATAGTTGGTGTCGCTTCCGAAAAGTATGGCGAAATTTTGGATTTATCTGCAACGCTGGATAGACTATACCACGAGTGGAGACCGCTCGACCATATCAACGCATACGAGCATGTCGCTAATAAGGGAATTGAGATCAATCAGCTAATTGACTTGGCGAAATCGATTACCAAAAGCGTGAACGAAACGGCTGCGTATAGACGTAGATTATTGAACCTTAGTTTGTAGAGAATTAAAAATACAGAATTGAATGAAGTTTTGAAAACTTTTATTAATTTTTTTCTCAATTAAATCCATCAGCCTGTTTTTACACGTGGGTGTTGTAAAAAAAGCTTATGAAATCTACAGAAAAGTAGTGTTTGTAGTACTAATATTGTCTGGCAAAAAGAAAATTCTGGCCGCTAAGTAAAGGGTACTGTAATGTAGATACGCCATGTTACGTAGGAAAGGAGTCAATGAAGAGAGACGTGTGGTTGATACCTACTAAAACTTTAATTATACAGCTCAGTTATTCTACCTTAGCATTAATATGTATTAACGTGGAGGCTACACTACACTACAATACTAAATCTAAATTAGAGGGTTTTAGAATTTTTATCTGAACTTTTATCTGACAGTTCATGCAAAAATTACTAGGTGAATTTGCATAAAATTTAATGTACGGGTATTAGTGACTATTATCCGATTATGGAACTTAAAAATGAAGGCTTAAATTTTGTCTGTCCTTTAGAATTTATAGGGGATTTATAAATAATGGAATCGCCAATAATCAATTTTATTTTGATTGTTGGTGATTCCATTATTTATATAGGGAGATAACGTCATATTACTTTACGTAAGCGTATTGAAAAGGACGATAGGTACTTATAATTCATACACTATAGACCGTATCTAATGCCACATGTAAGATCCACATGTACGATGCCCACATCAGCGTCGGGTAGAAACCAGAATGAGTCTACAGCAAATGGCAAATACGTTGTATTGAAATGAATATTAGTTTACGAGCATGTGACGGCGCGTTATTATAAGTAATAACTAATAATTAATTTCTTCTAAAATATTTTAGATATATATCTAATTCTCTTCTAAAATATTTTAAAATTATTGTTTTATATAGTTAAAAATACATTAATAATATACAGACATAAAGTATTATAGTAAAATAAAGGCTTAATGTTGCCTTTAAAAAAACTTTAAATTTATTAAAACTCTGTTTAAATATACAAAATGTATTAAATAAAAGAAATATAAGTATATATTACAAGTAAGTATCATAATAATAAAGATGTATAACAATTAAATTAATTTTTTTAAGTTATTGAGAGTGTTCTAATATATATATATATATATATATATATATATATATATATATATATATATATATATATATATATATATATATATATATATATATATATATATATATATATACTGCAACACAGTGTCCGAGACCGAGATAAACATGCACTCGTTAACCCATGTGTCCTAGACATATCATCTTAGTGCTGGTGGTAAGCGGGTTTGTTGTAGCAATACGGCTTTCCCGTGTAAATCGTACACCCATACCGTTTCTTACGACGTCTTAGCGCATAGCGTTATGAATGAAGTGGGTGTGTTTTGGTAGTACTGTTACGAGCTTGAGGTTCGTGACCATAAAAATTGCCGATAAAATTACCTAAATTAACACTTTAATTTACTTTACACAAATTAAAGTTAAAACACTAATAATTAAACACACTAATTCACTTAATTCCGCTCCGAAGCTTCGCTTGTGTCGCTGAGTTGAACTCTGTCTCGATCCATCTTGCGCCACCTATTTATTTAAATTAGCAAAATATCCGGAATGTTCAAGTAAACGCGCGCTAGGGCTCTATCTTTTATTGTGGTCGCGAACCGTAACTGCTGTAACCTCGCTAGCATGAGGTGAACGATGATCCTGTGCAGTGCTGTTAGCTGTACTACCCTCTCGAGATCGATCAACTCTCCTTTCCACGGTTCGCTTAGGGCAGCTGGATCGAAGATGGCCCCTTTCCCCACAGCCATAGCACCTAGGGCTGTATCCTTTGTTGCGGTCGCGAACTATAGCTGCTGCAACCTCCCTGACGCGATGGGAACGGTGATCCTGCCGCACGGCTTCCACTTCCAGTGCATGGGCCAAGGCGTCCTTAAGCGTCTCGTGGTGCCCGAGCCTCACAGCAGCTCTGACTTCCAGGTCGCGGATGCCGTCGATGAATGTCTGCACCAGGTTCCCTTCAATGAGCGCCGGTACAGACTGGTATGCTTTACGAACCATCTTCTCCACCTCAAGGGCCCACTGCTGCAGGTTTTCGTTGCTGCGTTGCACGCGATCTTTAAGCTGCGCGCGAAAGACGTGTTCCAGGTGAGCGTCACCATATCTCGCCTCCAAGGCCTCAAGAAGCTGCTCATAGGTCACATTCTTACCGAGAGCTTCCAACACAGTTAAGGCTTGGTCGCGCAGGCCTAGGGTGAGTGCAGTCATGGCTTGGCTTTTATTCCAGCCGTTCGCCTCCATGACGGCCTCGAACTGGATTTTGTAGGCCGACCAGGAAGAGGTCTCGTCGAACGGCGGCACTTTGAATCCACGTAGCGAAGGTGCTGCAGCTACTACGGGAGCTGTAGTTCCATCCCCAAGTTTGAGGTCGTTTAGCGTTTTTTTCACGTCAGCCATCACGTTGTCAACCCGATTGTTCACATGGTTGATTCGGGTTTCATGTTCTTCGATTCGGGTTTCAGCTTCCGACAGGCGGTTGTCGTGTTGAGCAACCCTATCCTTCACCTGCCTTATCTCTTTCCCAAAGGTAGCGTGAAGGTCCTTCACGAGGAGCATCTGCTCTTTCGACCGACGAGCCTGTTCCGCCTGCTGACGGGCCTGTTCCTCTTGTCCACTCTGCAGCTGCTCTTTCAACTGACGGACCTGTTCCTCCTGTCGACGAGCCTGTTCCTCCTGTCGGCGAGCCTGTTCCTCCTGTCGGCGAGCCTGTTCCTCTCGTCCGCGCTGCAGCTGCTCCTGTAGCATGGCCATCAGAGCACCTAAATCAGGTGCCACAGACGTAGAAGCTGCTGACGGACCGGCTTCCGTGGCCGGCGGCTGGGCCTCAGACATCTGCGGCGTTGCACCACCAAATCTCCTCTGGTCCGTCTCCTGCTGGCGTTGACTTCGGGTACGGACACCCTCCGTTTCCTCCTTGGGTAAAATCGGCATTATTTTATCCCACTTCTGACACTAATTGTTACGAGCTTGAGGTTCGTGACAATAAAAATTGCCGATAAAATTACCTAAATTAACACTTTAATTTACTTTACACAAATTAAAGTTAAAACACTAATAATTAAACACACTAATTCACTTAACTCCGCTCCGAAGCTTCGCTTGTGTCGCTGAGTTGAACTCTGTCTCGATCGCATCTTGCGCCACCTATTTATTTAAATTAGCAAAATATCCGGAATGTTCAAGTAAACACGCGCAAGGTACCGAGAGCTCGAGTATAGATTCTCTAGAAACTTAGTTCTTCGGGTGGCGCTGTCGGTCGAAAGATCTGTGATGTCATAAACTGCAACGCTCCCCTCGCTCTCGTTCCTGACACTAGATGGCGCTAGTATATCGTCGACTGGAGCCCGTAACAGTACTGTTAAGTACAGCAAGCATACTCAGCTCCATGTCTTAATGCATTAGCGCTATGATAGGTGGATTTTTGGCTACTGGCGTCATAGTAGCGTGCTACTATAATACGTTGGTGTTATTTTTAGTTAACAACAATAACAATTTTGTTACCAAAGTTGATAGGGATCATGTGGGTGTGTTGTGAGGGGGCGCCATCCGTATGATAATTGCATTGATGCTTACTGCTACTTGCGGTATTGCGTCTTGTGATGGATCTGTGGGGTATGCTGCGCCTGATTCGATACATCTTGTAGTTCTGATCGATAGAGGTATCTGGGTGGTGATGTCTGCTGGGATTGTATGACGGATCTTGAGATGGTGTAATCTTACACCGTCTATATATGTGCCTGCTGTACTACCATATGTCAGAGGAGTCACAGACAAGATTGACTACATCTTGAATAGAGCTTCTATTAGAACATTCTACAAGCAGCCGAAGAAGATAAGTCAGTTCCTATCATCCGTCAAGTGTCATATTCCTCTACAAGATGCAGGAGTGTCCAAGCTTGATTGTGAATGTGGTCTCTCTTATATAGGACAAACAATAAGATCAATTAGAACCCGCGTAAAAGAACATATAGCTGATGTGAAGCATCAACCTCCCGGGAATCCGGGAATTCCGGTATCATACCTTAGACGGCCCCAACCATTACATCAGATTTGATAGACCACAAATCCTCGCGAAAGAACACCGATTCCTACCAAGGATGATACGTGAGGCTATTGAAATTAAAAAAAACATCCTAATTTCAATAGAGAAGGAGGCTAGGTGCTACCACCTGCTTGGGATCCTATAATCAATAAAATTAAAACTAAATCCAAGCATACCACTGCAAGACCTCAAGACATAGTCAGTTCATTTTGCATAGATCGGACCATAAACAATAAATAAAAAGCAGAAGGTACTCCGAGTTTAACAATGACATCGAGACGTCAGTCACCTCAGTCCCCCGTGACCATGGGTGCTGGAAAGCACCCGAAACGTCGGGAATTACAAATGAAAATAATTAAAAGTAAATTAAACGCGATAAATTCCGTAAAAATAGTTTTAATCAACAGACGATAGTCGTATTGATGGTTGTTGCGTTTTGCAGCATTGCGTCTCTGCGATGGTTGTTTGACGGGTCACTATTCTCAATAGCGTTCTCTTCGTATTGGCTTGACTCATACCTAAGTAGCTTTATCCAAAATCGTTTCATTAGTTCTTTCAGTTCATTACGAGGCTGCAGACTGTCTAACCTACATGATATTTTATATAACAACATAATATATCTCTGTAAATTTCTCACCTTTGAATGAGTGAAGGCAACTTGTTGAAGGGTAAGAAAAACGTGATCGGAAAATTCTTCGGTGACACAAACCCCTCCTGATGGCAAATTATTACTATTACCTTATTACTGCCTTTTGGCTATATCCGGTATTACTATCTTGTATTGGTTAGTAGAGCATATGTTTCGAGGAGACTGAGGAGACATATGTGAGAGGAGGCGGCCAAAATCTGTGCAGCTTGGAACCCCATTCCCTTGAGGTGAGAAATAGGCTCCTGACATGCGCTGCGGTTAGTAGCCTTGCTGATCATGCAATCGGTGGAAATGCCATACACCTACATCACGTCTGCAGGAGCGGCGGTCTGGCAGGTGTTGGCGTTCACGAAGGGCTTTTTATGGCCAATGTGCCTATTATTCGACGTGTTGCCTATACCGTGTAACGTACATTTACTGTGGCTGGATTTGATCGTATTCTGTGTGGTGTTCACACGCATTTACATGCGCGACTTCGGTAGATGATTGTACTTGCACACTACCAACGTGCCAAGCCATCTTTTACTGGTACGCCAGTTATTTGCTGCGGTCTACGGTCCCGTTCCACACTTAACGTCCCCTTCGGGGGGGGGGGGTATGTGGAGCCGTGTGCCTTCCCCACTTTTTATTTAAAATTTGCGAGAGCTGAGCCTTCGTATAGGGTATTTTTATTATAAGCGTGAAGGGATTAATTAATAAGAAATTGATTGATTTAAACCTGATACAAGTGGAATAGGGACGATTTAATGTGCTTAACCTTTTTTCGAATCATGTCTTCGTGATGACATAATTCACATTTGGTTTCAAGAGGATGGTGCAACGTGCCACAGAGCCAACATTACAAGCGATCTTCTGCTCACTGTTTTCCACAATCGCATAATCAGCAAAATTGCTAATGGCAACTGGCGATTGCGATTGTACTTCGTTGGACTCTTTTTGTGGGGAACCGTTAAGGACGATTCACGATATACAGAGACGATTGACGACGTAAAAACGAAGTTGCCATTGACGAAATAGAGGCACAAACTACAGAAAATGTACTGCAAAATTGGACTGATCGAGAGGTGTATTGTAAGGCTAGTCGTGGCAGTGAATGATGTTGTCTTCCATTCCTAAATGAGAAGGTTCAATCTTTTAATAAATTCATAACTTTGAAAAAATAATCCTTAGTTTTTTATAGTCCAATTTTAAATGGTACTACTATAGGCGTGAAATAAAACCACCGTGCACAATGAATGTAATCAATATATTTATTATATTATTATTATAATTACTTAAAATTTGTTTTTTATATTTACTAATATACTACATAATAAATAAAACTACTTTTACGGAGTTTATCGTATTTATTAAAAATATATAAAATGTTTTTTTTTATTGTAGGTATAACGGTGACAAACGAGCCCACAGCAGGTGGATGGTAAGTGGATACTGTAGCCTATAGCCGCCTATACCGTGTAAGATATAATTACCCACATTCGATTATAAACTTTAGTGTAGATACGTTGTCATCCTGGGGGACTAAATGGAATGCTGCGTTACTATAGTAGAAAAGGGCTTGCGGATTTCTACGCTCAACGTACGAAAACAGGCAGAATTAAGCTGCTACTTTACGCTATTATTTGAAACTGTGTGGTCTGTCCCCGATCTTTTCGATATAATTCGTACTGCAACTGCAGCGTGATTTATTAGATACCTAACCTAGTCTTAAAGCAACGAATCACTCCTCTGGCCATACCACACTCTCTGTCCAATCCAAATAGCTGGAGATTGGTGTAAATGGCAGGTTGGCCACGCTGATCGCGTTTCCACCGAATAACGTTACACCAATGACGTAGACGAGACACCGGTTGTCTTGAGATACTACTTGGAGGGGAGAACCGGAGTCATCCTGGAACAAGATAGCTAATTGTAAAAATGATGTCCTACGTCATTATTTCTTAGAATGTAAGCGTGACTATTTTTTAAATTATCTATGTGCGAGCAGCTATGCAGGTCTAGGGAAAGAGACCGGTATCACTGCGACCTAGAAGATCTATCGTGATCGCTGCTATGGCTATAGTTCACGGCTAAGCCCTATGTCTACAATGAATAGAAGGAGTTGCTTAGCCGTGAGTAATTTCACTTCTTCTGGGCGGAGTAGATAGTTTCCCAGATGAGTGTTACGTTTGCGCATTAAGGGTCCGCAATCAGTTAGGATACGTAGAGGCGTTTCTTCCGTTATGCGCATGCATCCTTGAGTTGCTTAGTCCCAGGATGGACATGTGCTTCCAGTTAGGGCTCTTCCCAGAATGCGCAATTTATTTTTACTTAATCCCAGGGCTTCTGAGGCGAATTAATGATCAAAAGCCCGGATTAAGGTTTTAAGATATTTTAAGCCTGGTGTGTCAGACGAGATCTTAAGTGATTTATTGTGATAAAGAGTTTCAAGGGTCAATCGGGCTAGGCTTCTTGAGATTCCACAAAATGGCTCGGGTCCAAATTATGTGCACTTTGAGCCCTCCCGTGCAGGTTTGTCGGCAAATTCGTTGCCTACAATACCCCCGTGACCCGGAACCCATCTTAAAACGACCCTGTTGTTACATCCCAGGGCGTTGAAACGGTTCACGCAGTCTCCAACTAGCGTCGAGTTCACTAAGTTTGACCTCAGCGCTAGCAGTGCTGCTAGACTATCAGAGTTTATGTAAATTATACGGTTGACGTAGTGTTTTTGCATATTGATTTCCGCGCACCGAAATATGGCGAAAATTTCTGCCTGAAGACAAAGGTGCGTGCGAGCGTGACCTACGAAAGGAGTCAGTAGAATAGAATTCATCACTCCCAAAGTCCAACCAAAAGTTATATTATTTTAGCCAGGTTACTTCGCCTGTTCAAGATCAGTTAATGACAATGAAAGACCATTTATTTTAACACTTTTTCGTTTTTTTTTTAAATCTTCCAGTTTTCGGATAAAATATAGCCCGGATATAATTAGGATATAATTAGACCGGACAGGCATACATCATATATTATGGATATAGTAAAAAATGGATCGGCGTAAAAGAACATACGAACGCGCAGCTGAATACCAGAAAGGATCTATGCTATTATTTATCCGAAAACTTAACGATTAAAAAAAACTAAATATTGATAAACGAATGGTCTTTAATAACATTAAATCTAAGTAACGCCATATTTATAGAACCTATTCAGTCCAAGCCGGGATGGGTCGCTGGTGTGTAATTATATATCCGTTAGAGCATTAAAGTCCACTGCTGAACATAGGCCTCCCCCATGGTTTGACTCATGAGGAGATATTTGCCATAGTAGCCTCGCTTAGCAAGCAGTTTGGCAAGCGCATAATTTTTATTTTTTCGTTATTAGGAAGACGCTGCTGCCTATATACATATACATACATAGACACTCACGCCTGTCACCCAGAGGGGTAGGCAGAGACTACGGACTTCCATTTGGCACGATCCTGACATACCTCTTTCGCCTCCTTTACATCCATATATCTACGCATACATGCTCGTCGGTTAAGGGTACTTCCAATGTGGCCCATTTTCAAAATATCGCCAATTTGGTCGATAAACTTTCTTCTAGGGTGTCCCTTCTCGACTCTTCCGTTCACATCTGCTATATAAATTTGCTTTGTCACTCTTTCCTCATTCATTCTTTCTACATGACCAAACCACCGAAGCATTGCTGCCCATCTCCTGATTTATTTCTCTCTGTCGGCTCTTACGACACCCACGGGATGATATGGGCTAGTGGATGTTCTTACACAGCCATTATACTGTATTTTCATTGATTAATTTATTTATAATTTAATAATTAGTCTTTAATGATTATAGGATTTAGTAGCATTTAATTAAGTTTAATAAACATTGAGTTACAATACCTATAGAGTCACAAACAGACAAATAAAATGTCCGCGCCAAAACTCGGCGCACGCTGCGAAGTGCGCAGAGTTTTTGTTTAGTTGTAAGGCGACCACAATCCTCGTACAACGTCCGCGATGCCAAAGTGTTCGGTGATTTCCTGCCCAAATAACAGCAGACACGTGCGAAAAAAGGATGGTGTTTCATATTTTAGGTAAGTATCATACCAAATTTACGTATTTATGTATCCACAGTGCATGTTTTCATTTAAATTTCAATAATTTTCATTTTATTAGCAAACTAAATCACTCACCGCCGACCGCGCGGCGCCGCGATAACGTGCCCTTGAGTGAATGATGATGACATTGCATACGAGCGACTTTGAACATTGTACAAGCAGGTTAACGTCTAAATTCGAGCAAATGTCATTTTGAACTATATAATATCAAAATATATAGGTATATGGAACGGCGCTCGGACATTTTTTGAGTATTGTCAGTTAGAGATTGTGACTCTATAGGTATTGTAACTCAATGATACAGGTCCAACCTCGGCAAGTGCTCGTGCGGTAATGATTTCAGATGGCCGGCGCAATGAAATATATGGTACTTTTATTTAATTAATCAAAAAAATACTAACGATTTGTAAAGTAAAAATCATAGTATAGTTTAAGCAAATGTTGACGATCATTATAACATAATAATATATACCAATACTTTAGTCAAAATAATGTAGAATTTCGGAGATATTTGGGCTTGTATCGAAGCTTTTTCGGTCGTTAATTGAATTATTTCGATTTTTTTCCTTACGTGAAAGGCATAACGAAAATGTATGCTATGATTATTAAAGTATAGGATATTTGTGAGATAAGAATATTTTTTGATGGTCGATATTCAATAGAATCTATAAATTAGAGCTGCCAAATCATGTCTCTCAGAGTTTTGGCCTAAACATGCATCGGGAGAATGATTATTACTAAATAAATAAATAAGTTATTTAAAATTTGTCTTGAGCTTATTGTAGTAGAGAAAACTATTTTTACCAAGTAGTTTTTAAAACATATAATAATTATATGTTTTAAAAAAATATAATAATAAATATCAATGAGGAAGCCTTGTAATTTCGCGTCTTTTTTTATAATACTCCTCTTAATCTCTACGCTTTTCCAACAAATTAACTTCACGGCGATAAAATCTATCAAATATTTCAAGTCATTGCTAAGTGGTGCCACTCTGGTGGTCTACTACGACCGCATTTTTTGATCGTTGGAAGTATTTACTTTCGTACAGTATATTTCAATTAGTAGAAAGTTGTCACATTATTATTATACCAGATAGTTATCTCATTATAGTTATTTTGATTGTAGCTGAGCTTTCTTACCAGTCGGAATGGGGAAAAATAAATACAAGTATCAATGTGTCTCTAAACATAAAACAAGAAATATCCTATCTAGAGAAATAATAATGAAGAGTAAAAACATGTCTGCATGCTTGCCATATGGACTGGCCCTGATTATGCGGTAAAAGTAATTAAAATCTACAAAGACGACAAATTTTGGATTTTGAATATTTTAGCCAAGTTACAAGCGTTTTATAAAATGTGTGAAATTATTGACTCGATATGAGTTCGGTCAATGCCGTTGAGACAATTTTTTTATAATAAAAATATGGTAAATGACTGTAAGTAATATTAAAAAAATAATTACAGTTGGTTATTTTATTTATTAAAACAGGTTGCAACCGTGCTATTTATTTATTTATACCTACCACTATGCTACCTTTAGTATATAAAATCGATTATTAACCAAAATCGCTTAACAATCAATTACTGCTGTTTAATAAGGTTCATAAATAATGAAAAATATATCAAAATAGATTATAATAAATTAATTAGATAACATAAAAATGGCACACCAAAAATGTTTCATCCACTGAACTCCGTCCTAAGAAAACTTGTATAATGGAAGATCGAGATCATTTAGTCGCTATACTTACAGTATCATAGTGCGAGTGAGTGAATAGATAAGAAATAAAGTATCGCTCGGAGAGTAAAATACTTAAATTTTCGTTACGCAAAAATGTAAGAGGGCTCTTAATGTTTCTTTCTGAAATATTAAATATGATTTATATAGTTAATAAATATATCAGATATATTATCTATTATATCCTCATAGATATTTAAATAAGTATAATCTACAAATACATGGATACACAAATATGTGTGTGAATTTTATGTATTTTATCAATACTTCCTTTCTCACCCTAACACACTGCAGTACAAACATCTCCCACTAACTTTCCGGTTGGCTGGTAGAAAATGCCATACAGTATTAAGTCAGGCGTTTGTACTTTTAGTCCAAAAAAAGTTAAACTAATATATGAAATACATGATCATATTGCTGTCATACACTGGCAAATAAAAAAGTTATAAACAATGCGATCTATAAAAATAAAATTTGCAGTTTAATTAATTTTATAGCTCTATAAATAATAACTGTAAAATGTGCTACGTTTGTAGTGATGTGCGTGGATAAAAACATCATATCGAGAAGTTAAATAAACATTGGCAAAATCGTGCATTTATTTACTAGCTGTTCCCCGGAACTTTGTGCGCGTGGAATGTACTACGATTGGATTTTATGGGTTTTAATTTTTTGAAGCGGAACCCCTTAGTAGTTATCTTAAATAAATGTAGCCGAAAATACTCATTATAACATCAGCTACTTGTCAGTGAAAGTCCCGTCAAAATCGATTCAGTCATTTCGGAGATTTGCCGGAACAAACAGACAGACAAAAATTTTAAAAATTGTCTATATGTTATGAGTACCGTAAATACTTTCATATGAATTTGATAAAAAGCTTAATTTTGACAATACAAACAGACACTTTAATTTCATTTAAATGTGTAGAATATGTATAGATTTACAGATATAACAATCTATGTACATACAAACAACATACAAACAAAATCCGTATCTTTACATAGAGGATTGAATGATAAGATCAAAGGGATGTCTAGCTGGCAGGACTCCTCAGCTGCGGCCGACTGGGCAGGTACCCTCCTATCTCTGTCTGCCTACAAACAGCCCTGCTACACCGGTCTGAAGGTAAGAGGCAATATAATTCAAAGAAATTCTTATGCATTGTTAGCTACCGAATGCATTCACCTCGCAATTCGTATGAAAATCTCTTATCAAAGTATCAAATGATATCATTAAAAGCCCGACGCTCTTTAATTGACGCCACCACTTTTAGGAATATTTGTATTGGTAAGATTAAGTGTTCACAGTTATTGTCCGAGGTAATGTAGTGTAATACCACCCAAAAACACGCGATCAAAAAATTTATTTCATATACCAAAAACCAGGACCAATATTGGTAAAAGAGCACAAGTACACAAAATGTGTGTCCTCCACAATAAAATTCTTCTATATATTTTTCCATATTCTTTTATATATATATATATATATATATATATATATATATATATATATATATATATATATAGACTTGTTACCATGCTTGTTGTGCATACGATACCAATACGATCTGCTTCATAATATAGATATGTATGTTTTCAGTGAGACAGTTTGTAGAGAACAATTGTAATTACCACAGCTTAGTTTACTTTCTATGATTTTTTTCACATCTTTTGTTTCTGTTTTGTCTCCAATAAAGTAAATAAATAAATAAATACAAGCTGTAGGACATTCCATTTAGTTTTCAAGGTGACGACGCGTCTATTGGCTGCAGGTGTCCAGGGCTTGCAGCACCTATTTACAACCCATGGTGGACGGACTACAAGTTCGTTTGCCTCTCCAGTTTAAAAAAAAACGGGAATTTATTTTTATCTATAAAAGAGAGATAGATTATGCTCACGTCAAATTTGTTATCGATTACACTTACACTGACTTACAGTCCGAGTTGACTCGAATACGTTTCTTCAAAATATAAAAAGTTTGTACAACTGACTTAATATAATTAAAATGAGACCATCATCAATGTGAACGAAGTCAATTAAACTATATACATATATACCCACTATAACTCAAAAACTACTGATCAGATCTTAATCAAATTCATATGGGATCACATGAAAAATATCAGCTTTCAAATAAAAAACGAATCATCAAAATCGGTTCTCCTAAACAAAAGCTCTGAGGACAGAGGGCATAAGTAGACCTGAAAAAAATCATCGTTTGTATAGGTATACATTGAGGGGGAGGGGTGTCATTTGTTATGTTTTTATTTTTAAATTTTGTACCAAAATTTATTTAGAATGTAATCGATTATACTTTCTCTACGTCCCTGTTGCATCGTGAATATTAATTGCATTTCTTGTAAAGTGTTAATGTCTTCAGATAACAAATATAATAGTGTAAACTTCTTAAGATATCTTAAGTTCAATTTAAACTCTAACAATGAACATTTTGTTTTTGTTACTTATCCCATGTAAGTTGTAGTTTTGACAAAGTATATCAGTTACCATTATAGCCCATCAAAGCCCACTGCTCAACATGAGCCTCCCCATAGATTGTCTCATAGGGGTAATATCTGCCACAGTTGCCACGCTTGGCAGGTGGGCAGGCAACTGCAGTTTTTTTAACTTGTTATTAGGTAAACGATGCTTCCCATCATCTGATTTATTTTCTTCTGTTGTCTTACACCATTACTACACGGTTATATGATGTGATGAGTGAGAGAGCAGTGGTTTTAGGAAGCCGGTACAATTCCCGCATGGAATAAGTATCTGGAATGGTCTACAAATATCCATTGATTGTGAAATTGTAGGTACTCTACACTATGCGGATCAGCTGGACCTATCACCGTTAGAACAAAGCATTATGAACGAACTCTCTTGGGGAGTGAAGCTACAGATACTTAAAGACTATTCCCCAGCAGCGACGAACAGAAGAGTCGGCATGGAAGCTTTGGTCGACGGCAGACAACACGGATACCGTAAAAATCATGACCCAGTGCGTGAATACGAAGAGTATGCGATTAAACTCAAAGTGTTCCGCATGATGCATGAATCAATCAGCGACAGTGAAGCCAAGATAAAGAGGGCGCAGCTTATCAAGAAGAATTACGAGAATAGCACGTCTTTTGAAATCGGTTACATAGTTGGTGACGCCACCGAAAAGTATGGTGAAATGTTGGATATGTCAGCAACGTTGGAAAGAGTGTACCACGAGTGGAGACCGCTCGACCATATCAACGTATACGAGCATGTCGCTAATAGGGGAATCGAGATCAATCAGCTCATCGACTTGGCGAAGTCGATCACCGAAAGCATGAACGAAACGGCTGAGTATAGACGTAGATTATTGAACTTAAGTTTGTAGAGAATAAAAAATAAAAAAATTGAATTAATATTTAGGATCCTTAATTAATATTTGTGTATTTTTACTAGTGGATGTTTTAATAGGGAACTTAAGTGTACTAGAAACATCTTATGAAATCTACAGAATAGTCGTGTTTGTAATTCTAATATTTTCTGGATAAAACAAGTTTAATTAAGACTATGTAAAGGATGCTGATTCTAAATCAGAGGATTTTAGAATTTTTGTGTGTCTGCCTATGTTATATCTATCTGTGAATTCATAGTTCATCCAAAAACTACTGGGTGGATAATTTTTATGGGTAAATAGTGACCCGGGGCAAAGTATAAGCCTAAAGACTTGTAATTTAAAAATAATTAAATACAATTTAATAATAATAAAATTTAAATACTGAAGGCTGTTTTTAAGAGCTTTAGAACTTTTAAGAAAGAACTATTTAGAACTTTAGTCAAGACAGAAATATTGTTTGAATGAATTTTTCCCTATCTGTAGTTTTATCTATCTGGTAGATAATTTCAGAGCATTTGTTTTTTAAATATGATTTCCGGCATGTATCCGTCGCGGCTATGAGTTACATAGTCCATTCGATCAGCCCAATTTTTTACTACTTTTCCTAATAAATCTGGCTGTATGGCGTCAACGGTGACTTGAATATTGGCTTCCAATGCTTCATGCTGATTTGCTGGTTTGGCGGCATAAACCAATGACTTAACATAACCCCATAAAAAGTATTCGAGAGGCGTTAAGTCTTCGGTGTTTAGCTGATTAATTTTTGAAAACGCAAAATTAGTCAGCATGGCTCGATAGCGCTCGCCATTCACCGTAGCGGCAGCTCCTTCCTCATTTCGAAAGAAATAAGGACCGATGATGCGTGTAAACCACACCAAACAGTCAATTTTAATAGATGTAATGGTGATTCGTTAATGGCATGAGGATTGTCTTCGCTCCATACATGACATTTTTGTTTATTCGCGAAGACATTTAACCAGAAATGAGCTTAATCACTAAACACGATTCTTCGATAAAAATGCTCATCTTCAGCGAGATTTAAATTAGCCCAATCAGGAAAAATGCGACATAAACGATGATCATTTGGCTTTAATTTTTGGACGAGCTAGATTTTATAGGCATCCTTACGTAAAACTTTCCACGTAGTAGAAAGACAAAGGCCAACAAGTTGAGAACGGCAACGAATCGACATTTCGGCGTCTTAAATTCGTAATAAATTCGTAAATTTCCACAATTAGGAAGCGTTGTTCTGGCGTTAAGCGATTGAGAATGAGTAGCATGGGCATGCAACTTAGAACATTATTTTGAGAACAAATTGATATCTTTTATGCTGCCATCTTTCGTGTGGACACGTAAACTAGACTTACTTTTATTCGAACTAGAGGGCACGTATATATATTAGGTATATATAGGAAGCCATCCATGTTCTATGCGCGGTGCACTACGCAGTTAATGGCGGTTACTAGTAGTAAGGCTTAAATTAATATCAATATCTATTTGATATTATTCCGGTTTCTCGTGCATTTATGTGTTTTATTTTAATAAGTTTGTGATCTACTTCAGTTCTTTTGTATTAAAAACGAATCTGCTTAAAAACAAAAGGAATGTGTTTTTAAATGTGACAAATTTGGTAAGTAAGTACTTTTGTAATATTCGCATAGTTTCCGGTTTTTATTCACTTGTAAACAGCTAATATGTAAGAAATTGAAAGTTCAAGGCATGGGCTGTAATCATCAAAAGTCCACTATACATAGGCTGCCCACGCATTGCCTCGTAGGTACTATTTGCCATAGCTGCCACGCTTGGCAGGCGGGTTATTCTGCCAAGCCTATCTCCTGTTTCAGTTTTCGTCTCTCGCCTCGAAATTAATGATTATATTTTATCATTACAGATATATTACACAAATTTCCTATACCGAAGTACCCGTCACTTTGAAGGTTTCGGCTATGGACGAGGATAGCTGGAAAATATTTGATAAATAAAACCGATGGCTAAGCTTTCCATTGACGTCCGTCGAGTTGGGGGTTGATATTTTTTTTACAGAAAGGTTACATTAATATAAGCACACACGTAAAGTTTCAACATGCGGAAAAGCGTACTTTTTGAGAAAAAAATTATTGAAAATCAATTATTTTTGCAATATTTATGTCAATCCCTATCTCAGATTATATGATATTTTTTTTACAGAAAGGTTACACTATTGTAAACACACAAGCAAAATTTCAACATGCAGAAACGCGTACTTTTTGAGCAAAAATTATTGAAAATCAATTATTTTTATAATATTTACGTCAATCCTTACCACAGATTATATCGAATTCTCGCCGTTGAACGTTCGTTTTCCGTACAGTTAAGTTGTCATACGTTCGGTAGCATTTTATTGTACATTTTACGTAAATAATTATATTTCGTACTCATTTAAATAGTTTTCATGCATACACATATATTTAACAGTTCATATTTAAATTACAAAATTATTATCATTATGAGCTATTAAAATTAAAATGTGTAGTATTTACCGTTTTTTACCGGCTTGTGGGACGTAACGTAAAACTGACGATTTCTAAGAATTAATTAAAGCAATATGTGTATAAAATTGTATAAAACATGTGTATAAAACAGTACCCACCTATTAGGGCAGATAACAAATAAAATAGGTTAGGTTCAACTTATGTCAAGGAACCGAATTAATAGACCCCGACTCCACGTGGTACGAGTCTGTCCTACCCCTAGAGTGATTTTATAGAGCCGGAGGCGCGGAGGTAGAGCAGCCTCCGCCTGCTGTAACAAATCGTAGGCATCGGACGAGCCAGAGCGGCTGAGGCTGGTCGCCGAAGGCGACCAACAAGCCGAAGCTGCGGAGGCGAGGCTGGATGCCTGCGATTTGTTACGCAAAGGCGTAGAGGCTGCTCTTCCCGCAGCGCCGGAGACGTTGCGGTCTCAAAATAGATACAGAAATCCCTCTGAATGAGTCCCTCTATTTATTTTTGGTGAAGGGGTTCCCCCTTCCTTAGGGGTACCGCCTCCCCCCCAAGAGGTCCCCATGGTTTTTTACACTTAATATTTATCCATAAAAAATAAAATTTCCTCAAAATTAAAATTCAAAAAACTCAAAAAGGGGGAGGCTCCGCAACTTTTCCTTTTAAAGGGGAGTAGTACACCTCCCCCCCGCCCTCCCCCCACCCCCCTCCCACCTCGAATTCGACGGACGTCAATGGAAAGTCGTACCAAACCGATCTTCATATTTATCATAATTACCGGATTTGTAATCGGCACTTCGAAGATAATTTTATATATCCTCGGACCAAAAGAAGCATACCCCAGTTTTAACCTTGGTAAGTCTTAATAAAAGTTTTTTCACTGTCAATTTAACGAGCAATTGTTTTAACAGTGCAGACTAAAGAATATAACAGTTGTAATATTCGTAAAGATGATCAAACAAACTTTTAGTTTTTACTTATTATTGGTATGTCAGTGTATAGCTCGCCTACAATAACTACTACAACCTCACCCAGTGGTAAGTGGTTATAAAGCCCTAGCAGTGGCTGCCCTAACAAATTTTTTAGGTGGAGCGGGATCTCATAGTGACACCCCTCTAAATACAAAACCTTAGTGTTCCTCTACTATGACGTGATTTTAAATAGTATTAGATGTATCAAATATCTACAGGTGTATATGTTTAAGCACAGTTGTGTCTGTTGCTCTTGCCATAGCAGTTGTTCTGCTTATTCACATTGCTGCTCTCTGTTATTGTTGCTCTCGACAATGGCACTATGCTTGCCTTGCTGTGTTGACTAGTTGTACAGATTATTTCTCATAATAAGAGTTAATAATCTTGTTTGACAACTTTTATTTAAACTGTTGTTCTGCAGACAGTGTCAAAGAAGATAAACTAACTGAACTTCCAACAACAAATTAATGAAAAGTCTAGATAGCCAGCTTTCTGGTTTATATTTATTATAGCAATAGAATTTTCTATGGAAAAGATTCCAAGATATGACAGTCTTTCCTGACACATAGTAGAAACATAGGTAAATTTTAATTGTTTTAATGTAATATAAGTATGTTTCCATTTAGTAACAGTAATAGTACAGGTATAGTCAGCATGATACAAAGTACTGTCTACACTTTTAAAAAAAATATCCTGCCAATCATTATTTTTAATAAGTCTGAGAACTTTATGTGGCTCTGCTGATTAAAGATCTTTAAATAATGGGTTCAAGCTCATAAGTTCCTGAACCAATTTACAACGAGACAAATCACATTATGCCCATCTGTTACAAATCAACACAGGCATTTTGATCTTTCAGGAATTATTTTCATTTTGTATAAAAATGAACACATATCATAGAATTTTGATAGTTTAAGTCAAGTAACCAACACACTTTTAATAGTATCAATCACAAGGTAAAACATTCCTTTTAAACAATTCTTTAGGATCAGTCGGTGTCTCACCTGTGGCTTTGTACACTAATAATATTTTCTTCCTTCGGGATCAGCTGGCTTTAGAATTGGATCTATCTGTTATTAGAGCAGATGAAAAGGCTTGATACTGTTTCAAAATTCTGACAAAATTTTCAAACAATACAACACCTTTAGTAAATCTGTAGATTCAAACTGCATAGATTTTTTGTGCGAGCTGCTATGCAGGTCTGGAAAGACTATTATCACTGCAACCTAAAAGATCTTTTGTAATCGCTGCTATGGCTATAGTTCACTGCTAAGCATTACGTCTTCAATGAATGGGAGTTGCTTAACTATGAGCAATTTCACTTCTTATAGGCGTAGTAAGTAGTAATATATATAGCAGTGAATAAAATAAGCCCAATAAAGAAAGTTTTATGTGTTACTCATATACTTTCACTACTATTACAGGTTTAAATGCAGAAACATCAGGACCATGTATACCGGATGTACTTTCTTCATCAATTCCTGATACAAGTTCACATGATAATCATATAAAAGGTATTCAATTTCTTTTTTATTTTAAATTATAGGGGGGAGGAAACGAGCATGCGGCTCACCTGATGGTTAGTGACTACAGCCGCCCATGAAGGACTACAACACCATGGGAATTGCAGATGCATTGCCTGCCTTTAAAAAAATAAAGTAGGCTCTTTTCCCAAAGTCCCAAGTTGTATCGGTCCAGAAAATTCTCTGGTGGTGGTATAATATTAATAAATTCTTAATTACTGTTAGTACATATATTCTATTACTATACCAGTAAGTTTGTGATAAGTTAAAGATATAGTGGTTGGAATTTACTATAATAATAAGTACGACATTAGGATGTGCTGAGTATATTTTCATTGACGAAACAAGTAAAAAGGCTATTTATCTAAACCTGGCTCACAACGCACAAGGTAAAAAACATGTGGGGTACGCAGCTGACCGAAATGGTTGTACCTTGCGTTCGTTGCATCTGAAGTAACTAGGACGCTGATAAAGCGGTTAAAACTCTTGCAGATATAACTTAAAAATTTTGTTATCACTGGTCCGCAAGCCATGCAGTAGGAATGCTACTTTATTGGACTGTGCACACTACAGCACCGCGCCTGCTCCAAAAGCATTCTAACAGCATATTGCATTATATACATTACAGTGGAAACTCGATTAACTGGATTAATTGTTGCCGTTAGGGATTCGGAAAATCGAAAATCCGGATAATCGAATGTATGAAGAAAAGCGGGATTTGTGCATTTGTAGTACATATGTACATACATAATGTTATGTGTTTATTAAAAACAACAATATCAACGAAAATCAATGTTTATTAAGAAATTATTAAGAGATACATTTTTCATTATACAATGTATGCACTTATTTGTGTACATACATATTTTCTTAGATTACACACATACATACAAAAATACTGCAGCCTCAATTATGAAATAAAATATATAGATACGTATGTACGTATAATTTGTTTAGAATGTGTATTTGGTAATTTGTATTCGGTAATTATGAATGTACAAGCCGTGTAGTGGCGGTTAAGAATATCCACTACCCCATATCTTCCCGTGGGTGTCGTAAGAGGCGACAGAGGGACACAGGCAGGAGATGGGCAGCAGCATCTTCCTGATGACAACAACTGTACGACAAAAAAACTGCGGTTGCCAACCCGCTCGCCAAGCGTGGCAACTATGGCAATATACCCCCCATGAATAATTACACAAATAGACGGCCCCCAGTCCCCGGCGGCCCCGCTATTCCTGGCTACGGTGGCGACCATGGTAACGGCGGGGCAGGGGGTGCTAAGAATCTCCGGTGGAGGTTCGGTTGCCACCTACGACGACTCGACCTGGCAACATTTAACGCACGCACTCTGAGGACTGACGAGAAGATCCTGGAGCTGGAAGAAGAGATAGACAAGTTGCGCTGGAATATTATAGGATTATCCGAGGTCCGAAGAGAGGGGGAGGACACGGTGATTCTCGAATCCGGCAACTTGTTCTATCACCGAGAGGGCGACCATCTGTCCCAAGGAGGTGTTGGATTTATCGTCCACAAGTCTCTCGTCAACAACATTGTGAAGATTGGGAGTGTGTCGACGAGGGTCGCGTACCTGATACTCAGAATCACCAAACGGTATTCGCTGAAGGTCATACAGGTTTACGCACCAACCTCGGCACATCCCGATGAGGAGGTGGAGGAAATGTATGAGGATATTTCCAAAGCCATGCATTCCTCCAAAACTCACTACACGGTGTTAATGGGAGACTTCAACGCAAAACTAGGCACAAGAGAAAACGGTGAGCTGAAGTTAAGGAAATTTGGAGTAGGGCAACGGAACCGAAGGGGCCAGCAGCTGGCCGACTTTATGGAGAAAGAGGGACTCTTTATGATGAACTCTTTCTTCGAGAAGCGGCCCCACAGGAAGTGGTCCTGGTCGAGCCCCGACGGTTCGACAAAAAATGAGATTGACTTCATTATGACCACCAGACGCCAACTGTTCAGTAATGTCTCAGTGATAGCAAGGGTGAAAACTGGCAGTGATCACCGAATGGTTAGAGGCACACTGAACCTAAACGTTAAGTTGGAGAGGTCTCGTCTAATGAAGTCTACGCTCCGTCCCCCTCGTGCTCTAGTCCAGAATCCCGAAAACTTTCAGCTCGAGTTACGTAACCGCTTTCAGTGCCTACAAGACTGCAATTCAGTGGACGATATGAATGACAAGCTCGTGGAAACTGTCCATGCGGTCGGAGCTAAGTTCTGCAAGACCCGCCGCAGAAGAACACAAAAACTCTCCGATCACACTCTTAATCTCATGGCTGTTAGACGGGAGATGAGGCTACAATCGTCAACAGATTTGACAGCATACAGGCAACTGAATAGACAGATCTCCAAATGTATGCGGCGAGACTTACGCAACTTTAATACTTCTCGTATTAAAGAAGCGATCGAGCGGAACCAGGACTCCAAAGTCTTTGCCAGAGATCTGTCTGAGTTTGAGTTTGAGAGCCGTTTCCAGGGCCTGAAGTGCTTCATCATGAGATGGTCCTCCATCATTTTCCATGTCTATATTTTCTTCTTTTTATTCTTCTTGCATTTTTTGCTGTTCATTTATCTGCAATATGTTTTCTACGATTTCGTCATCCGACATAATCTGAAAGCCTTGATCATTACTGTCACAAGTGATCCACTCTTTCATATCATCTTCATCACAATCCTGGCATATTTGTATCATTAACATTAGCTCATTTATATCCTCCAAAATAGAATCATCCGTATTGGTTATAAAATTTTCATTCTCCCGATTAAGTACTCTGTTCCAAGCCTTGTTTAAAGTTTTCTTTTCAATCAAATCCCACGCTTCCACAACCATATAACAACACTCTTTTAAATTCATTTCTTTAAAAAATGATAAAACGACTTCTACATTATCTTTATCAACAGATAACAACCTTCGTAAAAGTTGTTTTCCATAAAGTAGTTTTAATGTTTCAATAATACTTTGATCCATTGGTTGCAGCAAGGATGTCACATTAGGAGGCAAAAATTTTACTTTAAACTTTTCATTTTCTCTTTCCAACAGTTCAGCCGAAGGATGGGTTGGCGGATTATCCAGTAAAAGTAATACATTTCCTTGTTTGCCAATTTCGTTTTGTCATTTTTTACTTCAGGGATAAAAGTGTTGTCATACCAATCAATGAATAGTTCAGAGTTCATCCATGCGCCTTTTTGATTTTTATAAATTAAGGGCACCCGATATTTTTAAAACATCTAGGTTTTTATGATTTTCCGATGAGGAGCAAAGGTATTCTATGGGTCCCGGTAGCGTTAGCGCAAACTAATATTGTTACTCGTTCTTTGCTAGTTTTATATCCTGGAGCTGAATTCTCTCGCCTAGAAGCTACAGATTTTGAAGGTAATGATTTTCAGTTTAATCCGTAGTAAATGAATTATTAAGAGAGACAAATGCAGAATATTTGAGACTGGGTGGAGAACACAGGAGCAATGCTTTTCAAATAGAAAATCATATATTCCCGTTATTCGACCCTCCACATTTATTAAAAGGTGTGAGGAATAATTTAATATCAAAAGACTTAAGGTATGTCCAGAACGACCAAGTAAAAATAGCAAAATGGCAACATTTAAAATTACTGTTGGAAATTGATGCAGGAGAAGATGAGTTCTTCATAAGATGAGTTTAAGGTCAATGAGATTCAAAACGGAGATAAAAAAAGAGGTAGTGATACATTAAAGTTCGTGCTTTACTCCTAATTTTAGGTATTTTATCAGGTTACACTTACAGATAGCGCGCGAGTTGAATGCCGTCGGGGCCTGAGGTGAAGAGCGGGTGCATCTCCCCCCGCCGTCCGCACGCCGCGTCTCGCGCGCCTGCAGTGTAGTGATGTAGTGCTGTGCTGTCCTTGACAACTATCATACGCTTACTGTGTTATCGTGTTAATATAAAGTTGCAGCCGCGTGTTATTTTTATTTTTAATCATGTCTGATCCGTGTACGTCAAGTTCTGTTACAAAAAAACGAGTTTTTATTCATCGCCAAGCACGGTAAAAGGCGAAAATATGGCTCTCTCTCAGATCACAGAGGAAGATTGGCATGGCTTCGACTGTAATGTTGGGAGGTTCGAGGAATAAATTAAACGTCTAGCCGTCTTGAATGTAGGTTTATTACTAACGAATCTCTCTTATGCTATCGTGTATATACCTACATGTGCACATACACTACACGACGATCACGTCATAATTTTAGAAGAAAATTATTGACAAAGAGATGGATTAATGGAACATACCATAGATCGATTCGTAATTGAGGTCAGCGATGGTGAGGATAGTAACACCGATTCAACCAAGTCTGCCATTTCAGAATCTGATGTTGCATAAATTATATTTTTTTTATTGATTTTGATGTGTAAAATAATAAAAAATGTGTGATAATTATTACCTTGTTTTTTCTAAACTTAAAACGTTAAACTTAAAACAATGTTGAAATTTATCGACATATTGTCATCATTAATTTTAATTAGGTCACAGCACTATCGCATTCCTGAGCTCTGCATTCAACTCGCGCGCTATCTGTAGGTATATGTCAGCTTACTTATGCATCATCCAGTAGTTCATTTTCTCCCACATCACTATCTAAGAGCAATTATAAATGCTCCCATTTAGCAGTTTACTACGTCATGCGTATAAATCTTAATTTTTTTGAAATAAAATTTCCCCTTCCGATAAGTGTAAGTATCAAATAAAGAGAATTATTTTTTATTTTAATTTTCAAAAGCATTCTTGCTGTCTTTGTCCTATTAACTTAATTATTGCTTACTTTGGTGTTAATTGTAAATTGATCATAGACACCATTTAATCATGTTTGTTATAAATCTTTTATTATATATATTTTTAATTACTGCCATCGTAGCATTTTTGCAAAATCTATAACTAGTTGAAAGCTTAATATGAACTTTATCTCCTTTATCATCAAACCAAAACATGTTCATCATATTTTCACTCTTAACTTCCTCAGTCTTCAAAACCTATGACATTTGCATTGTAATGTAGTGAGGAGAACACTAGCATCTCATCAAGCATTAAGAAACACAAGCACTCTGCCATGCTCAAGTCTTTCATTTGCTTAAATATAAATGAGTTTATGCCTGGCTTAATTAGTATTTATTTAAGGACATTTTTAATGTCCGTTTTGAGTAAAAAGTGAACAATTTACTTAAGAATGTATATCTTTTAAGGCTTTTTTTGTTTTTATCGACGTGGCCAAACAATTTGTCTTCGAAATTGTACCATCTTCCACGATATTCATATTATGCTGTACTAACTGCACATTCAGGAATATGTGGGTGTACATAGTCAACGATATCAGTTTTATTGAAATATTATTTCTTAGTATTATTTTTGTTGCTTTATGTGATTATATGGTACCTTCCACAATTTATTAGATTGATTATAATTTCGCAAATGGTTTGTGAGGTATATGAGTGAATGAATAATAAGTAGTACCTAGTAGTAAGTATAGTAGTAGTAGTAGTATAGTAAATGAAGGATAATAGTGTTCCTTGTGATGAATTGAAGTGTGTTAAAGTGCTAATCGGCGAGGAAAAGGTAAAATCTCTAAACTTTGTTGAGAAAAAACAGCTCATATCCTTACTCAATTATCGCAATTGAAAAATAGTTACTGGTACAATTAAAACGTTCACCAACATTTTACGCGGACGTAATCAAGTCTTTCCTTAAAAAAGGAAACGATTCGATTTAGAATATAAATAATATGTTTTTTTTAGGTTTGTACATAGTTTGTTTATACTCTGTTCATGCTTTTCTTTTGTTCATGTATTGTATTATATGTAAATATGTTTTTCTTTCGCTCAAGCAAACCCAAACGGCTTTTTTCAAAGCCACCGAAGCTATGCAATTGCTGAAATGTCATACAATCTATCTAGCAGTAGTATGCCTTCAGTGTGCTTTGTTAAACACGTCCTTGACAGCACTGAATATGAAACTGAAGAGTGGAGACAGATCAAGATTGGTGTATTTTTATAAAACTGCTAAAAACAACAAAACCATATCTTGGGCTTGCCTTAGTTTGGAGCCCTAGCTTCCCACTGCATGGTACCCATTTGATAGCAGTATCAGTATCTAATGCCACATGTTAGATTCACATGTATGAAGCCCAGATCAGCGATAGGTAGAAAAAAGTTTCTACAGCAAATGGCAAATACGATGTATTGAAATGAATATTAGTGTACGAACATGACATTCAAACTTAATGTTGACGCTGCGATTTGCTATTCTTTTCTTTCGCTGCAAATACTCTAACATTATAAACAATGCCTATAAACATTCACGTATAGCCCCACAGCTGACGACAAAATTCGGCAAGAGTTTTTTAATGGTCCATAATTCATTTGTCGGCGGTGCGCTTCGATGTCTGGAAAATTACGACATGCTCTTCAAGTGTTCTTTAATAATGGAAACTGGCACTAAACTAGTTTATAGTACAAAAAGAGGTGGGAAAGTGGTCAGACCGCATGAAAGCGGCGAGAACGCTCACCACATAAGTTGTCGCCATATCGATGTCGGTGCAAGAGTTTTGCAATGGCTGAAAATTAATTTACCTGCGTAATCTTAATATATATAAATTACGTGTCACGTTGTTTGTCCGCGATGGACTCCTAAACTACTTAACCGATTGTAATCATATTTGCACACCGTGTGCAGTTTGGCCCAACTTGAGAGATGGGATAGTTTTTTTGCCCATGAGTGACCCACATTTTTTTGCGAATTTAAGGATTTTTAATAGGAAAGGACAAAGGGTCGTCGAAAAGTACAGAACCACGTCTGCCTGGCAAACTATTATTGTATATAAATTAAGAAAAAAATTGTCAGACCACAGATTATTGAAAAAGAGGTAGCAGTCGCTCAAAGTGTGGATATAGAGAGCGCGTGACTGTTCGTAGCGCGTAGAGATATATCAATTTACTTTTCTATTAAAGTACAAAATTGTAATAGAAAAGAATATACTAACACATATCTGTACCGTTATATACATAGTCGGAAATAAAAGCACAATGCTCAGTATATATAAACAATATATTTATTATATTATTATTCTAATTACTTAACGTAACAATTATTTCTTATATTTACAAGAATACAACATAATAAATAAAACTTATTATACGGATTTTATCGTATTGAATTGCTTTTTTATCGTATTTATTAAAAATAAATAAAAAATTAGTCTTTTTATTGTATAAGGGCGACAAACAAACCCACAGTCCACCCGATGGTAAGTGGATACTGTGGCCCATAGAATCCTTCTCCTATCTTTGATTACAAACCTATGTGTAGATACTTGTCATCCCTGAGGACTGAGATGGAATGCCACGTTACCAGTAAAAAGGGTCTCCGGTTTTCTGCGTTCACCATACGAAACACAGCAGCATTAATCTGGTATTTAAGTGTGTGGTCCCTCCCCGATCGAGCCAACCCATCCGTACCTACTGCAACTGCAGCGCGATTCTTCCACATAAAAATTACCAGTCAAATTTAACTCGATGAAACCCTTAAAATTAGTTTTGCTCGATGACTAAGCTAGTCTTAAGACGTCGGACTATTCTCCTGGCCACACCAAGTTCTCTATCCAATCTAGATAACTGGAGACTCTGGTGTAAATGGCAGGTTGGCCAATCTGAGCGCATTTTCCGCCGAATGACGTTATACCGATGACGTAGAAGAGGCACTGGTTGTCTTCGGATACCACTTGAAGAGGAGAACCGGAGTCACCCTAGAACGAGATAGCTAAACTTAAAAATTATGTTCTACGTCACTATCTATACGTATATAGAAATAGAAATAATATTAAAGTGTCAGTCAGTAATATTTTTTTTTATTTTATAGGAGGTGATTACCATCGCCCATGAACAGCTGCAACACCAGGGGGATTGCAGATGCGTTGCGGCCTTTTGAAAAGGAAAAGGCTCTTTTCTTAAAGGCCCCTAAGTCGTGTCGGTCCGGAAAATTTTCTGGTGGTAATAATGATAAAACTGCCCTATATTGAACTGAAGAGGTTGCTTGCATGCAAGAATAACCATTTTTTAAATATTCTATGTGTTAGTCAGTCCGGGATAATCTTCGTAAAGGCTGTCCCGATTGTACCAATACTTCATGGCACAGAGCAGTCCGGGAGTGGTATAGCTAATATTTTATCTAAAAAAACTTGGAGATACTTGTTTTTGAAGCGAAAAAAATGCGTGGCTTTATCACATTTTTGTCTGCCTTTCTGTCCGGGCTTATCTTCGAAATGGCGGAATGAAGAGAGGAATGCTAGTTCTGTTCTAAAACATATAATATCCGAATGACTTGACGATTTCAAAAAAAACGAAAAATTGATAAAATATATTTATAGAACCTATCCAGGCCAAGCTGCGGCGGGTTGCTATTATTTAATAAAGTTCATTCCCATTACCCATTCGTCGTGTAATTAATACAGCTGCAGTATTATTTTATCACGTAATGTATATGATCATGACAAGGGGTACCTCTTAATTTCATACTCTGTTAAATATAGTGGTGGGTCGTTATCGAATTTTCGACTAACGAAACGCAACCGTTTTCCCAACGCGAAAACAGTTACAGAAAATGTTCGTCGTTGCAACTGGTTTGAAGACGGCTTAAAGGACGAAACTTATCCAACATAGAATAGAATTGCGTTTTTGTTGAGCAAAATGGTTCCAGTTTCTTACAACTATCGACGATTCGAAATGTATGAAATGGTTAAATAATTCGTTTAATCGATCGACTTTACTTAACAATTAAATGAAGTTCCCTTCGTATTAGAGTTTCTAGGCTTAGGATTGGCTGGGACAGACTTAGCATTACCATTAACATTAGCAACTGTATTTCATGACAAAAAGTTCACTTTTCATTGTAAGGACTGTTTGGTATCTGTCTACGTTTGCAAACGAACGTTTAATTAAAGACTAGACTACAATAAACACGGAACGTTAAGGTCGACGACGCGACGAGTGAGATAGATAGTTGAATCATTGCGTTCTCGACTTTATTTACATAGGCGTAAAATAAAAATTATACCAAGTAATTCAAAGACTGGTTTTTTCCATTGAAGACTGTTTGAACTGTTTTGCCTTACATACAGGGTTGGCCACAGGAGAATAAAATAAGATATGATTTAAATTTATAAATGAATAATTTATCATGTAATAATAATTTAAATTTGACATTTAATTGTAACAATTATACCAATAGAATTAATTTAATAGACATTAATAATTTAATTAAGAAATTTTTGACTACAAATAGGTATTACCTTTCCAAATATAATTTAAGACAGATAGCAAATGTGCTATTATTTTTGTACTTTTACAAATATTGTATTTAATATTTTCAAATAGTGTGCAAATATTTACTACTTTTTAAATTATTTTGGGACTATTTAAAATAGCGTAATTCGTAGTATATTGTATAAAGTTGTAAATATTTTGTTATTTTCTACAAGAAGATTTTTTTGCAAATGATTGCATGTAAAATATCCTTATAATCGAAGGCTATCGCATAGTATAGTTTAAACTGCAATTACAAATACAAAATTACAAATACAAAATATTTTATTTCTTTAACTGAGTGTACATAAAATGCAGAATATTATTTCATCATCATCATCATCATTACAGCCCTTCACAAGTCCATTGCTGAACATAGGCCTCCCCCAAGTAATGCCACAAAGCACGGTCCTGAGCCACCTGCATCCATCGACTTCCTGCATGTCTTACCAGGTCGTCACTCCATCTAGTGGGGGGTCGCGCTACACTACGCCTACCGGTACGAGGCGGAATATTATTTAGAAGCAGTTAAAACCTAACGATGATATATAGATATATCGCTCCGTTTTCGTGGAGACTGATGTGTAGTTATAATGTTGACATTTGACTTTTTGCATATTAAAATGCCATAATATAATTTTCATTTTTTTTTTCATCTCTCTCTCTATTTAATTTCATCTTTGGTGGCGCGACCTATAAAACGGTTTCATTGTCACAGAACACATAACAGTTTTTGTAAACGGTTCGTCGTCGCAACGCCCATCCCTAGTTAAAAACAAACCATACCTGACAGGTATCCTTGCCTCCACGCAACTCCCCAGCACACATCTGTGAGGGTGCGAAGCCATGCCAGTGTCTGTTCCTTCTCAAGATGCGGTCGCAGTACTCATTGGTAAGCAGAGAAAGCGACACCTTCTGTAGCTCTTTCGAAGTTTGCTGAGTATCTAGAAAGATCAAATTTTATCGCGTGCGACGTTAATTTGTTAAAAAAGTGTAGATATTAATATTTCTTTCTGAAATATTAGGTACTTATATTTTATATTGATTAGATTAGAAATACATTAAACCAAAGTACGGATATTCCCAAAGGTAAAATAATTTAAGAAAAGGTAAAATGTGTAAAACATTAAAGAACACACCACTGTAGTATTGTTTCTTTTATAGAATAACGGTGATAAACGAGCACACAGTCCACCTGATGGTAAATGAATGCTGTGGCCCATAGACATATACATTTATCCTCGATTAAGAATCAAAATGCAGATGCGTTGTCACTCCTGAAGACTAAGATGGAATGTCAACCAGCAAAAAAGGATCTCCGGATCTCGACACTCACCATACGAAACACAGCAGTAATAAGCTGCTCTTTTACATTGGTATTCTGTGAAAGCGTTGTCCTACCCCGGTCGAGCCGACCCATTCGTGCTACAACTATACTACTAATATTACTGCAGCATGGCTCTACCAAGTAAAAAATTCTGTGCACGGACCTCCCCAAATTATTCTGCGGGTTAATTTTTGGGTTTCAAAAATGCGACTCGGTAAATATAATATATTAGTCTCAATTATAAAGTAACCTTTTTTTTTCAAAAAAATCCTTACCAATTCTAATTTCTTCCGATTTCCTGAAACAGGGTCCGTAATTTCCAAAATGTTAGGAAAATTCCTATCATCTGGTAACCGGAAGGACATAGGGCAATGGACTATCTGACTTTTATAAATAAAAAAATTTATGTTACAACCTATATACGTCCCACAGCTGGACCCAGGCCTCCCCTCATTTCTGAGAGGGTTTTAGGGCAAGGAAGTTCACATGTGTTCGATTTTTTCTTATTTCTCAGACATGCAGGTTTCCTCACGATGTTTTCCTTCATAACCAAGCACGTGGTAAATCAGCATTTAAAATTGCAAATAAATTCGTTCAAACTCGGTTTGCTCGCGTACTGTGGAATTTACACCGAGCAGTAGCCCCTGAGCTTCCACAGCTTTCATAAATGTCAGTACTTAATACAACCGCAAACACACTAAATACTCGACCTAACATCACAGAAGCTACAGCCTATCATAAATGCAGCAATGCACATTAGGTCTCCCCCACAAATTACCTCATGGAAGGGCTACTTAATATATATATATATATATATATATATATATATATATATATATATATATATATATATATATATATATATATATATATATAATAAAATATTAAAATTGAATAATGAAATAATGAAATCAAAATTGCCCCGCTTGACATGCGGGAAAACAACGGCAGTTTTTTTAAGTTATTTTAGTTATTAGTATTGTTACGAGCTTGAGATTCGTGACAATAAAAACTGCCGATTGAATTACCAAAATTTATACTTTTATTAGAGAACACCAATTAAACCTTAAAACACTAATAATTAATTACACTGATTTACTTTATTTCGCTCCGAAGCTTCGCTTGTCTCGCCGAATTCAATACTGCCCCGATAGCGGGTTGCAGCGGCTTTATATATACATTTTCCACCGAAACATCCAGAATACTCTAGTAAATACGGGCGCTGACCGACCAGACGCAGAAAGTTCGAGTGTGGGGCTTCTAGAAAGCTTAATTCTTCTGTTCGATACTAGATGGCGCTGTTGGTCGAAAGTCAAGATTTACATTTTCTAGGAAGCCCTCTTCGCTCTGGTCCCCGACACTAGATGGCGCTAGTGCCGCATACATGACGTCAACTTAGGCGCGCAACAGTATATTATAGGAAGACGCTGCTACCAATCTCCTCTTTGCATCCCTCTGTCGCCTCTTACGACACCCACGGACGATATGGGGCAGTGGATATTCGTACACCGCCGCTTTTTTTACAGTTTCACCACATTAAAGTTTAAATCTATAGAAAGAGTTTTTCGTACCGGGATCAACGACACCCCAACCGGTCGCGTAGGCCTTCATGTGCCCACCGAAGTTCTGCTTCGTCCACAAGCATGCAGGTCGTATATTATCATTGAATTTGACTTCTTCCGCCAACTCCAGGAGTGCGATATCGTTATAACGGTTCGGTGGCTTGTACTCTGGGTGCTTGTGGATCGCTTTAATTCGTACCTGTGGAAGTTTTAAGTTCTTTATATCTGATGATGAGTCATGATTAGCATGAAGCATTGGTTAGGGAATACATCGTCATACTTCATTCCGTGGGTAATTTTCTCCAAGAGAGCTTTAGTTACAACGACCGGTTTCGACGAAGACTAGTGATTGGGCAGGACAGTATTATAGTAGTGTTTGCGCAAGCACTTTAGTCCCTTGGAACGGCAATCCAATACAAAACCGAAATTCAAGACATCAGACGAAGGACCAACGGCTTTCTGTGCTTTCAAGGACACTTACTGATTGCACTTCTTGGTTAACTTTTTAATTAAACATTCACAACTGATATATCTTAATAGGTTCGAATATGTTCGAACCCAAGACCACTTGATCAACCGCTGCGTTTTCGATCACTAGACCAACGAGGCAGCCATTGTGAGGGTAGTAAAAGCGCTACTATGGAAATATAAATCTAATGACTTTCACGAGTTGGCGGTGAACCATCCGGTTTACACCCGATGAAAAATACACGGATCTGTTGCGAACAGCAGTGTCAAAAAATGTAGACGATTAAGAATCTAATTCAATAAACATGCCCTTTAATACTATCGGAAAATATTATATCGCTTAAAAAATTAGAACTCGTACGTCGAAGGTTTTTTCCTGGCGGTAAAATTATGTATTTTTTAAATCTAGAATAATATAAAGTATTTTTAACGTCCAAGTATCAAGAATTTGATTGAGTAAAAATGTAGCTGATTAAGAATGTAATTCAATAGCATGCCTTTTATATTATCGGAACATATTATATCGCTTGAAAAATTAGAACTCGTACGTCGAAGGTTTTTCCTGGCGGTAAAATTATGTATTTTTTAAATCTAGATTAATATAAAGTATTTTTAACGTCCAAGTATCAAAAAATTTATTGAGTATTTCATGAACTGCGTCAATTGTTTTCCGAGCATATATACCATTTCAAGTTGTATCTATTCTCCAGCATCAAAATCGTATTCAAAATACGATATTTTGTCCAACCTCATGAAGAGTAGTAGACTTTTATAAGCTGATGATGAAGAAGAAGATGGATAGCAACATCTTAAAAAGAGGCTCAATTTTAATACGCCGTTGTGTCCCATGCTATCTCTATCACTTTAAATAAAAGTGACTGAGACACCACGAGACTTAACGAATTTGGCCATTAGACCTGAATTTAATCACTATCACCTTCACCACAGCCACAAAGCTTACAGCTGAACATAGATCTCCCTCGGATAGCCACAAAGTATGCTCCTGAGTCACCTGCATCCATCGAATACCGGCTTGTTTCATCAGATCGTCATTCCATTTAATGAGGGATCACCAAACACCGCGATTGCCGTCATTCGAGAAGTTTTCTTCCCCTACTGTTTTTGGTTCTTCGATCTATATGGCTGGCCCTTTGCCATTTCAGCTTATTGATACGCTGGACTATATCAGTTGCTGTTGTTATTCTGCGGACGTACTCTTTGCGAATTTTAACCTACAGAGAAAATCCGAGCATAACCCATCGCACGCTGAGTGAATTTGAGTTTTTTCATACGGAGCGCAGTGAACGACCACGTTTCGCTTCTGTAACTCATAGATTATCCATCCATCCACTATGGTGCCATAATTCTTAACTTAACAACTCTAAATGTTAAAGTTATAGCCTGTATACGTCCCACTGCTGAGCACAGGCCTACCCTCATTTCTAAGAAGTCATACCTTCACGGGCAAGGAAGTGCCCCTCGCGCTACCCAAATTTGTGTCGGCGAATTTCCCATGTCTTCGAAATGTTTTTTATTTTCCTTCACCGCCGGGCACGTGGTAAATCAGCATATCAAAATTGTAATTAACAATTTCATTGGTGCCGGCGCGGATCGAATCCTGAAATTTCCACCGAATGCTGAGCCCCTGAGCTATTATGGTTTAACCAATTGTAACTATTTAAATATATTCACTTACATCGATCGGAGTCGCTCCATCCCTCACATTTGGATCTAAGTTCTGTTCGCCGAGACGTACGATGGTCGGCTCCCCGAACCTGGGCTTCTTGGTACAATGGCCGGCTGTCATCACGAACCTCTCGCTGACGAGGCTGCCACCGCAGCTGAACGCGTAGTCGTCATCGTACTCTAGCCAGCCTATGGCCGCCTGGTAATAAGAAATAATTTACGCAGTTTTAATATAGTGCATACTATTGTACAAGGTGTAAGTGTAAACACCGTTGTCACTAAAACCATAGGTAGTTGGCTTTAATGTAAAAATATTTATCCGAATTTAAAAGCAAACAAACGCTATTTTCTTTCATAAAATTTAAAAAGTTTCTGTCCCACACCGTCCGTAAGTTCATGGATACCCTATGCGCTCGAGTGACATAATCACTGTAAAGATCACCCACCCGCCCTTCGCCGCCGAGCAGCGCGCTGCTGTGTTCTTTACTGGAATTTAATGTGCCTACGCGCCTAGGGTGAAATAATTTTAAGAAAAATTGAGATTTTACTAAAAAAAATGTCGTTATTTTTCATTGAATTTACGTTCTATAAGTGAAACCAAACCACTGGTTTCAAGGATAACGGTGTTTACACTAACAGCCTGTATATGTAACTAGTGATCCGTCCCGTCTTCGCACGGGTGACTTCTGGATCTCGACAACTGTGCCATCTGTCCGGTCCAAATCTAAATCTAAACCATCCATTCATGCGCACACAAAAAAATTCATCATTTCTATTATTCACTATAGCTGGAACTACAATTACCTAATAATGTTTTTTACTTTCATTATAACGTCCCGCAATCCCCTTCGTGAGTGAAATTTCGAAAAGTTTTGAACTTGCACACAAAAATAACATGTTCGCCAAATTTCAAACCCATAGAAGGTAAGTATAGATTAAAAGTTTTTTTTAATGCCCCCGAACTGGTCTTTGTCGAAGGGATTTAGTAAAATCCGTTCTTAGCTGACCTCATCTCGGCGCGGCGAAAGGAATATTTCTACTGCATTTTAAGTCTCTAGGCCCTATGATTTCAGAGATATCGTGATGAGTTAGTACATAGATGGAAATCATATATAGAAGAAGGGCGGATCACTAATACTTATAGAATGGAATAAAATAAAAACGTTCTTATTCAATAAAGATTATAAATAATTTTGAAAGTAATTATTCTTATGTTTAATATACCACTCATTCGAAAAATACCTCCATCCTGGAAAGAACCAGCTAGAAACCTAGCGGGATACACTTTTCGAGAAAATAACAGTTTACAAGCATGTTAAGCAATTATTTACGTCCACCACATTCATATTATATAAGTTTTTGAACTTGGCGGTGGAGAAATTTTTTGTTTTATTTTAAATACGTATACATTGTACCAAAAATAAATTACTGACTATATGGAGTTGAGTAATTGATGGTACTATTAATTGCATATCATGGTTTTTTTCACACTATTTATTGTTGTGGACATATATTACATTTTCATATATGTATTGAGAGGCCAAAGTTAATACATTAATTTCATTAAATTTATGTAAGAGCGACTCTTTAGGTTTTAAATCATAGAATGACAATTTTCTGTAAAATAAATATAATTTCAGTGTCAGTCGCGTGTCTCCATTGCAAAATATCATACAAGTACGATTAATGCACTTGCAAGTAAGTTCAATAATAAAACACATCATCATCATCATCATCATCGTTGCAGCCCTTCACAAGCCCCCTGCTAAACATATGCCTCCCCCAAGGAAGGCTACAAAGTCACAATACAACTGCTGGTAAATATTCATCCATGGACACCTTCAAATGAAGAAGACCATATTAGTACTCAGGAGAAGCGTTCCTTCTCCTGAGTACTAATATGTATTCACTGTCTTTAACTATACTGGTTCGTTTCTCTTCACCATGACCGTGTTGTTACTGTGTTAGAATATCCACTACCCCATATTGTCCCGTGGATGTCGTAGGAGGCTACATTGAAAAAAAACCAGGAGACGGGCAGGAGCGTCTTCCTAATAGCAACTTATACTAAAAAACCGCAGTTCCCAACGCGCCTACCAAACATGGCAACTATGGGGAGGTCTATGTTCAACAGTGTATACTGGCACTGAAACACTGTACAATGAACACTGATAGTCTGTATCGGTAACAATAACAGTTTTTCTTTAGACTGAACAACTGCAGTGGTTGCAAGCTGGGCACAAATAAGTAAAAGGATGTCACCAGTCCTACTGAACTCCCAGGTAGAAAATAACGCCCTACCTTGTAATAGCTTCATCATATAGACGGCAAAGACCTGGGATAATTTGCCATCATCATACCTTCCATCCGAACGATGTAGATTCCTTCAGAGAAGAACGAGTACGCTTTTACTACGCACTGCATCAGATGAGAATGTATCACATATACTATAATTTATAAAGATAATTTGTGTCTCTGTGACCAAATAGCTCGAATAACCAACAGCCGATTTAAAAAAAAAGGTTCTCGAGTGGCAGTCTCGTACCGCTAAACAAATTTCACGAGAGCGACAACCTGGTAAGATATGCAGGAAGTCGATGGGTGTAGGTGGCTCCACACAGTGCTTTGTAAACTTGTAAATGGCTGTAATGAAACAAGCACACTGTCCACTCGATGGTTAGTGGATGATGTTGGCCATAGACATCGTCATTAATCCTTCATTGTAAATCATAATATATACAAATACATAAACCTCTTAGTTAAAAGCGTCTCATCTTTACTCGCCATACGAGATATCACACCATTATACTGCTATAACTCGCTGGTGTTTTGTCTGAAATTACAATCTCACTTTTCAGCCTTAAAATTGATATAGATATCATACCTAACTTTAAGATAAAAAAAATTGCATAAGGGTCCTCAATGGTACTATTTTTAGACCTGCCAACATACTCCCGAGAGAATCGAGTTTTATTCGAACTTTCGAAACCATAGCCAGCGTACAATCGAAAGATGATTCAAATTGGAATTATCAGAACGGAGGTGTTCAGCTGTCCACCACTAGATGGCTCTCGTAATCGCAAACGACGAGTTCGCTTTTTCTTAGGAAGTTTGTCTTATTTATTATTTACGAAATCAAAACAAATTTAATGATTTCTTAAATTTACGCGAACACTACACATTGAATAAAACTATTATTTACGGATTTTACCGCGTTTAATTACTTTAATTTATTTTTATTATTATCCCGACGTTTTAACGCCAACGCCACACACGCCAGACAGTCAACGCCAGAACAATACACAACCACAAACTAATAACATAGACACAAACTATAAACAACGCACGGTCTATAATTTGTCAAAACATACACTGGACGAACCACAGAATATGGGACGAACCGACAATGAAAGTATTAGCGAAGGGAATGAACTTCGCATTAACACCGCGAAAAATCCCGTACGAAGAAATTATCTGCAGTGTTGAGGATTGTCTGTTTAAGAATAATATCGGTAAGGAAGATTTGGAGGCCATACGTCAAGATATTTCGTCCTTGTTACGTCGTAGTTCAGTGCCGAAACCAAACCTTCCTAAAGACGAATTTACAGCGCTAAATCACTTACGGAACAGACCAGAACTCACGATTCTCCGCGCGGATAAAGGAAATGCTACGGTAATAATGGACACATCGGAATATAATTTTAAAATACAACAACTTTTACCGGACGAAAATACATATATAAAAAGGTCAAAACAGACCCTACAACTAACGCAAAAACAACTAGCGATTTAATAAAGAAATACTCCAAAAAATTAAATCTCGACGTGAATTCGCTAATACCATCATGTGCCAAACCACCAAGGTTGGGGTTACCGAAGATACACAAACCAAATGCTCCACTACGTCCCATAGTGAGCCAGATCGATTCACCGACTTATAAGCTGAATCACCACTGAGAGAACATACCAGAGCACACACAAAGGATTCGTACCATTTTGTGAGTGAGATAAAAGACCTACATCTCGCTAACAATGAAACTATTGTCAGTTTTGATGTTCAGTCACTATTTACTTTTTTATAACTAGGAAGCTAGAAGAAAATAACATGTCTCAAGAATATGCAATACTACTTGAACATTGCCTCACATCTGGCTATCTATTGTGGAAGGAGGAGTTCTACAAGCAAGTAGATGGTGTGGCGATGGGCTCACCTGTGTCTCCCATAGTCACCGACATATTCATGGAGGACTTTGAGGAGAAAGCCCTTCTTACTGCTCCTATAAATCCAAGGTTCTACAAGCGGTACGTAGACGACACTTTCACAATTTTACCATCTGACAAAGTAACTGCATTTTTAGACCACCTTAACTCCATAAACTCTAAAGTACAATTCACAATGGAGTTAGAGGTAAATAATTCTTTGGCCTTCCAAGATGTTTCGAAATCCTGATAACACTATTGGTCACACTGTGTATAGGAAAAAGACCCATACCAACCGATATCTAAATGGTAAATCTCACCATCATCCTTCACAGTTAGCTACCGTGGGCAAATCTTTGTTTCAGAGAGCACGAGGGATCTGTGACAGAAAACATCTGGCCGCCGAGCTTCAGCACGTCAAGCAAGTATTGCAAGACAACAAGCTTCGGGTCCCACGCCTACGTCACAGTGAACGAGTGAAGCCGGCCACAGTCGAGCGAACGCCTGTTTTACTACCATATGTCAGAGGAGTCACGGACAAGATTGGCTACATCATTAGAAGCGACAGTAGGCTAGTGGCAGGGCGCGGACTGCGAACTCAAAAGGTCGCGGGTTCGAATCCACCATTCGACTACTGTCGTGAACCACTCCTAACACAAGCATTTTCAGCTTACCAGGAGTGGTTAAAGGGAATATTAGTAATGTTAGTTAATAGGAATACTAATATTTTATTTAAAAAAAATCTTGAAGCGAGCGTCCATTAAAACATACTACAAGCCGCCGAAGAAGATTAGTCAATTTTTACCATCCATCGAATGTAATATTCCTCTACAAGATGCAGGTGTGTACAAGCTAGATTGTGAATGTGGTCTCTCTTACATAGGTCAAACAAAGAGATCTATAAAAACCCGCGTGAAGGAACATGGAGCTGTTGTGAAGCACCGACGCTCCGGGAAGTCTGCAGTCTGCGAACATGTTCAAGATCGTCCCCACCGTTACATTAGATTTGATAAACCACAAATTCTCGCAAAAGAACACCGATTCCTACCAAGGATGATACGCGAGGCTATTGAAATTAAAAAACATCCAAATTTCAATAGAGAAGATGGATGGGTGCTGCCATCTGCTTGGGATCCTATATTAACAAAATTAAACCCAAACCCAAGCATACCACTGCAAGACTTCATGATACTATAGGCTCGTTTTGCGTAAATCGGACCAAAAAATTAATATTAAAAAAACTGAAGGCAGCCGGACTAACTATGACATTGGGACGTCAAACTTCTGAGTCCCCCCCCCCCCCCCGTGACCATGGCTGCTGTAAAGCACCCGAAACGTCGGGATAATAACAAAAATAAATTAAAGTAATTAAACGCGATAAAATCCGTAAATAATAGTTTTATTCAAAACAAATTTATTAAACGAAATTCTCCAGTGAAATAAATATCCGCCGATAGGTATTAACGGCGATTATATCGTTTGAACTTTGAAAGTAACTCGATCGTGTTCCTCTATTCGAATTGGTTCGGGAGTTAACATTTTAAGTCAGTTTGAATCGACAACCTATGGGGATAATTCGAAAGTAAGTTTGTTGTTCTAAACATTAGAGGACACCAGACATGTGTCAATCTTGAATGATTCGTTCATTTTAACCGAGTCGCATCAAAGTATTGATGACTGCAATAAAAAATTGAATGTTCCGGATCAAACGATTGACAGGAGCTACGACCTAAGAGTATAATAATGTCCAACGATCGACATTATCGAGCAGGTCTCACAGATCACAGAGTACTGAAATTCGAAATGATCCATCGAATGATCGACCCGAATCACCCGGTTTACACAAAAAAAATCAATACTTGAATGATCGGATCACTAGAAATGAATGAGTGACATCTGGTGAGCGTTGCTCACCAGATGTCACTAAGTAGTAAGTAGTACTAAAACTAATTGACGGATGGTCATATAATGTGGTCACTCAGCGTACCAGCGTGAAACAGCACAAAAATGCTTCGTATGGTGAGTACATAGAACTGAACTACGTAATAGGAGAGATACCGAGACTTGGTCATTTGTAATACGCGTAAGAACCCACTCATCATCATCATTGCATCCCTTCACAAGTCCACAGCTGAACATAGGCCTCACCCAAGGTATGCCACAAAGCACGGTCCTGAGCCACCTGCATCCATCGACTTCCTGCATGGCTTACCAAGTCCGTGCTCCATCTAGTGGAGGGTCGTCCAACACTACGCCTACCGGTACGAGGCTGCCACTCTAGAACCTTTTTCTGCGACGGTTATCGATTCTTCAAGCTATATGACCGGCCCATTGCCACTTCAGCTTACTAATCCGTACGGAATTTACGAACTGACTCACTCTGTGTTATAATATAATGTGCCATATAATATAGTTACACATTGTCATGGTCGTTAAAAATTTTCGTTTAAATTAAACGATTTACGGGGTATAGTATACATGATTATACACAAAACAATGTGTCAGTGTTGTATTCTTCGATTTCGATTCTCGATTTCGATAATCGATTTTTACAAATTTTACCTTTTTTATTTATTTTAGTTTTAGTAATATACGTTGCTTGGTTTATCCATTTCTAATCTAACTAATATAAAATATAACTAATATTTCAGAAATAAACATTAAACCCTACCCTACCTATCACATTTACTCCTCCCGCTATGAAATCCGTCAAAAATATCAGTACATTCCTACGTGCCGCCGCTCTGAAGGCAGAAAAAGTTGTCGACCACTAAGAACACCTTAGATTGGCTTACCATGTGAGGGAATTCCCCTTGCTGAGCGTTCACTCCCCCAACGATAAGTTCCACGCCAGTGTAGTTACAGTTGGCAGCTGATATAGATATGGGCTCAGGATCTGGAAGGAGGCTGATGAAGTCAACCTGCTGCACCACGGCTTTGCTATAGACCTCACATTCTGGAACAAACTAAAATTTAGCATTTTCTCTAGATCTTGTTGAACAAACGAACACATAATCTATATAACAATTCTTAAGCCCATACACATCCACATCTATCATCAGTTAAGATTCCAAATTTTTTTTGTTATAGGATAAGGGAGACAAACGAGCGTAAAGCTGCTATTTACGCTGGCATTATATGAGAGCGTGGTCCTTCCCCGGTCGAGCCGACCCATTCGTGCTACAACTATACCAGTAATATAGCTGCAGCATGCCTCTACCACGTATTCAGATGCGTTGTCACCCATGAGGACCAAGGTAGAATGCCTTTTTCAAGTAGAATAGCTCCCCGATTTTTTAAGCTGCTATTTTACACTGGCATGCTGGTGCTGGCTTTTTACTTATAATGAGGCATTTCATCTTAGTCCTCTGAGGTGACAACACATCTGCAGCCTTCTTTGTTTAAAGTCTGTTGCAGATGAGCATGGACTGGAGTGGCCCTTTATCATCAAGTGGGCTGAATGTTCCTCTACCTCTTTGTCATTCTTTGATAACATCAGTTTTATTTGCGTGAAAGAATGTCTGCAAAAAGCTTTGAGAGCTATTAGACCACTTATTAAACCTTTTTTTTAAAAATAAGGGTGAGAAACGAGCACACGATCCACCTGATGGTAAGTGGATGCTGTGGACCATAGACATTTACATCTACCCTTGATTAAGAATCAAAATACAGATGCATTGTCACCCCTGAGGACTAAGATGGAATGCCTCGTTTCTCGTAAAAATGATCTCCAGATCTCTACACTCACCATACGAAACACAGCAGTATTAAGTTACTGTCATACGCTGGTATTCTGTGAGAGCGTGGTCCTTCCCCGGTCGAGCCGACCCATTCATGCTACAACCATAATATAGCTGCAGCGTTGCTCTCCCACGTGTAAAAAAAAAATACTGTACTACGTACTAGAAGAGACGCCGAGATGTAGTTCCATGTAACACACGTTACTGAGTACGTGCCATAAAAAGGTACCCTGTGTCTCTTTCCACGCGAGCTGATGTTGCACACATTTTGGTTGTACTACGCACTAAAACAGATACCGCAAAAGAAAGATAGAGAGTGTGCACCTGTACCTGCGCTTACACTTTTACACTGTGATCCTGTCTAATTATCCCTACTATAATCTGTGGGAAGCTGTGCTCAGCTGCGGACTTTTTAAATACAGTAAAGGTAACGGTAATGTATGTACATAAAGGATATATTGATCGATTTTATAACTAAAATTTTACTCACTACGCTCGCTGACTCGTTTCCTGACGTGATTATGATGTACAAAGCCCCACGTTGGTCTTTCTCTGGAAAAGTTCACATTTTATTATAACAAAAACATTCAAACTTTCAGATATATTTAAATTGTTCAAAAAACTCGCACTTGGAGCTCTCCTCTCGTGATTATAAATAAATTGCACATGGACAAACAACCAGACCCGGAAAAATTATGTGTGGACCGAAAGAATACTTTTCGTGTGTGAAAATCAAATTCGCATTTCATTTCAGATACTTGTCCCTGCTCTACTGATGCAATTATTAGTTTAATAAAACAAGCCATGTAAAGTGCAAAATCCAAGGTTAATATGTCAGAACTTACTCCTCAACAGGCTCGTGTGAGGCAAGTGACCATGTCCCTGATTCTCTACAGCACACAAGAATTTTTCTTACAGAATATTCACAAAAAACTGGCCGAATTCCTGTAGACCTGTAAAAAAAAGAAAATTTAAAATAAGATTTCTCCTTCCATATACCAGAAATTGTCAAAAACGCGGGAATTATATTGCAAAGAAACAAAGGTTCGCGCTAAAATAAATTCGTTTAACTTCGTAATCTACCCGTGTCTTAGAATTGCTTGATATTGTTTAGGTTTTAGTTAAGTTTTGTTTGTGTGTGTGATCATCAAGCGCTCTGTCTTCTTGATAACATATAGCCCATATACACCTACAACTATCCTCAATTAAGAATCGAATTGCAGATTTATTATACGTTGTTACTATACTAGCGTGGGGACAGTTCGACAGTGCATGATCCCCGATCACATTCGTGCTCTCATAGAATACATGCTTATAATAGCTGCTTAATGTTGTTATGTTTCGTGTGGTGAGAGTATAGAACTGGAGACCCTTTTTATTGGATACGAGGCATTTTATCTTAAGTTCTCAGCGTCGAAAATGCATCTGCATTTTTTTTCGAAATCGGGTATAAATGTAGATGTTTACCATAAGTGGGACTGTGTGCCGCTTCGTCACTCTTATTCTATTAAAAAAACGGTATAAACGGTCTTTTGCTGCTATGTCACGCTGAGTTTCTGGTTCTTGTCACTCACTATCATCAAACTAAAAATAGCAACATATATTCTGTGAGAACGTGGTCCTTGCCCTTCGAGACGATACCTCCTACACAACACTAAAGCGCGGCTAGTAGAGCCGAAATTACGACAATTTCCTTACGGTTTTCCTCGTGACGTTTTTTCCTTCAACGCCTGACACGTGACACATTTTTATTAGATACTTAAAAAGAATTAAGACCTAGATCAAACTGAGATTTCTGATTTAGTACTATGAAAAAAAAACCACAATACCACCACCATCTGAATACTTGGCGGTCCACTACGAGTATTGTGCGATTTACTAGGAGATTTCTTTGTCGCACGAATACTTTGCGGAATCGATTACAAACGGCAATTTTTCCGGACCGATACGACTTACAGACCTTCAAGAAATAAACTTACTCCTTTTTAAAAGGCCGGTACCGGTATCGCACCCGCAATTCGTGAGACTGTGAGAGAATTCGTTTACACCTCTTCAATAAAAAAAAAAATATGAAAAGACTGAATTTTGAATTAACGAAACCTAACATGGCTTTGTTCATAAAAATTATTATTTCTTTTCTAAAGCAAGATATTGTTCTCAGCCCGTAAAAGACATGAGACTCACAATTTTTCCCGTTGTTGGAAGGATTATCCATGATGGTCGTATCGTACCATCAGACGTCTTGTACCTTTGTCTGGCGTAAACGAAATGATCATACCGCCAACTATCGCGAGCAACAGAAACATTTTTATTCAATATAGATTATAAACAATAGTTACTGAAAGTCACTCTTACGTTTAATTCACCACAAGTCATCTGACATCTCTTACGACATCCAACAAAATGGGGTAATGGACGGAAGTGACGTCAAACACCTCAGCCCCTCTCCTCACGTGACTATGGGTGCTCTAAAGCACCCGAAACATCGGGAATTAAAAATAAATAAAATCAGTAAAATTACAGAAGTCTGCAGTCTGTTAACATGTTCAAAATCGTCCCCACCATTACATCAGATTTGATAAACCACAAATTCTCGCAAAAGAACACCGATTCCTACCAAGGATGATACGCGAGGCTATTGAAATTAAAAAAAACATCCAAATTTCAATAGAGAAGATGGATAGGTGCTGCCATCTGCTTGGGATCCTATAATTAACAAAATTAAACCCAAACCCAAGCATACCACGCAAGACTTCAAGATACTGTAAGCTCGTATCGTAGATCGGACCAAAAAAAACTTAAGAACTGAAGGTAACCGGGCTAACTATGACATCTGGACGACAAACAACTCAGTCTTCCCCATGACCATGGGTGCTGTAAAGCACCCGAAACGTTGGAAATTAAAAATAAGAGAAAAACACGATAAAACCCGTAAAACTTGTTTTATTCAATGTGTAGTATTCGTGTGCCTAAATATAAAAATCATTATTATAATTACGAGATAAATTTCATTAAATTAGTTTTATTAAATTCCTTTGACTTTTTCCTTATTGACGTTGTAGCACGAGTGGGTCTGGTCGAACAGAGAAGAACCATGCTCTCATAATATACCAGCATGAAGTAGCAAGCGTCTGTGTCTTCACATCCCATCATGTGTTCACTGTATCTTCACATGAACTTCACATGTCTTCGAAATATATTTTTCCTTATTTCTCAGACCTGCAGGTCTCCTCACAATGTTTTCGTTCACCGCCGAGCACGTGGTAAATTAGCACTTACAATTGCAATTAACAATTTCATTGGTACTGGCAGGGATCGAACCCAACCCGGGTTGCACACTTGCATACAGTGAAATTTACAGCGAGCAATTAGCCGCCAGAAATATTTGTTTATAAAATACTGTTTCAGAATTTCAAATCCGGTCCCATAATTTAATACTCTATTCTCTCCGAATCCTAAACCATGAGTACCAAAACTTACGAGAAATAGCTCTCAGCTGATGGACAGTCACGTAGCAGCTTACAGCGCCCTACGAAGTTGCTCACGTCATCAAAACACTTGACGCCCTCTGTAAATTGAAAATGTAAACAATTCTTTATTACCTCAGACTAACAAAGAAAGAAAAATGGAGCTCTGCGTTTATTCAAGTGATGCAAAAACAAAGCTAAAAACTATGCTCTTCTTAACTCACTCACGTACACAATCAAATCATTTGCAACTAACGTCATGGCTTCAGATACATATTATGTGTGCCAAGCAGTGCATCTTATGGGCTGATGATGAAATAAAGAAGAAAGATGTATGCGTGAGAGCGTGTCAAGAAGTACGATTTTTGCATCACTTGAAGTGCAGCACTTCGTGTATCCTTATTTGTTGGTTTAATGTTGGTACAAGGAACTAGGCATGTCGATCTGAGATCGATTTCTCGTGCCAAAAATATAGATTTTTTAATCGATATAAAGTACAGAATCGATATTTAACCCTAGAAAATCGAGATCGAATCTTTTTCTGTTTTCATAAGAACTATAAAATTATTTTTTTAATTATAATGTATCCAAATTCGTAAAGAGTGACAGTTTTTCGATTCAAAAACTAGCAAAACTGCTGTGTGCTCGGTTTCTTTCGCCTATTCTTAATAGATTAAATTATTTATTTTAGTTTTATTTATTTATTTATTAAGGACAGCCAACAAATCTTACACCAAAAACATTAAATTCTTAAGCTATTACTATTACTAATATTTAAGCTGAGTGCAGATTCAATTACAGGCTGCCACAACATGCAAATGTGAGTGTTTAATGCTTATTTAAAAAGTGATTTTTATTACTTTTTAAATATTACTTACTTAATAGATTTTGAGAAATCAATCTTTCAGACCTCGATTTTTTTTGTGAATCGATTCATCGGATTTCGATTCTAATTGATTTAAAAATCGATCTATTATTAGTGCGTTTTTATAACTAATCTTGTTTGTTCAGTACAAATTTTGCAATAAAATATACTTCCAGATAACCTAGAGACTTTAAATTTTTAATAAGTATAGCTCAGATCTGGAAGACAATGCAATAGAAACTTACTTTTTTGCTTGTCTGCTTGTTTGTTTGTGTGTTCGATACAAATTTAGCAATCAATTTTAAACTTGCCTAGTTAGGGCTTTGAAACTTTAAATCAAGATTGAATGAAATATAAAAATGGTTGCCATTTTGAATTATAATTGTTATCAATATAGCTTTAATTTTTTAAGAAAAAATAAAACGATGGAAACTAATAGAATCTTAAAAATAATTATGAAGAAGACATTGAATTAGAAATAGATTTTTTTTTATTCAATACTGGCTATACTCGGATCCTGACTTGGATTGCTTTGGCTCCAAAAGTTTTTCAAAAAGTATATAAAACACGTGCGTATTCCAATACAACGCTATGTCAAAATAATGCTAATGCAATCGGAGACTTAAGATTATGTACATACCTACTAACATTTACATAATATTTATTGAAAGTCAATATGTTTTTTATCACTGTTTCGGAAAATATCTCTGTTCTGAGAAGAATTAGCAGGAAACAAAATGGGATTCGGTTTTCAAACACGTGGGAATATTGTTATACAATTAACTATACATATTATATTACTGTAAATAGCTTGGTAGCGATATCTTCACAAGGGTTATTACCATACATATATTCTTTATATTCCTTAATATTATAATGACCCTTTTTACAATCTTTTATGACAGTCCATAACCCACTAAGTTGAAATGTTTATTTAATAAAACTAAATAATAAAAACAATAACCCTTTCTTGGTTCTTGCGCACACAAAATAAATACGCCCGGTCTTCTGAGTCATATTGCCGACCATTACCACTTCAGTCTATTGACCCGTTGGGCTATGTCAGTTGCTGTAGTTTTACTGCGGATACCCTCATTGCGATGAATTTCGACATTTGACCTTTCTCTTGTCCATGTTCATTTTCAGGTTCTCGAGTGACAGCCTCATACCGGTCAGCGAAGTGTAAGGCGTCCCACCACTAAATTGTATAACGACCTGATAAGAGATACAGGGAATCACTGGATACAGGTTACAGGTAATATACCTAATGTTAATCAGGGATTTATGGTAAGATTTTTTCACGGAATTAAGGTTATTATATTACTTATTATGGTACTTTCTACCAAATAGTCTCTTAATTTATTTATCAAATATTCAGCCACAAAATGAGGATCGTTATATGAAGTTGATCTATTAAACTCTCAGTATTTAACACGTTCAATGAATGCTCGAAGTCCATAGTTGACTTGGTTTTAGGATTTCTCTCTACGTTTGCTACTTGTGATAGAGTAAGAAAAATCATGTGATGATAGTGATAGTACTTAGTATTGAAAACGACACATGAGGCAGTTTTGCTTTTGTCTAATTTTGAAAAGAAATGCTGTGTGATATTACTTGGGGGAGTTCTATATTCAGCAGAGGACTTGTGATGGACTGTAATGATGAAGATGGTGATGATTCTACAGTAGTCCCAGGGCACCTGTAACTAGGGCTCAGTATTCGAATATTCGTTTTGTTCGAATATTTATTTCATATACTATTCGAATAATATGAAGAGTAATATTCGAATTTTTCGAATACTACAAATAATATAAAGATAAATAGAATTTAATAATAAAATTATTTAAAAACATGATCGGAATTAAGAGATATATTTAATTATCACTACTGGCTACACTGGTAACTCTCTGTACTATGTATGTACATACCTACCGTCCATATCTCCGCAACAGCTGGAGGTTTTAAAATCGAAATTCAAATTTTCTCACGTTTTTTTGCAATTTCCAGGTCAGTATCAGACTGAATGTTGAAATAAACATGATTTTCGACCGTAACGAGTAAATTCTAATAATTATTATTTACAGAACTATAATTATTATAATCTTTAATACAAACCTCTAATTTCGTATAATTCCACTGTATGGCTATTTCCAGAAAAACTCATTCAAAGTGAAAAAAATGAACTTAGAGGATTATATTGATAATTTTAATGTAAATAATTCTGTAAACACATATTTGTTACGATCATGAATTATATTTACTTAAATATAAAACCTCACACTGATCTGCAAATTGCAAAACACTTAAGAAAATTTGAATTTCGTGGGCTACCCTGGCTCCTTCACCTTAATGAGGGTATATAATTTTTTATTAACGATTCCTCCAATAAGTGTGGAATCTGAAAGAGTGTTTCCGTCATGTAGGATGACATGCAGCTACCTTAAATGATTATACTCTAGACTACCTTTTATTTCTTAGGTCAATATTATCAAAGCAAGAAGTTGATTAATTACTTTTTGATTTACTTTACTTTTCAATTATTATATATTTCTTACCTTTTATTCATAAGTACATAAGTATATTGAAGTCAGATTTTTTATTGCTTAATTTTGAAAATAATGTACAAATTTTTTGATTTGCTAAAAGAAGTCGGGTTTTATTGTAATTTTAAAATGTAAACTTTATGTGTATGTATAATAATAAAAGGATTTATTTAATTTAATTTATGTTATTTCTCAGACCTGCAGGTTTCCTCACGACGTTTTCCTTAACCGCCGAGCACATGGTAAATCATCACTTAAAATTGCAATAAACAATTTCATTAGTACCGGCGGGGATCGAACCCGCGTTAATTGCATACAGTGAAATTTACAGCGAGCAATTCATCATCATCATCATTACAGCCCTTCACAAGTCCACTTCTGAACATAGGCCTCCCCCAAGTAATGCAACAAAGCACGGTCCTGAGCCACCTGCATCCATCGACTTTCTGCAAGTCTCACCAGGTCGTCACTCCATCTAGTGGGGGTCGCCCTACACTACGCCTACCGGTACGAGGCTGCCACTCGAGAACCTTTCTTCCCCATCGGTTATGGGCTCTTCGAGCTATATGGCCGGCCCATTGCCACTTCAGCTTACTAATCCGTCGGGCTATGTCGGTCACTCTGGTTTTACTGCGGATATCCTCATTTATGAGTCTACAGCGAGCAATTAGCCGCCAGAAATATTTGTTTATAAAATACTGTTTCAGAATTTCAAATCCGGACCCACAGTTTAATTCGCTATTCTCTCCAAACACTAAACCATTAGTTCTAAAACTTACGAGAAATGGCTCAGAGGAATAATATCGTATGAATAATGATAAAAGATTTTATTTAATTTAATTTATGTCATAGAGGAAAATTTGTAGAAGTTGATTAAATTGTTTTTTCTCTTAAATTGAACATTCGAATAGTAAAATTGAACGAATACTGCAAGCCCTACTTGTAACCGACTTCAGAAAAAGACTACATACACAAATATATAACACAGATTACATCCTAATTAGGGGGTAATCTGTGATATATATATATATACTGTGCTGCAGATGCTTTGTCACCTCTGAGGATTAAGATGGAATACCTCACAGCGTATAATTGTACTGGCTCTATGCAGAAGAGGGACATAAGAGTAATCTATGATTTAAAACCTAAAGAGTCTCTAAAAAAGAGAGTAATTATAATTTTAACTTTGGCCTTGCAATACATTTACGAAAATGGACATGGATATAATGGACGACTGCATCCTAGGCCTAGACTTTATGAGGAATATAGTTATATATTTGTATACACAAAAATATAAGTACATAATTTTAAAAAATATATACCTAAGTTTATTTTCTCTCTAATTATTAGCAATAGACACAAGTTAGTAAAACTATTTGATTCGTCCACTGACTCGTCCATCGACTGTATACGATTTTACAACACAATCCTAGAAAACATACAAAATTTGACCTCCGCCAAGTTCAAAAACTTGGTTTAATATAATATTGTATCCTTTTTTATACAATGTTTGTTAAACAAAGTTATATCATAATATTGTGGAATTTTTGGATGATAATAGCTCCTGGGAATGAGGTGATCACTACCAAGCTATTTCTCATTTAGTTTGTGTTGTTAATTGTGTAACAAATGTTTGTAAACTGTCCTTTTTTTAGATGTCCTCTTGAGTTTCTTGCTTGTTCTTCCCAGGATAGAGGTATTTTCCGAATCAGAGGTAAATACCTCTGTCTTGGGAATTAAGAGTGATTTTCAATATGTGTTATTTATATATTTGTATATTAACATAAACACTCATGCCTGTCACCCAGAGGGGTAGGCAGAGACTACAGACTTTCATTTGGCACGATCCTGACACACCTCTCTTGCCTCCTTAACATCCATCTAACTACGCATACATGCTCGTCGGTGGGTACTCCTAATGTGAATCATTTTCAAAATAATTGCTTTTTAAATATTTTTTTGTATTTAATAATTTCAAAATAGTGGATTGCGGAAGTACCTACGTCTGCATTATTTACTATCTATATTAAATAAAAAAGTTGCTATTTCTATTTCCATACCATATTTTAATGTTTGATAAATCTTAACCCATACAATAAAACCAATAACATGTTGATAAACATTGAGTGCTCGATCTATTTCAAACTTAGTTACACAAGTGTAATCATTCACTTGCACTACCAGTATGTCTTTAGTACACTCATAATCTTACAGCGCACTGGTGTCTTGTTTAAGATATTATTTATTTCTCAAAAGATTACAAATCGCTTACGAGAAATTAAAAATTTACAAACAATAATAAAGGAATCCATTACAAGCATTCAGAATAAGCACACTTGTATGCGAATGATGTCACGAGCACAGCTTGTTCTTAATAAAAAATAACATGTGGAACTTACCTTTTTGAGTAATTACTCCGCTGATTGTGAGAAGAAGAAAAACAGTAATTCCGAGACACGCCATATTTTGATATGTTATCGATCCCAGTGATGAACTATAATATTGTAATTTGCTTTTCAATTATTGTCAATCATTTGCTTTATCTGTAACATAAGTACACACAGACTTATTTTGCAACATATGCCCAAATATACAGAGGAAATTATTAATAGGTATCTATTAAAAAGCAAAAGGTGAAAAAAAGAAAAAATTAGGAAATCCAAAAGTGCACACCTATAACGCTCACGTAATATTTAAAATGGATTACAGAAGGTATAATCGAAAAGAACCAGCTCTATATGATTCTGAAGATAGTGTAAAAAAAATTATTTTGATAAGTAGTTCTCGAGATAACTAAAGGACTAAAGGACGTCCACAATATAATTTTTTTAATAATAATAAGTACGTGCTGTTTAATTTAAAAAAAATTACATCAGGCCTGTATATTAGTGTTTCCTCTTTCTAATTAACATATTAGTGCGATGTAAAATAATAAACACGACTTAATGTGAGTGAAACGAGTAAACGAGTGATTTAAAAAATTCCACAGTAATTAGACGATAGGCCTTTCCGCTTCGAGTTCGTGCAAAACTAAATTATTTTGTTAATAATATCCAACGGCTGGGGTTTTACTGTATTTTTACTACGCACGTACACATGCGTATTACAGTATCGAAATCAGAAGTAGTTGCACTCGCGCTTGGTCACAGATTAAGTAACCTAATAGTTGGTGTTGCTTGGTAATAATGCAACTACATTGCTTGGATTTGGCGAAGGTCCGTGTTGTCGCGAAATGCATGGCCAACTACGCTCTATCGCGAATTACTCGGTCGAACTCGAACAGCGTTGGAGAATGATTGGAATAACGAAAGTACTCGAATTTATTGATGACTAGGCCCCGGTTTCGGATTTATTAATGTAGAAATATATATAATGTAATCAATAATCAGGTTATTAAGACCAACAACTATCGGAGCTACATCCTAAAGGATGGCACCGTCGTGGATCATCATGGATACGACTATTCTTGCGAATAAGCCTGATATTGTGCTGATGGACCGGACGCAGACAAAGATATTTTTGGTCGATATTACCAATCCGTATGACGAGAACCTCGTGAAAGCCGAGACAGATAAGAAAACAAAATAACTGGACCTGGCTCACGAGGTTATAGATATGTGGGCTGACCTGCGGACCGAAATTATTCATGTAGTCGTTTCTGTGAACGGGCTGATCTCGGTCAACCTCTCGGGTCATATGAGGCGATTCGGACTCCGTGACGGATCGCTTCGGGCTCAAATGTGGAAGACGATGCTCCTCAATATACCCGCATCGTCCGCTGACTTCTTTTCCTTCCCCCCTAACCCTCGACCGTTTGGTCTCCCCTTCCGAGGGTCTCTATCTGATTGAACTTTTATTTGTTTACGTATTATTTATTTATTTATGTTAGTATATTCAATATATATTTAAGTATATTTATCATTTCCTTTTATATATTTGTTCAGCCCAACCATATGAGAATACTTCATAAATAACCCCATGACAATAACTAAATTTATTTATTTGTACACCATACAAAGTTCTTAAAAAATAAATACATAATGTTTACTTATTCCACACAGTAGTATTTCATCTGACGTTTACAATAGGAAAACCTGAGCTATAAACGTCAGTACTCTTCCAGTTTCACGATATATAAAAACAGCACAATAATAACAATTAAGCTCATGAAAGGATAAAGTAAAAAGAAAAAAAGTGCGTGCGTGTATGTGTGTATATGTGTGTGAGTACGTACGTGCGTGCGTGCGACGTTTTTCACTCCTCTATAAAAATATATAAACAAAACCGAGGTTCCTGTCTGTATGGATCTTATATTGAACTGAGGGTGTTATTTACATGCCAATAAGTCATGATAAATAAGCATTTTTAAGAATTTTGTCTTTCTGCCCGTATCTTCGGGCTAAACTTTGAAATGGCTGAACCAGTTGTAATGAATCGGCACGAGCAGACAGAGAACAATGAAAGGAATGAGGTCGGCTATATTTTATCCGTAAAAATTGAAAAAAAAAAACATTGATAAAATAAATAAGGTACGTGAAGGTAACATGGTCACCATAAGCTTTGCAGCCCTATCAAACCAAAACTAGAGTAGGACAGAGACGAAAACACAAAGTTGTATACTTTAACTAATCCTATAATAACAAAAATATAACAAACAAGCTGTGGCAATAATGTATGAATCATTGAAAAATGAATTTAAAAAGAACTACACTACACAATAATAAAATTGACTAAAAAATTTACTATAATGTCTACTGTCAAAACGGTGTCGATAAAGCAGCGCCCTTTTGACCCTTTATTATTTTAATGGATTGATAAAGAGCTATTGTATCACAAAGCCATCTATGCAAACAAGGCTGTAGGTTTTGAGTTGTAATAAAGTGACAATGTTAACCGAATGACCATATTAGGCTCTCGTGTTATAGTCGTTGAATATTCGAAATCAAAATAAAGCCACATTTTTAAATTCTACCCAGCTTAAGCCAGGGCAGGTCGCCAATGTGTAATATATAAGGTTAGGAATACGAATAATAAATAATTCAACGTTTACTTGTTGTACCGCAGTAATTGAGATTTTGTTTATTTAGGCCCCTTCGAACACGAGTCACGTTGAAAACCATACATAAGTTCGAAAATATATTTCTTTATTTCCTTTTTATAAAATTGAAGTGAAAAACAAATTTACAGTCCAGCTGATGGTAGGTGGCCACTGCAAACCATGGATACCTGCAGCCAACTTTTTTTGTAGAATGAGGGTGACAAACGAGTACAAAGTCCACCTGATGGTAAGTGGATGCTGTGGCCCATAGACATTCACATTTAACCTCGATTGAGGATCAAAATGCAGACGCGTTATAAGCCGTGAGGATTAAGGTGGAATGCCTCCTTTCCAGTAAAAGGGTCTCCGATTCTCTACACTCACCGTACGAAACACAGCAGCAGTGAGCTGCTATTTTTCGCACCTATCCTGTGAGAGCGTGGTACTTCCCCGGTCGAGCCGCTACTCGTGCTACAACTTATACTACTAATATAGCTGTAGCGTGGCTCTACCAAGTGAAAAAGATATAATATTAAAGATAAGATGCTTCAAAGCCTGTGATTATGCTGACTGTCTATTCCCTACTGGCCGGAATTTGGCAAAGAGACCTACCCTCCTAGCAAACAAGGAGTCTTACCACCTTATAAATGAGCTTACTTTCTTTATTATTGTTTATGAGTTTACGCAACTTTTAACGGGATTCAGTAGAAAGTGTGTCAACAATTTACATTTCACGGTATAAAAAATAAAGTTTCATACACTTAACCCTTTTTTGAGCATGTAGGGTTTGTTAAAAATATCAATATATCGAAATATTGATATTTTCTCACAAATTTATCGATATTTATCGTCGATATAAATTATTAATAATATTTATAGTTATCGATATTCGATTTCTGTTTTAGAAATCGTCGAATTCGTATCAATTTTTATGTACATATTTTAAAATTATATATTTATTTTACAATTTAATAGACATTTAATTTATCAGACAAAACAATTAAGCAACAAAAGCAACTACAAAACCATTCATGTGCTGTTGTTTTTTTTCGTCGTCTAAACGTCATGTAATAAAACTTTTAGTCGTCATCCTACTACATCATGCAAAACATAACGATATATCAATATTTATCAATACCGATAATTATCGATACTATTAAAAGTATTGATAAGATAAATATCGATATAATATTTTCACTTGCCTATCCGTATGAGCATGCAAATATAACTTACTACATCATAGGGATAGCCGTAATAATTACAGCAGTTAATTACATCATCATTAAATTAACATTAATTTTATAATATTTTATCAAAACTAATCAAATACTTACAATCCTTTTTACTGTAATTTCAATCTTCGTCAACATTAATTAAAAATAAAATATAGTACCTACATAGAACAAATACGACAGCATTTCCGTTAACATTAATTTACAATTATACTCAAGTATTACATTTTAATCATATCAATCAAATCAATAATAATGATATAATAATAATTATATTAACAACCGTTCGTCCGTCGGAACTTCTCCGCCGCCTGGATAGACTACAGAAAGGCATTTGACTCGGTGCCCCATACATGGCTAAAGAGGGTCCTCGAGCTGTACAAGATTGACTGTACAGTTCGAGACTTCCTCGAGCGGTGAATGGGGCAGTGGAGTACGATCCTCTGTCATCCAGGCGAGCGGATGACGGCTGCGGAAAGCCGCATAAGGATAAGAAGGGGTATATTCCAGGGCGATTGTCTGAGTCCCATCTGGTTCTGCCTCTCTTTGAACCCTCTCAGTACTTTACTGGAGGGTTCCGGGAGGGGATTTCAGCTTCGGAAAGAAGGTACAAAAGTGACCAACCTTTTCTATATGGATGACCTCAAATTATTCGCCTCTAGTCGCTCCCATCTTATGGAATTGCTAAACATCACTTGTGAATTTAGCAATTCTATTGGAATGGAGCTGGGGACGGATAAGTGTGCGGTTCTCCATGTTGAGAGGGTTAGGGTTGCTAACTCTGAGGGCATAGACTTATCTATGCCCGTCAACTTAAGGAACCTTTCCGAGGCTGAAACATACCGATACCTGGGTATGTCACAGAACATCGGTATCGATGAGGCTGGTATGAAACAGTCAGTTTGCGACGTGTTTTATGCACGCTTGACCAAAGTGCTTAACAGCCTTTTGTCCAGTGTGAATAGGGCACACGCATATAACGGCTGGGTCATGCCTGTCCTTATGTATACCTTTGGCATACTCAGGTGGACTCAGACTGAGCTTAACGCCCTGGATAGAAAAGTCCGCACTACCATGACGTCCCATAGGATGCATCATCCGAGATCGTCGGTAATGAGGCTGTACTTGCCGCGAAAGCATGGTGGGCGTGGCTTCCTGAGCGCGCTCACCATGCATAATCGCGAAGTGTGCAGCCTCCGTAATTACTTCCTGGTGAGATCGGATGATCCATTCTATAATGACGTCATTTCTAGTGATAAAGGATATCCTTAGCCCTCTATCCTTAGCCAACGAGCAATGGCAAGACCCGGCAGTACAAAGCATTTCCGACCAGGAGACCGTATGGAAGGAGAAGGAGCTCCACGGGAGGTACTACAGGGTTCTACATGAGCCCTTCGTAGATACAGTCGCCTCCCTCAACTGGCTACGTTTCGGTGACCTTTTTGGGGAAACCGAGGGTTTTGTCTGTTCAATACAGGATCAGGTTATTAAGACCAACAACTATCGGAGATACATCCTAAAGGATGGCACCGTCGACGTCTGTCGAGCTTGTCGCCATCCCGGTGAGTCACTTAGGCATGTCATCTCCGGTTGTTCGGCGCTTTCTAACTCAGAGTACTTGTACAGGCACAACCTAGTAGCCAGAATTCTACACCAGGAGCTCGCTCTGAAGTACGGTCTTGTGGATCGGAAATTGCCGTATTACAAGTACTTAGTTTAGTTAAATTTAGTTTACGACGGGCTGTTTTCCGCAACTCCACGTCTAAGCGCGTATTTTGCGTGTGGGCAGGAATAATATGCTTATTCGAGCCATGATATCTCCCCGAAGAAGCTCAGCAGTCCCTTGATGTTGCAAGCAACTTCGGGGAGCGATCCCGGCGTGGCGAGATGTTTAGCCCTGTATGAAGCGACTTCTGGACATGTCAGCAACACGTGAGCCGCCGTTTCTTCCTCCCCCATGCATGCCCTGCACAGTTGGCTGTCAGTAACACCTATGGTGAACAAATGTTTGTTAAAAGAGCCATGTCCTGTGATAGCACTTGTTACTGTCCTGATCTGTGGCTTGTTCAGTCTCATTAGAACCTTGGTTAGACGACTGTTTATTTCAGGTAGGGCCTCCCTAGCTTGTCTACAGTCTACTAAATTTTTCAAAGCTGAGCGTGTAAATTATTGAAGTATCTACGTACCAGTGAACGAACGTAGCCAAAGGGGATTGGTATTATTGATTCCGGCCCTATAGTTGCTAGGGCCGATCCGCTTCTGGCCAGTTCATCTGCTGCATCGTTGCCTCGAGATCCACTGTGTCCCTTGATCCAATGCAGAGTCACATTGTTGTGCTTACATACCTCATTCAATCGTTGATGGCACTCGTATATCAGTCCCAAGTTCGTCACATTGCAACTCAGAGCTTGTAGTACCGCCATACTGTCGGTCAGTATTCTGATGGAGAATTCTTTCAACTTCCCAGCATCTATTGCTATGGCCGCTTGGATGATACCCATGCATTCAGCCTGGAAGACTGTGTTGTGGGTACCCAGCGGTGTGCATATGTGGATATTAAGGTCTTCAGAGAAAGCCCCAGACCCCACACCTTCATTTGTCTTAGAGCCATCCGTGAAAACTTTGAGCTCTCTTGGACCCAATCCTTCCAGATGGTCAGTTTCCTTCAATTGTATCCTGTACTTCTTATCAAATACAAATTGTTTTGGGATCCTATCATACTTGGCTTACAAGTACTTACGGGAAGCCGGGCTCGAAAATGACCGCGCCAGGCCCTACTGGGACCGGGCCATCATCACAGACAGGACTATTCTTGCGAATAAGCCTGATATTGTGCTGATGGACCGGGCACAGTCAAGGATATTTTACATTCCGTACGACGAGAACCTCGTGTAATTTTAAATAAAGAAGATCAGGGAAGACGGTTCTCGAGTGGCCGCCACTAAACGGAGTGACGACCTGCAAGAGATGCAAGAATTCGGTGCATGCACGTGGTTCAGGACTGTGTGTTGTGACATTCCTTAGGGACGTTTATCTTCAGCAATGGATTTGTGAAGGGCTGTAATAGTAATAATAATATTTTAAATTATTAATAATTATTAAAATATCTGGACCTGGCTCACGAGGTGACCGTTATGTGGGGTGGTCTGCCGGCCGAAATTATTCCTGTAGTCGTCTCTGCGAATGGGCTAATCCCAGTCAGCCTCTCGGGTCATCTGAGGCGACTGGGACTCCGTGACGGACCGCTCCAGGCTCAAATGTAAAAGGCGGTGCTCTTCGACACCGCCCGCATCGTCCGCCGGTTTCTTTCCCTTTCCTCCTAACCCTCGGCCGTTTGGTCTCACCTGCCGAGGGATTCCATCTGGTTGAGTTTTTATTTATGTATGTATTTTTGTATTTATTTTATTTTCTTGATATTTATGAATATTTATCGTTTCGTTTTAATTTATAATTATATGTTTATATAACCCAACCAGATGAGAAAACTATATAGATACCCCAAATTATATTAATAATTTTTGTTCTAACTACCATTAAAATAGGCAAATTATAAACACCGCTACTGTTTTAGAATTATGTGTTCTCCTATAATTGGTAGTACATAGTAATTTATAGACGTAAAGCATATGTTAGAAGTAATTTAATGTGTACAACTGTTGGAGATGCGTACAAATAAATAAATAAATAATCATCTCTTCACAAGTCCACTGCTCAACATAGGCCTCCCCCAAGTAATGCCACAAAGCACGGTGCTAAGCCACCTGCATCCATCTTACCAGTTCCTCACTCCATCTACACTACGCCTACCGGTATGAGGCTGCCACCGGAGAACCTTTTTTCTCCATCGGTTGTTGGTTCTTCAAGCTATATGGCTGGCCCATTGCCACTTCAGCTTACTAATCCGTTGGGCTATGTCGGTCACTCTGGTTCTACTGCGGATATGCTCATTTCTGAGTTTATCACGCAGAGAAATCCCGAGCATAGCCCTCTCCATAGCTCGCTGAGCGACCTTGAATCTCCTCTAAACCTATACACCCAATTGATTTGAACTTTAGAATAGTTACTCATTCCGCAAGTAGACGCTCACTAAAAACGAATATTACGACAATCTCATAAAAATATTTTTTTGATATTTTAGATGCAGGTTCCACAATAAAATATTATCGTGCGCCTAGCTAAGCGAGCTGGCACTAGCGAGTAATAAGTCAGAATTTAAATTACGTGTTTTAGAAATTTAAAAACAACTAATGAAACTTATAATATTTCAATATTACCCTAAAATAGAAACACATACACTTATAAAAAAATTGTTTATACTTAAGCCAAGAATTCTAGTAATGTATAATAATGTTTGTCAAACAAATACAATTTATTTACATATATAAGGCATTGAGTTATATCAATGATATAAGGTTTTAAAAAACCATTCATTTTATCAATATTTTGAAAATTTCCAATATTTTAGGATAAAATATAACCTCTAACACTCTTGGTGTTGCTATCTATGCGTTCTTGTAATATTATTACAATTGCTTCTTCCACAGAAAGACAGACTTGATAGACAAAATTGAAATTTCTCTCAGTAATGTCGAAATAACTGCCTTATTCTTTTAATTTGTAATTTGCATACCTACTCCGTCGCCTGTTTGTCCCGACTAATCTCCGAAATGGCTGAAACGATTGTAATGAAACTCCGCGAACAGATAAAGAGCAGAGCCAAGAGTAATCTAGGCTTTATTTTATTCAAAACACTTGAAGAATATTTATGGAAAAAAGTTGATACAAAAAGGTTGTCCTTGACTATTAACGCTACTACATACTACTAAGGTACGTGAGGCTAATATGGTACCTTAAGCTTTGCTGCCGGGCTAGCATGAGCGAGGGACAATATATCCCCGGGGAGAGGATACAATTTTTATCCCTTGCTTAATTTTATCCACCCTGCGAGCATGGGCAAGAGACAGAAATTATATCCCCCGATTATATCCACTGACAAGAGATAAAATTGTCTTATCTCTATAGTATATCCCCGTTTGACATAACGAGTAGACATATATCTCCCCGTCCGTAGCATGAGGCCAAGGGAAAGAGAAAAAATTATCCCTTTTTGACATTTGAAAGGGACAATTTTATCCTCTTTCGCGGACGTGGGTTTAAGTTTATCTTCAAACCATTTTAATACGAAAAAGATGTCTCGAGCCTATTGCAACTACATTTTCGTGTCAGAAATTGAAAAACAAGAAAGAAAATTACACCAGCGATCGATACGTGATCAGAATACTTAATCTGTTGGAATTCTCCGACAACGAATTTCTACGCCGGTTTCGGATGCTCAAAGATTGTTTTGTATTTGTGTAAAGAACTCTATGAGGCGTTAAAGCCTATTAATTCTGTGGATGGACTACCAGTGCATATTGAAGTAAGCATCTATTACAACCACCTTGTCCAAAAACATCGTATATTTGCAATCAATACATGTGGCTTATGTAACTTATCTTAATATTTTTTCTAGGTAGGTAGTTTACATCTTTCAGTCTCTTGGCAGATGGTAGTTACCTACTAAAGAGCTACGATTCAAGACCATGGCATGGCTGTTGTTCAAACAACAAATAATCAGCAAATACATGACCTAAATTATTGGGGCCATCATTAGAATGTGTGGAGCAATATACTTTAATTAGCGTCTTGTGTAGGTAAATACAAGTTTAAAGACTAATATACGTAATATTAGGAATACAAATAACACAATACTCATGATTATAAAATTATTTATTCCTTGTTTTGTTTGAAATCATTACATTTTTATTCTTCATGCTTCACCATTTTCAATTAAAATTAAATCTTTGTGACTTAGAGTAGACATCAATTTTGATGTATTTTGTAATTTTCTTATAATGGCAGTAATTGCGGGGATAATTTTTTTTTAATTTCCTCAAGAGGTTACACCACCTCCAAAGGGTCTGTATTGTCCAATTTCGCAATTGGCTTAATTCTAGACACATATTTTTTTAATAAATGCTATCACAAGCGAAGTAATACCTGCGATTTGATACAAGCAATGTATATTTAACTTAAATATTATACAAAAGAAAATAAAGAAAGAATTAGAATAATAGAAAAAATAAAAACAAGGCAGAAATACGCTTAAAATAAATATAACAAATATTATAAATGACATATAATGACATATATAATATTAGAAATATAATAAACAAAAGGTAAAAGAAAATATAAGTTAATGTAAATCCACTTAATCTTAAAACTAGTTTATAGCTAGTATAGTTTATAGCTTTATACTATGATATATTATCTATGCGCGGGGATAAGTTTATCTACTGTCGATATTATATCCACCATAGGCTCATGCTCGCACGGTGGATAAAGCTTTGACGTAGGGATAAGACAATTTTATCCCTTGTCAGTGGATATAATCGGTGGATAAAATTTTTATCCCCTGGTCATGCTAGCCCGGCTGCCCTATAAAACCAAAACTGGGAGAGAACAGTAACAAAAACTCAAAGTCAAGTAAAACAGCAAACAAGCTTTGCCAATAATTAGGAACACAGTAAAATCAACTTAAAAACTTACTACACTACACAATAAGAAAATCGACTAAAATATATACTTTAAATAATTTTAACCGACAAAATGATATCGATAAAGCAAAAAGCTTTTGATCCTTTATTATTAGATTGACTGATGAAATGACAATAATTAGGAATGCTTATAACTACTTTAAAAAACGAGATATCCACGAAAAATCTACTTAAAAAAGCTAACTACACTACACGATACTAAAATCGACTAAAATATTTACTATAATGTCAACTGTTAAAACGATGTCGATAAAGCACTTTTGGCCCTTTATTATTTGATTGACCAATGAAGAGTTATCCTATCACAGAGCCTTCTATGCAAACAAGGCTGTAGTTTGTGAGTTATTAAAAAGTGACATATAAACCGGATGAACACGTTACCCTCAAGTACTACTATTATTTATTCACAATAATCGGCCCCCAGGTGATATAGGTCCTCTAGTAATGAATTAAAATCCATTCGTAAAATTTTGGATTTATTCTATAGACTCTCTAACCTACCGAGGATTTCTTGACAGAAAAACCTATTAACTGATTAGGCCCGAACTGGATTTTATTTTCATCGATCAAGGATCGATAAAATATTATAATGATGTATTGCATCATTCAAAATCGATTTATTTTCAAACGGACAGCCATTAGGACAAGCCAAGTCTACTGCGTATCTGTGTAATAAAAAAGAGAACTATTTTTAAATCTACTACAGCTGCGTTCAACGTTATTTTCATGACCTACGACACTATCTACCTATACTCATTGTACTCATGCTTTAAGAATTATACTTTATTAAGAATTATACTAACTTAAAACATACGTAAACAAAAGTTCGATATTGACATACCGGTTATTTCAAGGAAGTAAATTAGTTTCTTGTTTTATTTACAAGCAAAGTTACTAAGCGGGCACACAGTCCACCTGTTGGTAAGTAAATAATGTGGTTCAGACACCTGCATCTGCTTTGATTAAAAATAATATTTTGATTCTTCATCAAAAATAATATTTTGATTCTTAATCAAAGCAGATGCAGTTGTCTTTGAACCACATCATTTACTTACCAACTGGTGGACTGTGTGCCCGCTTAGTAACTTATCCAAAATATCTGTATTTTGTTTATTTTATTTAAGCTTATTACAGTATAGGTAATCCGATTCTCATTACTCACCATACGAAAAAAAGTAGCATAATTCTGCTTTTTTACGCTTGTATTTTGTGCATGGAAGGTAAAGGTAAGGAGGACCATTTTATGTGGGGAACAATTCAAAGAAAAATCCAGCTGTAAGCATCAAATTATAGTTCAAGAATCCACCAAAATATCGCTAGCGTAACAAGAGGAAATGATATGAATTTAGCAGTTGTAAACGGAGTGTAGTGTGCTGAGTTGAAAATTTAACATCTCTGATGAATAGTTTAGTTGAGAATATTGCAATTTATAAAACGTCAAGTAGTAGTTCAAAGTAATTTAGTAAATACCTATGAAAGTGCTAAGATAACGGGGAATGTGATTTAATTTTTGTAAGCTTTTGACAATACTTTTTCGTGATTTTATTGTATTTACTGTCGTAAAGCTTAAACAACAATTGAACAATAATGGGATAAGTTTGTAAAGTGAAAACTTGTCCAAGTGGGCGAAATTTAAAAATTAATAAAAGTCCCAGCCTTCGTCTTTTTTCCAATTAACAGTATGTAAAATATATTTATATGAATTATTATTTATTCAATTCACAATTTTTCGCTTTTATAATTATATTCTTAATTGACTTTTGAACTTAATATATTATACTTAATTGATCTTTAAAATTTGCCCCCTTGCTACCGCAGCGCTACCGTAATCGGACGCTTCTCGACGGACACTTTTTTCATACACAGAGATGGTCCTCCTTACCTTTATCCTTCACAATTCTGTGGAATGGTTTGGCATTCATAATACCAAACAATCGGTCACGGTGGCCAGTCGCAACTAGACTGCCATCTCAGGTGCACATCTATTCCCTCACATGAACGGTAATCAAAAACGAATGGAGAGAGATCAGGCGCAGGACCAACGGTTTTACGTGATTACCGAAGCCAAATTCCTGACTCCGGGCTACTGAAAATTTCTTGACAGAAAACCTCATTGTCTGATTTTAGCCCGACACGTGATTCAAACCTGGGACTTCATGGTAAGCAATCGCATTAACGATTACTGGACAAACGAGGCAATCATACATAAATATATCAGACAGGGTTGCGTGGGTGTTCAAACTGTTTATGAACAGTCGTTTGGAAAGTTTGAAAGTCGAATGTGTGTTTAGAGTGGTTAGCCGGCGATCAAGTAACTTTTACTTACTTCATTTTTACTTTAATAAACATATCTTTAAAAGGAAGGGAAATAAAAGTGAACTACCAAGTACTAGTTGTAAAATTAAAAACTTTGTACCAATAAACCAACTTCAATATTAATAAAATGAGAACATCTTCAATGTAGTCGAGGTCAATTAAATATGCATTATTAAGAATAACTCAAAAACTACTGGTCTGATATTGACCAAATTTATTTGGGATCACATGCGAAGCACCAGCTTTCAAATAAAGAATCAACAAAATCAATATAGAATAAAGTTCAGTAGGATTGAGAACCTCCTCCTTTTTTGGAAGTCGTTTGAAAACAAAAGTGATGACTTTAGAAAGAAGAAGAAGAGTTGGAAAGAAGAAGAAGAGTTAGTAAGGATAGCAGACGAGTGGTAGAAAAACAGAAGAGTGAATACACAGAGTAAATGGGGCGCTTTAATCTATTATGGGCTATCGGAATCTATCGATATATAACATAAAAATGTTTCTACCTATGTCCGTTATAGACTTTGAAACCATCCAACCGATTATGATGTTTTTTGTACATGTGTTTGAATGGTTCCCTAGATGGTTTATATTCTGACGCTGTTTTCGAGATCCATAAATCACGCGTGCGAATTCGGAGCGGATTGCTAGTATGTCAATAAAAGGAACGTATGGCAATTGCAATATTGTAGTATTGGTCTCTACCCAAATGTGTGATAGAGAAAGAGGCTAATCTGCGCTAAAACATTCGCCGTGACCGAAGTTCTGTCTGGTGTTCGATATTATTATTTGTCGTCCGAAATAGACAAGAGGCCTATCATGCCAGACGACTCTAATGCAGAAAAATATCCTACCCCTATAAAATATATATGCAAGGAATTGATAATCACACAGATAATGAAACAGTTTTGCTTCTGTTAGGGGCACATGGGTTATTTTAACACTATGATACTCCTTAATAACACTTAGGGTGACATATAAGTTACAAGCTCAAAAACGTTTGGGTTGGTTTGATTCCTGGCTCAGACCAAAGGTTTCAAGTTCCATGTATGCAGTTTTACTTATTTAAAAAAGTTTAATAAAAAATTGTCTTAAAAGTCAAACCCATATCAAGCCGTGGTTGTTGTAAGGGACGACAGATAAAAAAACGGGTGATGCACGTAAGCAGCAATATCTTTCCTACCACAACTCAGGTAACTAAAACCTGCGTTTGACAACATATCTGCCAAGAGTCTGAACTATGGCAAATATCCCCCCTTCCCCATGCAACAGCGTGAACTTTTGATGTGTAAATGAAAAATTCGCATCTTATATATTCACCATACTTACCCATATAATCCCGTTAGGTTGCATATAACTGTAAAGGGTAATAATATATTTAAAAAAATATTTTTAACAGTTGTGCGATGTGCAACGTGACTCATGTGCAACGGGACCTTAAAATATCGTCCGTACCATTTTGAATACAAATATAAGACTCGTTTTTAAATTTAAACCTTAATCTTAAACACTACGGTAAACACAGGCTTATTTATTACTTGTTTTTTTTATAGGCGAAGGGGCAAACGAGCATACGGCTCACCTGATGGTGAGTGATTACCGCGGCCCATGAACAACTGCAACATCAGGGGAATTGCAGATGAGTTGCCGGCCTGTTAAAAAGGAATATGCTCTTTTCTTAAATATGTCGTATCGGTCCGGAAAAATCTCTGATGGTAGTTGATTCCACAAGGAAGTTGCGCGAGGAAGGAAACTTCTTTTTGTTAATATTTAATAGAATCAGGCGGGACCTTGCGTAAACACATTTATTGAATATGTTAAAAACTAATTAACTATGATCCGCGAAAATGATGCGTCTAAGTAATATAGTTTGAAGTGATTTGTTAATAGGTACGTATAATTAGATATTACTAAATACAAAAAAAAAAGACGTGTGGCACTCGGGGACTGCCGCGGTAAAGCTATTGCATAGCATTTTTTATCAACTTATGCAATTATAATTAATTATTTATTTTATTTATGCAGTTAAGTCTTTGATATTAAATCAAGTTACACTTTTTGAGCGTGGTGACCGATAAGAAAACAATTTTTTTTCTCTTATTGTATAAATGAGAAGTTAATATTGTTTAAAATATTTTTAATATCTTACAATACATGTAGGTTATTCAGGAATTTTTATCATTCAGTTAGCAGCTAGTGTACACGCATACGACTAGTCGCACGCACACAAACACCGTGCCGAAGTCTGCCGAGTGCCGAAGTCTGCCGAACCGAAACGACGTTAGACGATGCACGGCTTTCAACGCCACACCTCCGTGCCCGTCGGAGTGGGGAGCGTGAGGTTTTTTTCGTTACGGAATTTCTGGATTCTGTCCCCGCGCTCAAGGCCCGCGATAGAAGCTATGCAATAGCTTAATAACAAAAATTACAGCATTGAAAGTAAAAATATAGAAAGTCTGATTACAAACATATACATATGCATCTGACACAGATTACCTCCTAAGGTAATCTGTGGCACCTGAGCATTCCCCCACCCCCCACCCCTCCACGCACACACGCACCACGCACAAAATGATTTTTTTTTAATTTAATTTGGCAACAAACAGTCGTATACTAAGGAAATAAAATACTAAAACTTATCTATTATAAATTGACCTACAGTGCCGAAAACTTAAACACAATTTAAAAGAAAGTTACATGGTAACACTACATAGTGACTATTAACATAACAAAAAAAACTAAGTACATAAACATAATTAAAATTAGAATATCAATTCAAAAAAAATGCAACTCACTAGCAAACCTTACTTAAATTATTTTTTATTGTCTGTTTTAAGGTATTGAGAGATGAATTAAAAAGGTCGATATTAGTAAATTGCTTATTATATATGTCAATGGATGATGAGTGGATGAAATAAAAGAAAATATAATACTAAGTATCTGGTTGACCGAGCTTTGCTCGGTATTTTTCGCTCGGTTTTTTTTCAATTCGTGTGTTTTGGAAATTATATTTAGATACAAATTACATACTAAAGAAATATAAATAATATTTTTTTGATTTTAGCGACATAACAGAAAAAACGGAACTGGTTATTTGAATAAAAAATCATAAGTGCAATTATTTTATTTTAAATTTTCGTGTTTTTAAAAAATACTAAAAAAGGGCTCGAAAAAATAGATTTTCTCAAAAAAGAAAGGAACTTGAAAAAAAATTAAAAAAAGTCGGTCGGACGGTCTGGGCTTGAACCGGGGTTTTACGAAACTGTGACAGCCCGTTATACCAATTAAGCTATTTATAATCATTAACAATCTGTCAAAATTTACCTTCTTATTCTAACGATATTGTAGCAGTTTTTCATTGCCTAAAACACGGACAAAACGACATTTTCTAAAAATAAATCCTAGCTAGATCGATTTTTTATCCCCGAAACTCCCTGGACACTAAATTTTATGAAAATCGTTGGAGCCGTTTCCGAGATCCCGATTATATATATATATATATATATATATATATATATATATACAAGAATTGCTCGTTTAATAGTATAAAATATATATATATATATATATATATATATATATATATATATATATATATATATATCATCATCATCATTACAGCCCTTCACAAGTCCACTGCTGAACATAGGCCTCCCCCAAGCAATGCCACAAAGCACGGTCCTGAGCCACCTGCATCCATCGACTTCCTGCATATCTTACCAGGTCGTCACTCCATCTAGTGGGGGGTCGCCCTACACTACGCCTACCGGTACGAGGCTGCCACTCGAGAACCTTTCTTCCCCATCGGTTATCGGCTCTTCGAGCTATATGGCCGGCCCATTGCCACTTCAGCTTACTAATCCGTTGGGCTATATCGGTCACTCTGGTTTTACTGCGGATATCCTCATTTCTGAGTCTATCACGCAGAGAAACTCCGAGCATAGCCCTCTCCATAGCTCGCTGAGCGACCTTGAGCGTCCTCATACGGCCAGCAGTGAAGGACCACGTCTCAGATCCGTAAGTCATCACTGGCAACACGCACTGGTTGTACAATCTAGTTTTTAGAGATTGAGGTATACCTGACGAGAAGATATGTCGTAATTTCCCGAACGCTGCCCAGCCGAGTTGAATCCGTCGATTTACCTCTCGGTCGAAGTTGGACTTACCTAGTCGGACTATTTGTCCCAGGTAAACGTACTCGTCAACAACTTCGAGCATAGTGCTCCCAACAACTACCGGCATAGGTGTGACATGGACATTAAACATGATCTTTGTTTTGTCCATGTTCATCTTAAGACCTATCCGTTGGGAGGCACTATTGAGGTCATTGAGCATAGTGCTTAAGTCCTCCAGCGATTCTGCCATAAGGACTATATCGTCGGCAAATCGAAGGTGAGTGATGTACTCGCCATTGATGTTAATACCGTATCCTTTCCAGTCCAGTAGCTTGAAAACGTCTTCCAAAGCAGCTATCAGAAAGTATATATATATATACACAAGAATTGCTCGTTTAATAGTATAAGATAGGATATAAGAATATAAAAAGAACATAAATAGAGCTGATTAAAAGGGATAGTCGATAGTGATGAGGATGATAATGATGGTGGTTTATGATTTGGTATTGTTACCAATCATCACGTCTCCTCTGTGGGGATTTTTAAGCTACATAACCGCTGTCAGATTGGGGGAGTACGGACCCTCACCTCTGACTTCTTAGCTCGTGTCGGTCGATGTTCTCGGTGAGAACCGCCGGCTACGCGGGTGTACGGTGTGTATGTGCCCACCTTCGGGTACGACACGCCCCGTCCGTCATCCTATTGATTCTTGTTTGGTCCGAAAAAGTAGTATCTGGTTACCTATCAGGATCACAGGCGTGAGAGTGTATCGAGGTTAAAGGCATTACTTATAATTCAACTAATGCCCAAATATTTAAACCCTACTTAATTTTAAGACGCCTACCCTACTACTTAATTTTGTGGTGGGGGGTCGCTGTCGAATTTTTGGCGAACGTAACGTAATCGTTTTCTCGACGACGAAAACGGTTGCAGAAAACGTTCGTTGTTGCAACTGGTTTGAGGACGGCTTTAAGGACGAAACTTATCCATGGAATTGCGTTTTCGACGAGTGAAATGGTTGCATTTTCTTACAACTATCAACGATTTTTGACTTTACTAACGTTTGTAAACGAGTGCGGAACCAAAGACTACAATAAAACATGGAAAGTTAAGAACGACGACGCGACGAGTGCGATAGAGATAGTTGAATCATTGCATCATCGCCTGCATTTTCATAGGTGCAAAATAAAAAAAAGCATCAAGTAATTCGAAGACTGATTTGTGCAACAAATTTCAACCATAGAATACTATAATACATACATAGTAGAACGGTGGAGTGGGCGGAGCCCGTGTAGCCATTAAAATGTCACTAACACGTCAATGCACACGTATAAATGTCAACACGAGATGTGTTTTGACGTTACAATCGTTTCCAAATATCCCATGCAAATTATTTAGAAAATGCCAAATTGCACGCTAGTTACAACTAAATATATAATATTAAAATCTGTCTGTCAACACAGCGAATCGGGTTTGTAGTAGTGATAATACGACTTTATTGCTTATATGTGTGCTCCCGGCGACGCCTATCGTCGTACAAAATAAGGTTGACAGCCATTATATTGTGTATTATAGTATTCTATGATTTGAACCCAGAACGTAAAACGGTTCCATCGTAGCAGAACACAAAACGGTCTTTGTAAACGGTTCGTCGTCGCAACGCCCCTAATCTCGTGCTGTCTCGGTCACTTTAAGGCAATAATATATCTGTGCCACCACGAGAGTTGACGACATCTTAAAATTGAGTAGCTTTTGGATATTGGGCCTTTAGGCTTTTAGTACCCTTATAAACGTCGAAATCTTTACCGCTTAACCAAAACAAAACCTCCTCAGAGAAGAACCGTCAAGAAACTCTCGACTTCAAACAAGGGGGTCTGACAATTCGACTGTACGATTTTTTTTTGTTTGTGTGTATGTTACGCGATAACTTCGCCTATGGTGAACCGTGTTTGGATGATTCTTTTTTTATTAAATATAGCTATATACAAATATAGAGGAACGCAATAATTGTGTATAAAACAAAATATCATGTATATTTCTTACAATAAAAAAATTTATTTGGATTTTTCTTGTTATTTGTAATGTAATTAAAAACTTAATGTAAATTAATTAAAATCTTCCAAAAACAAACGATCAAATGACAAAAAAAAATCGGCCAAGAGCGTGTCGGGCCACGCTCAGTGTAGGGCTCCGTAGTTTTCCGTCCGTCACAATAAGTGTTCCCACTTATGAGTTTAAAGGTGGGTATCCATTATGTTCGCGCTCCAGCAGCGCTCCGCGCTCCTGCAACTGCTCCCGGTAGTGGGTACTGTTGTTTCCATCCAAGTTCAAAATAATTTTCCTAGAAAGTCCTTATAAAGTTCTACTTTTCAGATTTTTTTCATATTTTCTAAACCTATGGTTCAAAAGTTAGAGGGGGGGGGGACACATTGTTTTTTACTTTTGGGGCGATTATTTCCGAAATTATTGACATTATCAAAAAATGATTTTAGTAAACCCCTATTCATTTTTAAATACCTTTCCAACAATATATCACACGTTAGGGTTAAAATTAAAAAAAATCACTTCCCACTTTACATTTAGGGGGACTGCCCTAATAAAACATTTTTTTCCAATTTTTATTTTTCCACTTTGTCGGCGTGATTGATACACATATTGGTACCAAATTTCAGCTTTCTAGTGCTAACGGTCACACAGATTAAGCGAGGACGGACAGACGGACAGACAGACATGGCGAAACTATAAGGGTTCCTAGTTGACTACGGAACCCTAATAAACATTTTTGTAGTTTACATTTTTCAAAAATGCTCAGGAAAGGCTGTAACCTGTAAGGCTACAATCAGTTCTTAGTGTTGTCCCCTCTAGCAGCAGCCCTTCGAACTGCTGCCAGTCTCCGTGGCATACTCCTAATCAAGTTACCAATAAAATCTTTAGATATTGCGTTCTATTCTATCTGTAATGCATTTTAATGACTCTCAAATCAGCGGGGCAGGATTTCTTTTCTTAATTTGTCTTCTGACCATATTATCCCGTACATAGAGTTATGGGGTTTAAGTCGTAAGAACGCGCTGGGCACCACATGGCATTGACTTCAAAGTCTGGACGATATTCGACAATGGGGGTGTACATTTTTATGCATAAAAATAAATCTATCTCCTATAAAAGGGGCAAATGGCACTTCTATTTCTTCCAAAATCTCAATTACGTATCGTGTAGCTGTTAGTTATCCATTCTCTATGACGCGGAATTCCGTACGTGCCCCGTACAAATACCTCCCTATACCATAGCTGACCCTTCAGATTTGACCTTGAATGACCTTTCCAATAATGTTGCCCTTTAATCATTCCGTCATCTGGCTTCTAGCAATCATCTGTGAATGAAACTTGATTCCTTTCGTCATTCCAATTTTCGAGGTTACGAGCAAATTAACTTGAGCTACTCGATGACAAGTGGCAAGAAGGGGTCCTCTGGCAGGCAAGTATAAATTTATTCCAGCCGATTCCATGTGAGAAAAGCTCACAGTTTTTGTGCTTGTTATTACCTTCTTGGATGTACGTTCTAACCTCAGAAGGAGTTTAGGTCCGGTTTCTACGCACGTAACGATGAACCGATCACCTCTAGTCACAGTTTTCCGTTTACATCCCTGTCCTACGAGTCTCGATACTGTTCGGTTGGGCGGTACCTCTTGACAACTCGGTGCACGACAGTTTTGTTACTCGTAATGTTTGGACCACATTCTTGTAGGTGTTCCTAGTTTTAATCAAATTAACAACCCTAGCAAAGAAAAAAAAGCATTCCAAAACTTTTTTAATAGCTTTTACTAATGGTAATGGCCAGTATGCACCATAATTACAACAGGAGAAATTATACCTTTTTTTGCGATTCTCTAAATTGTCCATGAGTGTAGTTTTACATGTTACAATTTCTTTAATAATACATACTGTTACGCGCTCCAGTCGACGACACAACTAGTGCCATCTAGTGTCAGGAACGAGAGCGAGGGGAGCGTTGCAGTTTATGACATCACAAATCTTTCGACCGACAGCGCCACCCGAAGAACTAAGTTTCTAGAAAATCTATACTCGAACTCTCGGTACCTTGCGCGTGTTTACTTGAACATTCCGGATATTTTGCTAATTTAAATAAATAGGTGGCGCAAGATGCGATCGAGACAGAGTTGAACTCGGCGACACAAGCGAAGCTTCGGAGCGGAATTAAGTGAATTAGTGTGTTTAATTATTAGTGTTTTAACTTTAATTTGTGTAAAGTAAATTAAAGTGTTAATTTAGGTAATTTTATCGGCAATTTTTATTGTCACGAACCCTAAGCTCGTAACAATTGGTGTCAGAAGTGGGATAAATAATGCCGATTTTACCTAAGTAGGAAACGGAGGGTGTCCGTACCCGAAGTCAACGCCAGCAGGAGACGGACCAGAGGAGATTTGGTGGTGCAACGCCGCAGATGTCTGAGGGCCAGCCGCCGGCCACGGAAGCCGGTCCGTCAGCAGCTTCTACGTCTGTGGCACCTGACTTAGGTGCTCTGATGGTAATGCTGCAGGAGCAGGCTCGCCGACAGGAGGAGCAGGCTCGTCGACAGGAGGAGCAGGCTCGCCGACAGGAGGAGCAGGCTCGCCGACAGGAGGAGCAGGCTCGCCGACAGGAGGAGCAGGCCCGTCAGTTGAAAGAGCAGCTGCAGAACGGACAAGAGGAACAGGCATGCCGGCAGGAGGAACAGGCCCGTCGTTTAGAAGAGCAACTACAACGCGATAAGGAAGAGCAGATGCTCCTCATGAAGGACCTTCACGCTATCTTCGGAAAAGAGATACGGGAGGTGAAGGATAAGGTTGCTCAACATGACAACCGCCTGTCGGAGGCCGAAACCCGAATCGACCAAGTAAACAATCGGGTTGACAACGTAATGGCTGACGTGAAGAAAACGCTGGACGACCTCAAACTGGGGGATGGAACAACAGCTCCCGTAGTAGCTACTACACCTTCGCTACGTGGGTTCAAGGTGCCACCATTCGACGGGACTTCTTCCTGGTCAGCCTACAAAATCCAGTTCGAAGCTGTTATGAAGGCGAACGGCTGGAATAAAAATCAGGCCATGACTGCTCTCACACTAGGCCTGCGCGACCAGGCCTTAACAGTTCTGGAAGCTCTCGGTGAGGAAGTGACTTATGAGCAACTCCTTGAGGCATTGGAGGCGAGATATGGCGACGCTCACCTGGAACACGTCTTTCGTGCGCAGCTTAAAGATGCAGCGCATCAACGAAAACCTGCAGCAGTGGGCTCTAGAGGTGGAGAAGCTGGTGCGAAAAGCATACCGGTCTGTACCTGCGCTCATTGAAGGGAACCTGGTGCAGACATTCATCGACGGCATCCGTGACCTGGAAGTCAGAGCTGCTGTGAGGCTCGGGCACCACGAGACGCTTAAGGACGCCTTGGCCCATGCACTGGAGGTAGAAGCCGTGCGGCAGGATCATCGTTCCCATCGCGTCAGGGAGGTTGCAGCAGTTACAGTTCGCGACCGCAACAGAGGATACAGCCCTAGGTGCTATGGCTGTGGGGAAAAGGGCCATCTTCGATCCAGCTGCCCTAAGCGAACCCTAGAAAGGGAAGGTGAACGATCCCAGGAGGGTAGTGCGGCAAACAGCACCGCCCAGCAGCAGCAGGGAAACGAGTAAAAGCCAGAACTGCGGGGCGGGTGCTGGCTGATGTTAAAAGAGCCCCAAGGATCTCGATCTCACAAACCCATGATGGGAACAGTCTAATCATCAAGGGCGAGGTCAACGGAATGCCGTGTAAACTGACCATAGACACTGGAGCCTCTCGTACGGTTGTTAGTTCCCCACTTATAAGTCAGTTCCTTGGGGACTCCGCATACAACCGAGAACGCATTAATTTGGTAACAGCCACCGATCAGCGTATACCCGTCCGTGGAGAGAAGGAGATGGAGTTGAAGCTTGGCAACGTGATCTACCTGCATAATGTCATCGTGGCTGATATAATGGACGACTGCATCCTAGGCCTAGACTTTATGAGGAATAATTGTTGTGAGATCGACGTTAAGCAAGGTGTTTTGAAATGTGGACAGGAGGAACTTTTTATGGAAGGTGCGTTACCAGGGAACGTGTACAGCATTAAGAAGATTGTTCTTCCGCCGAGATCGGAAACGATTGTTCCGGTTAGTCTTTCCCGAAACGCTGGGCAAGCTCACCGTTGTGTACTTGTGGAAAGGGTAAACAATGACCTTCCATGGAAAGTAGCTCGAACCATGGTCAGGACCACTGACATCTCAGGAGTACGTGTGCTGAACCTTTGCGACCGGGACCAGATTATAGAAAAAGGCACATTAATTGGTACTTGTGAGGAAGTGGATTGGTTACGTCGGTGCCAATATATATCGAGTGGGACCCCCAGCAAGGATGCAGAAACGAGAGTGACCACACTTTTGGAAGACTGTCGCAGTGTTCTGTCCCCGAACGAATTGGTCAAGGCGAAGAAGTTGTTACTCGAGTACGCCGATGTATTCTCATCAAACGATGCTGACATAGGAAAGACTGGTTTAGTTCAACACAAAATAAACACAGGTGAAGAGTTGCCTATCCGTCAGCGGCCAAGACGATTGCCGGTAGCACGTGAAAAGGAAGTGGAAACCATGATTGAAGGAATGGTGAAGGATGGTGTTATTGAACCTTCCTCTAGTCCATGGTGTTCGCCAGTGGTGCTGGTGAAAAAGAAGGATGGTAGCATGCGGTTCTGTGTTGATTACCGCCGTCTGAACGACGTTACAAAGAAGGACAGCTATCCCTTGCCAAGAATTGATGACACGCTGGACATGCTTACAGGAGTAAAATGGTTTAGCACGCTGGATCTAAAAAGTGGCTACTGGCAAGTTGAAATTGACCCTAAGGACAAGGAGAAAACTGCGTTCTCGACGGGAAAGGGTCTGTGGCAATTCAAAGTAATGCCGTTTGGGTTGTGCAATGCTCCAGCAACGTTTGAAAGGCTGATGGAACTTGTACTTACCGGGCTAATTGGCGATGCCTGTCTGGTCTACTTGGATGACATCATCATCGTGGGCCGTACGTTTGAGGAACACGTTCAAAACCTGGAACGCGTGCTTATGAAGATTCAGAGTGCCAATTTCAAGTTGAACCCGAAGAAATGTTCACTATTCCAACGGCAAGTTAACTTTTTGGGGTTTGTAGTATCGGAAGAAGGTATCCGCACAGATCCAGAGAAAATCGCCGCTGTCAAGGATTGGCCGGTTCCAAAAGACAAGACGCAGGTTAGAGCATTTTTGGGTTTGTGCTCCTATTACCGGCGATTCGTGAAGAACTTTGCAGATATAGCCAAACCTCTGCACAAGCTAACCGAGGAGAAGCGACATTTCTGCTGGGATGAAAGTTGCAATATCGCATTCCAGGAGCTCAAGGACCGTCTGTGCAAAACACCTATTTTGGGATACCCTGACGCAAGCAAAGAATTTATAGTTGACACAGACGCAAGTGATATAGGACTTGGCGGTGTGCTGTCTCAACGGAGTGGTGACCAAGAGGTCGTGATAGCGTACTTCAGCAAGTCGTTGTCAAAACCGGAAAGGAACTATTGTGTCACAAGACGCGAATTGCTCGCTGTGGTAAAGTCGTTGCAGCATTTTAGCAAATATCTTTTGGGACGAAAGTTTCACTTACAAACTGACCATGCTACACTAAAATGGCTATTGCAGTTTAAAAACCCAGAAGGACAAGTTGCGAGGTGGATTGAACTACTGCAGGAATACGACTTTGAGATCGAACATCGCAGCGGGAAATCTCATGGCAACGCAGATGCATTATCACGAAGACCTTGTCCTGAAGATTGCAAACATTGTACTAGGCAAGAGAGTAAGGAAGTGGTATCCGTGAGGATGCTCAGGGCAGACCACCTCAGCAACGAGTGGAAGGACAGCTTACTACATGCACAGCAGGAAGATCCGGACATCAAGCCGATTCTGGAATGGATAAAGGCCAGTGCTCCCAAGCCCAAGTGGAGTGACGTCTCAGCGATGAGTTCGTCCACTAAAAGCTATTGGGCCCAGTGGGACAGCTTGCTGCTTCAGGATGGAGTTCTGTGTCGTAAATGGGAAAACGTTCGGGGAGACAGCTGTCATTTGCAAATGGTTGTCCCTAAAGCTAAAGTACCGGATGTTCTACAGCTGTACCATAATGATTGTTCAGGAGGCCATCTGGGAGTTAAACGAACTCTACTGAAGATCCGAGAACGGTTTTACTGGGTCCACTGTCGAAACGATGTCGAGGACTGGTGTCGCAAATGTACAAGTTGTGCGGCTGTAAAGGGACCTCAGACTCGTAGTAGAGGTGCATTGAAGTTGTACAATGTGGGTGCACCATGGGAGAGAATAGCCATTGACGTGGCGGGGCCGTTTCCGGAGAGTGAAAGCGGTAACAAGTATTTCATGATTGTGATGGATTACTTCACTAAGTGGCCAGAAGTCTTCGCCATTCCAAATCAAGAAGCTTCAACAGTTGCAGATAAACTAATTCATGAAGTCTTCTGTCGTTTTGGAGTACCTTTAGATATTCATGACGATCAAGGAAGGAATTTGGAGTCTCAAATATTCCAGGAAACTTGCCGAGTTATGGGTACTCATAAAACAAGAACGACTTCTTATCACCCGCAATCTGATGGAATGGTGAAACGATTTAATCAGACATTGGAGAGGTACCTAGCAAAAGTTGTAGACAATCGGCAACGAGATTGGGACAAGCACATACAACCGTTTTTGTTGTCATATCGGAGTTCTGTTCACGAAAGTACAGCAGTGACACCAGCTTTCGCAAACTTTGGAAGAGAATTACGGCTGCCTGCGGACCTGATCACTGGGATACCACCTGATGCCCCACGCAGTATAACCGATTATGCAAATGACTTGCGGAACAAAATGAATGACATTTATGAGCACGTCAGACAATCGGGCCAGCAAATGTCTGAGAAAATGAAAACCCGGTACGACCGCAAAATGAACAATAAAGGGTTCAACGAAGGTTCATTAGTGTGGTTGCACAATCCAGTCCGCAGCAAAGGGAAATCTCCTAAGCTTCAAGCTAAATGGGACGGCCCGTACCGTAACCAGGATCAACGATGTGACCTACCGGATACAGAAAGGCGCAAGAGGGACTCCTAAGATCGTCCATGTGGATCGCTTGGCGCGTTATTATGGGACCGATAATGCTCGGGACGAGCATGTCTTAGGAAGGGGCAGTGTTACGCGCTCCAGTCGACGACACAACTAGCGCCATCTAGTGTCAGGAACGAGAGCGAGGGGAGCGTTGCAGTTTATGACACCACAAATCTTTCGACCGACAGCGCCACCCGAAGAACTAAGTTTCTAGAAAATCTATACTCGAACTCTCGGTACCTTGCGCGTGTTTACTTGAACATTCCGGATATTTTGCTGATTTAAATAAATAGGTGGCGCAAGATGCGATCGAGACAGAGTTGAACTCGGCGACACAAGCGAAGCTTCGGAGCGGAATTAAGTGAATTAGTGTGTTTAATTATTAGTGTTTTAACTTTAATTTGTGTAAAGTAAATTAAAGTGTTAATTTAGTTAATTTTATCGGCAATTTTTATTGTCACGAACCCTAAGCTCGTAACAATACAATTACAATAAAAATGTCTCTTATTTAATGTCAGTTTTAACCATATATCAGTCAGTAGCCAGGGGACTTGTTAGTACTTCTTGCCATACTTCAATTGTCTTTAATAAATTAATATATTTTATAGTGCATAGGGTTTTTAAAAAAACCGGCCAAGAGCGTGTCGGGCCACGCTCAGTGTAGGGTTCCGTAGTTTCCCGTCCGTCACAATAAGTGTTCCCACTTATGAGTTTAAAGGTGGGTATCCATTATGTTCGCGCTCCAGCAGCGCTCCGCGCTCATGCTGCTCCCGGTAGTGGGTACGTGCGCGAACATGGATGCGGCAGGCGCTCCGACTTTCCATCCAAGTTCAAAATGATTTTCCTAGAAAGTCCTTATAAATTTTCAGATTTTTTTCATATTTTCTAAACTTATGGTTCAAAAGTTAGAGGGCGGGGGACACAATGTTTTTTACTATTGGAGCGATTATTTCCGAAATTATTGACATTATCAAAAAATGATCTTAGTAAACCCCTATTCATTTTTAAATACCTTCCCAACAATATATCACACGTTAGGGTTGAAATTAAAAAAAATCACTTCCCACTTTACATATAGGGGAGCTACCCTAATAAAACATTTTTTTCCAATTTTTATTTTACCACTTTGTCGGCGTGATTGATACACATATTGGTACCAAATTTCAGATTTCTAGTGCTAACGGTTACAGAGATTAAGCGAGGACGGACAGACGGACAGACAGACATGGCGAAACTATAAGGGTTCCTAGTTGACTATGGAACCCTAAAAATGTATAAAAGCTAATTTAGCTGCGTAGAATTTAATTTAATAAAACCTAGTAGGTTTTTAATATTATTTACGTAAGTGAAATCACTTTGAACTCCGTTTGATATTAGGTACCATTATTTCTAAAACTATGTACAAAATGAGAAAATATTTAAAATATAAATTGAAGATCAATTAACTCTACCTAGAAATGATCTTATCACTATCCTTTTACTGTTTTGTCAGTAGTTTATGTTATATAATAGTTTTATTGTCACTCATAGCTTTGTTGTAATAATATTATATATTCTGGTGTTTTGTTGTAAAAGGCATTGAAGTAAAAACAAATGTTAAAACAACTTTGAGAGATAGACGATAAAGTGCAAGGACCTTTCTTTTTGTAAAATTGCAAACTAAAAAGTAATGTTCGAAAGATTATTTATATCTGTTAAAGTTTATGAAGTCGATCACTCCTGGCATTGTTTTCTATCTGTCTGTGAACGTTTATCGCAATTAAATCAGCCATTTTGAATATTAGCCCAAACGGATAGACAGATTTTTTTAAATGGTTTAGAATAATAAAAGTTACATTTACAGCTTATATAGGTCCCACTGCTGGGCATAGGCCTCTTTTCATTTCTGAGAGGGTTTAAAAAAAATAGTCATTTCTTAATAACATGTAAATAACCCCCTGAGCTTGAAATATTAAAAATTCTGATATTACCTACAGACAGACAGAATTTATGCATTTATGCAAAAAAGACTTTCTAGTTTTAGTGTCACCTCGACCTGTTCTACAGGAGACAGTCCGATTTTATCAAAAAAAAATCATTTATATAATTAAAGTTATTTCTGTTGTTTATTTTGTATTATGTATTTTGCGTCTATGCTAAAAATAAATATCCGGTTATTCGGAAAAAACTGGTGTTTATTTTTAAAATTTAATTAAATAATAAAATTAAAATTATTTTTTTTAATTTTTAATGCCACATTTTACGGTTTAAATCATAAATCATTAATTTTTATTTACTACAATCACGCTATAAAGAGATCTTACAATTTATCTAGTGCAATCGTGTTCGCTAACAATGGTAAATAGCATGCAAATACATAATCAACAATATTAATTAATTACAATCTAAAAAATCTTTTACGTCATAATAACATTCGGTTTTTAACAAATTAAACAAATGTTTCTTAAATAATCTTTCGCTTAATAATTTAAATTCTTTAGGTAGTTTATTAACTAGTATATTATTAAATATTTTTATATATACCTACACATTAGGCAACTTTTGTTGAATTTAACGAATCTAGGAATAACATTTAGAACTTGTTTTTCTGGGTCACGTCGGTCTCGGGATCGTGCACTCTAAGGTTGTATATATATATATATATATATATATATATATATATATATATATATATATATATATATATATATATATATACATATATGTATAAGAATAAGAAAAAGAATAGAAATATTAGAATAAGGGTGACAAACGAGCACACAGTCAACTTGATAGTAAGTGGATGCTGTGGCCCATAGACATCTACACTTATCTTCGATTAAAAATCAAAACGTAGATGCATTGTCACCCCTGAGGACTAAGATGGAATGCTTCGTTTCCAGTAAAAAAGGGTCTCTCACTCACCATACGAAACACAGCAGTATTAAGCTGCTACGAGTATTTTACGCTGATATTCTGTGAGAGCGTGGTCCTACCCCGGTCGAGCCGACCCGTTCGTGCTTCATCCATAAAATAGCTGCGATGTAGCTCTACCACGTATAAAAGTTTGAAATTCGTATTCGTACAACGTATAAGAGTTGCTAGTATTTTATATGATAGAAGTGACCAAAGAATTTATGTACCACCTGATGGTAAGTGGGTAGTGCAATCCATAGACAAACAAACAACCTCATATCAAGAAGTCTACAGATGTGTTGTCACCTCTGAGGACATGGCACATGACAACATGGAATGCCTCATAACCTGAAATCGTACTGACTTTCTATACCCTTCAGCTTGGAATGCAGCAGTGCACGTGCTGCCATCCGGCCTCAGTAATAAGTAAGAGCGCAGATTAGAAGTCCTACCAATCAATCGTCAGATAAAAGTTTTTACTTTCTTTCTTTTTTTGGTAATGGTTCGTACTGTTGAGCATTTGCTAGTGTCCAGTTACAAGAAATTATCCAAAAATTATAGCACGTGAGGGTAATGTGGTCATCTGGTTAATATGGTCACTTTATTATAACTCAAAAACTACAGCTTTGTTTGCATAGATGGCTCTGAGATGGGATAGCTCTTCATCGGTCAATCAAATAATAATGGATCAAAAAGGCACTGCTTGTGCTTTATAGAGGCCATTTTGTGACAGTTGACATTATAGCAAATATTTTAGTCGATTTTAGTATGGTGTAGTGTGATTAGTCGTTTCAAGTAGATTTTTCGAAGTGTTCTTAATTATTGCCAAAGCCTGTTTGCTATTGTTTCTTAATATAGGTATCAGTTATAGTATACGACTTTGTGATTTTGTCTTTTTTCTTCTCCTACTTTTGGTTTTATAGTGCGGCAAAGCTTAAGGTGACAATATTACCTCACATACCTTATAATTTGCATCAAATTTTCTTTAATCTTCAAAACATGTTGACGCGTCACATTGCAAAGTTTTTAGGTGCCTGAGCCAACAGACAGACGATGACGAAACTATCTCAAGGCGCCAAAGCATACACAAAAACTTGAGGTTCACATCACCATACGAATAATTGTTTTATCGTTACCACTAATAAACAGTTCACATGCGCAGATATTTAATACACAAAATCTCACCACTATTACGTATCAAGATCCACTTCTAACCATTATATAAACGATCAAAGCTGAAGCAACGATTCATCGGTGATCAATTTACCTCAAGTTCCCGCCAAAAATTCTCTCCAGATGGAACTTATCCATCGAACAAATTAAAATTTAACTGAATGTAAAATTGAAAAGATTGAACTATTTTATTCATACAACTGACATTTATTAATTTGTAAATTTTGTGTTTATCGCATGAATAACCTTTATCAGAGAATCAAAAATCAACTCTAAGGCGAAAATTATCCCGTCTGTGACAGATTATTGAGGCTTACTGCTAAACATGGACCGCCCCCAATCATTGCCTCATAGGGGGATACTTTCTGTAATTACCACGCTTGACAAACGTGTTGATAACCACATTTTTTTATTTTTAGTTGTTATTAAAAAGACGCTGTTGCGTATATCTTGGTTTGTTTCCCTATATAACCTTTTACCACACCTACGGGTGGATATGGGATAGTGGATACTCTTACACCAACACTAGGTACAGTGATAAATAATACGCACTATTTACTACAATTTTAGTATAACTTTAAAAAGAAAACAAACAAAGTAAAAACACAGTCCATAAACTATCGTTATGTAATATATTTTATTATATAATTTACAATAATATTAACGTATGTAGATAGATTTAAGGTTTACCTTTGATGTAAAAACTTGTTGTCGCCTTGTCGTCAAAACTAAACACGTCTGTGTGATAACCAGTAACATCCGCAACTGGTGACTGTTGAGGTGGTGAGGGGTGAGTCACACAAAATCGTCACTGAGTACGTTCAAACTTGTATTAAAATGAAAATACTTATGTTAATGTTTACCCGTTTTACTAGAATTTTTATCACTGCACCGATTTGCTTGTATGAGTGAATACGGTAGATTTCTACGTCAATTTCAACTACTTATAGGCTAGCTGAGGCGTACGCATAGCAGATTTGTTTTAAATTCTCACAACTAAAAAGAAAGTAAAAGTAAAAATTAAACTTTTAACTAAATATAAACTTTTTAAGTCAGCTAAGTCATGTCGTATCGAAGAACGAAAAAATAATTTTATTCTTTAATTCATTACTTAAATTCAATTCTATCAATTTGTTACTTAAATTCTCTTTATTAAAAGTTTGTTTTTTACCATTTTATGTAGACTTTGGAATGTCGCAAGCTCAAGGTTATGACCTATAGTGACCAAGTCAGAATGACCCACAGTCTGTAACTATGCTGGCTGTTTATATCCTTCAGATCAAGCACAACACATTGCTGCTTCGCGACAAAAATACGTAGGAGTTAGGCAGCTACCCCGACGAAATTCCAGGCACTAAAAAAATCCTACCACCTAGTAAAAACGACGAATGTGTCGACTCAACCAGAGTACGACCACGTTTTTACAGAATACCAGCATAAAATAGCAGCTTAATGCTGCTGTGTTTCGTATGATGAGTGTAAAGAGCCGGAGACCCTTTCTGCTGAAAACGAGGCATTACACCTTAGTCCTCAGGGGTGACAACACATTTGCATTTTAATTATATTATTTAAATTGTGTCGTTGCTAATGGGGGGGGGGTTGCCATAGTTGCCAAGCTTGGTGAGCGGGTTGCCAACCGCAGTTATTTATTGTGTAATTGCTGTTATTAGGAAGTTGCAGCTGCCTGGGCGGGGGTTAGTGTACTCCTTACTTTTGACGTTATCAGTAGGACTACATAAACACCTATTCTGCTCTCCTGTCCGGCGAGCAGTTTGGCCTATGGCTCTGGGGAAGTGGGCAGGTCGTGTTGATCCCCAGGACAAGTCCGAGGAGTTCTTTCTTCACGTAGTTGCCGCCTGTTATTTGGTCTGGTTCAATAGGAAACAGACAGAACAGAAATCCTAACCCAATCTAAGGTGTCAAGCGTACCGTGCCGATGAATGCGTGGCTGGTGGGAGTCCAGTCGTGAACGGTGCCTACCCGAGACCAGTCTGATTGGGTAGTATTGTAGCCCTTCCCTCGGCATGCGGGGCTCAGCCCGGGGTAACCGAATATTTCCCTAGCCACTCGGACTAGAATGGACGAAAATGGACATTTTACACACAATATTGAAAAATTGCCGTTAATGAAACTATTTGTAGGTTTGGAAGAAGCTCTTTAAGCCTCACCAATACCCTGCAACAGTGCGCCCCAACCTGGGACGAGTCGTGAAGTGGAGGGCACGTCCGCAGCCGAACCACAATCAGAAACGAACCAGGGAGGGGAAAAGGAAAAGTTCGCTAAGCCTTATAAGCTTAGTGGGGCAGCAAGGAAGAGGTACCAAAGGCTGATAGCAGAGATGGGAGCCGAAGAGGCCCTGTCTCTGCCAGAAGCCCTGGGACGAAATTCCTATGCAAAAACCTCCTCCAGTTCCGAAGGCGAAAAAACGCAGTCGGTCTGAGGAAGAGTCCACCAAAGACCAGCTCAGCAAGACTGTGAAGCTGGCAACGGGGGATAAGAAGCTCATCTTTAGTGCCGTAGCTGGCTCCGTGCGTATAGGAATTCGCAATTCGAATCCTATGAGTGTGGAGCGGATGCGGCTGGTCCACCGGGCACTAACGGGGCGCAGCTGGGAATAGGAAATTTTTTTCGGGTTTCACTCATAAGCCAGGTTGGATTCTGGTAACGTACCTGAATAAGGCAAGCCAGAAATGGATTGTGGGTGAAATCCGAAAACTGAAATCTTGGCCGGAGGCAGAGCTCTCGATTATGGCCGAACCGCCTAAGCCTCAACTGAGCATCACCTATCTGCCCTGTAGCGAAGCTGACTCTCCAAAGGAGACGACTGACTTCGTGCTCTGGAGAATTATCCACCGTAGAGACAAGGAGAATGGGTTCCCAGTAACCTTTTCTCCGGACGACCCATTGGCGTAGGCTCTTCAGAAGATGGGCGATAGAGTCGTCCTTGGCTTTAAGATGATAACTTTAAAAGTCAGTGGAGGCTTTGACGCAGTAATTGAGCCTGAACCAACCCAATCTCCCAGCCCGTCACCTCTCGCAGTGAGGCTGGAACGCCATCAGTGACAATGACGAAGAACCAAGGCGCTGATCTCCACTCCGACGGCCTCCACTGATGTCGTCCAGGGGTAAGGGGAAGGGAGATGGGAGCGGTCAAGTGAAAGGTAAGGCCCCCCTCCTTACCTTTCGAGCCTTACTTAAGAGCGCCGGTGAAGGACGTCTTCGTCCTCAACAGGCGGAACCCCCCCACCACGCCCATAAATGGTTAATCCCAAGGGTAAGATGAGGGTCCTCCAGGCAAATCTTCACGATCATTCGATCATGACAAAATGCAAAAGCATTATGCTGTTATTTTAAAATCGAGCTGACCCTATTGCACGTACATCACGTAAAAGCCATTACACGGATATTGATAGTCGGGTTTTTGCCAGTACCCTGACCCCCGACACCTTCATCTACCTACTACTTACATATACAACCTGATTCTTAATGAGACTTTTCATGTACTTACGTGCGTGGTCTGAAAAGTTACTGACCTAACGAAGATACAAAACATTATTTCTTAAAATTTTATTGTTTTACAAATTTAATATAACTTCATTACTATCCCAAAACAATCGCCATCACTTTCCTAGCCGAAAAAAACCAGTTTTTGCTTTTTTGGAGACGGTTCCCTCTATGCAGTCCACTGTTTTGACTATATATTTGTTTCGGGCGTATAATGGTGTATGTATCCAAGTTTCATCTACAGTATTTAATCGACGCCAAAACTCGGATTTATTGCGCCGAAACAACGCCAACGCTCTGTTATAAAACACAAGTACCCGGATGACCGAGCTTTGCTCAGTTTGTTTAAATTACATTTAGATCTACAAATTACATACTGATGAATAATATTTTTTAATAATTAATATTATATATTAATATTTAAAAAATCATGAGTGCAATTAGTTTAATTAAAATTTTCGTATTTTTAAAAAACACTAAAAAAGGGCTCTAATTAACAGATTTTCTCATAAAAGGGAACTTGAAAAAAAAAGGAGAAAAAAGTCGGACTGAAGACAGGACGCGAACCAATGCATTACGATTTCGCGACCGCTCGATACCCACTTAAGCTATTAGGACCATTAACACAGTGTCAAAATTTACCTTCTTATATTGTAGCAGTTCTTCATTGCCTGAAAACACGGACAAAAAGTCATTTTCTAAAAATAAATCCTAGCTAGATCGATTTATTTATTATAGATATGCGAATATATATTTATTGCCCCCGAAACTCCATGGACACTAAATTTTTATGAAAATCCGTTTCCGAGATTCCGATATATATATATATATATATATATATATATATATATATATATATATATATATATATATATATATATATATATATATATATATATATATATATATATATATATATATATATATATATATATATATATATATATATACGAGGATCTGTGTCGCCGGGAGCAGCACACATACAAGCAATTACTTTGTATTATCAGTTATCACTACTACAAACACATTTTAGACTTTTGATTAATGTTTTTGACACGTAAATATTTCTCTATTTTTGTTTCTAATATTCACAAAATATAAATAGTTTCGTCTTACTGGTTATAGGATATGTCTCCTTTATTTAAATTCTATTTCCCGCTATTCTTTCGACACGTAATTATTGCATAATTTGCAATTTTTTAAATAATTTGAATGCAGCGACGCTTGACACGAAATTTGGAAACGGTCGATTGTGTTGACATTCATACGTGTGAATTGACATGTTAGTGGCTATACGGGTTCCGCCCACTCCCCCGTTCTATTATATATGTATTATAGTATTCTATGATTGAAAATGTTCATTCGAACACGTTTTTGGTCCAACGTGACCCAACGCGGCACCCAAAGCGTTGACAGCTTTCTCATGCCTAAATATTGATTTGATATGTGACCAACACGTTCTTTGGGCTTTACAACTACACTCTCTGATATAATATAGTGTGTTATCTATGAACTACGCGTACAAAATGGCTGAAATTTTGGTGCGTAACCATGAAGGTTAGAGAACAGGAGAACGATCACTACATACTAAAGCATAGCCCGCCTGTCCTTGAAAATTGTAGAATAAATAGCGGCGCTGACGTCGGTGAGTAGTGACTGCGAAGTTTGCTGTTTATGAGTACAAGTAGATGCAGTTAGTTGAATAATGTATTTTTTCGTAGAAAATTTTCATGCTCCGTAATTTTGTAATTTTTGACAAAAATAAACATTAAAAAATGGAGAAGTATTTTATTGTGCGTGGATGTGCAAGTGGTTAAGCATGTGATCGGAAAAATAAACTGAAATTGACCAAACTTAGTGATCGCAGCGCCTGTGGTGTCTATATTTCTGGGACACTATTTTCTACTAGGATCGTTCTCCTGTTCTCTAACCTTCATGTGCGTAACTGTCAAAAGTTGCACAACTACATCCATCTTTACGTTGAGGCTGGAAACTTTTCAGATCACCCTGGTATTATTTATTAAATGAAACTAATTTTATTGATTTTATCGCGCCCTTCAAGCTGGAATCGTACCCAACGATATCCTTAATTTTATTATGTCAAAATTTAGCGAAGAATTGATAACTGAAAAAAAATTGGCGATTTAATACTTTAGAAAATAAACCCCTTTGTTTGGTGCCTTTTTGAATACTGAAATTTTGATGACATCGGGACGTCAAACACCTCAGTCCTCGTCGTGACCACGGGTGCTGCTGTAAAGCACCCGAAACGTCGGGAATTAAAAAGTTAAAATTTAACGCGACAAAATCCGTAAAATTCGTTTCATTTTATGTGTTGTTTTCGCGTACATATTAGAAATCATTATGATTTATTCGTTCATTTTATACATATACGTGTGTATTAGCTGTAGGGCTAAGCGACCGCCGTTTATTTAACAATACGCGAGCAACCAGTGTTTGAACCTCCTCGCCTGTGGCTATAAATTATTTCAATCTTGAACGGTAGTAATGAACACATGCTAGGCGGTGAAGGAAAATATCGTGAGGAAAACAGCATGTGTCAAGAAGAAATATTTTGAGGACATACGAAGTTCGTCAATACACATTGTAGCAGCGCGGCGGACTTATTGCCATATAGCCCTTTTAGAAGTGAGAGGCCTGTGCCCAGCAGAGAGACGTATATATACGAGGTGGTAACTTTGTATAATATACAGGCTATATTCTTCTATACCAAAAATCTTTCACTGTAATTCCTATACATAACTTTTGTTCTACAACCTTATAAGAACTTTTCGAAATAATAAATTTATGAAAATTCTATAAATTTTTACTAAACATAGTAGCGTGGCTTTGCAGTGTTTTGACATTACTAATTATTGCAATAGAGTAATATAATTGATTCATTACAGCCTTTCATAAACCTACTACTCAACATAGGCCTCCCCCAAGAAATATCACAAAGTTCGATTTTGAGCCACTTGTATCCATCGATTTTATGGATTTTTCACTAGGAGTAACACAAATCATTGAGAAAGAAAATACTATTTTATTTTGTATGGAAAATTTTTGAGCGACTTTAATGTCGCTGTATATCAGAATCAAGATGTAAGTCTGGCTCGAAGGACCAAGCATTTGGATGTTTTCCCTTTATAATTAATGACTAGCAAACAGAATAATTATTTTACATAGATATTTAACATTTAACGTTAAAATAATAAGTACAAACGCAACCGATAGCGTCCGTTGTTTCATTTTCATTGTCATTCTTCCTTTTTCACGTATTTTATTTACGACGACGGCGACGAGGTTCGCCACCCGTCACGTGCTGTCTCCCGGAGGGGCGAAAAGTGGATTGCAGGGGCCCGTCTGGCTACGTTGAATGTATGTGGAGCAATGAATGATAAAATGGATGAAGTATGCGATATGATGTATGATAGAGAAATAGATGTGTTATGTGTAAATGAGACGAAACGGAAGGGGAAGGATGTCACTACACATGGCATGTATATCGCATACTGGTAAGTAGGTATCATCTTTCAGAAAGAATGGGCCAAGAGTATGAATGTGTAAGCGCAAGATTGCTATGGATACGAATGAAAGTGAGCTTAAAGAAGTTGTTTGTGCTGGGGGTCTACGCCCCAGACATGTCTAAGCCCACTTATATCCGAGAGCAGTTTTGGGAAATTGTAAGGATGGTGTTAATGAAATGTAAAGAAAATGAAAATATTATTATGCTAGGAGATTTTAATGGATGGGTTGGGGTGAGGAGGCTTGGTTATGAAATGATATTGGGAACGTTTGGTAATAAAAGCATAAATGAGAATGATGAAAGCCTCCTCACCGTATGTGTGGAAAAGAATCTTTTTGTGACGAACACTTGCTTTCGCCACAAGAGGATACTTGGGAAAGAGGTGATGATAGAAGCTTGATAGATGTTATAATTGTGGATGAAAGAATGAGGGGCGCAGTGGTAGATACAAGGTCTACCGGGTGTCTAACGTAGGAACGGATCATTATTTAGTTTTACGCCGAATTAATGGTCTATTCAAGCGTTGGCGCCATCGGTCATCTATGTCTACCACTGCGTTACAGCGTATTAGAACAGAAAGGCTACAAGAGGAAGGTGAGAAAAACAAGACTGAAAGAAAATATAAATGGTTTGGATGAATTATGTATGAATGAGTTAGACTTGGAGAATGTATGGCAAAATGTTAAGAAAGGTTTAGTGGTTGCAGCTACCGAAGTATGTGGTGTTAGTAAGAGAAGGAATGAAAGGAAAAATAATACGTTATGGTGGGATGATGAGATACGTATGGAAGTTGAAGCAAAGAAGAGAGCATGGCTAGATTTACTAGCAACAAAGGCTGGTAATTCTAGCGGTACGAATGATGATATTGAAAGAAAAAAGGCAGTCTTTAGACGTCTAAATAAGAGAGTAAAAGAAGTAGTTGAAAGGAAAAAGCAAGAAATAACGGATAAGAATGATAGAAGAATATCGGATAACTTCCAGGCGAATATTCAAATGTTATGGAAACTTGTAAGAACTGCCAGGGGACATTCAAAACAGCCTATAATGAATGCTATAAGAGACGAAAATGGATTTATTCTGAATGATGAAGTTTTGAGTTTAAAGAGATGGAAGGAATATTTTTAAAGATGTTTATGAGTGAAGAGACGAAACGTATGAATTAAATGAAGTAGAAACTCCGAAAGAAGAGGAAAGAGGTAGCGAGATAAGTATAGATGAAATAATGAAAGCAATGAAAAGCATGAAAGCAGGTAAGGCTGCCGGATATGATAGAGTTTCGCTCGAAATGCTAAGGGCTGAAGAGGAAGTCGTGGCAGGCCTGCTGCACACCTTGTTTAATTTATGCTGGGAACTTAAGCGGGTACCGGTAGACTGGTGCAAAGCCGTGATAGTCCCAGTATATAAATGAAAAGGGTCGCAGCGGGACTGTAAAAACTACCATGGTATCAGCCTTCTTAGCATTGTGGGAAAACTGTATGCTAAGGTACTGATTGAAAGGGTCATGAAAGAAACTGATGGAAAAATTTGCGATGTGCAAGCGGGATTTAGAAAGGGAATGGGATGTACAGATCAAGTCTTTTCCATGCGCATGATCGCGGAGAAGTTTTTGGCCAAAAGGTTTTTTGTGCGTTCATGGACTTGGAAAAAGCCTATGACAGAGTGAATAGGGATGTGCTATGGCAAACACTGAACTCATTTGGGTTGAGCGCTAGCTTGATACGGGCATTGGAGTCCCCTTATAGAGACTCTAGTGCTTGTGTTAGGATCAACGGGGTCTACTCGGACTGGTTTGGCTTCCATAAAGGTGTCAGACAGGGCTGTGTGGCTTCCCCGTGGCTGTTCAACCTATTTATGGACAGTTGTTTGCAAAATTTGAAAGTTGAAGAATGCGGATTAATAATGGGTGAGTTAACCGTCAAATGCCTTTTGTACGCCGATGATCAAGTTATTCTTGCGTCATCGGCGGCCGAGTTGCAAATGATGGTTACATTAATGAACAGATCACTAAAAGAAAGGGGTATGAAAGTGAACGCACGTAAGACGAAAGTTATAGTTTTTGAAAGAGAAGAAAGTAAAACGATATGTGAAATAGGAATAAAAGGGGAGTTGATCGAGCAAGTAGATGAGTTTGTATATTTGGGTAGCGTATTCATCAGGGATGGGAGATGTGATAAGGATATAGAACGACGAATCAATGCGGGCAATAGAGTAAATGGGGCCGTACACTCTATTGTGAAGTCAAAATGTGTCAAAAAAGGCACGTATGGCAATTCACAATGCTGTGTTGGTCCCTACGTTAACGTATGGTAGTGAAAATTGGGTGTGGCAGAAGAACCACGAGAGTAGAATGAACGCAGTAGAAATGCGGTCGTCAAGGAGTATGTTAGGGCTGAATCTGAATGACAGAGTGAGAAACTGTGTGATAAGAGAAGAGTGTGGCTTGCAAGATGATGTTGTAACCAGGATTAAGAAAGGAATGCTTCGGTAGTTTGGTCATGGTGGAAAGAAAGAATGAATGAGGAAAGAATGACAAAGAAAATTTATGTTGCAGAAGTGAATGGCGGAGTCGGAAAGGGACGTCCTAGGCGAAAATTTATAGACCAAATTGGCGATTTATTGAAAACGGGCCAAATTAGGAGTACCCTTAACGGACGAGCATGTATGCGTAGGTATATGGATGTGAAGGAGGCGAGAGAGGTGTGTCAGGATCGTGCCAAATGGAAGTCTGTAGTCTCTGCCTACCCCTCTGGGTGACAGGCGTGAGTGTTTATGTAATTACGTTAGTTGAACGTAAATAACGTTCAATTTATTCTCGGCCAGTATGTTTATTTATACATTGCTGACAGTCGTAGATCGAAAGTTGTTGGTTTTAATGTTAGGAATTACGATCTGAGAACTTTCTAAGTATATTACAATTGATGACGTATATGTGTAGCTGCCGTATAGGTAGTGGTAGCCTAAGAAAGTACTGTACCCCATATCATATCTTGTCGGTGCCGTAAAAGGCGACAGAGAGAAATGAAAAGACTGTGAAAAGATAGGCAGTAACAGCAGCATAAAATAAAAAAATATTTAAGTGCTATTGTAGAACCCGCCTGTCAAGCATGGCTTCTATGGCAATTAAAAAAAGGGGAATTCCCCCATAAGGCAATTTCCAGATAACTTTTATGTTAAATGCTGTAATGAATGAATTCTCTCCCCTGTAAAGAGTACCAAACGTCACCGTAGGTGAACTCATGGCAGCGCTAAGTCTACGAAAAGGAGTAAGGCAGCTGGAGTGTATGGAATTCTACCAGAATTTCTACAAAATCTAGGCCCTGTGACTTTGTCTTGACTACGTGCTTATTTTACCTGCGTGCTCACACAGTGTAAGCTACCACATCAATGGAAAAAAGGTAATGCGATCGCACTTCCGAAGCCAGGGAAATCACCTGATATGCCTGAAAATTATCGCCCGATATTACTGCTATGTACGTCGTTTAAACTGCTGGAAAGAATTCTCCTTGCAAGACTACTATTTTTACTGTTCACCGCCATTTACTCTTTGGATATCATATTGGAGCGAAGATAAGTTTGATCTAAATACCACAGCAGCATAACCAAGATTCATACATAACTGACAATAGATGTAATGTCTACGGGCTACAGCATCCACTTACTATCAGGTAGATTTTGTGCTTGTTTGTCACCCTTACATAAAAAATCACAGTTTAGTTTTATATTTTTTAAATCGGTGAGGATATGACCAGCTGGGTTGGCCAAGTTGAATGGAACCGATTGAAAAATTGTTACAATTGTTAATAACGCTGATGGAATAGTATAAAATGAATGGGAAAGACATAATCTGAGCGTTAAGTCGTGCCGGTCAACTGAATTCAACATTGATTTTGTTCATTTATAGTTATCTATTAGCGTTATTGATTATAGAAAGATGATTTATTTAGATATTAAAGTAAAAATAAGTGAAAACAACTTCCAATTAAGTACTCTTTTATTTGCAACATCCAAAACTCAATTATTTATACAAAAGTGTTTTCATCACTGACTGATGTAGCAACAAACACTTAACGCACTTGGTGCTATGTCCGACTGATTACTAAACAAGAACGCGAGCAGAACGACTTTGTCCTAGTGAAGGCTTTGTTCCTGCATCAGTCGATTCGTTTTGATTTCTTTTTACAATAAACGCTTTTTTTGACTCCAAAAACCATTCAAAAAGGCAAAATAAAATTTATTCTCTTGATACATAAAATACTTTGGAATTGCTAAAGAACATTTTGATCCACTAACAGGAACACGGCTGTGATTAAGGATATAATGTTAAGTACAATAATTAGTTTGCTTTAGTAACAGGTTTATCAATAGGTCAGCCAAATAAATATATTAAAATTACGAAATCAATTATCTGCGTCAATAGACGTTACCCATAATTTACTCAAGTCAAGATAGTTTGAGTGAACGTATATTATCTTGGGCTTTATATTGATGCTTTAAATCATGTGAACGATATTGTCATACTTGACACTTGTCACACTACATACATATATTTAAGTTAGAGTAATTCCAAAAATAAAATACAGGTATTTTTCATTTTTAATTAGGTCTTGTCACGTTAACAATGACTTTGAAATTTATTATTTAATAGATGCAAGTTCCAACGGGCGTACTTTACACGGCTGACCAATGAAAGTGCTTGTAATTATTCTTTACCCCGGTCCGATCTTCTGTATGGCATCAATCTTACTATATTAAATTGTTATTGTATTTATTTAAAGGCAAAGGAATCTATGCCCATACAGGCTGCTCTGGCGTGTATTTTGTTTTCTAAATTCTTAACAACATGCTTATGCGCCCAATTAAGAAGTTTTTGCAAAATTTTGTCAACCAATGACAACAGCTGAATGTGGCAGGTAAAAAAAACTTGAGATATATATCGCCATCGAAGCACTTTTCTACATCAGTTCCACCAATAGTTCACATGCGCAGACATCGTATACACAAAATTGCAACTCTTTTTATGTAACAAAATCCACTTAAACCATCATTTAGACGAGCGGTAATCCTGCGGCAGGTAGAGTTCCTGTCAAAATTCTTAACGTATGATGACGCTATAAATTTGCCTTGGATCTTAGCATTGTCTTAACATAAAATGTACTCAACTTTTTTAATACTTTCAATATTACACAAATTATATACTCATCTTTGAATTCCAATGTTATATTTAATGTAAAAATAATAAAACCCTAAGTATTTTATATATCTAAAGATTTCTTGTAAATATTTTTAATCAATTAATTTTATGTCAATAGACATTAAATATATCGTCGCAATTAAGACAATCAAAGCATTTCATTATTTACAAAAAGATGTACTCGTTCGTTTTTTATAAATATTGCTTTATTTACGGTGTTCATTTTAATATCGCGTAATCACACTTTCACTTTCGCATAAATTTACACTTTAGGCAAAATGTGAGCTACAACCAGCTAAATTCATATAAATACACTTGCAAACAAAATGTTTTATTAAGCTTTACACCTTACATCTAATCCGTACTTATTAAATCAAATTGAGTTAAACCTTTCGCTATACCTATTGAGTTCGCAAGTGAAGCAAGTGAAAATTTACACGAAAGCGTGAAAGGTGAAAAAAGTTTTGTAATAAATTATTGCGATAAAAACAAATATCGACATATTTCCAAGGGAATCGTTACGTTTGTAACTTTCTTTTTACACTGTTGCAACAGCTTCACATTTAAATATTTACACAAAAATGTATTTCACTTTTATATAAATCGATAATAAAACGTTAATAATTTTTAAAAGAAATCGTCAAAATTAAAAATATTTTATTAATTTTTGGTTCGTACCTGTTACAGAAATCAACATCGAATCCATAATTACGACTAACAGCACGGTAGAGAAGGCGAGAGATAGGCTTAGAGATAACATCCATACTGTTTTATGGCGAAAATGGGCGCAACGTCACTCCCGAAGCTTCTGACCAAATTTAAATAATTTTATTATTTCCCTTACAAACTAAAACAGATTATAAAATAACAATAGCTACCTTGACTTTCTGTTTTTGAAAAGAAATAAATGCAAAATTGTTTTATAATTGCTAAGTACTCAAGTATATTTAAAAACATATTTTTTGAAGTTCTCTCTTTTAATTATATTCAGCCATTCGAAAAAAATTACTTTATCCCACTGTATCTAAATTGTAAAATACCGAACAAACAACACACTGAATTTATGTAGATTCATAAACTATATTTTTATGAATTAGGATCGGTTTGAATTTCTGCGATCCTTGAATACTCAACATTTTGCCACATGAAAATTGTAGGATGAAATATTTATACTTTTTTTTTTAGCCTCTCTTTCGTCGGTTCCAAAATACAAATGAATGTCGTTATTGATACGTGTCAGATGCCTGTTAATTAAAGTCCCATTCCCGCCATTAAAAAAACTACCTCCGACTACAAAATGTCAAGTTTTTTATTTGGAAAAAACATATCAATTGGACTAAATTTGTTACACATATTTTATCTGCTTTCATATCGATTTTAAATACTCTACATCTTTACAATAGACTTTTATAACAGAAAAAAATCCAATACATCAATTTGATATATTGAACATATTACAAACACATAACTCTCACTGTTTTAGTTATATTACACGTATCGCGACTCATATTACAGCCAAGATGAGGCAAATGATAGTGGTCACTGATGCACGTTAAAAGCCTTAAGATATAGAGAAAATTCTTAAGATTTAATTATAAAAAATTATGCGACAGCGTATCACTGTACATAAATATTATTTCTTTACAATACAACATCAAGTGTTGCCATAAATAATTTAAACGCCCCGTAATCGAGCATAGATAATAATACTACAACAAAATTTACACTCAATATGGACTTATTAATTTCGTTATTTTTTTTTAAGAATAAACAAGTCCGCAACATTTAAAATTTATACAAAAAGCTTTGTCAAAATTAATACCCGTGTAGAACCTAAGCATCGCGCCTATGGTCTTTAGCACTTTCGACTAAAATCGCAAGAGTGTGCGACCAATGAGTCGCAATGTAAAGCGCCTGAGTCGCCACGAAGTCGTAACCTGTTACAGGAATTTCGCGACTTATCTATTGGATTGTCCAGCGTGTTTTTCACATTCGTACATGCATCGACAATCCTCGTTAATGGAGTCTAAGGACATTAAACTTTCTTGAGATGTTCTAAGGCAAGATCTGCAACGAGAGTCCACTGAAGTGCCGCTTTGAGAATTTGCATCTTCAGAGACCGATTCCAAGGACTTTAAACTCTCAACTGACGTCAATTTGTAAGACCTAAATTCCGCGGTCTCTTCTTCGGTCATATTCAACGCCAGTAGGGAGTCTCTCGCCATTCTGCCCAAACAAGAAGTCTTTTTCTTCTTCTTGATAATACCGGAGTCCATTTTCGATAGAGGGCATGGTTTGTTAAGACTCTCTGGCAAGGATTTCGGACTCGACCCACTTCTAGAGCGAAATTTTACACGCCTCTCGGGAATATCTCTAGGTGTTGTTGTCTCAGGTACTTTGAAAGCTATGGTTTTGACTTTTGGACTGTCCTTGTCGGTCTCCGCCAACCTTTTCGACAAATCTTCTAATGAGTTCGACTTTTTGATCTTCGCCCGTTCAGGTATCACTGGTGAACTCTTGAGTCCCTTGATTTCCTTTACCAATAACACCTCCGGCACTTCAACAGCATCGTCTATAACTAATTCTGGTGAAAGATCTAGGAATTGTTCTTTGTTTTCGGCCTCTATTAACTCTTGTGCTAAAGACCCTTGCTGAGTTTTTACGTCGGCTACAGAATGCTCCACATCGGGCTCGAAATCTCGGTTTTCGTAAATGAGATACGATAGAGCATCTTTGCCGACATCTACAGTTTCTAATTTAGGCACAGTGTCAATTTTCCTTGATTCAGATTTCTCCGTAACACTTTCAAGTGACTTGACTCCACTGTCAGCGGACAAGTTGCTGTCGTCAGCGACTCTGTCATCATCAATATATGCCAATTGAACACAGTTATCAGCTGCCTCATCACATGCTTCTTCAACTGTTGCTATTGGTGCCATTTCAGTCTTTAGCTCCTCAACTTGGAGTTCAGGTTTGTCTAGCATAGACGTCACTTCCCACAATGGTCCCACAGTAGGCTGCTTCTTCTGTTTCTCTGATATTTCGAGTGCTAGTGTATTGCTCATACTCGATGTCAAAGTATTTTCAGGGCTAATATTTTCTTTGATTCCTCTAATCAGTTTGCTAGGGAGTTTATCGACAGAAGTGGCGGAATCAGGGCTGGGTGGCTTCTCCAACGAGTTTTCCGAACCCGAAGCCTTGAGTACGGCTGCAAAGGACCGTGGTCGAACAACCTCAATCGATTTTGGTACATCTAACTTAACATCTAGAACTTTCGTCTTATCCTTATCTAATTCTTGGGATCCCTGAGGTTCTTTAGCGGAATTCTTATTGTTGTCGCCTGATTGCGCGTTTGGGCTTTCGTATACGTTTCTGTTGAGGTCGTTGGGCTCAATGAGATCTGAATTATCACTCGCTCGCGGCTTGTTGCCGTTGGAGCTTGCGCTATTTACATTCTTCATGCTTACACCTAAACATCTTTGTACTAAATTGTCATCGGTGGTTATTTCGGTAACTCTATCAACTACTTCTTGCATCTCTTCGCTTGCGATCGGAGCGGGGAAAGTCTGGAATTCACTTAAAGTATTATCGGTGTCAGTAGATGGCGTTTTACTATCGAGCTTCTTTGAGAAAGATTCGTCAATGAACGACACTTGAACTCTTTCCGACAGAGTCGAATCGGTTGCCTCAGATAGACTGTCATTGTCATCTTTTTCTAACTTCTCCGTAGCACTGCCCCAGGACCAGAAGGAGCTAGTCAGAGAGGAGTCTTTTCTTGGTGGTGTGTTAGATGCCGATTTCTTTTCTTCATCGCTCTGTGATGAAGTGCTTCTGGAGAATAAGCTGCTTGGATGTTGGAACAGGCTGAGTAGTTTCTCTAAATGAGAAGGTAATTTCATTTCAACTTTTTCCGGTTCCGGTCTTGGTATGTTGAAGCTAGGGGATGGGGCCACCCAGGAAATCTTGCGCATGCGATCTAACCCTTTGCTTTTCAATGCAGGGACGTCTAATAAGCTGGATGTCCTTTTAGGCGAGGTCAACGTTTCCTGTACTTGGAAGATTTCTGGTTTCCTAACAGTTTCTTTGAGGCTGGAGTTGTGTGTTAATGTTCCCTCATTCGAAGATGTATCTTCCCTGTTCTCTGAAGGGTTTTGTAATGAGTATTCTATTCCAGAGTCAGCTGAAGTTACCATGACTCTTTCCTGTCTTGCTGACTCTAATGAACTCATGCTGGCTTCCAAACTAGATAATGATCCGTGGATTTTCTTTCCTCCAAAGATAATTGGAGAAACACTTTCATTCGAACTGACCGACATGTTTAGGAAACCACTGTTAACTGGTGTCGTTTCACTGGTATTTGACTCTACGCTACTCTCCGTAGACAAAGTTCCCACATCTCTTCTCCTATCTAACTCAGTATCAGACTCTACAGACTCGTGAATTATTATCGGTCTGGTGATTCGCTGATTCTGACTTTCTAACGCGTTCAGACTCTCCATAGAGCTCCCAGATATCTCAAGTGATGAACTGCTATCGCAGAAAGCGCTGCCAAGTTTTTTGTTCATCAATCTAGAAACTTCTAGATCTGGACTGTCGAGGCTCGATTCGCTCTTATTCTTCTTTAGAACTACATCCCGAATTTTGACAGGTACATCATTAAACGTATCTACGTTACTATCTATGTCTATTTGCTCCGTCTGTGTGGAATCATTAACTTTAAGAGTTCTCGTCCTAGGCGAAAAGTCCTGCATTTCTTGTATTATTATATTTCCTATATTTTCAGTGATTTCTTCTATATGCTTTATGGCATCACCAGTTCTTTCCCCGCTTGAAGACATATCATCTACTTTTATTTCAATAGATTTATTCACATTTTGGTCACTATGTACTTTGGCTGCATGTTCTCTATTTACACTATTCTGTACACTTTCGCGTTTAACAGTAAACTCTACTTCGACGTCAACTTTCTCCGTCTCGCTCACTTCTACACTAGATTTAGCTAACTTCGTCTCTGTCTTCAATAACTTATCATCACCTATAACACTAACTACCTCATTATGAGATATATTCTCAGATTTATCTTTGAAATCTACCTTTTCTCTAATAACACTAATGTTAGTAATAATATCATCTATTTTACTGCTATTACTATCAACGTCTGTCACTGTGACATTACTAGCAACAGCGTCACCTTTTACTTCCGATTTGCTATTTTTATTTACCGCACTATCACTATAAATTAATTTAACATCAGTCAATAAGTCCTCTACCTTACTCAAATCACTTTTCACTTTCTTATCAACCTTCATTTCATTTATTCCAGCTACAACTTCTGCAATATCTTTTTCTTTAAATGAGTAATCCTTACTAATAGCTTTGCCAGCATCTGCCCCTTGAATAATTTTATCAGTCATCACAGGTATATTTTCTTTAAAGCCTACAGAAATAACTGTAGTTTCCTTGAGATCAGAACTGTAATCATCCAACTTTGAAGAAATCATTGGCACATCTTTATCGAAAGGCTTTGGACAATAAACCTCCTTAGAAGTGTCTTGGCCAAAGACATCATCTCCTGTTTTAGAAGTGGGTGTATTGTCAGATTTTAATTTACATGTAACTTTTTCCGATACATTCAAATCCTTAGTTTTGGGTTTAGATGAAAGTTCAAACATATAATCTTTAGAATCTGAAACAACTAAGTTATCAAAACTGGCTGCTAATTTGGAATCCACACACAATGTTGTAGATTCTAAACTGGGCTTCTCCGAACTAATAAATTCTGTGTTCGATTTAAGAATTTCTTTACTAGATTCTGCTGCCGATTCTTTATTATTTACGTCCATTAAAACATCTTTCGTCTTTTCATTTGAACTTTGTTTATCTTGTTCCATTTCTGAACTTAGTTTTATCTTTCCTGAAGGTTTTGAAGATTGAACCAGAACTTCTTTTTGTAAATGTTCTTTTACCATAACTGGTTCTATGCTAAACTTAGCTGGAATTGGTTCTGGCACAGGTTTATGAACAACTACATCTGAGGTTGCTTTAATAGAAATTATAGGTTCTGAAGGTGCCTTAATTAGTGCTGGAGGTTCTGGGCTTGGTGTCGCTGTGGATGGTTCTGGACTTGAAGAGGCAGTTGAAACGGGAGACGGAGTTGGATTGTACGTAGAGTCGTAGTTCCTTGTTACTGAGAACCGCGATGTTGCTCTCCTCGATTGTGTGGCTGGATGGACTTGGATTTTCGGCGGTTCTGCAACCTGTAAAGAGTTTTTTGTCAATACACATTATTTAGTCAAGAGATAATGGTAAGTCTCTTTGTCCTCTTTTTAAAAAATAGAAAAAAATATATAGTGTCATGTCAGTACTACACGATTCAGTTTTACCTGTACAACTTTAAACCTCGACGACGTTGAGCAATACGAAGGTCTTGTCGGCGTTGATGGACTCGAGCTGTCTGAAGACTCTCTGTCCGGTGTCACCCTTGTCACCTGAGAAGAATTTTAAAAATTTAGTTTTTTTCACCTGTTTAGTAAATTTTGTTATTTTCACCTGTTACTATTACCCTAGTTTAGCTTATATAAAAATAATATATCTCCTCTGTACTCTGTGTATGTATCTCAAACATAAGGGCGTAGAAAAAAAATTATTAAAAATAAAAATTATTTTTGTTTTTCTAACACATATTAACATAGACCTTTCAGTGTTTTATAAAAACGTAATGTATATATAGAAAAACAAGTGGTTATATTAAAATAGTCGTGTACATTCTGTAAATGCCAGGAACATCCACAAGCTAGTGTTAATATTACTCAACTCCAAAGACTCAGTAAACCCTTAGTTGTGAATTGAATATGCTTCTAAAAAAAGTTCTGTAGTTCAAGTTTTTATTATTAAAATATTTACAAAGAACTCTCCACCAGCATCTGTACAAGGTTTTATATGTCTGAACCAATTTTCAAAATAATCCAAAAGTAAAAGAAGTCACTTGGTGTGAAAGGCTTTCGAGTCAACCTCCTTAGAGCCCTGAGGAGGGCGACACAAAAGCCTGACACTGTGCGTATACGTGTTCGTATGCGTAAACGTGTACGAGCTCGTGTGTATGGATGCAACGACATATCGGTAAGCCGATGAATATCGATTAACCGAGACTTATGACACCCAAAAATATCGATATATAGGCGATCCAGACCGATATTTATATATATATATATATATATATATATATATATATATATATATATATATATATATATCAACTAAAATCGATATTTAGTTATTTTTAAGAGTAGGCAAATTTTAAACTTAGGTTCAAATGTATATAATAATATTATAAATAATGATATAATGTTATTGCAGTTTTTAAAAAGCGAGTAAATAAGGTTTCTATTTTATTTGAAATTATCCTAAATTGAATGTGATTTAAGGGCAACAATGCATTACCCACGCGTTTCAAAAAAAGGTTTAGCCTTTTGAATTAGTAACGCGTGGAAATGCATTATTTTTTTCATTGCGAAAAAGGACAGAATGTTTGAGATTTTTTTAATTAATTTGTCGTCACAATTTCTTATATAACTTATTCTGAACCATCTCTGCAAATATTGCCGGTTATTGCCAAATAGGCGTGTATATCGATATCGATATTTTTATACAAGTTTCATCTCTAGCGATGCGTGTGCGTGTGAGTGTGCAAGTACTGACGGAAAAGCGCGAGTGCTGCGCGAGCGGCACGGGGCTGCCGGCGGGCGATGGCGCGGGTGAAGGCGCGGGCGACGGCGCGGGCGAGCGCAGGCGCGCCCCCCCACCTCCCCGCCGCTCCTCCTCGCTGCCGCCGCTCTGTAACACCACGCACACCATGAAGGTTAGAGAATAGGAGAACGATCACTACGTACTAAAGCATAGCCCGCCTGTCCTTGAAAATTGTATAATGTATAGCGGCGCTGACGTCGGTGAGTAGTGACTGCGAAGTTAGCTGTTTATGAGTACAAGTAGGTGAAGTTAGTTGAATACTGTACAAATTTTCATTTCATTTTTAATGAGAAAATTTTCATGTTCCGTAATTTTGTAATTTTTGACAAAAAGAAACATTAAAAAATGGAGAAATATTTTATTGCACGTGGATGTGCAAGTGGTTTAGCATCTGATCGAAAAAATAGACTGAAAATGACTTTTACCGAATTATTGACCGAACTTAGCGATCGCAGCGCCTCACTTATGGTGTCCATATTTCTGGACACTATTTTGTACGGCGATCGTTCTCCTGTTCTCTAACCTTCATAACGCACACTTTCACTCCTCCAGAGAACAAGACAACAGATCGTGGCCAAGGGCGCGGGAAAGCGCAGGCGCGCAAGCACGCACCACCAACGCTTCTCCACGCAAATTGTCACTGACCAGAAGAAAGGCTACAGCGCAAGAACGAGACAGCAAATCCTGTTAGAAGACGGAGCTTCAGGGGTGCTGCCGCGCCGCGACACGGTACGGACCACTCGGTATAAGCATTTAAATAAATAGCAAATCTTGGTACGAGGTAATAAAGTTAAAATCAGCTCGCACAACGATGACTGCCTAATATTGACACCAACAAGAAATCCCACTTTCTATCGCATAACTGTTATGTCATCAGATGCAACACCATCTCCCCCCTTCTAGCGTTAAATTTCTTAAAACAACAAATAAAAACGCATATCCAAATCATATAAGATTTAACTAGAGCAATGTCGTAATCATCTTGCTCAAAAAACCAACTAGTCCAGGATCCATCGCCCATTTTTGCACGTGATTACTATCAAGCTAATTTTCCGTGAGTAGCTTTATTTTGATGTGACGCCCAATAATTTCCTGTACGAAACTCGATTGTGGTAGCTAACAGAAGTAGCAAGGATAAAATATGTTGATTTGATGATTCTCAAATATTTATTACTAACTGAATTTTTTTTTTGTTAAAGATCAAGATAATTATCTAAATTATTCGAAAAAATATTTATCCTACAAAATCTATGGTTTGATCAAAGAGTCCCCTCTATCCAATACGTATCGATAACGAGGTCATCATAAATGATTACTAACCAGCAGATTTTCTTGTTTTTACTTAGTTAATACTTATATAATTTAACAGACATATTGTCCTACAAATTGCGTGGTACGTTATCCCGGTCCTACGCTCAAAAGTAGTAGTACAGATCCTTGATGTAAAAATAATTACTATCAAGCTGAATCTTCGTGAATAGCTTCGTTTCGATGAGTCGCCCAACAATTTCCTATGCGAAAATTCTCAATTGTGGTAGCTAACAGAGGTAGTAAAAAAATTGTGTCGCTTGGGTTTCTGTATTTTGCTACTGCAGCTGAGTCACAACGGTACGGCGGTACGCGTGCGCAGAGCATTGCTTACTCCGTATTAGGTATCCCACGTTAGTGTCGACCATAAGCCTGCAAACATTTTCTCAGTCGACCACGTGTTTTATTTTGTCTTGAGAAATTATTTCATGAAATGTTTTTGTGCTGGAAAATAATTATGAAGTGTTTTTTGTGTAATTTGTTTTGTGAGAACCCTACTTTTCGAGAGAAAAGAGAAAAAGGTCTTTACTGTTTTACTTTTCGAGAGAAAAGAGAAAAAAAGAGAAATGTTTCTTATGAAAGGTAAGTCGATCGAATATTTATTTACTTTATTTTTAAAATTATTGAAAAATAATTTATTAAGTTCATATTTACACGTAATTATGTAAAATCGAGCATTAGCATTGTAACATGCTATTGTAGCATTGTATTATTGTTAAATTCTTCAAACAATAATTTTGGATAGTATATTATATTTTACATATTTTCTTATTTAATTTTTTGTCATTTAAATTATTATTTTTGTATGACTATTTGACTAAATATTAATTTAATATGGAATATTTTTTTCAATATCGATGATGCTATGTGATATTTATGTAGATACTGTATTTATTTGCATGTTTCTCAAATAAACATTTTTTAATTTTTTTTTTTAATAATTTCTCATACACAGCACTGAGCCAGCTACAACATCATCAGCGTCTCAATCTACTGGAATCATTGATTCCTCGATATCTTTAACGTCTGCTGAAAATGTAGAACCGGACCCATTGCCATGCACTTCACGGTTAGTTAATTAAATATTTTTTTTATTTGTTAGTTATATAATTTATTTGTATTATATAATTTACTTAATTTTTTCATGTTATTACAGAGTCAGATATTACGAGTGAGGAAAGTGAAATAGACGATGACAGCGATGTTAATAGCGGAGATTTATCAGATGAACATTAACTTCTTTAAAGTTATTTAAATTTTGAAAAAGCTTTTTTCACTTTATCTTATTTTACAGATAGAAAAACGAAAAATTACAATTCTTGTCGGACTAATAATACATACCTGTTTTCTTGTAGGACGATGTTTCATGTTGGCACAGAACACACAAACCTATCATGTAATATTTTTGTCCTACAGTTAGTAATGAAAAAAAATGGTCTTGTGGTATTAACAACTTCTGAGCGTAGGACCAGGATAACGTGCCACGCAATTTGTAGGACAATATGTCTGTTAAATTATATAAATATTAACTAAGTAAAAACAAAAAAAATCTGCTGGTTAGTAATCATTTATGATGACCTCGTTATCGGATACATATTGGATAGAGGGGACTCTTTGATCAAACCATAGATTTTGTAGGACAAATATTTTTTCGAATAATTTACATAATTACCTTGAGATTTAACAAAAGAAATGCAGTTAGTAATAAATATTTGAGAATCATCAAATCAACATATTTTATCCTTGCTACTTCTGTTAGCTACCACAATCGAGAGTTTCGTACAGGAAATTATTGGGCGTCTCATCAAAATAAAGCTACTGACAGAAAATTAGCTTGATAGTAATCACGTGCAAAAATGGGCGATGGATCCTGGACTAAACGTCATACACGTGACAATATATTTACGATGTAACCTAACAGTTATTAATTTATTACTCAGTACTATTTGACATTGTCAAAATGTGTTCAAACATTTCTCATTGGGTGCGTTTGGCAGAAAAAAGCGCTAGCAAGCGCTTGTAAGCAAAATGGCGATCGTAAGCAGTAAGCGCTGTCAAATCGTAAGTAGCTATTTTCCTCTAGGACACGATGTTAGTTTTAACCGGGGAACCTAACCCAATTTAAATATATTTTTGTGAAGTATTCATATTAAAAACTTACCAATCATGAATTTTTAATAACACGTATATGTCTATTCATGTCATTACATATATTACTTAAAACTAATATACCAAAAAACAACTTATAAACTCTACTTCAAAACAAACAAATTAAATAAGCAAAATGGCGGATTGTGTCAGCGCTACTGAAGTAGCAATTGTGTCCTGGTCGAAAACTATTTTAGCGCTAGTAAGCGCTTGCTAGCGCTTTTTTCTGCCAAACGCACCCATTGTTTCTTTAACCAATAATTAATGAACCCATAAAGAATTTTTTCTTCATTCCTTTATAAATCCGCAAAAAAGTAAAGTTACAGCCTATATACGTCCCACTGCTGGGGACAGGCCTCCCCTCATTTCTGAGAAGGTTTAAGCCGTTGTAGCTCAGATGGTTAACGCTCGCTGTAAATTTAATAGAACGCGAGTAACCCGGGTTCGATCCCCACCGGCACCAATTAAATAGTTAATTGCAATTTTAAGTGCTGATTTACCACGTGCTTGACGGTGAAGGAAAATATCGTGAGGAAACCTGCACGTCTGAGGAATAAGAAATGAAGAATATTTCGAAGACATGTGAAGTTCACCAAAACGCATTGGGGCAGCGCGGCGTTCACTTCCTTGCCCTAAAACCTTCTCAGAAATCCGCGGGCCGCTAGACATTCCTGTTGAAAGGGGGATACACCTTAATCGTCGCACTTGGCAAGCAGATTGACGAGCAGTACCAGAGGTGTTTACTTTACTAATTTCCGTGTCTAAGTACTATAAGTAAGCGTAAACAAAAATACTGAGAACACATAAAAAAATTATGGCAATACCGATAGTCACCTCTAAAAACTGAACTAAATGGGGCGAACTAAATGATAGATTCGCCCCCCAGGACGAGATTTTTATAATTTTTTTTATTATTTTATTTTGATAAACTGTACAAATTATTCTAATGAGTCTTAATTTAAAAATAGTCTATCATAACAGGCACCTGAACTTATCAGGTGTATGTGCTGAAAGATACATTAACAAATATTTTCTGTTTCAAATATAAAATGAATAACGTACTAACTATTAAGGGTTATTTGGGTAAAATATATCATCATTAATTTACTTATGATATGAATTAACTTAAAACAATCAGCAACTTCTCCGTATCATCGTATGACAAATTTTGTAACCATGTTCGCATTACATTTTTACAGTCTGCCATTTTTAATGGATATATGTACAAAATTGCATTGACTGATTATACAAAAAAGGGCTGAGGAATGTAAAAAATTTATACATGAAAGAATGCCTTATTCTAATGTTAGTTTCAATTACTTTATCTTTGCGTCTTTTATCAGTGACCTTTCTTCAGTAGGGCAATTTTAAGTGTTGTTTTAGTAACGTACTCATAAAGAATAACTGGTGCACTGAGAGGACATTATAGGATTTATATAAGAGATGGGACATATGAAGTATTGGATTTCTCCTACACCACTTACCACACGCCAGGATAAGGTTGACGAGGCACATCATTTGTGTCTAATGTTATTGTAGTATAATTTACGATGCACACTGCTGTCCTACTCACTCACACACTCACCAAATCACTCACCCGCAGCAGGCACGCGGTGTGGCAGGTGAGGCTGATCTTCCTGTGCAGCCGTTGCGAGGGAGTCGGTTCGTTACGGCGGCACAGCGAACGAATCTCCCGGGTTAATTTCGCAACTGCGTTCATCTCTTCATTCCGCGATGACGTCCCGTTGTTCACCTCCTGATTGATTAGCATTTTTAACAATTTTATACACATTATTTTTATATACATTATGCATATTCATAATAATTACAAAACTATTATTAACTATAGTATGTGCCAAATCGATTGAGAAAAACGGACAATGTCCTTTCGGTCGTTTAACCAGGGGTTACAAACCTTCAATATATATGCACTTTTTATATGTAGTACTTTATCTACAATTTTTTTATAATGATTGATATATATACCGACCCAAAAAAGGTGACGCATCGCTAGCTGCCATTGTCACGTTTCTTTTAGAACGAACTGACGTAACGCGCGTTTTGTTTATTTTAAAGGGATGAATTTGCAAAAGCTCAATATGGTGATTATAATGCTTCAAATATTTTTTTTTATATGAAACTGTTTCAATTTATGGCAAGTAAGGCCAAATATAAAATATAACACATTTTTGTAAGATTTTACGATGTTTGTAGGAACCAGAGACAATATTATTTAAGAAACAAAAAACAAAACATATGTGCTGACCTAGAAGTGTGAATAATATCAATATTTAAATATTTTTATCACATCTAAATTGGGATTTTGTAAGTTACGCCTTTCGACACTCAGCTTATATCTGAAGTCATCGTCCGTTTATCTCAACCGATTAGGCACATACTATATACATATTAAAAGGCAATAATCAACAAGACGGCCAATAACGCCAGATTCAACATAACACTTCCAAAATGTCAATTGAGATATTTTTTACTTTTTTATAGAGTAAGGGCGACAAACACGCAATCCACCTGATGGTAAGTGAATGCTGTGGCCCATAGACATCTACACATATACTTGAATAAGAATCAAAATGCAGATGCATTGTCATCCCTGAGGATGAAGATGGATGTCTCATTTTCAGTACAAAAGTGTCTCTGGTTCTCCACACTCATCATGCGAAACACAGCAGCATCAAGCTGCTACTTTATACTGGTATTCTGTAAGAGCATGTTCCTTCCTTGGTGGGTTGCAAATATAATTATACACGGCAGAGCCACACCTAATATAGCAACAACGTGTCTCTGCCAAGTATAATTATTCAGATTTTCACATCGTATTCATTAACCTCTCAAACGGCAAGCGTCCAAATTTGACCGCTTCGATATTCCGTCAAAATTCAAGAGGTGAAATGTGACCGCACACACCCACAGCACTTTAACCCATAAATACTTATGTTTAGAGACTACTTTTCTATGATGAAGTTTGGCATTATAGTATCATTATGAAATTTTCTATCCTCTAGTGGAATAAAAAGTCACTTAGTTTATGGATGTTTATTTATAATCTACATTCATTTCGTACGCCATTTTCGTGTGAATGTTGTTGTGTTATTTTTGGATTTTTCTAGTGTTTGATTAGTGTTTAGTATAGAGTTTTACTATAAAATTGTAATGAAAGTTTTTGTGTGAATATAATTTACCTTTTTATGTAAATAATTTCGAGTAACATAATAATTGTGATTTTCACGCTGCCGACATCCTCTTAGCTTGAATTTTTTTGTTATCAAAATGCAATAAAGTCTGTTTGTAATGAAGTAAAACCTGACTTTTGTTTAGACCACAGGATAGAGAATTTTGTATAGATTTTATAACGCCAAACTTCTTCATAGAAAAGTAGTCTTTAAATATTTCTATTATCTTCTATCATTTTTAACCATTAAAACTTAATGGTTAAAAATGCTGTGGGTGGGTGCGGTCCCATGCGACCGCTCGGGATTTGCCGGACGCATGCGACTGCTGTCGGATGGGATTTTTATGGGGATTGAAGGGTTAATATAAATAGATGAAACAATGTTTCTCCAATATAGTGCACAATTGGGTAAGGAATGTCAAAGTTACACACGCTTCATCATCATCATCATCTTCATTACAGCCGTATACAAGTCCACAACTGAACACAGGTTTCCACAAGTAACGCCACAAAACACTGTCCTGTGCCACCCGCATCCAATGATTGGGTCGTCACTCCATGTAGTGATCGTAGTCCAACACTTACTTGTATGAGACCTCCACTAGAGAACCTTTTTTCCTCGCCGGTTCTTCGAGCTATATGGCCGGCCTACTGCTACTTTAATAGTTAATCTTACCGGTGGGTCATCAAGGTCAATCTGTGTGATCGTGGTGTTGTCCTTCATTGCATTGAGTACGGCCTGCAATCCCGCACTGCCCAGTTTATTGTCTCTGAGATCTAGCCTCTGAAATGTGAAAAAAGAAATTAATATGTTCTAAATCTTTTGAATTACCATTAAATTTTCAATAGTACATAATATATTTTCCAAGACACTAAGCTTTCTATTCTTTTAAAAACATTAGACCAATTAAAAGACGATTAATTAAATTGATAACATTTTAAGTTAATAATATATATTTTTTATTTTTATTTTTTTAGTAACTTTGCTGAAATCTATTATAATAAAGATGTTATAAATTAGTTTGCTAATATCTGCGTAATAAAATAAAATTATGCGTCTTATCTAGTTAGAGCAATACAGAAAAATTCTATTCAACAAGTGGTAAATTAAACAAATTTTGTACAACCGACTTCAATATAAATAAAATGAGAACATCATCAACGTATTCAAAATCAATTAAGTACGCATTATTAAGGATAACTCAAAAACTACTGATCACATCTAGATTAAATTTGTGTGGGATTACATAAGAAGCACCAGCATTTAAATAAAAAAAAGAATCATCAAAATCGGTTCACTCAAATTCTAAGGTAACACACATAAAATAACATACAGTTGAACTGCATACCTTCTCTTTTGAAAGTTGGTTAGTAAGAAAGGATAGTTTTTGTAGGGGGTATTTTTGTGAATTGTGACCCTCTACATATAATTGATATGTAGTATATTAATGTAGGTAGTATCTTCTACGTTACGGGATGTGGTAATTAAAACTGTGTCCGTTTCCGTAGAGAGCGTTTATTGTACTGAAAATACTTATGAATAAAAAATGTAATTATAGTGAACGTGTCGCGCGCGCAGGCGCGATATCAGCATTATTTTCTAAACTGTTGAAATATCATGTACTTGCTCGTACATCTTGCCAATTTTATAAACAAGAAGAAAGTTTAAGGCGATGAACCCCTATTGAGTTTACGGGCAGCCGTAGCGATCACCGCATTCACACTATCGATGTCCGAGACCCCATGCTCCGATGAATGTCCTTGGGTTGGCTGCTCGACATTGTTGGGGTCTGGCTTGTCGCGAAGATTCACGCTGCAGCCTTGACGTCTTCTTTTCAGCCGGAATGTCCCCCATGCAATGAAGGCTACAATAATAAATCCGACTACGGTGTACAACACATAGTTGTGTGTGTCATGTGTGAGTGATTGTACACTCAGTGTTTGTTGCTGTTCCTTGACCTTATCAATGTTGTTTTTCAGCTCTTGTAAGGCGTCTTTATGATCTTCAGGTCCAAATGTATGATTAAAGTCTGTCAGTATGTGGTTCAGGCTTGATTCACGCATGTACATTCTTTCTTCACTGCCTGTTAGTTTCAACTCGCTGTGATAGTCGTTGCGAGCATGAATGATGAAGCTTTCTCCCTTGAGCATACACCCAAGTCCGAGTAACATAATCCCCGTGCCGTGTAAGTGCTGTGACGTCACTCCAGCTGGGCAGAAAATGCGCATCGTGCAGTCTTCGCAACAGGAGAACAGCCACGCGCCACGATTGTGTAATCGCACCCACCTGTCGTTGCAATCCAATACTCTTGTGCGGCATGTTGATGAGTCGCCATTGTTTAATATTTGCGCTTCACATAATGTATCGGCTACCTTAATGTTGTAAATAGGTTGATTGATAGCACATAACATTTTGTTTTCTTGCAGATTTAAGCATGATGATACATCTCGGTTTTCTAAGGGTATTATCATGTCCCCTTTTAGGTTTACAGCAAGGTATTCAGATGTGAGTACTATAGTTTTCTCTGTGTGTCCAGTTATTTGCGGAATAGGAATGATGTGGTTAAGTTCATATTGTTCGTTGTTTATTAGCGGTAGCTTCACTTCGAATATTATGTATGCACTTGTTAAGCGCACGTGCACTCGCGCCAGCTTGTATAGGCTTCGCGTGCAATGGCGTGTGTTCACACAGGGTAGCGATAACTCGCTTGGTAAATGACCGGAGATGATGTTGAGCTGATCTTCAAATTGGTTGGGCTTGATGAGATGGGTGTCAACTCTCCCGTCCTTCACGTCAGTTACTAGGTCTAGGAGTTGCTGTTGTATTTGTCGTATGTTTGAAATGATCAAGTTCACGGCCAGAGCGGTAGCTGTTATGTACATAGCATTGTCATGGCTGAGTTGTATGCGTTTTTCCGTTTCAGCGAGATGATTGTCGATGATACGAAATTGTGTGTTCATTACTTCCTCGTTTCTTTTTAGAAGATTATATTCACTTTCGATGATCGATGTGTGATTTTTGTAGAGATTCAATAGATGATTTTCGTTTGACTGGATTATGTTGATATCCTTCACGTACTGATTGGCAAATCTCTCATCCAGAGTACCAAAAAGGGAGTTTGCTAGGTATCCTATTCCATTCACTAGTCCTCTTTTTCTTCGAGACGGTCCATGTTCTGATCGTAAGATATCGTTATAGTGTTGAATTTCGTTAAGTTCGTGTTGAAACTGGGATGAAATTGTAAGATAGGCTGCTTCATTCTTGCATAATGTGTTCAAATGGTTGACATAGTTTTGTATGTTGTCCAAACTCCGCCAATATGTCGTCATGTTGTAGTATACAACCATTTTCCACGTATCTTGAATAATCTGCACATCAGACACCTTGTCAAAATAAACGACTCTTGAACTGCTAAGCCTTGTTATGTTGATCATTTGTTGCGTAGTAGGTCCAACACACATCGAAAATATAAGTAGTAACGTACAAAAAAGGTTGTTGAAGTGTTTTTTGCCGTTGTTGTTTCTTCGTTTTCTTTGCGTATTTATTGCAGGCTTCGTAGTGTCAACGTCAGAAGATGCAGTTGTATAAGATGACGGATCCAACGGAAGGCGTGACAATTTTGTAATCGGTCGCTTCATATTACTTGTTTTAGTTTTCAGTGTGACGACTCGTACCCGGCCGTCCGCACCTGGGTGAGTCTCCAACACCCGTCCCAGGATCCATTTGGCAGGAGGAATGTTGTCTTCTCTGACGATAACGACGTCCCCAACTTCTAAGTTTTTAGTAGGGAAGTGCCATTTGCTTCGAGTTTGTAGAGTTTGAAGATAGTCAGTAGACCACCTTCTCCAGAAGTCCTTGTACATTTTCTCCGTAAGTTGCCATCTTGTAGAGAAGGTCATGTCATTACCCTCAGCGGATAGTGGTGATTCTAGAGAAGGCTCGCCGATTAGGAAGTGAGCTGGTGTCAAGCAGTCAAGGTCTTCGATATTCTCTGACAACGCCACCAAGGGGCGAGAGTTGAGACATCCTTCAATCTGCGCCAACAGTGTAGAAAATTCCTCGAACGTAAGTTTTTGATCCCCAAGTACTCGTTTGAGGTGATGTTTCAGGCTTTTTACTGCAGCTTCGTAGAGTCCACCAGCAGTAGGCCAGGAAGGAGCGTTAAAATGCCATTCAATGCCCCACTCTGATATGTTAGTTATGACGTCATTGTTTATGTAGCATTGTAATGCCTCCTTTCGTTGTTTTTCCAATGCTCTTGCTGCGCCCACGAAGTTGGTGCCGTTGTCGCTGTAGATGTGACGAGGCTTTCCTCGGCGGGCACACATTCGTTTCAAGGCGTTCAGAAAAGCCACTGTGCTGAGATCGGGGACAAGTTCGAGGTGAAGAGCTTTTGTGCACAGACACACAAATACAGCTACGTAGGCCTTCATTGTCTTTATTCCTCTGCCCTTGTTAGCCTTTACCTCCACATGCCCAGTGAAATCTACACCGGTGTGTGTGAAAGGCCTTGATGGTGTGACGCGTGGAGGAGGTAAATCACCCATAAGTTGGTTGTTGTTGATAGTTTTGAAGCGATGACACGTGATGCACCGTATAAGTCGTTTTTTCACTGCTCTCAAACCGCTGATAATCCAATATCTGTTGCGTAGATATGATAGAGTTAGTCTGGCTCCACCATGCAGGGTCCTCTTGTGCGCTTGGTCGATCAGTAACTCCGTTAACCTGTCATTGTAAGGTACGATAATTGGATGTTTTTGTTCTTGACTTAAGTTGGCATTTTCCAGACGTCCTCCTACACGTAAGATTTCGTGTTTGTCCAGGAATGGATTTAAGTTTAAAATACTGCTTGTTATTCGCACTTTATGATGTTTATTGAGTTGTGCAATGTCGTCGGCGAAATGATTAGTTTGTATAGCCTTGATAATTGCATTATGTGCGTTCTGCAGGTCACTCGTTGCTAAGTACGATGACCGCATGGCATTGTTGACGTCACGTGCATTGTTTATGAACCGAAGTATCCAACTTAGGATTCGAGTTACGCGTGCCATACAGCTGTGTTTGTTTAAAAGTTCTCCGATTAATGGCATCGACCTTTGTGACACGCAAACTTGTTTGACCTTTTTCTCTTCAACAGTTGTGTGGAATTGGTCTTGAAGTGGGAGATCGTTGTCCTTTAGCCAAATAGGTCCCCACCATAAATGATGATTCGCCAGTTGTAGTGGAGTTAGGCCTCTGCTGGCACAATCTGCTGGGTTATATTCAGACTTGACGTGCCTCCAGCATCCCGATGGCATGATGACAGTGATCTGTGCTACGCGATTAGCCACAAATGTAGTCCATCTTGAAGGCCCCCCTTGTAACCAACCCATCACGATCATAGAATCTGTCCAACCATGTATTGTTACAATCTGTGAGTTTATTGACTCTATGACCTTTTTCATAAGTCGAGACAGTAGTAGGGCACCGCATAGTTCAAGCCGTGGTAAAGACGGGGGTTTTCTTAATGGTGCGAGCTTAGTTTTTCCCGCCACCAGCGTGATAAATTGTTGCCCTTCTTCACTAATAGATTTACAGTAGATAACGCAGCCGTAGGCTTTCTCGGAGGCGTCACTGAATCCGTGTAACTCGATGGGTTGTTTAGTGTTACCAATCCAGCGTTGTAAAGCGATGGTATTGATAGTGGGCAATTCTTGTTGAAAGGTTGTCCACTCTTGTTGTATGTCTTCCGGAAGAGGTTCATCCCAATTTGTTGAAGCAAGCCAAGCTTGTTGAAATATGAGTTTTGCCTTCATTGTTACCGGAGACAGCCAACCAAGTGGGTCATATAATTTTGATAGATCAGAGAGCAATGTCCGCTTCGTTGTGACGTCACGTGTGTTACTAAGTGGCGCCTTGAATGTAAACTGATCAGTGTGCGGATTCCAGGTTAAGCCGAGTGTTTTGTTACTCTCTGCGTCCTTGAAGTCAAACATATTCTGGCTTATGAGATGTTCAGGTAAAGGTTGAAGCAATCTGGGGTGGTTACTAGCCCATTTGCGAAGATTGAACCCACCGCCTTTTAACAGGTCAATCAATTGGTTTTGAGCGTCTTGTGCTTCTAACATGTCGTTGCTGCCACCAAGTAGGTCATCCACATACAGCTGGTGAGTAAGGATCTCTGCCGCGAGAGGATAGCGGTGTCCATCGTCCATTACGAGTTGTATTATGGTGCGCATTGCCAAAAATGGTGCAGCTTTGGTACCATATGTTACAGTGCACAGTTGGTATTCTTTGATGAGATCTGTAGCAGAGTCACGCCATACAATTTTTTGCAGGTGTTGATCTTCATCGTGTATCAGTACTTGACGGTAAAACTTCTCAATGTCTGCAGTGTAGACGTATTGAAAGGCTCGCCAACGTAGAATCATAGATTGTAGGTCTTGTTGGAGGTTAGGCCCGCACTCCATGAGATCGTTCAAGCTTTGTCCTGTACTTGTCTTGGCAGAGGCATTAAAGACTACGCGCAATTTTGTAGTTGTTGAGTCCAGCTTTTGTACGCCGTGATGAGGTAAGAAGTAGCTTGGTTTATGGTGTTCAGTGCATAGCTTCATGTGGCCGAGTTGTAGATATTCGTCAATAAACTTCTTGTATGACGTAGAAAATGTTTCCTGTTTGGCCAATCGTTTTTCTAACTGCCGAAATTGTGCGATTGCCTGTGGCTTAGAAGTGCCCAAGGTTTGTTCGTAGTTTATTTTCATTGGAAGTCTGACTGCATATCGTCCGTCTTCTTTTCTTGTTGTTGTGGTTGAATAAATAGATTCACAGTATTCTTCCTCTGATGTTAGATTGTGATTGGTTTCGGTTATCTCCTCCATCTCCCAAAATCGAGATACATCGTCAAGATTAATGAGCACGTGGCAGTTGAAGGTTTTGATATTGCCCAGCAGTACCCAGCCCACTTTTGTCTGTTGAGCCATGGGTGCGTGTGAGGGTCCTCGTAGCATACCACTCATTACTATGTCAGCATACACTCCAGCGTCTAACAGAACGTCCACTGGTCTCGAGATGTTGAAGTCGGGATCCGCCAGTTGTATGTTCTGAATATGTGGCCAGTCTTGTTTTTCGAAGGTGTAATTAGGCAGGTTGCTGAGCATGTTGGCCATTACCATGGCTTCGATTGTAAATGAATGGCCTCCGTACAAAGACTCACAGTCTAACCGTACGGTTCCGTTGCTATGATGTGCTGACGTCCCTATGCCTGAGACTGTGGCGTTTCGATTTTGTCTTTGCAGTCCCAGCCGTTGCGCAGCATCTTCAGTTATTAGATTTATCTGTGATCCTTGGTCGAGAAGGCATCGCAATTGAACAGTCGATCCATCAGCTGCCATCACCTTTAATTGAACGGTCGCTAGTAGGACTTCGTTATAATTTCCAGACACGTGGTTTGCCTTTTGCTGTGACGTATGTGGCTTGTTGCTAGGTATAACGTTATTTGAGACCGCGATTTCAACTTTGCGGTAAATATCGTGCAATGTTGTGTGGTGTGCTTCTTTGCACACGCGGCATCTTTTGTTGGAGTTGCATTTATTGTCGTTGTGTAAGTACAGGCAATTGCGACAAATATGTAGTTGCGAAATTGACCTCATTTTGTCTTCCGGTGACATGTCTTGAAACGACTTGCAGTAGAGTAAAATATGATTGTTTTTACACAGCGGGCAATTTTTGTCTGTGCTTGTATGATATGCTCGAAGAAAACTACGCCTGTTGGTGTTGTTAAAGTCCTTCTTAAATTGAGCTGTTGCCTCCTTGTTGGTCGAATTGTTTGACTTGTTAGGTGTCTGTCTCTTCTTTTGAACAGGTTCAAGCGCAGTAAACTTGTTTTCCAAGAAGTTTATCAGCTCATCCAAGGAAGGTAGCTCTCTCGGAGCCTTTCTGATCTCCATGTAGGCTGCATACGTGTCGGAGTCCAATTTGCCAGTGAGAATGTGCACCAGGATCGGATCCCAAGTCGTTGTGTCGATGCCCAGATTGTGAATAGCATGTATGGTCTCGACACTTGTGTCATGTAGCTTCTTCAGCTCGTATGCATTCTGTGTTTGCAACGCCGTTTGTCCCATAAGGGTTTGTATATGTTTTGTAAACAAAAGTTGTCGGTTGTTGTACCTATGGGTGAGTATCTCCCAACAGGTGTCGTAATTATCAGCTGATACTGTAAGATGCTGTACGATGCGCTCCGCCTCGCCTTTAAGTTTGCCCTTGAGGTGCTGCATCTTTTGCGTTTTTGTCAACATGACATTGTTGTGGATGGCTTCACAGTAGAGGTCCATGAATGTAGGCCACTGGGTATAATTACCAGAAAAAGAAGGAATCTCAATTGTAGGCACTTGCTGATGCTGTTGAGATACTGAGTTAAGCTTACGATTCAAATCCCTTTTTGTAGTTTCGTACAAGGTTTCGTATGCAGAAAACTCTTCTTCGTAGCCTACATCACCGCCAGAAGTCAGGTTATCGATTTGCCAGTGGAGTTCGTCGATCAGTTTCCAGCGAGACTGCAGCGAATTCAGTTTGTCACAAATTTCCCACTTTTCTGTCAACTCTTTGGTGTTGATGTTTTTAATCACCCTAGAGAGCGCCCGGAAATTAGTGCGTTGTTGGCTAATGAACTCATCAGACCTTGATGGTACTCCAGTTTCCGCAGTTTTCACCTCGTAGTTCGCCAGCATGTCACGAATCGCTTCGTACCGCTTCTTTGTGGTGGTGTAGGTATCATTGATGAAATAGTCGTCATCCAAGTCACTGTCTGTTTTTTTTAGAACACCATGATTCATGTTGAACACCTCCCATTGAGCCTTCAAAGCATCCAACCTTTTCTGTATGTATGTTCCTGACTTACGTGAATCAGAATCCTTTTTGAAGTTAGCCTCAATTTTAAGGATAGATTCAATGATTGTTCTCTGTTGTTGAAGTAGGTTCTCCATGGTTTAAGAACGATGTTGTAAATAGTTGGTTTCAGATACGTGTGACTGCGACTCTTACCGTAGTATGCACCTCAATCAAGCTGGTGAGACCCGCTTGTGGGAGGCCAGCAACCAAAGTGACACTACAGATAGAATCACGAATTACTCTTTTTTTTTTTTTTCAAATACACTTTACTGTTGAACTATTGTAGACGTAATATGCAAGTCTTAGTTCACGTCGAAAGCTCGAAGGACCAAAATGTAGGGGGTATTTTGTGAATTGTGACCCTCTACATATAATTGATATGTAGTATATTAATGTAGGTAGTATCTTCTACGTTACGGGATGTGGTAATTAAAACTGTGTCCGTTTCCGTAGAGAGCGTTTATTGTACTGAAAATACTTATGAATAAAAAATGTAATTATAGTGAACGTGTCGCGCGCGCAGGCGCGATATCAGCATTATTTTCTAAACTGTTGAAATATCATGTACTTGCTCGTACAGTTTTAATATGCAATTGATGTATGTAAATGAAATTCCATTGTGTATATTATTAAGACAGATAATTAAATCATTTTCAGAACTATAAAAATTTAAAGTTTTAAATTAAAAATTTAGGTGAAAATGAAGAAAAAATATATGAAAACGTTTTATGGATGTGTGTGTAGTAACACGCGAGAGATAGTGTAGACAGAACTTTCGTATAGACAGAAGTTTATTGATCAAGCCGCAATCTGCATTTTAATGCAAACTACGAATGGATCGGATTGACTAGGGTAGGGACCACGCTATCACAGAATATCAGCATAAAATAGCAGCTCAACGCTGCTGTGTTTCGTACGGTCAGTGTAGAGAACCGGACACCTATTTACTGGAAACGATGCATTCCATCTCAGTCCTCAGGGGTCACAACGCATCCGCATTTTGACGCTTAATCGAGGATAAACGTAGATGTCTATGCGTCACAAAATCCATTCACCATCAGGTGGACTATTTGCTCGTTTGTCAGCCTCATCTATAAAAAAAAATATAGACTGAATGAATGATTGCCTGAAGCCTGGTGCAGATGGTGAGCAAGGCAGCAAGAGGAGGCGCTGCATCGGAGCCCAGCCGCGCGGCCTGCAGGCCCAGCGACACGAGCGCGCCTATGCTGCCCACCGCCCCGCTCACGCCCACGCAGCTTTCGTACAGCGTGCGCACAGCCTCAGAGCCCAGCGCGTTGCGGCCCACGTTTAGCACGCAAAGCGATTGCGATGAACGCTGCAAACGAAATGATAATAATGATGTCCTCCAGACCGAATTTCGGCCACGGCGGCCTGCCTCAACGGAGACCAGCCATCGCCACAGGACAGAATTATAGTGCCCAAGTGTATGCGCAAGCACAGGTGCACTCTCTATTCCCTCACTCTCATAATCCGATGGAACGGTAAACCGACACGACCGGAGAGAGATCAGGCGCAGGACCAACGGCTTTACGTGCTTTCCGAGACACGGGGGTGAGACACCGCCAACTTCCTGACTCCGGGCAGCTACTGAGAATTTCTTAAAAGAAAAACTCAATAATTGATTTTTTGGTCCGACCCGGGATTCGAACCCAGGACTTCATGATCAGCAGTCGCACTACTACAACCACTAGACCAACGAGGCAGTCATTAATATGTAATGTAGAACGTAGAATATTATATAGTAGATAATACTGAACCGAAATGACATATTTAAATAACTGGTATCCCCTGTTGCCAAAACTTAATCAATGGGGCCCAATAATCTTCCGCTCAACAGAAGGACACTGATGTGAAGCCTTTAGCTATACAATTTCATTTTTATTTATTGAGAAATTAGCTTTAAATAAAAGTTTACCCGTTTCTAAAATCTTACATTTATACACAAAACAATGCCACAGTGGTTTGTCCTTTCATTTTATACACATTTAACCTCTCAAACGCCAAGCGTCCAAATTTAACCACTTCGATATTCCGTCAAAATTCAAGAGGTCAAATTTGACCGCACCCACCCACAGCACTTTAACCCATAAATACTTATGTTTATAGAGTACTTTTATATGAAGAAGTTTGGCATTATAGAATCAATATGAAATTTTCTATCCTCTAGTGAAATAAAAAGTTAGGTAGTCTATGGATATTTATTTATAATCTACGTTCATTTCTCTACGTTTTATCTTTTTACGTAAATAATTTCGAGTAATATATATTGAAATAATTATGATTTTCATGCTGAATCTTTTTGTAATGAAGTAAAACCTGACTTTTGTTTAGACCACAGGATAGAGAATTTTGTATAAATTTTATAATGGCAAACTTCTTCATAGAAAAGTATTATCTAAATATAAGTTTTAAGTGCTGTGGGTGGGTGCGGTCGCATGCGACTGCTCGGGATTTGCCAGGCACATGAGACTGCATGGGAATTTTATGGGGATTGAAGCGTTAAACCCTTTTTTCTTTCTACTTTTACGAATATCTATTTATTTTTAATCTTATTGATATAAAATACAACTAATAGATACATAGTACAGAAAGAAACTTTAACCTTTACATTTTTCGAACAGATTAACTTTCCCTCTACGAAATCTATCAAATATGACACCACGTTGTTTAGGGGCGTCGACGCGGTAAGAAAGATGAGTGGAAACGTTGAGTATTTGTTTGGATAACTTTTTTTTATAATTATATAGTGAAGGGAAAACAAAAAAATCATGATAATCAAGAAACTTTCATTACATTGGTTAAGTATTAAAAAAATTATGTTTATATATTTGCTTACCATCCTTCTCATAACAAACCAAAATAAATACTGCATAATATATACCTACGTTTATCCTCGATTATGAATGTATGAATCAAAACGCAGATGTGTTGTCACACCTAAGGATTAAGATGAAATGCCTTGTTTCCATTAAAAAAGATCTCTAGTTCTCAACTTACACTCACCATACGAAACACAGCAACATTGAGCTACTATTTCAAAAACTCGGTCCTTCCTCTAGTTAAGTCGATCCATTAGCTCTTTAGCCATAATATAGCTAAAGCGTGGCTCTACCACGTGTAAAAGAAGTATAACAGGATGTAAGACATTTGAGGGATCGGCGCGACCATGAAAAGGACATTATCTCAGAGGACATCGTAAAATAGCAGCTTAATACTATTGTTTCGCATGTTGAACAAAGAAAACCAAAACCCCTTCTTAAGCAACGAGGCTTTCCATTTTCGGGTGTGTTCCGATTCTGTATACTGTTAAGCGGTCCCTTTTTAGTTTGCTATACCCGTTACTGTTTAAAATGGAACGTAGTCCAGTGTACTGTCATCCCCGTTTTTCAACACTGTTTTCAAATGAAAGTATTTATCATGTACAGATAGCGCGCGAGTTGAATGCCGTCGGGGCCTGAGGTGAAGAGCGGGAGCATCTCCCCCCGCCGTCCGCACGCCGCGTCTCGCGCGCCTGCAATGTAGTGCTGTGCTGTCCTTGACAACTATCATACGCTTACTGTGTTATCGTGTTAATATAAAGTTGCAGCCGCGTATTGTTTTTGTTTTTAATTATGTCTGATCCGTGTACGTCAAGTTCTGTTACAAAAAAACGAGTTTTTATTCATCGCCAAGCACGGGAAATGGCAAAAAATGTTCTAGACATGTGTGTTAAAGAAAGGCAGAACAACAATTTAACATTCACATTAAATAATGCTTACGATCGCGCAAGCCGTTACACTGGACTTTCGAAGAGAACATTGTCTGCAATTCAAAATGAAGCCAAAAAAGGGCCTCTTTGTTCGCCTTCTAAAAAGAAAAGACAGTGTAACAAGAAGACAAATTTAAACGTCGATGATTTTGATCGAGATGTTATACACAGAATTATTGAAGAATTTTATTTAACTAAAAAAATTGTTCCGACCTGCATTAAACTCCTCGCAGCTATTCGAGAAAAAATCGAGTTTCCATGGGGAGTGACGAGTTTAAGAAAATTGTTAAAAGACATGGGATATAGATGGCTTAAATGTCATAATAAACGTAGAATTTTGGTGGAGAGGCCAGCTGTCGCATATGCACGGTCAATTTATTTGCGGAAAATTCGTCAATATAGGCAAGAAAATCGAAATATTTTTTTTCTCGATGAAACATGGGTAGACAACAACCTCACATTTAAAAAATGCTGGAGAAATGAAATGATCGACGCCGTGTTGACGGATACAAGCTCCACGAACAGGCTCATTCTTGTCCACGCAGGATCGAGAGGAGGGTTTTTAAATGGTGCAAAGTTACTTTTTAAGGCTGGTACTACGTCAGGTGATTATCACGGACAGATGAACAGTGTTAATTTTGAGAAGTGGGCCACTGCTATGTTAATCCCTAATCTACCACAACACAGCGTTGTTGTGATGGACAACGCACCGTATCATAGTGTACAAGAAAATAAAGTCCCAACAAAGTCCAGCACCAAATCAGTAATGTTGGAATGGTTAACCAAGAACAATATCGAAGCTTCACTTACTATGAGAAAAGATCAGCTCTTTCACTTGGTTCAGTTACATAAACCTACGGAAAAATCTTTCAAAATTGATGAATTCATCAGAAGTCAAGGCCATATCGTAGTAAGACTACCACCGTACATGTGCGACCTCAACCCTATTGAGTTGGCTTGGGCAAAAGTAAAAAGAATAGTAAGGCATCACAATGTTACTTCTGATTTCTCCCTAAAAAGGTTAAAAGAAGTTACGGAGCTGGCTCTCTCTCAGGTCACAGAGGAAGATTGGCGTGGCTTCGACGATCACGTCACAATTTTGGAAGAAAATTATTGGCAAAGAGATGGATTAATGGAAGATACCATAGATCGATTCGTAATTCAGGTCAGCGATGGTGAGGATAGTGACACCGATTCAACCAAGTCTGCCACTTCAGGATCTGATGCTGCATAAATTATAATTTTTTTTATTGATTTTGATGTGTAAAATAATAAAAAATGTGTGATAATTATTACCTTGTTTTTTCTAAACTTAAAACGTTAAACTTAAAACAATGTTGAAATTTATCGACATATTGTCATCATTAATTGTAATTAGGTCACAGCACTATCGCATTCCTGAGCTCTGCATTCAACTCGCGCGCTATCTGTAAATATTTTCTGTTCAACAAGAAAAAATATTATTTGAATATTGTTGCTTTTAAAATTTCATGTCCAAATTTATTTGAATAACAATACTAATTAAAAGTAATAACAATCATTCGTGGAAGTTGTTAAATCTCTAGGCGCTGTTGTGTTTTTGATCAGGTGATCAAAGTACTGAGAGCACCTTCCTCGCGAACGTTTGCGGCCACAGTACAAAAATGGCGGCGATTTATGACGTCATATATATTTTCCTAGGGTACTGCGGCAGTATACTGGCAGTCCATAACGGAACGTATTTTTCACCAGTGAGAGTTCTGAGCAGTGCCCACAGTATATATCGGAAAACGGCCTTAGTCTTCAGACTGCATTTTAGTTCTTAATCGATAATATCTATTATTAGTGTCTATACGCTACATCATCTGCTTACACTAGCTGAGGCTTTATCAGGTGGACTGTGTGACCGTTTGACATCCTCACTTATATAAAAAATATCAATGTTAGTCCTCAGGGTCGAACAAGCATCGGTGGCCTTCTCTATCTCGTGACGACGCTGTCGTCGCGTTACAAGCGAAACAAACTGAACCCTAAATCACGCTATCACAGTTCCGAAGTACACTGAGTATAAATAGAATAGTTCCACACTATCTCATGGAGCATTGGCCACTTACCGGGCTGAACGCCTTAACCGAAAGGAGATCTCCCCTTTTCCTTCCACGGCTTACATATGAGATAATTACATGTGTGCCCAGGCTGAGATGAAAGAATACTTACCAACACTTTTCCAAGATGAACGGCGCAGTTCCGCGTGAGCTGATTGTTCCATAACACAAGAAACGCCAGACCCCGGGACTCGTAATTACTTACTGCGAAACAATTCTAAATTGAAACTGATTGATAGAAGTCTGTTGCAAGAGTTGATAAATATTTTGAAAACATTTCGTAACAGTGACTGTCGCTTACGTATCGCAATGTGTGAGACACTTTATTTTTAACGAGCACACAGTCCACCTGATGGTAAGTGGTTGCTGCGGCCCATAGACATCTACATCTATCCTCGATTACAAATCAAAATGCAGATGCGTTGTCAGGGAAAAATGAGGCTGCCGTGGTGTGAGGACTAAGATGGAATGCCTCGTTTCCAGTAAAGCGAGTCTCCGGTTCTCTACACTCACCATACGAAACATAGCAGCGTTGAAATAATACTAGTTTTTACGGAATTTATCGCGTATATTTAATTTTTTAAATACCCGACGTTTCGAGAGCTTTACAGCACCCATGGTCACGGGAAGGACTGAGATGTTCAACGTCCAGATGTCATTGTTAACCGCGGTTACCATAGATTAAAATTTAACTTTTGTTTTTGTTGTTAAATATTGTTGCGTAAATATAAGAAATCATTATAGCAGCGTTGAGCTGCTATTTTACGCTCGTACTCTGTGAGAGCGTGGTCCTTCCCCGGTCGAGTCGAACCTTTCGTGCTACAACTATACTACTAATATAGCTGCAGCATGGTTCTACCACGATAAAGTTTACGAATACCGGTATAATTACAAGCTATGAGACACTTCATGTTAGTCCTCCCGCATCTCTAGCCTTCTTTATGGTACTTAACTGCAGAAGTCTGCATCTCTGCAGCTAACTACCATAAAGAAGAGCTGTAGTAGCCACATATCACTAGGTGGACCATAGAATACTGTAATACATACATAATAGAACGGGGGAGTGGGCGGAGCCCGTGTAGCCACTAAAATGTCACTAACACGTCAATTCACACGTATAAATGTCAAACACGAGATGTGTTTTGACGTTACAATCGTTTACACATTTCGCACGCAAATTATTTAGAAAATACCAAATTGCACCCAATTTACATATAAATACGTATTAAAATTTAAACGATTTTTTTAATGATGATCTTGAACATTAATCAAAAGTCTAAAATGTGTAAATTTACTCAGTCTGTCAAAACAGCGAATCGGGTTTGTAGTAGTGATAATACGACGTAATTGCTTGTATGTGTGCTCCCAGCGACACCGATCCTCGTACAAAATAAGGTTGACAGCCATTCTATTGTGTATTATAGTATTCTATTAGGTGGACCGTAAGTTCTTTTGTCACTGTGTGTGTGTGTGTGTGTCTTGTTAATTTCTAAAATACAAAAAACGCGGTAAAGCCCGCCCATGGATCAAGATCTCTAGGGACAAAGCATTTACATGTGAAGTCGGCTGACCTTTTACTACTTGCCATTTTGAAACTGGTTTTAGCCTTTCCGTCGTGGCACTGGCTAGACCCTACAATGCTTACTAATCCGCACCTAAGCGTGACAGCATATGTAAGTAATCTATACCTTAGATCTAAACTTGAAACCTTGACGTGAAACTTTGCTTCGCAAATCGTTCAGACGATCAGCTGTCAGTAATTTGTACTAATGGTACATCATACAATCAGACAGGAAGCGGTCATGCGTTCAAGCGTTCCTTGTTCGCGTTTTGCGTTCAGTTGCTCACGGATCACGAACGCCTACATTCTGGTTGACCGACGCGGTCAGAATGCCTGCTGTCTGGGTAAGTCTATGTAACGTAATACAACACAATGAACGCAGAACGCGAACACGGAACGCTTGAACGCCTGAACGACTTCTGTCTGATAGATCCCTTAGTTTACGCCGTTTGTACAATGTTACGTACGTTCCAGTCAGGGCTGTCAACAGAAACAGAAACTTTCCTTGTTCCTCACTCAAAAATGCTAGAACAATACGAACTTGGACAGTGATGCGGCGAAAGCGGCGACGTGGCCGCCGATGGCGGGGTGTATGAGGACTGTGCCACTAGCGCATCTGCCAACTGCGCTACGCCTGCGTCCTGGAACATATACGTAAATAATATATCATTCGTAATAGATACAGTGAGCCTAATGTGAGGGATTTATGTTCAATGTGATAATTACCCTTTAACCAAAACTATATACCTATTTCAATATCTAAATATTCTGTGTACACGTTTATATTATTATTTTTTTAATTAATTTATTTTCAGTTCTGAGTACATAATATACAAAATCAAGTGGATGAGTTTGTGTATTTGGGATGTGTATTTAGCAGGGATGGTAGATATGATAGGGTTATAGAACGACGAGTAAATGCAGGGAATAGAGTGAATGGGGCACTACACTCTATTGTGAAGAACCAGAATGTGTCAAAACAGGCACGTATGGTAATTCATAATGCTGTGTTAGTCCCTACTTTAATATATGGTAGTGAAAGCTGGGTGTGGCAGAAGAAGCACGAAAGTAGAATAAATGCTGTAGAAATGCGGTCTTTAAGGAATATGCTAGGGTTGAATCTGAATGACAGGGTGAGAAATTGCGTGATAAGAGATAAATGTGGCATGCAAGATGATGTTGTGACCAGGATTAAGAAAGGAATGCTTCGGTGGTTTGGTCATGTGGAAAGAATGAATGAGAAAAGAGTGACAAAGCAAATTTATATGGCAGATGTGAACGGCCGAGTCGGGAAGGGACGCCCTAGGAAAAAGTTTATCGACCAAATTGGCGATATTTTGAAAATGGGCCACGTTAGAAGTACCCTTAACCGACGAGCATGTATGCGTAGATATATGAATGTAAAGGAGGCGAAAGAGGTATGTCAGGATCGTGCCAAATGGAAATCCGTAGTCTCTGCCTACCCCTCTGGGTGACAGGCGTGAGTGTTTATGTATATGTATGTATGTAATATACAAAATCACAATCTGCCAAACTGTGAATACAATTTGTCGGCAGCAGCTCTCGTGGATGACACATGTTTACGTACTACTTATACAATATGTAACTGATTTTTAGTTAAACATTTTTATGCACTGATTATTTATCAAATTAGGTATACTAATTCCGGAAGAATGTTGTGGTCACAGTACAAATCCACGACTGCAAAGACTTTAACGTGCTTGAAATAAAGTTCATTTTTCTTTATTTTTATTGAATGACAGAATTAGTAATAATACAAATAAAACTGCACTCTAAAAGGTCTTATTGCCTTAATTTACGGTCCATTTCAGTTTGTTTTGACTGTACAGAATTGGTGTGACTGTAATTTACGCAGTTTTAATTATTTTTGGGATAAAAAATTACCTATATTAAAAATGATAGGAATCGATTCAGTAAACGATTTTGAACAAACTACTTTTAGGATGTGCGTTAATTACGTTACACGTTGTATATATACATATACATATAAAGAGTAATGAAAGTAAACAGTAAACATACCTGTATAAGATTATTGGACAGATCTAGAAGCTGCAGCCTGGTGTTGAAACGGAGCAGTGAGGCGAGCTGCGCTGCATCATGAGGCGTTAAACAATTGTCACCCAGCCTCAGCTCTCTCACCGAGTTGTTTGATTTGAGAGCAATTACTGAAAGAAAGAATTTCTCTAATTGGTAATCAATTACATCTTGTTTTTACCAGACTGCCCCATAAGTAGGTTAATATTTTTTTAGTGTATGTATCTATGTGTTGTAGAATTAGATTGGCAAACGAGCACATTTATTAAGATGGCAATTCCAATGATGAACTATATATAAATGAATGTCCATTCATTCATTCATCAACTGTCCATTAAATCGCTAAAACTAAAAACAGCGCGATCGATTTTGGTATAATTTTTTGTATGTGTTTCAATGGGTCCCTAGATTATTTATATTCACAATTACACCCGGTAGATGGCACTGTTGTCGAGATCCAGAAATCAACCTAACCAAGATCACTAGTAATATTACAATTTTCTTTCTAAATATTGTTAATAAATTGCTTGATCTGTAAATGTAATTACAACAGTTTACAACAGGCATTAAGAAGGCGTAAGATGAAAAAAAACACAATTTTTTATAGAATAAGGGTGACAAATGAGCACACAGTCCACCTGATGGTAAGTGGTTGCTGTGGCCCATAGACATTTACATCTATCCTCGATTATGAATCAAAATGCAGATGCGTTGTCACCCCTGAGGACAAGGATGGAATGCCTCAAAAGGGTCTCCGGTACTCTACACTTACCATTATACAATAGTATCAAGCTGTTATTTTACGCCAGTATTCTGTGAGAGCGCGGCCCTACCCCGGTCGGGCTGACCTATTTATAGTTTATTTCTTTGGCACATTCTGTAGCTTAAACGGTTTGTCCGTTTTTAACGCCCCTTTGTCGTGTCCTATTAAAAATACTTAAATTCGCAAAAAATAATTGCAGCTCACTCATGGGCAAAAAAACTATCCTATCTCTCAAGTTGGACCAAACTGCACACGGTGTGCAAACTTGATGGAAATCGGTTGAGTAGTTTAGGAGTCCATCACGGACAAACAACGTGACACGTACTTTATATATATTAAGATTAGTGTGATATTATAAGATCTATAAATATGTAAATATATCACACTCCCAATACAACTTTTATAAGTTATTTGTGGTGGTGTGAGAATATCTACGACCCCGCGGATGTCGTACGAGGCGACAGGGGGAAACTGAACCAGGAGATTGACAGCAGCGTCTTCCTAATAACAACATTAGTAAAAATCTGCAGTTGGCAACCCGCCTGCCAAACGTAGCAACCGTCACAAATGTCCCCCTATGATGAAATCTATGGGGGAGGCCTGTATTCAGGAGTGGACTTGTGAAAGTAGCTGTTACGATGACAGTAGAAAATGAATAATACATGGCCTTATGATTAGGGTACTTGCTATACTACTCCATGGGTCCTGGGTTTAAATCTCAAGCAGAACCAACATATTAAATCCAAACAAAAACAATAGTTTGTTGGGTTCATGAAAGGAACCAGGAAGACCAATACAATCAGTATTGGTCTCTTATTGCTTTATTTTTAGCTTCAAACTTATCACATAAGAATTCGGTTCGGTTATTTTTGTCAAACTGACGTTTGTTTTAACCTTATTAAGAGATCTTCTATATCCATAATTAAAAATTAATTAATTACAGATATAGATTTCTGAATAAGGTTAGAACTAACGTCAGTTTGACTTAAAAAAAAACCGAACCAAATTCTTATGCGATAAGTTTGAAGTTAGAAATAAAGCAAAAAGAGACACCAATACAATCAATCACCTTTCATAACCTATATTACATATATCTCACTTCCGAACCAGCGTTATCATCGCTGTTAGGCACTTCCGAATATATTTTTTTTATTCGAAGAAAATTTTTATCAATAAAATTTCACTTCTTAGATATTTTGTTACATAAATAGAATAAACTTATAAGATAGGTGTCGGCATCCTTAGCGTCTGCGAGCGCCATCTAGCGGCGGAAGTTTTCCGTTTCTGATAATTCCAATTCGAGTTCGAGCCACCATTCTATTTTGCGCTAGCCACGGTTTCATAATCATTACAGCCCTGTACAAGACCACTGCAGAACAAAGGCCTCTGTGAAATGCGACCTGCATACATGCCGACGTCGAAGCTATGATTTCATGAGCACGAAATTACCAAGTATGAATAAAATTCCAATTGATTCAGCTCGATCAACTCTCGATAGAGCAACTCGATCCTATCGGGATACCGGCAGGTATTTCTTCTTCGTTTGCCAGTAAAGGTCTGCTGGACATGGAATTCTCGCGTTATGTTCGGCAGAAATAGGTAATAAATAGGATAATGCTTAGTAGCCATACATAATTTTAGGCAAAATAAAACTACCATCTACTGATCTGAAAAATACTTCATCTCGTTCAAAAGTGGCGTCGCTGAACAATCCACAGATCAGGATAGTAACAAGTACTATCATAGAACATGGCTCCTTTAACAAACATTTGTTCACCATAGGTGTTACTGTGAGCCCTCTGTGCAGGGCATGCATGGGGGAGGAAGAAACGGCGGCTCACGTGTTGTTGACATGTCCGGAGGTCGCTTCATACAGGGCTAAACGTCTCGTCGCCCTGTATGAAGCGGGATCGCCGGGATAACTCCCAGAAGTTGCTTTCAACATCAAAGGACTGTTGAACTTCTTCGGGGAGATTGCATGGCTCGAATAATCACATATTCCTGCCCACACGCAAAATACGCGCTTAGACGTGGAGTTGCGGAAAACAGTCGTTAACTAAACTAAACTAAGTGGCGTCGCCCTGGTAGTAGAAAAGTTGTGGAAACTCAGCATTGTCACATTACGTACGTAATATTTTATACGTAATTGCCTCGTTGGTCTAGTGGTTGTAGTAGTGCAACTGCTAATCATGAGGTCCTGGGTTCGAACCCTTTTTTCTTTCAAGAAATTCTCAGTAGCTGCCCGGAGTCAGGAAGTTGGCGGTGTTTCACCCCCGCGCCTCGGAAAGCACGTAAAGCCGTTAGTCCTGCGCCTGATCTCTCTCCGGTCGTGTCGGTTTACCGTCCCATCTGATTATGAGAGTTAGGGAATAGAGAGTGCACCTGTGCTTGCGCATACACTTGGGCACTATAATCCTGTCCTGCGCCGATGGCTAGCCTCCGTTGAGGCAGGCCGCCGTGGCCGAAATTCGGTCTGGAGGACATTATAATTATTATTTTATACGTGGATAGAGCCACGCTGTTTATATTATGGAGAACCGGAGAATCTTTCAACTGGAAACGATGCATTCTATATCTGTCCTCAGGGGTGACAACGCATCCGCATTTCGATTTTTAATTGAGGAAATGTAGATGTATCCATTATTACATGGGCCACAGCATTCACTTACCATGGACTGTGTGCTTGATTGTCACCTTATTTCTGTAAAAAAAAATCTCACCTAGGTACATCAAGGGTTCACCAGAAAGGCTTGTCCTCTGCAGACACAAAGATCTGAGTGGACATGTGACGGGCCGAAGCGATCTCGACAGCACTTCAGTGTGGGACGCTTCCAAAGCACTGTCGGATACCTCCAGTTCTGTTAATTCAGCACTCTGTGGACAAAATATAATAACATATTATTCATATAATATGCTATAATATGCACAATGTGTATTTTTTGATTGGTAATGCTATGCTGCAGCTATATTCCCTTCTCATTTTTCGATGACGAAGCTACACAAGTATATTTTCGATCAATTTGCCCAAATATGGTGTTTCCTAAAAGGTCCACACTTAGAAGGAAGGTCAAAGAACGGTTTGAAGAGCTTTAATTGAATCTTAAGAAACGACTACAACAATTTTCATCTAAAATGTCATTTACCATTGATGGATGGACGTCAATTGCTGGTAGGTGTTAATACGGGGTCACTATTCATTATATAGACAACGAATGGTAGTCCTTGATTTTATACCATCACGCGGTCGACATACTGGGAAAGATATTGCAACGATTTTCCACGAACGTTTATTGGAATATGAAATAATTGATAAAATACAGGGTATCACGGTCGACAACGCAACTGCAAATACCAAATTTATGTATGAATTGGACAAACAGCTGCCACACTTTGATTCAGACAATCAACATTTCCGGTGCTATGGTTGTAGCACGAATGTGTAGGCTAAACTCGGGAAGAACCACACTCTCACTACCACACAATACCATTGGTAATACAGACATACCAGGCTTTGAAGCTACTTCCTGTCTATGGTCTGGGTATTTTATGTCTGATGTAAACGAGATAACTGCCATCTATTAGGAAGCTATAAGATCTTTTTGGCATATCCCACAGCCGTCTCATCATATGTCATCTACTGAACGAAATGAAAGAAAGGATGTTGCTACAATTACTTTAAAAAACGTGTTAATCACTAAATAATTACTTAAAAACAAAGTTCAAACTGATTACAGCAATTAGTTATATTCAACCAAAGTCACATAAGGCGATTGATGAGCAATTACTGGACACAAACATTATATAATACCATTACTAGATACTTATGTAAAACTAACATTTTTTTATAGAATAACGGTGACAAACGAACACATAGTCCACCTGATGGTAAGTGGATGCTGTGGCCTATAGACATCTAAATTTATCCTCGATTAAAAATCAAAACGCAGATGCGTTGACACCTCTGAGGACTAAGATGAAACGCCTCGTTTCCAGTAAAAAAAAAGTCTCCGGATCTCTACATTCACCATACGTAACACAACAATATTAAGCTGCTACTTTACGCTGGTATTCTGTGAGAGCGTGGTCCTTCCCCTGTCGAGCCAACCCATTCGTGCTACAACCATAATATAGCTGCAGCGTGGCTCTACCACATATAAACATTACATATATTAGTTGTATAATTTTATTCACACAAAACTACTCCATGCTCCATTACATATAATAATGTACTCTGTGATGATGTCTTTCTCGACATTTGTGCAATAATTTATCTCTTACTGAAATGGGATAAAGACTGTTATACGTCACACAGCAGTTATTCTGTTCTTACAAGTTTGAAATTCAAAAATACCTTCTTGATCATCCGCGAAACTGTCTGCCATCCCCTAATACCGTACTGGCGCGGTCCAATTATACAAACAACCGTAGCACTCTCGTAGTATTCTATCATGTCGAACATCGCCTCCTGAAATTATTGAGAACACCAGTCATGATGTACACATATAAATAAAATTGAAGTGTCTGTCTGTAACTTTCGAAAAAACTTATCGAGCTTATGGGAGTATTTACATGCAGTGTTGCCATTTCAGCGCATTTGGCGCTAGTAGTAGATTAGTAGACTAAATATTTTTAGCACGTAGATATTTACAAAAGCGCTATATACAGCCTAGAATTGCACTAGATCTATCGCAAAATGAGCTGAAACGGCAACACTGTTTACATGCTATTAAGATATAAATAACTTATTTGTAAAATGACGGTCACAAAACTATATTCTTTTTTGAAAAGATTAATACTTGCAATCTTATTTATTTGACCTCCTTTTCTTTCTTTCGTAATGAACAGTATGTTTTGCCAGTGTCAGAAATAATTGTTGATAATAATTTGTTTTAAAACTTTTTCACAATTGCTGATGCGTCACATTGCGAAGTTTTTGACGGCTGCTTGAGCCAGTAGATAGTTTATTTTTGATCTTTATAATATTTATATATTATAAATAAATATTATAAAGATTATATATTATTAAGATCAAAATCACTGTAAATTGAAAAAGTAAATATTATATATAAATATTATATTATAATATTTAATTTTTCCATTCACAGTGCTGTGTTAGTCCCTACTGTAACGAGAGTTGGGTGAGGCAGAAGAAGCACGAGAGTAGAATAAATGCAGTAGAAATGCGGTCGCTAAGGATTATGCTGAATCTGAGTGACAGGGTGAGAAATTGTGTAATAAAAGAAGAGTGTGATTTGCAAGATGATGTTGTGAGCAGTATTAAGAAAGGAATGCTTCGGTGGAATGGTCATGTAGAAAGAATGAATGAGGAAAGAGTGAAAAGGAAATTTATGTTGCATAACTGAATGGAAGAGTCGGAAAGGGACGTCCTAGGCGAAAATGTATCGACCAAATTGGCGATTTATTGAAAACGGGCCAAATTAGGAGTACCCTTAACCGACGGGCATGTATTTGTATGTATATGAATGTGGAGGTGGCGAGAGAGGTGTGTCAGGATCGTGCCAAATGGAAATCTGTAGTCTCTGCCAACCCCTCTGGGTGATAGGCGTGAGTGTTTATGTTATGTTTTTATAATAATTGCGTGACTAGTTTAAAAATATGTAGTGGCGATGTAAGAATAACCAGTACCCCATAGCCTCCCGTGGGTGTCGTAAGCGACAACAGAGGGAAATTGAAACGATGATTGAAACAGCAGCATCTCCTTGATAACAACTTAAAATAATAAAATATTGCGGTTTGCGACCCGCTCGCCAAGCGTGCCAACTATGACAAAATCCCGCCTATGGGGCAATTTATGGGTGAGGCCTATGTTCAGCAGTGGACTTTTATAGGCTGTGATCATGATGATGATGATGATGATAGTGTAAAAGATGAATGACATTATTCATACATTATTGTACAACATTGCAAATAAATATTGTTATAACTGTATTGTCTTCTTCTCCAATCCGTAACGATCTGTGGATCGTGAATCTGACCTAATATATCTGGGTTAAGATCTCATTAAAGGAAGGATTAGATATAACCGTCACGCTTAGCAGAGTAATCAAATATCGTACTATCAGACGACTGTTAAGTGTTAACTCCAACGTTGCCATCGGTTTGGGAGTTTTTACATTCTGGTATAATATACGAGACAGTGATTGTGTATTTTATTTATTTAGAACTCTATATACTATCACTCAAAACTATCATACCAGTACATCAGGACTAATTTTTTCGCTGGTCTTCCGAGCCGGATATATACACAAATGAATGAAACACCACTCACCGCACCCTCGTCATCAATTTCCACATGGTCAAACTCAATGCGCCGGAATTGAACCTTCCGCAAAAGCGCCTCGAGTGCGTCTGCGTGGGAACAGCCCAGCAGGGAGCAGTCCGCCAACGTAAGCCGGGGCGCCCGAACACCACCTCCGATCGCGTTCTCTGGTAACTCCTATTTTATTTACAAAAACTATTAAAATTATAACCTGACTACATACATGTCTATGGGCCACAGCATCCACTTACTATCAGGTGGACTATGTGCTCGTCTGTCATAAAAAATGGCCATCTCCTATTGCAGATAGCATTTATAATAATCATCAAGTTAAAGGCAGTTGGCTCAGTGATCGCAGTAACAAACACCTTTGACGCTAATTGTTGGAGGTATTTGTATTTTACACCAGGCGTAAAAATATGTTTACTACAATATATAGGAAACTATAGCATCACTCTAGTATTTATCACATGTTACGACACCCGCAGCATAAAATGGAGTGGTCACTTATTTTCCTATCTTAAATCAGAGTCGGTTAAAACAGGTGTGGTGGTGTCACAGTAAATTTGACTTACGTGATAAAGCAGATAGATAGAGACAGGTAGAGATGAAGATAGAGATAGAGAGAGAGAGAGAGAGAGAGAGAGAGACAGCAAGAGACTTCACGGCATCTTAAAATTGAGTAGCGTTTGAGTATTTGGGCAAGATGCTAGAAAACTAAGATGCTTCGATACGTTAGGACCGTCCGAATGAAATTATAAGGGTTCCTCATATAGCCTAAGATGCTTCGATACATTAGGTCCGTCCGAATGAAATTATAAGGGTTCCTCATATAATAGGCGAACCCATTAAATATAAGAACGAACTCCTCACCCGTATTTGATCCAGCACGGATTCAATGGGCGGTGTTTTGTGACATCTGCATGCCTCCAGGTACTCGGCGGCGAGCTGCGCCCTTGTCGTTGTTGGCACTGTGGACAAATGGATTATCATGTTACCATTACCATTGCAACATATTAAAAGTCCACTACTGCACATGTCCTCCCTCCCCCATAGAATGCATCATAGGAATATTTGTCATAGCTGCCACGCTTGACAAGCGGGTTGGTAACCGCAGTATTCCTTTTTATTCAGCTGTAATAAGGAATGCGCTGCTGCCCATCTCTTGGTTCACTTTCCCTCTGTCGCCTCTTATGACACCCACCGGATGATAATGTGACTTCTTCAGTCAAGTCTAAAAGACTGAAAGCAGGGCTAATTCCCTTCTTTTTACCTTCAGATTTGGCTTTAACATAATGCTTGGCAGTTGGATTGAGGATCGCAATACTAGACGTGAGCACCTTTGACGCTGCTGTCCATCAGTCTAGGTATTTAACTAGTGGCGTGAACGAAATGGCTACAACGCCATCGGAATTAATGAATGCTTCATTCGTCACACACAGCACAATGCATAATATAAAGAAATTACAAACACAAAGCAATAAAAATAACAATATACAGTAACACATACAGTCGCAGCAACGAAGTCATGCAACTCAGCACGATGCTGTAGTTGTGTTGCCACGGCCAGTTGTCAGACATATTTCTATTACCATAAAAATAAAATAGCAAAATAAAAATCTAATAACCTTATATTACAAGTTAATTAAAAGTCCTTAAACAAATCAAAGCGAAACGCACTAAAGCCTAAATCATGCTATCAAAGTTCCGAAGGACCGCAGTATATATACAATAGCTTTGACATGTCCAATATGATGACCCCGGCATTTTTGAATTTCTAATTTAAAAAAAAATGTGCTGAAATGTGTCCAGTAAGTGCTATTACGTGCTGCTTGAAAAAAAAAATATTCGAAAATATAATTTTTATGAGGAGATCTGACTACCACACGGAGCTACACAAGCGGCGTGAGATCTCCCCCCAAGCTCGTACGGCGGGAGATTTCCCCTTATTCTTCCACGACAAAAAATTAAACCAAATCATGATAGAAATTGCATTGATACGACAAGTTTTCTCCGGCATTTTCCATAGTTAATAAGCCAAGATCAGAGCTTATTTCGAACTCCCGATGTTCCACGTCTCACAGACTAAGGAGTGACGTCACCAGTGCTAGGATGCCGACTTAGTAGTCACAATCCCTTGCCCGGGTATTGTGTATAACCTTTCAAGAAATGTTTTAAAGCCATAATAGCTCTATGTCAAATTTACTCCGGAGGCATATTTTTTACTGGTAACATAGCATTATATATAAAATAAAACCGGCCAAGAGCGTGTCGGGCCACGCTCAGTGTAGGGTTCCGTAGTTTCCCGTCCGTCACAATAAGTGTTCCCACTTATGAGTTTAAAGGTGGGTATCCATTATGTTCGCGCTCCAGCAGCGCTCCGCGCTCCTATACCCGACCCAATGTAATAAGTACCTACAGCGCCATCTCTCGGGCAATTGGGTTACTAATTAATACATAGACAAAGAATATATACACTACGCGAAAAGAAACGACACTTAAGCATGTGTGCACGTAAAATCGCTTGCGGCTATGTGTGGGTGTCTGGATGTGTGCGGGGGCCTTGAGAGGCGCGCGGGGCGTGGAACGGGCAGTCGCCGACTGCCCTGGCCGAGGGCTAGTAGTAATACCGATATTTGTCACTATTAGTTAATACGAATATATTCGTCAAGTGATATAATATTTCAATTAATATATGAATATTACTGATATATTAATATATACATAATACTATTCTATTCATGTAGGTATTAAGTTTATGTTACCAAGTAACGTTATTAGTTTTTATAGCCGTGTATGCTAGATTTATATGCTTTGATAAATATTAATGTACCTAGTTATTAAATAAATGATATTATAGTATAGTATTACTTAAAATGATTTTAAGTGATTAGAATTAAAATAAATTCCACTGCACAAAACAAGGGCCCTTGTTTTGTTAGTTTAATTTTTAATAATGTTTTATGATACCTAAAAATATTTGAACTCATTTTAATGACAGTCGATATGATCTTAACAAGAATTATGGGGAAATACCATGACAGTAAACTAACATATCGCCAATAATTTTATTATATTACATTAACTGAAATATACACTATTAAAAATACCACTACAGTCAAGAAATTTTAGATATCTATAAAGAGTTTTTGTATTTGTTCATTGTTGTATTTCTGGATTATTTCATTAGAAATAGAAATGACTTATCTCATCTACACATAGGGAACAATTTGTTGGCCGCCATGTCCCAGGAAACCTGCATACCTTTGGATTTTCTAAAAAAAATATACATGCTACGAATTTTTGCAATTGTTAGAAATAATGATGAAAATTAAAAAAATTATCGAAAAATTCAAAAATATATAAGAGTAAATTATTTTTAAAGGATAGTAGGTAATAATACTGCTTATTGCGTACTGAAATAAGTGTTATCAGTGATTGTTATATAATTGCTACTAAAATCATTTAAATATTAATTATGTAATTATCTTTTTCTTTTATATTATTTTTCGTAATTACAAATTATAAAATTGATTATAAGTGATTGTATTGTCATAGATAATTTTCTCAGTTTATTTTTAATTTAGAATTTGAGAGATTTGCAAACAATAAATAAGTAATTTCATTTCCTAAATGTTTGTAAAATTAATTGACTTATCAGTAACACTTATAACGGTTGATTACTTATTTTCATATTATAAAAGTATTTGAATTGTATAATTCTTGCACATTCGAACTGTTGCTAGGTTCAGTTTTGATAGGTAGTAGGGATAGACTACCACCATTGTGTGATATTATTTAAACGATTGCAATAATGATTGAGTGGCGTTTTCGTGCTGTAACTGTAGTAAAGTAGACCTCAAGTGATCAGGCGTATTATTATTTATTCCTTTCTGCGACTCCTATAATATTGGTTAATTATTTAAGATTACCATTAACTGTCGTGCATATTTGGTTTTGTCGGAAGTTTTAATATACCTCATTTAATAAAAGTTGATTTAAAATTGAACGTATCTTTCACTACCCAAATACGTAAGTTTACATAATATATAACACATACCTACTATGTATCTCCTTTGGTACAAGTCTATAGTATTCCATTTCGGTTCGATATCAACCCTAGCGTTACACGCTTCGACTCAAGGTCACCGGCGCTTAAGCTCTCACGTACAGGGAGTGTCACCGCTGTGACATAGACGTGCCAGAAGTTTTCGGTGGTAATTTTGGATTGCGAGAACCGATTTTAATAATTTTTTTTTTGTTTGAAAAAAGATACGTTCAGGATAATAAAATATGTAAACGAAGTTAAAAAAAATGCCTGCTTAAACGATTATACTACAAACTTAGTCCAGAAATTATTTTGTACAACTGATTGTCTTTTTTGTACAAAAACTGTTTCCATCCAGGTTCAAAATAATTTTCCTAGAAAGTCCTTATAAAGTTCTACCTTTCAGATTTTTTTCATATTTTCTAAACCTATGGTTCAAAAGTTAGAGGGGGGGGGGGACACATTGTTTTTTACTTTTGGAGCGATTATTTCTGAAATTATTGACATTATCAAAAAATGATTTTAGTAAACCCCTATTCATTTTTAAATACCTTTCCAACAATATATCACACGTAAGGGTTGAAATTAAAAAAAAATCATTTCCCACTTTACATATAGGGGGGCTACCCTAATAAAACATTTTTTTCCAATTTTTATTTTACCACTTTGTCGGCGTGATTGATACACATATTGGTACCAAATTTCAGCTTTCTAGTGCTAACGGTCACAGAGATTAAGCGAGGACGGACAGACGGACAGACAGACATGGCGAAACTGTAAGGGTTCCTAGTTGACTACGGAACCCTAATAAAAATACCTATATATAATAACCTAATAACCTCGTGTCGGCGGTTGGCGTTGCGTATTAACTTTTGTGCTGAGTAAGCAGTACTGAGAGCCGAGTGAGTGAGTGTGTAGAGATTGCCATCAGTTATATTTTTTGGAATAGAATAAATCATTATTTCTATTATCATTAACAAAGAGACGTGTAGTGGCACGTATCCACTACCCCATATCATCCCGTGGGAGTCGTAGAATCCGACACAGAGAAACTCAACAAAGAGATTGCCATCAGTGTCCAGCTGATTACAAACTCAATAAAAAACCTACCGTTGTCAGATCGTCTGTCGTGTGTGACAGCTATGGTCCACTTTATGACGATATTTGCCATTGCTACCTGTGTTGGAGGCTCATATTTTGAATGAATTAATAAATTATTATTAAGTACCCGGTTGACCGAGCTTTGCTCGGTATTTTTCGCTCGGTTTTTTTTTTAATTCGTGTGTTATGGAAATTATATTTAGATACAAATTACATACTAATGAAATAAGAATAATATTTTATGATCTTAGCGACATAATAGAAAAAACTGAACTGGTTTTTGAATAAAAAATCATGAGTGCAATTAGTTTAATTTAAATTTTCGTGTTTTAAATAATACTAAAAAAGGGCTCAAAAAATAGATTTTCTCAAAAAAGAAAGGAACATGAAAAAAAAATTAAAAAAAGTCGGTCGGTCGGTCTGGGTTCGAACCGGGGTTTTAAGATTCTGTGACCGACCATTATACCAATTAAACTATTTATAATCACTGACAATCCGTCAAAATTTACCTTCTTATTCTAACGATATTGTAGTAGTTTTTCATTGCCTAAAAACACGGACAAAAAGACATTTTCTAAAAATAAATCCTAGCTAGATCGATTTATTATCTCCGAAACTCCCTGGACACTAAATTTTATGAAAATCGTTGGAGCCGTTTCCGAGATCCCGATTATATATATATATATATATATATATATATATATATATATATATATATATATATATATATATATATATATATATATATATATATACAAGAATTGCTCGTTTAATAGTATAGGATTAAATACACCATTTGTTCGGAGTCGTGGTAGCTCAGGGGCTAAGCGCTCATTGTAAATTTCACAGTGCGCGATCAACCCGGGTTCGATCCCCGTCTACAATAATGAAATTGTTAATTATAATTTCAAGTGGTTATTTGTGCTCGGTGGTGAAGGAAAACATAGTGAGAAAACCTGCATGTTTAAGAAATAAAAAAAAATACTTCAAAAGCATGCGAAGTTCGCCAACATGCATCGGGTCAACGCGGCGGAATTTCCCTTGCCCTAAAACCCTGTCAGAAATGAGAAGCCTGTGCCACGGTGATATTTAGATAATATTACCGTGCCTGTGCCCACCAGCGAGACCTATGTGAAGTTACAGTGGGAGGCTGTAACTTTACTTTTTTAACTTTAATAAATTATTAACTGGTATTAGACCACGGGAAAAACGAGTGCGCAAGCAATATAAATATTACAATATATTGGAATCATATTCGAACTTATATGGAAAAGTTTACAGTATAGCTTTATTTCACTGAAATAATCTAGGTCACGAGTTGAAATGACATCATGCGATGCCATCATAGTCAAACATAAACCTTATGAGAAATCTCGTTCGGAATTTTATATATTACCTTTATATATAATATTATACTTATTTTTATCTCTGCTCTCATTTTGTTGGTCTTACTTTCATAGAATAAGGGTGACAAACGAGCAAACATTTACCTGATTGTAAGTGGATGCTGTGGCTCACAGACACCTACATCTATTCTCTATTAAGAAAAAAATATGCGTTGTAATCTTACTGGATAATACACACATAGCTTATGAATGCCTTGTAGGATTTTGAGTTTTAATTTCGTAGTTATAAGTTGATTATATTTAGCCTTACTAATATTTTAAAGAGGAAAGTTTTTTCCTTTGTTTGTACCGAATAAGCTCCGAAATTACTGGACCATTTTTAGACATTTTTTCACCAATAGAAAGCTAATTTATCAGAAAGTAACATAGGCTATAATTTTTTTTTAAATTAAAGATCCTTAAGAAAATTGCAATAATGTAACACAAAGAAGCAAAATTTTGCCTATAAAATTCATTATTTCGCGTGCGCTGAGAAAACTATTGATGATACATAAAACTATGTACTACATGATTAAAATACTCATTATTACCTACAAAAAGACCGCGTCGTGGGAATACATCTAACTATCATAGTTAAGTCACAATATGTAGGAGCTTTTGTGTTTTATAATTTAATTAGATCTCCGTTAGAAACTAAATTTGAATACATTCGTATCTTTGTATTAATTCTTATTCAAATAAATAGTTTTATCATAATGACAGAGTTAAGAAATAATTTATACCTCTTCTTAAAGAGCATTTTCTGTTCTTTACTTTAGTCATACATATTTTGGAAATTTTAAGTAAACTTTGATATGTTTGCGGCAGATTGCGCGAAAACTGTAAATAATATCGCTCTTGTAAGTATAAAAGGTTGATAGCAAATTCATCAAGGATCATTTCAAACCTCCAACACTTTAAATATACCGTGTACAGATCTCTTTAAAACTGGAAAAACCGCGTTTCGGGGCACTTTCTGGGGCGTGGGAGAGTGACGCTTGTGTGAGTGAACTTTACTGTTTAACGTACATATGCCGAGAGATAAAAGTACTCCATTTAAGTTGCTAATTTTTTTAGCTAAAATAATTGAACTAAATGAGCGAGGTGTCAAGTAATGTCGCGCGGCTCAGACGCGTGATATACGCGGGTGAAACCACGGGGCACGGCTAGTATAATATATAACTCTTCTGTACGTGTGTTTGATAAGTTACCGGGATGGTTTAGACCCACCATTGCATCCGGTAGGTGACGCTATAGTTGAGATCCAGTAATCACCCGTGCGAACCCTGGGCGGATCGCTATTTTGTTATATTTTTGTAACACGTGTGTTGGTGTTGTTTAAAAAAATACATGATAACATAAACATAACATTGGGGTAGGCAGAGACTACAGACTTCCATTTGGCACGATCCTGACACACCTCTCTCGCCTCCTTCACATCCATACACCTACGCATACATGCTCGTCGGTTAAGGGTACTCTTAATTTGGCCCGTTTTCAATAAATCGCCAATTTCGTCGATAAATTTTCGCCTAGGACGTCCCTTTCCGACTCTACCATTCACTTCCGCAACATAAATTTTGTTTGTCACTCTTTCCTCATCCATTCTTTCCACATGACCAAATCACCGAAGCATTCCTTTCTTAATCCTGGTTACAACATCATCTTGCAAACCACACTCTTCTCTTATCACACAATTTCTCACCCTGTCATTCAGATTCAGCCCTAACATACTCCTTAACGACCGCATTTCTATTGCGTTTATTCTACTCTCGTGTTTCTTCTGCCACACCCAACTTTCACTACCATACGTTAAAGTATGGACCAACACAGCGTGAAACGTTGTGAAATACGTGCCTTTTCTGACTCCTCACAATAGAGTGTAGGGCCCCAAAGTAAAAATACATAATATTTCTTTCTTTTCTTTAAAGTTGTTCGTAGTGATGTAATAAAATCGTTAAAGTGTCATTATTTGCTAAGTAACAGAGTAAGACTCGCCCGCCTACTTGAGATAAAACATCTATACTTCATCAAGATATACGCATTATGCATGCGGATGTAGTATCGGACGGTATTCTGCGAGTGTTTTTATTACTCCTTATCTTAAAAAGTAAATGATTATATAAAAAACAATCCACCTGCAGCGTGATCCAAACAAAATAAGATAATAACAAAATAAAAATATAATAATATTAACTACTAACGATTGATTTTCTCAATACAATATTATATATGTAATGTATATAATACATAAAAGTTTATATATTTTGGAAAGTACATACTCATAAAAATCTTTTATCAGGGGGTTGGGTTGACTGTCTCGTTGGTCTAGTCGTTGTAGACGCGGTTGTTGATAGGGTTCCGGATTTAAATCTGTCGGGTCAAAATCATTGATTGGATTTTTCTATCAAGAAATTCTTCAAGGTCTCTCTCCAAGGTCATGAAGACGACGGTGTTTCACCGTTTGAGAAGTTTTCTTCCTCGCACAACTTCCTCGTGGAATCGACTACCACCAGAGATTTTTCCGCACCGATACGACTTGGGGATACGACGATGGGACTTTGAAGAAAGAAGCCTACTCTATTTTAAAAGGCCGGCAACGCATCTGCAATTACCTTGGCAACGGTAGTCACTTACCATCGGGTGAGCCGTGCTCGTTTGTCCCCTCTTCTATAGAAAAAACAGGTCACCGGTTCAGTTCAAAGCATATTTGTCGCTTTACTTCTTTGGCCCCTCCAGCTTGAAATACTAGCTCATTTCTCTATCTAATGTTTTTTTTATTTATTTATCAGTTTAGAATATAAACGTGCCACACCTCATCCTTGACCGTCGATGTCGCATTTTACAAGTAGCTCCGCAATTAACTGCAACCCTAATGACTTGTAAAGTAATTTGTGTAGCGCATTTACGATCGAAAAAAAGACTATAAACCTTGAATAAACTCAAGTTACCGTGTAGTGCGGTGTACGAATATCCACTGCTCCATATCATCCCGTGGCTGTCGGTAAGAGACGACAGGTGGAAACACCAGGAAATGGGCAGTAGCCTTTTAATAACAACTAAATAATTTAAAAAAAATTGTTGTGTGGTTGCCAGATCGCCCGGCAAGAATGGCAGTCTATGTGGGAGGTCCATGTTCAGAGGATACCTTGAAGATGAATTGTAGTTTTGGGGGCTTGCCCACAGATTACTAAATAGTTTGGTAAGCGTGGCTTATCCCTTTGTCGGTTCGGTTCACGACGGACGACTGAGGGAGGGTCAAAATGAAAGTGATGCAATGACTTCATATTACGCAAACTATGAGGTAGCTATACCGAGATCGCGCTCCGAAAAAAATACTAAGTAGATAAGCGCCAAACAATATCTTTTTTAACAAAACTTTGTTATGGATTAAAAAAAATAGTTCATGAGAACTTAGATATGATTATTTACCACGCCTTAAAAATAATTTCATGAACTCATTCGTAAAAGTATGGTGTCATAAAAATATAACTAATTAGAGCCTACTTTATAATTTTTTCTATCGAAAAAATTACATGTTATTGTTTTCTTTTTATGAAATCCAAGGTCATATAATAAAAAAATCATATATCAAAATTTTGTCTCGTAGTCTATAAAACTTAAAAAAATGTTTGAAATAGAAAAGCCACAAAATTTTTGAGGTATCGCCTTCAGCAGTGGAACTTCGATATGCTGCAGCGGTAACGGTAAATTTAATGGAGGGGCGCGCCGAATGCGTTTGGGACCAGCTGTAATCTATGGAATTGTATAGAAAATGTCGCACCGTATGCCATCATGACCGCTCTTGGCACTTTAATATCTTCGGCGCAAAGGATAGCTTAGAAATATAATAGAAAATTTTAGACGCAGATATGATAGAGGACATAATTTACTTCATATGTATTTACACTTTATACAAGGTACAGCCATGCTTATTAGTAGTATAATAATAATGTCCTCCAGACCGAATTTAGGTCACCGCGCGGCCAGTCTCAAGGGAGACTAGCCATCGGCGCAACACAGGATTATAGTGCCCAAGTGTATGCGCAAGCACAGGTGCACTCTCTATTCCCTCATAATCCAATGGGACGGTAAACCGATACGACCGGAGAGAGATCAGGCGCAGGACCAACGGCTTTACGTGCTTTCCGAGGCACGGGGGTGAGACACCGCCAACTTCCTGACTCCTGGCAGCTACTGAGAATTTCTTAATGAAAAACTCAATAATTGATTTTTTAGCCCGACCCGGGATTCGAACCCAGGACCTCATGATCAGCAATTGCACTCTACAACCACTAAACCACCGAGGCAGTATTAGTAGTATAGTATTAGCATGAATGGGTCGGCTCGACCGGGGAAGGACCACGCTTTCACAAAATACCTGCGTAAAATAGCAGCTTAACGCTGCTCTGTTTCGAATGATGAGTTAAGAGAACCGGAGACCCTTTTTACTGGGAACGAGGCATTCTATCTTAGTCCTCATGGGTGACAGCGCATCTGGATTTTGATGCGTAATCGAAGATAGATGAAGATGTCTATGGGCTACACCAACCAATTACCATCAAGTGGACTGTGTGCTCGTTTGTCACCCAGTCCTATAAAAAAATTCTATTGTCCATTCAATTAAAAAATTATATAACTTGATTCATTGGAGGTAACTAACAAACTTTCCACGCAACGCAAATTCCAGGCAATACTATAAAAAATCTGCCATGATTAATTGATAACTAATTACTAAGCCAATAATTATCATTAGTCTTTAATAACGCAAGCCATGAGGCATTCCATCTCACTATAAAAACGTATTGACCGCTATGTTCTGGCGGTGCACGCGTCACCGAGTTTCCAACACAAAGGCCTGTATAAGCTACTTTTAGCTATTGAAAAAAACAAACAAAACAGACTTAGCTTGATAAATTTGGAATAGAGCCACGCTGTATCTATTTGGTTACATGATGTCCATTACAATGACCCGGCATTTTGAACTTCTAATAAAAAAAAGTTTCAATAAGTTCGATAAAGTAAAAAAGCGGAGCCACCCGGAATTAAAAAATGGACCTCCCCATAAAAGTTATATTTTTTGAATAATTTTTTTTTTCAAGCAGCACGTAATAGCATATTATACTAGGCAGATTTCTGCACATTTTTATTAGAAATTCAAAAATGCCGGGGTTATCATAATGGACACGGTTACATGTTACTGGGTTAGAAGGACTAACGGCTTTACGTCCTTTGCGAGGCAGAGGGTAAACACTAAACACCGCCAACTTTTTGACTGAGGAGAGTTTGCTACCGAGTTTCTTGACCGAAAATTTAAATTACTGATTTATTTATTGTAATAATGTATTACTAAAAAAACTTTCTTTTTATAAAGAGTGAATAGGTTTTTTGTGAGTACACAGTCTACTTGATGGTAAGTGGATACTGTAGCCCAGAAATCTACATTCATTCTCGATTAGGAATCAAAATGCAGATGAACTGATCTCCTTCTGAGGACCGAGATGGAATGCCTTGTTTCCAGTAAAAAGGGCTTCCCGTTCTCTACACTCACCGTACGAACTACAGCAGGATTCTTAGCATGGTAGGTAATGCTTCTCCGGTTAAGCCGACTCATTCGTACTACAACCATAATATAGCTGCAGCATGGCTCAACCAAGTCAACCAAGTTCTATACGTCTCGCGCCTTGAACGCTGTTCACAGATACTATATCTATCACATACCAAGAGCCAAATATTTTCTATAGTGCATCTTATGGCACCCAGAGTGCGTTATGGGTAAATGGATACTGATACTAATTTGTTACTTACGTTTATAGAAATATATGAAAGGGCCGTTGTGGAACACGTACATAAATGAACCAGGAGCTTAAAATAGCAAATAAGTGATTATAGATTCATTTTATCAATAAATAGTACTTACTTAATTCATCAATAAATAGATGCCGATAAAACTAGTTGTAAAAAGTTCCGAATCATAGTCCTACAATGTAATTTTTATTATAGTACTACGAAAAAATTAGGTCACGTAAATCTGTCGTCCGTCGCGCGACCGGAGCGGTCAGTGTTTTTGTCGCTTTAGTTTACTGGTCCCAAGTTCGAATTGCAGCCGGAAGTAGAAAGGCAACTTTCATTCGTGTATTTCTATTTACTGAGTAAACCTGGTAGTTTTATACAGATCTTCTTTATGAGTTTGTGGTTAATTCGTTTAAATTGGACTGATAAGTATAAATGTCCAAATTTAAACGAATTAACGAAACGAAGCGGCAGTTTAAGAATATACCCTCCCCCATATCATCCTTGGCTGTCGTAAGAGGCGACAGAAAAAAATTGAAACAGGGAATGAGCTAGAAAAAAAACTAAGGCTGCCATCTCGCCAAGCGTGTTAAATATGGCAAGTTCCCCTTATGAAGCAATCTAAGAAGGCCTACGTGCAGCATTGGAATTTGATTGGATTTAAAGAATTTGTTTTTAAACTCTGACGGTCGAGTGCGTTCGTTCGAAGTCCCGACTTCAGCGTCGAGGGTTAATAAGATGTTAAATTAAATTCCAAAAAATCCTTAATAGTGGTTTTATTCAATGTGTAGTGTTCACGTAAAACATAAGAAATTATTTTTAATTCAAACTGTCGATTTGCATAGACTTTGCCTGGGTAGGTAGGATCTATTATTGTGGTGAGATTTAGATTAAAGAACAAAGATAAAGATAATAATCAAAGAACATGTTGTATTTTATTAACCTTTTAATATTTTTTTTCAAAAAGAAAACCTTAAATTTTTTGAAATAAAATAAAGCCTAGATCTACTTTTTTACGTTGTAGAGCCACACGGCAGCTACAATATAATTGCAGTAGCACGAATGAGTCGGTTCGACCGGGGTAGGACCACGCTCTCACAGAATACCAGTGTAAAATAGCAGCGTAATGCTGCTGTGTTTCGTATGGTGAGTGAAGACAACCGCAGACCCTTTTTACCGGAATCGACGCATTTCGTCTTAGTCCTCAGGGGTGACAATGCACTTGCATTTGATTCCTGATTGAGGATACATGTAGATGTCTGTGGGCCCCAGCATCCACTTACCATCAGGTGAACTGTGTGCTCATTTGTCACCTAAGGCTATATAAAAAAATTACTCCTGGCGTAACTCCTTATCTGTCTGTGAAGTTTCATTACTATCACTTCAGACGTTCAGAAAATTAGTCCTGACAGACAGACAGACAAATATGATACTACAGACAGACACTTCAATTTTATATAGACGTAGATTGTTTAAAAAAATAAGGAACCATGTTATTATTATACGTATATTTTTCCTTCTTAAACATCAAGTGAATATTAACGTAGATGACAGCATTATTCACAAACCTTTGTGGTTTACGGAAGCTATGTTACATGTATTCCTTTGTAGAATATAAATAAATTAAAAAAAAAATTATATCTACTTAATATACACCGGAGTCTCGTTACTCCGGCCCTAAAAACAAGCGCGGGGCTACATAAACAGGGTCTTCAGAGTAAAAAATGAATAAAATAATATTAGGGTTGTTACCAAACCAATCGGTCGATCGTCATTCCATTGATCGACGTCGATCGATGTCGATCAGTTGGTGTGGTAGCTTTAGCTGAACGACGTCGATCGACTATTACTCGATCTGGTTGAGGGCTCATAAGCGGGGCGGGTTCTCAAATAATCAAGCAGCTCGATCGACGTCGACTAATCCATCATACCATCGTTCGATCGGTGCGGTAGAAACTATCGATCGACGTCGACTAATCGATTTTACCATCGATCGATTGATGTAGTAACACCCTTAAACATAACATACTGAAATTAAAATATTTATTTATGTTTCTTCAACTGTTTTTCTTATGGAATAAGTTTAACAAACGAGCATACTACTTGAGGGTAAGTGGATGACTAAGCCCATAGACATCTACACCTAATCTCGATTAAGAGTCTACAACCACAATATAGCTGCAGCATGGCTCTACCATGTAAGATACTTAAGTTCTCTGCAGTAGTGACTTGTTGAAGCGATGGCATAGCTTTTGATGTGTTGGCAACCGCAATTTTTTATTAATTTAAGTTGTTATCAGGAAGATGCTGATGCTGATCTCCTGTTTGAGATTCCTCCGTCGCCTCTTACGACACCCAAGGAATAATATGGGATAGAGCACTTCACATGTTTTTATACATCATGCATTATGTCTCGCGTAGTTTGTTACGGCTAGCTTGATACAGACATTGGAGTCTCTTTATAGGGATTCTAGTGCTTGCGTTAGGATCAACGGGGTCTACTCGGACTGGTTTGGCATCCATAAAGGTATCAGACAGGGCTGAGTGGCTTCCCCGTGGCTGTTCAACCTATTTGTGGACAGTTATTTGGAAAATTTGAAAGTTGAAGAATGCGGATTAAGAATGGGTGAGTTAACCGTCAAATGCCTTTTGTACGCCGATGATCAAATTATTCTTGTGTCGTCGGCGGCCGATTTGCAAATGTTGGTTTTACATTAATGAACATATCAAATTAGGAGTACCCTTAACCGACGAGCATATATGCATAGGTATATGGATGTGAAGGAGGCGAGAGCGGTGTGTCAGGATCGTGCCAAATGGGAGTCTGTAGTCTCTGCCTACCCTCTGGGTGACAGGCGTGAGTGTTTATGTGTTGTACGTTTAGTTTGTTACGTCTCTGCTGCATGCTGGTTAGTGCTGGCTTGTTTAGGCTGGCTGGTTTCAAACACACACACCCGCACGCACGCACGCACGCACGCACACGCACACGCACGCGCACGCGCACGCGCACGCGCACACGCACACGCACACGCACACGCACACACACACACACACACACACACACACACACACACACACACACACACAAACACTTAGTACACTCTATATTCCCCACTCTCGTACATAGTCCGATGGGATCATTTATCTAATACGACCGGTGAGAAATCAGGCGCAGAACCAACGGCTTTACGTTCTTTCCGAGCCACGGAAATGAAACACCACCAAGTTCCTGACTTCGAGCTGATATACAGAGAATTTCTTGATATAAAAACCCAATAACTGAATTGGGTTGACTCAGGACTCGTACCCAGGATTTCATGATCATCAATCGCATTCACGATCACTAGACCAACAAGGCGGCCAGTAATAACAGTCAGTCATTAAGGACCCCCTCGTGTTTACATTAAACAAAAAAAGGTTAATTTGACAGAAAACAACCGTAATTTATTACAAGTAGTTTTTACGTAGTAGAGTCACGCTTGAGTAACGAATGGGTCAACTCGACCGGGGTAGCCACCACGCTCTCTCAGAATACCAGCGTCAAACTACTGTTTGAATAAAGCTGCTGTGTTTGTATAATAAATGTAGAGAACCTCAGACCGTCTTGAATGAAAACGAGGCACTCCATCTTAGTCCTCAGGGGTGATAATGACAACACATTCGTATTTTGATTGTTAATCGAGGATAGATGTAGATGTGTATGGCCCATACACATTCACTTATCATCAGGTGGACTACACCCTTATTAAATAAAAATATCCGTTAGTATACGCACTAGGTAATCTGTATCGTTACCTATTTAACATTAACAATTTGTGGTTTTTTTAAAGTATAATAAGTGTGTCAAACGATCACACAGTTCGCCTGATGGTAAATGGCCTTTGGCCCATAGACATCTACATCGTTCTTCGATTACGAATCAAAATGCAGATGCGTTGTCTCCCGTGATAACTACGATAGTATGCCTCGATTCCAGTAAAATGGGCCTCCGGTTCTGTACATTCACGATACGAAACTCAGCACTATTTTACCTTTGTATTCGTTTGCGTCCCCCCAGAAAGCCCAATCGAGCTAGGTATATTTTCAATATATCAGAATTTAGAGCAAAAATGGAGCACCTCTACAGTCAAGTAAATAAATTGGAGCATTAATACGAACGACGCTGCGAGCTAAAAACCGTGGGCTTGCTGGCGTCCTGTCCCGTCAGCACGCCCAAGCTAGATCTCGGGAACCGTTGAAAGTACTATCGTGTATTGTGGTTCAAATTTTCGAGCGAAATTGGAGCACTCTGCTCCCGAGAAATCAACTTCGAAACTGGAATGTGAAAGGAGTTAGACGCGATTAACCGGTGGGCTTGCTGGCGTCCTGTCACGTCAGCAAGCCCACGCAGATCTCTGAAACGGTAATGATTTGGATTATGATTAAAAACTCTACAGATGAGCCCTATTTGGAGCACTCTGCTCCAAAAAAAATATTAATGTAGCTTCAATAGTTCTCGAGTTACAGGCCTTTGAAAATGGGCTTGCTGGCGTCGCGTCCCGTCAGCAAGCCCATTTGGAGCGTGGAAACTACTGAACGGAGACTCGTCAAAAATATCTCAAATCGTAGCTTAGAATGAGAGAACTATGCTCCAAATAGATCAAAATCCTAGGTTCTACGGTTTTCGCGCTATCAGCGAAAAACACTTCGGCCGCCAAAATTTGTCGATTTTCACAACCGCGCGACGTTGCCGTTCCGTGTGCAACAAGCAATGAACGCTTCACAGGATAATACTCTAAAATAATAGACATGCAGCAGGCAACGTCGCGGGCTGAAGTGTTTTTCGCTGATAGCGCGAAAACCGTAAAACCTAGGATTTTGATCTATTTGGAGCATAGTTCTCTCATTCTAAGCTACGATTTGAGATATTTTTGACGAGTCTCCGTTCAGTAGTTTCCACGCTCCAAATGGGCTTGCTGACGGGACGCGACGCCAGCAAGCCCATTTTCAAAGGCCTGTAACTCGAGAACTATTGAAGCTACATTAATATTTTTTTTGGAGCAGAGTGCTCCAAATAGGGCTCATCTGTAGAGTTTTTAATCATAATCCAAATCATTACCGTTTCAGAGATCTGCGTGGGCTTGCTGACGTGACAGGACGCCAGCAAGCCCACCGGTTAATCGCGTCTAACTCCTTTCACATTCCAGTTTCGAAGTTGATTTCTCGGGAGCAGAGTGCTCCAATTTCGCTCGAAAATTTGAACCACAATACACGATAGTACTTTCAACGGTTCCCGAGATCTAGCTTGGGCGTGCTGACGGGACAGGACGCCAGCAAGCCCACGGTTTTTAGCTCGCAGCGTCGTTCGTATTAATGCTCCAATTTATTTACTTGACTGTGGAAGTGCTCCATTTTTGCTCTAAATTCTGATATATTGAAAATACACCTAGCTCGATTGGGCTTTCTGGGGGGACGCAAACTTTGTATTCTGTGAGAGTGGCCCTTCCCCGGTTCCCCCATGTCGGCCCATTCGTGCTATATAGCTATACTATAGCACTATAATATAGCTGCAGCGTGGCTATATAAAGTAAATTATTTAATAATATAACTTTCGCTCGATATACTTAAGAATAAAATTCAATAATAAATATTGTACCGTGTATGTGTGATAGCAAAGCTCACAAATAGTTCATTATTCATACGTCGAAAATAGCAGAGTCCAAGCATTCGTCAGCTCGGGCGTTAATGTCACGGTCGCGGTGTTCAGGTGTATAGTTGTCACCAACTGGCCTAAGTCGGTCACAACTGTACATATATTATTTATAGCGTTAGATCTGAAGCTTTAGATTATTTTACTTAAAAAAATACTCGCAATGCTATTAAATGTTTTACTACTAATAATATTACACTAAAGGATATCTGGAATAGAACCAGAGTTACCGACGTAGCCCAACGGTACGCTGATACGATATTATTCGAATTTTATTTATTTCATACTAGTATTCTGCGACAGTGTGGTTGTCATATTTTTATGGCAACTTAAGTAGGTGTCATAAAAACTTGAAAATATGTATATACAAATATCAAAATAAATATAAAAACATACACAGGTAACATACACATACAAATATGTACAAATAAACTAAATATTATATAGTCTATACCTGATAAATAGTATACGCACTGTAAAAGTAAAGTTACATCCTATATACGTCCCACTGCTGGGCACAGGCCTCCTTTCGTTTCTGAGAGGGTATTAGGGCAAGGAAGTGTCCGCCGCGCTGCCCCAATGCGTGTTGGCGAACTTCACACGTCTTCGAATTTTTTCGTTCGATAATATCGTATCAGTTTAATTGATATTTATCATTCGTTTGATTGATATTTAGTACGCTGATAGTGGCAATGGGCCGGCCATATAGCTCGAAGAAACTACAACCGATGGGGAAAAAAGGTTCTCGAGTGGCAGCCTCGTTCCGGTAGGCGTAGTGTAGGGCGGTCCCCACTAGATGGAAGTAGATGGATGCAGGTGGCTCAAGACCGTGCTTTGTGGCATTCCATGGGTAGGTCTATATTAAGCAGTGGACCTGTGAAGTTTTATTTATTAAGTCCCGCTGGGTGTTTTTGTGTGTTTCTTCCCAGTACAGAGGTCTTTTCAGAACCAGTGACAAATTAAACATTAGAATGACTTTCAATAAGTGTATATGTTATTTATTCAGATCCGTAAAATTATTTTTGGCCCTAAAATACTTGTTACGGGTGGGAACCGAACCCGTAACCCGCAGCCAAATATTCACTGCACTACAGAGCCACCGAGCACATCGCGTACCCTTGCGTGTTTCCAGCCGCGCGTCATTATATCATCATACCATTCATAATTAATCATTGAATATAATTACAGCCAATTGAGTCGAGTCTCTTCGTGGTAATACGTAAGGTCATCTGTGTTTGTTTGCTTTAAAAAACACTCGGTTGATATCCAATTATCACCTCTGACCCACCAGTTAATCGCTCTACTTCCACGTGTAAGAGCCACGCTGTATGACGAGTGAATCAGCTCTAATTCGGAAGAACCAAGCTTGCTCGGAAAACCGGCGTGAAATTTTCTTGTGGGCAGCGTAGAGATGTCCAGTTCTCCTTTTACAAGTAACGAGGCATGCTTTCTTAATCCATAAAAATATCTGGACCTGGCTCACGAGGTGACCGACATGTGGGGTGGTCTACCGACCGAAATTACACCTGTAGTCGTTTTTGCGAATGGGCTAATCCCGGTCAGTCTCTCAGGTCATCTGAAGTGACTCCGTGACGGACGGCTTCGGGCTAAAATGCTTGCAAAATGGTTTCTTCCCTTTTCCCCCTAACCCTCGGCCGTTTGATATTCCCTGCCGAGGGCTTCCATTTGTTTGGGTTTTTATTTATACATGTATTTTTTATGCATTTACTTTTTGATACGTGTGTATATTTGTCATTTATACAGCACAAACAGATGAGAAAACTATATTAATACCCCAAAATCATAATGATTAATAATATTCTTTTATTTCAATAAACTGTACAATTAATTCAAACAATGTCTTAGTTATAAGATGTCTGTTAAATGTTAATCTACAATAACAGGCACCTGAACTAGGATAAACCTCTATTCCATTTGTATGTGCTAAGATTCACTTACAAATATTACCTATTTCTTATAACAAATACATACATAAACACTCACGCCTGTCACCAAGAGGGGTACGCAGAGAGTACAGACTTCCAATTGGCACGATCCTGACACACCTCTCTCGCCGCCTTCACATCCGTATACCTACGCATACATGCTCGTCGGTTTTCAATAAATTGCTAATTAACTTGGTCGATAAATTTTCGCCTAGGACGTCCCTTTCCGACTCTACCATTTACTTCTGCAACATAAATTTTCCTTGTCACTCATTCCTCATTCATTCTTTCCACGTGACCAAACCACCGAAGCATTCCTTCCTTGATCCTGGTCACAACATCATCTTGCAAACCACACTCTTCTCTTATCACACAACAATCTTATAACAAATATTTTCTGTATATCGGAGATCGTTACAACGGCATCCTTAGTCTGCTGTTTCACGTTGGCATCCTGTGAGAGCGTGGTTCTATCCCGGTCAAGCAGAGCCGCATGCAGCTGCGTCTCTAGCACATAAGATTATTAACTATCAGTATTTCGTTATGTAATATATAGATTTTTTTAATAAAAATAATTTTACGTACCTTCTTTAACGCGTTTCATTTAACTTACTTTTAATTCCGGACCTTTCGGGTGCTTTAAAGCACCCATTGTATCAAGATATATGGGCGTATCGCGTTTGATTTAAAAAAGACCAACCCATAGATATTACTGCAAACTGCAAGACTTCAAGATACTATTAAGCTCATTCTGCGTAGATCGGGCTAAATATGATATCGGGACGTCAAGCACCTCAGTGTTATAATGGGTGATGTTACCACTTGAAACGTCAGGAATTAAAAATAAGTTGAATTAAACGCGATAAAATCCGCAAAAATGTGGGGTGTATAGATTTGTTTATAAATTATTAATATTTTGTTAGGTTTATAGATGTATTGAATAAAAATACTTTTACGGATTTTATCGCGTTTTATTTATATTATTTTTAATACCCGACGTCCGAATCCCGACGTCCCGAAACGTCGGGTATTAAAAATAAAATAAATAAAACGCGATAAAATCCATAAAAGTAGTTTTAATCAATGTATACTGTTCCCGTAAATATAAGAAATTATTATTTATAGATGTATTTATAGAGTAATCTGTTAGTTAGCCAAGAGGCTCTATACGTTTTGTTGCGGAAAGCGAGGTACAAATAATTTTTCCGGCTCGGATGTGTATCCCAATTTATTAAAATCATCCTATAAAAGTATATTCTACAAAATTTATATAAATAATATTCTCACATAAGCTTTACACAACTTAGAATCAGAATCAGAATAGTTTATTTGTCAAACATAAGGTAGGTTTAAACATTTAAGGTCTTGCGAGGGTTACAATTATTAGTACGCTATGTTTTGTCTTAAAGACATACACAAATATAAGTGTGTGTTCTTATGAGAATCATCAATAATTACTTACTGGTTGATTTAAAAAATATATATTTTACTAGGTCTATACAATACAAAATAAATATACAGTGCAAGTTTTATAATAATACTCGTTTAGTTTCGACTCGGCAATTATGAATCACTCCTCAGGACAGTAAGTGAAAACTAGGTGTGAGTCAAGGATTTCAACCCTGATATAACAAAGCGAGTAGTGGCACTACGTCTTGTCGCCGCGCTGTCTGCGCACGCGCAACCCGTCGCCAAGGGCACGCACGAACATACAAGCACGTCCATATACACACTCGTACATCAAAGGGCACGTACACTGACATTTAATATTAATAAGTCATGTTTCAAAAGAAATATTACGTCCATCGGTAGGTGTATCTACATTTCGATCCTTAATCGAGGTTATGATATCGATAGGACGATAGGATGTTGAAATTTTTTGAAGTAAAAACTTTTTAGCGCCGTTGTACACTTTTTTTTAATGGGTAAAAAATGATTAACTCGCGTCAGGACACGTGACCCTGATCGAAAATTCGTAAGACGGATGGACAGAGAGACAGCCGGCGCGGCGTAGGAGAGCAAGTATCCCCCTCTCTTTCTACGGCGCGGCGAAAATGTATGCCTGCGCCTGCTGTCTATTTACTAATCTGTGCTGCTGTTTCGTTTAGGTGGCGCAGGGCGCTTGCGCGAATGTTCGTGTGTGATAATTAAAGCCATTGATTTATATGTTACACTAGATAAGTAATTTCCGCGCCAAAGCGTTGTCACTTCACATAAGGCCACAGCCTTATACTCAGCGAACATCGGTTCAGTGTTCAAGGTGACGCCGTCCGAGTTAAGCCGAACGATTCACAACAAAAAATGGGTAAATGCGTAGTGAAAGAATGCGTTTCAAGGTCACAAAAACATAATAAATCAAGCGGAATCACTTTCCATACGTAAGTTTTAATTTATATATTCATATTAACGTTTAAAACACTAAAAAATTAAATAAAATATCGAATATTGCCATTTAGGTTCAATGTTGCCACTTTTCCGCATTTGTGATTATCCTACATTAATGGGAGACTATATAATTAATGGAGTAAGTTAATTTGTTACCTCCGATTTTAAATATTTTGGAAATTATAATAAAAACTACGTTTTAACTTTCATACAATATAATTAATTATTCTTATTTTAGTTTATTCTTGAATTATCTTTTAAATATATTTTATTACCTATTTTATATTAATAATTTTATATTATTTATAATTTCGTATACATTTTATATTAATTATATTTTATTAGATACCTATTTCTATTGTTTGATTTATTAGAACCATAAAAATACGTTTTATTTCATCATTATGTCTACTTCTATTTATCTGATAAGCTTTGTATCCCTTTTTTTCTAAGGGGACGTAATAAAGATTTTAAAATAAAATATACTTTTTTAATATAAAAACAATTAACTGCAGCTTAAAAAAAACTCATTTTTATTGCGTATTTTAGGTAAAATTTCATATAGTAAGCCACACCAACCCGCCATTGCATGTTTGTGTGTCTATCTTTTTCTAATCTTACGACGACGATATTGTTTTCGCAACTTGTGTAAGTGAGATAGATATATGTTTACTTAAAATTGTTATTAGTTTCAAAGCTACGTCGTCGCGTTTGGATAGTGGTTACACTTTTTTCGACGCGCGGTAATGTGGTTTGCTCCTCTAGTCTTGTATAACTCAATGATTAAAGCTATTTGTGCAAAATTATTCCCTAATCATTCCAAAATATCAAAAATGCACAACGTTAATATTCAAGTTTTCACTTCTGTCGGCACTCCCGGAGTGCAACAAACGATAGTGAGTGGATGCTGTGTGTGATCCACAGAAATCTACATTTACTCTCGATTAAGAATCAAAATTCAGATACGTTGTCACCCCTGAGAACTAAGATAGAATGCCTCGTTTCTAGTATGAAGAGTATCCGGTTCTCTACACTTACCATACAAAACAGCAGCGTTAAGCTGCTATTTTACGCTAGTATTCTGTGAGAGCGTGGTCCTTCCCCAGTCGAGACGACCCATTCGTGCTGCAACCATAATATATAGCTGCGGTGTGCCTCTACCACGTATAACACACATTCACTTGCCATCAAACGGACTATACTTACGAGGGTGGATTGAAAAGTACTCGGCCTAACCAAGAAAATAAACACGTATTAAATCAGTTATATTTTTATTTTTCTACATAATCACCATCAAGTTCAATACACTTTTGCCACCTCCCCTTCCAAGCATTTAGACCGTTGAAAAAAAATGATTCTTCCTTAGAGTCAAAATATGCGTCTACAGCTGCTTTGACCTCGTCGATTGTCGAAAATCTTTGACCTCCCAAGTGCTTTTTTAGGTTAGGGAACAGAAAGAAGTCTGATGGTGCCAGATCAGGTGAATACGGAGGATGCGGTAACAGTTCAAAGCCACAGTTGTAAATTTCAGCCATTGACTGTACTGACATGTGAACACGGGCGTTATCTTGATGAAACAGGACTTTTCTTCTGAGCATTCCTCGACGTTTTTCTTTTATTTCCTCTCGTAAACGACGTAGTAAGGTGCAGTAGTAATCAGAGTTTATAGTCTGACCCCTTTCAAGATAATCAATCATAATCACACCTTTCGAGTCCCAGAATACGTAAGCCATCACCTTATTTGCCGACAAAATCGACTTAGCCTTTTTAGGGGGTGGTGAACCAGGTCTTCTCCACTGTTTTGATTGTTGTTTTGTTTCCGGTGTACAGTAATGAACCCATGTTTCGTCCATAGTAACAAAACGATTCAAAAAATCATCTGCATCGGCTTCAAATAACTCCAAACAGTCGCGTGAAATAGTCAATCGCGTCCTTTTTTGTTCAACTGAAAGCAGTCGTGGAACCCACCTCGCAGACACCTTGTGGAAACCCAACTCGTTGACAATGATGTTTTGAGTTCGTTCATAAGAGATGCCTATAATCTCGGCTATCTCTCTAATTTTTAATCTGCGGTCTCCCATTATTAAATCAAGTACTTTTTTAATATTTTCGTCAGTAGTTGACGTCGAAGGCCTTCCAGAGCGGGGTTCATCTTTCACACTCTCTCTACCACGCTTAAATTCTGCTATCCATTTTTTGACGGATGAATATGACAGAGCACAATCGCCTAATGTACTGACCATGTCATCATGGATGGCTTTTGATGATAGCCCCTTCTTATGGAGGTACTTAATGACGGCACGCTGCTCGATTTGCTCCATTCGCGGAAATTATGTCCGATTACTTTGTTAATAAATTTATAAAATCACAACTAATTATCGCACACGTTTAAAACTTCACACAATGAACTAGTCTGAACTGAACTAAATAATGTGGGTAGATTTGATTTTTAGAATTGAATGGATCTGTGTTAGGCAGAGTACTTTTCAATCCACCTAGGTATTATAAAAAGGTGCGTTTTCTAGATTTATCTTGATATTTCAAAGGTTTCAGTTATATTTCTAATAAAAGAAGCTACCTATTACGTCTAACTTGCACGCATGTAAAGAAAATTCTTCGTGAGGATATATAATTGGATAAATTAATTAATAAGTGTAAAGAACCCCTCATGACTCTTATAGAATATTACATATTAATTTGACTATCTTATAGACAAAGATACTTGATCATAAGCCGGCTATAACACAAAAATGTCAAATTAAGTCTAGGCCAAACTGTTAATACAAGTTAAAAAACTCGAAACATTCTCTGAACACCGGCCTTAATGTCAGTTCCAGTTTAGTACATAATTTTACCTTATTTATAGAATAAGGGTGACAAACGAGCGCACAGTCCACCTGATGATAAGTGGATGCTGCGGCCCATAGACATGTACATATATTCTCGATTAAAAATCAAAACGCAGATGCGTTGTCACCCCTGAAGACTACGATGAAATGCCTCAGTTCCAGTAAAAAAGGGTCTCCGGTTCTCTACACTTACCATACGAATTACGTCAGAATTAAGCTGCTATTTTAAGCTGGTACTCCGTGAGAGCGTGGACCTGCCCCGGTCGAGCCGACCCATTCGTGCTACAACCATAATATATGTACCCGCAGCGTGGCTGGCGTGGCTGGTGGCTTTATTCCGCCCCTCAAGTATCGGGAGTCTGGCATCGCTAAGACAAGTCGTTTGGGAGAAGAAGCATATTATCGAAAAACAAATCGTGTAGGTAATTATTTTTCTCATAATATTTTTGTAGTAACGCCTAAATACACGTTCCTATTTACTTTCAAGCCATTTAAAGTAATAGTTTTATTTTTAACTAGGCATGAGTCGGATATATCAAAACGAATCTAAAATCCGATTTCATACACAAATCGATTCGTATAGATTGCTCAAACCAGAAAATCCGATTTCAAAAATCGACCTAACTAGCTAAACTCTTACGATCTTTACAACCAAACCAATCCAAATCGAAAGCAAAATCGACAATATCCAAACTTAAACGCAAACTGTTGCGTAGAAATCCAAATCCATTTTTTCAGTGTCTCTCTCGATGACGTGAAGTTTGCGATTCAGATTTCGGTTTGTCGGCTTTGGAATATCGAAATCTATTACAAATTGAGATAAGGGATCAATATTATCCTTACTGCTTAGTACGTAAAGTCTATATTGGCTTTGCGAGATTATGCGTTGATGAATTTTTGGTTCAGTGTGCGATCAATATCTGTCTTATTGTTAAGTCGTTTAAGGCTATATTTGCGAGATTGTGTGATGATATATTTTTGTTTTTAGTTAAGTGTTTGCTTATTTAAAATAATTTTTTGTTTTCATATTGTTATGTTTTAGACTTTAGATGTAAATTTAATCCTGGTGACAACTGACAACTGCTCCCATGCCGGTCAGTCGTAACTGTATTATTTACTGATATTTATTGCCTTAATACCTTTTTGTTTAGTAAATATATGAAAAAAGTTTATAAAAATATTTAAAAATTAGGAGTGAATTGTGTGTGAGTGTATGTTTTAAGTGAGTAAGTTATATAACATTTAAATATTTTTAATTTTGACTATTAAGTTTTTTTTGTTTAGACTTTTTAATTGATTAGACGAGAACTGTATTGATTTTCAAGATTTCGCGTAAACCCAGTGAGGTATAGACTCATTTTGACAAAAAGAAAACGCTCTTGGAGTTGCAGTGTGTAAATATTGCAGTCAAAACATATCGTATATATCAACAACGGGTAAATTAGGAGCTAATTTAAAACGATCTCACGCTTCAATTTATTTAGCGTAGTTAGATTTGCGTTTGTCGTTTTGTTAACTTATAAAACGAAATGTACAACACGTACGAATTAACTTGAGACTCCGTTGGAATGCGACCCCCTTCCCGACTCCCCGCACCGCGTTCCGCGCTGGCCGTGCGCGCTCAGTACCGATAGCATTTTTGTTACGGATACGCGTCTCGACTCTAGTTCGATATTTTTGATAATTGTTTGTTGTTTGGTTTGGACTTTTGTTTGTTTTTGTTATACTTGAACGTTATTTTATCTGTTTGTTGTTAATGATAGACTTGGAGAAATCCAACAGAGAGAATTAATTATATCCCTCGGAGGGGAAGAATCCAGCTCAGAGAGTGAAAGTGAGGACGATCTAATGGACGGAATAGAACCGATCGTATACAGTGACAATGAATAATAAATATTATAATAAATCCTTATTAATATTCCTTACTTCTATTCCTTGATTTTACATAGTTTATGCTGTTCCGCTTATCCAAGATTGATTCACTTTCACCCTAAGGTTGCCTGGGAGAGATTGCTTCTTAGCAATAAGGTCACCTGTTACTTTGTATTTTTATTGTGTACGAATCTGTAACACTTTTTATAGTGCAATAAAGTGTATAATAAATAAATTAATAATATTATAAATGAGAAAGTGTGTATGTTTATTTCTTTGTCCTTCCTTGACGCGTTAACTAAAAATAATATATATATATATATATATATATATATATATATATATATATATATATATATATATATATATATATATATAATAAAAAATAAATATTTAAAATATATAAAAATGGCAACAGTATATCACTTATTACTTCACCCCTTGCCAGAACATTTTATTTTGTTTTTATTAATAATCTCATGCAAATCTCAAAAATTTCAAATAAAAAAATATTACGACGCATTATTTTGCACACCGCACATTGACAATTACGTCATCGGCCCAGGTCTCAAGTTAATTCGTACGAGTTATAAGTACGCAAACGAATTGGCGTGGCTAAGCGATACTGAAATCGAATTTTTAAAAACGGATTTTGAAATCGATTTTGAAATCTGAAATCGGATAAATACCGTTATATAATATTTTTAATCTTTTGCTTAGGTATAATTCCTTTTTTTAATTAGCCCCGGTTTTGAAGCCATTCCATGTGGTTAAAAATTAAAAAGCGACCCGGGGCTGGTAGACTAACTTATTTCGGGGCTGATTGACCACCTAGTCAACCTACCCCATAGTAATCTGGATATACTTAACATGCAATAAAGTGGGTGTTAGAAAGTAATATGGAAATGACGATATAAATTTGAGTTTAAATGAAATCAATGATAATAAAAGGAAAAATTTGAGAGGTAATGGAAAAAGAAAAGGAAAAATCGCGGTTCATAAAAGAATTATTAGAAACAACGACGAAGAAGATAAAGGTGATGAAGATGATACATTTTGTTTGGAGTGTACTAAATTTTATAATTGGAGTATTCCTGGACAAATGGATTCAGTGCACTACGTGAAGTTATGTTTTAACTATTTAGTTGACAAATGTTAAAATGTATGATTGTTTATTCTATTTTAAAGTTTATTATGTATATATAATATATTGTTATGTTTATTTAAATTGTACTTTTTATATTTTTATCCTATTTATTCCTATAATGTGTACTAATTATCTCATAGGTCTACTTACCTCTAGTTAAAAGTCAACCAACCCCGGGTATGGGGTAGGTTGACTAGTAGTATCTCGTGTTTTACAAAATGAATCTTGTGTACTATATCATAATTGATGGCAAGCTTTTTTTTAGAAACTTAATAGTTAACCTATCGTATGTAATGGTTTTACGATATTATACACTAAAACTATGAAAATACAAGCGCCTTCGCTGAAATTTGGTCAACCATCCCCGGTTTCCCCTACGAATAGCAAAAGAAAAACAAAAACATGTTAGATTAGTTGTGAGCGAGAATAAATTGAATTGAAAAATTAAAATGCTAGCATTCCTAGTATTGTTTTTATTAAAAATCGGTCAAGTGCGAGGTTTCATACCAACGTAAAACACGTTTCTAGTAGGGGAGTCTAAAGATATAGTAATGATACAGTAACGAGTAACGCCGCAACTTATGAGACTGAGACAGTAACGAGACCAGCTGTAGATTGATTCGGTGTTCGTCGGAAGATCGGTTATATAGGATTTATATTGCTGACACATCAGCATGAAAGAGATGCATTAACCGATCGCCTAACATCGATGTACCCCAACAGCCCCTAGAGGAAAACTAACGATCGGGAAAATAGCCGACCTTTAGAGTATTGTTTTGTTATATTTTATGTGACTTCTCTCAGCTGAGGTGCTTGTATTGGTAAATATAGAAGTGTATGTCACACACACATGCGTAAAATTGCACCATTTTTACCCGACTGCCCCAGAATGCTGTTAATGTTATTTTAGTATATATATCTTAATATATATAAATTACGTGTCACGTTGTTTGTCCGCGATGGACTCTTAAACTACTTAACCGATTTTAATCAAATTTACACACTGTGTGCAGTTTTGTTCAACTTGAGAAATATAATTACAGTTAACTCATTTTAATATCGATGCTTAATCCTAAACATAAAATTTAAATATTCTTCGACAGAAGTATTGTTCCTCAAACCCTTGTTTAATAAGCTGTAGGGAGTGATAATGAGACTAAGCAAGGCATTGAAAATTTTGATACACAGTCGAGAAATTTCCCCTATAGAGACTAGTGCTTGGCATAACAATATAAGTATTTCAGTGTGCCTCAAGATCCTATATGCAGTATCTCTTAACTTTGTAAACAAAAGAATATATACGTGGTAGAGCCATGCTACAGCTGTAGCCGTAGTTGTAGCACGAATGAGTCGGTTCGAACGGGGAGGAACCACGCTCTCTCAGAATACCAGCATAAAATAGCAACGTAATGCTGCTCTGTGTTTTGTATGGTGAGTGTAAAGAATCGGATGCCCTTTTTACTGGATACGAGACATTCCATCTTAGTCCCCAGGGGTGACAACGCATCTGCATTTTGATTCGCAAACAAGGATTGGGAACCACTTACGATCAGGTGGACTATGCTCGCTTGTCACCCTTATCCTATTTTTTTAACGAAACAGACCAAATTTAAGAAGTACATACATGGCAGCGTCAAAATGTGTAATTTTTTAAATTACGGTTTACATTTTATATCTGGTGCCAAACTATACACAGCTCGAATACATTTCTTCTGGGCAATAAAGGCCATCCAAGCCAAGGCATCTGTACTGTTACCCCGAAGTAAAATACCATAATCAAATGCAGAATAAATGCATGCAATTTTATATAGACATCTGGCCTATAGACATCTACATGTGTTATAGATTAAGAATCAAAATGGAGATTCGTTGTCACCTGAAGACTAAGACGGAACGCTTCATTACCAGTAAAGAACACAAGAACAAAAATAGTTTTTTGGAGAAATTGATATTTTTAACCACAGTAAGAACGCTTTTAGGCGCTTAGCTATTGAAAGTCTTAAACCTAAAACCCAAAATAAAATTAAATAACATAACATAATTTATAACTTAAAGTAAAGTAAAATAATAATATTATACTGCTAATCTAGTGTATAATAAATAACATGTGTGTATCCGTGTATTTGTTTGTTAAAAAAACATGTGTGTATTCGTGTGTATTTGTTTGTTACCGTTGAACAGTGTGTGATGTTAATGATTTCATTAATGTATATATGTACATATTTTCATGAATTTTTTTTATCAAACATTCGAATGTGCGTGCTGCCTGAGGGAACAGGTGCAACAACTTAATTTAATGATTTAAGTGTAAATATTTTAGAGTTTATACCTACTGGTTACTAATTATTACGACCGTAGTATGCTATGTCATAGTAATTAATGGAAACCTGTTATTGGTCTTATTATAAGAAAACTATTGTTTAATGTAAACTATATAGAACGCTGTTGGTCTCTTAATAAATTTGTGGTGGCGCTGTCGTCGCGTCGCAAGCGAAACATACCGAAGCCTAAATCACGCTATCAAAATTCTGAATCATAAACAGTATATATAGAACACCTCCGAACTATCACAAGGAGTGTTGGCCGCTCCCCGGGCAGAACACCTTGCCCGGCGGGAGATCTCTTTTCCCTTCTACAGCCAGGCCACAATGGTGACCACCCGACGTGATCTGAACACGCAACCAACAACCTTCGGAAACTTCAAGCTTCATCATCATCATAAAATACTCCACCCATTTGCTCCCGAGCAGATATCGCCAGCAGTCTTCATATCCTGCAAGCCATCTAGCTTCACAAGGTTCATCGCAGCACTGGAATAATAATTTTCCTTCCAACGGCCACAAATTAAAAAATGAGTGGTTCCGATTACAGCAATATTTAGCTGGTATTGTGTGCTGTGCCGTTTCGTATGGTGAGTGTAAATAACCGGAGACCCTTTGTGCTGGTATAAGCTAAGCTGCAACTTCACACTGTTAGTTTGTGAGAGCGTGGTCTTCCTCGTGAGCTGCTCGACTACATATAATCATTCAAATTTATACAAACATTCTCATCTATACACATAAATAAAATTGGAGTGTTTGTAATGACAAACTAACAGATGTTTAACAGAAATTCACATAAAAGTATACACTGTACTCATAACAAAAAAAAAACAATTTTAATTTTTTTAGGACATAGTTGATGTCATATGGAGTAACTTAGAACTCTTTTATTTTATAAAAAGAATCAGGGTTTCGCGCAAAAAAAAAATACCCGTAAATATAAAGCGTGTAAAAAAACATGCTGTCGCAATTATAACATATTCCATTTTAAATTCTGATAACAGTTTATTAAACGAATTAAAAATAGCATTGACATCTGACGAAACGTCGTAACCAATCGCATCGCGAATACCGCAATCCGCAACCCAAAGGGCTGAGACCGTCGCCACACAGTCTGCGTTCACCGTCACGAGGTCGCGTCTTGCCTCGCACACTTCCACCCACACTAAACCCCCGCCCCCTTCCCCTCCCTACAACCCCTCCGGCGTCGGTCATACGAAGTTATTTATAATGCTGACGAGCTTACGGACTAATTGCATGTCATTACGTTCATATTTTTATGCAAATACCAATTGATCTCCATTGAGCATAGTTGGACGGATTATGATGAATACAAGTCGTTCGACTATATTATATAATATATAGTTCTAAAAGTTTTACAAATATAGATTTGAAAATAAAATTAAAACAAACGAGCGTGCCTTACAGTAGTCGCATATAATATGACGTATAAGATTTGACAACTCACCTTGGTAATAAGTTACATTATTGTCAAGAACCTCAAGTTCGTAACAATTGGTGTCAGAAGTGCTACGCTACCTTTTATTTTCAAATCTATATTTGTAAAACTTTTAGAACGTTCGTACGTGGTAGAGCCATGCTGCAGTTATATTAGTAGTATAGTTGTTGCACGAATGGGTCGGCTCGACCGGGGAAGGACCACGCTCTCACAGAATACCAGCGTGAAATAGTAGCTTAATGCTGCTATATTTCGTATGGTGAGTGTAGAGAACCGGAGACCCTTTTTACTGGAAACGAGGCATTCCATTTCAGTCCTCACGGGTGATAACGCATCTGCATTTTGATCTTTAATGGAGGATAGATGTAGATGTCTATGGGCCGCAGCAACCACTTACCATCAGGTGGACTGTGTGCTCGTTTGTCACCCTATTCTATAAAAAAAACCTTCGGAAAAGAGATACGGGAGGTGAAGGATAAGGTTGCTCAACATGACAACCGCCTGTCGGAAGCTGAAACCCGAATCGACCAAGTAAACAATCGGGTTGACAAGTAATGGCTGACGTGAAGAAAACGCTGGACGACCTCAAACTTGGGAATGGAACAACAGCTCCCGTAGTAGCTACAACACCTTCGCTACGTGGATTCAAAGTGCCGCCGTTCGACGGGACCTCTTCCTGGTCGGCCTACAAAATCCAGTTCGAGGCCGTCATGGAGGCGAACGGCTGGAATAAAAGCCAAGCCATGACTGCACTCACCCTAGGCCTGCGCGACCAAGCCTTAACTGTGTTGGAAGCTCTCGGTAAGAAAGTGACCTACGAACAGCTCCTTGAGACCTTGGAAGCGAGATATGGCGACGCTCACCTGGAACACGTCTTTCGTGCGCAGCTTAAAGATCGCGTGCAGCGCATCAACGAAAACCTGCAGCAGTGGGCTCTAGAGGTGAAGAAGCTGGTGCGAAAAGCTTACCGGTCTGTACCTGCGCTCATTGAAGGGAACCTGGTGCAGACATTCATCGACGGCATCCGCGACCTGGAAGTCAGAGCTGCTGTGAGGCTCGGGCACCACGAGACGCTTAAGGACGCCTTGGCCCATGCACTGGAGGTAGAAGCCGTGCGGCAGGATCATCGTTCCCATCGCGTCAGGGAGATCGCAGCAGCTACAGTTCACGACCGCAACAAAGGATTCAACCCTAGGTGCTATGGCTGTGGGGAAAAGGGCCATCTACGATCCAGCTGCCCTAAGCGAACTGTGGAACGGGAAGTTGATCGATCTCGAGAGGGTAGTGCAGCTAACGGCACCGCCTGGCGGTGGCAGCAACATCATTCCCCTCACGCTAGGGAGGTTGCAGCAGTTCGCGACCACAATAAAGGATACAGCCCTAGGTGCTATGGCTGTGGGGAAAGAGGCCATCTTCGATCCAGCTGCCCTAAGCGAACCCTATAAAGGGAAGATGAACGATCTCAGAAGGGAAGTGCGGCTAACATCACCGCCCAGCAGCAGCCGGGATACGACTTTACTATCAGACTTCGCAGCGGGAAATCTCATGGCAACGCAGATGCATTGTCAAGAAGACCTTGTCCTGAAGATTGCAAACATTGTACTAGGTAAGAGAGTAAGGAAGTGGTATCCGTGAGGATGCTCAGGTACAGACCACCTCAGCAACGAGTGGAAGGACAGCTTACAACGTGCACAGCAGGAAGATCCGGACATCAAGCCGATTCTGAAATGGATGAAGGCCAGTGCTCCCAAGCCCAAGTGGAGCGACGTCTCAGCGATGAGTTCGACCACTAGAAGCTATTGGGCCCAGTGGGACAGCTTGCTGCTTCAGGATGGAGTTCTGTGCCGTAAATGGGAAAATGTTAGGGGAGACAGCTGTCATTTGCAAATGGTTGTCCCTAAAGCCCCATTTACATTCAGCCACTGCCACTGCCCCTCGCGCTGCCGGCAATACTTCCCTAAATACTGCCGTAGCAGGATCGCGGGAAGTGTGTATTCACACTCTGCCCTAACACTCACATCGCTTTCGGCTTTCGACTATGGCGGACGTCGAAATAATTACAGCGTCCGCGATGTGTCTTCTTGCAATACAAAATTATGTTAATAATTTAAAAAGATATCAAGTTCAAAACAAGATAGATAGATAGATAGAAAATTTATTTGCTTAAAAACATGGTACATAAGATGATCAATGACGTGGAACTGACATGTTTTGCCATAATTGGCATGCAAAAATGATATGAAATACAGCTAATTACACAAACCCAATGTTACGTTTTAAAATTATTGCATTGCTTAAAAGTTAGGTACAAACATTCTTTTTGAATTCAAATATTATGTACAATTAAATACTTATACAGATCCACTCTATTTGAATTTTTATACAGTAAATTGTTCATAAATTATTAATTGAATTATTATATTATTGCTACATAAATAATATTAAATATTATATGAGATTAGTTAAGCTATTATTATTTTAATAATTACACTACAGTATAAACTAATTCGTAATTTTAATTACAATAAAATTATAATTTAAAAATCTGAGGCTATTATGCAAATATTACCTTTTAACTTATTTTACATTTTAATTAATAAAATAATCAATATGTGTTACTAATCGTTTTTAGAAATAAAATGTCAATGTTCATTAATTCCTTAAACTAAATTTTATATTAATACAATAAATTTGACGAATTTATAATTAATTATGTACATAGGTACTATGTTAACTCAAAAAGAAAATTCGTATTCGTAGAACATGATGAATTGTGGTTTTTATCGTTGAAATCCCATATAGATTTTTCTGATTCCAGCAGTTCTAAAAACTTTATTGTATTTTCATTAATCCACTCGAAAGGCATTTTGGTATTTATTTAATAACAGGACGGCACGCACGTCCGTTCATCCAGGCGCTTGGCGCGAAGTGAGCGATGGAGCTGAATGTGAACACTCACTGCCGCTCGTGCTGCCCGTCCTTTGACTTCCGCACGAAAAACCGACATTTCGGGCAGTGTCAGAGGCAGCGGCAGTGCCAGCGCGAGTAGCCCGTTTACATACTGCCCTGCTCACTTCCCTGCCCAACAGGGCTGAATGTAAATGGGGCATAAAGCTAAGGTATCGGATGTTCTACAGCTGTACCTGTAATGACTATTCAGGAGGCCATCAGGGAGTTTATTCTAAAAACTTTATTGTATTTTCATTATTCCACTCGAAAGGCATTTTGGCAGATCGTACTTATTTAATAACAAGACGGCACGCACGTCCGTTCATCCAGGCGCTTGGCGCGAAGTGAGCGATGGAGCTGAATGTGAACACTCACTGCCGCTCGCGCTGCCCGTCCTTTGACTTCCGTACGAAAACCCGACATTTGAGAGATCGTCGGGCAGTGGCAGCGGCAGCGGCAGTGTCAGCGCGAGTAGCCTGTTTACATACTGCCCTGCTCACTTCTCTGCCCAACAGGGCTGAATGTAAATGGGGAAATAAAGTACTTCGAGTGATAACGACACCGAATAAGTACGTACTTATTCAAAAGATAAAACTTTATTTTCAATATTATATAAGAACTTTATTTTTATTCGGTGCAAGCTTCACTCGTATCTTCACTTGATGTGTATTCAGATGAACTGTCTCTAACATTAATTATAAAGCGATCTGCAGTTTGGTCAATTCTATCATCCACGCCACGCATTTTTTGTTCAACCTTAAGGACATGCTGAACACAGTTTTTCCATTTATCTGGCGTGATTTGAGTTCAACCATCTTTAAGTAAATTTTTACCATTTGTTAACTTGAAAGTTGTATGTTTTCGTGCAATGTACCTTGCCCAAAAAAGGTGACGCATCTCTGGCTGCCATTGTCACGTTTATTTTAGAACGAACTGACGTAACCATAGAATACTATAATACACAATAGAATGGCTATCAACCTTATTTTGTACGAGAGTCGGCGTCGCCGGGAGCACACATATAAGCAGTTACCTAGTATTAACAGTACTATAAACCCGATTCGCTGTGTTGATAGACTGAGTAAATTTAAACATCTTAGACTTTTGATTAATGTTCAAGATCATCACTAAAATCGTTTAAATTTCAATACATATTTATTTGTAAATAGTGTACAATTTGCCGTTTTCTAAATAATTTGCATGGAAATTTGGAAACGATTGTAACGTCAAAACACATCTCGTGTTGACAGTTATACGTGTGAATTGACATGTTAGTGACTTTTTAGTAGCTACACGGGCTCCGCCCACTCCCCCGTTGTGTTATGTGACTGAATTCATTCAAAACTGCTGGACCAATTTTTAATAAAAAAATTGTGTTTGAGTGGGTGGTTTAGATTTACAATAGGACCCGGTAGGTGGCGCCGTTGTCGAAATCCAGAAATCACATAAAATACTGCCCATCTCCTGATTTGCTTCCCTCTGTCGCCTCTTACGACAGCCACGGGATGATATGGGCTAGTGGATATTAGTACACCGCACTACACGGTAGACGTCACTACACGGTAAACGTCACTACACGGTAGACTATCAATTTGCACAGTTATAAATGAAAATAAGTACAATATGAAGTATGAGGAAAAAACATTACGAATGTTGATCTATCTATAGGTATCTACATATAAAACACAAAAAATGTTTCTAACTACGTCCGTTACAGACTTAGAAACCATCCAACCGATTTTGCTGAATTTTTTGTGAATGGGTCCCTAGATCGGATGACAACGTAAGTATATGAAAAAAAAAACGAGGTATATTAAAAAAAATATTAAACACATATTTGTTATATTTATTTAATTTATCGGAAGCTTTTTGCTGCGGTGCCCTTGGCCAGTGTCTAGTGTGCCTTATTATAAATACATTTACAGCCAGTGATGACGATGATGATTTGATCGGTTACTTTTATGGAATGCTTTATTACTGAGAGTTGGGTTGACTATTTTATTTACTTCTTTTCAGAATGTGTATTACTTAATGTCCTTTTGAAATTTTATTACTACAATCTCAAACCGCTAACCTTGCAACTAGTTTACTGTGGCGATACTCATGAAGAGTTATATAACATTTTTAAATACCATACGTGGTATTTTTATGCTATATGCCCAGAAAGAGGCGTGCATATGCTGTTTCTTTAATATTCTAAAACGAAAAGAAATCCAGGCGATGACGTACGCATCACATATCAAATCACCGCACCGTGTACCTCGCATCGCCTAGACACAACAACACAGCAGCAAATGGCCCCCTTATCGCTGAAGCGCCGTCAAAGAGGCCTGTTTGCTAGGTTTTATCTAGTGTATTTGCCAGCGCGCGGAAAACAACCAGGCGATAGGGCACGCGATAAGCAACGCCTGGGTCAATATCACCACGCGGATAGACGTATTCGCGTTAGCTTTCTGTAATTTTAAATAAACAAGATCAGGGAAGAAAGGTTCTCGAGTGGCAGCCATTAAACGGAGTGACGACCTGCAAGAGATGCAAGAATTCGGTGCATGCAGGTGGTTCAAGACCGTGCTTTGCGGCATTCCTTGGGGACGCCTATGTTCGGCAGTGGCCTTGTGAAGGGCTGTAATAGTATAATATTTTGAATTATTAATAATTATTAAAATATCTGGACCTGGCTCACGAGGTCACCGACAGGTGGAATGGTCTGCCGACCGAAATTATTCCTGTAGTCGTCTCTGCGAATGGGCTAATCCCGGTCAGCCCCTCGGGTCATCTAAGGCGACTGGGACTCCGTGACAGTCCGCTCTGGGCTCAAATGCAGAAGGCAGCGCTCTTCGATACAGCCCGCATCTTTTATCCGGTTTCTCTCCCTTTCCCCCTAACCCTCGGCCGTTTGGCCTCTCCTGCCGAGGGCTTCTATCTGGTTGGGCTATTTATTCATATATTATTTATATATTTATATTAGTATATTTAATACAGGCTTATTAGCTTAAAAGGGCGCTACGGTCAATAATATAATATAAGGTACCCATTGATTTGAAATAAATATTTATTATTATTATTATTTATTATTAATATATACTTATGTATATTTATCATATCCTTTAATATAATTATTCAGCCCGACTAGATGAGAAATACTTTATAAATACCCAAAAATAAAGTTTTGAATTACAAGCGACTAGGCTTTGCTTCGCTCGAGTGCGATGTTCGTTACAATTTGCTCACGAAATGCCAATATTTCTCCCAATATCCATACAATGAACCAGTAATGGCGACATAAGAGAATCTTCTAGCAGTAGACGTTGACGTACCGATAAAGAAAAAGAAAAAATTTACTTTGAATAAATAGTAAAAGTCGACTAAACAAAGAACTACAAAGAATAAAATAATTTCACATTCTAAATCCGGTGTTAAGGGGATATAGTAAGTCAGCTCAAATTCTAATTTCGTCCCCACTTGCCCGCGCGTCGTATGCTATGTACCGACATGTTTGTAATCACTAATACTGTAAGTAGAAAGATCGTTAGACACTTATTTCATTAGGTTTATCATATTTATATCTGTTTCTTAACGCCAAGCCAGTCGCTTCTTATTTTTATTACGGTTATTTCCCATTTTAATTTTACGTCGTCCCGTTGCGTAATGTATATTCCGATCGTAAGCGACACAAGTGACACAACTTCCGCCTTCAAAGGCCGAAGCCAAGTGACCGGGCGGCAAGAATCACGCTTCAAGAGGCCGATAGTTTAGGTAATTTCTTTTTACAGTGAAAATAATGGTATTTAAAAAAAAGTAAATAACATAAGCACTGCTTTATAGTTAGTTCAGTAAGTATGCAAAGTTTCAAAATCTTATTTAAAGTATTTTATGAATAACAGCGGTTTATTGTTTATTTTGGAGGTAACTTTGGATTTTTTTCCTATCGAGAAAATTTTACGAAATCGTGTTTTCGTCTAACATAATCCTTAACATTAATCCTCAACTTTACCATATATTTATTTCAAAATTAATGCTGCAATATTTTCGGCATGACGAAGGATATAGATATATATAGAATTAAAGTAAAAATTATTCTAAGTATATAGTATTAAAACCTTCACATGAGAATGTTTTATTTTAATTTTATAGAATAAGGGTTACAAACGAGCACACAGTTCACTTTATGATGGTAAGTAGATGCTGTGGCCCATATACAATATACATCTACACTTACCCTCGATCACGAATCAAAATACAGATGCATTGTCAACCCTGAGGACTAAGATGGAATGCAATGTTTCCAGTAAAAAAGGGTCTCCGGATCTCTGCACTCACCCTATGAAATACAGCAGTATTAATCTGCTATTTTACGCTGATATTCTGTAACAGCGTGATCCTTCCGCAGTCTAGCCGACCCATTCATGCTACAACCATAATATAGCCGCAGCGTGGCTCTACCACGTATAAAGATTAAACATCGATAGCAGGAACTAACTTCGCTCTGTCCAAGTTCCAAGTTCATTTTTTACAGAAGCAAATATAAGCATAAAATAGCAGCTTAACGCTGCTGTGTTTCGTATGGTAAGTGTAGAGAACCGGAGACCCTTTTTACCGGATACGAGGCATTTCATTTTAGTCCTCACGGGTGACAACGCATCTGTATTTTGATTTGTGATCGAGGACTGACGTAGATGTCTATGGGCCGCAGCAACCACTTACCATCAGTTGAACTGTGTGCTCGTTTGTCACCCAAACCCCATTTAAAAAAGCTGCTGCACATTTCCCGTTCCATTTGCCTCTGTGGCCTATTACGCCATCCTCGGAAGAATTATTGGGTAGTGGTATCTCTAACACCACTACACGCCTAAAGCTTCTTAAAACAAACATTTATCGCCTGCTCAACCACTATTCACCAACCAACCAGTAACATTACACTTTCTTTAACGGATACTATGTACTGATGGCTTAAAAATGACGTGAGATCTTTGTACGCCGGACATTTTGAATGACTCAGTGTCAAGTACGAGAAGTGATGAAGTAAGGTAAGACTGACATAAAAGGTTATTGTCGACTCGGAAGTCGACATATTTACATACGTTTAATCTTTTCACACAATGTTCAAAACCTTTGCATAAAAAAAGCGCCAAGAGTGTGTCGAGCCACGCTCAGTGTAGGGTTCCGTAGTTTCCCGTCCGTCACAATAAGTGTTCCCACTTATGAGTTTAAAGGTGGGTATCCATTATGTTCGCGCTCCAGCAGCGCTCCGCGCTCCTGCAACTGCTCCCGGTAGTGGGTACTGTTGTTCCCATCCAAGTTCAAAATGATTTTCCTAGAAAGTCCTTATAAAGTTCTACTTTTCAGATATTTTTTAAGCTTATGGTTCAAAAGTTAGAGGGGGTTGTTTTTTTTTACTTTTGGAACGATTATTTCCGAAATTATTGACATTATTAAAAAATGATTTTAGTAAACCCCTTTTCATTTTTAAATACCTTTCCAACAATATATCACACGTTAGGGTTGAAATTAAAAAAAATCACTTCCCACTTTACATATAGGGGGGCTACCCTAATAAAACATTTTCTAATTTTTATTTTACCACTTTGTCGGCGTGATTGATACACATATTGGTACCAAATTTCAGCTTTCTAGTGCTAACGGTCACAAAGATAAAGCGAGGACGGACAGACGGACAGACAGACATGGCGAAACTATAAGGGTTCCTAGTTGACTACGGAACCCTAAAAAGGATTATTATAATATTAAGGAACTTATGGATGATAATAACCCCTGGGGTAGTCCCGCTGGGAAAAATCACCCGTGCTAAAAACCGGGGCGGATCGCTAGTGAAATATAAAATAAATTAGTTTGACAGGTTTCAATCGTGGTAATTCAACGACGAGGGCGGTTAAGTTTTAGCTCAGGTGCTAAGAGCTATATGTAAATTTAACAGTACAAAAGCGACCATTACTAGTTTACTACTACTCTTTCTAGGTGACACTAATCCTTACTTCCTACGAGTCCACCTGCGAGGGTACCATCTTTTCACCTTTTTTTACAGTATGCACATACTGTGCTGTGTTCCCGTCTGAAGTTTGTAGAGAGACAGTATAGTTACACGCTATATATTACGTGGTAGAGCCACGTTGCAGCTATATTATATTTGTAGCACGAATCGGTCGGCTCGACCGGGGAAGGATCACGCTCACACGGAATACCAGCGTGAAATAGCAGCTTAATGTTTCTGTATTTCGTATGGTAAATGTTGATAAAAGAGGCATTTCATCTTAGTCCTCAGGGGTGACAACGCATCTGCATTTTCATTCTTAATCGAGGATAAATGTAGATGTCTATGGGCCACAGCACCCACTTACCATCAGGTGTACTGTGTGTTCTTTTGTCACCCTTATTCTATAAAAAAATGCTGTGAGGCATCCTGTCTTGGTCTTCAGAGGTAACAACGCATCTATAGACTTATTTCTTTAAAGTTAGCTGCAGACATCTATGGAGTGCAGTGGCCACTTACCATCGAGTGGACTGTAAGTTAGTTCGCCACTTGAATTTTATAAATAAATACATCTATATTTACCACTCTTACCATTAGAAAGTACAACAGTCACTGTCTTATAAATAGACAGATAGAAAAAAACATCAAACACATTTTCGTATGGCCGCCTGTTCCGCCTTTAATTAACAAGCGTGATCTTGACTCATCTAGGTCGCTCATGCGTCGGTGAAATAGGAAAATTCCCGGGTGACCAGAACCCGAGCGGTATGGAACCGTATTCATATTATTTGGCGATATATTTAGAAGCGTTTCTAATTCCGGCATTTTCCTATGTAAACTGAGTTCGAGCTTCTGCCAAACACGGCGTGGGCGATAACACTCTAAGGAGATTCGTATAATGTCCGCTCGTGAAACTAACCATGGACTTAACACCTCAATTAAATACGATACCTTTGATTTTAGATTAAAGATCGATACAGCGTGTCCGCGGTAATCCGACAAATGCTTTGCGAGGCGATGTCGGATTATCGAATTTGTCGGACTATAGAGTACTGCCACGGTCCCCTGGTAGTCCGCAACTTTTTTTAAAAGAGTACCTTGTAATCGGACAAATTACATGGAAGTAAAAGTAAAGTAAAGTTACAGCCTATATACGTCCTTTTGCCGGGCACAGGGCTCCTCCCCTCATTTCTGAAAGGGTTTTAGGGCAAGGAAGTGTCCGCCGCGCTGCCCCAATGTGTGTTGCCGAACTTCACATGTCTTCGAAATATTTTTTTTCTTATTCCTCAGACATGTAGGTTTCCTCACGATGTCTTCCTTCACCGCCGAGCACGTGGTAAATCAACACTTAAAATTGCAATTAACAATTTCATTGGTGCCGGCGGGGATCGAACCCGGGTTACTAGCGTTCTGTTATATTTACAGCAAACTTTAACCATCTGAGCTACCACGGCTCTCACATATCAAATATAAAATAATTAAAAATATAAATGTCATGTGATGCACAATGAATACCTAAACAGTAGATAATAATAGACCACTAGGGCGCTACCATAGTTACATTTGAACAGAGACAATACGCGTCAAGCTGGATTCGTGGTGGTGCGAACTAATTGCAACCTCTTTGTCTACGTATTCGCGAAGGACAACCCCCCCCCCCCTCTGGCGGATTCATAGCGCCACTTGAATCTACCTACAAGTTAAAGACATGTCGGATTACAAGGGGGATAGATTAGCCAGGGACCGGATTACCGGGGGTCCGCTGTACCAGGAACTAACTTCTCTCTCTCCAAGTTCCACATTTTATTTTTTATAGAAGTAAACGTGACACAAACAGAACATTTTTTATTCAATATAGATATACATAGATAAATAATACATACTGAAAGTCACTTTTTTAATTTACCACTGGTTCGGAAAAAACCTCTGTCCTGGGAAGAACCAGCAAGAAACCAAGCGGAACTATTTTTTTTTAAATAACAGCTTACAATCGTGTGTAATAAGAAATAGCTTGGTAGCGATCATCCTTCCCAGGAGTTATTATCATTCATAAATTCCTTAATATTATAATAACCCTTTTTATACAAACTGAGTAACAATCCAAGAGCGGGTCTTATCCGACACTATTCCGATGATATCCCGGACGTCAGTCTGAGCGAGATTAGAATGGCTCTCCAGCACCTTAAAAACGGCAAGTCCCCGGGCGAGGATGGAATTACAGCGGAGCTTCTGAAAGCGGGTGAAAAACCGGTACTTGAAGTCCTTCAGAGGCTCTTTAATTCCGTCCTCCATGGTGGCACTACTCCGGAGGCGTGGAGCAGAAGTGCGGTGGTCTTGTTCTTCAAAAAAGGTGACAACGCCCTCTTGAAGAACTACAGACCGATATCCCTTCTGAGCCGCGTCTACGTGCGGTTTTCGAGTCATTACGAATCGTCTCGCACGCAGACTCGACGACTTCCAGCCTCCCGAACAAGCCGGTTTCCGAAAAGGCTTTAGTACCATAGACCACATACATACCCTTCGGCAAATTGTACAGAAGTCCGAAGAGTATAATCTGCCACTTTGCCTGGCGTATGTGGACTATGAGAAAGCCTCTGATTCCGTCGAAATTTGGGCGGTGCTACAGTCTCTTCAGCGGTGCCAAGTTGACTGTCGGTATATCGAAGTGCTGAAGTGTTTGTACAGTAGGGCTACGATGGCTATCCGAGTACAGAACCAGAGTACGAAACCTATCCAACTGCATAGAGGTGTAAGACAGGGTGACGATATTTCCCCGAAACTCTTCACCGCTGCATTGGAAGACGTTTTCAAGCTACTGGACTGGAAAGTATACGGTATTAACATCAATGGCGAGTACATCACTCACCTTCGATTTTCCGACGATATAGTCCTTATGGCAGAATCGCTGGAGGACTTAAGCACTATGCTCAATGACCTCAATAGTGCCTCCCAACGGATAGGTCTCAAGATGAACATGGACAAAACAAAGATCATGTTTAATGTCCATGTCACACCTATGCCGGAAGTTGTTTGGAGCACTAAGCTCGAAGTTGTTGACGAGTACGTTCACCTGGGACAAATAGTCCGGCTAGGTAAGTCCAACTTCGACCGAGAGGTCAATCGACGGATTCAACTCGGCTGGGCAGCGTTCGGGAAATTACAACGCATCTTCTCGTCAGGTATACCTCAAAACCTGAAAACTAAGTTGTACAACCAGTGCGTATTGCCAGTGATGACATATGGAACTGAGACGTGGTCCTTCACTGCTGGCCGTATGAGGACGCTCAAAGTCGCTCAGTGAGCTATGGAGAGGGCTATGCTCGGAGTTTCTCTGCGTGATAAACTTAGAAATGAGGATATCCGCAGTAGAACCAGAGTGACCGACATAGCCCAACGGATTAGTAAGCTGAAGTGGCAATGGGCCGGCCATATAGCTCGAAGAACCGACAACCGTTGGGGAAAAAAGGTTCTCGAGTGGCAGCCTCGTACCGGTAGACGAAGTGTAGGGCGACCCCCCACTAGATGGAGTGACGACCTGGTAAGACATGCAGGAAGTCGATGGATGCGGGTGGCTCAGGACCGTGCTTTGTGGCATACATTGGGGGAGGCCTATGTTCAGCAGTGGACTTGTAAAGGGCTGTAATGATGATAATGATGATGATGATACAAACTTAGTTTAATAAAGTTTTTGAACTTTGTGCAGGTCAAACTTTGTATATTTTCTGTTGTAACAACAAATACACATGTGTCGTTCATTCTATTCCAGTGACCCGATCATTCAAGTATTGATTTGTCTTACGAACGGGCCATTCGGGTCGCTCGGACGAATGTATTCTTTCAAGTTTACTGAAACTCTGTGATGTGTGAAACCCGCGCGATAATGTCGGTCGTCGGACATTACTATACTCTTTGTTCGAAGGTCCTGTCAATCATTTGACACGGAACGTTCAAAAAATGTAATTGCAATCATCAATACTATGATGCATATCGTAACAAATCAACGAATCATTGACGCTTAAAACATGTCCAGTGACAAACGAGCATACAGTTAATGATAAGTGGATGCTGTGGTTCATAGACATTACAACTATCCTCGATAGAATCAATGTGGAGATGCGCTATCAACCCTGAGGAATAGCCCGGTATAAAGATCATTTTTAAAAACCGGCCAAGAGCGTGTTGGGCCACGCTCAGTGTAGGGTTCCGTAGTTTCCCGTCCGTCACAATAAGTGTTCCCACTTATGAGTTTAAAGGTGGGTAATCCATTATGTTCGCGCTCCAGCAGCGCTCCGCGCTCTTGCAACTGCTCCCGGTAGTGGGTACTGTTGTTTCCATCCAAGTTCAAAATGATTTTCCTAGAAAGTCCTTATAAAGTTCTACTTTTCAGATTTTTTTCATATTTTCTAAACTTATGGTTCAAAAGTTAGAGGGGGGGGGGACACATTGTTTTTTACTTTTGGAGCGGTTATTTCCGAAATTATTGACATTATCAAAAAATGATTTTAGTAAACCCCTATTCATTTTTAAATACCTTTCCAACAGTATATCACACGTTAGGGTTGAAATTAAAAAAAAATCACTTCCCACTTTACATATAGGGGGGCTACCCTAATAAAACATTTTTTTCCAATTTTTATTTTACCATTTTGTCGGCGTGATTGATACACATATTGGTACCAAATGTCAGCTTTCTAGTGCTAACGGTCACAGAGATTAAGCGAGGACGGACAGACGGACAGACAGACATGGCGAAACTATAAGGGTTCCTAGTTGAATACGGAACCCTAAAAACGCATTTACAAGCCGAGCTCTTTGTCTCCTGTCGCGAGTTGGACTTCGATTACAACTCCTCAAATACTTTGATTACATAATTAGTTAAAATACTATAAATCAAAAACATATGGTATGTACTTGCAGAATATCGTCTCGAGGGAATCGTAAGAGGCAACAAAAGGAAATTGAAACGGATTATGGGTAGCAAGCATCTTCTTGATAACACCTCAAAAGAGTAATACTAAAGATATTAATAGTTACTTTGCTCAATAAAATAAAATGATGTGTCTTACCTAGTTTCAAGAACACATTGGTGACCTATTTAACAGTAGGTCCGTCTTCGAGCCATGCTGCAGCTATATTACTGGTATAGTACTTACTTACTTACTTATCTTCACGCACAATCCCTAACGGGGTAGCCAGAGAGAACAGATCGCCAAGTGTCACGATCCTTACATACCTCTTTCGCTTCTTTCAGGTTCATTAACTTCTTCATACATGCACGTCTAGGTATAGTCTCGGTCTACCTCGACACCTTTTAATATTTACTTTCGCTCTATATATTTTCTTCACCATTCGGTCTTCACTCATTCGCTCAACGTGCCCAAACCATCGGAGTACGCCCCTATCAATTTTTGTGATAAGGTCATCTTTCAATCCTGCCATATTGCGAATCTCTTCGTTTCGCTTTCGGGTTATAGTTGTTGCACAAAATCAGCTCGACCGGGATGGACCACGCTCTTATAGAATACCAGCGTAAAATAGCAGCTTAACGCTGCTGTGTTTCGTATGGTAAGTGTAGAGAACCGGAGACCCTTTTTTACTGAAAACGCGGCAATCCATCTCAGTCCTCATGGGTGACAAAGCACCCGCATTTTCATACAGAATCGAGGATAGATGTAGATGTCGCAGTAACCACTTACCATCAGGTGGACTGTGTGCTCGTTTGTCACCCTTATCCTATAAAAAAAATCAGCCTGACGAGAGTGGGAATACAATTAAATCAAATTCTCTGATGAATTTGATACAATCAATTGTATAAAAATTTAAGCGATATTGCAGATCAAACATTTTCACATATTATATTTATTTAAAAAATTTATTGTATTTCCTTAGAAAAAACTATACAAAGGGCAGACCTAATGCCCAAAGGCATTCTCTACCAGTCAACTCATGGGATCAAATATAAGAAGAGAATAATAGAATAATAATAGTATCCAAAATAAATACATATTATATGTGTAACAAAATATAATATAATATTGCAAGTAAATAAATATATATCTGTATATTTATTGTCTTTTTTGAACGATACCCCCATACTAGGATTTTCTTCCGTATCGTGGAGGCAGTTTACAAACATAAATTTGACAAGGACATACATCTAGTTCAGACCCGGAACAATTGTTTGCAGGCCATACAAATACTTGTACCGTGCGGGATTCGGACCAGCAGCCCAATACTGTATGTATTACATACATACGTCCTTTACATGTATTATTACATATGTATGTGGTCCTTTATATGCGCCCTCCTTTCTGCCAAGGAGGGTCGCGTTCGTATACGGCTTAGAGATCTCTAGTCAGATCGTTAAGCCAATTCCTAAAAGGTTGGGTTTAGTGGGTAAAAGTCGCCACATAACCACGCAGCCGGCTGCGTGGTATGCTATGAGCATTCCCAACCTCCCTCCCCCGCTTTCCGGAGGGTTGCCCATATTTGCGTCGGGCGCAAAAAAAAAATGCCGCGCAGCCCCAATGCGTGTTGGCGAACTTCCCATGTCTTCGAAATATTTCTTTTTCTTATTCCTCAGACATGCAGGTTTCCTCACAATGTTTTCCTTCACCGCCGAGTACGTGGTAAATCAGCACTTAAAATTGCAATTAACGATTTCATTGGTGCTGGCGGGGATCGAACCCGCGTTACTCGCGTTCTGTTATATTTACAGCGAGCGCGCCTCCCAAGTATACATAAATAAATAAACACAAAATTAACACAAACATATAAATAATTATAACACATTTATAATATTATCATAGAAGGGTTTAATACAAAAGCTTCTCGGACACAGATAGGTACGTAAATAGCCGCGTCAAAACACTTGTCAAGACAGCAGGAAATGATGATTCATGTTCGAATTTGAATCTGAGCCAACTCGCGAACGGGCTGATGTCGCCCAGGTGCTAATTAGATCTGATTTGTAGACGAGGATTCATATCCGGGCCCACATCAACAAAGATAAACATAACTTCAAATTACTTATTTCGAAATATAAAAAATCGTGTTTGTTTGTTTGTTTGTATTTTGTGCGCTGCCATACCGTTCGTCAGATTGCGGCAAAACTTTTGTCAACTTATTGCATGTTATAGGCATAGTCAATTAATTTACAGCAGATGACGCGCGTATCGTACCGATAAATTTATTTAAAGATGATATGACGTAAAGTGGTGGCCCAAAAGAACCTATCGGTCCATTTCGTCTCTTGGGCACCGTAAAAGAAAACTGTAGAAAAAGCAAGAAAGATCTTGCGGCCTCTATTAGATAGCGTTATACCATCTCGTAGATGCCCAAAGTTATATGCCCAGATCAGCCCCGGAGAGTAGCTTAACAAAGTTTTTAACGTGGTAGAGCCACGCTGCAACGATATTATGGTTGTATCACGAATGGGCCGCTCTCATAGACCACCAGCGTGTAATAGCCGTTTAATGATGCTTTCATTCGTATATCTCATCGAGGTTGGATTTAAATGCCTACATACAACCACTTACCATCAGGTGGACAGTGCTCGTTTGTCACCCTTATTCTATTTATTAAAAAAAAACTGCAAATTAATGCAGGTATGTGATCAGAAAAAATATTTAACATGTGTTTAACTACAAATTAACTATTTTCAGTTTTTTTTTCTTTACCTCTGTGATGTTAATTCCCTAAGGCTTCGATTTACACTGGGATTAAAATCCATGTTAGCTTACGACACTAACTGGATCGTTAGCTCGTAGTAGGTTACATTGAAACGGCATCGTTAGATCATCAGCGGCGTTACTGACCACAGAAGTGTTATTTGCGGTTAGTGCTAGCCTTTACAGTGTTCATATTACTTGATTAGATGAAACAAAACTGATGCCATTGCGAGCTATCGAGTTATAAAATTGAATAAATATATTACTTATTCATTATGGCCTGTGATTAAACGTGTTAGAGCTATGCTGCAGTTATATTATGGTTGCATCACGAATGGGTCGGCTAGACCGGGTAAAGACCACGCTCTCACAGAATACCAGCCTAAAATAGCAGCTCAACGCTGCTTTGTTTGGTAGGGTTAGTGGAGAGAACCGGAACCTTTTTTATTGGAATCGAGGCATTCCATTTTAGTCCTTAGAAGTGATAAAGCATCCGCATTGTTTTTATCGAAGATAAAATCTAGATGTTAACGGGCCACAGCATCTACTTACCATCAGATGGACTGTGTGCGTTTGTCGTCCTAATTCTATAAAAAAAATATTATAAAATATTTTACTGGCCATAGTTGCCACGCTTGGCGAACGGGTCACAAGCGCAATTCTGCTGCCCATCTTCTGCCTCAGTTTTCCTGTGTCGCCACTTGAGACCTACCCACCATATGAGGTAGTGGATAATTGGCACAGATCTATTAAATACAAGTTGTAACACTCTATTTCACCCCCTCAGGTGTTGAATCTACTAAAATCCTTTCTTAGTGTATGTTTACGTAAATAAAGGAGAATATATGCCAAATTTCAAGTCAGGAGTATAATCAGTCAGGCGTATAGTTTTGGAAATCTCGTGATGAGTGAGTGAGTCAATGGTATTTCGCTTATATATTTTAAGATAACAAATATTGTATTACCCAAAAAGGGTGGTTTAGTTGAAAGACACATATTTTAAATGAACACCTAATGTGACACATAAAATTTAAAAAGTTAAAATTACAGCCTTATAATACATCCCAATTCTAGGCACAAGCCTCCTCCATTTCTGAGAGGGTTATAGCGCAAGGAATTGTTCGCCGCGCTGCCCCAATGCGGGTTGGTGAAGTTCACACGTCTTCGAAATACTTTTTTTCTTATTTCTCAGACATGCAGGTTTTCTCACTATGTTTTCTTTCACCGCCGAGCACGTTATGAATCAGCACTTAAAATTGCAATGAACAATTTCATTGGTGTCGGCGGGGGTCGAACCCGGGTTGCTCGTGTACTGTGAACAGCGAGCGCGTTAGCCCCTGTAAATTTTAGAGCTCCCACGGCTCTGTAAGACTTAACTTACAATAAATAATAAATATTTTAAACTTTAATTCTTTTACTTCATCGCTTCATAGTAATCTGTACATTTTAATATACTTTAAGTTAACAATGCTTGTATATTGGAAACGTAATTGCTTTCTCGGAAAAGTCTCTTACGATTTGGATGAAATTTTATATTTAGAAAATATTTTCAATTTTGTCTAGATAGGTTTCAACAATGAGATATTTTTTTCCAACACCGAGCAAATCTCTAACGGCCTACGACTTGTAATAAGTAAAAGTAATTTAAAACGGAACGTAAAGGACAACGAGACGTGTCTTGCATAATGGACGATACACACGGTCAGTTCAACTGATCATTCCAACTGATCAGTTCTAACTAGGAACGTTAATATTATTTAAAATACCACATTTTCGATGTATCGATAATTATAAATATATCAATATTGGAGTTTTATATGTGAATTTATCTATCGATATATTTTCTCCTGTATCGTGGCAGTTTACATACATAAATTGCACAAGGACAAACATCCAGACCCGGAACAATTATTTGTAGGCCATACAAATACTTGTTCCGTGCGAGATTCGCACCCGCGACCCCCAGCGCAACCGCTCATTGCTAAGCCACTGCGCCACGGAGTCTAGCATTATAATTTATAGTGTATTTTTGTAGGTGGTACTCTATTTTTTTTGAGCTGTTGTGGACCTTGAAGTCCTCCTGGATAGATACTACCCTCTTAGCTATTTCTTGCTCCAAGTAGCAATGCACGCACTGCTGTGTTTGGGTTTGCAGGGTACAACGAACCAGTACAATTACGGCATTCCATAACATCAGACATGTGTCAATCGTGAATGATTCGTTCATCTGACCCAGGTCGCACAATATATTGGGTATGTTCCGAAATACAACGCAGTGTACTGTCCAATGCTAATGACGTATCATTTGACACTTTATTGTACTAGCGTGCCGCTGCCATATTGTGTCGGATATCCGGCCATAATAAAACAATTTTTAATTGTGTGTTTGCCGAATGAAGCATGCCAGAATTTGTTTCTATTTATTCAAATACAAAAAATTATAGAATAATTGATGGTATATCCATTAGCAGGATATAATGATTTTTGGAGCACAAAATGACAAAATAATCGCCAACACTTTTCCAAATGGCGCAAAAGTATGACGTCATATACTGTCCAATGTTTTGGAACGAATCACCAGTATAGCGTCGATTCATGACGTCATTTGCGTTGGACAGTACACTGCGTTGTATTTCGGAACATACCCATTGTTGATTGCAATAAATTTTTTTGAATGTTCTGGATCAAACGATTAACAGGAGCTACGACCGAAGAGTATAATAGTAATGTCCGACGATTGACATTATCGAGCGGGTCTCGCAGATCACAGAGTACTGAAACTAGAAATGATCCATTGAATGATCGACCCGAATGACCCGGTTCGCGCAACAAAACTTGATTGACCGGATCACTAGAAATGAATGAACGACACACGTCTACATCAGATCATAATCTTTAGAGTCGTCAATGCATCTGTAGACTTCTTTGTTTGAAGTTGGATGCAGGTGTACACGTGCTGCAATAACCACTTAGCATCAGGTAGACTATATGTAAGTTGCTGTCATTTCTAATTATTTTAAAGTAATATAAAAACGCAAAAAAAACAGACTACTTATTTAGATAGGGGATCGTTTTGTTTGATTTTTTGATTTGATTATGACATAATCACAACACCTATAATGTAAGAACACTTAGTTGAAGTTTATTTTCTGGAGATTAAATTTTTTTAACTTACTCAAGAGTGTACCTCTTCAGACAAACTTACGTACACCCGCAGAGATATGCGCACCACTAATTGGGATTCACCGACCTAGACAAGTAATGACGTGATAGTACCTATTCGTAAGTTATCGCTGTGTTAGTAGCACATCCTGGCCACTTTCCACAAAATATATTATTGGAAAACATTGACCTAGACATTTGATAACGCGACAGTACCTATTCGTGGGTTATTGCCGTGTCATATCCTGGCCACTCTCCGTAAATGTACGAAACAAGCACGTGGCATCGCGCTTCAATAGCATTAACTAACTAATGGTACTGACAGACGTGCTCAAAAAAGCATGCTCATCAATTATTTCAAATTAGCATGTTCTGCAACTGTTCAGATTTGCCAGCAATAAGCACGCTTAAAGCATACCCAAAAATAAGCATGCTCAAAGCAACTTTTGGAGACGTACTATACCACTAGGCTCTTGACCAAAATGTATGTACAAAGATATAGTGACAGTGCTATCCGTACAGAACTCAATTAAATAATCATATTGAAATTAATCATAAGCAAACCTATTCCGACGCGCTCGAGGCACGCCCTCTTCTAACCGCGCCTCAGGTAGCATGCTCGAAAATCAAACCTCGTTTGATTTTTGAGCACGCTCAGAAAGCATGCTCATTACTAGCAATGAGTGTACACACGTACTACTAATGAGCACTTGCTCAATAAAATCATGCTTTCGTGCTAGTAATGAGCACGTCTGTCCGTACCTTAAAGTCTAAATCACGCTATCGAAAGCTTCCAAACACCATTTTTTTTCTTTAAATAAGCCAGTGCATTACCTTAATCCCACCAGGTGGCAAGTGGTGATGAAGCCCTAGATTGTAAATCACACTGTTTCAGCGTAACAAAAGCCTATTCACTCTTGCCTTGAAGACGGCAAAAATTGTATTTGGATGGAAAGACAAACGCTGGCAAATAACACACTTCTCTTTGCTGTACGCATTACGAAAGATGAAGCAAACCTAAATAATACCCAAATATATACATATAACAAGCTCCATACTACCACATGGAGTCAAAGACTGCTATGTACAATCCGCACGGATAAAGAATGGGATTAGAAATGGCGCCTCATCGAGCTCGTAACGTCAACACGTACAGTAGCAATACCGAAAACAAACTAATCACGGTATATCGTTATAACGTTATATTATACGGTTAATTGGAAATTTTCGATTAATGGGAAAATATTTAAAAGAATTGTATACGCAAGTACGTACATTAACTTTAAAATAATATTTATAACTAGCGATCGGCTCTGGCTTCGCCTGTGCGGGATCTACTAATGGCGTTATTTAGGCTTAAGATAATCATTAAAGACAATAATCAACATTTCTATTTTAGCAAAATCTCAAAATTTTTTGGATAAAATTTTGTCAAGAACATTTCTGATATTCCTCTCTATGCGTTCGTAAAGTTTTATTACAATAGGTTTAGGCATTCCCAAAATTAGCTCGAACAGACAGACAAACGAAAAAAATGTTACTTATGTCTCAATGGTATTTTATACAAAAATTAACAAACAGAATCAATAATAATTACGAACACTCTCAGAACGCGTCGTAGCTCACAAATCAGCGGAAATCGGACTGAATTTTTTTTCGGACACAGAACGTACGAAAAACTTATAACGCAACGTAATTTTTGTGGTCTTTACCGGCGGGTGTGTATAGATATCGACCGTGTGCGAGCGGGAGGTGAATAGAGGCGACGCCATTTTCAATCCCATTCTTTAACCGCACGGGTAATATGCTACTAGGCGGGCTATACGGTATGATCCACTGCGCACTACAGTTAAAAGTTAAAGTTACAGCCTACATATGTACGTCTCACAGCTGGGCACAGGCCTCCTCTCATTTTTAAGGGGGTTTTAGAGAAAAGAAGTGCCCGCCGCGCTGCCCCAAAGCGTGTTGGCGAACTTCACATGTCTTTGAAATATTTATTTCTTATTTCCCAGACATGCAGGTTTCCTCACGATGTTTTCCTTCACCGCCGAACAGGAGATACATCAGCACTTCAAATTGCACACTAATTTACGGTCAATTCTCTACAACCCCTTTAATCGGCTGTCAGCGGCCGAGAAAACTTTGTTTTTAAACCGCAAACGTCGTTTTTCTAGCATTGTTTTTTAATGTCACTAAGAAAACGCTGCCATTATTTATGTGTGCACGTTGCTTTGTCAACGTGATTTAAAGTTTATTTTGCAGTTGCCTAAACACAGTAACTGTCGTAAATTAATATACAACTGCGTGGCACATTTACCACGCCAGCTACACGCCAGTGCCCGCGCGATTTACCGTTGTGACACTGTTTTAGTTAGAAATTATCTATCTATTATCTATCTAGTAGTATACATATGTGGCACGACGACAGCGCCGCCACATCACATCGCAGAAGACGATTCTCAGTAGTGAATGGTAGGGGTTCTAGAGGATAATGACGAGGGATGGAAGTTGTCGTTTCTGAAGGTTGTTGGTTGCGTGTTCACATCACGTCGCGTGGTCACCACTGTGGCCGTAGAAGGAAAAGGGGAGATCTCCCGCAGACAAGGTGATCTGCCCTGGGAGCGACCAACGCTCCGAGTGGTAGTTCGGAGTTGTTCTATATATACTGTTTATACTTCGGAACTTTAATAGCGCGATTTAGGCTTCGATGTGTTTTTTGCTTGTGGCGCGACGACAGCGCCGCCACACATACAAGTCTTTGCATGGAGCATAGACCACTCAACGGGGTTTAACACCTTGCCCGTCGGAATGTCTCCCCTTTTCCAAATAATACCAAGCCCACATTCATAGATTTGTGTATGTGAACGGTGTCGTTATAAGTTTGAGTGAATTATACAATAACAACATGCATGTACATCCTTCGGCTAAGAAGTAAGAAAGAATTGCTATAATATTTTTTTGATATATGCCACATAAAAATGTAGGAACTGTTTTTCCGCCCAGGAGTATTTATAGATACATATAACCTTTTTGACTTTTTGAACCATATAGAGTCAATAAGATTACGGGTTGTGAGGCATTCCATCTTAGTTCTAACAGGTAACAATGCATCATACTCATTAGGCTGTAGTAACTAATTACCATCAAGTGGGCTGTTTAGTGTAGCTTATTTAGGAAGGACCACCCTCTCACAGACTACCAGCACGAAGAAACATCTTAATGCTGCTGTTTCATATTGTGAGTATAGAGAAAACAGAGACCCAGGGTCCTCAGGGGTGGAAGAGGTAATAACGCATTTTGATTCTACATGGCCTTTACTTGGCCACTTCAGTTCACAGATCCATTGGGCTTGTTACTCTAGTTCTACTGAGGATATCTTCATAACAATGTCTTTCACACAGGGAAACTCTGAACAATAACCCTTTATTTTTATCAAAATATGTTTTTTTATAGAATAATAAACAATCCCGCAGTTCATCTGATAGTAAGTGGATACTGTGGTCCATATACATCTACATCTATCTTCGATTAAGCATTAAAATGCAGATGCGTTTTCACCCTTGATGACTAGAATTGGATTTCCCATTTCCAGTAAAAAGGGTTTTTGGATCTCTACACTCACCATACGTAACACAGCAGCATAAAGCTGCTATTTTATGCTGGTATTCTGGGAGAGCGTGGTCCTTCTCTGATCAAGCTGACCCATTCATGCTAGCTGCAGGATGGCTCTACCACAAAAAATAATTAATAAGTAGGTAATAGAGTTCTCATCAATTTGATACTTATTGACTAGAATCGTAGGTATAGTACCGCATCATGAACACATTTATTCATTCACACATTACCTATCAAAAGTCATTGAGTGCTGGACATGCCCAACCCCCATAGTTCGCCTTACAAGGGTATATTTACCTAATTAGCAGCCCAGGCTTAGTAGAGTGTATAGCTAATGGGTTGTTATTATCTGGAAGATGGTATGCCCCATTTTCTGTTTCATTTCCATCTGTCGCCATTTACAGCATCCATGAGACAGTTAGTACACAAATTATAACAAAATTAACATTTGTTAATGTAATACACATGTACTTCAAGCAACAAATGCATAGGTACATAAAAAAATGTATAAAATATAATAATAATCAAAATATAAATAACTAACTATAACTAACTATACTAACAACATTCAAAAATAAGGTGGAGGTTCTCAATTCGATTTAGAGTGTATTTTTTTAAGTGTGTTACCTCAGAACCTTTTTCTAGGTTAACTTTGTTTGAAAGCCGGTGCTTCTCATGTGATCCCATATAAATTTGATCAAGATCTGACAAGTAGTTTTTGAGTTACCCTTAATAATGTGTATTTAATTGACTTTTACTACATTGATGATGTTCTCATTTCATTTATATTGAAATTGGTTGTACAAAATTTTTAATTTTTAATTTTTTCCACTTGTTTATTTAAAATACAATCTAATCTGTTCTAAGCCAGTGATCTACAGTCCCGACTGGTTATAGTAAGAGGTAATACAGCTAAAGATTCTAAAGCATACTGCCTTAACAAAACCTTATTCACTCATTGTAATCAGATGAAAAAACCGATGCTGGCAACTTATTCCACCTCTATGCTGTACCCATATTCATCATTTGTTACATAATTTTTTAGTAACCGCCTTTTCTTTTTTAGCATGCTACACATATCAGCCGACCACACAATTAACATCTCAATTGTGCCAACAAACAACTTATTTGGCAGAATATCATCATATTTGTTGATGTACTGCAGTACTGAGCTCATTATTCATTTTTTTTTACTAAATTAGAAATGACAAAATTGCTGTTCACTTGTTGGTAAATCGATACTGCAGTCTATGGACAAATGCTACCAACTTCAAAAAGTTACCTAGAGATGCATTTCACCTCTGAGGATTAATATGGAGATAATTAAGATGGAATGCATGACAACCTGTTATTATACTGCACACATACAGCCATGTGTTTACTGCTGCATAGCAAAAATTGGTAAAAGGGATCTTACCAGATCAACTCTTAGACAGGTTAGGAATCCTAATATCATATCACCAAATGTTACCGTTTAAAATTGTAAATTAATTTTTTTACTAAATAATACTCTTTCTGTTACTAAATAATAGAAATACATAAATAGAATAATAGGCAAGGGGATGGTACCTACCAAGAAGGACTCAAAAAGAGAAAAGGTGCCTTACCACTGACATAAAGGTGCCATACTAACTACATTTCAAATGAAATAATCTTAATGGAGTATATCAGATATATACAGATATTTTTTAATGCTAACTATTCACTGATGCCAGCTGGGTTGGAAACCAGGTTACTGGCGTACTGTGAAATTTAAAGAGAGAGCTTTATGCCTGAGCTAACACAGTTCTGTTGACTTACCATATACTTGCTGGTGAAAAAAAAAACATCATGAAGAAACATGCATGTCTAAAAAAAACGATTTCGAAGGCATGTGAAGCCCTGTACCCAAGAGTGGAATGTATATAGGATAGGCTGTTACTTTATTTTTATGCTAGCTCCTCAATAATAAAGAACCAAAAAATTTGATTTGGCATAATGTAGGTGTTTACATAACTAATGCAACTAAATTAATTTCAATAAAAATGAATAACATATGCATTAAAAAGTATTTGTAACAACGTACAAACAGGGTATTTTTATGGATCCTTTGTTTATTTCTGGACTGTAATTAGACCTGAAAATTAGTACCAGCCTATATCTAAGGGAAAAACTTGAAGAGAAAAAATGTTAGTACCCTCAAATATTTAATTGAAAAGTTTAATAGGAGGAATTGTGAATCTAGTATAGAGGTTCATAAATAAAGGACAGTGAAGGAATTCTAATAAGACTGTTCATTCTATATTCCCCCAAATTTGTTATCACTCACCATCTTGCCAAGGGTTGGCAGGCTCGAAGTACTGTGTCACCAACTGCTCCTCTTTCGGGAACGAGACTTTCCTCGGAAGTTTAGTCGCCTTTTTCTCACATATTTCACTATTTAGCTCACTGTTGTTTTTACTAATCACAATATCAGATATTTCTTCACTCGTTGTCGGACATGTCGTGTCTTTATCATCGGCAGACATATCTAGCGCGTAAACTTCTATCACACAACACCACTAACGACAACATTTAGCAAATATTATCCCTTTTACACGCGAATTCACAATTTAAATATTATTGCTGACACAAAGCGCGCGCGTTATTACACATATTGCATTCTCATTACAGCACTATATCAATCGCGCCGTTCATTGCGTATTTTTTCAGATTTCGTTGCTTTTTTAGGTTTTTTGTGGCACGATTCAAATCAAAACATTCTGCACCGTTCTTATGCCGTTTACCGCCATATTGGATTGAAGAAGACAAAAGGATAGATTACAACAAATTCCGCTAGAGGGCGATCCAGTTTTGTGGGCAATCTTTTGGAACAATGTTGGCAGCATAAAAAATCAATAACATTACTTTTTAACAATTTCAAATATTTTTAGAAATAACTACCAATATTTTTACTTCTTTTTTGGTCTAGTTTTCTTTGAAAAAAAAACAGGATTTATAATAGATTTTGAAAATATTTTAAATATAAATTATATTTGCTATTGAACGATAGATGGCTCTATAATATTTTATAACAAAATTCTAAAAACAAACGAAACATAAATAGAGCAGAGGCAACGAATAAATCAAAATCAAAGATGTCTCTTCATTTAATAAAAGTGTTTTTACAAACTTCTCAGGAGGAAATGACAAAAAATAATAAATGAAATTTTTACTAGAAATTGCTCTTACCGTATCCATACTTGTATGAAATGAACGTGTGATATAAAAACGTAGTGATTATATGTGTATATACACTTTGCTTGCATTAGTAAATAGTACTAATGACGGTGATTAGTATTCAGTCAGTTTTTCATTTCTTCAGAAATTATGTTCATACCATAAAACCATAGGTTAGTAAGTAGAACATTATGTCCATGTACGTGCCAACAAATTTGTAAGCCTCATTCAGTGCCTTGCCCGCCCATGGGCGGGCGAAACGATTTTATTGACATACCGAGCCTGGCCATGGGCAGGCGGATTTCAAACCTTAATAAGTATGCCAAATAACATGAAAAATTATAAGATTTTGTCGAATAACTCTTTTTATTTTGATTGATTCGTTAACAAAACGGCCTGTGGATATCTAAGATTTTAGAAAAGGACAATTCTCACCTGTCATGCCTACCCCGCACATGGGCGGGCGGTACGCGTATTTAGAATTAACAAACCTTTTGTTAAAATTTTAATAAGAACCTATAATTTTAGTAGAAATAATAACAAATAAAGTAATAAAGATATTAATAGTTATGTTGCAACCATCCGCTAATTAAATACAATGATGTGTCTTACCTAGATTTAAGAGAGCACCTCCCGCTCTCCCTCAATTGCGTGCACTAATCCCGTCGTACATAACGTCCCGTCCTACATCGAAATTTAAAAAAAAATGGCTTCTCCATATTAAGCCGCCGATGAGCTGAAACGAGATTGTGTGGAGATTTTTTTTGAAATTCGATATAGGTCCCATAGAAGTTGTAGTTTTTGAGCAATGAAATCACTTCCTAAGAGGATTACCTGCTTTTTTGTAACACCTTGTAGATAAGGCAATATACTGTCGGTAACTAGGAAGCAAGATAAGAATGCAGATAATGCTCTACATAATAAGAGCAGATCGGTATTTGTCACTTTGGAAATAGACAAAAGTGCCGACACCTTTGTTTTGGTCGCCGACAATATACAATTTTTCGGTATGATTTATGATTTAATTTTGGCTAATGACCTATTTCAGATTGTGGTTTAATACAGATAAGATCGTAAACTGTCGGTAAATAGGAAACAAGATAAGAATGCAAATGGTGATCTGAACAAAAAGAGCCGGTAATATCTTTTGTTATTGATACCAATAATTTTACAACTTGCATGATTTAACGTAAGTAGCATATTACAGAAAAAAATAGTCTACGGAAAAAAGCTTTCCCTCGCATCTTAACGTTCGTGGTTTTCACAACTTGAGTTTTGCTGAGTGTTTTGGAAGTTTGTTTGCTGTTTCACTTAGTGCATCGAGTTGAGAATGCAATAGAAGTAAGACGTGAAGACTTTTTTTTTTCATAGAAGAGGGGCAAACGAGCACGCGGCTCACCTGATGTTAAGTGACTCGCCCATGATCAACCGCAACTCCAGGGGAATTGCAGATGCGTTGCCGGCCCTTTAGAAAGGAATAAGCTCTTTTCTTGAATGTCCCTAGGTCGTATCGGTCCGGAAAAATCACCGGTGGTAAACTATTCCACAGAGAGGTCGTACGCGGAAGAAAGATTTGAAAGAAAAAGCCCTAAATGTGTGCTTTTATATTCCATATTAGATTTCCTTGTACCAATATGAGCTTAAATCTATCTTATACCTATGCTGCACTTAATGTATCGGGAATGGAATATTTCCACTGTTCCTGTCATATTAAAATCTTTTTAATTGAACTCCTTGGTTTTAATAATCAAGTAGGTACCATTTATTTGTTTAAAAAAGATTCTCGGTTTTGTCACAAGGTTTTGTCAAACTTGTTTAGTCGTTGAGAAATTGGAATTGACTCGAGAAAATTCAAGAGCGATGATTTATTATGACTTTCGAAGTGGTTTAACACAAAAACTGTGTGTTGACCGGATGATTTCTGCATTTGGTGATGAAGCCCCATCCAAAACCACAATTTATCGCTGCTTTGCTGAATTCCAACGTGGTCGTGTCAAGCTCAGTGATGATCCCCGTCAAGGTCGTCCAAAAACTGCAGTCACCCAAGAAAACTTTGATGCTGTGCGTAAGCTGATTGAAGAAGATCGACATGTGACATACCGCAAAATTCAGGCAAATTTAGACATTGGCATGAGTCAAATACAAATAATCTTGCATGAACAATTAAGTGTAAAAAAGTTGTTTTTCCGATGGGTACCGCATTCGCTCTGTGAAGAGCAAAAAGCGGCTCGCGTTACTTGGTGCGTCGAACTCTCGAAAGATTCCACGCAGGATCCTCAAATGCTGTATACAACATCGTATCAGGTGACGAATCCTGGATATACGCGTACGAACCCGAAACAAAAAACCAGTCACGAGTTTGGGTGTTCGAAAATGAGTTAAAGCCAACAAAAATTGTTCACTCATGGAGTGTTGCAAAAAAAATGGTAGCCACGTTTGTCTCCAAAACCGGCCATGTTACGACTATTCCTCTTGAGGGACAAAGAACGGTTAATGCAGAATGGTATGCTAGCATTTGTTTGCCACAGGTCGTTTCTGAACTCCGTAAAGAGAACTGCAACCGCCGCATCATCCTCCATCACGACAATGCGAGTTCTCACACCGCACACAGAATAAAAGAGTTTTTAGAGCAAGAAAACATAAAATTATTAGACCATCCGCCGTACAGCCCCGACCTAAGCCCTAATGATTTCTATACTTTCCCTAAAATAAAGAATAAATTACGTGGACGGAAATTTTCATCACCTGAAGAAGCTGTGGACGCCTACAAAACGGCCATTCTGGAGACCCCAACTTCCGAATGGAATGGTTGCTTCAATTATTGGTTCCATCGTATGGAAAAATGTGTCAAATTTCGCGGAGAATACTTCGAAAAGCAATAAATACATTTTTAAATAGTAATGTTGTGTCACTTCCTTGATTCCCGAAATTTTCAGTGCCGCCCTCGTACGCAGGTTAACATTCATTTGCTTCGTCTTAATTGAATTAGCTGAAAGTTTTGCCTTACCTTCACACGCCATTAATAATTCGGTTAACTACAAGGTGGCCCATAAGTCGTTAGAAATGTAAATTTCGAATAAACTACAAAAGGCGCGCATGAGTGGCGCGCGCGGTGCGGGGGGAGTACCGACGGTTTCTGGGAATTCAGTCGCCATGGAGCGTTTCACCGGTGCGGACCGTGCATTTTGTGTGCGCGAGTTTTATCGAAACAATGATTCGGCTACCATTGCGCGGCGTAAATTTCGAGAATATCAGAATTTACGCTACTTTAAAGACATTCCAAGTGTTCAAACGATTAAGAACTGAGTTATTAAGTTCGAAGAGAGTGGTTCGACGTTGGATAAACAACGGTCAGGTCGACCAAGGACATCACGGACGGAAGAAAACATCGATGTAGTGAAACACTCAATTCGTGAAAATCCTACCCAGTCTACTCGTAAGCGTTCCAGTGCATTAAACTTACCCAGAACATCGTTACAGCGAATTTTAAAGAAAGATTTACATCTTCACCCGTATAAGATTCAGTTAGTACAGGAATTAAAAGATACTGACACTATCCACAGACTAAATTTCGCAAATGAAATGTTGAACCGCTTTACTTCGTTTAATAACGTGTTATTCTCTGATGAGGCTCACTTTCACATCAACAGCCATGTCAATAAGCAAAATTGTCACTACTGGAGTTGCGAAAATCCAAATCGCAAACATCAAAAGCCCTAACGTAGCCCTAAAGTGACAGTTTGGGCGGCTATGTCAGCGCATGGCATTATAGGCCCTTACTTTTTTGAGGACGGCAGAGGCCGCGCGCTTACTGTTACTTCACAACGGTATGTAGCTATGATCCAGGACTTTTTTACACCAGAGTTGCAGAATTTTCCAGGCTTCAATACGCGGACCTGGTTTCAACAAGATGGAGCAACTGCCCATACCTCTAACGTCGCTATGCCGGTCGTCCGTCAACTTTTCCCTAATAAAGTGATCTCTCGAAAAGGAGACATTTATTGGCCACCACGTAGTCCAGATCTGACCCCAATGGACTTTTTCTTATGGGGTTATCTTAAGACTAAAGTGTACGAAACCAACCCGCGGACAATTGACGTCCTGAAAGAAAATATCCAAAGAGAAATGGCAAACATTACAGAGCTTACTTGCCGCGCAGTGATGGATAATTTTAAACGTCGCTTACAGGAGTGCCGCGATCGTAACGGATTACATTTAGATGATGTAATTTTCAAAAAATAATTCCCATTTTATAAGGATTATGACAACATAAAAACCTTTTTCATAATGTCATGAGTTTTTTTTAAATTATTTTTTTACATTTCAAGGGACTTATGGGCCACCCGGTACAACAATTGCAAATGAAACTGACACAATTTTTTTTACAACTAACACAAAAATATATGCAAACACGCTCGACACAACTCACAGAACATGTAATTAGACATTAAAAATATCTCATGTCGAAATCTAAGGTTTCATGCCGAAACCGCCGATGGGCGGGCCAAGATATTTTATCGAGATGCCGGACCCGCCGATGGGCGGGCTGAATACCAGTATAAGGTGGCATGGGGTAATGTTGTCATTTCCTAGGAAGGCAGTGAATGGGCAGTGAAGAATCCAAACACACAGTTTAAACTCTAGAAAATCGGATCCTTATCAATAAATTTCGAGTGAGATGTTTAAACATTCATTACATATATTTTTTTTTCAATTCCTTCCTCTAATATTTTTTGAAATGAAAAGGCTTTTGCGACAAAAATAATATTTAAAAAAGAGTCTCATTGGTTTTTTTACTGGAACTAGTTATAAAGCTTAAAATCCTTTTTTAAAGTATTTGTGTAATCTACATTCAATATAAATATTTTATTATTTAAGAAATGATGATTAAAGATCCACGAAAACGCTTAAAGCGTACAACCCTTAAATGAAATGAGTAGTTACGTTGTACCAGTTCTGGCGCACTTGTAGAAAGGTTGTACCAGTTCTGGCGCACTGAGTCACAAGTACGACGTTCGTCGACTCACGACCCTAAAAAAAAAAAAAAAAAACAAAAAAGGTTTTGGCATGCTCTGATCACGAATCTGCGGTCCATTTTTGCGTAGGATGCACGGTTCCGGAGATGTGCAGATCAATTAACTCTTATCTAATTGATATCCGCTTCGAGCCTCCACCGTCATTAGCGCTCCATTGTTCTTATCTACTTATCTATTGTTCATTCAATACCGTCATTATCTATTCTTCCTCAGCGTGGTGATATTGTTATATACTCCTTTGTTCCTATCTACACTAATCTGACTCATTAATAAAACACATTACCCAATTTTGTTAAAATTTTTATTTATAAAATACAAAATCTTATTACTTATTATCTATAAAATAGGAGCGAAACATCTCATCCACTAAAATATCGTTGTACAATGTGTTCCCTGTAAATATACTCGTAAAACTATGCATTGAACATCCCTGAAACTTATATAGCAAATACATTAAGCAATATTCGCCACAAACTGAAGTCCACTCATTCTGAATCCTATCAACATTCCAGTTCCATCTTTTACAATTTCTTTAAAAAAACTCTAGATGATATCGTACAGGTGCCCGTCCGAATGAATCAATCAATCAAATATTGACCGACGTCATTCGTATCGATATATAAAGCTACCCAATGTGACCCTGGTTTATCATCTGTATGCAAATTGCATATTATATACGTTGGTACGTGGGTGTACATGGGTAGTTTATTGGCAGCATAAACATTATTTTCTAGAGTGGGGTGAATCTTTTTCAGATGTTGTTGTACATCTAGTGTATCCATAATATTACTGCTATTAGTAGATTATTACAGTACCAATCTACTCAATGACTAATATAGGAATGATCAATTATAGTGATATCTAAATATTAAATTACATTCTTTGTGTTATACAAATCGTATTTGAGTCACCAATACACTGAACAAGACACGACAGGAAGGACGTAGGAATGTAGAGATAAGCAACAGAATGTAAGGTAAGCTTGTTGACGCATAAAGATACTATCAATTCTACTGCAGAAATTCTTTAGATTAGAATTATTACTCACTGGTACTATATAAGACCAAGCAACTGCAGTCATGGAGTTAGTGTATGGTCGTTTGACCGCAGTGGATCTATCAATACTACGTTTGTGTTACTTCAACGCATCAAAGGCCATGGATGTAAGTGTTTATTTTATTGACAAACTTACTTTTCTTTCTGTTATTTTCTTACGTGTGTATGATTTAGTGTTAACAAATTATATTTAAATATTATGTATGTGTATATGGTTAAGCCGTGGTAGCTCAGATGGTTAGCGCAAAATGTAAAATTCACAGTACGCGACCCGGGTTCGATCCCCGCCGGCACCAATTAAATTGTTAATTACAATTTTAAGTGTTAATTTACCACGTGCTCAGCGGTGAAGGAAAACATCGTGAGGAATGCATGTCTGAGATAATTTCGAAGGCATGTGAAGTTTGCCAACACGCATTGAGGTATCGCAGCGAACATTTCCTAGCCCTAAAACCCTCTCAGAAATGAGAGGAGGCCTATGTTCAGCAGTGGACTTTAATAGGTTGTAACTTTAGTTTTTTTAACTTTTATGATTAAGTGTTACCAAATTGACATTAACATGATAACTGTGTTGTTGCAGAAATCATTGAGCTTCGATGAAAATACATATAAACAGTATTACTACTCGCCACTCTCCCCTCAAGAAGAGAGTGATGACATCGTCATTAATAATAACACATGCGATGGTGGAAAAAGAAAATCGCAATCGATTGATCATTTTTTTGAAGCTGAATCAAAAATAAAAAAGAGGAAGCTGTTATCATCAACCGTAGCACGAGCCGCTAGAGATGGTGTATCATACATTTCTACTAATTCTGACGATGGAGACCAAGCGACGCATCTCATCAAAATTGAAATGTACGATATGAAGAAGCTATCCAAGATTCCAACTACTGATCATTGGAAACATGCTTCCACGAGGATTAAATATTACGTAAAGACTAATAAGGATAGCATCTACGACAACACAAACGCCCTCGTGTACAATATTACAAAGACAATAGCAGAAAGTGAAAAAGTTAAAAAATACTTTTTTAACAATGACAGTCATTAATAATAATAATAATAATAATAATAATAATAATAATAATAATAATAATAATAATAATAATAATAATAATAATAATAATAATAATTTATTGAGAAATAAAGCCTTAAACATAAGACAATGTTATCGCAGATTAATTGTGACAAAATGGCTAGCATAAGGGACTTAAAGATAAGTTGATCCCCTGACTTTCATGCTAGGACAACCTGTGTTATGAAAGTCAGTGGTTCGGCTCCTTAAAACGTATTCTATATAACAGCATAGCGAGTTGATTTAATTGGTGATTACATTATTGCGAGCATTTGAAGAGCAGGCAGTTAAGGAAAAAGAAAATACAAAAAATAAAATAAAAATAAAATAAAAAGTAAACAGCATAATGATGATAATGTATGGCATGGGTAGTGTGTGTGTGTGTGTGTACGTGTGTGCGTGTGTGTGTGTGTGTGTGTGTGTGTGTGTGTGTGTGTGTGTGTGTGTGCGTGTGCGTGTGCGTGTGCGCGTGTGTGCATGTGTATGTATACAGTTTGTAGGGTTTAGGATATTAAAGCTTCAGTGGCACTGTAATTTAATTCATTAAGGTACGAAATTACCTTTTTTTTAACTTCATAGGCGTTCAACTTATTTATCTTTAACGTTTTATCGAGTTTATTGTATAACCGCGAGCTTGACGAGGATAATTGCTTTTTAGCAAAAGAAGTCCTACATGTTTTGACAGGACATGCTGCTTTTTGACGTCTCCTTGGCGTGAAAGAACTATTTGGAGGTACAGTAGAGTGTAGATGCAAAATTGAGCGAAGGATGTAAAGTTGCCTAACTGTAGGTACATTACAATCCTTATAAAGTTGTGCGGTCGGGTATCTCCAAGGCCGCCTATGCATAACCTTTAACACTGCCCTCTGTGCGCGCTCAACTTTAATGAAGGTGGTCTTAGAGGCACAACCCCATATCGGGATACAATATGAAATGATTGACTCACAAAGGGCGGTGTACACAGATGACAGGATATCTGCATCAGCGGAACTACGTAATGTTTTAAAGATGTAGATTAGGTTACGTAACCGACTTGCAACGGATTCTACTTGACTATACCAGTTCAAACAATTATCCACTTGAATACCCAAGTATTTAATGGTAGGGGTTCTTTGCAATTTTGGGCAATTACAATGAAAAGTCCCATTGGAACAATTATGAGCACGCATATCGAAGCACTCGCTTGGTGGTTGTGCAGAGGGTCTTATAGAAAAGGTTATTAATTTAGTCTTATCTATATTTAAGGTTAGAAAATTACGATTTAGCCACGTCATAACCATTCTAAAATTATTCTCTGCCATCATAATTGTATCGGACCAGTTATTCCCAGAAACAACAAGGACCGTGTCATCAGTATAAGTAACAATACGGCAATCAGATAGAGGTAAGTCACAAAGCTCATTTACGTAGGTCAGGAATAACGTGGGCCCTAAAATGCTACCCTGAGGAACTCCAAATTCAAGGGCTTCGGGTTTGCTGACAAAAGAGTCTATCTTTGTGCACTGCGTCCTACCTGATAAGTAATCAGCAAATATTTCCAGGATACGACCCCTGATACCCAGCATTTCCAACTTATTTAACAGTATTGGGACAGAGACAGTATCGAATGCCTTAGAAAGGTCCAGGAAAATACCCAGACAATTCCTGCCTTCGTCGAGTTCGGTGACTACATGCTCTACCAGGGAAGCAACAGCATCCTGGGTAGACCTGCCCCTTCTAAAGCCAAATTGATTTTTGGAGATTAAGCTATTAGATTCAAGAAAGCGAACCAGATAGCGATTTAGGATACGCTCAAATACTTTAGACAGAGCGGGCAGGACAGAAATTGGGCGGTAATTTGTGACATTGCGTCTGTCCCCACTTTTATAGATGGGGTGTACAATTGCCCTTTTCAGGGCGACAGGAAACTTCCCAGTGGATATCGCCAAGTTACATAGGTGAGTAATTATAGGTGTAAGAACTGGGTTTGATTTAAAAATTTGGGCTGGTATGCCATCCCACCCGACAGCACTGTCATTTCTTAGGCTCATAATAGCATCATGTACTTCATCTTCATCGATTTCGAGGATGACCATAGAATGTGAAGGAGAGTGCAAGAAGTTAGGTGGTGAGTCAATGGATTCTAAATTTGATTTAATTTTATTTGCAAGTTCTTTCCCTATATTTGCAAAGAATGAATTTACGGCATCAACTGATATTTTAGCATCATCGCACAAATTTAAAAGTTTTAATGGTGGTATACTTACTTTATTTGTATTTGTAACCATTTTAATAATTTCCCAGGTTTTTTTAGGACTTTTCTTAGCCTTGAAAAGTTCAGATCTCTCGTAGTCTCTCTTGAGATTTTTTACAAGATTAGTACAAAAATTCCTGTAGCGTTTGTAAGTTTTTTCCAGTATCACGTTATTTGGGTTACGTTTGACATTTTTATGCATGCGGTCTCTGTTTCTAATGCACCTCAATACTCCTACAGTTATCCAGGGCTTTATTGTTCGTTGTCTGCATGGAATTGTAAAACAAATGGTATTTCTTTTCACTATAGGGATTAACGTGTCTAGGAACAGATCGGTCGCCCTATTAACGTCGTCGAACGAAAAAATTATAGAAAATTCTGTGTTATTTATTTCATGTGCTACTTGAGGAAAATTGATTTTATTGCCAATTCGGCTTGTTGGACGGTTAACAGGACTTAGATTAAAATTTAAATTTAAGAGGACTGGAAAATGGTCAGTTAAAGATGTTTCTATCACAAGAGTTGTGGATCGAACCCTTGTTTTTAAAATGACGTGGTCTAAACAGTTATCCAATCTGGTCGGAATCTGATGTGCTGGTAACATTCCATGAGAAGCCATAAGATTTAAATAATCATTTGAGTTTGGGTCGCAATTATTTACTTTAATATCTATGTTAATGTCGCCTATTATAATGATATTATTTATTGCTGATAAATTATTTAACGTAGTATTCAGGCTGTCCATAAAATTGTCGGTGTTTCGAAAGGAAGGTGATCTATATAGACCTACTATAGCTACACTTTTATTTATTGTGCAGATTAGACAGCTTGCGTCATTAAAGTTAGGTTGATATACTGTGTGTGTAATGAAGTTCTTAATGTAGATCACCAACCCATCGTTCTGGTTGCAGATGGATTTCGTGCTATATGATAAATAGCCCTCAAGCTGCGTTATGGTAGATATTTTAGACAACCAGCATTCAGAAAGAATCAAAATATCGCAGGTGATATTTAGAGCATATAATAGCAAACGGAATTCGTTAAAATTTTTATTTATGCTTCTAATGTTGACATGCAGAAGAGACAAAGATTTTGAATTGTTATTTATGTACTTTTGGCAATTCAGCGGTTCACATTTAATAGCTTGTGAGATAGATATATCCTCTATTTCATTATATAGAATATCATTAGCCATTTATGAAAAGTTTTGGACTACTGAGCATGGGAAACATATAGTTTTTGAGCTCTTTAACATGCATTATATAGGTAGTAGTAGGCTTTAAAAATATCTCGTTAGGTAAGAATTTCCCTTTTCCAGGTCGAGGATCTTTTTTGACATATCATCATATTGTGCACTAACGAATTTTACCGATTTTTCTACCTCAAGGAAGGATTTCTTCAATTCAGAGTTTTGTGTTTTCAGCTCATTTACCTCCGACACCAATTTGTTCAAAATGGTAGACTGTTGTTGTTCTATTTTTTCAGATAATGTACGTGTTTGAATTTTGTTCCAAGAGGCGAACATAGCTTCGATTTCTCGTTTTAGTTCTTCCTTAAAATTATGTAATTCATTGATGGGGGAAGCTTCACTCCTTGGGCGCTTATAACGTGGATTCACATTAATGTTCTCCTTAGCCGTATTGCTCATCACAGCAATATTTGGATCACTAGACCAACAGGCCTGTCTAGAATGATGTAGGTACACTGGCTAAAACGTCACTCAACAGCTCAACACTGTGCACGAACACAATAAAATCATAAAACCAATCGTACGAGACACCGAGTTGTCACGTTAAAGTCCATAAGCGTGAGATCAATGACGTTGGACAATCCGCGGCAACGATGACCAGCGACCGTAGACACGATATGAGCGTATATTATTCGTAAGGCAGGGGTCTATAACACTGGTCTTAGATGCGCAACTTGCAAGGACACGACTGTTCACTACGGCGTACCGAGCCGAACCAAAAGAGTCATTAGCTGATCATTAGTGAATGTGATTCTGTTTACTTAAATTACTTCCGTGTACTCATTATATTCTATTTCTAATCCTTTGTTAGACTTAAATATCGGACATTATTTGAAATTTGGGTATCAGTTGGTCTACCAACACTGAACTGTTACTTAATCTGCTACCTAATTTCTTCTTTACTATAAGGATGGCAAACTTCAGTGAAGTGTGCACCAGTGCTTTCTTTTCCACAACCATGGAAGAGAATACGGAACTATTCAACAGCGAATTAAATCAGGAGTTGTCTAAAGTTTGTGATGAAATGGAGAAGGATCAACTGTTCGATTCATCGTATGATGATGATTTGTATAATCACTGTGCGATGGTTGAAACACAGTTTAAGTAAGTAAAATAAACATTCATTTCGATCATAATTTACACAATGTCTTGTACAGTTTTTAATAAATTTAAACATTTTAGTAGTCAACCACTACAACTTGGAAGAGGAACGAAGCGAACGAGCAGCAAAGAACCCAAGATCATCAAAAAACCAACAACGGAAGCAGAAGCGCCTACCTCTGCAGGGAACAGTATCAGTAACGATGATCAAGTGGAATGTCTAACGTGTCATATATTTATCAAGAAACGGTATTTAGCTAATCATTTTAAAAGTAATGTTCACAAAAATAATCTTTTAAATTCACATAATTCTTTATCAAACGTTAGTGTTATTGAATCTGCTTTTGGAAATAGGATTTTAACTTATAAAATCAAGAGTAGAGTAGATAGTTCGACATTGGTAAATTTTGAAACTCCTGAACTATTTTTAAATTATATTAAAGATGATATTTTATTTTTAATACAAGAGTGTATTCATCAACACATAATTTTTAAAGTAAACTTCATATTGCATGCTGATTTTGTTCAACAAACTAAAGATATTCATGATACGTTCGATTTTCAAACGCTTAACTATATTATTTGTCAAGGAGATGACTTAAATATTTTTTTTTCATCTTTAAATGATACAATTACTACTAAAATTAGTGCATTTGAAAAAAAAAGATAGTGGATGGAGTCTAAAAAACATAAAATCTATAGACATGAATGTTAATAAATTTAACCCCCTACGCGGTACTTCATACATAGATCTTCCTCGTGACATAAAATTAAAAAAGGCTGTTATAAATGTAAAAAGCAAGGATTATTTTTGTTTTAAATGGGCGTTACTCTCGCGTTATATCCCGTAAACAAAGACGCGGATCGTGTATCATCGTACGTTAAACATGCAAATAAACTTAAATTTGATGGTATTTCCTTTCCAGTTAAAATTTCTGACATAGCAAAAGTAGAGAAATTAAATGATATTAGTATTAATGTTTTTGGGTTAGAATATGATAAAGAAAAACGATGTAATTCTGTAGTAGGTCCATTATTTTTAACAAAGTGTCGTAAAGATAGACATATCAATTTATTATTTTTTTCCAAGGATACAAAAAATCATTATTGTTACATAAAAAATTTATCGCGGTTAGTTAGTAAACAAATTTCAAAAGACGGTCACATCATGTACATTTGCGAAGCATGTCTACTTCACTTTCCATCTAAGGAAAGTTTAAATAACCATGAACAATACAATTGTGCCCACATTTGTACAGAATTACCAAACAGTGAAACTTTTAAAAAAAAGAATTGGTTTGGTCAACCTATTTCAAATGATAAAATTAAATTTGATAGTTATGAAAAAAAGTTGAAGATACCATTCGTAGTTTATGCTGATTTTGAAGCATTTTTAAAACCAATAGAATCATGTTCTAACGATCCTTCCAAACCTTTCACACACAATATTCAGAAACATGAAGTACATAGTTTTGGTTATTATATAAAATGTTCATATGATGATAAATTATCAAAATATGTAACGTATTGCGGACCCAACTGTGCACAAGTGTTTATGGAAAGTTTATCTAACAATCTCAAAGAAATAAATAGAATTCAAAAATATCCTCCACTTCCGCTAACAAATGAAGACAAAAACCAAATTTCAAATGCAACCATTTGTCATATTTGTGAAACAGAGTTAGCAGAACATTTTTATGATTTTGATTGGTACACCGGTAGTTTTATAGATGTTGCTCACGGATCATGTAGCTCGAAGTTCAGAAAACCTCGTTATATACTAATATTTTTACACAACCTTAGTCGCTATGATGCTCATTTTATTGTTCACGCGTTAAACTTTTGTGATGGTGAAGTCGAAGTTATCCCTCAAAATAAAGAAAAATATATCGTCAGTGAAGTTCTAACAGTGCGTAAGTCATTTTGTGAGTGTTTTGAGATTTGAATGTCATTGGAGAAAGCATTGTGGCGCGCATCGTGTCGACCAATCAAAACACGATTCCTGACAAATACCAATGCGTTATTTGAAAAATAGTTACATTGCGTATCTCAGTTGGTGGTGCCAACATTGCGTATGTCAGCTATTCACGTACAAACTCGTCGTGCATCAACATCAAGTGCTCCGATCTTGTGATTTAGATTTAAGGTATTATTTGCAATTTATCTTGATGTTTTATTTCTAATAATATCGATTTAATGTTATTTGGTCATGGTTTAACTGTTAAAACAAGTGTGTTTATTTATTATTACGATTATTTTCTGAGTTACGTTGTGTTTCCATTATATTTACCTACTTTCTTTCTCTTTTTTCAAGGTGATTGCATAGAAATACAAGATGGATTTTCTATTAAGTGATAGCGAAGAACTTGATGATGACATGTTGATTCTTTGCAGCGACCTAAAGATACAAGTACCAACAAAAAAACAGAAGATATTACCGGTAACATTGACTGACTTAGAAAATATCGATATTAATAACTTACCAATAGAAATAGTTTCCGAGCCTCCATCTCCGCCTTTGCTGGGTCTATTGAGCACTCAAAACATTCAAGATACCATACCTCTTTCGTCTGAACAAGTTACCATAGTTCATTTGCAGCCAAGAGAAGAATTGCAGCCTTTGTCTTCGTCTGTTGAGGTTTCACCGCCATTAGAAGCGACACAACCACCTGAAAATGATATTGAAGAGACATTCTTACCTTCAGTTCCATCTACCTGTTTAAATGAAGAAGTACAGCCGCTTTCCTCGACTGCCGGAAATTCACCGTCGCTATTGGAGCAACTACCGTCTGACAGTGAGATCGAAGATATAAATTCTAATAGAAAAAGGAAATCGAAGGGATTGGCACAACCTAAAAAATGGAATAAAAACACAACAAAACTGAAGCGTATGCAAGGTGAAGAATATGTGGGGTACCGTAGGGACAGGAAAGTTTCAGGGCAAGAGAAATTTAATGTACTTCATGATGTGCCACGTCCAGCACGTTCAATTGGTTCACGTTGCACTTCCACATTTTGCTCGAAGTCTAAGTTACGTGGCTGTTTTAGCTTGTCTGACGTCGAAAGAGAGAACATTTTTGGCAAGTTCTGGAAAAGCATGACTTGGGAGCAACGGAAACAGTACGTTGTATCTCACGTCTCCGTTTGTGAAAAAAGCAAGTAAAAGTAAAATCTAATTCTCGTCAAAAGAGTCGACTATAAGATGCTGGATCGATAGATCTGAACATGGCATTGCTAAAACAACACCATGAGCAAACGACAACAATGATGAACGCGTTATTAAGAAAGAAGATATGACATTCATCAAACAGTCCTTCGCTTCGTTACCAAAAATGCCCTCGCACTATTGCAGGGCATCTACATCGAAACAGTATTTAGAGCCGATTGTTGAAAACAAGAACTGTCTTTTTAGGTTGTACATCCAAGAGTGCGAAAAAGAGTCGAAAAGTCCACTTAGTCGCTGGACTATGTGCAAAGTTTTTGACGAGTTGAATCTAAGCCTGTTCTCACCTAAAAAAGATCAGTGCGATACTTGCTGTTCGTACAAGGTAGGCAACATAGCAGAGGAAGAATATCGATCACATATTAGGAAAAAAGACATGGCAAGAAGCGAGAAAGTGAAAGATAAAGAGAGGGCTCGTCAATTGGATGACGTACATGTTTTTACACAAGATTTACAGGCCATAAAGTTATGTACACAACTTCAAGCCGGTGCTTTATATTTTAAAACTAAACTATGTGTGCATAATTTTACGATGTATAATCTTAACAACAAAGAAGTTACCTGCTATTGGTTTGACGAGAGTAACGCTGGTTTGACTGCTTCTGTGTTTATATCATGCATCATAGACTGTTTTAAAAAAACACTACTGAAGAAATGCATGCCAATCATTTTATATTCTGATGGTTGTACGGCGCAGAATCGGAATGTTTATCTATCGAATGCTCTGCTACAACTATCGATGGAAAAAAACATCGTTATAGAACAAAAATTTTTGGAGAAAGGTCACACACAGATGGAGTGTGATGCGGTTCACAGTTCCATCGAGCAAAAATTAAAAAACCAGGAGATATTTCTACCAAGTCAATTTGCGACGTTATCAAAACAAGCTCGACCGCAAAAACGTTATTTAGTTGAATATTTAGACTACAGTTTTTTCGACGACGACGACAAGAATTCGTTTATGTATGACTCCATACGGCCTGGTCGCTCCGTCAATGATCCTACATTAACAGACATACGAGCACTGCAGTATAATCCAAGTGGAGTCATCAAATATAATTTGAACTTTGAGGAGGATTATCAAGATCTGCCACGCAGAATTCGACGAAGAGTAGTAATGCCCGAAACTTTACCCCCTAGACCAAAACTCTACCAAAGTCGCATCAAAATATCAGTAACTAAATGGAAACATTTACAGGAGTTAAAGACTGTTATACCTTCTGACTGTCACGGGTACTATGATTCCCTACCCTATTGATCTCATAAAAGTCTGATTATAGATCAGAAGTTGATTCGTTTTAAGCAAAACATTTTTATTATACAAATTATTTTCTTTTCTTTTTTATAAAATAAACTTTTAACACCATTTTGTTAAACAATTTTATCATTTCTCTTCTCCATTTTATCTCCTTGACCTATATTAATTAGATGAAACATGACGTAAGTCAGTGACAACTACTAGCAACACTGCGGAATTCACCAAATTACTTCAATGGAAAAGATTCTCGCGATTTTTACGAGTTCAAATCATCACAGAGTTCATTTGTATTAATAATTAAACACAATATGGCCTTATGCATAAGTTACATCCATTTCATACAGTTTTTTCACTCTCCTGTAAAGTAGCCATTTTTGACTTTCGTACTGTTAGAACTTCACTGACGATATATCCTTTTCCAAAAAATTAAAAATGAATAACCACGAAATTATATTAAGATTCATAGATTCATTTAAGTTTTTATCATGTAAATTAGAAGAATTGGCCAAAAATCTCAGTAATGATCAATTTCAAGAATTACGTAGAAATTATCCTAATGATGAAGATTTCTTTCGTTTAAAACGGAAAGGCGTTTATCCATATGAACTTATGACTAATTATGATAGTTTAAGCCTAACATCGCTCTCCGAACAAAAATTTTTTTATAGCTCGCTCACAGATTCCCATATTTCAAATGATGATTACAATCATGCTAAAGATGTTTGGGAACACTTTGGGTGTTGTAATATGCTAGATTATTCAAACCTGTATTTAAAAACAGACGTTTTACTTTTAACCGATGTATTTGAAAACTTTAGAAAGTTATGTATTAATACTTATGATTTAGACCCTGCCCATTATTACACAGCACCCGGTTTAAGTTGGGATGCAATGTTAAAATATACAAAAATAGAATTAGAACTTTTAACAGATTATGAGAAAATTGCATTTATTAGATCAGGTATCAGGGGTGGTGTATCTCAATGTAGTAATCGTTATGCTAGAGCTAATAACAAATATATGGGGGATTATGATGCAGGGAAACCAAATTCATATATCACATATTTTGATGCCAACAATTTATATGGTTGGGCTATGTCTCAATGTCTTCCTACTGGTGGATTCGAATGGGTAAATCCGAATACAGAATTTAATGTGTCTGAGACATCGAACTTCGGTTTTATTTTAGAAGTTGATTTGGAATATCCAGATGAACTTCATGATTTACATTCGGACTTTCCTTTATGCCCCGAAAACATTTGTGCAGACAATAATAATGAAAATAAACTAGTCCCAAATTTAAATAATAAAGATAAATATATGTAATTCATTACAGAAATTTAAAGCAGTGCATAGAAATGGGGGTTAAATTAACTAAAATTCATAGAGTTTTAAAATTTAAACAGTCTCGCTGGTTGAAGATGTACATAGATCTAAACACAAAATTAAGAACGTTAGCAAAATCAGATTTCGAAAAAGATTTTTATAAATTAATGAATAATTCAGTCTTCGGAAGGACTATGGAGAATATTGAAAAAAGGGTTAACATAAAATTAGTTACACACTGGGAGAACCAGGGCAAAGCTTTAGGTGTTCAAGATCTAATCGCTAAACCACAATTTCATAGTCTTTCAGTATTTTCGGAAAACCTAGTTGCGGTTCAGTTGCGAAAAACAAAGTTAATATATAACAAACCAATTTATTTAGGGTTTTGCATTTTAGATATTTCAAAAACATTAATGTATGATTTTCATTATAACTATATGGTTAAAAAGTTTAGTAAAATCAAATTATTGTATACAGATACGGATAGTTTAATATATCATATATTTACAGATGATTTTTACTCTGATATAAAACCTGACCTTTCATCATACTTTGATACCTCAGCTTATGATGCAAATAATATTTTTGAATATCCAAAATTAAATAAAAAGAAATTAGGTTTTTTTAAAGATGAAAATAATGGTAAAATCATGAAAGAATTTGTGGGTTTACGATCCAAAATGTACGCTTTTAACTTAGAGAATAAGACTATAGCCAAGGCAAAAGGGGTAAATAAATGTATCACTAAAAAGATGACCATGGATAATTATAAGTCTTCTCTATTTAATAAAAAAAGTGCAATATTATAGTATGCTTAGATTTAAATCAATTAAACACACAATTTTTACACAAAAATTAAATAAGATTGGTTTATCATATAATGACACAAAGAGGCATATTTTAGATAATAATATTGAAACATTAGCTTGGGGTCATTATAAACTGCGTTAAGTGTTGATAGTTTTTAATTTTATGTCTGCATGTAAATAAAATTTGTATTGATTGTAAAATAATGATAATAGTATAATATGACGTAGAGTTTATTACATATTTAATCGTTGTTTTATTGTAAATAATTATAGTTAATTGTTGTTTATATTTGCGTGTGTGTGTGTGTGTGCATTTATTTGAGGTTGAGTTGATTGTAAAATTATGATGTACTAATTGTGTTAGAAATAGTATACAGATCATTCTGTTTTATATAATGTTTGCAATATATATTAATTGTTAACACCATCACTTTCATTTTTTATTTCACCCCTTAGTACTTTAGACGTGTGTAATGTTTCACTTTATCCATCCGTTTACTGCTATTGTGGCGGGGCCAAGTGGATGTGGGAAGTCAAATTTTGTAACAAATTTCATAAAAATCAGTTACAGAAATATGTAATTGTGATTTTAATCAGATCACATGGTGCTTTGATGAAATGCAACCTTTATATAATTTACCAAATGTTAACTACCATCAAGGAATTCCAAATGTTAATATGTTTGACGGTGAAAACCCACATCTTGTTATTATTGATGATCTAATGAGAGAGTCCGATGGAAGAATTGTGGATATATTTACAAAAGGTAGTCATCACAGGAATCTTAGTGTATTTTATTTAACACAAAATTTATTTCATCAGGGTAAAGGGCAAAGAGACATATCCTTAAACTCAAGTTATATAATATATTTTAAAAACCCTCGAGATAAAACTCAAATAAGATATTTAGCACGACAAGTGTCACCAGATAACCCAAAATTTATTGAAGATGCCTACAGGGATGCAACTCTAGAGGCGCATGGATATTTAATGGTAGATTTAAAACAGAATACCAATGATTTTTGTCGTATCAAGACAAATGTCTTCCCATTTAATGGTTTCTGCACAGTCTACGTTCCCACAAAAGAGTTTAAATACACCAAGAATCAAACATTTCAAATCATTGCTAAATGATGCATCGTCGACTCACAACGCATAAACATTTGCTAAACGCTTTGCATACGCTTAAACCAAAATATCAAAGAGCATTACTTAAAACGTGTGATGAAGAAGAAATTAACTGTATTTGTGAGTGTATTCATAACGTTTTACAAGGAAAAGTACCTCTTAAAGATCAAGATAAACAAAAATTGAATAAACACAAAAATATACTCCGTCAAATAGTGCGTAAGTGTAAACATAAACTAAGAAAAAATATAATTATACAAAAAGGAGGGGCTTTCTTACCAATAATATTAGGTGCAATATTGAGTGGATTAGTGAGTGGACTAGCCAGTTAACATGGAAAATGCAAAGAAAATGATACTTATCGAACCTGGATTGATTGAAAAATTAAAACAAGAAAATAAGATTAATACGAGTAGTAGTTTATCTCGATTAGATATTGAAATGCAAAATATTATGAATAGTAAGACGGAAGACCGAAAGAAATGGATGTTATATTTACAAACACTGCAAAGATACCTTCATTTTACCGAAGAGGATCGTCAACCACTCAGATTACCAATTTATTCTGATACATCTAATGAAGATTCAAACGAGTCTAAAATTGGTTTTAAAAATAAAGATAGAGATCTAAAAACTTCAGTTGATGCTGAATCTTTGTTGGAGGAGAATCGATCCATCAAAAGTAAAGAAAATGTTGAAAATCCACTTTACACACCAGCTCAAATACTCAGTTTAATACCAAAAACTTATAATAAAAAAGGACAGTTATTATTAAACTTAGTTGAAACAAGTAAAGGTAAAATACATTGGGATAATGAAGGTACAGTCATAATTGATAATGAAAAAATTCCTGGAAGTAATATTGTTGATTTAATAAATGATTCACTAAGACCCTTAAAAAGAAGTGATCCAGTAGGGTGGGATAGATTTGCTGAAGCATTAAAAGATATTAAAGTACCACTTACTTATATTGGAAATCCAAAGAGATGTGAGTTTATTAACCAACTTCAAGCAAAAGATCTGAACAAACCCTCTGAGATTGAATTTCAAGAGTTTTCTACACCGAGCAGTAGAGATAAAAAGTCTACAACTAAAATACGTAAAAGGCTTGAGTGGGAAAAATGGACCCCGTACTAGAAGAAATTAACAGGATTTATTATGATCCATCTAATCCCGCTGGTTTTGGTAGTATTGATAAATTATCAAAAGCCATGAAGGGTAAAATGAATAAAAAGCAAGTAAAGGAATGGTTAAAATCACAAGAAACATACACATTACATAAACCCATTCGAAAAAAATTCCCGCGTAATAGGTACATTCTATCAAATATTAATGAACTGTGGCAAGCTGATTTAAGTGATATGCGAACTTATTCTCAATATAATGATGGTTTCAAGTATATACTTTGTGTTATTGATGTATTTAGTAAATATGCTTTTGCAAGACCAATGAAAAAGAAAAACTCAGAAACAACTAAAGAATGTTTTGAAAGTATATTTACTGAAAGTAATTTAACACCTACTCACATACAATCTGATAAAGGTACAGAATTTGTTTCAAAACATGTACAAAAATACTTTAAATCCAAAAAGATTAATTACTATACCACTAACAATCCTGACATTAAGGCCAGTATTGTTGAACGATTTCAAATGAAAATGTGGCGTTATTTCACTCATAATAATACTTATAGATATATAGATGTTTTACAAGATTTAATATACTCTTACAATCACAGCTTTCACTCTAGTATTAAGATGTGCCCATGTGATGTAAATTCCAACAATATTATGACAGTTTGGACTAATTTTTATGATAGACGGTCAAACAAACTTTCTTTAGAAAATCCTAAACCAAATTTCAATGTGGGTGATTATGTTCGAATAACTAAATATAAACATGCTTTCCAAAAAGGATATGAATCAAATTGGAGTGATGAAATATTTATTATATCTTCAATAATTGATAGATCTCCATGGGTTGTTTATACAATAACAGATTTAAAAAATGAACCAATAGTTGGTACTTTTTATGAAAGAGACAGAAAATCACTTACAACCCCACCTCACAATATAAAATAGATAAAATAATTGACACTCGTTACTCAGGTAACAGAAAAGAAGTATTAGTGAAGTGGAAAGGTTATCCAGATAAATTTAACAGTTGGATTTTAGCTTCTAGTTTAAAAGAAATATGAATAAAGAAAGTTTTTATTTAACTTTGCTCAGCAATAGTTCAATGGAATACTTTCCTGATAACAAGACCACAAATTTTTCAACGAAATTACCGAAAGCTATTAAATTAGAAGGTGAATGGTCGGTTGGAGTTGTCGAGTTTCAATATCCATGTACCATGTTTACTGTTCAAGATCATGAAAATGTTATATACATTACAAAATCTATGTTAATGCCTAATGAAGATAAACCATCCACAGTGTACTACAAAAAACATATTCCAGCTACCAACTATGATAACGTTGAGCATATTTTAAGAGTGTTAAATGGTATCGGAGAGAACTTGAAATTTCGCTATGATGAAATAACAAAATTTGTGTCTATTTCTGTTTTGGATAAAAATATAACATCCGTAACATTATCACCCAAATTAAGTTTACAACTAGGTTATGAACCAAATAAAAATCTCCTAGAGAGAAATTTTGGAAAGTGTCCTGCTAATTTACACTTAGGGTTACCATCTCAACTCTTTCTATATTGTGACATTATCGATCCTCAGATTGTGGGTGATGTTATGACTCCTTTACTAAGAGTCATTTCATTAGATCCTACAAAATACATTTATGGTGCAAATAAAATGCACGTTTTCTCTCAACCTCACTACTTACCTGTTATGCGAAGAGAGTTCGATACGCTGGAAATAGTTATAAGATCGAGCACAGGACAAAAAATACCATTCCAGTTTGGAACCGTGTGTATTAAACTACATTTCCGAAAATTATTATAATGAATTCTCTTCGTGATCATCATAAATGTCCATATGAAAATTATTATACACATCAAGCTGGGTCAGGAGTTGGAGTAATTTATAAGGGTGCACCATACCAACGCGGTCATGGTATTGGGAGCTTCTTAGGGGGGTTATTTAGATCAGTTTTACCTTTACTTTCAAGTGGTGCTCGAGTGATTGGTAAGGAGGCATTAAGCGCTGGAGTAGGACTTTTATCGGATATGGTTCAAGCGCGTCCTATGGAAGCCTCAATAAAAGATCGTCTAAAGCAAGTTAGTACGAATTTAAAACGAAAGGCTGATGAGAAAATTGATCAATTTAACATGACAGGATCTGGGTATAAAACTAAAAGAAAACGATTGACCTCGTTCATTCCACCATTAACTGCTAAAGTGAAAGCTGCGAAAAAACTTGGTCTAAAACCAAAAAATAACAAAGATATATTTTCAAATTAAATATGTCTTTCCTTCATAATCATTCTTGCGAGTGCGTTAAGTCAGAATTGGATTTGTTTGCACTACCGTCTACACAAACTAGCATTGAAAATGGATTGTGGATTCATTATAAACCAATTTCATCTCTTGGTGATGATGGACCTATCGAGTTTCAAGTTCCTGGGACAGGCGATGACTACATAGATTTGTCTCATACATTACTCCACATAAAGGCAAAAGTATTAAATCAAGATTCAACTAACTTGATATCTACTACAATAGTAGCACCTGTAAATAATTGGCTGCATTCACTTTTTAGTCAACTTGATGTTTATTTAAACCAAAAACTTGTATCACCACCTAATAATACTTATGCATATCGAGCATACATGGAAACCCTTTTAAACTATGCTCCTGCTGCTAAACAATCTCATCTTACTTGTAGTTTTTGGTATGATGATACAGCAGGAAAAATGGATTCTACGGATGGTAAAAACATGGGATTTGTTAAAAGACAGGAATTGATTAGTGAAAGTAAGGAAATAGAAATGATTGGTCATCTTCACGGTGACATTTTCAACCAAGATAAATTTTTAATTAATGGTGTTGAAATGAGTGTTAAATTGGTTCGATCGAGAGAGAGCTTTAATTTAATTGCTGGGTCAAACGATGTAAAGTTTAAAGTTTGCATTACGGACGCAACTCTTATTGTTCGACGAGCACGAATTAATCCAAGCGTATTACTCGCACATCAAAAAGTTTTAGCTTCTACCACTGCTAAATATCCTATTACTCGAGCTGAAGTAAAAGTTTTAACAATTCCATCGGGTGTTCAAGGAAAAACTCTTGATAATATATTTTTAGGGCAGGTACCCAAAAGATGTATAATTGGATTTGTGAACAATTCTGCATTTAATGGTTCCCTTACTAAAAATCCATTTAACTTTGAAAACTATGGTATTAATTCTTTCAGCTTATATATTGATGGTCAACAAATACCTTCAAAAGCTTTGCAACCATCTTTTAATAATAGCATATTTACATCAGCATATCATACTCTATTCTCGGGAACTGGTATTCACTTTCTTAATGAAGGAAATGGAATCTCTTGTGAACAGTATGCCAGAGGTTACTGTCTATTAGCATTTGACTTAACTCCTGATTTATCAGCCAACTCATCAGCTCATTGGAATCTCATAAAGCATGGTAGTGTAAGATTAGAAGTACGATTTGAATCCTCACTAATACAAACAATTAACTGTATAGTTTATGCTGAGTTTGATAATATTATTGAGATAGATAAAAACAGAAATGTTACTGTAGACTATAGTAGTTAAGGTTATAATATGTGTTGTGTGTTAGATTTTATGAGTTATGTGTAATGCATTTTGTGTGTATGTAACTATGTGAAACATTATAAAATTAAATAAAACAAATTGTATGCAATATATTATTTTTTATTGCTTTATAAATATTCTATTTAATCTAATACAAAACTCTGTTCGAGTTTAAATTTTACATAAGCACACTGACTAAACCACTGAACATGCTGCTGCCAAGGATCATCATCATCTTCCCAATCTTTTAAGCCACCACCACAATGGAAACACTTGGTCCTGTCTGCATGGCCAGTATAAAAGAAACCGGCTTCTGCAAGATCTTCAGGTTTCTGTCGCATAACGAGAGGCCAGTTTTCGAAACTGAGCAACCGGCTAGATTTTGAACTGAAGAATGGATATTCAGCTCTTGAGTACTGCATATTCTTCTCGTTTTCATCTCCACTCAGTGTTGTTTTGTTCTTCAATGATGTGTTCTGTACACGTATGCCACACTCATCTCTTTCTTCTGCTCTTGTCTTCCTGTAATTTAAGTAAACAGAATCACATTCACTAATGATCAGCTAATGACTGTCATTGTTAAAAAAGTATTTTTTAACTTTTTCACTTTCTGCTATTGTCTTTGTAATATTGTATACGAGGGCGTTTGTGTTGTCGTAGATGCTATCCTTATTAGTCTTTACGTAATATTTAATCCTCGTGGAAGCATGTTTCCAATGATCAGTAGTTGGAATCTTGGATAGCTTCTTCATATCGTACATTTCAATTTTGATGAGATGCGTCGCTTGGTCTCCATCGTCAGAATTAGTAGAAATGTATGATACACCATCTCTAGCGGCTCGTGCTACGGTTGATGATAACAGCTTCCTCTTTTTTATTTTTGATTCAGCTTCAAAAAAATGATTGCGATTTTCTTTTTCCACCATCGCATGTGTTATTATTAATGACGATGTCATCACTCTCTTCTTGAGGGGAGAGTGGCGAGTAGTAATACTGTTTATATGTATTTTCATCGAAGCTCAATGATTTCTGCAACAACACAGTTATCATGTTAATGTCAATTTGGTAACACTTAATCATAAAAGTTAAAAAAAACTAAAGTTACAACCTATTAAAGTCCACTGCTGAACATAGGCCTCCTCTCATTTCTGAGAGGGTTTTAGGGCTAGGAAATGTTCGCTGCGATACCTCAATGCGTGTTGGCAAACTTCACATGCCTTCGAAATTATCTCAGACATGCATTCCTCACGATGTTTTCCTTCACCGCTGAGCACGTGGTAAATTAACACTTAAAATTGTAATTAACAATTTAATTGGTGCCGGCGGGGATCGAACCCGGGTCGCGTACTGTGAATTTTACATTTTGCGCTAACCATCTGAGCTACCACGGCTTAACCATATACACACACATAATATTTAAATATAATTTGTTAACACTAAATCATACACACGTAAGAAAATAACAGAAAGAAAAGTAAGTTTGTCAATAGAATAAACACTTACATCCATGGCCTTTGATGCGTTGAAGTAACACAAACGTAGTATTGATAGATCCACTGCGGTCAAACGACCATACACTAACTCCATGACTGCAGTTGCTTGGTCTTATATAGTACCAGTGAGTAATAATTCTAATCTAAAGAATTTCTGCAGTAGAATTGATAGTATCTTTATGCGTCAACAATCTTACCTTACATTCTGTTGCTTATCTCTACATTCCTACGTCCTTCCTGTCGTGTCTTGTTCAGTGTATTGGTGACTCAAATACGATTTGTATAACACAAAGAATGTAATTTAATATTTAGATATCACTATAATTGATCATTCCTATATTAGTCATTGAGTAGATTGGTACTGTAATAATCTACTAATAGCAGTAATATTATGGATACACTAGATGTACAACAACATCTGAAAAAGATTCACCCCACTCTAGAAAATAATGTTTATGCTGCCAATAAACTACCCATGTACACCCACGTACCAACGTATATAATATGCAATTTGGATACAGATGATAAACCAGGGTCACATTGGGTAGCTTTATATATCGATACGAATGACGTCGGTCAATATTTTGATTCATTCGGACGGGCACCTGTACGATATCATCTAGAGTTTTTTAAAAGAAATTGTAAAAGATGGAACTGGAATGTTGATAGGATTCAGAATGAGTGGACTTCAGTTTGTGGCGAATATTGCTTAATGTATTTGCTATATAAGTTTCAGGGATGTTCAATGCATAGTTTTACGAGTATATTTACAGGGAACACATTGTACAACGATATTTTAGTGGATGAGATGTTTCGCTCCTATTTTATAGATAATAAGTAATAAGATTTTGTATTTTATAAATAAAAATTTTAACAAAATTGGGTAATGTGTTTTATTAATGAGTCAGATTAGTGTAGATAGGAACAAAGGAGTATATAACAATATCACCACGCTGAGGAAGAATAGATAATGACGGTATTGAATGAACAATAGATAAGTAGATAAGAACAATGGAGCGCTAATGACGGTGGAGGCTCGAAGCGGATATCAATTAGATAAGAGTTAATTGATCTGCACATCTCCGGAACCGTGCATCCTACGCAAAAATGGACCGCAGATTCGTGATCAGAGCATGCCAAAACCTTTTTTTTTTTTTTTTTTTTTTTTTTTTTAGGGTCGTGAGTCGACGAACGTCGTACTTGTGACTCAGTGCGCCAGAACTGGTACAACCTTTCTACAAGTGCGCCAGAGCTGGTACAACGTAACTACTGAAATGCATTCTAGTTTCCAGCGGTATTACTGAGAAGGCGAATGTTAATTGGGTTTATCAGTAGACTTTAAAACATGCGTAATACTGAAATGGTGATACTAAAAGTAGACGTTCGGATAAAGCAGTTCATATGGTTAGCTTAGTTAGTTCTTTTTCAAGTGTCCTATGGGCCAGTTAAATTTTGTCCTCTGCTAACGTCTGTACTCGCATAATTTGAGGCATCTAATTTTGCTTTCGCAAAAATACTTGAGGATGCGGTTGACATTAGGCTGACACTAGACTATCGAGGGTGAGAGAATGGCAGTAAAGATATTCCAATCCACAGCCGAAAAGATGGACGCCAGAGGCTAGCACATAGGACCCTCTCCACCCCCATAAATAAGGCCTGGGCGAAAGACACAGGCATTGTCCACAGCCTTACTTGTAAAGCCTCAAGATGGCGTGCGCGGACTTTCCGCGCAGCCCTATGTGAAAAAATTGTGCAGAACTATCTACCTTTACTACCTAAAACATGGAGTTAGAGTAGCACGTTTCAAAATTCGTTATGTAAAGAAAATTACAAGTCATGCTGATAATAAAATCGTTTCTAGATTATTCATTTAGAGATAATAAATATGAAGGTAGGAATTTAACTTATCATAAATGGATGAAACTATTTGTCTAATAACATTGACCTCTATATATACAAGCGTACTTGTATATATAGAGGTCGGTGTCTAATATTTTGTCTATTATTTATTTATTGTCTTATTTTATTTCTCTTTAAATTACTTCATTTATAGACGTCACAACGCGGTAGTAAATATTGTACGTTTTAAAGATCAAAGAATATAGAATTATATAAGATATATAGAATCGACAAACTCAACCAACCAGCATTTTGTGTGAACAAATGTTCGACAGTGACCCAAATGGATCGTCCAAAACAGATATCCCATGCAATAAAGTATAAAACCGCCGCCGAAACGACCTGGATATAAGCTACGGACCTACGGAGTTATGGCTGGGAACTACTTATTTTCCTCACACTGCCGAAGTCGTCGAAATGACACTCACCCACTCATTTACTCCACTCTCAAACTCCTCACCCTTCACTTAGTTCTTGAGCACTCGGTGGGGTGGTTATATTATGATATAGACCAAAAAAAGCGAGACTAGTGATTCAAAGACCATACATTCGTAGTTGCGAAATTGTTAATTGTCAACATCTCCATTTTTGTACGATCATTTCCGGCTAAATTTGAATTTACTATTTTTCTTTTAAAAAATTTAATTTAATAGATTTATTAAAATGAAACAGCTGCAGTAACTAAAATTATTTATTTAAACTCAACATCACATTATATGGTCATTTTATCTGAGAATTTATCTCTTACATTCTAATATACATACTTATAAATCTACACTACAATATTTTGTAAAATTCTACCATGACAGATAAAACCAGGTGACAGGTTTAATGGCGAGAAACTTTACGTAATTTTTCAAATTGTAAAGAACATACACCTAATATAAATTAGGTTTTTAAAGTTGTAAAGTGTAAAGTCATATATTATAATTTATTTACCTAGGACTAAAATGTGATAGACTTTATTAAATATATAGATAATAATTGTAAAAAAATATTCCAGCTGGCCGCTTAGATTATCCTAAAGAGTTACAAACAAAATATACATTATCCATGATGTTGGCGCAATTATACATTTTTAAAAGATTACCATTAAATGTTAAATCACTTTTATGATTATCATTATCTTTGCTATAAAGTTGGGAAGACTTAATATAAAAACATGCATCATAAAGTAATCTTCAACTTGCGGATTGATAAAATATTATCATTTTTTTGTGAATGCTTTGATATTCTAAAAATCATTCTCATATAAAATATGATTAAACAGATTGTTTACAAACTTTCATAATATTTATAGATTTTAGAAACCTTAAATCTAAAATGTGTCAAGCGTGTAAGCGTATTTTTTAAACATACCTTTATCAGAATCACAACATGAAATGGCTGTATGATAAAAACACCTTTGCTTATCTTAAGGAATTAACAACAATAACAAAAACAATCAAAACATACATCCCTTGGATAAATTACAGAAATTAGGACTTCAGCATTTTTTAATTTTACATTTAAAACTTGTGTTTGGAATTATATAAGACTAAAGTTAATAAGAAATCACTAATCGCTAAAAAGAACGTGAATTGGAATTAGTATGTTCATTACAAAATATAGAATATAGATTGTTAAATTAAGAGGACATCTAGGCTGCAAGAAACTTAAAAGTAGGACGACGTTGTGCCTGAACGACCGAGGTGGGCAAAGGAAACATTTAAAATTGCACTGCAACTGCAACTCGGACTGGTAATCAGTCATCTAGTTGACGAAATCATCATCCGGTATTCCCAGAACATCAAAAATCGGACCGATTCGAATATTTTTCAAGAACATCGTATAAGTTTTCCTATATAGCAGCCTCTTTTCTTATTTAAGAAATTCGTTAAATTTATTTTACTGGATGTAAAGCATTGCGGTATTTATCGGCAGTTTAAGTAATTTTAAAAGGTTCTTATTTTTTAACTATTAATTAATTAATGGAATAAAAACAAAACATATGAACATGGCAGTGGTAGATATAGACTCTATAGTAAAAAAAATGTTTGTTCTAGTTATAAGCCTAGGAGAAATCAGAAGAATACGTTTGTATAAACAAAACATCGCGTAGATGTCCTCTTAATCCATTTATAGGTATTGTTAGTAATTCGGACGTATATTTTTTCCTTGTAGTAATAATAAGTAAATTATTTTGGTTGTAAATTTTCATTTGTTAATCTTCTTATCCAAAAGCATACTTCACCGGTATGCATCAAGAGAAATCAATCGAATGGTTTAGCTACCCGCCGCTAGATGGCACTCTATTTTTTTTTTATAGAAGAGGGGCAAACGAGCATGCGGCTCACCTGATGTTAAGTGACTACCGCCGCCCATGATCAACCGCAACACCAGGGGCATTGCAGGGGCGTTGCCGGCCCTTTAGAAAGGAGTAAGCTCTTTTCTTGAAGGTCCCCAGGTCGTATCGGTTCGGTTGTCCGTAAAATCCATATTTCAAGATAACAATTTTACATTATCTATGCTTTTAGTAGAGTTTTATTTAGGTTTTTGTGATTAAAATTCATTTAGCTGCAGGTTACTGCAGGCAGTAAATATTTAAATATTCCCTTCTATTCCTGATGGAGATTTCTTATATCATTTTTGAATATAATATGTAGGGCTGATTTTATAATCGTCACATAAAAATTATTTACGGACAAAATAAAACACTAACAAATTAAAAATTAGTTGTATGAATAAAAATCATGTATTAATTTTTTTAAATATCTTACCTTGTCATTTGATTATACGCTATATTCGAAATTTCAAGTCTAGCTCATCGGGAAGTTAGTTTAAAATCAATTATACTAAATTCCACCAATACGAAGCGAAAGCGAGTAAATAAAACAAATAAAACATGGTAAAGTAGTACAATCGTTTTCCTTTTATATTCAGCCAGGTTATAATTTATTTAATAGATTACTTTTATCTGACGATTGTATAATCGGCCATCAGTTTAATTTTAATTTACTTTTATTTTGTAAATGTTATATATACTAAAATATTTACTTTAATTTTGTAAATATGTGTATGTATATTTTATAAATATTTACACTTTTAAAATTGCACACATTTAACACAAAAATAGAAAAAAAGGAGTGTATATTTATATATACCTTCCAGTGGCCGTGATTGTTTGCACATGTTTTTTAAATAACTTTTTAATTATGTTACTTTTAGGAATATCTCTAGTTTGGTTCATACATTCTTATCTAATATCTTATTAATATAAAATATAACTATATTTTGTATATATCAGAAATTAACAAACCTTTATATTTTCCTAACGAATTAACTTCCCCCGCCATGAAATCTGTCATATATTTCACCTCATTCGTTTCCCTACTTTGACGTTGTTTCTCTGCCATAGATTTTAAAAATAAGGACGAAACACACTTGTAACAATTTAACATCACATTCGGAATAAACTTTATAAATATAATAGTTTTTTTGGTCTGTACATACGTTTGTAAATAACAACTTATGCTAATTTGTTGTCTTATGCGCTGACGTTACTGCGGCTCCTTCTTTATTTTAAGATCAAGGACATCATCTGTAATTAAACATAATAATAAGATTAAAATATGTAATAAAACTTTCTTTTTTTATAGGGTGGGGGTGCCAAACAAGCACATAGTCCACCTGATGGTAAGTGGTTGCTGTGGCCCATAGACATCTACATATATCCTCGATTACGAAACAAAATGCAGATGCGTTGTCACCCGTGAGGACTAAGGTGGAATGCCTCGTTTCCAGTAAAAAGGGTCTCCGGTTCTCTACACTCATCATACGAAACACAGCAGCATCAAGCCACTATTTAACGTGGGTATTCTATGAGAGCGTGGTCCTTCCCCGGTCGAGCCGACCCATTCGTGCTACAACAACTGCAGCATGGCTCTACCACGTAAAAAAAAGGAAATCTGTATCTGTACATATAAGTAAAATTGTGACTGTGTGTAATGTTGAAATATATGTCTTCTCTGAAAAGTCTGCAGTCTGTGAACAAGTTCAAGATCGTCCCCACCATTACATTCGTTTTAATAAACCACAAATTATCGCAAAAGAACACCGATTCCTACCAAGGATGATACGCGAGGCTATTGAAATTAAAAAAAACATCCAAATTTCAATAGAGAAGATGGTTGGGTGCCGCCATCTGCTTGGGATCCCATAATTAACAAAATTAAACCCAAACCCAAGCATACCACTGCAAGACTTCATGATACTATAAGCTCGTTTTGCGTAAATCGGATCAAAAATTCATATTCAAAAACTGAAGGTAGCCGGACTAACTATGACATTGGGATGTCAAACATTTCAGTCCCCCCCCCCCCCGTGACCATGGGTGCTGTAAAGCACCTGAAACGTTGGGATAATAAAAATAAATTAAAGTAATTAATCGCGATAAAATCCGTAAATAATAGTTTTATTCACCATAACCATTTTTATAGTTTTTGTCTGTCTGGCTGTCCATTCGTAATCGCTGAACTAATTGTGATGAAATAGAACCTGGGCACTCATCTTTAAGGGCAAATGCTAAGTCACTGCTGTGTAACTGAGCCGTCAAAACTATTACATACAACTTCAAGTTTTCAAGTAGTACTCTTATATTAATTGACTAGCTGGTCTAGCAGACATGTTCCTGTCTCTTCTGGTACTTGGAGAAATGAATTTGTATCGGAATTCACTGTAGATTTATTACAGGGTAAAACGTAACATATTTATACTATATTATAGTTAAACTAAAAAAAATGTAAAAACTGACTTCAAAAAAGAATAAAGAATATAATCATCCAGGTGAAGTTTCCCCATAAGTCAACTAGTTTAGTCCCAAACTGGAGTTGGCGAGTATCCCATAATAGTTGACTCGAATTGAGCTCAAATTGAATTAACTCTAATTAGTAAGTCGATTTGACCGATCACTACGGACAGCTTATGTGCTTTTAGAGTCATGGGATACCCCCCCCCCCCATTTCTAACTCCGGGCTGCTACTGAGAATTTCTTGACAGAAAACCCAATAACTGATTGTGATCCAGCCTGGAGGACTAAATCAATGAGGCAGTCATCGCCTCTAAAGATCCAGGGACCTCAAAGACCTAAGACCTGATGCTAACTAGTCTAAACTTTGGACTCCTAAAACTTACCCCGAAAAAAGAAGTTAGCAATTGTGACATTTAGGAATAAAATGGAATGCCTTACAGCTTGTAATCATACTAAATCTAGATGCACGGCTGCAAAGCAATAGACATGGGTGAGAAAGGGAGAGGGGGGAGGGGATCTACTCCAGACAAACAAACCTAGTATATGAGAATTAATATACGTATTTATGATCTTTTTAACTTCCCAGTGGGAAGTTACTTTCTTTTCTTTCTGCAAATTGGAAATTCTAACATATCTCCACGTGTCAAGGTCTTTAGAGTCGAATAGTATGGTTTTAAGAGGATGTCCGTGTGTGCACATGTACGTATGTATGTATGTATGTTCGGATTCAATTTACGCCTCCTGTATCTCGAGAATAAAAAGTGATATTGGTATAGAACCAGTTTCATTTAACGCATAATTATGTAACTTAGACCTCATTAAATTTTGAGCAAAATCTGTCAAGTCGTTTTTTGTGCCGAATGAAAATTGTATAAAATATTAAAACATATGATTTTTTTTAATTCTTTCTACTGGGAAGTTAGTGGTGTGGACCTTTCGCGTCTCACCTAAACCGCTTTCTTTATCTGTATCGTCCCGTAAAAATGTACTGCAGAGCCCCTCCAACTGTAGGGTCAATCAATTTGCAACTGATTTGCATTAATTACCGCACTCGGCAGTTAAAACGAGATAGTTATGTCTTCCTCTGTCAGAAACCAAAAATCTTTTAGGCATTACCCATAGTAGTCTCTCAAGACACAAAAAGATTGAAACGCAGTGATGGATTTTCTACAAAATATAAACATAATAGATCTCTTTCACCAACCATTAACATCCGGATAAATGTAAGCAATTCTTCTTGGAGCAGACTGCTTCCTCCCATGACTCTTTCTCCGCTCCTGCTTCAAAGAGAGATTAAGAACTCCATTCTCACCCGCTAATTTTGTATCATCTAAACTTTCAATCTTCATACTCCTTTCGGTTATAAAAATAGTTTTGGCACAGACTCTCTTCATCTCTTTCAAGTCTTTGTCTTTGTATATATGATTGACACTCTGTTGAACCAGCTTGTCTATACGACATTCGAATACCTTTATGTCTTCTTCTAAATCTTCAACGAATATGTCCTTTATTCTCTCCTTTTCCATTACCTCTTGGAAGCACTTCTTATCATCTATTCTATTCTTAAAGTTAGATATAAGGGGTTTGGTCTCTGTGATTTTCCTAGGACTCTCATTGGACGGTTCGATTTGAGATTCATCTATGCTTACTTCTTCTATTTCTTCTTCTGGCACTTCTGTCGGGTCTGATCTCTCTCGCAAAATCTGTAATTTTTTTTTAATATTATGTAATAACAATAAAAATATCATAAAGATCTGCCTGTTCATACCAAGAACGCATCTGGAGTTAAAGTTTGGAAGGGGGTCGGAAACCTAGTCCAATAAATTTTGTTAACTAAGTCAGTGTGCTCTAACATCTTCGGCTGCATCAGCTCTTACCATCAGGTGAAATAGGAGTTAAGCACTGGCTTACAATAGTTAAAAAAAGTTTCACTCACCCATTTTTTAAATAAAAAAGACAAAACTGAAGTGAATAATACGGGGGGGGGGGGGTTCAATGTATTCTCGGCATGAGTATGTTAGAAAAAGATAAAATTATGAAAAAAATACGTGTGACACTCGGGTACTGCCGCGGTAAAGCTATTGCATAGCATTTTTATCAACTTATGCAATTACAATTATTTATTTATGCAATATTTTTTTCTTTGTTTTTTTTTCTTTGATATTAATTCAAGTTTTTTCTTTAATATTAATTCAAGTTACACTTTTTGAGCGTGGTGACCGATAAGAAAACAATTTTTTTCTTTTATTGAATAAATGAGAAGTTAATATTGTCTAAAATATTTTTCTTATCTTACAATACATGTAGGTTATTCAGAATTTTTTATCGTTGAAACTGTAGGTTTATGGTGGTAATTGAAGAGTTCTTCCGACAAACGATAATTTTCTATAAAGTCTGTGTTTATTAAATTTATACTCTAAATTCACGAAAGTTGCTAGCATGACAATGACCCATATAAATCCAAAGAATATGCTTCTTGCAATAAACTACATTATTGTTTAAAATATTTTTATTATCTTACAATACATGCAACTAGTCTACATGCATACGTCTAGTCGCACGCACACAAAAACCGTGCCGAAGTCGGCCGAACTTAAACGACGTTAGACGATGTTAGGTTTTCGGGTCTTAGGTTTTTTTCGTTACGGAATTTCTTGATTCAATCGCCGCGCTCAAAGCCCGCGATAAAAGCTATGCAATAGCTAAATATTAATAATTATTCAATATAGTCTCCTATGACATTAACACATTTACGTATTCGTGAAAAAAGCTTTTCACTTTCCCTGATAAATATATTTTTCTTCTTGACCTGAAAAATGCTAATTTACAGGGGACTTGAGTTCATTATCGTCACCAAATCGCTTTCTTCGGTATGTTTTTAAGTTTGGGAATAAATAGTCACTCGGGACTAGATCTAGGTTGTATCGTGGGTGGTTAATTTCCTCAAACCCGCAGTCTCGTACAGCAGCCTTGGAGAGTCGCGCCGTGTGAACCGGTGCGTTGTCATGAAGAAGCATCACTCCCTTGGTCAGCTTTCCTCTTCTCTTTTCTTTTATTGCTTATCTCAAACGGCGTAAAGTGGCTGAGTATTTGGCCACAGTGTTTTGGGATTCAAAGGGAAAAAAAAGGAATTTTATACGTGGTAGAGCCATGCTGCAATTATATTAGTAGTATAGTTGTAGCACGAATGGGTCGGCTCGACCGGGGAAGGACCACGCTCTCACAGAATATCAACGTGAAATAGTAGCTTGATGCTGCTTTGTTTCGTATGGTGAGTGTAGAGAACCGGAAACCCTTTTTACTGGAAACGAGGCATTCCATCTCAGTCCTCACGGGTAACAACGCATCTGCATTTTGATTCTAAATTGAAGATAAATCTAGATGTCTATGGGCTACAGCATCCACTTACCATCCGGTGGACTGTGTGCTCGTTTGTCATCCTATCCTACAAAAAAACACTATGGCCATGATTTTACCGGCCAATGGAGTGACTTTGAACTTCTTGGGTGGGTCCGATCCCTTTTTATGTTTGCATAGACTTCTATTTACTCTCAGAAAGTTTCATCTCCTGCAACTATCCTAGGATCCAATATATCCAACGGATAGGTTAGACATTTCTGCTAACATCTTAATTCTTACTCGTGCATCTTCTAATATAAGTTTTTTTTTTAATAAATTTCACATTTTCTTCTGTAGCCGCTGTGATTAGCCCAACCGAGCGGGGTTCATCTTCGATGATTTCCCTGCCTCTTTTGAATTCACTTGACCACTTCTGTATAATTGATACTGAAGGAGCAGTCTTGGTAAACGGTCACCATTTCCTCTTTATTTTTGAGATTTTTATTGTTTTGTCAGGAATTTAATCACCGCGAGGTGTTCAATTTTTTCAACATTGTCGAGTCAGTCATTTCCGTCGTCTATGACTAGTAATGACGTTAACAAGACGACATTTCATATTTATAGTTTACACCCTCAGATAGTGTCGTTAGCTAATGAATTTGTTCAACTACCTTCATTATTGGCAAATCACCATAATACCAAGAATACATTGAACGTCCCTCGTACAGTTGTTGTTGTTGTTATTTATTGGTAACGAGGGGTTCCATCTTAGTCCTCAGGACTGATAGCGCATCTGAATTTTGGTTCTTAATTGATGATAAGTGTAGATGTCTATGGGTCACAGCATCCACTAACCAACAGGCAAACTGTGTTTGCCACACCTATTCTATAAAAAAAATTAAGTTTTGAAATTTTGAATCTTACCTGAACAAGATAGCGTCTTAATCGCGTGCAATGTGCCCTAATAAGGTCCCTGCGTGCGAGTAGAGTACGACGCTCCTCTACTGCGACGTCCCTACAAGCTCTAACAGCCCTCAGCTCTCGCGTCAGCCTCCGCAGATGCTCCATGCTGCGTCGACGGCTGTTCTGTGATGCAAGCTGAAAAGAAGTAAAGAAAAGACTAATAGGAAAGCCACAGTGACTAGATAACTGACCATGGTAACTTGAAAAATCGTATAGGGTTGCCAACTTCTTTATTGTAATAAACGTTTTTCTGAAATTACTACCAGTAACAATGACGGCGCCGTGGCGCAGTGGCTTGGCAATAAGTTGCAGCATTAAGAAATGAGGGTTCGAATCCCGCACGGAACAAATATTTGTATGGCCTATAGGTAATAGTTTTGGTTTTGGATGATTGCCCTTGTGAAATTTATGTTTGTAAATAGCCCCGAAGACACGGAGAGAAATTCCTAGTGTGGAGGTAACGTTTTTAAAGCTAAAACATATGAATTGTAAATGGTTGTAAAAAAGATGATGATAATAAGAAGAGGCTAAGAGCGACCGTAGCCTAATGGCAGGGCACGGACCGCGAACTCAAAAAGGTCGTGGGTTCGAAACCGCTATTCGACTACTGGCGTGAACCACTCGTAACACAAGCAATTTAAGCTTACCACGAGTGGTTAAGGGGAATATTAGTAATGTTTATAGCATTGTTAATATTCTTTTTTAAAAAAATGTTTCAAAAATTGATTTTTAAAGGAATATTTCTGCTGCTTTGCCTGAGCCTTTATTAGCAGCCTCATCATCATCATTAGAGCCTTTCACAAGTCCACTGCTGAACATAGGCCCCTCCCCCAAGATATGCCACAAAGCACGGTCCTGAGCTACCTGCATCCAGAGCCTTTATTAGCAGCCTCAAGCCATATTAAATAATAGTATTTTCGCCCTCTGATATTTTCTATAAATATAGTATTTGAAATTCTAATATAGTAGAATACTATTTTTTAAGTAGTACCTATAAGTTGACAACCCTAGCCTCGTACGAGTAACCGAAGTTAAGGCGGTCCGTAGTATTTTCTTCTGTATGAAGCACGTTACCACGATTTGCGTTAACAAGATACTCTTTCCTGCTACAAAATCCATTTAGCCAATGAGAGAAAACATCGTTTAGTAGTTTGTGGTAAGAAATAAATAAATTATTATTACTACTATATACCATGGCTTCCGATTGATGCTGTTATTACCAGATGGTTTGACGATCTGGTAAGATTTGCAGGAAGTTGATGGATGCAGGTGACACAGGACCGTGTTTCGTATATAATGATGTTTCAAACTGATTTTAAACTAATGTTTCTGCTAGTTTTATGAGCCTTTATTAACTACTTAAGTCATGTTAAAATTATGATACATAGTATTGTCTACTATACAATATGTAACAAAAACCCTGTGGTTCCCATTAAGTGTGTTATCAGAATTAGTACACAAGCGTAAAGAAATAAATTAAAAAAAAAACACATTTAAAAAAATATTTTAATGCAAAAAAAATTAATTTGCAAATTGTATGTGGTTTTATTTCCTCTAACTCACACGAGTATCGGTAATGCGGTTTTAGACAATCCCCTTGCTCCTCGGCCAATGCAGAGATAATAAAACCACATACAATTTGCAAATTATTTTTTCTTCGTTAAAATTAATTTTTTTAAATGCGTTTTTTTTGAAAAAAAGTTATTACTATACACTTGGATACTGATTCTGATAACGCAGCTAATGGGAACCACAGGGTTTTTGTTACATGTTGTATAATATTCTACATTCTACATTACATATTAATGCCTCTTTGGTCAAGTGGTTGTAGTAGTGCGAATGCTGATCACGAGGTCCAGGGTTCGAATCCCGGGTTGGTGCAAAACATCAATTATTGAGTTTTTCTGTCAAAAAATTCTCAATAGCTGCCCGGAGTCAGGAAGTTTGGGCCCTATGATCCTGTCCTTCGCCGATGGCTAGTCTCCGTTGAGGCAGGCCGCCGTGACCGAAATTCAGTCTGGAGAACTATCTACATAGTATCGTTGGCAACCTCGCGCGAGCAACTGAGGTGATGGTCGGGCTCTCACTAGATGGAATGCTGTTCTGGTAAAAAAAAGAGTTGATAGATGACGAGTCCAAAAAATCCGCCTGAATACTGGATACTTCATTTAGCGCATAAATTCAGTTTCAAAGTGCCACTGCCACTAACTGTACATCAGCGAAGTATTGACTTTCTACAATCTTTAACGCTAATAGAAAACTAGAAAAATACAGTGGCGTCTTCCTAATAACGACAAAAATAAGTAGGAATTGTATAACTCAATGGGTGTCGTAAGAGACGACAGAGGGAAACAAATCAGGAGATGGACAGCGGCGTCTTCCTAATAACGACAAAAATAAGTAGGAATTATATAACTCAATGGGTGTCGTAAGTCGCGACAGAGGGAAACAAATCAGGAGATGGACAGCGGCGTCTTCCTAATAACGACAAAAATAAGTAGGAATTATATAACTCAATGGGTGTCGTAAGTCGCGACAGAGGGAAACAAATCAGGAGATGGACAGCGGCATCTTCCTAATAACGACAAAAATAAGTAGGAATTATATAACTTAATGGATGTCGTAAGAGACGACAGAGGGAAACAAATCAGGAGATGGACAGCGGCGTCTTCCTAATAACGACAAAAATAAGTAGGAATTATATAACTCAATGGGTGTCGTAAGTCGCGACAGAGGGAAACAAATCAGGAGATGGACAGCGGCGTCTTCCTAATAACGACAATAAGTAGGAATTATATAACTTAATGGATGTCGTAAGAGACGAGAGAGGGAAACAAATCAGGAGATGGACAGCGGCATCTTCCTAATAACGACAAAAATAAGTAGGAATTGTATAACTTAATGGATGTCGTAAGAGACGACAGAGGGAAACAAATCAGGAGATGGACAGCGGCATCTTCCTAATAACGACAAAAATAAGTAGGAATTGTATAACTTAATGGATGTCGTAAGAGACGACAGAGGGAAACAAATCAGGAGATGGACAGCGGCATCTTCCTAATAACGACAAAAATAAGTAGGAATTATATAACTTAATGGATGTCGTAAGAGACGACAGAGGGAAACAAATCAGGAGATGGACAGCGGCGTCTTCCTAATAACGACAAAAATAAGTAGGAATTATATAACTCAATGGGTGTCGTAAGTCGCGACAGAGGGAAACAAATCAGGAGATGGACAGCGGCGTCTTCCTAATAACGACAATAAGTAGGAATTATATAACTTAATGGATGTCGTAAGAGACGAGAGAGGGAAACAAATCAGGAGATGGACAGCGGCATCTTCCTAATAACGACAAAAATAAGTAGGAATTGTATAACTTAATGGATGTCGTAAGAGACGACAGAGGGAAACAAATCAGGAGATGGACAGCGGCATCTTCCTAATAACGACAAAAATAAGTAGGAATTGTATAACTTAATGGATGTCGTAAGAGACGACAGAGGGAAACAAATCAGGAGATGGACAGCGGCATCTTCCTAATAACGACAAAAATAAGTAGGAAATGTATAACTCAATGGGTGTCGTAAGAGACGACAGAGGGAAACAAATCGGGATATGGGCAGCAGTGTATTCCTAATAACGAGTAAAAATAAAAAACTGCGGTTGCCAACCCGCTTGCCAAGCGTGGCAACTATGGCAAATATCCCCCCCCCTATGATTCAATCTATGGGGAGGCCTATGTTTAGCTGCAGACTTTAGACTCCACAATAAATCACGTGAGTTGAGGGACACTGACATGTGATCAAACGTTGAATTCATTCACGTTAATTTTCTATAAGGGTTACCGATTACTCAGCTAAAAAGATTTTTGGAGTATTAAAAAGTTATTCGTGTGGTAGGGTTGGGTAAGTGAAAAAAAATATCGATATATATCGCGTGAGAAATATCGATATACCGTCATGTTTTGCATGATGTAGTAGGACGAGGGGAAAATTTCTAACTGGACGTTTGGACGATGAAAACGAAACAACAGCACATGAATCTTTTTGTAGTTACTTTGGTACGAGTAGTAAATATCGATATCTCGAAATTTTCTTACTGAACATTGCGACGTTAAAAAAAACATCAAGACATGAATTTTATAGTCAATTTTCAAGCTTGTTTTAATTTTTTTTTAATAAATACATATGTCATTTTAAAATATATCAAAATTGATACAAATTCGATACTTAAATAATTATCGAATATCGATATACCGCGATCAAAATTATTGACGATAAATATCGATATTTTGTGGGAAAATATCGATATTTTTGCTCAAATCTTCCGTATAAGAATCTACACTTGAATAAAATTACTTTTACATATTTTATTGCGTTTATCCTACTTATTTTCAATTCCAGATGTTACAGGTGTATTGCAACACCCATGGCTGGCTGACTGGACCATCAGGATTATAATAAAATAAATATAATTCCAAATGCAACGGCTTTTATAGGATGGTCAAAACAAGTCTGTTGAGTGTTGACTGGAAGTATGACGCCTTAGTTTGATCAGCAATAACAGTTATAAGATTGGAGTCAGCGTCTTCTGTAACGTTACACTTCATAACATGTTTTGTGTAATCTAATATCAAAAGTTTAGTCGGCACAGCATTTAATACTAAAAGCTTAGTCAGGACAATTTGAGATCAACAGGTTATTATGATATGGGAGTACAATTCAGCTTCATTCGCGTTTCGCTGGATGATTTTGATCACACTTATACAGTTCCGCTTCTATCAGTCTCGTATAGCATCGTTAAAATTAAAAGTCCGTCATAGCGTGCTATCTCCGCTAAAACTCTTCTATCCGCCGGATCTGTATGATTGATAAGCGGTTACACGCTCACGCTAAACTACTTTCATTTAGTATTTTGCACTCTATCTAGATCCATGTGCGATATTATTATCGTTAAGCTTCTTTCAAAAGGAATAGAAAACCTGGAACATAAATAATAAACGCAAACGACAGTGGGTCGACCCCGTTGGAAGAAACAGAAATTTGGTAAGACAATACGCTACGTTGTTACTCGAATTAAAAGAAAAAATTTAGAGTATTTCCGAAATTACAAAGCTACTTTGACCACGGTTACAAAAGCAAAATACAAAATAATTTCTGTTTACATTCTCTCAATGATTGTATGCGAAATGATTGTGAATCAAATGTATCACCAATGCAAGTCGCGACTTATCGTCAAGGACTGCCCGCGTAAAGCGCATAACGCGGCGGAACAGCTTTGAATGCAATGGAACAGCTAGCAGCGTGCGTATGATAGAAACACGCTTGTCCTCATTTTATGCCTGTTTGCAGCGAAAACTGAATAGACGCGGAAAGCTGAACAGATGCGTAAGAATCTCTATATAAATTTGGTGTTTTCTATGGACAATAGCTTTTGTTTGATTAAGCTGCATAAGTGTGGTTAGTCCCTATTACTACCTCCAGACTGCATAAGTAATGTTAAGTTTATATAATGCCACACTGCAGCTATATTATGGTTGTAACACAAATTGATCGGCTGGACCGGAGTAGGACCACGCTCTCACAGATTACCAGCGGCTTGGTGCTGCTGGTATTTCGTATGGTGAGTGTAGAGAACCGGAGACCCTTTTTACTGGAATCGAGGCATCTGCATTTTGAATTTTAATTGAGGATAAATGTAGATGTCTATGGGCCTCGGCATCCACTTATCATCAATTTTTGTTATTGACTGTTTGTGCCAAAACAAAGAGAAAAACAATAGTGCAAATAATATTATATGAAACTTTATGTAGTGTGGTGTTAAAGACCCTCTCAGACTCTCCGCTCGGTGTTGGATGACGGCTAGCTGTGCGGTTAACCGAGAGCAATACGATACCTTTATCGCATGTCTCACGGCCCCTGACTACTGTGTGAATGTAAACGCGTTATATGTATATTTATTTACGATCGCATGACTTAGTAGACAAAGGTTTTGTCTCTTGAGCCGCGGGTTCGGATTGAAATCCTAATCTATATACATATACGTATATAAAATTGAAGTGCCTATCCGTAATATTAAAAAAAACGCCTTTTTATTTGAGGTGTTTGGCTTGGATGCTTGTCCTTTAAGCCGTGTCTTCATTACATTCGGGATCTTCGTTTTTATAGATTTTCGCCAAAGCGATCAAAATAACTTAAGGTTTATATAAACATAGAAGCACTTATTTCGTCGTTTTCTCTAATAGTTCATATGCGCAGACACTTAACACAAAAAAATCGTGCCACTTATACGTATCAAAATCCACTTAAATTTCATTGTTTAAACGATAAAACAATAGCAACAATCCATCGACGGTCAAGTTCCCGCCAAAACTCCGAGTAAGAATTAAGAACGAGTGAATGCGGTAAATAGAGTAAATGGGGCCCTGCACTCTATTGTGATGAGTCAAAATGTGTCGAAAAAGGCACGTATGGCAATTCATAATGCTGTGTTGGTCCCTACTTTAACGTATGGTAGTGAAAGTTGGGTGTGGCAGAAGAAGCACGAGAATAGAATGAACGCAGTAGAAATGCGGTAGTCAAGGAGTATGTTAGGGCTGAATCTGAATGACAGGGTGAGAAATTGTGTGATAAGAGAAGAGTGTGGGTTGCAAAATGATGTTGTGACCAGGATTAAGAAAGGAATGCTTCGGTGGTTTGGTCATGTGGAAAGAATGAATAAGGAAAGAGTGATAAAGAAAATTTATGTTGCAGAAGTGAATGGCAGACGTCCTAGGCGAAAATTTATCGACCAAATTGGCGAATTTGGAGTACCGTTAACCGACGAGCATGTATGCGTAGGTATATGGATGTGAAGGAGACGAGAGAGGTGTGTCAGGATCGTGCCAAATGGAAGTCTGTAGTCTCTGCCTACCCCTCTGTGTGACAGGCATGAGTGTTTATGTATATATCTCAACCTCACAAAAGTCAGTCCAAGAATGGTCATTGCGCTTCAACAGCAGGCGCGGGTTGACTGTTATAGGGAGTTTTGAGAGCTGTGTGATGACGAACCAACAGGAGTTTTTATGATAGTTACAGGAGATAAAAAAGGAGGTGTTTCCTCTAGGTCATAGTGCTGACACTATGGCCTTGAGAGTAAAAAGGAATCTATGCAATGGCATAAATAGGGATCAGACTCCTAAGAAGTTTTAAGTCACTACATGCGCCATCATGGCCATTGTGTTGGGATACTAAAGGAATAGATACTATTTATCGAGTACACAAAAAAGGTGAAACCATCAACAGACTTAGCCATTTTACCCAGTTTGAGAGAAGCAATAAAAGGAAAGAGAAGAGGAAAGCTGACTAAGTGCTGGTTCTTCATGACAACGCATCGGTTCACACGGCGCGTCTTACCAAGGCTGCTGTACGAGAATGCGGGTTTGAGGAAATTAACCAACCACCATACAGCCCAGATCTAGCCCCTAGTGACTACTTTTACAACCAACCAAGGAGGAGGTTCTCAATTCGTCGGAATCTTTTTTTTTTGGTACGTTCACCGATTACTCGAAGACGCCTGAACCGATTTGGAAAATTCTTTTTTTGTTTCAAAGGGTATACTTCCCAGGTGGTCCCATTTTAATTTTATCGATATCAGTACAAAGGATCTCTACGTTCTCTACACTCACTATACGAAACACAGCAGCGTTAAGCTGCTATTTTAAGCTGGTATTCTGTGACAGCGTGGCCCTTTCCCGGTCGAGCCGAGCCATTCGTGCTACAACTATACCAGTAATATAGTTGCAGCATGGAAGAATTTTTGAATTCGAATTTCATGCTCCTCGTATACAACCATAGAATACTATAATACACAATAGAATGGCATGACAAATTTATTTTATACGAGGATTGGCGTCGCTAAACCCGATTTAATGTGTTGACTGAGTAAATTTACACATTTTAGACTTTTGATTATTGTTCAAGATCATCATTAAAAAAATCGTTTAAATTTTAATACGTATTTATTTGTAAATAGGGTGCAATTTCGTATTTTATAAATAATTTGCATGTGAAATTTGGTAACGATTGTAACGTCAAAACACATCTCGTGTTTGACATTTATACGTGTGAATTGACGTGTTAGTGGCATTTTAGTAGCTACACACCACAGGCTCCGCCCACTGCCCCGTTCTATTATGTATGTATTATAGTATTTTATGTATATAACCATTTATAAATTCTGTCTATCTGTCTGGCAGCCTGTCCAGGTTTATCTTCGAAATGGGTAAACCGATTGTTATTGTATGATTGTGAACTCCATGAACAGATATAAAGTAACGTCAGTAGGGATCCAGGCGGTACGCTAGTATATATAATAAGGGGAAATAACATTCCGAAATAATATTAATGCACAAAGTATCTAATAACTATGGGTTGAGAAATAGGAAGAACCATCAACCCATTTTGACCTGTGGGTGTCGTAAAAAGCGACTATGGAAAAAACAAAAAAATCTATGGCTTGCGATAAACGGTGATATCAATTTCCTTTGAGTCTGAATCTATCCGGCCGTGCCAATATTTCTCGGGAAATCGTCGCCGAGTATCGGGGCAAACTTGTGTCTGAAGTCGAGACTTTGCTTAACTAGTCTCGGATTGGGGGCGACTAAATCTAATCCAGTTCAATCCCCAGAAGACACAAGTTTGCGCGTTAACCACTAAAAAGAACCCCTTTGTCGTATTTCCTCAGTTTGAAGGCACTCCCCTTGATGCCTCAGCTAGTATCGGAATCCTGGGCGTCGACATATCGAATAGTGTGCAGTTTCGTGGTCACTTGGAGGAGAGGGGCAAATTGGCCTCTAAAAAGCTTGGCGTGCTGAGCAGAGCGAGACAGTATTTCATGCCGGCACATCGCTTGCAACTTTACAAAGCGCAAGTTCATCCTCACATGGATTACTGTTCTCATCTCTGGGCCGAGGCACCCCAGTGCCAGCTTCTTCCACTTGACCGCATCCAGCGCAGAGCGATTCGAATCGACGACGGCAGAGTTCTTTCTGATCGGCTCTATTTACTGGCGCTGCATAGGGATGTTGCATCCCTTTGCGTTTTCTATCGTATCTACCATGAGGAGTGTTCTGAGGAATTGTTTCGATTAGTTCTAGCCGCCAAATTTCACAAACGCACATCGCGTCAAAATACCAACCACATCCCGATACCAACCACACCATCGGGATGATTGACGGTCCACTACTGTGCGTTTTACTAGAAGTTGTCTTACTCCCCTTATATATATATATATACATATATATATATATATATATATATATATATATATATATATATATATATATATATATATATATATATAGCATATAAAATAGCAGCTTAACAATGACCAGAGACCCTTTTTACTGGGAATGAGGCATTCTTACTCCTCAGCGGTGACCATGTGTCTTCTATAGGCCACAGCAACCTGTAACTATCAGGTGGACCGTGTTGTGACCTTTATCATATGAATGACTGAAATTAATACAAGAAAAGATTAAAAGATTTTCCGAAAAAAAGAAGAAATCCTTGAAACAAAAAGAGCTAATGCTCTTCAAACGGGTGAAAAGATTTTCTTGAAACAACTAAGAACACTCCATTAAGACAACTTTCAAACGAAAAACACTTAATCAAAATCGGTTCATCCGTTCAGGAGGTATGATGCCATAGACAGACAAACATATCCACACTACAAACTTATACCCCTCTAACACCCCTCTGTTTTCTTCGGGGGTTAAGAAAAAAACAATCTTATATTTTGTACCACGGTAACTTACCCTATTTTTTATTCTGCGTCGCAACCCCTTTAGAAAGTTAAAGTCTTCTACATTCAGATGCAATGCCTGTACTCTTGCCGAGTACTTACTGGTTGGAAGACCAGCCACTTCCTCAACAGTCATGTTGATGCCACGAGCTGTAACAATGATTAACTGTTACTTTACACTGGTATTATTCATCATCATCATAGTCTTATGTAGGACTGGTACTAATAGGGCCGGGATTTATAAGATATATAGGTTTATGTGGGATATACTACGTAAAAATATATTTCAACTGTGTTATTTGCCTATCATTTATTCGGACAAGGATTGGGCTCCTAGAAACATTCCATATACTTATTATTACGTTGACATTGACTGAGACAGTTCAAGGCACTAACCAAACCTTTCCCTTTAGTAATTTCCCGGTCGAGCCGACTCATATGTGCTACAACTATAATATAGCTGTAGCATGGCTCCACCAAATAAACAGTTGTCGGTTCATCGGGCTATATATGTTAGCCGACCTATTGCCACTTTAGTTTACTGATCCACCGGGCTATGTCGGTTATTCTTGTTTTGATGTGGACTTTTTCATCGTGAATTCTATGTTGTTGAGAAACTCCACTGGCCTCCCTTCGGATTTAACAACTCATACCCCAAAACTTAAAACGAGATTATCAGATAAAACAACCTGTGCATGCTGACAATGATGGCATATAGATCTGAGATATGATACTACATTACATGAGGAAGCTCAAGGTTAGTCAGCAAGCTATGGAGAGGTATACAGTCAGTTTCCTCGCCTGGTAAGAGATGCAGGAAATCGATGGATGCAGGTGGCTCTGCAGGTGCTTTGTGGCATTCCCTGCGGGAGGCTTATTACTACTGCTGAAGCAGTGGACATATGAAGAGATGTAATGATAAAGATGATAGGACAGACAATTTGTCTGAGGTAAACATACTTGTTAACAAATTCAAGCGTAGTGCTCCCAACAACTATCAGCCAATGTGACATAATTAATAAACAATACACAACTTTTGTCTTATTCATTTTGATATTAGAACCTATCTGTTGAGACACTCTTGAATTTTTCTTATAGGTATAAAGGTGACAAACAAGCACGCAATCCACCTTATGGTAAATGGTTGCTGTGGCCCATAGACATCTACATATAAACTGGATTGAGAGTCAAAATGCAGATACGTTGTCACCGCTGAGAACTAAGATAAAAAGGGACTCCAGTTCTCTACACTCACCATACAAAACAATGCAGCTTCAAGCTGCTATATCACGCTGATAATTTGTGAGAGCTGTTTCTACCCAGATCAATGGGTCTCCATTGCTTCTGCCATGACTATATCATCGGCATATCGAAGGTGAGTGATGTTCCCGAAATTAATGTTAAAACCATATCCTTCTAGTAGTTCTAGTAGTTCAGATAACCATCATTTCCCTAATTTAAGAACATATTGACACTTTAATATACAAACAAGCAATTTGGCATTGTTGAAAGAACTTAGTACAAAAGCCTTTTGGGAAACTGGTTTGTTTGGGAGGCTGGAAGTTCTTGAGTCTCGAAAACAGCATGTAGATGCAGCCCAGGAGAGGTTTCAGTTTGTAGTTCTTAAAAAGAATGTTGCACCTTTCTTGAAGAACAAGACCACAGCACTTCTTCTCTACGCCTCTGGAGTTAAGCCACCATGGATGACAGAATTTAAGAGCTTCTGAAGAACTTTAGGAAACCCATTTTCCACTTGCTAGCAGAAGCTCCATTGTGATTCCATCCTCACCTCGCTTTGTACAGAAAACACGTTCAGAAAGTCATCCGAATTTTATCTGATTAGACATGCTCTTGGGTCATTACTCCCATTTACATTTGGCTCCAACAGCATCCTTAGTACTTCTCAATCTCACTCAAAGTTTTAAGTGTCCAGTATAAGAACCCGCCACAGGTTCTATTCAATCTCTTCTTAAATAAAAGCCGTGTTGAAGTTGCAACACACTTTTTAATTCTTATACGGTCACTACTCGGTAAATCAGGTAAGCTTAAAATGTTTGTATTAGGAGTGGTTCACCACTTTGGGTTGACTGGTAGATAATGTATTATTTTGTTTTAATGCAATAAAAAAATATGCCTGCATTTTCGAGTCATTGCCTTTATTTTATGATAGGTACAGAATGGCCCTAATCAGACATAATGTTGAACCGGCACTGATTGAGTGGATAGTAAACATGCTCAGTACATGAACAATAAAGATTGCTGGTGAATCTCAGACAATTCAGATCATTAAAGGATGCCCGCAGGATGGGGTTCTTTCACCTCTCCTGTGGAATATGGTCATTAATGAACTCATCAGCAAATTAAACGCTAACCATTTCTACACAGTCAGTTATGCAGATGATCTGACAATACTGGTCTCTGGTAAGACAGCAAGCATTGTGTGCGACCTGACCCAAGCGGCTCTCCGTATTGTGGAGAGATGGTGCAGGGAATATGACCTAACCGTTAATCCAAATAAAATGCTTATAGTAATGTTCACACAAAAACAAATGCTGAATAACTATCATCTTCCAAGTCTTTTCAGCACAAAACTCCAGCTTTCCTCCGAGGTAAAATACCTAGGTCTTACCTTGGACAGTAAACTTAACTGGAACAAACACATAGAAAACAAAATCAGCAGAGCTATTTTAACTTTCTGGCAATGCAGAAACATGATTGGCAAACGATGGGGTTTAACGCCAAAAATTATACTGTGGCTGTACAAAACTGTAATTCGGCCCATGATCACATACGGCTCTCTGGTATGGTGGACCAAAACCAATGAAGCTGCCACTATACAAAAGCTTCAGCGTTACCAGAGATTAGCTTGTATGGCTGCATAAGGACTACACCAACAGCAGCTTTGGAGGCTATGCTGGAGCTAACAGCGCTTCATCTACATATACAAGAAGCAACTTTAGGTGCCATTAGACTCAAGACCCTAAATCTTTTAAGTAAGAGTAGAGTCCCCCATACAGACATAAGTGATAGAATTTACTCAAAAATTCCTATCTTACAAGCCAAGTATGATAGGATCCCAAAACAATTTGTATTCGATAAGAAGTACAGGATACAATTGAAGGAAACTGACAATCTGAAAGGATTGGGTCCAAGAGAGCTCAAAGTTTTCACGGATGGCTCTAAGACAAATGAAGGTGTGGGGTCTGGGACTTTCTCCGAAGACCTTAATATCCACATATGCACACCGCTGGGTACCCACAACACAGTCTTCCAAGCTGAAATCATGGGTATCATCCAAGCGGCCATAGCAATAGATGCTAGGAAGGTGAAAGAATTCTCCATCAGAATACTGACCGACAGTATGGCAGTACTACAAGCTCTGAGTTGCAATGTGACGAACTCGGGACTGACATAAGAGTGCAATCAACGATTGAATGAGGTATGTAAGCACTACAATGTGACTCTGCAATGGATCAAGGGACACAGTGGATCTAGAGGCAACGATGCAGCAGATGAACTGGCCAGAAGGGGATCGGCCCTGGCAACTATAGGGCCGGAACCAATAATACCAATCCCCTTTGGCTACATTCATTCACTGGTATGTAGATACTTCAATAATTTACACGCTCAGCTTTGGAAAAATTTTGTAGACTGTAGACACAAGCTAAGGAGGCCCTACCTGAAATAAACAGTCATCTAACCAAGGTTCTGATGAGACTGAACAAGCCACAGATTAGGATAGTAACAAGTGCTATTTTTTTTTTTTTTTTTTTATAGAATAGGGTGACAAACGAGCACACAGTCCACCTGATGGTAAGTGGTTGCTGCGGCCCATAGACATCTACATCTATCTTCCATTACGAATCAAAATGCAGATGCGTTGTCACCCGTGAGGACTGAGATGGAATGCCTCATTTCCAGTAAAAAGGGTCTCCGGTTCTCTACACTCACCATACGAAATACAGCAGCATTAAGCTACTATTTCACGCTGGTATTCTGTGAGAGCGTGGTCCTTCCCCGGTCGAGCCGACCCATTCGTGCTACAACTATACTACTAATATAATTGCAGCATGGCTCTACCACGTAAAAATCATCACAGAACATGGCTCTTTTAACAAACATTTGTTCACCAAACGTGTTACTGATAGCCCCCTGTGCAAGGCATGCATGGGAGAGGAAGAAACGGCGGCTCAGGTGTTGCTGACATGTCCAGAAGTCGCTTCATACAGGGCTAAACATCTCGGCACGCCGGGATCGCTCCCCGAAGTTGCTTGCAACATCAAGGGAGCTGCTGAGCTTCTTCGGGGAGATATCATGGCTCAAATAACCATATTATTCCTGCCCACACGCAAAATACGCGCTTAGACGTGGAGTTGCGGAAAACAGCCCGTCGTAAACTAAACTAGGTACAGAATGTTCCACAAGTGGGTTCACATTCTCCATATCCCCAATTATAAAATTGCTCATTAACTGCTGAGTTATTAACTCATCTAATTCACTACTTACGCCATTGTTACGTAACCATAAAGATATTTTACAGTTGCTTGTAATGTCTATGTTGAAGCTGTATCAGCACTGCAACTATTTATTAATTATTATCCATCTTTCTTTTAAGCTATAAAATCGAGTACTCTTATAGTTAAAAATTATCTATCTATATCAGTTGTCGTCACACCTATCTGGTCAAGGGCCACAAAGGACAATGTGAGGTGTCACCGAGGGCCGCACATTCTTGGATTGTTAAGTTGACACCACCAATCAATTGACATATTTTATTGTGAGCTGTCAACCCGTATGCTCCCCAGATTTTTCTTGCAATTGACAATTGTGACAAATGTGAAGTCTTTATTTGCCAACTCAAAGAACTAACTAGCATACAATGAACAGACAAAAAGAACACACGAAACAAATATTAGTAGATCACACAAATAGTTTTCTACAAGAATAATATAGTTCTTACATATCTTAATAAATACTATCTGAAATAGACACCTATGATTGCACAGCTGCAACAGTTGGAAAATTAGAAAAGTCTCCAGCTTGGACCTCATTTATATATAATTGAAGTTTAAATTCAAATGAAAATATTTTATTCGTCATTTATCAGATTATCTTGTTAGGCCCTTGAAACTCTAAATTAAGATTATTAAACTTCCTGGTAATAACAGCCAAAAAAGTTGTTAGTGCCCACCATTCATCGTTGAGGATTTGAGGATATTCTTTACCACTTTTATATAAAAATAGAATTATTTCGGATTTTAAATGAAAGAACCGTTCCAAAACTTTTCCTTGGACAGCAGTGGGTCTTTAAATTTTAGATGGTTTAGTTCACGCGCGCGATCAAATTGATTATGTTTATGAGAATGTGATGAATACTCATTTTCACTCCTTCAATTTATTATTCGAAATTTGACAAACCAAGGTTTCTTGATGCAGCAAACAGTGAATGGGCAGCCAATTAGGTATATTCAATTCTCTCTCCATTAAGGCAATAAGATCACTATTTGCAACCAACATTGATGGACAACCATCGGTACACACTGATATCAATTTACAGGTATAACATACTTTTCGAGAAATTCTTTCAGAGCTTCCATAAAATCACAACCATTCGTATGGCCCTTCATGGTTATGACGGCTAAGAAGTCCTTCTATGATTCCGTTCATAGTGCCGTACCACACAAAAAGTGAGCACTGTGACATAGAAGATATATCCGTACTAGAATCACACGCAAGACTAAAGTATTTGCAGTTTTTCAACCTATCAATTACTGTCTCAAACATGTTTTTTGATAAATCTTCAACTCGGCGTCGACAGGTTGATTCAGAAAGCGTAAGCGTTTTTTACTTCCGCCATTATTTGGTTATTATTTGAAAATGTTTAAAACAAAGTCTGAGAAACAGTTAACATGTGCTCCTTTACTAATTCAGCATCGGTGAAAGGTTTCATCCTTTTTGCAAGCATGTAACAAACTTGGTAAGATGTTTTTTAACAGCCTCGTTTGGTCCAAAAGCTGTTGTCATAATAGTTTGTTGACGACGAATTGCATTTCAAAGCAGCAGCTACTTTATTTCCCTTTCACTCGATTCCAAAGGAAAGGCTTCAGGGAATGAATTATGTTTACTTGTATAGTAGAGAAATAAATTGTATCGCTTTATTCCGACAACACTTTCCCGGCATATTAAAGAAATTGCGGTACTATCAGTAGGCCCACTTATAAAACAAAATTCTTCTTGCCATTTTTCTTAAAAAAATATTTTTTTGTCACTTAACATCCTTTTAGTAGCACTTCTTGATGATACTCCCGCCATTATAATTTAAAAGAAGAATAGTTTGCGCGTAGTTTATTGACGAGTGTCCTATGCAGTATGTTAAAACAAATGAATGAAACTGAAGTTGCGTTCGCCTTTGCCGTGACATCCCCTTTCCACAACCCCCTTAGTCGGAGCAAGTTGCAGGAGGAAGTTTATACCTACCCGCATACTTCTATTTAGTTTACTTGATGTGTTTAGTAGATATTTTGATATGATTTCCTAAAGGGGGATGCCCATATTAGGCCATCGAACGCCCAACAATGTGCATTTGTTAAAAAAATATATCTTTATTTATGGTTATTAATCGCGGTATTCATTTATCCTAAAACAATGGGAATATTTTTGCACAAATTAAAAGTACCGAAAAGATAAAAATAAAATTAGGTAAATACGTAATTCATTAGTCAGTGAATAAAATAAAAAATGTTGCCAATCACAAAAATCATTAAAAAATCGATTCCCCTTTTCAATCGATTACTTATGGTGTCATTATTACAATGCTTATATGATCTTTCGATAATTATTACGATGTTAGGATATAGGTTTAAAATAACCGTTGACAATGGATATTTATCCAAAGCAGTCGATACGCAACCGTTATTAACCAAATGTTTACCGACTACAGACGAAAAAGGATGGTTATGTTTTTACTGTGTGTGCGGATTAGGCTATGTTGAATCGTTTTTTGCTATGGTGCTTAAAACGTAGGATGCATTTTATTATTGAGGGAGCTACTATCAAAGAATATTTTATTCGCTTAACTCGTAAAGTACTTGACCAACTTTAAGAATTCTTTCACCACTAGATTGTTATGTATAATTTTAGATATCTAATATAGGGTTAATTTTATTATTGAGGGCGCTACTTTCAATGAATACGTTTTTTGGCTAATCTCAAAAATTACTAGACCGATTTTGAAAATTCTTTCACCATTACATTGCTAATGAGGGCGTTAGCTGTGTGATAAATTATATTATTACAATAAATAATTGCGAGATTAATATTTTCTAAATAAATAAAACTAAATACCTACCTAAGATGTTCAAATCCAATTATTATTTTTACAATTTAAGAATCGTATTTACACACTGTACTTACTCAGATTGATTATTGTAGATAAAGAGGTAATAAACCTAAAGTAAAAGAGCTCCGCTTAAACGAAAAAACTATTTATTAGAATAAAACTAAATGTTGAAAAAAAGTGGTTCAGTGCGAGTCGGACTCGCAGGCCCATGAAGAGTTCAGTAGTAACAAGCATATATTTTAAATCGAGTCAAAATACCACTGTCATTATCGCCAGCAACAAATTATTTTGTTTTTCATAGTGTTTGTATAAATAACAAAGTTGTTTTTGCGGTTCCTTAAAATGTGCTACTTGTATCAAAAAAAGGACTATTATACATTAAAGGGGTTTCTGTGGTTTATTCATTACCAAAGAGAAAAAACTTATTGCGCAAAATAGGTTTTAAAAAAGCGGCAGTCAACCATTAAAAACTAAAACAACCGTTGTTATAGGCTCGGTTGAATTCATTGACATCCTTCACATTTATAGTTATGATAATTAAACAAGCGAATTACTAGCTGATTTACCAAGAATTCTTTAGAGTATAACAAAACGCTACTGCACAAGTTAACTGTTATTCTTATCTGTTTTTAACATAACATTTAAAATGGAATCATGTTATGATAATTCAAGAAGTTAATTTCCAGCTGATTTACCACGAATTCTCTAAAGCATAACAAAACAATACAGCACAAGCTAACTGTTCTTAAAAATACATTTGAAATAGAGTTTCAATAAATAAAGGAAATTATATTTTAAAAAGCGTGCAGAACTTAAAACGCGTCAAAGATTATTCTTTTTATGATATTATTAATCGAATAAAAATCGATATCATTCCATAGATTTTATGACCGTTAAGTGGCAACATCGTATCCGACAGGTAGGCCGCTGTCACTGTTATGTCACAAGAATTAAATTACGTGTTGTTATCATGTTATTGTTTTGTTATAAAAGTAAAATGCAATTGTTGATCTCTCAACAATTGGTTCGAACACAGCAGGTAAATAGTTGGTACATATCACGATGTGGTATGTCTTCCTCTAAGAAATGCTTTATAACTGAGTTTACTTGAATAATATCAATATAATAATTGTAGCTTCTTTATTAGGTACAAGTTTCGAGTACAGTGAACGTGTAGTGTGGCACTCGCAAAATGCACCAATAGTTCGTCTTGAACATCTATACATCAGCTGTGGCACTGACACTTATGAGAATAAGATCACACACATTGTTTGTCTTCGATTTTCCACGTGAGGAATTATTTGCGCTACGTGAGGTAAGTGTTTAACATGTTTAACATTTCAATTTATTAAATGTGATCCATATATCTGATAATTATACATGTTTTTACACTGATTGTATATCAACTCAAGAACTTGTTTTATTTTTTCACATCTGCCCTAGCTGTATCTGACAAACATACTAGCTTATTTATGAGATTAACCAGTTTTATCAACTACCAAGAAAGGAGACAGTTGATTTTTCATTGTTTTTGGACTGCTGGTAGTCTGTCAGTCCTTAATTATTAAATAATATAGGGCATTAAATCCGTCCTTGTGCAGTAACATTTAACTTGATAAATATTTTATTTATATTTGAGTTTGAAATAAATCTATTTTATTTTTATTTTTTCACTTTGACTTCATTTTTTGTATTTTACATTATTTCAGTTGTCATGCCGTGTATATCATAATTGCTGGCAATGAACTGATAGAACAGCATCATGTTCAACTGCAGAACGGGAACCATCTGAATCATCTAGTCCATCCTCGTTGCAATCTGAAGTGAGTAATGTATTGCACCCAGAACAACAAAGCTTAGATCATACATCACACAGTGTACTGCTAACTAATTATATAAAAGCACAATGTTTTTTACCATGTTGTAACAGTTCCATCAGCATTGCAAGTATGTCTCTTTTGTGATTAACTACATTTTGCGATAACAAACATACATAGTGACAAGTACTATGTATGTGTGTTATACTTGGTAGAGCCATGCTGCAGTTATATTAGAAGTATAGTTGTAGCATGAATGGGTCGGCTCGACCGGGGAAGGAGCACCCTCTCACAGAATACCAGCGTGAAATAGTAGCTTAATGCTGCTGTGTTTTGTATGGTGAGTGTAGAGAACCGGAGACCCTTTTTACTGGAAACGAGAAAATGATTTAGTCCTCACGGGTGACAACGCATCTGCATTTTGATTTGTAATCGAGGATAGATGTGGATGTCTAAGGGTCGCAGAAATGTCTCCAGCAGATGGTGAATTTCAGTTAATGACAAGATATGCTAATAAATCCAGAGCCGTGACTATGTGTCGATATGGGTAGTAGAGGTGGTGAATGGCATTTTTAAAACTGAATTTAAAATATTTCATCAAAATTACTTTAACAGGGCTTCTACACATTTGATGATAGACTGCTGTGGCTTCTGCTATAGTTAATAAATTCCACACAAAAATAAGGGACAGGGATGATGCGGCTCAAATACTTGAAATAGTTCATCAAAATATGGAGACAAATAATGATTTTTCTGAGTATGCTAGGGAAAACAATCTAAATAGAGCTAGGGCAGGCAGACTTTAGAAATATAAATGTAGACTTTAAAATGTTAGGGAATTTCCTGTTTTAACTTACAGCAACTTAATATTAATTGCTTGTGTCACATACCAATTAAAGCAAGCTCGCTACTATTATGGTGAGCATATAAGATTTAATGGTTGCTACCGGATAGAACTCTGTAATAACCAGAGGAGCAGCATTATGGAAGGAATAAAGTTAAGCCCTAGCTGATCTTTACTTAGGGCTAGAATTGCAAGTCATCACTATTAGTCGTAAAGTGTATTTTATTATATAAATTCTATATAATATCTAATATATAAATTCTTTTTTAGGAAGGATGCTTGCTACTACCACCTGCTTAGGACCCTGGTAATTAATGAAATTAAAAACCCAAGCATACCACTGCAAGACTTCTAGACACAGTAAGTTCATTCTGTAGATCGGACAATAAATAAAAATTAAAAATCTGAAGGTACTCCGGGTTAACACTGACATTGGGACGTCGGTCACCTCAGTCTGCCGTAACCATGGGTGCTGGAAAGCACCCGAAATGTCTGGAATTAAAAATCAAAGAAATAAAACGCGATAAAATCGATAAAAATAGTTGTTAAAAAAACTGCATTTGTGAAAATAAAAACTTCAAATATTTTCAAAACCCCGACTTTTTTTAAAGCAATTCCTTTACCATTTCATTGTTTTAATTGCATATTATCATATCTATATGCTTTTATATGTGGGCACTCATGGCCGAAGTGTCTATGAAGACTGGGCATGCCCCTTTGTTTGGTTTGTCGCGGGCCGCACAAAATTCGCCCGCGGGCCGCAGTATGACGACCACGGATCTATATAATAGTTTACAATTTTTGTAGAAGCTTCTTGTACATTTTCTTTCAAAACAAAAGTCAAATGGTAGATTGAAACCCACGACCTTTTGAGTTGAGGTCTACACCCTGACATTAGACTATTGTAAATAGATGACTTTTTATAATTACAAAGTAATAACAGTAAATTTACATAATAACATTATGTTTAATTTAAAAATTATGGTACTGATTTCCTTGATGATTTTGTTCATAATAAACTTATAAAAAGCGGCCAAGAGCTTGTCGGGCCACGCTCAATGTAGATTTCCGTAGTTTCCTGTCCGTCACAGTAAGTGTTCCAAATTCAAAATAATTTTCCTAGAAAGTCCTTATAAAGTTCTACTTTCTAGATTTTTTTCATATTTTCTAAACTTATGGTTCAAAAGTTAGAGGTCACATTGTTTTTTACTTTTGGAGCGATTATTTCCGAAATTATTGACATTATCAAAAAATGATTTTAGTAAACCTCTATTCATTTTTAAATACCTTTCCAACAATATATCACACGTTAGGGTTGAAATTAAAAAAAATCACTTCCCACTTTACATATAGGGGGGCCCCCCTAATAAAACATTTTTTTTCAATTTTTATTTTACCACTTTGTTGGCGTGATTGATACACATATTGGTACCAAATTCAGCTTTCTAGTGCTAACGGTCACAGAGATTAAGCGAGGACGGACAGACGGACAGACAGACATGGCGAAACTATAAGGGTTCCTAGTTGACTACGGAACCCTAACCAGTTATTATCAGATGGGATAGTAAGTCAAGCAATGGCTTGAAATAATAAAAGCTTACAGTCCCCTTGAGGATAAGTTGCCGATGCAGCTGCAGCCCATAGATACCTGCATCCAACTTTAAAAGCCACAGATGTATTGTCATCTCTTGACGACTAAGATGGAATTCCTCATGGCCTGTTTTATAATGAAAACATATTTTGTTGCAAATTACAAATCTTTGGTAATTTAATTAGGAACATCTCAGCAGAGATGTGCAGTAGAAGTCCAATCCGATCCAGATCCGTCCGAAATCCGGCACGTTCGGGACCGGCTCGGTGCCGGACTACCGAAAATTCCGGACTATCAGGCGGTAATTATAAGAACAATTAGGTTAATAATTAAACTACAAATACAGTATGCAAATATATGTATGTATGTACATACAACAAAGTTTATTTTACATTTCATATACATAATGTATGTACACATACTGTAAAACATATTTCACTTACTTACTTATCTTCACGCACAATCCCTAACGGGGTAGCCAGAGAGAACAAATCGCCAAATGTCACGATGCTTACATACCTCTTTCGCTTCTTTCATGTTCATTAACTTCTTCATACATGCACGTCTAGGTATCCGAGTACTCTTGACCCTCCCCTCTTCGAGTAATTTGCTCACATGGTCTTCGAAAGTCAGTCTCGGTCTACCTCGATACCTTTTAATATTTACTTTCGCGCTATATATTTTCTTCACCATTCAGTCTTCACTCATTCGCTCGTGCCCAAAACATCGGAGTACGCCCCTATAAATTTTTGTGATCTTTCGATCCTGCCATATTGCGAATCTCTTCGTTTCGCTTTCGGTCAGCTATGGTAATGCTGCACATTTTACGAATAGATCGCATCTCCACTGCATTCAACTTGCTTTTATGCTTCTTCTGGCATACCCAAGTTTCGCTGCATATTTCACTTAGATTTAAAAAAGTCACGAATGTCTTTTTGTTTTCTTGACTTTTGGCGTTTAATATAAAATTTATTTCTAATGATATGGAAATCAATAATTTCTGAAGAACTGTAGCTAGTAATTGTATTCAATTTATTTATTTATTCCGAATAGCGATGCCAGACTATCGGGCATTCCGGATTGTTGGATGCTGGACTAATAGACTTCTACTGTATATTAAGTTTATAACTAATGATTAAATGTATCATCATTATCATCAGTACAGCCCTTCACAAGTCAACTGCTGAATTTAGGTCTCCCTCAAGGAACGCTATGCAGGAAGTCAATGGATGCAGGTGGCTCAGGACCATGCTTTTTTTATAGAAGAGGGGGCATACGAGCATACAGTTTAACTGGTTTTAAATGACTACCGCCGTCCATGAACAATCCCACCAGAGGAATTGCAGTTGCGTTTCCAGCCCTTTAGAAAGGAGTAACTTCTTTTCTTGAAGTTCCCTAGGTTGTATCAGTCCAGAAAAATTGCCAGTGGTAAACTATTATACAGAGTGGTCATACACGGAAGAAAACTCCTAGTGAAACATACAGTGTTGGACCACCAAGCATCCAGATGGTGTGGATGGTATCGGGAGGATTGCCGCGTAGTGCAATCATGAAATTTGGCGGTTGGGATTAATCTGAACTATTGCTTTGTGACTTTAAATGTGTACTTCAATATATTATATTTACAGCTCAATATATTCAATATATTATAGCAATTCTTAGCTTAATGAGTAAAAAGAAACTAAACTATTTTAAGAAACTAGGCTTTGGCATAAAGTTAATGTGACGTTAAATGAAAAATAAAGTAAAGCACAAAATGAAATGGCATCATCATTATTACAGCCCTTCACAAGTTTACTTCTGAACATGTTCCTCCTACAAAGAATACCACAAAATTCGGTCCCGATTCACCTAAAACCATGACTGACATGACTTGACTTCCTGCAGACATATAATTCGCAAATAAAAGTTAAAACTATTTTTTTAATTCGCCTTGGATTGCGTTACATCACTTTATTGAAGTTGTAAATACTTTTTACCACCTCAAAGATGAGATATATTTAGAAATAACAACTCATAAAACTCGTAAAAACTAATAAGCTTAAAACAAAACAGGAAATAAATTTGCGTCATATTTCAATACCTGTTGCATTGCAAAGTTCCGAGAATTGGGCTCAAATTTCAAATACCTACATAACGATTGTTATTTTACTAACCGTCCAATATTTCTTGGTCGAGCTGATACGAGGCCGAGTGCTTAGCGAACTCATCCATTCTTCATATTTGTAAACGTTTCAAATTGTTTATTATTACACAAATTCACTTCGTGTTTTTCCAATATTATTTCTTATCAAATGGCATATGTACGCATACAGGTTAGACACTGTGACGCTGTCATGCTGTCAATGTCAAAATCATACTCATAAAAAATTAGGTAATCTATGCTATGCGTGATCATTCTAATGGTGATTAATATAGCGCATAACGCTATATTATAGCGCGCTATCTCTCCACAGTGCGTAGCAAGTGCTATGTAAGTAGCCGCCATGGGCCATGGCGCTTTGAGTATTCAAATTCAAAGCCATGGCGCTATGACGCATTGGCGCTATTAATATCTAGCGGCAACTAGTTCTAGCAGCATAGTCTAGCAGCAAAGCTGTTAGGAGTGGATGTGTGACGCAAATTTGATCTAGTAGCACGCTATTCATCAAGCACGACCCAATTTAGTGTAAGACGTTATTTTGTTAGTGTTTACTGTATATTTATAAGTGATCAAGGGACACGGTTATCTGGTGTATATAATAGTGTATGTAAATATTTGATTTTTTATATACAATCGATAAACTTTAAAATACGTCTTATATTTATTTATACATTAAGGTAATGTTAAAATAACTTTAACATCGATTATAGAAAGTCGCAAGCCTGAAAATTATGAAAGAGTGTTTATTGGTTTTTCCTTACTGCTTTATTTTATTTTGGTCTAAAATACGACGACGTATTATTCTTATATACTAAGCGGTCTATCCAACGAACGACATGTAACGTAACGTGCTGCAAACCTTAACACTCTTGCCGGTCTCCCACTAGTTTTGTGTAGTTCGCAAACGATGGACGAATAGGAATCATATCATAGCACTGTACTAGAAGAAACTTTTCCGAAAACTAATTGTTAATCGGTCTCATAGCTCTTTTTGTACACCTACATTTGCAAGACGCCATATAGCGCGTGCGAACGAGTACATACGAGAGCTAGTGAACGAGAGAATTGGTGAGACGTTAAACAATAGGCCATAGTTAAATCATTGCAATAACGTCTATTTTAGCTTATAATCTGAAAAGATGCAAGACTCGTTGTGTTCGCTAATTATTGTACTTATTATAATTATTTGTTAATAGTAGATATAATAGATACAAACAAACATTTGCTAGACTTGGTTTCGGTAATTGCGATGGCATTTAAATTTAATAAAGTTGAAGTTGTGTTATAGTTACAACAACTATTGAGGAGAGTTTTTTGTTTTTATAACATTGGTTTCTTCCTTGGAAGCATTTTATTTTATATTTTTATTGATATGGGATTTTATTTCACTAATGGTAGTTATTTTTTCAACACTAATTTGCTTTAGACTTATAATTTGATCAAGAAATTATTAAGTGTGTACGTTCGAGTAATCTTTCGACTCGAGCAGATATCGACCGACTGAGATAGCCATTCTATTCATTTATAAACTGTATCTTTAAACAGCTTAGTAGTACTGATGACGGAATAGAGCTAATGGAACGAACTAGTTCACTTTTCGAAATGAATTAATACGGAGCGATCTTTAAAAGACCAAACAGGTACAACACACTTTCTTATAAATAGCGCGCTATAACATAGCGTATTTAATAGCGCGCAAGAAATTTATAGTTTATAGTCTGTATCGTACTATTGATTTATAGCCGTTTTGAACAGCTTTAGTGGATATCGCGCTTTGTGGCATTCCTTGGGGGAGGCCTATGTTTAGCAGTGGAAGGGCAGGGCAGTAGCGATGATCATGATGACAAAAAATAAACATGTAACCCGAAATTAAATAGGTCTTGCTTATAACGGTTACTTAAGGTAATAAGAAATAGACTAATTTCGTAAAATACTTGTTTTTACATTTTGTTACATAAATATATCTCAAGTATCGGAACCTAACTTAATCATTAAAATTTGTCATTGCAATTTCATAGCAATAATAATAGGATCAGGACAGATATTAAATAGACTGCAAGGTTTAAAGGAAGTTCATAACGAAACTTACGTGATAATAGGCTGTTATTTTAAAAAGGCTATTGAATCTAAAATTTCAAAGAAACAAAGCTGAAATAGGTTTTTAATTTCAGTTTAAAGTATTTTATTGATCTTGAGGCAAATCATACTTTTATATATTCAGTAATCTATACATACTTTCATGAGACACACTTAAGGTAAGTTACAAAGTAATGCAGAATAGAATAATTTTGTACATTATAATATAATAGTGTTGGAACATAGACTTAGAATATACTGGCATTTAGACGACCTGACTACTCCAAAACACGTGACGCGTATTTGTCATTGTGTGTGTTAGCTAGTGATACATATTTTGCTTACAAGAACTATTGAAAAATGATTGTTTAGAAAATGGTATAAAGATTAAAAAACTAGTTTAGTGAATAACATCAAAAATAACTAAAATAATTAAAAAATATCCATGTAACATGTTACCGAAAATAAGCAGTACCTACCTTTACCTTTAATTCAAAACGTACAAAATCCCAATAATCTCTAAAGAGGTGGGGCTTCCGAATAAACTTTTCAATTAAATTTTCCCCAAGAATCAGATCGGAAAATTGTATTTTCGAACTGTGACCTTTCGAAATAAATATTTACTGCTATTTACACTTTCCTCGGAATTTCTTTTTAACATAATCATAATGAAATATAAATAGATACATAATTAAGAAAATACCTATTTATAATTATTACTATTATGTTTTTCTCGCGAAATAAAAACGTGGACACAGAGTTCATAATGATTGCTTTATTTTTCACATTTTAAATATTACTAATAACAAACATTTAATAATTAATAATTTAACACACTATAGAAGTTTATTTTAACATCCGACTTAAATATGAATGTAAACTTAATAATTTAAGTAAGGAAACTTGTGGGAATCAGTTAAATAAGATTACTCTGTTTAAAGGCCAATATGTTTATGAGGCTACTTTCTCTTTTATGTTCCCCTGAAAAATATAAAGTAATATTAAACTTATTATCGTTTTATCTGCATGAATTTAAAAACATAATGATCTTAACAGTTACTAACCAAATAAATGCCTAGCAAAATACACAGGAGACATTAAATTGCACCAAATGTGGATACTGGCTGTACATCAGTTTTTTTCATTGTTCCGACCAGTGGCGGCCCTAACAAAATTTTAAGTGGTGCGAGATCTCATAGTGGCGTCCCTCTAAATACAAAACCCTAGTGTTCCTATACTATGCAGTTCCTTTTTCGTGGTTTTAAATAGTTTTAGATCTATCAAATATCTACAGGCGTATATGCGGGGCAAGCACGGTTGTGTTTGTCGCTCTTGCCATAGCAGTTGTTCTGCTTATTCGCGTTAAATAAATGCTATCCATTCCGCTCGCACTTGTCTGTTGCGCTCGACAATTCCACTATGCTTGCCTTGATGCGGTGACTAGTTGTACAGATTATTTCTCATAATATGAGTTAATAATCTTGTTTGACAACTTTTATTTAAGCTATTGTTCTGCAGACAGTGTTAAAAAAGATAAAAGAGCTACCAACAACAAACTTAATGAAAAACCTAGATGACCAGCTTTCTGGCTTGCAATTTTTTTAAATTAATTCGGAATAATTTAACTTCTGTGCAATAGAATTTTCTATGGATAAGATTCCAAGATATGACAGTCTTTCCTAACACATAGTAGAAACGTAGGTAAATTTATAAAAAAATTAATGTACTAAAACTCCGTTTCTGTGTACAGGTATAGTCAGCAAGATATGAAGTGCTAATAAGTCTGACAACTTAATGAGGCTCTGCTGATTGAAGATCTTTAACTAATGGGTTCAAGCTCATAAGTTATTGAATCAATTTACAACTATACATAGACAAATCACATTTTGCCCAACTGTTTTGCAAATAAACACAGGCTTTTTAACCTTTAGGGAATTATTTTCATCTTGTATAAAATCTACACGTATCATAGAATTTTGATAGTTTAAGTCAAGTAACCAATGCACTTTTAATTGTATCAATCACAAGGTAAAAACGTTTATTTTAAACAATTCTTTAGGATCAGTTGGCGTTTTACCTACGGCTTCGTACACAAATAATATTTTATACACAAATATATATATATATATATATATATATATATATATATATATATATATATATATATATATATATATATATGACCAGATCTTAAGTGATTTATTGTGATAAAGAATTTTAAGGGTCAATCGGGCTAAGCTTTTGGAGATTCCATAAAATGGCTCGATTCCTAATTGTGTGCTCTTTACGCCCTCCCGTACGAGCTCACTGGCAAGTTCATTGCCTACAATACTCGCGTGGCACGGAACCCATCTTAAAACACCTGTTATTTTATTATGATAAATGGAAAGGGTGATCGCTACCAAGCTTTTTTTAATTTGTCTTGTCTTGTTAATTGTAAACATGATTGTAAGCTATTATTTAAAAAAAATAGTCCCGCTGGGTTTCTTGCTGGTTCTTCCCAGTACAGAGGTTTATTTTGCGAACCAGTGATAAATTAAAAAAGTGACTTTCAATAAGTATTGTTTATAATGTACAGTGAATAAAATAGTTTCTGTTCTGTACATCCCAAGGCGTTTAGACGGTTCACGCAATTTCCATCTAGTTTCTAGTTCACTAAGTTTGATCTCAGCGCTAGCAGTGCCACTGGACTATCTAATTGAGTTTTTTTTTATATAGAAGAGGGGGCCAACGAGCATACGGCTCACCTGATATTAAGTGACTATCGCCGCCCATGAACAACTGCAACACCAGGGAATTGCAGATGCGTTCCCGGTCGGTATTGCGGTTGAATAACGGGGGAATTGCAGGTGCCTTGCCGGCCCTAACTAAGAAAGGAACTTGCTAAAGAATAGAACATGCTCTTTAAAAAGAGGTACAAATTATTTCTTAACTCTTTCATTATGATAAAACTATTTATTTGAATAAGAATTAATACTACGATACAACTGTAACCGACTTTTGTTTCGGCCGGTAATCTAATTAAATTTGAGAACACAAAAGTAGCTTTTGTGTTCTAAAATTTTGTGACAAAATTTTGTTGTGTTGTGACATAATTATGATAGTTAGATATATCCCTTACTTTTTTTTTAAAGGTAATAATGAGTACTTTAATCATGTAGCACATAATTTCCATGTATCATCAAGTTTTATCAGCGCACGCCAAATAATGAATTTTATAGGCAAAATTTTGCTACTTTGGGTTACAATTTTCTTAAAGATCTTCAATTTTTTTGTAAATAAATAGCCTATGTTACTTTGTGACAGTTTAGCTTTCTATTGGAAAAAAATAATAAAAACGATCTAGTAGTTTTGGATTTTATTTGGTACAAACAAACAAACAACCAAAAAAATCTTTCTTCTTCATAATATTACGGTATAGATGATGATATTTTGTTAACATTTTTTACTTATTTTTTTGTTCATTTTTCATTTTGATTATTTTATTTTTATTAGAAAAATAAAAATAAAATAATAAAAATGAAATCAAAATGAATTTATATTATTTGTAAAAAGATAATATCTACAAAACATAATTTTATTAGTTCTGAACTTCCCTGTAAACTATATTTTATGTTGTCTTATTTTGTGGCAGCAAAATATCCTCGGTATATGAGGTAGTTGACCAGCTGATAGGCCGGTGATCATGTTCGCTACGGTTAAATTTTCCTTCATTACCTTAATAAGTAGCCTCATCCCATTGCACATACTCAGGGGGCTTTGCATATTTTAACATGAAAAAGTAGTTATTGTGTCATAACTGAAATAGTTAGACATATGGTATTGCGGACTTTTTTGTAGATATTGATTTCTTCTAAAAAACTGTAGTACACCACTTTGCTCTATTGTCAATAGTTTCCGCAGCGTATGCGATATAAGGATTCTTTTGGTATTTTTTTCACGCCGTGGGTTACATTAACGAAGTTTTTGTACGGACCCCTAACTTTTTGAAAATATACTATAGCCTGTGTTCATTAAGGATAATGTTGAAATGTTGTTGGAAATTCCATTGGTGAAAGAATTTTTCAAATCGGTCCAGAAGTTTCGGCGCCTATTCAATACAAACAAACAAATCTTTCCTCTTTATAATACAAACAAACAAATCTTTCCTCTTTATAATATTAAGTGTAGATAAGCTCTTTTCTTGAAGGTCGTGTTTGTCCGAAAAAATCGCTGGTGGTAAACTTATTCCATAGAGAGCTCATACGCGGAAGAAAACTCCTTGTGAAACGTACAGTGGTGGACCGCCAAGCATTCGGAAGTGTGGATGGTATCGAGACGTTTGTCGCGTAGTGCGTTCACGAAATTTGGCGGCTGGGATTAATCCAAAATATTCCTTAGAGCTCTCCCCGTGATATATGTGAAAGAAAATGCAAAGAGATGCAACATCTCTTCGCAGTGCCTGTGAATCGAGCAGATCGGAAATCACTCGGTCGTCGACGATTCGAGCCGCTCTGCGCTGGATGTGGTCAAGTGGAAGGAGCTGGCACTGGGGAGCCCCAGCCCAGAGACGGAAACAGTATTCCATGTGCGGCCGAACCTGTGCCTTGTAAAGTTGGCTGTGTGCCAGCATGAAATACTGTCCCGCTCTGCTGAGCACGCCAAGCTTTTTAGAGGCCAATTTGGCCTTCTCTTTCAAGTGACCACGAAACCGCACGTCAATCGCTATATCGACGCCTAGGAATCCGATACTGGCTGAGGCAACAAGGGAAAGGCCTTGAAACTGAGGAGATACGAGAAAGGGGTTATTTTTAGCGGTTAACGTGAAAACAAGTGTCTTCTGAGGGTTAAACTGGACTAGATTTAGTCGCCCCCAATCTGAGACTTTGTTCAGCAAAGACTCGACTTCAGACACAAGTTTGTACTCAGAGACGTTTTCCCGAAAAATATTGGCACGGCCGGTGTACAGAGCATCATTAGTGCTGTCATCTGCATAGCAATGAATGTTACGGATTTGCAACATATCATTGATATGCAGAAGAAACAGCGTTGGCGATAGCACGCAGCCTTGTGGAACACCAGCATTAATAGGCTTGTAATCGGAGCTTGCACCTTCTACAACGACCTTGATGCTTCGATCTGCAAGAAATCTGGTGATCCAATTGCACAATTTCTCGGGTAGCCTATTGGAAGGGAGCTTCGAAAGAAGCACTTAGTGTTAAACCCGATAGAAGGCTAAAATAACGGACAATGCCTCCCCTTGGACTCTACTGCCTCCGCCCATCTATGAGAAGATCACCAGCTGATCGACCACGACGAAAACTGTATTGGCGATGAATAATCAGCTGGTGATCCTCAAGGTACCTCGTGAGCTGGCAGTTTAAAATGGAATAATTGTTTTGGAGAACAAGGAGGTGATGGCGATAGGTCTGTAGTTGTACAGGTCTCAGAGGTCACCGCATTTAGGGATCTGTATCGGGTAGACGAAAGCCGTCTTCCGAGATTTTGGGACTACGCCTGGGGAGTAAGAGTACCAGAAAAGACGCGTTAAGACCGGTGCCAACTCTGGAGCACATGTCCTAAGCACAATCGGGGGGATTCCGTCAGGCCCACCCGACTTGTGTATGTCCAGAGAGAGGAGTGCTTTGCGAACCAAGCGCTGTGGGAACTGCACCTCCAGCATAGAGCACTCACACCGCGGGATGGTCAGCGGCGTAATCACCCCGTCATCGAGAGTCGAGTTGGACGCAAAGAAAGAGCCTAGCAGATCGGCTTATTCTTTGCGGCATGGACAGTGAGTAGTCCTCCCTGTGCAGAAATGGAAGAGATGGCCGAAAGAAATTCCCCTGGACAGCCTTGGTGAGAGACCAGAATGCACGGGTTTCAGAAGAAAGGCGAACTAGTTTCTCGCCAATTCTGCCTATGTGCTCTGACTTTGCCTTAGCAATGACTCTTTTGAAGGACCTGGAGGCGGAATTATACTTCCTTTTTAGAGCGCTTGTGCTCACATCCCGGGACGTTGATGCATCAGCCCAGGCTTGGTAGCACTCCTGCTTATAGCACGATGCTATTTTACAGGAGTGACCAAACCATGGCTGAGATTTGCCTGCGATAGGCACCACATAGGAAGGGATAAAAAGTTCCATACCCCTCAAGTACCACAACAGCGACAGAATCAGCAACAACGTTGGGTTGGGAGAAGCAAGCCCGCCCCCAAGGGTAGAATTCAAAGAAAGACAGGATCCTATCCCAATCGGCTGACCTATAGTGCCAAACACGGCAGCAGCCTGCACAATGCAACTGCGATTTCAGCGTGAGTGGTACCACACTCCGGACAAGACAATGGTCCGAGAAGCCTAAAGGGGCGCCGACGAAAATTTGATATCCGTCCGGATGAGAGGTCAGCAGAAGGTCCAACAGAGAAGGTACATGATCCTCCACATCTGGAATCCACATAGGCGAAGTAACCAGTTGTGTCAGACCATATGCCAAGGTAAAATCATGAACAGATCTCTCCGCATGATAAGTTAAACGTGAACCAAGCCATTCGGCGCGATGGACGTTAAAATCGCCGATGATCACGATATCTGCGGAGGGGAACTGCTGTAGTCTGCTGTAGCAACGAATCTGTAGCCATTTGGACGTGGTCGAAGAGTCGGTCTGTTTCAGCGTTATTGCTATCGTCGTAGAAGCGCGGATGGTCGTCGCTGTCTACGCGTAGCCAAAGGATGGACAGGTCCGACCTTCAAGACTCCCGAGGCGTCTAGAACAGATGTACTCTCTGACGTAAACGCAAACTCCAGTCCGAGGCACAAAAATATGTTCCAGTTTGTACCCCGGGTAGGAGAGATACGAGACATCAGCCGGAGAGGACACCTGCGTCTTGGTCAGAAAGAGCAGAGCCGACCTTGCCGTCTCGAGATGGTAGTGGACAGCGTTTAGATTAGAGTGAAGTCCCCTGATATTGCAGAAATTCACGGATAGCGTGGCAGGGGTCGCCTTGGTCCGTTTGCCCCGAGCAGTTATAGTCTTGAGCGGAATTTAGCACCCCTACCCAAATACGCAGGGCAGCCTGAGCACCCACACTCAGGAGTGCAGTAACTTGGTCGTGTATGCTCTGCAGGGGATTCTTCAGGGGTGCTGGTACCCTCCTGGGTTAGTCTAACATTTAATTCCGCTACCATGTTGATGGGGGAGGGGGGAATAGGGCCTCTTGCCACCTGCAAACGTGGAAGCTTAGCTTCCACTTCACGCCGGTATTCTGTGAGGTCGTAGTACCACTCCGGTTTGAGCCGGCCCATCCCATACGTGCTACAGCAAAGCTGCTGCGTGGCTCTACCACTGTTTATATAGAATATAGATTATATGATTAACGTAGTGTTTCGCAAATTGATTTCCGCACACTGAAGTATGACGAAAATTTCTGCCTGGAAAATACAGGTGAATCTACCCTCATTCATACTAAGATTGAATTTAGGGCATTTCCCATAAATTCCAAAGCCTTAGTCGAGGTCCATTTTTGACCCATCGGTGTTCCATATAAGGCTACCAATCTCACAGACAACCTGTTCATTCAGCAAGTCTTCTCTGGAGGGTATTTCCACTATATACTTTTACACATCTAGAAAAGCTAAAGAATTGTTTGCCTCTATCTCCATTGTGAACTGAATTTTAGAATTTATAGAGTTAAGATGGTCTAAAAATGCAGTTACTTTATCTAAAGGTAGAATTGTGAAAGTGTCGTCTACGTACCGCTTGTAGAATCTTGGATTTATGGGAATAGTAAGCAGGGATTTCTCCTCAAAGTCTTCCAAGAATATGTCGCTGACAATGGGAGATACGTCCTATTACGTCCAAATCGATTCACCAACTTACAGATTGGCTCAACACTTAGCGAAAATACTCTCGGGTAGGCTTACGCTTAGGGGACATACAAGAGCACATATAAAGGATTTCTACCATTTTGTCAGCGAGATTAAAGACCTACATCTGGCAGACAATGAAACTATGGTCAGTTTTGATGTGCAGTCACTGCTTACATGCTTACCTGTTGAAGACTGCATCTCAATTGTAACTAGAAGGCTGGAAGAAAACAACATGCCCATAGAATACGCAGTAATACTCAGACACTGCCTTACATCTGGCTACCTATTGTGGAAGGAGGAGTTCTACAAGCAAGTAGATGGTGTGGCGATGGGCTCCTATATCCTATATCTCCCATTGTCGCCGACATATTCATCATTCTTTCACAACTCTACCGTTAGATAAAGTAACTGCATTTTTAGACCATCTTAACTCTATAAATTCTAAAATTCAGTTCACAATGGAGTTAGAGGCAAACAATTCTTTAGCTTTTCTAGATGTGTTAGTAATTCGGAATCCTGATAACACCTTGAGCCATACTGTGTATAGAAAAAAGACCCATACAGATAGATATTTAAACGGTGATTCTCAACACCATCCTTCACAGTTAGCTACCGTGGGTAAATCTTTGTTTCAGAGAGCACGAGGGGTCTGTGACAGTAAACACCTAGCTGCCGAGCTCCACCACGTCAAACAAGTTTTACATGACAACAAGCTTCGGGTTCCGCGCCTACGTCACAGTGAACGAGTGAAGCTGGCCACAGTCGGGCGGGTACCTGCTGTACTGCCATATGTTAGAGGAGTCACTGACAAGATTGGCTACATCTTGAAGCGCGCTTCCATCAAAACTAATATAATCAAAAATAATATAAAAATAAAATTAAATCCCAACCCAAGCATACAACAGCAAGACTTCAGGATACCATAAGTTCATACTGTGTAGATCGGAACAAAAGTTAAATTTTAATCTATGGTAACCGCTGTTAACTAAGACATCTGGGCGTTGAACACTCTATCTACGGTTGAACATCTCAGTCCCCTCCGTGACCATGGGTGCTGTAAAGCGCTCGAAACGTCGGGTATTTATAGTTAAATATACGCGATAAAATCCGTAAAAACTAGTATTATTTAAATGTGTAGTGTTCGCGTAAATATAAGAAACTTTTACAAATTAGCCTGAACCTCCTGGTTTAAATAAATATCAAGGGGCGTTCGGCACAGAAGTGCATTAAGAGATGATCGCATCGCTCCAGCCATTGAGCAGGCAGTAATTTTTAGACTATTTAGTCTGTCCGCAGTCGTCTTTTGGTTGGCATTATCACACCAAACAATGGAGACGTAGGTGTTAATCGGCCTCACTATGCTGCTGTACAGCCATCGGATCATACTGGGACCCAAACCCCAGTTGTTCCCAACCAAACGACTGCATGGATCTAAAATAATCTTAGCCGTATACATACGTTACTAAGGTGAAAGTTTCACGTTAGTTTTTGGTCGGTAGCTACGACCAAATACTTAACATTTCGAAAATAAAAGGATCAGGCGTTACTTTATGGAAATCCATTCTATTGACGTTGTTATAACATAATTTGCTCATTTCCGCGTATTAAAATACAAAGATGTGTCTTGCCCAGTCTGAAGAGCACCCACCTCCCACCCTCCCTCAGTTGTGGGTGGTTGTGCATGCAATTGAGGGGGGTTGGGAGGTGCTCTTCAGACTGGGTAGGACACATCATTTTATTTTACTATACTGTAATAACTTCAGCTACATGGAATGAAAATGCCCGAGATTATTAAGTCAAATTCTGGTTTGAACACCTTTAATTTTTCTGCCGTGTTCGCACCATTATTGTACCCTTAACCTCGATAATCATTCATTCTAAGACAAACACTTGTACAATTGTATCAAGAAAGCGGCCAGTAAGTCCCTTCCCCGAAGAGTCACTTATTGGCTTGTATGCAACAAAATACTCGTGCTTTGACTTTCTAACTAGCGATAACAAAACAGAATGTTAGAGATAAGAGTGAGTGAATGGGTGACCGGTGCCCGGTGGTTGCGTTTCGGTTGATTTCGGCGCTCCCCCCCCCCTCACCCCGATGACGGCACCCGGTGCGGTGACACCGCTCGCACCGCCCTAGGGCCGCAACTGATCACGATGCATGCATTCGCTAAACTGTCATCTACCTTCAATCATTAAATCTTTACGCGAATTCTCCATTACATGATAAATGATGAAAGTAAAACATTTTTTACATTATATTATTAACAAAAATAGCTTACGCATTCCTCCAAAGGTTACTAGTTATCCTAACCAATTAGATTAAGTTCTGTTTAAAGAATACAATTAATAAATAAACTTCTTCCTACTTTGTTCTCTCTTCTACTGCTGCTGACTACCTCAGAAGAACTCCCTTTTTGATAAAACTGGTGGCATTTTAAACATATAAAACAAGCGCGCTAATTTAATTCGTTCGATTACATCTAACACGCTGGATGCGCGCACTATAGTGTTTTTATATAGTATAGTGTATTTTACGTGGTAGAGCCATGCTGCAGTTATATAAGTAGTATAGTTGTAGCACGAATGGGTCGGCTCGACCGGGGAAGGACCACGATCTCACAGAATACCAGCGTCAAATAGTAGCTTAATGTTGCTGTGTTTCGTATGGTGAGTGTAGAGAACCGGAGACCCTTTTTACTGGAAACGAGGCATTTCACCTAAGTCCTCACGGATGACAACACATCTGCATTTTGATTCATAATCGAGGATAGATGTAGATATCTATGGGCCACAGCAACCACTTACCATCAGGTGGACTGTGTGCTCGTTTATTATCCTATTCTATAAAAAAAAAATATTAAGCTACGTTCAGCACAGTGGCCTTGGATGGATCGTGAACATGGCGTTTAATAGATTAAGCTGAGCTTTTGGCACAGATTTTTAAATATATACCAATTGGAAGTGGGCAAAGTGTATCATTTTTGCGATTTGAATATTTGCATCTCGATCACTGCAATTTTCCCAAACACTGATATGTTTCATTAAGCTCATTTGCATCATTGACTTTTATCTGGGGGCACGGCAGTGCCCCCGCCAAGTCGAGTAAAAAAGCGGCACAGCCGTACCATCTTTTCTCGAAGCAATTCAGGCCATTTTCGACCCCTTATAACTTCGTGGTCGATAAAACTAGAAGCCTGAATTTTCAGCAACCGAGCATAAGCATAGTATAGACATGGTATATTTCAAATTTCATTCAATTTTAACAAGTAGTTTAAGAATTGTAACCAGTCAAAGTTTCTTAATTTTGTCACTCACTGACTGACCGATCATCAAAACTCTAAGGCACTTCTAGCAAACATAGAACTTTCAAATTTAGAATACAATTAGTATTTAGTATATAAATCAAGGAAAAACTAAAACATTTGTTAATTTATGTCCAGTTTTTTAGATACACTAACTGCATAAATAACTTTGTAATCCCATATAAATATATAGAATTACAAAGTTACATTTGCAGTGAATGAATCAGTGTACTTGTATATGTGTTACAGGTGTGCATAGGTACGTTTTTGGTACTCAAGAAGTAGAAGGTACTGGAAAGGCAAAAAATTAGGACTATCTTATATACAAAAAGAAATGAGATGCAATTAAAAACATAACTTGTAAAAAAACTAAGTCTCGCAACTCAGTTATTCTACCGTAAAAAGTTGTGAGATCCATGTAATACCAAGTCGGTTAATTTATTCAGTTCCTACTTAAGGGTCCTTCTGTTTTAAGTTATTACGTAATTAGCTAACCTAACAACATTTTATAGTGACCATATCAATTTTAAAAGTCTTTTATGTTTTAAATATGTAGATTGACTTGTATGTTTTAATGGTATTGTTATTTATTTTGTACCGTAGTTAGGTTGTATACAAAATCGATCCTCCTTCATACTTTATCCAGGCTTAAGACTGGTGGCTAGTCCTTAACCTCTCGTCTGTGAGGTGGCTGATTTCAGCCAGTAAAAAATAAGGCGCGTCTGTGGGCTGGCTGATTTCTGCCATTACTACACGGTCCCATTTCGCGGCTAAATTCGTTTATTTCTTTATCTTTCTCTGTGGAATAAGACCGTGACTATGTTCATTATGAACTTGGCTGTATGATAAACGTTACTACTATAGGCTGTCAACTTCGTGCAGTCCGCGCTCGCGGGGCTACAGGGGTTGGCAAGGACGAGGTAAAACGGCCTCAAAGGGGAAGCGAGCGGTATGCGGGAGGGCGAGCGAGCACGCCGCGTGCTCAAGAGGAAGAGCGCCAGTCGCCGATGGTCGCTTGCTCGCTTGAAACGGTTACTTGTATACTAGACGCACACGAGATTACGATTCGAAGATGAGCAAACCGATTGGACGACAATCAAAAGAAATTGTGTATAACGTATACATGTATTTTAAAGAGCGTAGAAATAATAAATCATCGCAAGAATACCAGAACGATATTAATTTGGCAAAAACCGTGTCTGTAAATAGATATGGATTGCGACTATAATTAGTTTTCGTTGTAAACATGAGTGTAAATAAAAAACAGTATTAAATTACTTTCTTATTTAGAAAAAATATTATTACTATTATTCGGTGTTTAATCTTTTATTTTTCCAATTTTCGTTCTCCTTTCGTTCTACTTTCGGCGTGCATTACATTTTATACTTGTACTAGATTTTGCAAAGCTTCCTCATGAATCACTCCGTCTATTGGAGAGAATCCGTTCAGTTGTTTTTGAGTTTATCATACAGACGCGGCGGGGGACTTTTTTTATAATATAAAGTGATTTAATATTATATCGAATTCATCACTACATCACACAATATTTCGTAATAAATCTAAATAAATCCATACTAATTTCAAGATATCTCGATCCCAAATCCCTACGTGTGTTGCCGTGGGCGTGGCCTCGTGCACGAGCCGCGTGCTTCCTCGTCCCTCTCCATCCTGTACCCCGTGGGCGCGGACTGCACGACGTTGACGGCCTATAGCACCGTCTATAGAAAAAAATAAAAAGAAACTTGTCATTGAAGTTCCGTTGATTTCGTTGAATAGACGTGTGGTAATTTTGCTTTTAAAATTGTGAATTACAAGTTATTATATCTGATATCATGGAAAATACAATAGAGCGGTAAGTTATCTTTAATTATTTATCTACTTTTCGGGGCTCGTTGGCAATTTTCAATAAAAAATTTGTAATTGAATTTGACTCTGTCCTAGGAATGACCACCGTAATGTCGCAAGTTTTTACTTTTTAAGTGACTTAATTGCTTTCTGTGTCAATATATTCTGTGCAATATATTGTGAAACTAATATTTAAGCTAAACACGAAAGCGCAAATTATACTTTAATGTAAAAAGTGAGAAATTGCTTCAAAAGTATGTAACGGTCGTTAAGTGACTGATATCCTCCAACCTCACAGACTAGGTTTCACATTTGTTTTAGTAATGATGGAGAATATGGATAAGCCTTTGGCAGTGTTGGGAAAAATGGTTTATTAGAAGTATTTAAAAATTCAAAATGCTAATTATTTGATAATATTTTAGTTTGAAGTAAAATATATATAATAGTTTTGAATTAAAGTATTTAAGTACAAAATTCAAAATACGTATTAAAAAAAAACACTTTTTTAAATATACATTTCTAATCGATTTGTTGAGAGATCAGTGATTAATTGTTTTGTTTGAAATATAGAAAAATACTTACAACCAGTTTGACTTGCGATCTCGGTATGTAAGACCATTTTGAATATTACAAAGACTATTTTTATTTAAAATGCAAAATAAAAATAGGTAATAGGTATTTGCATTTTAAATACATGTATTTCTAATTATTAACTTGTCTGGTACTTTAGTCTACTTTTTTGTACTGGACTGGAACATTCACGAGGCATTGGGATTTGAAAACTAAAGTATTTTTGCGTCTTATATTTTCAGAAATAAATTGCAGATATTTAATCTTTTTTCTGATCTAAAGATGGTATTCTGATCTTGGCAGCTACTGTTCGGCAGCGATTGCTGAGAATCGCGGCACCGCTCTGTATGGGTTTATATGCTGCGTTTCCATTATAAACAGAATGAGTCGCTTGCCGAGATCGAAATTCCACCTAGATAAAGTGCTTTTTATTTTAGCAAAATGTTCTTGTATTTTCTTGGCTTATTTTCTTTTTCTTTTGCATGTTGGTACTGTCGTTTATACAGTCAGAGGAGTGTCAGTGGCATGGTCCATACACGAGGTGGCACTCGTTCACGCATTAGTGCTCTCACACGCGGTGGTGTTCGCACACGTGGTGGCGTACGCACTCGTGGTGGCGTACGCACACGTGGTGGCACTGCAGATGTGGTGCTAGATGTAGACACGTTACTTGTTACGAGTATAGCATATGGTGTGAGCACAATGCGAGGTGGACCAGCGGTACGAGGCAGGCGCGCAGCGCGAGGTGAACGCAGCGCACTTGTTGTTGGAAGGGGCATGTCAAGACCTTCCGTCTCAGAACCGTAATCATCGCCTTTTTACTTACGTTCCAAGATCTTCTATACTGATCAATTTTTGTATATACTTATTACAGGAAATTATTACTATTTTAGCCTATTTAGCGCGATGATAGAAGATGTACAGCAAGGGTATGGGTTGGAGCGTCCTTTATACGCTAAGGAGAGGGGAGATTAGTGATCACTAACGAGACAGCTAGATTAGTTTATTTCAGTTATTTCCATAGCATAATGTCATATATGATTTTGCTATGGGGAAATGCGGCATTCATATAAATAAATAATTAACCTTTGGCCTCTCAGTATATCTACGAAAATTTGATTTATGTTCCCACAAAGAAAAATTGTTTTATTAAAAAAGTGATATATACTTTGTGAACACTCACAAATACAAGCTTGTGATACTAGTTTCTTTACTTCACAGATTCAGTAATCCATTCTTGGGGCAATGTATACGCTATTACAACAAAGTCCCAGAAAATATATAAGGTATCTCTATTTCTAAGTTTAAATATTTAATTAAACAAAACTGTGAATTATATTATATTATAACCATGACCAGAGTATAAATATCTACGTTCATCACGCAAATGGATACTCAGGGCACAAATGGATATACCTGGGACATCTGATGTATGAGGAATGACCACCAACTGCTACGCTACTCGGCCGTAAGAGCAGTAGAAAAAGGAATAATTTACTTATGTTTACTTTTACTCTGCTTATTGTTTCATTATAAATACAAAGTAGAAACTAAAAAAAATATTTTAAAACAAATCAATCTTAGTCTCATCCATATTAGTCTTGACACATTTTGGATGTTTTTGTACTAATTTTGTATTGTATAAGTTAGCATTGATTTTATGAAAGTTCTTAGAAACCATGCAAGGTTTTTAACTTAAACTAAAGCTAGTTGAATGTATATCTTGGAAAATATAACAGTTTGGTCAAAGAAACAACTTAATCATTTAAAAATTGATTTCTTGTAACCACTAATTTTGTAAGTAAAAAAGGACCCTTTTTTGTGTAACTCTTATTCTAGTTCCATTGAGCATACCCATGGACCACTTATGATTTTGCTTACCTGATAAGCTCAAGTTATAGTAAACATCAAGCTTCAATACGCAAAGCACTTATTTACATAAATATACGTTAAAATATGGAGGTCACTTTTGTATAGTCTCAGAGTAGTTGGTTTAGAATGAAAGTTTTAAATATTGTTTTGCTGAAAAAAATTGTATGAAGTGGATTGCTTTTTTGTAATACATCTGTTAAAATATGTACTGTTGATGTAATTAAATGATTATTATTATGAAACATTTCTTTATATTTTATTTTTAACATAGAAATAAATATGAATATAAGTGCCCTAACTTATATGTAGTATAACAAATTTATTATAATATCGCAGTTGATATGATTTAAAGAAATAGGAAAAGAAACTACTTCTGAGTAATGGATAAAGAAAATAAAACCTTAATTTAAAAAAGAACTGGAGATATTACAATTTTTATAAAACTAAAGCCAAAAATAACTCAAGTCTGTGATGTGGCTGATTTCAGCCACACAGACATGACATATTTCATTTTGAGTTTCTCACAGTTGAGAGCTTAATTTATGGCCAACTGGCGTATTATTTATGGTGAAAAGGAAGAAAATAGTCACAATAATCATTAATCACTACGCAAAGAAATCCTAAACAGAACTCAGTATGTTTTCGTAAACAGGCGCGAACGAACATAAACAATTTGACAAGTGCCGGGTCAACGTAAAAGGACAACTTGTTAATGCAAACATTATATGCAAAAAACGACCGTATAGTATTTGATACGTAAGCGCCTTAGTGTTCATTTTTACGTGCATGAATAACTATAGCGAAAATCCGTACGAGTTGAGTGATACACTTCTCATTTGCTATCTCTTTCTGACTTGTGTAGATTGTAGTAGTTTTGCCCACTCACTCACCACTCTCTCACTCGAGGTTCATTCGCCTTGCTAGAGAGACGCGTCGCGCTATAATAAATAAGCACAGAGCAAAGTAATGTTCCAGATCCAAATGGTGCATTTGAAACGTTGTTACTTAACCAATCTTTTGAATCACTTCAGTGAATCGGTTTCGTAAAGAGTTATCGTAGTTTGTAATCTCTTCATCTCTAATAAAACGAGAGTTGTAATCCCTTTTTGCCCTTGATCCCTTGTAATGGTGTTCTGTAAATTAATACGTTGATATATATTGTACTTTTAGGTTGTCTGTGCTTCCTTACTCTAAGTTTGTGATTTTGTTATTGTGACTAAGAAGTATATAATCTCTAAGTTTTTTATATACGTTACGTATGAATTATAAAATAATATTACGTATGAATTATTAATTTTAAATAGAAGTAAAAGCCTTATTTACTCTTAATTTTTTATTTTAAGCTAACGCTTAGCTACAATCCCACCTGAATTTAAGTGGTGATGATGTAGCCTAAGATGGTGAAGCGCACTGACTTAACAAAAACCTATATACTCTTACCTCGGAGACACACACACTGTAATCGGATGAAAAGACAGATGCCGGCAACTTATTCCTCTCACTTTTTATTGAGTGTTGGTGTTGGTGTGTGTGACCGACATTTGATTTCATAACGTCCATTTTGGTTCAGTTCCTGCCATTTTGGCAGGATTGGCCACTGATTTTTGCCTTTGGCATGATCGGTTGATGTTTTACAGTACTGGGGTATTAAAAATAAATTTCATTATGGAAGTCAAAATGCCTAAATTGGCATCTTCGCCAGCATACGAGTATGGGAGATTTACATCTTCTTCTCGTACTATGTTTTTTTCACATTCAACAAACAACTGTAAAAGTTTGTATGTAAAGTTGATAATCTTAAAACAAGTAATATTCGTAAACACGAGTTTATGGTTAATATTTCAATCAGTCATAAAAGAGACACTTAAAACATGTATGTATTGCAAATTCCTCTAAGGGTCTGCTATGCTTACCAATGTCTAACGCTGCATGCGTAATAGATTTATAACCATAATGTAGCGTCTATCTCTCACGTTAAACAAGGCATTGGTGAGCATGGCGACTGCATTGCATTTAAACCAACGAAAGATATGTTAAATCGTATGAATAAATCCATGTAGAAATATGAAAAAAATAAAGAATATGATTCTAACTGCAATGTTTATTTAATGTGTATTTTTACTTTTCGTAGTTTAATACAATGCTAAATAAAGTTGGTAGTGTTTAGGCATTTTTCGCTACAGACTTTGGCAGGTTTTTAACCAAAGTAAGGCAGGATTTGGATTTTAAAGATGGTCACACTGCTCTGTGGATGTACTGTACTGTAGCCTCAACACCATGAAGGTTAGAGAACAGGAGAACAATCGCCGTAGAAAATAGTGTCCCAGAAATATGGACACCATAAGTGAGGCGCTGCGATTGCTAAGTTCGGTCAATAAAAGTCATTTTCAGTCTATTTGCACACTTGCACATCCACGCACAGTAAAATATTTCTCCATTTTTTAATGTTTCTTTTGTCAAAAATTACAAAATTACGGAGCATGAAAATTTTCTCCCATTGGTGAGAAAATTTATACATTATTCAACTAACTTCATCTACTTGTACTCATAAACAGCTAACACCACTCACCGACTTCAGCGCCGCTAAAAATTCTACAATTTTCAAGGACAGGTGGGCTACATTTTAGTACGTAGTGATCGTTCTCCTGTTCTCCAACCTTCATGGCATAGCCCGCCTGTCCTTGAAATTTTGTAGAATTTAGTGGTGAAGCCTCACCAAAGTTGCGAAGGATATTCGAGTGGCATCGTATTGCCAACCGCCATACCAACACTCCTCTTCCCTGACGACTCCACCTCAACTACAGTGGTACAGGGAGAGGAATCTTCCATAGCCGCAGCCCACTAACACACAACCAACGTGGCTCGACATCATCAGGCGACCTTTCGACACTTGGCTATGGCCTTTGAGTTTGTGGGAAAATGAGGAAAGAAGAAATAAAATAAACATTCGAAATAATAATCTGATACTATTTTACTTACGGGTACTGGTACTACCAGAAAATATTGCACTTTTTCAAAGTGGTGCAGTTCTTATGTCTAATAAAACAGTCGTCTGTGAAATGTTCAGAACAAATATGATCATTTTATTTCGTACGCCAATTCACAATATTTATGCTTTTAAGCCATAATTTTAGTCTAGGTTCAGTTGGAAACCTGTTAATTAATAAAAATTTGATAATTATCTGTTGTTGGCGACTTTATTTGTTAACAGATATGGGTAGGAAAGAACATCGATAAGTATTATAGACAAGGAACTCGACAACCCTATTGAATTTTATTGTTTAGCAAAACTCAGTAATATACAGCCAAAAATGTTGGTATATATGATGTTAAGATTAGTAACAAATTTTTAAGCATTGAATTATATATTACTAGCGCAATCCTTTTGATATCATTGTTTTAGGCACTTATATTATGAAATAGTTTTAATTTGTTTAATATTAGCTGCAAATTCACTTACTTTTGAAATGTTATACGACTTCCCTTTTGGTAACGAGTTTTACAGATTACGCACACTCTTATCATTATTAAAAATAATTCTTAATATTATACACAATCAAACCACATAAAATATTTCGTTTTTTAGTTTATAAGTCCAAAATACAGAGATAAGATTTAAATAAGACAACAGACTTTGGCATATTATGTCAATTTTAGTTTCCAAGACGACCGTTAGGCGTGCTTCAAATTGGCACAGACATTTTGTATGGTATAGCCAGCCCAGCGTACTTGTATGTATATAGAAGTCATTGGCGTTTTCAGTTTTTAGCTGCAACGGTTACATAAACGATATTTAGTTTTGATATCGTTACTGAAAACCGTTTTCAAATATCGATATCAGTAGTAACTGTTTACTACTGAATGCGCAAACGACAACTGAAACATAACCGCAAACTGTAGAATCAGTTCAATATTTATTTATTTATACGGTCGAAACTTTTTACGGGAGGGTTTTGAAATTCTGATTTCTGATCTATAACTTTTTTGTGTGACGAAAAGTGGTGGGGGTAAACACTACGTCTTAATATTGTAAATAAATGCACAAAAGCTACGTCAAAATTAATAATATTGTAGATATTATTATCGTAGCGAACGACATGCACCATTAAGGCCAAGTGAGTAATTGCTGCGTTGTGAAAAAAATCAAATTCTAAACTTTCCATCCAAAACATAAAAAACATAAACATTAAGTTGCCTAAACCAAATATAATATAGTCATACAAATTCAAGTCTTGTGTATATTAGTCTAAAGATCATTGAAATTTGACAACTCTCACAACTACACAAACTTAAAAACTAGGCAATTTTAATCATTTGAAATTCGACCTTATTGCTTTAGGTAATTTTATCCACTATGTCCATTTTGCACCGTGTATGAAAACTACCAAAACATCGCAACGAAATCCATATTCGCTACATCTCTTTCTATACGTATTTATGACACCGTCGCAAAACGAGAAACAACGAATATCAATGAAGGTCATCGGTTAGATTGGTGGGTCTTGTGGGCATATCGTTATCGTTCCAGTTTTCGTCTTACGTTTCGTAACATTCGTACGTTTTGGGTTTTTGGTTTTTTTTTAGATATGTGATATCGGTTATATACTTAGGTGTATCGATATGATATGATATTTTGATAACATAACGTTATTAGTTACGTTTTGATATATCGGTCTCATGCCTAGTGGACTGACATTTCCTTATATACAGTATACACTATGGCCACTGACTTAGAAATAGGTATATAATTATTATAGTCATAGAGATAATATATAAATATTATCTCTATGACTATGGTATACAGTTATTATACTCTTTGAGACAGACGGAGCGGTGCGAAGTGAACGTATAACGCATTTTGGAATTTGTTTCTTTGATTTGCCGGTATTTTATTGTTTATAGACTTTATTCCGATTATTAAAGTAAGTCCAAATAATCTTTGTAATTCATAGATTTTGTATACCTAATCCTATTGTTAGTTGTATATAGTCATTCAAGTTTAAATCGCACGTGTGTCAAAGCGTTATTTCAAAATACTGGTTTCTGCACTAAGTAATAATAATATGGTAACCATTTATTACAAAGAAAAGACTAGGTATGATAAGTACAATAGTAAGGACGACTTTTATGGACGATTTCTATAAAGCTTTCTTCTATATGAAAGCTTTTTAATGTTTAGTCGCTATCGATAATCTCGACTTATTTTGTCAATGTAGCTTATTTCCATGCAACACTAACCGACTTTTAAAGTACGGCTTTAGCATTAAAATGTATGTATTAGTACAGATCAAGACATTCCTCTTATTGCTCAGCTCCTCTTTAGAGTTCTCCCCTGTTTAAGTCTGGGTAGGTTCCACACACTGCCTTCCTTTCCGCCGCCAAACCGCATCGCATGCACTTATATGTTCCAGGCTTGAAACTATAGTGCGCCAGTATAATTACAGGCTGAGAGGCATTCCATGTAGTCTTATATATATATTCATATAGTACTCAGAGGTGATAATTTATATGTCGTTTTTTTATTCGATGTTGGTTGCAGGTGTCAGCGACTAAGTTCATTTAACACTTCAATTTTATGTAAAAAAATTTTTTAAGTATAATAAACATTATAAAAGAGGAGCTAAGAAATTAGAGAAGGATCTTGATCTAAATTAAATTTATATTCTTATGGTAAATACTGTTCTGAATTATGGTCAGTATTTAGATTTTGTTTCTTTTAAATATATGTGAAATGGCACAATATGTGCTAAACTGCTGCTGCTCACTACTTAATACATATCAACATTAGAGGTCAGATTTCAGTTGTTTAGTTTTTAAGACAATGTAAGATGATAAGTTCTTTTACTTCTTAATCACATGATACAACTATATCCTCTTCACTTCAGCATGAAATTTTGTGTTACAACTTGTACCTGAACTTAAATTATTTCTATTGTATTATATGTAACTGACAGTCCTTAACAATGTAATGAGACTGTGCAGTGCAGTTTCAAACATGGTGGAGCCATGCTGCAACTCTATTATGGTTGTAGCATGAATGGGTTGGGTTGACTGGGGTAGGACCACGCTCTCACAGAATACCAGCGTAAAATAGCAGCTTAATGTTGCTGTGTTTACGTGTTACGACACCCATGGTATGATATGAAGTAGTGATCGTATGCTGCCACTACATGGATGAAGATACATTTCTGTTTATCTTTTGTTTCAAAATTTGTTGAATGTGATATAGTTATATATCCTTGGTATTAACACAAAATTTATGTTGTTACAGTTCAATGGCTAACAGGACTTGGAACAATCATAATCAAGATTGGGATCCAATGAGAGATGACTTCAACGAATCTACGTTTGACCCGCAATACCCTGATGACAATGCTGGGTAATTGTTTGGAATTTTATTTGTATATGGGATTTTGCTCATGGGGGGTCGTTTACCATAGCGACCATAGATGAGTGACGACCTTGTAAGACATGCAGGAAGTCGATGGATGCAGATGGCTCAAGACTGTGCTTTGTGGCATACTTTGGGGGAAGCCTATGTTTAGCAGTGGACTTGTGAAGGGCTGTAATGATGATGATGTTGATGGTATTTTGCTGAGTAACATTGTACTTTTTTCTATAAGTATATCTTCAATATAAAAAGGTATAAGGTATAGGTTCTAGACACAGCCTATTATAAGATAAACATAGGCCCCTCCAAGGTCTGCAAAGCATAGTCTTATCAGTCATGTTGCAACTGTGAACTTTCTGCCTGTCTCACTGGCCATCTTTAATTTAATAAGGTACTTACTTTAAACTTGTAAATTTGAGGCAAAGGCTTGAGAATCGTTATCCCTGAATACCATTTTAGCTGACCCTTGGGTTATGTTAAAATAATAATAATAATAAGGTTTTTATTTCAGGCATAATTTATTATATTATATCCATTATTTATTACCCCATATCATAACATTTGTGTCGTAACAGGCGACAGAGGGAAATATAATTGATGGATGGATAGGTCATATGCAAAAATCCGTAAATAATACAAAAAACAAATATTTACAACAACAATATGAAAAACACATATTTACAACAACAATAAAGTTATCAAAATAAAAATGTTTTTACTTTATCATGCAAAGCAACATTCCGTTGCGGTTCCAGAGTCATTGCTGACAAATTGTAACACAACTACATGCATGTGTTTAACTATGGACTTTTGATAGGATGTAATGACTGCTGTCCACCTTGCTCAACCACAAACAAGGAGAAGCATTACCAGCATTAATAGAAGTAACAGCTCTGTCCCACCCCAGCTGCCTGGTACTGGGTGGTACTGTTGTTGGCTTGAGAATATTGTCAAAGGTCTCCTGCGGCCAACTTAAAAGAGGCTGGTGAATTGCCATTCTCAATTGGTGGCTTGGTGGTGCCGTGGCTTAGTATTAAATTGTTGCAGTGAGGGTCACGGATTCTATAAGTATTTGTGTGGCCTACAAATGATTGTTGCAGGTCTGGATATTTGTCTGTGTAATTTATGTTTGTAAACTGCCTCCATGATACAGTAAAAAATCCATAATATAAACAAAAAACATTGATATTCATCATAATATAAACAAAAAACATTGATAAGTATAGACTACAGAGGGTTTGTGTTTTTTTTTTTTTCAAATCAAATTAAATAATTTATCTGTGATGTGATTCACAGGTTACAAAAAGGTCTTAATTAAATACAAATAAAGTTTAGTCAGTGATCAGCCTCATGGGCATACAAATGTCACATCATTTGTAGTTCATAGATTACATATTCATAATAATAGATTAAATTATTAGATTAAATCATTCATCTTAAATATTATTAGTAACATTGGATTAGATTATTCATGTAAGATTAGGTTATTCATAAATGTTATTATATGTCATTTATAATCATTAGAAAGTGCAACAATTTATTTTTGAAAATCTGTATATCGTTACACTCTTTGATGTTATTTTCACCGGTTTGTTTATTCTTAATGACTAAAGTGGCATTGTAAGAATATCCACCTCCCCATATCATCCCTCTTAGGTGTCGTAACAGGCGATACAGGGAAACAGAAACAGGAGGTGGGCAGTAGCATTTTTCTTATTAAAATTCGAAATTATAAGAAACTGCAGTCTCAACATGCCTACTATGTGTTAAAATTAATCTTAAAATCCTATATAGTCATATGTATACATAGTTCATTTTTTGTACTGGGTTATTTCATTTATTACTTGTATTTTCTGTGTTCATTTATTATTTTTGTTTTGTTTTTAACAGTGGTGGTGTCAACCTGGATCATTGTCGCCTTTATATCACAAACATTCCGAAAACCCTAAATGAAGAGGGTCTGCGAACAGCTTTTGCCAAGTACGGAACACTCACCGAATCCTTCCTCAGTAAGGATACACAAAAACGTTATGGATTGATATCATATGAGACTCCTGGGTAAGTAATAATTCTTAGTAGTCTATTACAGTTTGCTTGTGCCATGTAAGATAATTACCGTTTAGTGGCAGTGTAAGAATATTTATATTAATTTAATCAATTTTTTGTTGTTTTGAAAAAAAAATGTCCTGAAGTTACTCAGATAAATAAATATAGCCTAAATCGTACTTAGAATCACTCTCTATCTATTCGTAAAGTCTCATCTATCTGTTCGTAAAGACTGCCTCGTGGGTCTAGTGATTGCAATCACGGTTGCTGATCGTAAGGTCCCCGGTTTGAATCCTGTGTCGGTTCAGAATCAGTTGTTGAGTTTTTCTGAGAAGAAATCCCCAAGCAGTTGGGAGTCTAGAAGTTTGTGGGACTTCACCTCTGTGCCTCGGAAAGCACATGAAGCCATTGGTCCTGTGCCCGAATTCTCTTCATTTGTGTCAGATTGCCATTCCATTGGACTATGAGAGCAAGTCAATTGACAATGCACCTGTGATTGAACACACTCATGCATTATACAGATTATAGATAAAGAGTCCTGTGCAGGTGGCTAGTCTCCATTGAGACTGGTCAATGTGACTAAAATTTGGTCCGGAGGATATTGTTATTTTTAGTCTCATCACAGCAGAAAAAAGCCCACTGAGCTTTAACAGAAAGCCAGTTATGTTAACTTTACAGACAAACAATATATTTTTTATACCTGTAGAATGTAGACATATAGATATAAATAATGTTGAAATTAAATGAAATGCTTAAACTATGTCTCTTGTTTCAGCGAAGCCAAACTTGCAATGATGAAGCTTAACAGAACTGAGCCGCTCAAATTGTATGTGAATGTAGCACATAAGGTATGTATATTAGAATAAAAAGTAAGAATGTCTAAATCCATCCGTCCAATCCAATAAACATCACAAGAAATAAAAACAAAAGTTTTGAATCAAATAAATAAATTAATTAAAATCTATCAAAATTCAACCACACTTAACAGTGGTAGAGCTACGCGGCAGCTTTTGCTGTCGCACGGATGGGCCGGCTCAAACCGGAGTGGTACCACGACCTTATAGAATACCAGCGTGAAGTAGAGATTTACCTGTGCGTTTCGCCTGGTGAGTGCAGGTGGCTGGAGGCTCATTCCCCCCCCCCCCCCCCCTTAACATGGTAGCGGAATTAAGTGAAGAACTACCCCAGGAGGGTACCAGCACCCCTGGTGACGGAAAATCCCTCGCTGAGCATCCACAACCAAATTATCCTACCCTTCCTGAGCGTGGGTGCTCCGGCTGTCCTGTGTATTCTGAGTAGGGGTGCAATTCCGCTCGCGATAATAACTGCTCGGGGCAAGCGGAGTAATAACACCAAGCCGACCATTGCCACACTGTTTGTGAAATTTTGCAACATTATTCATTCATTCCAACCTTAATCTGTCTACTACCATCTGGAGACAGCGAAGCTGGCCTTGCTCTTTTTAACCGAGACTCAGGTGTCCTCTCCAGCTGATACTTCATATCACTCCCACTCGGGGTACAAATTAGAACATTCCTTTGTGCCCTGGGCTGGAGTTTGCGTATACGTCAAAGAAGACATCTGTTTTCGACGCCTTGGCAGTCTTGAAGGTACGAACCTGTCTATCCTATGGCTGCACGTAGACAGCGAAGACCATTCCTGCGTCTATTGGTGCTTCTATAGGTCCCATAGCGGTAATATCGAAACGGACCAACTCATCGACCATGTACAAATGGCAACAGATTCCATGCTACAGCAGATCCCATCCGAAGAGTTTGTGATCCTTGACGATTTTTACGCCCACCACATCGAATGGCTCGGTTCATCATCGATCACCGATCATGCGGCGATATTTGTTTTCCTTTGGCATATGGTCTGACAACTGGTTACTGCGCCTACGCGGATTTTAGATGTGGAAGATCATACACCTTCCTTGTTGGACCGTTTGCTGATCTCTCACCCGTACGGATATCAGGTTTCCGTGGATGCCCCGTTAGGCTTGTCAGACCATTGTCTTGTCTGTAATGTGATGCCAGTCAACTTAATCCCTTAAATTCGCGATTTTTTATTTTTTAACGGAAAAAATGTAAACGATATCTATAAACTCTCCAAAATACGGTAAAAATATTTAAAAAAAATTTAAAAAATAGTTTGTTGCATATCTGCAACATTGCGCGTTCACCAAGTAACCCAATGTATGGGAACTATAGCTTCAGGCAGATCAAATAAAAACGATTTTTACAGTTTTTTAGTGTTTTATTCGTTGTGGAATTTATAAAAACAGTTATTTTCTTTATTATAACATAGACTTAACTTACATTTTTCGCATTTAGTGTAAGTATAGCCTTTACAATTGGGATACTTGCATCTAGCTCGGTCACCAAATATTTGCCAATGCCCTGTGCAATCTTGTCGAACATCTTTCGGTTGCTGCACTGGTTGTGTTGGCCTCCTCTTCTTTTTCATCTGAAGCTCCGTTTCTAATGAAAGAGAGCTTGGCCGCCCTCTTATTGCACAAGGTATTGGCTAATTCAAGCCTAAAGTTACACAAATTTAGTAATTTTTGGTTAGAAGCATTATTTTTTTTATACATAAGCCATGCATTTATGACAGTCATGTCTGATAAATGAAAGAAAAGGCGGTTTGTCCATTTTCTACTTTTTCGGGTTATATGGTATCTACCAATAAAGCTATCTAGTAAATCCACACCCCACATGTGTGTATTATAATCTCTTATCACGTTCGGGCAATCGATTGATACCCTTTCCTTTTTAATCCTATCATACCTAGTGGTGGTACCGACTGGTAATGCTCCAGCGTAAGACGATAGTAACGTCACTGGTTTATTGTCTTTCCAGACTAACGCACTCAATTCAACTCCATCTATGTTTGCCACTGTTTCCACAAAGTTGCCTCGAGGGATGTTCTTCTTCATAATAGTCTTTTTATCAGGCAACTTACTGTTTTTTATTCGGTTAGCTTGAATTGTCCCCAGGCAATGTATTCCTTCCTTTGATAAATAAATTGCCAAAGGAATAGATGTATAATATTGGTCGAAATAAATGATATGGTTAGCATGCCTGGGAACAATCCTTGCCAATCTAACCACCACATTGCGTGTAGCCCCCAAATCTGGTTCACCAGGAAGTAACTTGAGCTTTTCGGAACCACTATATACTTTGTATTACACTATGTAATTTGTGTGCAAAACCATAAATGCTACAAATTAAAAATAATTTAAAGCCCCATTTATGCGGTTTATTTGGTAAATACTGACTCATTTTGGTAGCACACATTTGCTCATCAATAGAAACCCGTTGTTCTAAAGGAACTGTTTCAAATCTGTCACTAAGGGCATTTAACAAAGGCCGTATCTTAAACAATTTATCATGCTGAGGGTGGATCTGGGGTAAGATATTCTGATTATTGTTAAAATGTAACACGGATGAAATTTTTTCGAAACGCTTTTGACTCATTACATTTTTTACAGGCTCATATCCGTAAATGTCTGACCAATACAACCGAAAATTAGATTATTTTACTATTGAAGAATATATAAGGATACCTAAAAAATTATCCAAATCATTTTTTGTTATAGAAAATGGATTTGACAAGTTTTTTTGGGTAGCATAAATATTACTTTCCATTACTATTTTGTCGCGTAACTCTTGTGTGAAAAAATAAGTAAAAAATTGGTAGGGAGTATTTAAATTTAATAGTGTTTCTGGGTATCTATTTTTAGAAAAAGTAAGTTCCAGATTAGATGTACGATTCTGCAGCCTCCATAAAATATTGCGGGTGCGATTAGATGTAGAAGGACCGTGAAAAGTTACAGAAGGGGTAGAATCGGAAACTAAGCGTGGATCAGATTCTTCAAGCACAGAGATTGAAGATGTAGTATCAGTACCCAAAGGTGGGTCTGCTGTTTCTCCCTCACCAATAATATCCTCTTCGTCATCTAAATCTTGAAGCAAATCCAAATGATTCCTGTAATGCCTCTCTTCATCCAGCTTTTCTTCATCAGATGTTTCTAAACCATCTTCTGAGTCATTCAAAGTACTCAAGTATGCTTCTATGTGCGGATCTGATAGCTGTCTCGACATCCTTAATAAACAAACAAACAAAACGGTTACTAATTAGAAATAATACCGAAATAAAATCGATAAACTTTATTCTCAATAACACTTTGAAATACGTATGAATGCGCAATGTTGCATATATGCAACAAATTCAATTTACTTCATATTAGCAGAATTTTTGTTTTTTTGGAATACTGATATAAATCCTTTCTACAGTGACATATATTCTATCAAATTATAATAAAATAATTTCAACTTACCTTGGAAAACTTTAAGAAATAACGAAAACTAATTGGAGAATAATCACTTTCTTTGGCTACCACGAAAACCCACAGTTAACTGTCAATAATTGAAACATTTAAAATGACAGTAACAAATTAACTATCAATAAGTTGTGAAGGAGACCATAGTCTATGATAACATTCGTTCGAAAATTAAATTTCGTTTAGAAATTTTGTATAAAACCGTTTGAAAGAATTTGTTGCAATTATGCAACACTGCGAATTTAAGGGTTGTCGTGGTTGCAATCCGCAGGCTGCCGCCATGTTTGGCACTATAGGTCGGCCGATTGGAATGAGATGCAGTCTTTTTTGCATACTACACTTGGGGGCGGGTTTGTTTTTCGCCGGACGAACCTGGCGTTGTTGCTGATTCTGTCGCTGATATTGTACTTCAGGGTATGGAATTTTTAATCCATTCTCTGTGGTGCCCATCGGAGGCAGAGCCCACCCATGGTTTGGTCACTCCTGTAAAATAGCATCATGCTATAAGCAGGAGTGCTACCAAGCCTGGGCTGACGCATCAACGTCCCGGGATGTAAACACCAGCGCTCTAAAAAAAAGTATAATTCAGCCTTCAGGTCCTTCAAAAGAGTCATTTCCAAGGCAAAGTCAGAGCACATAGGCAGAATTGGCGAGAAACTAGTTCGCCTTTCTTTTGGAACCCGTACATTCTGGTCTCTCGTCAAAGCTGTCCAAGGAAACTTCTGTCAGCCATCTCTGCACAGAGAGGACGACTCACTGGCCCATACCGCAAAGGAGAAAGCCAATCTTTTTGGCTCTCTCTTTGCGTTGCAAGCTTGTAACATTCATTGCTATGCAGACGACAACACTGGTGATGCCTTATACACCGGCCGTGCCAATATTTCTCGGGAAATCGTCGCCGAGTACCGTGACAAACTTACGTCTGAAGTCAAGTCTTTGCTTAACAAAGTCTCGGACTGATGGCGACTAAATCTAGTCCAATTCAATCTCCAGAAGAAAGACATTCGCGTGTTAAAAAGAACTCTTGTCGTATCTCCTCATATTGAAGGTACTCCCCTTGCTGCCTTAGCCAGCATCAGAATCCTCGGCGTCGATATATGGAATAGTGTGCAGTTTCGTGTTCACCTGGAGGGGAAGGGCAAAAAGCTTGGCGTGCTCAGCAGAGTGGGACAGTATTTCTGATCAGCTCGGTTCCCTGGCGCTGCGTAGGGCGTGGAGGGAGGTTGCATCCCTTTGCGTTATTTATCGTATCTACCATTGGGAGTGTTCTGAGGAATTGTTCAGATTAGTTCCAGCCGCCAAATTTCACGAACGCACATTGCGTCAAAATTCACTATACCATCCTCACCATCTGGATGCTTGGCGGTATGGCACTGTGCATTTTACTAGGGGTTATCTTCCTCATACAACTTGTCTGTGGAATTGTTTACCACCGGCGACTTTTCCGGACCGATACGACTTAGGGACCGTCAAGGAAAGAGCTTACTCCTTTCTAAAAGGCCGGCAATGCATCGGCAATCATATCCACCCTAGCCTCTGACCCTGCGAAGTAACAAGGTCAAAGATGCCTACTAAATTTATTGTTTTATTGCCGTTCGTAACTTAGGGTGGCGGTGGATATGATTTGAATTTCGATAGATTTTAATTAATATATTAGGCATGGGCATTTTTGGATTTGAACGCAAACCGATATTTGTCCGATTTCAGGTTTCAAAATCGATTTCAAAATCCGTTTTTAAAAATCCGATTTCAGTATCGCTTAGCCACGCCAATTCGTTTGCGTACTTAGATTTCGTTTTATAAGTTAACAAAACGACAAACGCAAATCTAATACAGAAACAGATTTGCGAGATTATCTAGGCTTAGGACTAGCAGAAAAATTTTGTATGAAATTAGAACTTTTCCGGCGCATTTAATAATCGGTATATTTACAATGATTTTTTATTATTGGGGGTCATTGTAGAAGCGTGCTCGTCGCGACCCCTGCCAGCCCTTTTCAGGGCTGCAATTCTACACGGCTGCGCACCCATGCGAACGAGGGTTAGGGCGTCCCCCCAAGGCGACGCACACCAGCTCGTCCCCGTTGGTGTGGAATGCAGCGCGCAAAGCGGCGATGGGGACCGCCACCCGTCACGCACAGCCCGACACGGCGGAAGGTGGAGGACGGAGTGCAGAGTTGGCACGTGGAATGTTAGAGGGGGCATGAGAGATAAGACGAATGAGTTGATCGAAATAATGAAAGAAAGAGAATTAGATGTCGTGTGTATGTCGGAGACCAAACGGAAAGGCAGTGGTATTGAAGAGCTCCCTGGCGGGACGTTAGCTATATGGTCCGGAGTCCCGGAAAGCGAGAACGCCTGCCAGGGAGTGGGAGTGCTGTTGTCGTCCCGGTTGGTCGATCTTATGACTGAATACAAGGTTGTGAACTCAAGACTTCTCTGGGTTCGCTTCAAAATGGGACTGACGAAGTTATTCCTTTTGGCTGTTTATGCGCCGGTAGCTTCGTCGTCCAGGGCTGAGCTGGAGGAGTTTTGGGAGAATGTAAAAGAAGTTCTAGATTTGGTTAAGGGAAACGAAAGAACTGTTGTATGTGGTGATTTGAATGGATGGGTAGGTATCGCTCGACCAGGATACGAGTCGGTGCTTGGAAAGTTTGGCGATAAAAGGGTTAATGATGCTGGCAAGCTTATACTGGCTGTATGCAAGGAAAAGGGTCTTCTTGTGACAAACACTATGTTTAATCACAGGAAGATCCATATGTACACTAGAGAAAGAAAGAATGAGAGAAGTATGATTGATTTGTTCCTGGTGGATGACCGACTGCGAAAACAGGTGATGGATACACGAGTGTTAGGGGTGCTGACCTGGGAACGGATCATTATCTAGTAATTACTAGATTTAGGGGTTTGTTCGCGGGTTGGCGCCACCGGACAGCAGTAACAGAACCACAGTCGGTCTGTCGCATCCGAAGCTGGAAGCTTCAGGAAGCGGATACTAGGGACAAATATCACACGAGGGTAGCCGAAAAGCTTGACACCATCGATGGCAGGAAAGAATGTGTGGAGAGAACATGGCAGAACCTTAGGGATGGAATGGTAAGTGCAGCGGAAGAAGTATGTGGTACGACAAAAAGAGGTAGTAGTAAAAGAAGAGATGCATGGTGGAATGATGAAGTGAAAGAAACTGTAAAAAAGAAGAAAAAAGCATGGTTAGACTACTTGGCCTCTAGTAACGATGAGCATATGAGAGAGAAGATGAAAGAAAGATATAAGCTGCAGAAAGTTCATGCGAAAACATTGATTGAGGAAGTACGTGAAAGGTGTAGAATAGAAGCGGACGAGCGGTTGTCGCACAACTTTAGGGAAAACTCCAAACTCTTCTGGAAAGAGGTTGGAAAGTCCCGGAGTGGTGCGACAGCTTTAAGAATGAACAAAGTGCTTTCGAGAACCAATGACGTCCTCTCAGAAAAATCGGACGTCATGCAGCGATGGAGTGAATTTTATGGAGAATTGTATGCGTGTCATGATCTTAGTGAAGGATCCGGGGGTGACGCCGTGACTGGCACGCCAGACACGGACCTCGATGACACTGAGGTCATCAGCATGAAAGAGATTGAACGTGCGATTCGAAGTTTGAAATGTGGTAAGGCTGCGGGACTAGACAGAGTTACTGCTGAAATGGTCAAGTACGGTGGGCCTCGCGTCTGGGACAGCTTTCATCTGCTGTGCAATTTGTGCTGGCGGACGGGAGATGTCCCGGATGATTGGCGATCCGCGGTCATTGTGCCTTTATATAAAGGTAAAGGTTCACATCTTGACTGCGGGTGCTATCGGGCGATCAGCTTGACCAGTTTAGCAAGTAAAGTTTATTCGAAGGTTTTGACACGCAGGATGCAAGAGAAATCGGAAAGATTTTTATGGGAGGCACAATGCGGATTTAGACCTGGAAGAGGATGCACGGATCAAATGTTTTCTCTCCGCATGATCACGGAGGAGCTTCTGAGTGTTAACCAGAGGATTTTCTGTGCTTTTGTGGATCTGGAGAAAGCATTTGATAAGGTTATAAGGAAGAAAATGTGGGAACTGCTGCCGGGATATGGTGTGGATGGTCGATTGTTAAGGGCTGTGCAGTCACTTTACTATGACTGTAAAGCCTGTGTGCGGGTAGGGCATGACCTGTCACCCATGTTTAGCGTCCAAGCGGGCGTAAAACAGGGTTGTGTCATGTCTTCCTGGCTGTTCATACTGTATCTCGACAGCTGTTTTCAGAAGCTGAAAGATAGCTGTTTGGGTGTGAAATTGGGTGACATAAAAGTTAATTGTCTGCTGTATGCTGATGATGCAGTGCTTATTGCACCATCAGAATCAGAACTGCAGGCATTAGTCACGTGTATGAAAGAGGAATGTGAAATTAAAGGTCTCCGTTTGAATGCTAATAAAACTAAGGTTCTGGTATTTGAAAAGGACGAAGAGAGAACGAAATGTGAAATATGGGTAAATCAGGAATGTCTAGAACAGGTAAATGAAATTGTATACTTGGGGAGTGCTTTCAGCCGGGATGGAAGATGTGATTTAGATGTGGATAGGCGTGTCGCTGCCGGAAACAAAGTCAATGGTGCACTGAATGCATTAGTAAAAAGGCAAGGCGTGGTGAAAAGTGCACGCCTTGCAATACATAACGCAGTGTTGGTACCGACTTTGTTATATGGCAGCGAAACCTGGGTATGCCAGAAGCATAAAAGCAAGTTGAATGCAGTGGAGATGCGATCTCTTCGTAAAATGTGTGGCGTTACCATAGCCGACCGAAAGCGAAACGAAGAGATTCGCAATATGGCAAGATTGAAAGATGACCTTATCACAAAAATTGATAAGGGCGTACTCCAATGGTTTGGGCACGTTGAACGAATGAGTGAAGACCGAACGGTGAAGAAAATATATAGAGCGAAAGTAAATATTAAAAGGTGTCGAGGTAGACCGAGACTAACTTTCGAAGACCATGTGAGCAAATTGCTCGAAGAGGGGAGGGTCAAGAGTACTCGGATACCTAGACGTGCATGTATGAAGAAGTTAATGAACCTGAAAGGGGCGAAAGAGGTATGTAGGGATAGTGACACTTGGCGATCTGTTCTCTCTGGCTACCCCGTTAGGGATTGTGCGTGACGATAAGTAAGTAAGTAAGTAAGTATTTTTTATTATATATTTTTTGGTTTCTTTTCGCTTTTTTATTTTTTTAATTTTTATTTCTGAATCTGTTTGGATTTGCGTTTAAAAACGCAATTTGCTCCACTTTTGACGACTTAAGACGACACCTCTTTTCATTTATTATTAATCCCGTCTTTGAAAAAATTCGTTGGCACGGAACGGATGTCGCGACAATATTGCATTTTGAGCAATATATTTCCGACAAATGTGGATAAATTATTTTATGATCAATAACTTACTCACTTAAAACGTACACTCACACACAATTCACTCCTGATTTTTAAACATTTTTATAAAGTTTTTTCATATATTTACCTAAACAAAAAGGTATTAAGGCAATAAATATCAATAAATAATACCTTCTGTGTACTAAATATCGGGAATTTGTCTATAAAACAAAAAATACAAATTATTCATCTAAATTTATTTTATCGCCTTCAAAGTAGGCCCCATCGCTTGCAATACAACATCTCCAACGCTTCACCCAGTCTTCCATACATTTTTCATAGGCTATTTGCGGTATGGCCTTTAGCTCATTCAGCGAATTTTTTGTTATGGCTTCTATCGACTCAAAACGTTTTCCTCGAAGTGGTAATTTTAACTTGTGAAATAAAAAAAAGAAGTCAGACGGAGCCATATCAGGTGAATACGGTGCTTGGTCGAGAACTTTTGTTGAATTTTTCGCTAAAAACTCTTTCACTATAATGGCTGTGTGTGATGGTGCATTATCATGGTGCAGCATCCATGAGTTGTGTTGTCATAAATCTGGACGTTTTCGGCGGATACTCTCACGCAAACGCTTCATGACGCCTAAATAATAATCTTTATTCACTGTTACTCCCTTTGGAAGGAATTCGGAGTGAACCACACCACGGTAGTCAAAAAAAACTGTCAGCATCACCTTGATTTTGGAGCGACTTTGCCGCGGTTTTTTGGGTTTCGGCTCGTTTTCGAGACGCCATTCTGAAGATTGTTGGCTTGTTTGCATGTCGTACTCATAAACCCATGTCTCGTCGCCAGTTATTATACGTTTCATAAAGGTCGGATCCGTAGAAGCTCGGGAAACCATGTCTTCAGCGACATGCTTTCGCTGCGCTCTTTGAAAAAAATTGAGCTCTTTTGGAACTAGTCGAGCGGCGACGCGTTTCATGCCTAAAATGTCAATGAGAATGTTGTGGACGGACTTAAAAGATATGTTCACCTCACTAGCCAACTCTCTCAGACTCATACGTCGATTTTCGAGCACTAGCTTCTTGATTTTGTCGATGTTTTCTTTGGTCGTAGCGGTTGAAGGTCTACCAGAACGAGGCAAGTCTACTACTACTTCTCGGCCTTCTTTAAAAGCCTTATACCATTCATAAGCCCTTGTTTTCGATATACACGATTCGCCGTAGGTATTTCGCAACATTTTTAGTGATTCACCACATGAAATATCATTCGAAACACAAAATTTAAGGCACACTCTTTGTTCAACAATATTTTCCATTGTAAAAATCGCCGAGAACTCAAAACTATGACCAACAAAAAGTGTAGTTTAAAACAAATTAAATGACAGATCCCGCTCAAACTTTGCGCGCTATATCAGTACAGTGCTACCAACATGCAATAAAAAATTAGAACGACCTCTTTTACGCGGGTCTTTTTATTGACATATTCCCGATACTTTTTACACAGAGTAGTATAATACATACAATACACTGTTACGACTGGCATGCGAGCAGTTGTCACCAGGATTAAATTTACGTCTAAAGTCTAAAAATAACAACATGAAAACAAAAAAATATTTTAGGTAAGCAAACATTTAACTAAAAACAAAAATAAATCATTACACAATCTCGCAAATATAGCCTTAAACGAACTTAACAATAAGAATGATATTGATCGCACACTGAACCAAAATTTCAGCAACGCATAATCTCGCAAAGTCAATATAGACTTTACATACTAAGCAGTAAGGATAATATTGATCCCATATCTCAAACAGTTTGCGTTTAGATTTGGATACTGTCTATTTTATTTTCGATTTGGATTGGTTTGGTTGTACAGATCGTAAGAGTTATAGCTAGTTAGGTCGATTTTTGAAATCGGATTTTCTAGTTTGAGCAATCTATACGAATCGATTTGTGTTTGAAATCGGATTTTAGATTCGTTTTGATATTTCCGACTCATGCCTATAATTTATCTATTTAATTCAAAATCTTTGTTTTTATTTCTTGTAAAATATCAGTGCCATAGGCTTGTCCTTCATTCATGTTACACCCTATTTTTTCCAGAGGGTAAATAGGTCATATATATAGCGCGTACCATTTTAATGTTGTTTATGGTTTTAAAGTTTTATTATATGTTCTGTTATAGAGGAAACAAGCGGGAAAAACGAGAGATACGAAGGAGCGCAACTACAACCAGCATTCACGGGATGACAGTGGTAGCGTTGTCAGTAGAGGACACAATAGCCAGTGAGTATTTTAATTAGTTAATTTTTTTTATACACCATGTAGTTGGCAATGTTGGTCTAGTGGTTGTAGTAGTGCGTCTGCTGATGTTTTTCCGTCAAGAAATTCTCAGTAGTTGCCCGGAGTCAAAAAGTTGGCGGTGTCTCACCGCCGTGCCTCGGAAAGCACGTAAAGCCGTTGGTCCTGCGCCTGATCTCTCTCCGGTCGTGTCGGTTTACCGTCCCATCGGGTTATGAGAGTGAGGGAATAGAGAGTGCACCTGTGCTTGCGCATACACTTGGGCACTATAATTCTGTCCTGCGCCGATGGCTAGTCTCCGTTGAGGCAGGCCGCCGTGACCGAAATTCGGTCTGGAGGACATTATTATTATTATTAGTGCCAATGTTAAAATATCCACTAACCCGTGTCATCCTGTGGGTGTTGTAAGAGGCGACAGAGGTAAACAAATCAGGAGAAGGGCAGCAGCGTTTTACTTATAACGACTAAGATAAAAAAACTGCGGTTGCCAACGTGCTTGCCAAGCGTGGCAACTATGACAAATGTCCTATTATGAGGCAATGGGTGCGTTTGGCAGAAAAAAGCGCTAGCAAGCGCTTATAAGCGCTAAAATAGTTTTCGGCCAGGACACGATTGCTACTTCAGTAGCGCTGACACAATCCGTCATTTTGCTTATTTAATTTATTTGTTTTGAAGTAGAGTTTATAAGTTGTTTTGTGCAATATTAGTTTTAAGTAATATAATGACATGAATAAACATATACATACTATTAAAAATTCATGATTGGTAATTTTTTAATATGAATACTTTACAAACATATATTTAAATTAGGTTAGATTCCCGGTTAAAACTAACATCGTGTCCTGGAGGAAAATAGCTACTTACGATTTGACAGCGCTTACCCCTAACGATCGCCATTTTGCTTACAAGCGCTTGCTAGCGCTTTTTTCTGCCAAACGCACCCAATGTATAATGGGAAGTCTGTATTCAGCAGTTGACTTTAATTGACTGTAACCGTAGCGATAACGTTATTTTTTATTAAGAAGGCTTAGAAACGGTCTGCTGCATATATTATATACCGAATAAAATTTAGACAGAACATTATGTACATTTCAAGTTACGTAAAACCATACTCAACTTATTGTGAATATACATGGCTAGCCACATCATGCATAAGAAACCATGCTTCTCGTTCTTCAGTTTGTGCCGCAACATCGTTTATTTTGTATAGGTGGAAAAAAGCAATTATATCTTTTTTGTGACGTAAAACAAGGTTAAAAATTATTTCACATCAATCTAAACTACAGATACTGTAACATTTTAACAATAAGTTTTTTTTTAAATATTGTATTTTTACCGCGTTTCTACTAACTCGCTTTCATGTATGTATGTTTGGGTGGAATTTAGTAATTCGTTTTAAACTAATTTTCCTCATGAGCTAAAGGTATGAAATTTTGAATATGGCTCGGAATCGGATGTCAATGTAAGAATATAAAAAACAATGGTATGTATTTTTTTTTAATACACAGTTTAAAAATAAATCACTTAACGTTATGTTTCAAAAGTGAATTAATTTTTAGGGCGGCTTTTTGATTTATTTGTTAGAAATGTTGTTTTAAAAAATAATTTTTATTACAAACTAAAAACTGACTTCAAAGTTTTTTAATTTTCTGTAGTCTATCCTAAGACATTGTGTATAAAAGAAATAAAGCCCGAGAAAGAGAATTTTCTTTTATAGCATTGGGTGACAAACGAACACACAGTCCACCTTATTGTGAAAGGATACTGTGGCCCATAGACGTCCACATTTATCCTCAATTAAGAATCAAAATGCAAATGAATTGTCAACCCTGAGTACTAAGATGGAATGCCTCGATTCCAGTAAAAAGGGTCTCCGATTCTTTACACTCACCATACGAAACACAGCAGCATTACGCTGCTATTTTACGCTGGTATTCTGTGAGAGCGTGGTCCTGTCCCGGTCGAGCCGAGCCAATCGTAGTACAGCTATAGTATAACTGCAGCATACCTGTGAATGTGAATGTGACTTTTAATTCTTTTAAGTTCTTAGAAATCAATAAGTATAGTTACATTAAAAACTCTATTTACCGTGTTAACCGTGTAGTGGCGATATAAGAATATCTACAACAAAGAGATTTAAAAATATATATACTATAGAGTGGACATTGGGAACATTTGCATACAAAAACTGTAAACACGCGCGTGTGTAAAGCCCTCTAGCGAAAAATAGCAATACTACGCTGAATATTTATTTGGAAAATGTTTTAGCTATTACCCATTAGGTGACGCTTCTAAATATAAGGTAAAAATCGGTTTTAGGCACAAATGTCAAAAAATATGTTAGTATATTTATAAATAAATAGTGACGTTACTGGATAACAGAGGACACTTATTAAAATAATTTTTCGTTCTTCAAGAACAATATACCAAAAATAATAAAATTTAAATATTAATTGGTAAATATACATTAATAAACCGAAATCATGTTCATTTTTTGTTCCATATCGTGACTCACTATACCTTAATGCACAACCGGGCATATTTTCTTTGAAAATATTTTTTAAATTTATGAAACGAATACGTCTTGACCTTTTGACGATGTCACTATGACTAAATGACAAAAATCGAAGATATATCCTATAGGACAAACGTTACAGTTGACAATTTTGTTGCTGATGTCCGGTCTATTACTACTACATATTTAAATGTCTTTGATCTACAACAAATCGTCCTGTGGGTGTCGTAAGTGGCAAATGACATTGGACAGCAGCATATCACCGATAATAACTAAAAATTATAAAAACTGCGGTCGCCAATCCCCCTGTCAAGCGTGGCAACTATGGTAAACTCTATATAGTATGGTGGTGGCACTAATGCGGCGATAGGGTTCCCGGGTGCGAATCCGATGAAACGGATGGGCACAAAATGGTTAGGGTCACTAGGTTGCCCTTCGTATACGGAACGAAGGAACCACAAAATGGTGCAGCCACAGGGTTCGATTCCGGGAATAATGACTCCGAAATTTCCATGTGCGAATGAAGGAAGTGGACTGTATGTACGTAGTTATAACCAATAAACAAAATGGCGGATGTGGTGTGCACTTGCAGAGACACGATTTAATATATTTAGCCGGTACTACAGGAACAATACATGAGCTGTCAGGGAAAAACAAACAGCTCAATATCTATAGGAGAGCACTTACCGGGGTGGCTCTTCCGACTGCCTTTTACTCAGGCCTTGAGGTTGGTGGAACTACGTTGCAACTGGACGAGCGGCGGCAGCGCACGTTCTTTTACCTCCTCGGCTATCTCTACTTCCATCTAAGCAGAACGCTCCTTCCATTGGACGCAAAAATGACACCACATATTTAAGCCCCCTCTTTCAGGCCCGTGCGGAAGGGAAACGGATGGGATGGGAGAATGTACCGGCTAATTACTACTTAACGGGACAAAATGTGATGTTTCATGGGTGACACCGTGAGGAGTAAGATAGAATGCCTCTTTTCCAGTAAAACGTGTCTCCGGTTCTCTACACACACCAAACGAAGCACAACAGCAATTAGCTGTTATTTTGCATTGGTATTCTGGGAGAACGTGGTCCTTCCCCGGTTGATCCGACCCATTCGTGCTACATTTATACTACTAATATAGCTGCTACATAGCTCTACCACGTAAAAATAAATATGTACATATTTCTAGCAATAGCAGGACTTTAAAAGATTAAATTATTTCTTCAAAGAAATGCGATATTCCCACGTTTGTATTCATGCTCATCAAAATATTTTATCACTATTGCATATGATTATTTCGTTATGTTAAATGTATACGATATCGAAATAAATTTTCATTTGGAAAAGGAAAGTAATTTTATTTTTACCCTAAACGCTCTTACAAGGATTCGTCTTTCTCACAACAACACTTCTATTAAGATCAAAACTTCACAAGCCTAAGTGGCGCCGCCATCAGTTAAAAAATAATTTCTCAGTTAAAAATAATAAATATTACACAGCTTTCTATATTTTGCCTATTGATTGTTTCTAAATAAATACCTAACTTGAAAACTGAGTTTTCGTTTAAAAGTAGCAACAATAGCTGCATGTCTATTATTTTAGAGTATTATCCTGTGAAGCGTTCATTGCTTGTTGCACGGAACGGCAACGTCGCGCGGTTGTGAAAATCGACAAATTTTGGCGGCCGAAGTGTTTTTCGCTGATAGCGCGAAAACCGTAGAACCTAGGATTTTGATCTATTTGGAGCATAGTTCTCTCATTCTAAGCTACGATTTGAGATATTTTTGACGACTCTCCGTTCAGTAGTTTCCACGCTCCAAATGGGCTTGCTGACGGGACGCGACGCCAGCAAGCACGTTTTCAAAGGCCTGTAACTCGAGAACTATTGAAGCTACATTAATATTTTTTTTTGGAGCAGAGTGTTCTAAATAGGACTCATCTGTAGAGTTTTTAACCATAATCCAAATCATTACCGTTTCAGAGATCTGCGTGGGCTTGCTGACGGGACAGGACGCCAGCAAGCCCACCGGTTAATCACGTCTAACTCCTTTCACATTCTAGTTTCGAAGTTGATTTCACGGGAGCAGAGTGCTCCAATTTTGCTCGAAAATTTGAACCACAATACACGATAGTACTCTCAACGGTTCCCGAGATCTAGCTTGGGCGTGCTGACGGGACAGGACGCCAGCAAGCCCACGGTTTTTAGCTCGCAGCGTCGTTCGTATTAATGCTCCAATTTATTTACTTGACTGTAGAGGTGCTCCATTTTTGCTCTAAATTCTGATATATTGAAAATACACCTAGCTTGATTGGGCTTTCTGGGGGGACGCGAGCTTCTACATCCACGCACAATAAAATATTTTTCCATTTTAATGTTTCTTTTTGTCAAAAATTACAAAATTACGGAGCATAAAAATTTTGTCATTAAAAATTAAATAAAAATTTGTACATTATTCAACTAACTTCACCTACTTGTACTCATAAACAGCTAACTTCGCAGTTACTACTCACCGACGTCAGCGCCGCTATACATTCTACAATTTTCAAGGACAGGCGGGCTATGCTTTAGTACGTAGTGATCGTTCTCCTGTTCTCTAACCTTCATGCTCAACACGAGAGGCACGCGAGGCGACGAGACGCGTGTACAGCCGGCATTAGGAAGCCCACGTCGATCACACTGATTATATCATAGTTGAAGTTAGTCGTATAGATGACGCTAGTTTTTCTAGTAGTAGTTTTCAGGGGTCTCTGGAGAAATCTGAAAAACGGTGGACCCTGCAGGCCATCTCTGGAAGTTCTCGCTATTTTCGATCTAAAATTGGTCTACAAATATTTTTACGAACTATTAGTTCTCATTACATCAAAAACTATCCGAATGAATGACGATAAATTACGAAGTGTAAAAAAATGGAAGAAATCAATAACTTCCCGACTTACTTGATAATTAATGATTTTCATGGCGGAAAGTTAAAGTGAATCAACGAATTCGCTTTTAAATGAAAGACATATTATAGCCGAATTAAGAACCCCTTTTTTGCAGTCGGTCGATAAGATTATTTACAAAATAGAGGTTAAAAATTCCAAGATTAGTAAAAAAAAAATTTGATGCTTAGCTATATTTCGTGAAAATATCTAATGTAAACACACAAGATATTTTCACGAAATATAAAAAGCAAGAGGTAGCAGCAAAACGCATAATTTGCACGAGAACCATTGTTGCCAAACTCACATATTCGCAAGAAAGAAATGTGTATAGTCTGTTCGCTTAGATACGGTCGCCTTTGGGTCGCGTCGCCTCAGTACGTGCCGCACAAAGGTTGCCGCGTGCGGCGTACATCTACAGGAAAGTTTGGGATTTTAAACGAAACGCCGTAGTGAAATGTTGTTTTTCTTGAATCTGCTAAGTATACAGAAAATATTCTTTCGTTCTCCAGAGGACAGCGAATTGCCTCAAGATGAAATAATGAATGAACCAATAACATAAATACTATTTTAGTATGAATTCAGAACGTGATGACGTTGAATGCCTCATAATAAATACAGGGGCGACCCCTGAAATATATAAAAAATCTGAAATGAATGACTTCGACACTTCTAGTGATGAAAAATATTGTCTATTTTACTGTTATGTGAATAAGTCAACTAGCGCCATCTAGTGTCAGGAGCGAGAGCGGGGTGGGCTTTGCAGAGAATGACATCGCGGATCTCTCGACCGACAGCGCCGCCCGAAGAACTAAGTTTCTAGAAAATCTATACTCGATTTATCGGTACCTTGCGCGTGTTTACTTGAACGTTCCGGATGTTTTGCTGATTTGAATAAATAGGTGGCGCAAGATGCGATCGAGACAGAGTTTAACTCGGCGACACAAGCGAAGCTTCGGAGTGAAATTAAGTGAATTAGTGTGTTTAATTATTAGTGTTTTTTTACTTTAATTTGTATAAAGTAAATTAAAGTGTTAATTTAGGTAATTTTATCGGCAATTTTTATTGTCACGAACCTCAAGCTCGTAACAATTGGTGTCAGAAGTGGGATAAAATAATGCCAATTTTACCTAAGGAGGAACCGGAGGGTGTCCGTACCCGAAGTCAACGCCAGCAGGAGACGGACCAGAGGAGATTTGGTGGTGCAACGCCGCAGATGTCTGAGGGCCAGCCGCCGGCCACGGAAGCCGGTCCGTCAGCAGCTTCTACGTCTGTGGTACCTGACTTAGGTGCTCTGATGGTGATGCTGCAACAGCTGCGGGGCGGACAGGAGGAACAGGCCCGCCGACAGGAGGAACAGGTCCGTCGGTTGGAAGAGCAGCTGCGGGGCGGACAAGAGGAGCAGGCCCGCCGACAGGAGGAACAGGCCCGCCGACAGGAGGAACAGGCCCGTCGGTTGGAAGATCAGCAGGCGGAACAGGCTCGTCGGTCGGAAGAGCAGATGCTCCTCATGAAGGACCTTCACGCTACCTTTGGGAAAGAGATAAGGCAGGTGAAGGACAGGGTTGCTCAACACGACAACCGTCTGTCGGAAGCTGAAACCCGAATCGAAGAACATAAAACCCGAATCAACCATGTGAACCATCGGGTTGACAACGTGATGGCCGACATGAAGAAATCACTGGACGAACTCAAACTTGGAGATGGAGCTACAGCTCCCGCAGTAGCTACAACACCTTCGCTACGTGGGTTCAAGGTGCCACCGTTCGACGGTACCTCTTCCTGGTCAGCCTACAAAATTCAGTTCGAAGCTGTTATGAAGGCGAACGGCTGGAATAAAAATCAGGCCATGACTGCTCTCACACTAGGCCTGCGCGACCAGGCCTTGACAGTTCTGGAAGCTCTCGGTGAGGAAGTGACTTATGAGCAACTCCTTGAGGCATTGGAGGCGAGATACGGCGACGCTCACCTGGAACACGTCTTTCGTGCGCAGCTTAAAGATCGTGTGCAGCGCATCAACGAAAACCTGCAGCAGTGGGCTCTAGAAGTGGAGAAGCTGGTGCGAAAAGCATACCGGTCTGTACCTGCGCTCATTGAAGGGAACCTGGTGCAGACATTCATCGACGGCATCCGCGACCTGGAAGTCAGAGCTGCTGTGAGGCTCGGGCACCACGAGACGCTTAAGGACGCCTTGGCCCATGCACTGGAGGTAGAAGCCGTGCGGCAGGATCATCGTTCCCATCGCGTCAGGGAGGTTGCAGCAGCTACAGTTCGCGACCGCAACAAAGGATACAGCCCTAGGTGCTATGGCTGTGGGGAAAAGGGCCATCTTCGATCCAGCTGCCCTAAGCGAAACCTAGAAAGGGAAGGTGAACGATCCCAGGAGGGTAGTGCGGCCAACAGCACCGCCCAGCAGCAGCAGGGAAACGAGTAAAAGCCAGAACCGCGGGGCGGGTGCTGGCTGACGTTAAAAGAGCACCAAGGATCTCGATCTCACAAACCCATGATGGGAACAGTCTAATCATCAAGGGCGAGGTCAACGGAATGCCGTGTAAACTGACCATAGACACTGGAGCCTCTCGTACGGTTGTTAGTTCCCAACTTATAAGTCAGTTCCTTGGGGACTCCACATACAACCGAGAACGCATTAATTTGGTAACAGCCACCGGTCAGCGTATACCCGTCCGTGGAGAGAAGGAGATGGAGTTGAAGCTTGGCAACGTGATCTACCTGCATAATGTCATCGTGGCTGATATAATGGACGACTGCATCCTAGGCCTAGACTTTATGAGGAATAATTGTTGTGAGATCGACGTTAAGCAAGGTGTTTTGAAATGTGGACAGGAGGAACTTTTTATGGAAGGTGCGTTACCAGGGAACGTGTACAGCATTAAGAAGATTGTTCTTCCGCCGAGATCGGAAACGATTGTTCCGATTAGTCTTCCCCGAAACGCTGGGCAAGCTCACCGTTGGTACTTGTGGAAAGGGTAAACAATGACCTTCCATGGAAAGTAGCTCGAACCTTGGTCAGGACCACGGACATCTCAGGAGTACGTGTGCTGAACCTTTGCGACCGGGACCAGATTATAGAAATAGGCACATTAATTGGTACTTGTGAGGAAGTGGATTGGTTACGTCGGTGCCAATATATATCGAGTGGGACCCCCAGCAAGGATGCAGAAACGAGAGTGACCACACTTTTGGAAGACTGTCGCAGTGTTCTGTCCCCGAACGAATTGGTCAAGGCGAAGAAGTTGTTACTCGAGTACGCCGATGTATTCTCGTCAAACGATGCTGACATAGGAAAGACTGGTTTAGTTCAACACAAAATAAACACAGGTGAAGAGTTGCCTATCCGTCAGCGGCCAAGACGATTGCCGGTAGCACGTGAAAAGGAAGTGGAAACCATGATTGAAGGAATGCTGAAGGATGGTGTTATTGAACCTTCCTCTAGTCCATGGTGTTCGCCAGTGGTGCTGGTGAAAAAGAAGGATGGCAGCATGCGGTTCTGTGTTGATTACCGCCGTCTGAACGACGTTACAAAGAAGGACAGCTATCCCTTGCCAAGAATTGATGACACGCTGGACATGCTTACAGGAGTAAAATGGTTTAGCACGCTGGATCTAAAAAGTGGCTACTGGCAAGTTGAAATTGACCCTAAGGACAAGGAGAAAACTGCGTTCTCGACGGGAAAGGGTCTGTGGCAATTCAAAGTAATGCCGTTTGGGTTGTGCAATGCTCCAGCAACGTTTGAAAGGCTGATGGAACTTGTACTTACCGGGCTAATTGGCGATGCCTGTCTGGTCTACTTGGATGACATCATCATCGTGGGCCGTACGTTTGAGGAACACCTTGAAAACCTGTGACGCGTGCTCATGAAGATTCAGAGTGCCAATCTCAAGCTGAGTCCGAAGAAATGTTCACTGTTCAAACGGCAAGTCAAGTTTTTGGGGTATGTAGTGTCGGAAGAAGGTATCCGCACGGATCCAGAGAAAATTGCAGCTGTAAAGGATTGGCCGGTTCCAAAAGACAAGACGCAGGTTAGAGCATTTTTGGGTTTGTGCTCCTATTACCGGCGATTTGTGAAGAACTTTGCAGATATAGCCAAACCTCTGCATAAGCTAACCGAGGAGAAGCGACATTTCTGCTGGGATGAAAGTTGTAATATCGCATTCCAGGAGCTCAAGGACCGTCTGTGCAAAACACCTATTTTGGGATACCCTGATGCAAGCAAAGAATTTGTAGTTGACACAGACGCAAGTGATATAGGACTTGGCGGTGTGTTGTCTCAACGGAATGGTGACCAAGAGGTCGTGATAGCGTACTTCAGCAAGTCGTTGTCAAAACCGGAAAGGAACTATTGTGTCACAAGACGCGAATTGCTAGCTGTGGTAAAGTCGTTGCAGCATTTTAGCAAATATCTTCTGGGGCGAAAATTTCACTTACGAACTGACCATGCTGCACTAAAATGGCTATTGCAGTTTAAAAATCCAGAAGGACAAGTTGCGAGGTGGATTGAACTACTGCAGGAATACGACTTTGAGATCGAACATCGCAGCGGGAAATCTCATGGCAACGCAGATGCATTATCACAAAGACCTTGTCCTGAAGATTGCAAACATTGTACTAGGCAAGAGAGTAAGGGAGTGGTATCCGTAAAGATGCTCAGGGCAGACCACCTCAGCAACGAGTGGAAGGACAGCTTACAACGTGCACAGCAGGAAGATCCGGACATCAAGCCGATCCTGGAATGGATGAAGGCCAGTGCTCCCAAGCCCAAGTGGAGCGACGTCTCAGCGATGAGTTCGATCACTAAAAGCTATTGGGCCCAGTGGGATAGCTTGCTGCTTCAGGATGGAGTTCTGTGCCGTAAATGGGAAAATGTTCGGGGAGACAGCTGTCATTTACAAATGGTTGTCCCTAAAGCTAAAGTACCGGATGTTCTACAGCTGTACCATAATGATTATTCAGGAGGCCATCTGGGAGTTAAACGAACTCTACTGAAGATCCGAGAACGGTTTTACTGGGTCCACTGTCGAAACGATGTCGAGGACTGGTGTCGCAAATGTACAAGTTGTGCGGCTGTAAAGGGACCTCAGACTCGTAGTAGAGGTGCATTGAAGTTGTACAATGTTGGTGCACCATGGGAGAGAATAGCCATTGACGTGGCGGGGCCGTTTCCGGAGAGTGAAAGCGGTAACAAGTATTTCATGGTTGTGATGGATTACTTCACTAAGTGGCCAGAAGTTTTCGCCGTTCCAAATCAAGAAGCTTCAACAGTTGCAGATAAACTAGTTCATGAAGTCTTCTGTCGTTTTGGAGTACCTTTAGAGATTCACAGCGATCAAGGAAGGAATTTTGAGTCTCAAATATTCCAGGAAACTTGCCGAGTTATGGGTACTCATAAAACAAGAACGACTTCTTATCACCCGCAATCTGATGGAATGGTGGAACGATTTAATCAGACATTGGAGAGGTACCTAGCAAAAGTTGTAGACAATCGGCAACGAGATTGGGACAAGCACATACAACCGTTTTTGTTGTCATATCGAAGTTCTGTTCATGAAAGTACAGCAGTGACACCAGCTTTCGCAAACTTTGGAAGAGAATTACGGCTGCCTGCAGACCTGATCACTGGGATACCACCTGATGCCCCACGCAGTATAACCGATTATGCATATGACTTGCGGAACAAAATGAATGACATTTATGAGCACGTCAGACAATCGGGCCAGCAAATGTCTGAGAAAATGAAAACCCGGTATGACCGCAAAATGAACAATAAAGGGGTCAACGAAGGTTCATTAGTGTGGTTGCACAATCCAGTCCGCAGCAAAGGAAAATCTCCTAAGCTTCAAGCTAAATGGGACGGCCCGTACCGGATTGTAACCAGGATCAACGATGTGACCTACCGGATACAGAAAGGCGCAAGAGGGACTCCTAAGATCGTCCATGTGGATCGCTTGGCGCGTTATTATGGGACCGATAATGCTCGGGACGAGCATGTCTTAGGAGGGGGCAGTGTTATGTGAATAAGTCAACTAGCGCCATCTAGTGTCAGGAGCGAGAGCGGGGTGGGCTTTGCAGAGAATGACATCGCGGATCTCTCGACCGACAGCGCCGCCCGAAGAACTAAGTTTCTAGAAAATCTATACTCGATTTCTCGGTACCTTGCGCGTGTTTACTTGAACATTCCGGATGTTTTGCTGATTTGAATAAATAGGTGGCGCAAGATGCGATCGAGACAGAGTTTAACTCGGCGACACAAGCGAAGCTTCGGAGTGAAATTAAGTGAATTAGTGTGTTTAATTATTAGTGTTTTTTTACTTTAATTTGTATAAAGTAAATTAAAGTGTTAATTTAGGTAATTTTATCGGCAATTTTTATTGTCACGAACCTCAAGCTCGTAACATTACTTTCGTTTATGTTTAACTATTTCTATTTTTCATTTAATTTCTCTTTATTACCTAACTTATGTTTATTATTTATATTCATATTTTATTACAACAACCATAAAATAAAATAGTATTCTAATTTATTCTTAGAATAGAAAACATTTATTAAACAAACACAGTAAAAATACTAAAATAACCAAAAAATAACAGCAAAATAATAAGTGCCTCCGGGTGTACCGACACTAAGTTTTAAGCGAATAAACTATGCCGACATTTGTACACCTCATCAACAATTTTCCCGTCATTAGCTATTAAAAATAAAATAAAAAGATTTTTTACTCATCATTTACTTGAGTACGGAGCCATAACTTCTTAAAATTAGAGAACACATTTTTTTTATTAAAGAAGTTTCTGGAATTAACATTGAGCTATTATGTACTACGTACTAGAGGCGACACTGCATTCAGCTACTCTGTTCCACTCAACTGCGGTGCATACACCGCACTTTAATCAGTCACTCCCTAGGCGCTTGTAAAGTTGTCACGTGTTGTGCTGATTTTAAAAAAAATGTCTTGATAAAAATGTGCCGTCGTGTGTACTTAGATATTGCACAAATAATTCAAGAAATGTCAGTAAAAAACAAGGAATTACTTTTCATCGGTTAATAAGATACTTAATCAATAAAAAAATGTATTATAGTTTAATAATCATTTAGTTATACAACACTAGAGGAGCAAGCCACATTACCGCGCGTCGAAAAAAGTGTAACCACTATCCAAACGCGACGACGTATCTTTGAAACTAATAACAATTTTAAGTAAACATATATCTATCTGACTTACACAAGTTGCGAAAACTGTATCGTCGTCGTAAGATAGACACACAAACATGCAATGGCGGGTTGGTGTGGCTTACTATATGAAATTTTACCTGAAATACGCAATAAAAATGATTTTTTTTAAGCTGCAGTTAATTGTTTTTATATTAAAAAAAGTATATTTTATTTTAAAATCTTTATTACGTCCCCTTAGAAAAAAAATGATACAAAGCTAATCAGATGAATAGAAATAAACGTAATGATGAAATAAAACGTATTTTTATGGTTGTAATAAATCAAACAATATAAAATAGGTATCTAATAAAATATAATTAATAAAAATTTATATGAAATTATAAATAATATAAAATTATTAATATAAAATAGATAATAAAATATATTTAATAGATAATTCATGAATAAACTAAAATAAGAATAATTAATTATTTAGTATGAAAGTTAAAACGTAGTTTTTATTATAATTTCCAAAATATTTAAAATCAGAGGTAACAAATTAACTTACTCCATTAATTATATAGTCTCCCATTAATGTAGGATAATCACAAATGCGGAAAAGTGGCAACATTGAACCTAAATGGCAATATTCGATAATTTTATTTAATAATTTGAGGTTTTTTACGTTTATATGAAAACAAGAACTAAAAATTATGTGTTGAAAGTGATGCCGCTTGATTTATTACGTTTTTGTAACCTTGAATAGCATTCTTTCACTACATATTTACCCATTTTTGTCGCGGCTCAACTCTGTCGGCGTCACATTGAACAATGAACTCACGTTAGCTAGGCATATGGCTGTGGCCATATGTGCAGTGGCAACGCTTTGGCGCGGTTATTACTGATCTATGGTTATATAAATCAATGTTAATAATAAAAAAAATATTCCTACGACGCCATCTCGTGTCATGGAATATAGATTATGAAATTAATTTGTTCAGATGCGACATTTCTGTGGGTACTTAAGTATAGGCCGAATATATTATTATACATATTTTTATTGCAGTAACATATATAAGTTATCGTAATTAGGCTGATTTTTTATATTTAAATAGGCTCATTATTCTTTTATTTTATTTTTAGGTTTCCACATGAAAGTCAAAGTGGAATAAATTCGTTCATTTTTAACTCTTGCGTGCCCAGCATTTATGAAAGACTCTTATTCTAATTAAAATAAATATATTTGTAATTTAAATGTTATATTAATAAATTTTGTTAACATATATTTGATAAAGATACGTTTTAAAATATTGAGATAAAAATATCATTAAAATGTAATTGTGATATAATATTATGTAATATTATATTAAATAAGCAAATATAATATACAAAATAAATGACAAAATTTAAAAATTGTTTTCGATATAATTTACCTATTTAACAATACAATCTACTATTACCTACTGATCATTCTACCTATGTTTATTCTATGATAAAGAAACGAACCGCGCGAACACAGAGTAGCGCACATTTTTTGTTTGAAATAGCTGTTCTAGTACGTAAGTACATATTACTTCAATTAGAATTAATAACCAAATTTAGTTTTTCAACGTTACTAACGTTAAACGCTTGTAACTTGGGTAACATTCAAAATCCGAAATTTGTCGTCTTTGTAGATTTTTAGTGCTTTTACTGCATAATCTGGGCCAGTCCATATGACAAGCACGCAGACATTTTTATTCTCAGTTATTTTTTCTCCAAGAAAGGATATTACTTTTTTACTTTTACTGACACATTGATACTTGTATTTATTTTTCTCCGTTCCGACTGATAACAAAGCTCAGCTACAATCATAATAACTATAATGAGTTAACTATCTGGTATAATAATAATGTGCGAACTTTATACTAATTGAAATATAGGGTATGTTCCGAATACATATGACGTCATCAATTGACACTTTATTGTACTGGCGTGCCGCCGCCATATTGAGTCGGATATCCGGCCATAATAAAACAATGTTTAATTGTGTGTGCGCTGAATGAAACATGCCAGAATTTGTTTTTATTTATTCAAATACAAAAAAATATAGAATAATTGCTGGTAATCTCCATTAGGAGGTATATAGGAGGATATAATGATTTTTGGAGCACAAAATGACAAAATAATCGCCAATACTTTTCCAATATGGCGCAAATGTATGACGTCATATACTGTCTTATGTTTTGAAACGAATCACCATTATAGCGTCGATTCATGACGTCATTTGCATTGGGAAGTACACTGGGTTCTATTTTGGAACATACCCCATACTGTACGAAAGTAAATACTTCCAACGATTAAAAACTGCGGGCGTAGTTGCCGATGCTCTAGCACGCACAAAATAGCAGCTAAGCAGCGCCGCGGCAATCGACGCACACTACGATAATAACGAACGGACGGAGCGCGCGACATCAAGTGACACAGGTCTCCTTGACGACCGTTCGTGCGGTAATGATTTTAGATGTCCGGCGCGGGGAAATATGTGGTAATTTTATTTAATTAGTCAGTCAGTAAGTCACGATTTAAAAAGTAAAAATCATGGCATAGTTTAAGCAAATGTTGATGATTATTTTGATATAAGTTGTACGAAAATGTATTTTATCATTATTAAAGTATAGGATATTTGTGAGATAAAAATATTCTTTTTTAAGGTAAACGTATGCTCGTGTGCCTCCTCACCTATAAAAAAGAGTACCTCCTATGAATTAATTCACTGGAGAGACTTATATACGATGTATGTATTTCGGCTAGTGTATTTAGCACTAGCTGAGTTCAGCGCTATTTATATTTAAAAACAAAGGGCGATTTATATTTAAAAAACAAAGTAAAACGCTGATATATTTCGCAAAATATTGCGCTACTTCTGCTTTATTCATAGTGTTCTTTACAATTTTAATCCTGTATTAAATTCAACATGATCCGATACAACTCAACCCCTTATTCTGTGACTGCTCATAAATCACAAAGTGTATGCACCTATATTGTTTTAATGATCTATGAACCTTGTACTCTATAGCGTTGCTCATGATTCTGGGAGTTCCAAGAAATTCGATAAGGTGTTAGTAGTAATGTGGATTGTTTGTCATTTGTAGCGTAATATAAAAATTGAATGTTAAATTCCTACATATCGTCGTCGCCCTGTGTTGTTTATTAAGTACATATATAATTTTTCATCATGTTCATGTCAGAGGCCAATTGGTTTGGACTTTGACGGTTTTTTATTCTTTGAGTGAAGATGAAGAAGACTAAAAACATTTTGTCCAAAGGAGTGCGATATTTATAACGAAATTTTTGATTTTATGATATTTTCCAACAAAATTAAGGTTTCCTTCATTCGTTTATTTCTACTCTTCTTCTTTGCTTAAAAACATAAAAAGAGTATTGTACTTTAAATATTCAAATATTTAATATTACTGGTACATAAAGGGGCATGCCCAGTCTTCATAGACACTTCGGCCATGAGTGCCCACATATAAAAGCATATAGATATGATAATATGCAATTAAAACAATGAAATGGTAAAGGAATTGCTTTAAAAAAAGTCGGGGTTTTGAAAATATTTGAAGTTTTTATTTTCACAAATGCAGTTTTTTTAACAACTATTTTTATCGATTTTATCGCGTTTTATTTCTTTGATTTTTAATTCCAGACATTTCGGGTGCTTTCCAGCACCCATGGTTACGGCAGACTGAGGTGACCGACGTCCCAATGTCAGTGTTAACCCGGAGTACCTTCAGATTTTTAATTTTTATTTATTGTCCGATCTACAGAATGAACTTACTGTGTCTAGAAGTCTTGCAGTGGTATGCTTGGGTTTTTAATTTCATTAATTACCAGGGTCCTAAGCAGGTGGTAGTAGCAAGCATCCTTCCTAAAAAAGAATTTATATATTAGATATTATATAGAATTTATATAATAAAATACACTTTACGACTAATAGTGATGACTTGCAATTCTAGCCCTAAGTAAAGATCAGCTAGGGCTTAACTTTATTCCTTCCATAATGCTGCTCCTCTGGTTATTACAGAGTTCTATCCGGTAGCAACCATTAAATCTTATATGCTCACCATAATAGTAGCGAGCTTGCTTTAATTGGTATGTGACACAAGCAATTAATATTAAGTCGCTGTAAGTTAAAACAGGAAATTCCCTAACATTTTAAAGTCTACATTTATATTTCTAAAGTCTGCCTGCCCTAGCTCTATTTAGATTGTTTTCCCTAGCATACTCAGAAAAATCATTATTTGTCTCCATATTTTGATGAACTATTTCAAGTATTTGAGCCGCATCATCCCTGTCCCTTATTTTTGTGTGGAATTTATTAACTATAGCAGAAGCCACAGCAGTCTATCATCAAATGTGTAGAAGCCCTGTTAAAGTAATTTTGATGAAATATTTTAAATTCAGTTTTAAAAATGCCATTCACCACCTCTACTACCCATATCGACACATAGTCACGGCTCTGGATTTATTAGCATATCTTGTCATTAACTGAAATTCACCATCTGCTGGAGACATTTCTGCGACCCTTAGACATCCACATCTATCCTCGATTACAAATCAAAATGCAGATGCGTTGTCACCCGTGAGGACTAAATCATTTTCTCGTTTCCAGTAAAAAGGGTCTCCGGTTCTCTACACTCACCATACAAAACACAGCAGCATTAAGCTACTATTTCACGCTGGTATTCTGTGAGAGGGTGCTCCTTCCCCGGTCGAGCCGACCCATTCATGCTACAACTATACTTCTAATATAACTGCAGCATGGCTCTACCAAGTATAACACACATACATAGTACTTGTCACTATGTATGTTTGTTATCGCAAAATGTAGTTAATCACAAAAGAGACATACTTGCAATGCTGATGGAACTGTTACAACATGGTAAAAAACATTGTGCTTTTATATAATTAGTTAGCAGTACACTGTGTGATGTATGATCTAAGCTTTGTTGTTCTGGGTGCAATACATTACTCACTTCAGATTGCAACGAGGATGGACTAGATGATTCAGATGGTTCCCGTTCTGCAGTTGAACATGATGCTGTTCTATCAGTTCATTGCCAGCAATTATGATATACACGGCATGACAACTGAAATAATGTAAAATACAAAAAATGAAGTCAAAGTGAAAAAATAAAAATAAAATAGATTTATTTCAAACTCAAATATAAATAAAATATTTATCAAGTTAAATGTTACTGCACAAGGACGGATTTAATGCCCTATATTATTTAATAATTAAGGACTGACAGACTACCAGCAGTCCAAAAACAATGAAAAATCAACTGTCTCCTTTCTTGGTAGTTGATAAAACTGGTTAATCTCATAAATAAGCTAGTATGTTTGTCAGATACAGCTAGGGCAGATGTGAAAAAATAAAACAAGTTCTTGAGTTGATATACAATCAGTGTAAAAACATGTATAATTATCAGATATATGGATCACATTTAATAAATTGAAATGTTAAACATGTTAAACACTTACCTCACGTAGCGCAAATAATTCCTCACGTGGAAAATCGAAGACAAACAATGTGTGTGATCTTATTCTCATAAGTGTCAGTGCCACAGCTGATGTATAGATGTTCAAGACGAACTATTGGTGCATTTTGCGAGTGCCACACTACACGTTCACTGTACTCGAAACTTGTACCTAATAAAGAAGCTACAATTATTATATTGATATTATTCAAGTAAACTCAGTTATAAAGCATTTCTTAGAGGAAGACATACCACATCGTGATATGTACCAACTATTTACCTGCTGTGTTCGAACCAATTGTTGAGAGATCAACAATTGCATTTTACTTTTATAACAAAACAATAACATGATAACAACACGTAATTTAATTCTTGTGACATAACAGTGACAGCGGCCTACCTGTCGGATACGATGTTGCCACTTAACTGTCATAAAATCTATGGAATGATATCGATTTTTATTCGATTAATAATATCATAAAAAGAATAATCTTTGACGCGTTTTAAGTTCTGCACGCTTTTTAAAATATAATTTCCTTTATTTATTGAAACTCTATTTCAAATGTATTTTTAAGAACAGTTAGCTTGTGCTGTATTGTTTTGTTATGCTTTAGAGAATTCGTGGTAAATCAGCTGGAAATTAACTTCTTGAATTATCATAACATGATTCCATTTTAAATGTTATGTTAAAAACAGATAAGAATAACAGTTAACTTGTGCAGTAGCGTTTTGTTATACTCTAAAGAATTCTTGGTAAATCAGCTAGTAATTCGCTTGTTTAATTATCATAACTATAAATGTGAAGGATGTCAATGAATTCAACCGAGCCTATAACAACGGTTGTTTTAGTTTTTAATGGTTGACTGCCGCTTTTGATGACTTGAAATTAATAAAAACCTATTTTGCGCAATAAGTTTTTTCTCTTTGGTAATGAATAAACCACAGAAACCCCTTTAATGTATAATAGTCCTTTTTTTGATACAAGTAGCACATTTTAAGGAACCGCAAAAACAACTTTGTTATTTATACAAACACTATGAAAAACAAAATAATTTGTTGCTGGCGATAATGACAGTGGTATTTTGACTCGATTTAAAATATATGCTTGTTACTACTGAACTCTTCATGGGCCTGCGAGTCCGACTCGCACTGAACCACTTTTTTTCAACATTTAGTTTTATTCTAATAAATAGTTTTTTCGTTTAAGCGGAGCTCTTTTACTTTAGGTTTATTACCTCTTTATCTACAATAATCAATCTGAGTAAGTACAGTGTGTAAATACGATTCTTAAATTGTAAAAATAATAATTGGATTTGAACATCTTAGGTAGGTATTTAGTTTTATTTATTTAGAAAATATTAATCTCGCAATTATTTATTGTAATAATATAATTTATCACACAGCTAACGCCCTCATTAGCAATGTAATGGTGAAAGAATTTTCAAAATCGGTCTAGTAATTTTTGAGATTAGCCAAAAAACGTATTCATTGAAAGTAGCGCCCTCAATAATAAAATTAACCCTATATTAGATATCTAAAATTATACATAACAATCTAGTGGTGAAAGAATTCTTAAAGTTGGTCAAGTACTTTACGAGTTAAGCGAATAAAATATTCTTTGATAGTAGCTCCCTCAATAATAAAATGCATCCTACGTTTTAAGCACCATAGCAAAAAACGATTCAACATAGCCTAATCCGCACACACAGTAAAAACATAACCATCCTTTTTCGTCTGTAGTCGGTAAACATTTGGTTAATAACGGTTGCGTATCGACTGCTTTGGATAAATATCCATTGTCAACGGTTATTTTAAACCTATATCATAACATCGTAATAATTATCGAAAGATCATATAAGCATTGTAATAATGACACCATAAGTAATCGATTGAAAAGGGGAATCGATTTTTTAATGATTTTTGTGATTGGCAACATTTTTTATTTTATTCACTGACTAATGAATTACGTATTTACCTAATTTTATTTTTATCTTTTCGGTACTTTTAATTTGTGCAAAAATATTCCCATTGTTTTAGGATAAATGAATACCGCGATTAATAACCATAAATAAAGATATATTTTTTTAACAAATGCACATTGTTGGGCGTTCGATGGCCTAATATGGGCATCCCCCTTTTATTATACCGCTTAACATGGTTAAAAAGCAAAGCTTAAACAAGCGTAATTTTATTGAAAAATGTATTACACAATAACGAAATTTTCATAACGTAGAAAGTGAACTAAATTTTAGTTACTTTATTGACTATTTAAAAACTGTTTAGTTCGTTATTCGCTACTATTTCTAATACGATATGGCGCATCCCTATTTCATTGCACAACACTATTATACGAGGCGATACACGAGCACGAGGTTTGAAATTTGAATTGAAATTGATACCTTGTTTTTCTTACGTACGTGTGTTAGAAATAATTTAATATTACCAAATATAACGTTTAAATTTGCAAAATATAAAATTACTAAAGTTAATAGCACTGATTCTCGAAAACAGTTCGTCCAATAAGTGTGAAAATCGGAGTTATGCTTTTAAATAAGTACTTCGCTTCCATGGAGGAAAAAGTTGTTGAGTCGTATGTTTTATTCAAGTTTTATTTTTAGTAGAGTAATAGTTTTATTGGAGTGAATGTGTTTCTTCAAATGTTTCTATTCTTGTGCTGCCGTAATCTTCATCATTTTATAAATATACAGGAAGAAGTTACGATAAAGTTTTGTAAAGTCGGTAGTCGTAAAATGTTTGATGTAATTTATTTTATAAGAAAAGTGGGTTGAAAATTATATGAAAGGATATATGCAGTAGGATTATATGAAGTAACATTACGATGTAAAATTAGTTTCAGTGGTCCATTTTTATATATTGAAATCTTTTATTAGTCGGCTGCAAATCGCCGATCTAAACTTTTTCATAAATTTTGATTAATTTAAAAGAGGCTTATAACGAATATGGTTTTCTCACCAAGAAGTCTTAATGACAAGAGGTATAACATAGACTAATATATAATACTGGAGAAGGTATAAGGCATTGGCAGTATAATTGTTATCTGTGATATCAAAAGACTTAAATTTGATTTCCTATAACTTCACTACCAGATCGCCTACACACTATTCAATACAGTAGCGTAGTGGAGCCACACTACTGTATTGGAACATTCTCACAAATAGCAGTGTAATGCTGCTGTATTTCGTATGGAGTATTGTATGTGTTTTGTGTAGAGAACCTGTGACCCTTTTTATTGGAATTGAGGCATTCCATCTTAGTCCTCAGGGGTGACAACATATGCATTTTGATCCTTAGTTGAAGATAAATGTGGATGTCTATGGGCCACAGAATTTATTTACCATCAGGTGGACTTTGTGTTCGTTTATCACCCAATGCTAAAAAAAAACCTTCAACACAAGGAAATATAAGCCATGCCCAGGTTACCATATATTACTTCCTCATCCTTATAAGCTTACTAACAAATTACAATAGCTGCTTATCACCATGTTGCCAGTCTGTATATTGTACATCTGGCATATGTGTAAGTGCTTGCTGTAATATCACCTTCATGAACAAATTCCACATAGGTACTTAGTGGTAATAGAAACATTGTGTTACTGACCATACACATATGGTCTACTGTAAAGGTAAATATGTACAAGTGCACCTATTAAAATTTTTCTGATCCTGCACAGGCAAGGGAGACTAATTCTTTGCACAGGCAAAAAAAACCTTTTCTTTAAACTGTTCCGTGTATGCCTTACCTACATTAGGAAATCTGCATGAATGAGGAATAAAATACTTTGAGGACATGATGCTATATTATGGTTGAAGCATGAATAAGTCAGCTCGACTGGGGAAAGACCATATTCTCACAGAATACCAGCGTAAAATAGCAATTTAATGCTGTTGTGTTTCATATGGTGAGTATAGAAAACTAGAGTCCCTTTTTAGTGGAAACAATGCATTTCTTCTTAGTCTTCAGGGGTGGCAATGCATCTGCATTTTGATTTTTGATTGGGGATTAGTGTAGGTGTCTATGGGCAACAGCATCCACTTACCATCAGGTGGACTGTGCGTTTGTTTGTCACCTTATTCTTTAATAAAAAGATTTCTAACGAGCACTAGAGCCGCAGGGTGGACTAACTGCTACTTAACACTTTTACAAATGAGGTGAGCCCAGTAATAGGAGCATTCTATGAGGCAATTTTTGGAATGACTATGTCTAGCAGTGAACTTTATAAAAGGACATAAGCTGTAATGGATGAGCGGTATCCATTGTATGATAATAATATCGGCCATTACTTTGTAGAAATTTTATTAAATTTGGTAAGAATTACTTCACCCATATTTGCTTAATTAATTTATTTCATATGAGAGAAGTAATTCTTACCAACATTAATTCATTGTATGATTTTATGTTATTTCTAGAATTTCATATTAAATATCTATTTTCTCTGAACTCACTTAATACAGATATTTACATATTCATTTGGAAGAGAGAAAATCACACCATTTTGTTACTTGAGTGATATTAATAGCCAGCTTTGTAAATGCCAGAAAGATTTTATGACTTTCAATAGATGGTATTTAATTGAATGAATTGATGTAGTTATCCAACCAACCATACTTATGAAAAGTAGAATCAAAAATGTCTGATTCTAATACTCTTTCACCCAACACTAACAATTTCTCTGTCTAAAAAATAGACAAGTCAGTTGTTCTATGAAACAAAATAAATATTATATACAATTACAGTCTATATAAGTGCTAAATATGGGCTTCCCCTATGGAACACCTCATAAAATAATATTTCGATTTACTATAGTTACAATGATCTTTTTTTATAGAGTAAGGGTGACAAACGAGCACACAGTCCACCTGATGGTAAGTGGATGCAGTGCCTCATAGACATCTACATTTATTCGTGATTAAGAATTAAAATGCAGATGCATTGTAACCTCTTAGGACTAAGATGGAATGCCTCGTTTCCTGTAAAAAAGGTCTCTAGATCTCCTACACTCACAGTACGAAACACAGCAGTATTTGGCTGCTATTACATGCTGGTATTCTGTGAGAGCATGGTCCTTCTCCGGTCAAGCCGAACCATTCCTGCTACAACTATAATATAGCTGCAGCTTTACTCTACCACATAAAAGCTTAGTAGGTTTGCAACTGAAGTTTCTTTTCATAATTTTGAGTTATCGGAAAGACACTGCATCTCCCACTGCATTGCATATGCCCATCTCCTGTTTAAGTTTTTCTCTGTCGCCTCTTACGGCACCCACAGGATGATATGGGGTAGTGGTTATTCTTAAACCGCCATTGCATGGTGGTATGAAAGGAATGAAAAATCTTTTTTATCTTATTTTTAAAATCAGTGTTCTTTTTTTATTATATTATCAAATGGGAGGCAATTGTGTACATGTCTGATGCCACACATTCCTGGATGCGTGGATACAGTTTTGTTAGTAGAGAATGCTTTCTTTTTTATAATTGCTTTTAATTTTCTTAGTCTTGGGCCCATAGGACTCTATTCTCCAAGACGTTAGTCATTAAAGAAAATCAGTGTTGCGATATACTGTAACCCATTCAGTGATTTTTGGCATGACTTATACAACACACATAGTTGTTTTTTATATTCATGGGATTTTTATATTGTTGTTTCTTTAATTTTTCTTTTCTATTTAATACTCAAACAGAATGTGCATTACTAATCCACAGGATAAAGATAGGGTTAGTCCTCCCTTAGATGGGAAAGGCTTTAATTTCATTAACCAGTAACATCGAGCAATAAAATCTATCTGATTAATAAAGTTAAAAGATCCTACTCCATTTCGCATTTAATTTGTAAAAAGATAAACAACTACATTTTACTGTTGAATTTGAGTATGTCTGCGTAGCCATTAAAGTTTTTTCTTAAGTATATAATAGCAACATTCATCATCGTGATCATCATTAGCACCACCACCACCATTATCATCATCGTTATCATCACAGCCCTTCTATTGGCCTAGGTTCAGCAGTGGACTTGGTTCAACCCTGGACAAGGCTAAAAGCGGCATCAGTGGCAACAATTACATTTAAAAACCTTATATTTTAGTAATCAAAGCATATAGCATTCTTATATTTACGCGAACACTTCACATTTAAATAATATTAGTTTTTTAGAATTTTATCACGAGTCCCCCCTGTGACAATGGGTGCTGTAAAGTAAAAGTCAGGTATATAAAAAGTTATTATACGCTATGAAATCCCTAAAAACTAGTATTACTTAAAGCATGACTGCTGTTGTGATCTATCACAGGTCCATCTAGTGTGTGTTGTTGTCTGCTAATCATTTAGATATTTTAAAGGTATTTTTATTTTTAGGAAACAAGAGGACACTCACAACGGGGAAGGAGAAATGGAGGATTTGATGGTTGACAATGACTCGGTGAGTTTTTTTTTAATCTGTTTTTGTTTATATCTTATGTGATCTGATAGCTAAGAGAAAGAGAAATAAAGGAGAGAAAACCCATATTATTATTATTTTTGATAAAAAGTAAAGTAACAGCATCCCACTGCTGGGCACGGGATCCCTCTCATTTCTTAAAGGGGTTTTTGGAGCAAAAAGTCTGTTGTGAAATATTTTGTCTTCAGACATGCAAGTCTGCTCCTAATGTGTTTCTTCACTGCTGCGCACTTGGTAAATCAGTACTTAAAATCATACTCATATATTTATCAGTACTTAAAAATTTCGACTTATGACAGAGTGTATAGGGATTTGCTATGGCAAACACTGAACTCATTTGGGTTGAGCGCTGGCTTGATACAGGCATTGGAGTCTCTTTATAGGGACTCTAGTGCTTGTGTTAGGATCAACGGGGTCTACTCGGACTGGTTTGACATCCATAAAGGTGTCAGACAGGGCTGTGTGGCTTCCCCGTGGCTGTTCAACCTATTTATGGACAGTTGTTTGCAAAATTTGAAAGTTGAATGCGGATTAAGAATGGGTGAGTTAACCGTCAAATGCCTTTTGTACGCCGATGATCAAGTTATTCTTGCGTCGTCGGCGGCCGAGTTGCAAATGATGATTACATTAATGAACGGATCATTAAAAGAAAGGGGTATAAAAGTGAACGCAAGTAAGACGAAGGTTATGGTTTTTGAAAGAGAAGAAAGTAAAACGATTTGTGAAATAAGAATAGAAGGGGAGTTGATCGAGCAAGTAGATGAGTTTGTATATTTGGGCTGCTTATTTAGCAGGGATGGGAGATATGATAAGGATATAGAACGACGAGTGAATGCGGGAAATAGAGTAAATGGGGCCTTGCACTCTATTGTGAAGAGTCAAAATGTGTCGAAAAAGGCACGTATGGCAATTCACAATGCTGTGTTGGTCCCTACTTTAACGTATGGTAGTGAAAGTTGGGTGTGGCAGAAGAAGCACGAGAGTAGAATAAACGCAGTAGAAATGCGGTCGTTAAGGAGTATGTTAGGACTGAATCTGAACGACAGGGTAAGAAATTGTGTAATAAGAGAAGAGTGTGGTTTGCAAGATGATGTGGTGACCAGGATTAAGAAAGGAATGCTTCGGTGGTTTGGTCATGTGGAAAGAATGAATGAGGAAAGAGTGACAAAGAAAATTTATGGTGCAGAAGTGAATGGCAAAGTCGGAAAGGGACGTCCTAGGCGAAAATTTATCGACCAAATTGGCGATTTATTGAAAACGGGCCAAATTAGGAGTACCCTTAACCGACGAGCATGTATGCGTAGGTGTATGGATGTGAAGGAGGTAAGAGAGGTGTGTCAGGATCGTGCCAAATGGAAGTCTGTAGTCTCTGCCTACCCCTCTGGGTGACAGGCGTGAGTGTTTATATATATTTATATTAAAAATTTCGTTAGTGCTGGGATTGAACCCTGGTGAATTGCATTGCATGTGCTTAGCCTGGGGGCTACCAGTTTTCTGATTATTTGCTTAAAAACATGTTGAATTTTGTAGTTGTCTTTAAATGTTTCATCTATCTATATTCTAGAGTCTAACGGATTGCATAGACCCAGAACTGCACCTGGAATTAGTACAGCTGAAAATGGAACTGTTGAAGGTGCAAGAAGAGAAGCTGCAGTGTAAACAGAAAATGCTACTACTCAATCGGGCTGGAAACAAACCGGTAATTTTCTTTTTCTTTTATTATGTGTTTCTATGATTTACAATCTGACAATATGTGATGGATATTGACCCCGCTGATTTTCACCATGGCAACACAGTTGAAAATCCACATCCTTTACAGTAATAAGTGACAGGCATATAGTATGCCTGATGCCATGTGGATGCTGTGACCCATGTATCGAGGGTATTGCTGGAAATTAAAAATAATGCATGAGCAAACCACTGCTATGGCGTGGTGAGTGCTGGTTGATGTACCATTATCTCAGCGGTGAAACAAAGTGATAATATATGTTTGTCAATTAAAAAAATACACCTCAAGTCCTCTGTTATTGGTAATTAGGCATTTCATTCTAGTCCGTGGGTTTTTTTTATAGAATGTTGGGGATAAAAGAGCGCACAGTCCATCCGATAGCACGGTATTATTATCTATACAGTATTCCAACTTCATACAAACGGACGAAGCGAGAGCTATGCCTACGCGCCTCGATCTCGGCATGCAGACAGTCGAGACTGTGCCGCAATGATGATTTTGTGAAATATATAAAAAAAAATGGAGGAAATAAATAATAGAATAGAAATAAAGAAATAATAAATCTGAACTTCATTTAAAAACAAACATATTGTTGCGCGGCTAAGTTGACATCTGGCACTAGGGTCATCTGGTGTCGGGTAACAGAGCGAGGAGAGCTTTCCAGAAAATACATGACTCGTCTTTCAACCAACAGCGCCATCTAGTATCGAACAGAAGAATTAAGCTTTCTGGAAGCCGCACACTCGAATTTTCTGCGCTTGGTCGGTTGGCGCGCGTATTTACTTGAATATTCTGGAATACTCTGGATGTTTTCGTGGAAGAGCCCTATATAAAGGCGCTGCGATACGCGATCGGGGAAGTAATGAAGTATTGAATTTGGCGAGACAAGCGAAGCTTCGGAGCGGAATAAAGTGAATCAGTGTGATTAATTGTTAGTGTTTTAAGTTTTAATTGGTGTAAAGAAAATGAAAGTGTTAATTTAGGTAATTCTATCGGCAATTTTTATTGTCACGAACCTCAAGCTCCTAACAATATAAATTGTAAAGTAGCTGCAGGTATTTATAACCAATTAAAAGATATTCCTTTTCTCCACGTTGTCCATGTTTCCCATAACAATTTTTAATTTATATTATTTTTATCTTTGTATTAGAAAGCGGATTTTTTATATTTAAAAATCTAATAATAAAGCATTTCGTAAGTCTCAGCCGAGGTGCAAATATTTTTCGGTCGCAAATTTATTTAACCGATTAAATCAAAAAACGACACGCATTTTTATTGAACACTTCCTATTCAATTCACAAAGTACCTATTATATTTGTTTATATAAAAAAAGTATATTTACAATCATAAAACTAAATGGAAACACAAAGTAGGCAAATGTAAAAATGCCGGAGGCAGGCAGCCCTATCACATGTTTACGTGCCGCACGGCTGTAGGCGTTTATTTGAAAGATACGCCCGAGTTACAATACTGTATAGATAATATTACCGTGCCGATAGTAAGTGAATGTTGTGTCCCATAGACATGCATGTCTATTCTCGGTTAAGGATCAAAATACAGATGCGTTATTACTACTGAGGACTAAGATGGAATGCCTTATTTCCAGTAAAAAGGATCTACGCTCACCATACAGGCACATCAACATTTGGTTGTTATTTTACGCTGATATTCTGTGAGATTGTGGTCCTACCCTGGTCAAGCCGATCTATTCGTGCTACAACCATAATATAGCTGCGGCATGACTCTACCACATTTAAATGTTTCAACATGTCTTTTCTGCAATTTGATTCTTGATTGAGGATAGATAAAAGTGTCTACTAATTAATAGCATCCACTTACTATGAGGTAGACTGTGTGCTCATTTATCTCTCATACTTCTATTAAAAAGTATTTAGAGAACTTGTGAAGTCATCCAATACCGATATTTGTAGCATGGTGAATTGTTTCTTGACCTAAAGTTTTTCACCTTATGAGAAGACCCTTTTTACTGCTAAAAACTATTCTAGGCATTCTCGGTGGCAACTCAACTACATTTTGATTCGTAATCTATATAACCTATAGTTTCGTATGCTAAGTGATACCAGATACCCCATTTTACTGGTAACGAAACATTACATCTTAGTCCTTAGGGTTGATAATCGTTTGTATATTGATTTTAATTTTTTTTTTAGTGACAAACAAGCACACAGTCCATCTGATGGTAAGTGGATGCCGTGGCACATAGACATCTACATCTATCCTCAGATGCAGATGCGTTGTCTGTCACCCGTGAGGACTAGGATGGAATGCCTTGTTTACAGTAAAAAGGGTCTCTGGTTCTCTACACTCACCATACGAAACACACGTCCTTCCCCGGTTGAGCCAACCTATTTGTGTTACAACTATTTTAATTAAAACTACTTTTACGGATTTTATCGCGTTTATTTTTACTTTTTATTTTTAATTCCCGACGTTTCGGGCGCTTTCCAGCACCCATGGTCACGGGGGATTGAGATGATTGATGTCCCGATGTCATTGTTAAACCCGGAGTACCTTCAGCTTTTTTAATTATTGTTTATGGTCCGATCTATGCAAAATGAACTATGTCCTGAGGTCTTGCAGTGGTATGCTTGGGTTTAGTTTTAATTTTATTGATTATAGGATCCCAAGCAGGTGGTAGTACCCAGCCTCCTTCTCTATTGAAATTAGGATGTTTTTTAATTTCAATAGCGTCACGTATCATCCTTGGTAGGAATCGGTGTTCTTTCGCGAGGATTTGTGGTCTATCAAATCTGATGTAATGGTTGGGGCCGTCTAGGATATGATCACAAACTGCAGATTTTTTGTGATCATATCCTAGACGGCCCCGAGAAGTAATGCTTTGATTACTAAAATATAAGGTTTTTAAATGTAAATGTTGACGCACTGAAGCCGCTTTTAGCCTTGTCCAGGGTTGAACCAAGTCACTATTGAACCTAGGCCAAAATGGTGGTGGTGTTAATGATGATCACGATGATGAATGTTGCTATTATATACTTAAGAAAAAACTTTAATGGCTATGCAGACATACTCAAATTCAACAATAAAATTAAGTTTATCTTTTTACAAATTAAATGAGAAACGGAGTAGGATCTTTTAACTTTATTAATCAGATAGATTTTATTGCTGGATGTTACTGGTTAATGAAATTAAAGCCTTTCCCATCTAAGGGAGGACTAACCCTATCTTTATCCTGTGGATTAGTAATGCACATTATGTTTGAGTATTAAATAGAAAAGAAAAATTAAAGAAACAACAATATAAAAATCCCATGAATATAAAAAACAACTATGTGTGTTGTATAAGTCATGCCAAAAATCACTGAATGGGTTACAGTATATCGCAACACTGATTTTCTTTAATGACTAACGTCTTGGAGAATAGAGTCCTAAGGGCCCAAGACTAAGAAAATTAAAAGCAATTATAAAAAAGAAAGCATTCTCTACTAACAAAACTGTATCCACGCATCCAGGAATGTGTGGCATCAGACATGTACACAATTGCCTCCCATTTGATAATATAATAAGATTTGATAGACCACAAATCCTCGCGAAAGAACACCGATTCCTACCAAGGATGATACGTGAGGCTATTGAAATTAAAAAACATCCTAATTTCAATAGAGAAGGAGGCTGGGTACTACCACCTGCTTGGGATCCTATAATCAATAAAATTAAAACTAAACCCAAGCGTGCCACTGCAAGACCTCAGGACATAGTTCATTTTGCATAGATCGGACCACAAACAATAATTAAAAAAGCTGAAGGTACTCCGGGTTTAACAATGACATCGGGACGTCAATCATCTCAGTCCCCCGTGACCATGGGTGCTGGAAAGCGCCCGAAACGTCGGGAATTAAAAATAAAAAGTAAAAATAAACGCGATAAAATCCGTAAAAGTAGTTTCAATCATGTGTAGTGTTCGCGTAAATATAAGAAATCATTATACAACTATTTTATTAATATAACTGCAGCATTGCTCTACAACGTAAAAAATCGAGGATAAATGTAAATGTTTATGAGCTACAGCATCCACTTACCATCAAGTGAACTGTGTTCTTGTTTGTCAGCTTCATTATATTAAAAAATAGTAAAGGTTTGTCCAGCACTGAGATACACATAGGATAAACCTTTCATTAAATTTTTTGCCATATTTCGATATTGTTTTTATGTTTAAAACAGATTGCTGTGGGCAGTTCAAACAGGTGCATTCTACCTGATGGGAAAATCGTCGTGAGGAACATTAATGACAGGTAATGGTTGTTTGTCTCTTGTTTATTTATTTAAGGACAGCCAGAGTTAAGTACAATAATACATACATACATCAACATTAGACAGAGACTATGGACTTCCATTTGGCATGATCCTGACACACCTCTTTCGCCTCCTTTACATCCATATACCTATGTATACATGCTCTTCGGTTAAGGTAATCTGGCCTATTTTCAATATATCGCCAATTTGGTCGATAAACTTTCGCCTAGAGCGTCCCTTCCCGATTCTACCGGTTACTTCTGCAACGTAGATTTGCTTTGTCACTCTTTCCTCGTTCATTCTTTCTACGTGACCATACCACTAAAGCATTACTTTATTGATCATGGTCACAACATCATCTTGCAATAGGCATGAGTCGGATATATCAAAACGAATCTAAAATCCGATTTCAAACACAAATCGATTCGTATAGATTGCTCAAACTAGAAAATCCGATTTCAAAAATCGACCTAACTAGCTAAACTCTTACGATCTGTACAACCAAACCAATACAAATCGAAAATAAAATCGACAGTATCCAAATCTAAACGCAAACTGTTGCGTAGAAATCCAAATCCGTTTTTTCACTGTTTCTCTCGATGACGTTTTGTCGGCTATGGAATATCGAAATCTATTACACATTGAGATATGGGATCAATATTATCCTTACTGCTTAGTACGTAAAGTCTATATTGGCTTTGCGAGATATGCGTTGCTAAATTTTTGGTTCAGTGTGCGATCAATATCATTCTTATTGCTAAGTCGTTTAAGGCTATATTTCCGAGATTGTGTGATGATTTATTTTTGTTTTTAGTTAAGTGTTTGCTTACTTAAAATAATTTTTTGTTTTCATGTTGTTATGTTTTAGACTTTAGACGTAAATTTAATCCTGGTGACAACTGCTCGCATGCTGGTCAGTCGTAACAGTTTATTGTATTATATTATTTACTGATATTTATTGCCTTAATACCTTTTTGTTTAGTAAATATATGAAAAAAAGTTTATAAAAATGTTTAAAAATCAGGAGTGAATTCTATGTGAGTGTACGTTTTAAGTAAGTTATTGATCATAAAATAATTTATCGCTCAAAATGCAATATTGTCGCGACATCCGTTCCGTGCGAACGAATTTTTTCAAAGACGGTATTAATAATAAATGAAAAGAGGTGTCGTCTAAAGTCGTCAAAAGTGGAGCAAATTGCGTTTTTAAACGCAAATCTTATAATCTAAACAGATTCTGAAATAAAAAATAAAAAAAAATAAAAAAGCGAAAAGAAACCAAAAAAATATAATAAGAAATCATTTTAAATGTAACGCTTATTAAATGCGCCGGAAAAGTTCTAATTTCATACAAAATTTTTCTGCTAGTCCAAAGCCTAGATTAAAGCATGAAGGATAATCTCGCAAATCTGTTTCTGTATTAGTTAGATTTGCGTTTGTCGTTTTGTTAACTTATAAAACGAAATCTAAGTACGCAAACGAATTGGCGTGGCTAAGCGATACTGAAATCGGATTTTTAAAAACGGATTTTGAAATCGATTTTGAAATCTGAAATCGGATAAATATCGGTTTGCGTTCAAATCTAAAAACGCCCATGCCTATCTCGCAAATCACACTCTTCTCTTCAGTTTCAGATTTAGGCACAATAATACGTGTTCACAAAAATAATGTCTAAACTTATTTTTTAAATGTGAAACCTATTTAAGGTAGTTACGACATGCTGCACAAGAAGTGGAAAATTTTATTAAATTAATAGCCTGAATTTCGGTCACGGCGGCCAGAGTCAATGGAGACTAGCCATCGGCGCAGGACTGGGTTTATAGTGCCTAAGTGTATGCGCAAGGTGCACTTTCTATTCCATTACTCTCATGGTCCGATGGGATGGTAACCGACACCATCGAAGATCCGGTGCAGGACAGCCACCGAGAATAACTGATTTTTTTAGGCTTGACCCAGGATTCGAACCCAGGATCTCACGATTAGCCAGTTGCACTACTATACTACTATCTTACACTACTATACTACACTACTATACTACACTACTATACTACAACCACTAGACCAACGAGTCAGTCGATATGACAGTAAACAAATCAAATAACAAAATTATCATTTTATACTATCGAACTTTTAAATAATCTTTTTATTATTTTTAAACAATCTTATTAATTTTTAATGCTGTAGCACTGTTTTTTAAAAAGAGTACAATTGATTGGAATCTACGAAATCAGAAAGCCAGTGTAATAAATTTCTTACATTTCCTCAGCCTATCAAAGTCCATTGCTGTATGTAAGGTCTCTCCTGTTGGGAAAGAATTCATTAATTCATTCACAATCCATCACCTCTTTACATGCTGAGGGTGTGACCCATAGAATACTATAATACATACATAATAGAACGGGGGAGTGGGCGGAGCCCGTGTAGCCACTAAAATGTCTCTAACACGTCAACTCACACAAACAAATAAATGTCAACACGAGATGTGTGTTGACGTAACAATCCTTTACAAATTTCGCATGCAAATTATATACAAAATACCAAATTGCACACTACTTCCATATAAATATGTATTAAAATTTAAACGAAAATGTGTAATGTATGAAAATGTGTAATTTTATTCAGTCTGTCAATACAGCGAATTGAGTTTGTAGTAGTGATAATACGACGTAATTGCTTCTGTGTGTGCTCCTGGCGATACCGATCCTCGTACAAAATAAGGTTGACAGCCATTCTATTGTGTATTATAGTATTCTATGGTGTGACGTAAGGCGATTATGGGAAATGTCAATGATTGTATTGCACCCGATAGATGGCCGTATAATCATCTCGTGTAATATGTTAAAAGTAAAGTAACTAGACTGGTGACTGGCAGCAGTGTCAAGGAGTTCACGTCTGGTACCGTGATCGTCAATCCACCAAGCGTAGTGATTAAGACAAATCCTTCTTATAACAGAAGGGGCCATATTCAGCAGAGAACTTTGAAGTTGGCAAAGAAAATGTAGAATAAATTATTCTTGTCTTTTTTTGTCTAAGATTGCGTTTGGAAAAATTTGTGTCATGGTAAGTCACGATGATGTAAATTCGCTATTAAAACAATTACATACTTTATACTCTTTTAATATTTTTGTTGAAGATTCTATTGCACGGATAATCTGATTAAGAAAAGTAATTGCACTAAAAACCTGCAAGGTTTAACAGGCATTTTGCAACTATCTACAAAACATACATTTTTAAGACAATACAATCTCGATAACGAATGATTTCTATACTATCAGATACGCTCTCGTTTCGCTGGGCGGACGATAATATTTTATTGCGAAGATTTAAAATATCAAGAATTTATATTTTGATGGGATTATCGTAAAATCCGTTCTAAATGAGCGTCTACGTTGCGAAATGAGTGGCTATACTATATGTATTTTAAATCGGGTGTATAGTTTTAGATATATTGTGATGAGCCGTCAGTCAGTAGTATTACGCTTATATATACCTTCTGTGTACTAAATATATCGGGACTTTGTCAATAAAACAAAAAATTCAAGTTATTCATCTAAATTTATTTTATCGCCTTCATAGTAGGCCCCATCGCTTGCAATACAACATCTCCAACGCTTCACCCAGTCTTCCATACATTTTTCATAGGCTATTTGCGGTATGGCCTTTAGCTCATTCAGCGAATTTTTTATTATGGCTTCTATCGACTCAAAACGTTTTCCTCGAAGTGGTAATTTTAACTTGGGAAAAAAAAGAAGACGGAGCCATATCAGCTGAATACGGTGCTTGGTCGAGAATTGTTGAATTTTTCGCTAAAAACTCTTTCACTATAATGGCTGTGTGTGATGGTGCATTATCATGGTGCAGCATCCATGAGTTGTGTTGCCACAAATCTGGACGTTTTCGGCGGATACTCTCACGCAAACGCTTCATGATGCCTAAATAATATTCTTTATTCACTGTTTCTCCCTTTGGAAGGAATTCGGAGTGAACCACACCACGGTAGTCAAAAAAAAACTGTCAGCATCACCTTGATTTTGGAGCGACTTTGCCGCGGTTTTTTGGGTTTCGGCTCGTTTTCGAGACGCCATTCTGAAGACTGTTGGCTTGTTAGCGTGTCGTACTCATAAACCCATGTCTCGTCGCCAGTTATTATACGTTTCATAAAGGTCGGATCCGTAGAAGCTCGGGAAACCATGTCTTCAGCGACATGCTTTCGCTGCGCTCTTTGAAAAAAATTGAGCTCTTTTGGAACTAGTCGAGCGGCGACGCGTTTCATGCCTAAAATGTCAATGAGAATGTTGTGGACGGACTTAAAAGATATGTTCACCTCACTAGCCAACTCTCTCAGACTCATACGTCGATTTTCGAGCACTAGCTTCTTGATTTTGTCGATGTTTTCTTTGGTCGTAGCGGTTGAAAGTCTACCAGAACGAGGCAAGTCTACTACTACTTCTCGGCCTTCTTTAAAAGCCTTATACTATTCATAAGCCCTTGTTTTCGATATACACGATTCGCCGTAGGTATTTCGCAACATTTTTAGTGATTCACCACATGAAATATCATTCGAAACACAAAATTTAAGGCACACTCTTTGTTCAACAATATTTTCCATTGTAAAAATCGCCGAGAACTCAAAACTATGACCAACAAAAAGTGTAGTTTAAAACAAATTAAATGACAGATCCCGCTCAAACTTTGCGCGCTAAATCAGTACAGTGCTACCAACATGCAGTAAAAAAATTAGAACGACCTCTTTTACGCGGGTCTTTTTATTGACATATTCCCGATACTTTTTACACAGAGTAGTACATAATACTTATTTGTCTCTTGTGTATGGTTCAGAAAGTTCTAGAAAGAACCAGCAAGAAACCCGGAGGGATTTTTTAAAAACATTTTACTTTATATATCAATTTTGTACAATTTTTAAATGAATTTTAATAGAACCAGCATGGTGGAGATGACCTCATTCCCAGGGGTTATTTTTATTAATGTAATCCTTGATATTATAATTAATATAGAAACTTACGTGCAATGTAGGTACTAATTTGGTTAGACTAAAAATTTGAACCTATACTGGCACGTAGCTTGAGCGAAGCAAGAGTGAGTGAATGCATTTGAACTAAAGCTGATGGTCAAGATAATGTTCACCATCTCTTTCAAAATTTTAAATTTGCGATTGAAATAATGTTAGTTCATTAAAACCTGTCAACCAATATGGACAAGTTAACAAATCTGTTATGAAATTCCTCAAACAAAACAAACCCTTTTTGTACAATTTTTGTGTAATAAAACGTTTAAACTTGTTTTTTAACAAACTTTGAAATTTTTTTATGAATTATTAATTTTGTGGAGTCTAGTAACTGGTATTACAAGCTTATGTTTGTTACTAGTGTTTAAAGTATGAACATCTTTCGTTCTTATCAAAGCTATTTATATATTTGTTTCTTCCTTGCTTGTTTTGCCCATAAATAATTTATTTTAAAAATTACGAACATTAAATGAAACAAATTTTACGACTTATATCGCGTTTAAATTTTACTTTTTTAAGGTCCCACGCTCCGGGCGTTTACAGCACCATTGATCCACCACCCATCCTGTATCGGCAACATTCCTTGTACTAACATTAAATGAAACTAACAAGTATACTTACTTTAATCCGCAGGGCGAGCGAGTCACACGAGACAGATGGCTTTGGAATCAGTAGTGGAGACTCGGTAAGATTACTTTTATACTATGTAGAGAACTTCATGTTTAACTATTAAAGTTGACTACCCCGTTAGTCTAGTGGTCGTAAGCGTGACCATGTGGTTCAAGGTTCGATTCCCAATCGGACCAATCCGTTATTGGTGTCTTCTATCAAGAAATTCTCACTAGCATTGAAATAATACAGTTGAAGTCCAATTATCCGGCACGTTTGGGACCGGCTCGGTGCCGGACTACCGAAAATTCCGGTCTATCGGGCGGTAATTATCCCCTCACCTGATACGCGCGCCGAGCGCTGCAAGGCTTAACTTGATACGGCACTCGAGCCGTGGCCGCGCCGTTTGTTAAGTGTTCCACTTTATTCGTTTTTTTGGTCTTTCCCTTTATAAATACCCCACACATTATATATTGTTGGATTTGTGGATAAATTATCTACAATATGATATTACTTTCAATAAAAAATATTGTACTATAATCAAATAGTATGCAAGTGAAAGTGAAAAAAGGTTTATTTCTGACTTTCCTATCGAATAAAAACAAAATTAATCAACTTATAGATTTTATTTTGCATTTTATTTACCTTCTTATTATATAGTAATACAAATATTTAAAAACATTTACATCTTTTAAAGTCAAATGTCAAGGAAAACAATAATTTCCGCATACAGATATTTTTGGCCGCGTAAAAACATCTCTAAAATAGCTCAACTTTGTACCTTGATTTTGTTTAACTTACTGAATTATTTACTAAGTAATGTACATATTTTTGAAAAGCTTATTTCATGGTTAAAGGAATAAGTTTACAATTAGGACACAACACTGCGTTTATTTCATACAGTAGGTAAAATCTCAAACCCTTCGCTTTGGCGGTGGGATGAACGACCTTTAAAACTACGCTCTTAAGAAATAAACAAAGCCAAAACACGAAACAATGAACCTTTGTTCTAAAATTACATGAGATATGCTTTCTATACCACACAAAAAAAAAAACACTGAACACTGTTATAAAAAGTATAAAAAAGTTGCTTGCTTGCGTGCTTGATACCAGTCATAATATGACCGGCCAGTCCCAGCAGTACATTTGCCGTAAAATATTCAAATTAAAATGAATTTAAGGAATTCTGCTTATAACTACTGTTTGTTTATGTAATTATTCACTCAAAACAACAAAAACATTTCCAACAAATCAAGAATTATTATGTAAAATATAAATAAATATGTCGGCGTACCGGCGAATTGATGGTAGTAATCAATGAAAATATTAGTTTACCCTGAATTACAGCTACGAATATGTATAACTTTGAGTTAAAACGAAAATATACTTACCTTGGCATGATGTACAACATAATTTAATAAGACACAATATCACAAAAAAATAATTCGGAAGCACTTCACGCACACCACGAAACTACGTCCTCGAAAAGATTAAACAAACATATTTTTTCTTAAAGGAAGTCAGTTCTCACTGACTTAAATGATTAAGCACAGAATATAGAGCCATACTGCCTTACTCACACGATTCAAAACATCACGGTCATAATATGACCGGTATCAAGTAAGGGCTTACATTTTGCGGTCATATTATGACCGATATCAGGTGAGGGGTTATAAGAACAATTAGGTTAATACTTAAACTACAAATACAGTATCCAAATATGTATGTATGTACATACAACAAAGTTTATTTTACATTTCATTTACATAATGTATGTACACGTACTGTAAAACATATTTCACTTAGATTTAAAAGAGTCACGAATGTCTTTTTGTTTTCTTGACTTTTGGCGTTTAGTACAAAATTTATTTCTAATGATATGGAAATCAATAATTTCTGAAGCACTACCGAACAGAACTACCGAATAGCTCTCGAGCGTTTTCATTTGCTTTAAAGACACACTTTTGGTGAAAACTTCTTTGTCAGCGAGATTAAAGATTTTTAATCTCGCTGACAAAATGGTAGCAACCCTTTATGTGTGCTCTTGTGTGTCCCCTGAGCGGTGAGAGTATTTTCGATAAGTGTTGAGCCAACCTGTAAGTTGGTGAATTGATTTGGCTCACTATGGGATATAATGGAGCATTGGGCTTGTGTATTTTTGGTAACCCATACAACTTTGGGATAATTTCAAATAAAACTCGAAGCCATATTTATTTGTATTAACAATAACTTCAATAACCATATATCATTATATATATTTGCACTTATAGACAAAATTTTGATACTCTTATCTAAAAATTACCCTTTATAACCTACTACAAGACTGCAAATCAGGGCCATGAGGCAGATATTATTTGTAGCACGAATAGGTTTGGTTCAACCGGGGAAGGACCACACTTTCATAGAGTAAGGGCGTAAAATTGCAGCTTAATATTGCCGTGCTTCGTATGGTGATTCTAGAGAACCGGAGACCCTTTTTACTGGAAATGAGGCATTCCATTTCAGTACTCAGAGGTGACAATGCATCTGCATTTTGATTTTTTATCGAGGATAGATGTAGATGTCTACGGGCACCATCTGAAATATTCATTTACCATCAGGTGTACTGTGTGCTCGGTTGTCACCCTTATTCTATTATAAAAAAGCTTAGGAACTGAGGTATCAATATTATGTTATCTGTTTTTCGTACATTCTTATTTCCATTTACCTGCAGCTCCGCTCTTGTTTAATTAAAAATAGTCCCCCGTGACCGTGAGAAGCACCCGAAACGTCGGGAATCAAAAATCATTTTAAAATTAAACGCGATAAAATCCGTAAAAGTAGTTTTAATCAATGTGTAGCGTTCGCGTAAATATAAGAAATCATAAAAAATTTACCAATATTTTAGTTGCACCATTATTAAAAATATTGTAATATGGGACAGAAATTTTTTTGAAAATAAACTATAGGCTATGTCATATGGTTTGTTATATTTAATATTGCCTAGTTTCAATAAAATATATTTAGTTTTTTTTGTAAATTATTAAGCCCCGACCGAAATGTGAAAGTTTCACAAACACAAACTTTCACATTTGTTATATTAGATATCATACTGGAGAAGGACCACTCACGGAATACCAGGTTCTAAAAAGGACGGGAGACTGATAAAAAGGCATTCGATCTTAGTGGTCTATATGGCTACAGCATTTACTTACCATCAGGTGTACTGTGTCCTTTTAATATTATATTCATCGTACAAAAAAAGTAAAAGATGATTGAATAACGATTGAATATGGTAAAGCAAATAATAATACATAAATGTTCGTACTAAAATAATTTTAATGTCTTCCCATTTGTAAACTCTAGAAAAATACATACTGTATAATACAGTGTCACAGATTATAATATACCTCATATTCAATATATTAGGGATAAAAAAAAGTTTCGAAAACATGTGAAGCTTGATAACACGCATTGGATCAGCGCGACGGACATTTCATGCCCTAAACTCACATTAAGAAATAAGAGAGCGCCTGTAGCCAGTTGTGGGACATATCCTGTAACTTTAATATTCAACATAATGTAGTGATATAATTATACGCAAATTGTACTTAGATAATCCAGTGTTTGATAACAATGCCACCTGCTAGTAAGTGGTCAAAAACTCCAAGATGGCAAATCATTAAAGTTTATAACAGTAACAAAATATGTTTTGCCAAAAATAAATTATGATTAAAGATGGAATGGATAATATTAACAATACCTAGTTCATAATTACCATTTGATGTTTTAAGTCCTAAAATTGTCTTACGTTTAGAAGTAGAACAGAATGTACAAAATTCCAATATTGGCCAAAAACACATAAACCATATAATATACCAATAAACTACTCTTTTATAGCATTGGGTGACAAACAAGCACACAAACATCCACATTTATCCTCGATTAGGAATCAAAATGCAAATGCGTTGTCACCCGTGAGGATTAAGATGGAATGTCTTGATTCTACACTAATCTTAGAATACTATAATACATAGATAATAAAAGGGGGGAGTGGGCGGAGCCCGCGTAGCCACTAAAATGTCACTAACACGTCAATTCACATGCATAAATGTCAACACGAGATGTGTTGTGACGTTAAAATCGTTTCCAAAATTAGTATGCCAATTATTTAAAAATTGCCAAATTGCACCCAATTCACAAATAATTATGTATTAAAATTTAAACGATTTTTTTTAATGGTGATCTTGAACATTAATCAAAAATCTAAAATGTGTAAATTTGTTCAGTATGTCAACACAGCGAATCGGGTTTGGCGACGCTAAACCTCGTACAAAATAAAGTTTACAGCCATTCTATTGGGTATTATAGTATTCTATGACCCTAACCATGCAAAACACTGTAGCATTACGCTGCTATTTTACACTGCTTTTCTGTGAGAGCGTGGTCCTGCCCGGGTCGAGCCGACCCATTCGTGCTACAACTGTAATACAGCTGCAGCGTGACTACCACGTATATACAATGAATTCTATAAATACACTGTAGTTAGATTTAAATTTGCCTAAATGATAACCAATAAACTAAGGAAAACCCTTTAAATATATCGTAATAAAATTTTAAAGTTTACCCACATTAAGACCAAAGAAATGATTTAAGGTATTAATGATAATATTATCTATCAGTACTTCTTAACTATCATTCAGTGTCATAAGTCCTAAATGTGTCTGACTTTCATCAATTCATAATTATTTATTTGCATAGAATGTAGGTAGATATTACAAGAGTATTATTAAAACATAAAAGTTCCTATACATTCACCCTTATCGAGGCGTGCAAATTTAAACTAAATAGATATAACAATTTTTATTCAATTATTGATGAATTTAAATTAATGTGATATAAAAATGTCCAATTGATAATAAAATAAATGTCAAAAGATTAATTATACTAAAACAATGTCACTAAATCGTTTACAAATATCAAAATATAAATGTTCATATGTAAAAACAGTAAAAATAACTAACTAATAATTATTCTATAACTATCGAAGTCCTTTTTAAACTCACAGCAAAAAAATCAAGAATTTTTTAATTTAGATACATATATTTAAATATGTAATTTGTTTTGATTATTGTGATCAAGAGTACTCATTAACAGTATAGAAACATTCATCTAGAAGTAGAATAGAATGTAGCAGTTGACAGTTGCGCTGATACCGATAATACAGATAAATTTGTCTGCAGAACGGGAAACATTGCACCTGCAGTAAATCCTGGGACAGGAGCAGCAGTTCGGGAGACGATAGCACCTCCGCGTCAACTTGCATACTCTGCGGGGAGAAAAGTCGAATAAATCGCACATGGGAGGTCCAAGATAAGTCGGACTTAGAAAGTAATATTACAGAATCCAGAGCTGCAACAAAAACTGTGGACCTCACAAGTAAAGAATCAAAAGGTATGAAATCAGTCGACAAGAAATCCGACTTTACCAGTGCTAGTGAAAGTAGGGAGTGCGATAGAGAAAGTGAAAGGCTCTATGAGTTTAAATTTAGCGATTTTGTCAGTGATGAAGAGCACGATGAAACTAATCGTCTAATACAATTGCGAAATACTGATTACTTAGATATAGTGGAAGAACATCTAAAAATTGTTGTAGCCTTATCTGGTTATCCTAAATCGAAGATGCTGCTGAAACATATGGAACAGTTGCAAAAATCACTTACAGACATAATTGATATGCAAATTAAAGCTGGTTTGTTAAAGACAGTGCCGTCTTTCCTCGACTACTATCTGAATAGGGGCGCGGTAGTCTTCATTTGTAAAGATTTGGGTACTAGAGATTGGATAGTCAGGGTTTCAGGCGGTCTCGAAGAAAGGATGAATAAGAGACTGATTTTATTAAATTCTAAAGTGAAAAGAATATGTCTGGCTGTGTTGAAGATACCACAGTCCTGTTGGCCTGATACAGCCTTAGACGTGTTTAAGTTGATACAGTATTTTAATCCAACTTTAAGAACGGAGAAGTGGAAGATTTATGCTCAAAAAATTATTGACGATATTGAGTGTACGTCCTTTTTAATCGATAGGACTTCCGGGGAAATAATTCGTGGACCAACTTATAAAAACGTTATAAACTACTGTAATATGGAATTTGATCTAACTGGCTACACTGAAATTTATTACGAAAGCTTAGATCTCAAAGATGATCTGAGTAGTGTGGCGTCGAGGGTTAAATTGCTAAAGGAAATACGATCGGAGGAAGTAACGCCAAGAAATGATAGTAAAATTAATCTTAAAACAAACAAAGAAATAAATATTAAAAATGAATTAATAGATGCGCTGACAAAGACTAAAGAACTAAAAAATATTTTAGATATTACGAAAGATCTTGAAAACCCTCTTCCAATCGATAACCTTAAGAAAGTTATCGACGTAGATTATGCAAATGATAAAAATAAAACAGTTGTTCTGTCTGTCAAAACAAAAGACGAAACCAGTGATAAAGAAAGTGAAAACTCTCATTATGATAAAGACACCCATGAGAAAGACGAATCTACATCAACAGCTATATTGACAGAGAAAACAGACTCTATCATAGAGAGCACCGATGATTTTGTGGGCAGAAACCGCACTATAACTATAGATTCTAACAGAGGCATCGCCTATAACAGACGTACGAACTATTTGCATGTGGATAACGACCTAAAGATCGCCATCACTCTAGACGGATATCCACAGAACAAACTAGAAGGTACACACATCAGAAGTCTGAAGCGCCTGTTTAAGGAATACTTGCACAAAGACATTAAAAGGCGACGCTTCAACAACCATATCATTCCCAAGTTCCAAGACGTGTATCTCTCAAATGGAGCCGTGGTATATATCTGTGATAGTTTAGAAACTAAAGAATATTTAACTGAAATTTTACCTAAATTTATAACAGCTACAAGTTTGAAATTAGTTTTTAAAGACGTTAGTGAGCTACTTCGTTACACAAGACTTGTCATGCGTTTGCCCAAAGAACTTGCTCATTTAGAATCAAAAGAGATTCTGACCGAATTGAACGCGAAATACCCTGGCTTAAAACTAAATAGCTGGAAGTACTACTTGGATGTTGCTGGTAAACAGAAAAGGGAATTTGGCGTCGATCCAGAATCTTTAGAAATAATTAAAAGACCCACATTTAGTTTTTCCTATAAAGGCGAAGATGTAAGTTTTAGAATAATCGACAGAAAAGGAAAAAATGTCACTTGTAGTGAGACTGAAACTAAATTAGTGGATGTAGAAAATTTTGAGACCAAAGCTCTTTGGGAAAGAATCAGCAGAGACATGTATAGTCCGATTAACCCAGATATTATGAGCACACCTTTAACTCGCGTTAGAACTAAGCATTACTCGGATTTGATAGCAGATGATCTCAAACTTTATGTTGGTCCCTCCAATTATCCCGAAACCCGTGTGGATGAGGCTTTATTTTTTACGTTTAAAAACGCTATGACTAGTGTCGTTATGGATTCTTTTAAAAATGATGGGATTACTGTACCGAAAATTCATGACATGTATTTATACGATGGTGTTATTTTTATAATATGTAAAGACATCATATCTAAAAAATGGATTCAAGATCATATTCCTGCATTTAATTTAAAATTGCATATGAATTTTAAATGTACCGAATTTCGAGGTGCTGTTGGCATTGTTAGAATGGTGGTAATTACTGATAGAGATACCGATGAAGTGATATCAATCTTGCAGAAACAAAATCCGAGGTTACGCACGAAATACTGGCGAAAGATCAGCGTAGTGGGTTCTAAAACTAAGCTAGATGTCGTCCTACAAATCGACAGACTCTCAGCTCAAGTGATAACTAGTCCAGAATTTAATAAATACATTGATTCTAGTGCAGTGCAATTCGAATTGGGTCATTTGCAATCTCTCATCAAACCAAAATCTAGTCTTGAATATCTGGAGAGAAAATATATTGATACTCATAGTAATAAACAATTGAATACGCTGACAGAAAATGCTGAAATTGGTCAATACATATCAGATAAAGAAATATCCAATCATACTACGAAATCTAGCAACATTATTCCTAACGTGGAACCCGAAACTAAGGAACTCAATTTAAGTTGCGATGAATGTCCTGATAAGGATTTAGAGTCACATAAAAGTGTCACAGACATTGTGTTATCAAGTGAAAGAAACAACGAAGGCTATTGTAGAATGATTTTAAAAATACCCACAAATATTTTACCAGAAGACAAAGACGACTTCAATATCATACTTGATTTGTTAGAAGATAAAAATCCAGGTTTGAATACTGAGTTGTGGAAAATTTCTTACGATCCAGATTATCCTAGTAAAGGAAAATTCACTATATTTATGGACAAACAATCAGCTTCTGTTATAAGGAGCAAGGCTTTTGACTCAACTATAGGGGGTGAGAGGCTGAAATTTTTCTTCTAGACATGTTTTTAACTATGTGATATTCTATTTTAAACCATAAGCTATAGAATAAGTAGGGTTTAAAGTGAACTACCTAATGCATCATGGTTTTAGGCGATATTGTTATGCATTATATTTTAGGTTTATTGACTCGTAATCTGTCTAAAAGTAAATAATTCCAATTATGTGATATACGACTCATTTATTTAAAATTTATCTCTTCAACGATTTTATTCACCATTTTCGTTATGCATTTTTTGAATTACATTACAGATTATACTAAAATACTTATCTAGACGTCAATAACTTGATTTGTATGTTACATACATATAAACTATCCCCCAGTGGGGTAGGTAGAGACTTCTATTTGATCGATTCTAACACTTCTGTCCTTCACATCCATATTCCATATATCTACGGCCTACGCAAACATTCTCGCCAATTCGGTCGATAAACTTTTGTCTAGAGGTCCCTTTCTGATTCTGTCGGTCACTTGTGCATCACAAATTTTCTTTGTCACTTCCTTATTTATTCTTTCTACGTGTCAACCACACAAGTATTCCTTTCATAATACTGGTCAATACATCCCCACCCTATCATTCAGTTTCACAACTAATATTTAACAGTTTACCTGTCCCCGAATAAGACAATAGTTAAACAATAGAAATGTTCATATATGATTCATGGAACAGGAAAGGGTTAAAGTGTTATAAATGATTGATCCCACACACCAGTGTGCCATAAGTCCTTGATATTCATTTTCTTTAGCCTTTTATGATTGTTTTTTTTACCAGTCAATAATAGTCCCTCCCACCCCATTTTAGGTTTTGCCTTAATTTGTGGTGACATAGTTCACTGTTGGGTAAAAGGTCGTCACGGTCTGTGATTTTATTATGACAAGTTTTGGACAAAAATGCAGCATTTATTTTTTATACCTTAGCATTTTAGTTTTAGTATAAGTGCTTTTATAATAAAGTTGTCATGATTTAGTCGATAATGATTTATTTGTAATTTAGTTTTATATTTTTTAATTAATTTTAATAATGATGACAATTGTGGCTCTCTTTTTGTTATTTATTAGCCTTAATAAAGTGATTGATTTTTATTTTATTTATTTATTTAGGACAACCAGCCTATCAAAATTAACTGCTGAGGCCTCCCTGTAGAAAATATTAGCCATATACAGGGTGTTAGTGTAAACACCGTTATCCTTGAGACCAGTGGTTTAGTTTCACTTATAGAACGTAAATTCAATGAAAAATAACATTTTTTTTAGTTTTCCTTAATTCCTCAATTTTTGCCTATCCTAAGCCAGGATGAAAGTATGAAGGAAAAGTTACAACACAGGTTATGTGTACTTATTGTGTTTTTATTGGAATATTGTGTAGGTAGCTAGCGCGGGCGGTGATGTTTACAGTGATTACGTTACTCGGACGCATAGGATATCCATGAATTTACGGACGGTCTCGGACAGAAACTTTAAATTTTATGAAAGAAAATATGTTTTTTTTTTAAATTATTGAATTAACGTTCTATAAGTGAAACCAAACCACTGGTTTCAAGGATAACGGTGTTTACACTAACAACCTGTATAGTAGCCGATTTATTTAATCGTTTCAGAGACGCGTGTTCACATTTTACATCCAAAAAGGAACCGCCCTACTCCTACAGACTGGTTCCGCAGGTGGCAGTCGTTATCCATATTTCACGAGAATTACATCATTGACACGGGCGACGTATGTGTGTGCTCTGTCAGCAGCACCCACATATTATTCCTAATTAAATAATATAACTTTTCCAAATTGAAAACGATATTTTCACAATTATTTCTTCTGCGGCTGCAAAGAGCTGGGTTCCAGCTAAATTTTATAAAGTTTAATATTATCATGTTTATCCAATAATCCGAATAAAACACTTGTAGATTAAAAAATATTGTAGTGGCAGTTTAAGATAACTTATCACCCGATTTCGTCTTTGGGTATTTTTTTTTATATAGGATAGGATGACAAACGAGCACACAGTCCACCTGATGGTAAGTGGTTGTTGTGGCCCATAGACATCTACATCTATCCTCGTATGCGATTCAAAATACAGATGCGTTGTCACCCGTGAGGACTAAGATGGAATGCCTCGTTTCCAGCAAAAGGGTCTCCGGTTCTCTACACTCACCATACGAAACACAGCAGCATTAAGCTACTATTTGACGTTGGTATTCTGTGATGTCTGTGGTGTTGGTAGTCTGTGTGAGCGTGGTCCTTCCCCGGTCGAGCCGACCCATTCGTGCTACGACTATACTACTAATATAACTGCAGCATGGCTCTACCACGTAGAAAGACGCGACTTTATGCAACGCCGCAAATATTATATGGACTGTAGTAGATGGCGATTTAACCATCTCGTGTATAATGCTAGTTTTTTCTTTAAGAATGATATGCTAGCACACAGCCCACTCGATAAATCCATAGACATCAACATCTAGAAAATGCAGATGTGTTGTCACCCGTAGGACTAGGATGGAATGCCTCGTATACAGTAATTTTTTATTTATTTTATAGGATAGGGTGACAAACGAGCACACAGTCCACCTGATGGTAAGTGGTTGCTGTGGCCCATAAGCATCTACATCTATCCTCGATTACGAATCAAAATGCAGATGCGTTGTCACCCGTGAGGACTAAGATGGAATGCCTCGTTTCCAGTAAAAAGGGTCTCCGGTTCTCTACACTCACCATACGAAATACAGCAGCATTAAGCTACTATTTCACGCTGGTATTCTGTGAGAGCGTGGTCCTTCCCCGGTCGAGCCGACCCATTCGTGCTACAACTATACTACTAATATAACTGCAGCATGGCTCTACCACGTATACTAATAGTAAAACTTGTCTCCGGTTCTCTATACTCACTGATATTCTTTGAGATCGTGGTCCTTCCCTGATTGAGCCGACCCACACGAGCTACTACTATATATTACTATTTATAATATAGCTGTAGCATGGCTCTACCACTATACCATCTAGTTATAAAATATTCCAACTAGTGATAGGACTTCCATTTAAAAAAAAAAACTAAACTGGCTTCTTCAAATGGGTACCTTAATAATAACTTAGGCGCAAACCTGTCTAACAGGAACTTAGATGTCTTAAAGCAACGTGGTTGCCGACAAATTACACAATTATAAAAGATACATCACCTCATTTCGTTCCAAGTGGCGCAAAAGGCGGCCTGGTAAATGCCAGTTAGGCTATCTAAGGTCATACGCCTCCGGTAGATGATGATATACCATTTCGTATATGCCTGTAATAAAATACTCTATGGAAAGTATCGTCAAAGGTGCCGACTCTGCCATTTACTTTGGCGACACAAATTTGTTTTGGTCACTCTTTCCTCATTAATTGTTTCTACAACACCACCGAAGCATTCCTTTCTGAATCCTGGTCACATCTTCCAAATCACACTTTTCTCTTATCACACAATTTCTACCCTTAACATACTCCTAAATGTTATTCTACCTTCGTGTTTCTTTTCCCACACTTTATTTTCACTACCACGAGTTAAGGTAAGAACTAACACAGCATTGTGCTGCCGTACTTGCTTTTTCATAATACACTCCATCAAAAGTGAGAGCTAATCTTCTCTGAAGAGGACATTTGTTAAGAAACTGGTATCTTAAAGACGCTTTTATTAGCTTGACTGTACTGTAATTTTATAATTTAGTTCTTTAACCTACTTCAAAAAGGAAAGAGGTTCTTGATTCGGATGTTTATATATTTTTATGTATGTTCGGGGATAACTCAACGTCATATATATACGGATTTGCAAAGTTCTTGTTCTTTTGTTCGAAAGAGGCTTATTTCGAAATGGTCCCATTTAAATTTCGTAAAGATCTGTTTGAACTTTTCGATTAATGAGAGCTCATTAAAAGATAAGGAATTACAGTTACAGTTTTTTATTACTTACGGTTCTGACAACCCTAGTAGTTTACTGTTTATGTCGGCTTTTCCGACAACATCAGTATGTTCTTAGGCTGTGCTCTAAAGGTCTAAAGGGGTATGCAGATGTGTTCAGTATACCACGGTATACAGTCATTTCTGTTAAAAGTTGTTATATTGTAGTTGGTTGTATATTTTTGAAGTGAAAACTTCTTTAGCGGCGTTGTACACTTTTATTGTAATGGGTAAAAATGTTAAACTCGCGTCAGGACACGTGACCTGATCGAAAATTCGTAAGGCGTACGGCGTAGGAGAGGAAATATCCCCCTCTCTTTCTACGGCGCGGCGAAAATTTATGCCTACGCCTGCTGTTTCGTTTAGGCGGCGCAGGGCGCTTGTGCGAATGTAATATAAATTGTCACCTTTGTGTACGATAGCGCAATAAATAAATATTGTATTCTACCACATAAATTATAGTACTTTTGTTACTAATGATAATTTAAGCAATTTGTGCAAAATTATTCCCTAACCATTCCAAAATATCAAAAATGCACAACGTTAATATTCAAGTTTTCACTTCTGCCGGTACTTCCGGAGTGCAACCAGTCGTTTTTTTTTAATTTTGCCACTTGTACCCACTTCTGAACATCTGGATAGTCTGAAATTTTGCAGTCGACAATACAATAATGAGTGATTGGGTCACAGTCATGATATCATTCATGTTCATGTTATTAATCTTGCTAGGACCATCACAGGCGTGGTGCGTGTGGTGTTAATATTTTTTAAATAATTTTACACACATTTTACATATAAACATAACATAAACACCCACGCCTGTCACCCAGAGATGTAGGCAGAGAATACGGACTTCCATTTGGCACGATCCAGATTCCAGACACACCTCTCTCGCCTCCTTTACATCCATAAAACCTACGCATAAACGCTCGTCGGTTAAGGGTACTCCTAATGTAGCCCATTTTCAAAATATCACCAATTTGGTCAACGAACCTTCTTCTAGGGCTTCCCTTCCCGACTCTGCCGTTCACCTCTGCAATATAAATTAGCAAATAAATAGTGACGTATACTAATTAAATGTTCTAGAACAATCTACTAGAAATAATAAAATTTAAGGAATTTTTTTTAAATATTTGGTAAATATACATTATTCATACGATAATAAACCGAAAACACGTTCAGTTTTTGCTCCATATCGTAACTTACAGTACCTTAATGCACAAATGTGCATATTTTTTTAAAAATGTTTTTTAAATTTATGAATCGAATGCGTCTTGACCTTTTCACGATGTCACTAAGACCAAATGACAAAAATCGGAGACATATCCTATATGTCAAAAATTACAGACGTCGATTTTGTTGCTGATGTCCGGTCTATCACTATTGCTTAAATGTCTTTGGATACACGCGAAGCTAATAAAAGCGTTTTAATTAATACAGTATGCACAATTTCGTTTAGTATGCATTTTCTTCGAAAATGTTAAAAGCCTTATCAGGAGCGTTGTATTATAAATTTCGTAAAATCAAAGTCGTAAACAACGTTTCGCATTTCAATAAACAATCAACTGTCACCGAGATACAACAAACGCATTAACGAAGGCAGATTTATATACAGGGTGGCCCAAAAGTCGTGGATCAAACGCAACTAGGGGTTAGATGGGGTCATCAGCTGCAAAAAGTTGTTCTACGGGAGGTCCTTAAAGTCAACCCCTGCAGAGTTATAATTTATTTTGTGTTTTTATGAGAAAATTGACTTTTTTTAACTAATTCTTATTAGAATGCCAAAAAATAAACATCCTCTATCTTTTTTATAATTTTCACTAGATTGGTACTGATGAGTCCTTGCGTTAGACATGCTATTTATGGTTGTTTATTGGGTGTGTTGAAGATAATGTTAAGTTTTACGATTATTATTTTTCTCAAATCATAACTTTTTATTTACTTCGGACCCCACTGTGAAAAAAAAATACTCTACCGAAAAGTGACCCTGTATTACAAGTTTTGGCGCATTTAATAGGGATTCTGAAAAGGTATTACACATGGTTATGCGTGGCTTTGATATCTTTTTAGGACGATTATTCATGGCAAGGCCAAAGTTAACCCAACCATAAAACTCGGTTAGGCTTATTTAAAAATAAACTAGAATTAATACAATTAATGACAAAGACTCTCTGCCTCTCTTTTACACTAACTATTTAATCCTTTGTCAGTAAAAGGCCGGTTGGCCCGTCAGTTCAGGTAGCGATATCTTTTCTAGGAAACAAAAGGCTGGGCCGGCAGGGGCGGGGGCTGGGGGATGCGCGTGAGCATGTTTCTTTAGAATGTTTAGTGTTCTTTAGTAACTCGCTTCCTGCCTGTGGGTACGCACGTGTTCTTTTTCTCGGTTTTACGACGACTTGTGACCAGTTTCTTTCCTTTGACCTACGCTTTGTTTTTCGGACTTGTGATAGATTGCCTACCTGTGACCAGTGCTGTGTGAATCGGACGGATTGGCTACAAAAGTGGACAGATGGCTGCTGCGAGGAGAGAATACACCCAACGGGAGTATGCAGAAATGCATTACCTGTATGGCTTTTGCGACGGTAATGCCCGGGCTGCTGCCAGGGAATATCGTCAACGCTACCCTAACCGTGATCGTTTTCCGGATTACAGGGTCTTTATGCGCGTACATAATTCGTACATGGAGGGAGTCTTACCCGGTCAGCATGCTATGAGAGCAGGCAGACCAGTGATGCAATTTGAAAATGAAGATGAAGTGCTGAGAGAATTAAGATTGGATCCTAGTATAAGTCAACGCCAAATATCCAGTAATATCGGGATTCCAAGATCGACGGTGCAACGTGTCATTAACAGAAAAAAATATCACGCCTACCACGTGCAAAGGGTGCAAGCTTTGCTGCCCGGTGACTATGAACCTAGAGTGCGGTTTTGTAGAGAGATGCTAAGATTTCACAGAGAAGATCCGCAGTTCTTTAACAAGGTTTTATGGACGGATGAGTCAACTTTTAGAAGAATGGGAGTATTCAATATCCACAATCTACATTTTTACTCCAGAGTAAACCCCCATATCATAAGAAATGATCGATTCCAGAATCTGTTTGGTATTAACATGTGGGCTGGTATAATTGGCCAGCAGTTGGTGCTGCATGAAATGCCAGCAAGGCTGAATGGTGCTCAGTATTTAAATTTTTTGCAAAATAATTTAAACCATATTCTTAACGAAGCTGAAGTTCCAGAAGAAAGAATAGCAGAAATGTGGCTGCAACATGATGGCGCCCCGCCTCACTACGCTCGAGCAGTCAGAGATCATTTGAACGAGCGCTTCCCCAACCGGTGGATTGGTCGAGGCGGACATGTTGCGTGGCCACCCCGGTCGCCCGATTTAAATCCATTAGATTTTTTTCTTTGGGGCTATTTTAAAGAAATAGTTTACCAAGGAGAGAACAATAGCGAACAAGAACTACGACAAAAGCTCGAGTTTGCTAGAGTACAAGTAACTAACAGCAGAAGTGCATTCCGTAGGTTACGTAGGAATTTTATTAGACGGTGCAGATTATGTATTATGGTCAGAGGCAGGAATTTTGAGCATTTATTGTAAAATGTTTTGCTTAATAAAACAATTATTTCACAATCGTTGCTTTGTTTTTTCGTCCTAGAAAGATATTAGGGCCACTCATGGCCATGTGTAATACCTTTTTAGAATCCCTATTAAATGCGCCAAAACTTGTAATACAGGGTCACTTTTCGGTAGAGTATTTTTTTTCACAGTGGGGTCCGAAGTAAATAAAAAGTTATGATTTGAGAAAAATAATAATCGTAAAACTTAACATTATCTTCAACACACTCAATAAACAACCATAAATAGCATGTCTAACGCAAGGACTCATCAGTACCAATCTAGTGGAAATTATAAAAAAGATAGAGGATGTTTATTTTTTGGCATTCTAATAAGAATTAGTTAAAAAAGTCAATTTTCTCATAAAAACACAAAATAAATTATAACTCTGCAGGGGTTGACTTTAAGGACCTCCCGTAGAACAACTTTTTGCAGCTGATGACCCCATCTAACCCCTAGTTGCGTTTGATCCACGACTTTTGGGCCATCCTGTATATATATATATATATATATATATATATATATATATATATATATATATATATATATATATATATATATATATATATATATATATATATATATATATATATATATATATATATATATATATATATATACAGAATCTCTACCCTCTTCCCCCTCACATGGGGTAAGAGGGACAGTCATTGTATTTCTTAAGATTGGACTTTGAATTAAAATATTCTTTGCTAAATGTTCGTTAATTTGTAGGTAGAACTGTTTCGGTCAAAATAAGATCTTACAATCGATGAAATAAGGTATCGTTTGAAATGAAAAAGAAGAAAAAATCAAGTCGGGGTAAGAGGGACATACAGGTTCGATCAGGGGTGGCAAACTAAAAAGAAGTCGTATTTCTATCCTATACCTTAAAACGAGCAATTCTTGTATATATATATATATATATATATATATATATATATATATATATATATATATATGTATGTATATAATCGGAATCTCGGAAACGACTCCAACGATTTTCATAAAATTTTGTGTGCAGGGAGTTTCGGGGGCAATAAATCGATCTAGCTAGGATTTATTTTCAGAAAATGTCTTTTTGTCCGTGTTTTAGGCAATGAAAAATTGCTACAATATCGTTAGAATATGAAGGTAAATTTTGACAGTTTATTAATGATTACAAATAGCTTAAGTAATTGGAATATGTACACTCATGATTTTTTTATTCAAATAACCAGTTCAGTTTTTTCTATTATGTTGCTAAGATCAAAAAATATTATTCGTATTTCATCAGTATGTAATTTGTATCTAAATATAATTTCCAAAACACACGAATTAAAAAAAACCGAGCGAAAAATCCGAGCAAAGCTCGGTCAACCGGGTACTATTTATTTAATCATACAAACGGTAATAATATACCTCCCTAACCAGTTTTCCCTAGTTAGTCACTTTTTAAAAATAACAATGGCACTTTGGATTTTAAACCTTTGCGGTCGTATACACAGTTAACAAATGTTATTCTTGGTGTATTATAAAGTTTTGATACGAAGTATGCAGATATTGTTCCATTTAATACCGCATTGACAGCCTCACTTAATTTATCATTATCATATCTGCTTCTATCAGATTTTCTTATATATTTTCGCGCTCTCGTCTAGTCAAAATTGCTATAATATAACAAAATATTACACTTAAAAAGAAAGGGACGTATACAAAACGCGTGAAACTTTATTTATCTAAACTAATTTGAAAAAAAAAAGAAACATTTGATTTTTTATTTGTTTGTGATGATTTAGGTAACTCAAAAACTCTAAAATCCAATTTCAAAAATAAATTTAACACAAAAATAGGTAAGCGTGGACGAAGTTGTGGGAAATTTCTAGTTTAGTTATAATTTAAAAGTGTAGTAGGTACAAAACAGTCAGTCAATTCTTTTCATTTAACCTACCTATAATTATAAATTATTCAAAATGTGTGTTACCCCTGACATAGTGTAAAAGAAACATATGTTCCTCTTTCACCGTGAATCGCCTCTTACCCCAGCTATTGCTTTTGGACGTTTAGATTTTCAAGCGAAAGAAACTCATATCATTAGTTGTTTTTAGACTAAAATGGTTAATAAAAAGAAATAATTACAGTTTTCTCCTTATATCATTACATTCAAAATATTTCCAGCTCTCTTTTTTCACCAAACTATTCGTTCGCAAAAAAACGCGCCAACTTTGTACTAGTCGAATTCACAACTGTCAAATGTGTCTTCATTTTTTGTGACTTCTGAGTCACGGAGCGATATCTGTTGAAAACCGTTCAAACTATTTCGCATTCACTGGTTTATTGAAGAAAAGTTCATAGTCATACGCACTTCGGTTTACTAGTTATGGTCCCTAGTCCCTTTTCCCCCGGTGTCCCTCTTACCCCACCTGACCTTATATATATATATATATATATATATAATATTTTTGTTGCTTAATACCCACTACTTGGATTTTCTTCTTTTTTATAAGATCATGGTGACAAACGAGCAGAGATGCGACTTATTTAAATACTTGTATATTTAAAATGCAAATACAAAATGCAAAATACCTATTTTTTGTATTTAGCATTTAAATACTTTTTAAAGCATTTAAAAATCATTTTGTATTTTATTTGAAATACTTTTCTAGACATATTTTCCATTTTAAAAATGCAAAATACATCGTGATTAAGTTTTGTCAAAATTATTACCAGTCAAACTTCATATAAAATGAACGAATGATGCTTCGTGTGGCTGTGGTGGTCACTGGAGGGACTGCTCGTCACGCCGACGCTTTATGTCAGTGACAACTGACAGGCGTCAAATTAAAGTTTTACCGTCTAACGGTAAACCGTAAAATACATGATGCGGCTATGGCTAAATGCCAGGCTGTTTAGAATCTATGCGCTAGATTCCCGAAAGCATCTGAAATTTACTTGGAAGTTATCTCCAACAAGCGCCTGTCCCAAATCAGTGGAATTCATATTATTAATGCATAACAGATATCTTAAAAGTTCAACAAACCATAAATGAAGCACTGAGAAAACTGGGTTTGGAAGTCTTAAAGTAAATTGAAAATTGAAATATAGTTTTTGGTTGAATATGTTAAAACGTCCAAACCCATAGCTGAAGACTTTTTTCATATGTTGGCTTGATAATGCGACCTCACAGAAGGAAAATTAGCGATAATGTTTCGGAACAACTTGTATTATTAAAAAGTGTAATAAATAAAGGGAATTGAATTGAAGAAAAGGTATTTGTAATTAAAGGAAGTATTTTGAAAATACCTATTTTACATTTAGTATTTAAAATACAAAACACAAAACTATTTTGTATTTTGCATTTGAAATAGTAAATCAAAAAAACGTCCCGATACCATCCACACCATCTGGATGCTTGGCGGTCCACCACTGTACGTTTCAAAAGGAGTTTTCTTCCGCGTACAACCTCTCTGTGGAATAATTTACCACCGGCGATTTTTCCGGACCGATACGACCTGGGGACCTTCAAGAAAAGAGCTTACTCCTTTCTAAAGGGCCGGCAACGCACCTGCGATTCCCCTGGTGTTGCGGTTGATCATGGGCGGCGGTAGTCACTTAACATCAGGTGAGCCACATGCTCGTTTGCCCCCTCTTCTATAAAAAAAATCAAAAAAGTATTTGCTTTTTGTATTTAAATACATTTTTTAAACTATTTTGTACATCTCTGCAAACGAGCACACAGTCCACCTGATGGTAAATGGATGTTGTGGCCCATTGACATCTACATTTAAACTCAATTAAGAATCAAAATGCAGATGCGTTGTCACCCTTGAGGACTAAGATGAAAAGCCTCGATTCCAGTAAAACGGATCTCCGGTTCAGTTCTCTACACACACCAATCACCATACGAAACACAGCAGCATTAGGCTGCTATTTTACGCTGGTATTTTGTGAAAGCGTGGTCCTTTCCCGGTCGAGCCGACCCATTCATGCTACAACCATAATAGCTGCAGCGTGCCTCTACCACGTATAATCTTCCTCTAATCAGTTTTCCTGTATCTTGAAAGCAATTTTTATACATAAATTTCACAAGAACGAACATCCAGACCCGAAATAATTATTTGTAGGTCATATTAATACTTGTTCCGTGCGGGATTCGAACCCTCGATCCTCATCGCCGCAACTCATTGCTGAACCGTTGCGTCACGGAGAAGATAAAAATTACTGATCCCATGTAGTGTTATCTTAAAAGAACCACAACCCTACCGTATTGTAAAACGTGACAGAGGGAAATTTATATATATATATATATATATATATATATATAGAGGGCTCTATGCACTTTGGTAGGCTGTGATGAAATGAATGAACAGTGGCTGAGTCCATAACACTGGCGTCATTTGAATATCAGTGATCGACTTTTGATTTATGTTGATTTCCATCATCCATCTTATAATTTTACAAAGCATTAAAAGTTGTTAACGTGGTAAAGCCATGCTGCAACTAAATTGTGGTTGTAACACCAATGGATCGGCTTGACCCGGTAAGGACCACGCTCTCACAGAATACCAGCATAAAATAGCAGCTTAATGCTGCCGTGTTTCGTATGGTGAGTGTAGAGAACTGGGGACCCTTTTTACTGAAGATGAGGCATTTCGTCTTAGTCCTCATATACCTAATATATAGATGTCTATGGGCTTGCTTGTTTATCACTCTTCTATAAAAAAAGTCACCGGCATACCATTCCATGCCCTTATTTAGATCAATGTCCTTCTGGCTTTAGGATGGGAGTACGCTATGTATCAGTGTTGATCCGAATTGAATCGAACTTTTGCGGGTTAGCACTGACTTTAAAACAGTTTATGCGAGAGACATAAACACTTGCGCCTGTCACTCAGAGGTGTAGGCAGAAACTACGGACTTCCATTTGGCACGATCCCGACACATCTCTCCCGCCTCCTTTACATCCATATACTTACGTATACATGCTCGTCGGTTAAGGGTACTCTTAATCTGACCCATTTCAATATAGCGCCAATTTGTTCGATAAGCTTTTGCGATGTCGCCTCTTGCCGACGTTAACTAACATATTTCTTATATTTCTATTAGCAGTACTGTGAAAGCATTTGCTTTTTGTATAACGACGCGTGTGACCAACTGTAAATCTGCCTTTAATGCTTAAGTCACAAGGTCATTGAACAACAACACAAAATACACTCAACCTTCATATACACAAGGTGGACAATCCCGCGCAGCTAAAAATTCCCGCGCTGCAGCGCATGAACTCGCGCGCTTGCGTGTCTTGCGGCGGCCACGCTGACGCGTTCTGCGCCCGCTGCGGGGTCACGCCGTACTGCGGCCCGCGGTGTCAGCGCCGCGACTGGATCCACCGGCATCGCGCCGTGTGTCACAACCTCGCCCGGTGAGTCACATACTGATATTAATTTTGATAAAACATGGTCACATAAGATAACACTCGATAAGACCGCTGCCGAGCATTGCGGGGTCACGCAATACTGCGGCCCCCCGTGTCAGTGCCGCGACTGGCTCCACCGGCATCGCGCAGTGTATCACAACCTCACCCGATGTGTGACACGTTGACATTTAAAAGTCAAATAAAGTTACAGCCTATATACGTCCCACTGCTGGGCACAGGCCTCCCCTCATTTCTGAGAGGATTTTAGGACAAGGAAGTGTCCGCCGCGCTGCACCAATGCGTGTTGGCGAACTACACATGACTTCGAAATAATTTTTTTTCTTATTCCTCAGTCGTGCAGGTTTTCGCACGATGTTTTCCTTCACCGCCGAGCACGTGGTAAATCAGCACTTAATATTGCAATTAACAATTTCATTGGTGCCGGCGGGAATCGAAGCCGGGTTACTCGCGTTCTGCTATATTGACAGCGAGCGTTAACCATCTGAGCTACCCACGACTCACGCTGACATTTAGCTCGACACGAATGATGTCGTCTCGTAAGATGACACTGTTGTTAAGATCGCTGCCGTGCACTGCGGGGTGTGTCACAACTTCGCCCGGTGAGTGACACACTGAAATTTATCCATGACACACGTTGTTGTTGATCATGTGTACCTCACATGGTTACGTAAGATGACTCTGTCGATATGACTCCTTATTTATCTTATATTGGATGTCTCCTTATTTATCTTATGTGCATGCCCTAAATTTAATGACCAGAGTCATTTAATTTAGGGCATGCACATGTCCATCTTTCCCTAGATTTAACAAAAAAAAATTGAAGAATACATGTACTGTCATATCATCGATACACATCGAGCTTAGAATTTTGAGTTGCTTGATTGTGAATATCTCACAACAATAACAACAACATCCACTTACCATAAAAAAAGAACATGCACAAGCTTGATTGTGAATGTATTCTCCCTTATATGTCTGTGTATATATACACATTACACATAGTAAAAAACACATAGCTGATGTAAAGAATTGACGCTCCTGGAAGTCTAGAGAGACTGCAAGCACGTACAGGATCGCCCCCGTCACTACATCAGATTTGATAGATCACAAATCCTCGCTAAAGAACACCGATTCCTTCCAAGGATGATTAGGAAGGCTATTGAAATCAAAAAACATCCTTATATTAATACAGGAGATGGCTGAGTACTACCATCTGCGTAGGATCCTGTAATTTACAAAATTAAATTCCAATCCTACCCAAGCATACTACTGCAAGGCTTCAAGATACTACTGTTACGAGCTTGAGGTTCGTGACAATAAAAATTGCCGATAGAATTACCACTTTAATTCACTTTACACTAATTAAAACTTAAAACACCAATAATTAAGCACACTAATTCACTTTATTCCGCTCCGACACTTCGCTTGTCTCGCCAACTTTAATACTTCCCCCAATCGCATCTTGCAGCGCCTATTTATATAAATTAGTAGCGAAATATCCAGAATATTCAAGTAAACACGCGCAAGGTACCGAGAGTTCGTGTTTCGACTTCAAGAAGTTTAGTTCTTCGGTTTGAGACTAGATGGCGCTAGTTCCGTTGACTTGAGCGCGTAACACTACTATAACCTCATTTTAAGTAGATCGGAACAAAAATAAATAATTTTATACTGAAGATCGTTGTAAACGATGACATTGGAACGTCGAGTACCTCACGTCCCCCATTACCATTGCTGCTGTAAAGTACTCGAAACGTAAAGAATTTAAAATGTGTAAATATAGGCGATAATATTCGTAAAACTTAGTTTCATTTAATTGTATTTTTATTTAATATTTTTAAATTTTAAATTTTAGTTTGACTAACGGCGAAGGACAAGAACCTGCTCCAACATCAGCTCCGGATGCTGTTGTGGAACCAGTGTAAGTAAATTCTACCTTATGGTGATATTGATACCTATAAATATAATTGATAGAATCGGGCGTTACTTTGCGGAAATCAATTATAATAAAGATATTAATAGTTACTTTGCAACCATCCGCTCAATTGAACACAATGATGTGTCTTACCTAGATTGAAGAGCACCTCCCGCCCTCCCTCAATTGCGTGCACTAATCCCGTCACCACTAATCCCAGCACCACTACTCCCAACACCACTATTCTAGGAAGGACACACCATCGACGATAATACGACACGTGTTTCACCTCTACACGAGGCATCTTCAGGGGGTTAGACTCTACGGCGGCTGACCGCTAAGACCGCTTATAAATATGTTTTCTGCTGGGATCACATTATTCATTGTGTTTTTCCTAGTAAGTATGTAGGGCGAATGTTAGGAGAGGAGTTAAACAAACGAATGATGATATAAGACTCCCTTTATTGTATTAATAAATTTGAGTATATAGGATTATTATTACACTTGTGTGTGTACTTTTATATGACTCTTACTACTACTGCTACAAGTATATCCACTGTTTCTTCCCGTGGGTGTTGTAAGAAGAGGGTACATAGAGAAATTTAACTGGAGATGGGGCAGCGTATCAACTAAAATAATAAAAAAAACTGCGGTTGCCAACATCCCTGCCAAATGTGGAACTGTGGCAAATATCCACTTATAAGGACTATTGTGGGTAAGACCTATGTTCAGCAGTGTAATTTTAACCTTTCAATTGGCACACGGTTGGATCCGACCAAGGCGATGTTCCGTCAAAATTCAATCGGTCGGATGTGACCGCACCCACCCACAGCAATTTAACCCATTAGAACTTATATCTAATCTATACGAAAATTTCTATCCTGTAGTCTAAACAAAAGTCAGTTACTCTAAGTATTTTTATTTTTATTCTACTGTCAATGTACGACATTTGCCGACTATACGAAAATGGCGCAATTTTACGGTAGATTAAAAATAAAAATCCATAGAGTAATTGATTTGTTTAGACCACTGGATAGAAAATTTTGTATAGATTCTATAATGCCAAACATCTTTATAGAAAACTAGTCTATAAAAATGTAAGTTTTTATGGTTTAAAGTGCTGTGTCTTATGGTTTAATATGTCGTAAATTGACAGTAGAATAAAAATACATCGAGTAACTGAATTTTATTTAGACCACAGGATAGAGAATTTTGTATTAATTCTATTATGCCAAACTTTTTCGTAGAAAAGTAGTTTCTAAATATAAGTTTTAATGGTTTAAAGTGCTGTGGGTGGGTGCGGTCGCATGCGACTACTCGGGATTTGACGGACGCATGTGTATTTTATGGGGATTGAAGGGTTAATAGACTTAAACGTTAACAGAACGTAGTTACAAGGCATAATACCTATAAGCTGCATCCTTAGTCCTTATCTTAATGAAACATGATTTTATTATCATGTGTGAAAAATAAATTTGAATAAAATGCACATTATTCACCTGCGACATCTACATATAGATATCGCAGTGGTGAAGTTGTTACTTATGTTCGGAGCAACAACTCTGAGAATTCTTTCACTGATTGGAAATGCTGCTTTGTTTGTGTTTGTTTGTTGTGATGTTTTAGTGTGATCAAAATGTATTACACCAATGTTTACTAAATTACACCAAAATGAATTGGAAGAAAAAAATACTTTTAAAGACAAATTACTAAAAATAATATCATAACAAGACGGTGCAAAAACGTACTGTATAAGAAAACCAAAGCTCTGATTTTAAAATGTAAAAATATTTTACTATTTATAGTTCTCTTAAGTGGAATTAATAATATCCTATACCTTTAAACGAGCAATTCTTGTATATATAATCGGAATCTCGGAAACGGCTCCAACGATTTTCATAAAATTTAGTGTCCAGAGAGTTTCGGGGGCAATAAATCGATCTAGCTAGGATTTATTTTTAGAAAATGTCTGTCCGTGTATTCAGGCAATAAAAAAACTGCTACAATATAAGAAGGTAAATTTTGACAGGTTAATAACGATCGTAATAGCTCAGATGAGATGTTGTTCGGGCGTGATATCGGTGTTCCGTGGTTCGCGTACCGTCTTGAGTTCGACTTTTTTTCCTTTTTTTTTTTCAAGTTCCTTTCTTTTGTGAGAAAATCTATTATTTCGAGCCCTTTTTTTAGTATTTTTTAAAAATACGAAAATTTTAATTAATCTAATTGCACTCATGATTTTTTTTGCGAGCTTTGCTCGGTTTTTTAAAGTTACAATTCTTTTCGGTCGTAATATTGTCAAACATTGGAAATAAATTTCTTTCCAACCGAACTTCAAAAAGAAGGAGATACTCAATTTGACTGTATGTTTGTCATTTGAATTCAATTTTACTTAGTAACGTCATATAACTATAACAGTAATTCACCATTATAGATATAATTTTTTCGGAAACGGCACTTAAAATGAGTTAAATATGTACTATAAATCACGCTCGCGCCAAATGCATATATTGTCTGTCAGACTCAGTGAAATGCGCTAGCACGTTTTTCTTTTATATGTTGAACTTTTTCGGGGCGCATTTTGATGATTCGTTTATATATATGAAATTGATCAAGATCTGACCAGTAGTTTTTGAGTTATCAATCAATCATCAAACATCATCAATGTATGTAATTGACATTGACATACATTGATGATGTTCTCATTTCATTTATATTGAAGTCGGTTGTACAAATTTTTATTTTTACAAGCCATTATTGTCAGAATTTTCAGTAAGAGAATGTCACCTAATATGAGTAAAATTAATTTGTGCAGTGTGCCACCGGTCGCACCACTACGTCGGCCATATTCACCCGCCGGCCAAAACGTCAATCGGAAACAGAAGCCTGAACAAGATACCGGTGACATGCAACAGAAGGTAACATTAGCATATCACCAGTTTCATTGCTTACACAAACTTTCTTTCTGTTTAGTTAACACTGTCTTACATATTCCTGCCTCCAAGCAGCATATTATTAAGGGCTGTGAGCATAGAATACTATAATACACAATAGGATGGCTGTCAACCTTACTTTGTAGGAGGATTGGCGTCGCCGGGAGCTCACATACAGGCAATTACATCGTATTATCATCATCATCGTAGTCACTACTACAAACACATTTTAGACTTTTGATTAATGTTTTTGACACATAAATGTTTCTTTATTTTCGTTTCTAATTTTTACAAAATATAAATAGTTTCGACTTACTGGTTGTAGAATATGTCTCCTGCTTATTTGCATGCAGCGACGCTTGAAACGAAAATTGGAGGCGATTGATTGTGTTGACATTTATATGTATGAATTGACGTGTTAGTGGCTACACGGGCCCCGCCCACTTCGCCATTCTATTATGTACTTATGCATTATAGTATTCTATGGCTGTGAGGCACTCTATTTCTTGATTTCCCGAGATGAGCACACTTCTGTGGTCTTTATTTGAAATTAGTTACAGGTGTTAATGGGCTGTAGTAGCTATTTACCATCAAGTGGACTCCAATTTCGTTTTTTTAATAATAATAATAAATAAATTTTATTGCCTCTAAAACACACAGTTACATTCACGTTAAAACAAAAGAACATTATAATTATTTGAGACAAAAGGAGACGGCTCAGCTTTGTCTGTAACGAGATACAGATCTCATACAGAGCTGTTTTTCAGCCGCTCCCTCCTCCCTGAGGTGTTGTGCGGGAGTCCAAAGTAGCAGGCTCCCCATTTACCTGACTTATACTTTTAAACACTATTCCGATGATATCCCGGACGTCAGTCTAAGCGAGATTAGAATGGCTCTCCAGCACCTTAAAAACGGCAGGGCCCCAGGCGAGGATGGAATTACAGCGGAGCTTCTGAAAGCGGGTGGAACACCGGTACTTGTAGTCCTTCAGAAGCTCTTCAATTCCGTCCTCCATGGTGGCACTACTCCAGAGGCGTGGAGCAGAAGTGCGGTATTCTTGTTCTTTAAGAAAGGCGACAACGCTCTCTTAAAGAACTACAGACCGATTTCCCTTCTGAGCCGCGTCTACGTGCTGTTTTCGAGAGTCATTACGAATCGTCTCGCACGCAGACTTGACGACTTCCAGCCTCCCGAACAAGCCGGTTTCCGAAAAGGCTTCAGTACCATAGACCACATACATACCCTGCGGCAGATTTTACAGAAGACTGAAGAGTACAATCTGCCGCTTTGCCTGGCGTATGTGGACTATGAGAAAGCCTTTGATTCCGTCGAAATTTGGGCGGTGCTACAGTCCCTTCAGCGGTGCCAAGTTGACTGTCGGTATATCGAAGTGCTGAAGTGTTTGTACAGTAGGGCTACGATGGCTATCCGAGTACAGAACCAGAGCTCGAAACCTATCCAACTGCAGAGAGGTGTAAGACAGGGTGACGTTATATCCCCGAAACTCTTCACCGCTGCATTGGAAGACGTTTTCAAGCTACTGGACTGGAAAGGATACGGTATTGACATCAATGGCGAGTACATCACTCACCTTCGATTTGCCGACGATATAGTCCTTATGGCAGAATCGCTGGAGGACTTAAGCACTATGCTCAATGACCTCAATAGTGCCTCCCAACGGATAGGTCTTAAGATGAACATGGACAAAACAAAGATCATGTTCAATGTCCATGTCACACCTATGCCGGTAGTTGTTGGGAGCACTATGCTCGAAGTTGTTGACGAGTACGTTTACCTGGGACAAATAGTCCGACTAGGTAAGTCCAACTTCGACCGAGAGGTCAATCGACGGATTCAACTCGGCTGGGCAGCGTTCGGGAAATTACGACATATCTTTTCGTCAGGTATACCTCAATCTCTAAAAACTAAATTGTACAACCAGTGCGTGTTGCCAGTGATGACTTATGGATCTGAGACGTGGTCCTTCACTACTGGCCGTATGAGGACGCTTAAGGTCGCTCAGCGAGCTATGGAGAGGGCTATGCTCGGAGTTTCTCTGCGTGATAGACTCAGAAATGAGGATATCCGCAGTAAAACCAGAGTGACCGACATAGCCCAACGGATTAGTAAGCTGAAGTGGCAATGGGCCGGCCATATAGCTCGAAGAACCGATAACCGATGGGGAAGAAAGGTTCTCGAGTGGCAGCCTCGTACCGGTAGGCGTAGTGTAGGGCGACCCCCCACTAGATGGAGTGACGACCTGGTAAGACATGCAGGAAGTCGATGGATGCAGGTGGCTCAGGACCGTGCTTTGTGGCATTACTTGGGGGAGGCCTATGTTCAGCAGTGGACTTGTGAAAGGCTGTAATGATGATGATGATGATACTTTTAAACTACGTACAAAGTAACTAAATATGATAAAATCGCAAATACAAAAAAAGATTAAAAACATTAAAGACAAAATAAAAACATTTAAAAATATGCATAAAACAACCTTTACGAAATGAACTAACAACAGATTCAAAAACAACACGGGAAATAGAAAATATAAAATAAACTTTCCTTTCTTTGAACTGTTATGTGTGTGTGTTTCTGTTTACATTAGTTTCATTAAAAAAAAACTCACAGTTGTGTTCCAGTTTGAACAGTAAGCGAATCTGTTTATTTTTTTTATAGGATAAGGTAACAAATGAGCACACAGTCCACCTGATGGTAAGTGGTTGCTGCGGCCCATAGACATCTATAAGTACATCTATCCTTGATTACGAATCAAAATGTAGATGCGTTGTCACCCGTGAGGACTAAGATGGAATGCCTCGTTTCCAGTAAAAAGGGTCTCCGGTTCTCTACACTCACCATGCGAAACACAGCAGCATTAAGATACTATTTGACGCTGGTATTCTGTGAGAGCGTGGTCCTTCCCCGGTCGAACCGACCCATTCGTGCTACAACTATACTACTAATATAACTGCAGCATGGCTCTACCACATTAAAAATATAATAAATGAGGGCTATTGGACATTCTATCTTAATCCTCAGGGTTGAAAGTCCATTTGTGGCCTTCTTTGAAGTTGGGTGCAGTTGCCAAATACTAACTGGCGGGTTTATGTATGATTTGCCACCCTAAATATAAAAAAAAATATAATTAAAACTACTTTTACGGATTTTATCGCGATTAATTTATTTGAATTTTAATTCACAACATTTCGGGTGCTTCCCAGGACCCATTGACACGGGCACTGAGGTGACTGACGTCCCGATGTCAATGTTAACCTAGAGTAACTTCAGCTTTTTAATTATTATTTATGGTCCGATCTACGCAAAATGAACTTACTGTGTCTTGCAGTGGTATGCTTGGGTTTAGTTTTAATTTTATTGATTATAGGATCCCAAGCAGGTGGTAGTTCCCAGTCTCCTTCTCTATTGAAATTAGGATGTTTTTTTTTAATTTCAATAGCCTCACGTATCATCCAGTAACGAGTAAAAGTTTACATCCGTAAAAGTAGTTTTAATCAACGTGTAGTTTTCGCGTAAATATAAAAAATCATTACATAAAAACCTCAAGCTGACAAAGAAAGGTAAGATATAGAATACTACATACATTTTAAGCGAACAATCATGCTCAATTTATGAGAACACGCACTCACGCATACATATACACCCAACAACATAGAAGTTCATATATGTGTGCGTCATGTACTGGTCGCATAAGAGAATTCACTACCCCCATAGCCACCAGGAGATGGGTAACAGTATCTTCCTGATAAATACCCCCCCCCCCCCCCTGATAAATAATACAGACTTTCAGTTGGCCAGCCCACCTACCAAGCGTAATAACGATGGCAAGCATCCCTCCTATAAGGCAATATATGAGGGAGACCTGTGATCAGCAGTGGTCTTTTGTTAGGTTGTAATTAATTTATGAATGAGGCTTCTTTTAACCTTGAACGTGTCCTTTAGCTGAAATAGCCACTCTGGTGGACTTTTGACTCTTTGTAATTTTAATGAATAAACTTGTACAATGTCAGTGTATTATCCCGTTTCTTCCCGTGAGTGTTAAAATACTATAAAAGAGAGAAGTAAATGAAGATGGCGAATGGGCCAATTTATCGAATTGCCATTCAAACTTGCATTGTATGTAACAATGAAATTTTCAGAGATTCTTCCTTCCTGGTACGAACGCTAAATCCAACCAACAGAACAGCAACCGAGGTAGACAGGGTTTCAACAACAGGGGTAACAGGCCCCAGGATAACAAATCTCAAGACAGCAGGTCCCAGGACAACAGACCTCAACACAGCCGGGCGCAGTATAACACCTCCACCAGGAAGCCACAGACGCAGCAAGCCACTGTGACCGCCGCCGAAGAGGAATGGGATATGAGTGGAAGTAAGTTTGTCAAAATAAAGTTAAATAAGCTTATAGCACTAACTTTTTTTTTATAAAAGTGAAGTGACAAACAAGCTTAGCATAGTTTAGACCTTACAGTTGTGAAAGGCCTTTGAAGTGAGGCGATGCCGCCGCCTGTATAAGTGTCGACACGCCCAGTGTGTATGCTAGGGGCTGTCGCCAAAATAGAACTAAACTGAATTTGAATTTTTGTAATACTCATCATCTATTAATAATGGCTGTATTTGGCAGAAAAAAGCGCTAGGAAGCGCTTGTAAGCAAAATGGCGATCGTAAGCGGTAATCGCTCTCAAATGGTAAATAGCTGTTTTCCTCTAGGACACTAAGTTAGCTATAACCATGGAACCTAACCTAATTTAAATACATGTTTATAAAGTATTCATATTAAAAACTTACCAATTATGAATTTTAATAACATGTTTAATATGTTTATTCATGTCATTATATTCCTTGAAACTAACTGCATAAAACAACTTATAAACTCTACTTCAAAACAAACAAATGAGCAAAATGGCGGATTGTGTCAGCGCTACGGAAGTTAGCAAACGTGTCCTGGCTGAAAACTGTATAGTTTCACCATTTTGCTTACAAGCGCTTCCTAGCGCTTTTTGCTCCTAAATACACTCATTATGTACATAATTTTAAGTAAAAAAATTATTGAACAAGATAATTTTTTATTACTACTTACTATACTATTAATATATTTTCGTGACAATTTCTTTTTATAGATGTTTTCATTTTCGGTTGTTAAATTTAATTATGCAGTTTATTTATATTCGGATAAATAACTGTATCAAAAAATGAAAGAAACAAGCGGCCGTCATTTGAATTCAATTTTACTTAATAACATCATATAACTATAACAGTAATTCACCATTATAGGTATTATATTTTTCGGAAACGGCACTTAAAATGAGTTAAATAAGTACTATAAATCACGCTCGCGCCAATCTGTGTATTGTCTCTCAGGCTCAGTGAAATGCGCTAGCACAAGGTCGTGCCCCGCACTGCCCCACCATTGCTCTGCACACATTCGTTTCCCAACTATAAGGTTTTTAAAGTGCCGGCAGTCAACTTTAGACGTAGAAGGCTACAGAAATGAAATGACCTCATTTCATTTCATTTAACCTCTCAACCCCCTAGTTGTCTCATGAGACCGCGGCCATATCCCGTCAAATCCCTAGCGGTCTCATGAGGTCGCACCCACCCACAGCACTTTAACCCATATAAACTTATGTATAACTACTTTTCTATGAAGAAGTTTGGCATTATATAATCAATATGAAATACTCTATCCTCTAGTACAATAAAAAAACTGTTATCCTATGAATATTTATTTATAATCTACATTCATTTCGTACGCCATTTTCGCGTGAATGTTATTGTGTTGATGTAGGATTTTTCTAGTGTTTTATTAATTTTTTATTATAAAATTGTAATGAAAGTTTTTGTGTGAATATAAATTATCTTTTTACGTAAATAATTTCGAGTAATATATATTGAAATAATTGTGATTTTCACGCTGCCGACATTCGCTTGGTATGTAATCATATCCAATAGTATTTTTGTAATGAAGTAAAACCTGACTTTTGTTTAGACCACAAGATAGAGAATTTTGTATAGATTTTATAATGCTAAACTTCTTCATAGAAATTTAATAAACAGCTAATAAGCTTCATAGTTAAACCATACCGGCTACCAACTTTAAACGTAGAAGACTACAGATGCGTTGTGACCTCCCAGAACTAAAATAGAATACCTCATAAAGGGCAATGCCCAGTCTTCATAGACACTTCGGCCATGAGTGCCCACATATAAAAGCATATAGATATGATAATATGCAATTAAAACAATGAAATGGTAAAGGAATTGCTTTAAAAAAAGTAGGGGTTTTGAAAATATTTGAAGTTTTTATTTTCACAAATGCAGTTTTTTTAACAACTATTTTTATCGATTTTATCGCGTTTTATTTCTTTGATTTTTAATTCCTGACATTTCGGGTGCTTTCCAGCACCCATGGTTACGGCAGACTGAGGTGACCGACGTCCCAATGTCAGCGTTAACCCGGAGTACCTTCAGATTTTTAATTTTTATTTATTGTCCGATCTACAGAATGAACTTACTGTGTCTAGAAGTCTTGCAGTGGTATGCTTGAGTTTTTAATTTCATTAATTACAGGGTCCTAAGCAGGTGGTAGTACCAAGCATCCTTCCTAAAAAAGAATTTATATATTAGATATTATATAGAATTAATATAATAAAATACACTTTACGACTAATAGTGATGACTTGCAATTCTAGCCCTAAGTAAAGATCAGCTAGGGCTTAACTTTATTCCTTCCATAATGCTGCTCCTCTGGTTATTACAGAGTTCTATCCGGTAGCAACCATTAAATCTTATATGCTCACCATAATAGTAGCGAGCTTGCTTTAATTGGTATGTGACACAAGCAATTAATATTAAGTCGCTGTAAGTTAAAACAGGAAATTCCCTAACATTTTAAAGTCTACATTTATATTTCTAAAGTCTGCCTGCCCTAGCTCTATTTAGATTGTTTTCCCTAGCATACTCAGAAAAATCATTATTTGTCTCCATATTTTGATGAACTATTTCAAGTATTTGAGCCGCATCATCCCTGTCCCTTATTTTTGTGTGCAATTTATTAACTATAGCAGAAGCCACAGCAGTCTATCATCAAATGTGTAGAAGCCCTGTTAAAGTAATTTTGATGAAATATTTTAAATTCAGTTTTAAAAATGCCATTCACCACCTCTAGTACCCATATCGACACATAGTCACGGCTCTGGATTTATTAGCATATCTTGTCATTAACTGAGATTCACCATCTGCTGGAGACATTTCTGCGACCCTTAGACATCCACATCTATCCTCAATTACAAATCAAAATGCAGATGCGTTGTCACCCGTGAGGACTAAGATCATTTTCTCGTTTCCAGTAAAAAGGGTCTCCGGTTCTCTACACTCACCATACAAAACACAGCAGCATTAAGCTACTATTTCACGCTGGTATTCTGTGAGAGGGTGCTCCTTCCCCGGTCGAGCCGACCCATTCATGCTACAACTATACTTCTAATATAACTGCAGCATGGCTCTACCAAGTATAACACACATACATAGTACTTGTCACTATGGATGTTTGTTATCGCAATATGTAGTTAATCACAAAAAAACATACTTGCAATGCTGATGGAACTGTTACAACCTGGTAAAAAACATTGTGCTTTTATATAATTAGTTAGCAGTACACTGTGTGATGTATGATCTAAGCTTTGTTGTTCTGGGTGCAATACATTACTCACTTCAGATTGCAACGAGGACGGACTAGATGATTCAGATGGTTCCCGTTCTGCAGTTGAACATGATGCTGTTCTATCAGTTCATTGCCAGCAATTAATATATACACGGCATGACAACTGAAATAATGTAAAATACAAAAAATGAAGTCAAAGTGAAAAAATAAAATAGATTTATTTCAAACTCAAATATAAATAAAATATTTATCAAGTTAAATGTTACTGCACAAGGACGGATTTAATGCCCTATATTATTTAATAATTAAGGACTGACAGACTACCAGCAGTCCAAAAACAATGAAAAATCAACTGTCTCCTTTCTTGGTAGTTGATAAAACTGGTTAATCTCATAAATAAGCTAGTATGTTTGTCAGATATAGCTAGGGCAGATGTGAAAAAATAAAACAAGTTCTTGAGTTGATATACAATCAGTGTAAAAACATGTATAATTATCAGATATATGGATCACATTTAATAAATTGAAATGTTAAACATGTTAAACACTTACCTCACGTAGCGCAAATAATTCCTCACGTGGAAAATCGAAGACAAACAATGTGTGTGATCTTATTCTCATAAGTGTCAGTGCCACAGCTGATGTATATATGTTCAAGACGAACTATTGGTGCATTTTGCGAGTGCCACACTACACGTTCACTGTACTCGAAACTTATACCTAATAAAGAAGCTACAATTATTATATTGATATTATTCAAGTAAACTCAGTTATAAACCATTTCTTAGAGGAAGACATACCACATCGTGATATGTACCAACTATTTACCTGCTGTGTTCGAACCAATTGTTGAGAGATCAACAATTGCATTTTACTTTTACAACAGAACAATAACACGATAACAACACGTAATTTAATTCTTGTGACATAACAGTGACAGCGGCCTACCTGTCGGATACGATGTTGCTACTTAACGGTCATAAAATCTATGGAATGATATCGATTTTTATTCGATTAATAATATCATAAAAAGAATAATCTTTGACGCGTTTTAAGTTCTGCACGCTTTTTAAAATATAATTTCCTTTATTTATTGAAACTCTATTTCAAATGTATTTTTAAGAACAGTTAGCTTGTGCTGTATTGTTTTGTTATGCTTTAGAGAATTCGTGGTAAATCAGCTGGAAATTAACTTCTTGAATTATCATAACATGATTCCATTTTAAATGTTATGTTAAAAACAGATAAGAATAACAGTTAACTTGTGCAGTAGCGTTTTGTTATACTCTAAAGAATTCTTGGTAAATCAGCTAGTAATTCGCTTGTTTAATTATCATAACTATAAATGTGAAGGTTGTCAATGAATTCAACCGAGCCTATAACAACGGTTGTTTTAGTTTTTAATGGTTGACTGCCGCTTTTGATGACTTGAAATTAATAAAAACCTATTTTGCGCAATAAGTTTTTTCTCTTTGGTAATGAATAAACCACAGAAACCCCTTTAATGTATAATAGTCCTTTTTTTGATACAAGTAGCACATTTTAAGGAACCGCAAAAACAACTTTGTTATTTATACAAACACTATGAAAAACAAAATAATTTGTTGCTGGCGATAATGATAGTGGTATTTTGACTCGATTTAAAATATATGCTTGTTACTACTGAACTCTTCATGGGCCTGCGAGTCCGACTCGCACTGAACCACTTTTTTTCAACATTTAGTTTTATTCTAATAAATAGTTTTTTCGTTTAAGCGGAGCTCTTTTACTTTAGGTTTATTACCTCTTTATCTACAATAATCAATGAGTAAGTAAAGTGTGTAAATACGATTCTTAAATTGTAAAAATAATAATTGGATTTGAACATCTTAGGTAGGTATTTAGTTTTATTTATTTAGAAAATATTAATCTCACAATTATTTATTGTAATAATATAATTTATCACACAGCTAACGCCCTCATTAGCAATGTAATGGTGAAAGAATTTTCAAAATCGGTCTAGTAATTTTTGAGATTAGCCAAAAAACGTATTCATTGAAAGTAGCGCCCTCTATAATAAAATTAACCCTATATTAGATATCTAAAATTATACATAACAATCTAGTGGTGAAAGAATTCTTAAAGTTGGTCAAGTACTTTACGAGTTAAGCGAATAAAATATTCTTTGATAGTAGCTCCCTCAATAATAAAATGCATCCTACGTTTTAAGCACCATAGCAAAAAACGATTCAACATAGCCTAATCCGCACACACAGTAAAAACATAACCATCCTTTTTCGTCTGTAGTCGGTAAACATTTGGTTATAACGGTTGCGTATCGACTGCTTTGGATAAATATCCATTGTCAACGGTTATTTTAAACCTATATCATAACATCGTAATAGTTATCGAAAGATCATATATGCATGGTAATAATGACACCATAAGTAATCGATCGAAAAGGGGAATCGATTTTTTAATAATTTTTGTGATTGGCAACATTTTTTATTTTATTCACAGACTAATGAATTACGTATTTACCTAATTTTATTTTTATCTTTTCGGTACTTTTAATTTGTGCAAAAATATTCCCATTGTTTTAGGATAAATGAATACCGCGATTAATAACCATAAATAAAGATATATTTTTTTAACAAATGCACATTGTTGGGCGTTACATGGCCTAATATGGGCATCCCCCTTTGGAAAGACATTCTGTTTACCATTTATATAATAATTTGCCTCAATTTATTGTTTTATTGCCGGGTAGATATGATTTGAATTTCAATAGATTTTAATTTATTTATTTAGTTCAAAAAATTTTTTTTGTTAAAATATCAGTTCCGTAAGCTACTCTATAGTCTACTCCTTTCACATTTTACACACTATTTTTTTCCAGACGTTAAAAAAGGTCATCCAGTAATCACCCTTGGGGCCTATGATTATATCCCTCGTTATCGTCGTAATTAAGCTGCTATTTTACGCTGGTATTCAGTGAGAGTGTGGTTCTACCCCGGTCGAGCCTACCTGTTTCTGCTACAACCGTAATATAGGTGCAGCATGGCTCTACCACTTGTGAATTTTATGTAATCCTCTGTCCCTCACTTCCCTAAACTTGATTTGATTATATTCCTATTTTTTTTCTTCTGAACAGAACAAGCCGAACCCAAGAAACCAACAACAGCTGTCAACCAATCACCAGTGAAACAAAGCCCAGTTAAACAAAATTCACAGGCGGATAAACAGGCTTCATCGGAAGTTAAGCCTGCTGCCGCAGAAGTTAAGGCGGTTGAGCCCGAGAAAAGCAAAGACACCAAGAAAATCGTGAAACCTGCTACGTTGGACGATGTTACTCCTGCAAGAAAAATTGTGCCCAAAAAGTATGTATTCTATAATAAAAGTATGTATGTAAAATTGAATAAAACTATTTACACGGACTTTATCGCGTTTACTTAACATATTTTTAATTTTCGACGTTTCGGGTACTTTTTACCCATGGTCAACGTCGGGAATTTAAAATAAGTTAATTAAACGCAATATCAACATCATCATCATCAAAGAATGAAAGAATGCCACAAAGCACGGTCCTGAGCCACCTTCCTGCATGTCTTACCAGGTCGTCACTCCATCTAGTAGGGGGTCGCCCTACACTACGCCTACCGGTACGAGGCTGCCACTCGAGAACCTTTTTTCCCCATCGGTTGTCGTTTTTTCGAGCTATATGGCCGACACATTGCCACTTCTGCTTACTAATCTGTTGGGCTATGTCGGTTACTCTGGTTCTACTGTGGGTATCTTCATTTCTAAGTTTATCACGCAGAGAAACTCCTAGTATAGCACTCTCCATAGCTCGCTGAACGACCTTTGCGTCCTCATACAGCCATCAGCGAAGGACCACGTCTCAGATCCGTAAGTCATCACTGGCAACACGCACTGGTTGTACAATCTAGTTTTCAGGTTTTGAGGTATACCTGACGAGATGATGTGTCGTAATTTCCTGAACACTGCCCAGCAGAGTTGAATCCGTTGAAGTTGGACTTACCTAGTTGTACTATTTGTCCAAGGTAAACATACTCGTCAACAACTTTGAGCTTAGTACTCCCAACAACTACCGGCATAGGTGTGATATGGACATTGCACATGATCTTTGTTTTGTCCATGTTATTAAACGCATGTAAATAGTTATAAATAAAATCCACATAAATAGTTTTATTTAATGTGTAGTGTTGTAATATGTAGTGTAAATATAAGAAATGGTTATATGTATGTAAAACTTCACTGCTAGAAATGGACCTTTCCCACTGTAGTTTTCCTTAATCCCCACGCTTTGCTAGTAGATGCGAAATACGTCCCGCACCTTTGCCACTGCTTCCTTTCCCTGGTCTGGATATTTATACGTCTGACGCAAACGAGAAGGCTGCACTGTCATCTATTGAAAGTCATTAGATTTAATACAATTTCCCATAGTCGTCGCTTATGATGACACAGACCGTGTGGCCGTGAGGGAATGTCCACTACCCCATATCGTCCCGTGGGTGTCATGTATAGGCGGTGACAGAGAGAACTCGAGAGATGAGAAACAGCGTCTTCCTAATAACAACTGAAAAATTAAAAACTGCAGTTGCCAACTCCCTTGTCGAGCGTGGGACAACCTTGGCAAATATTACCCTTATGGAAGCAACGAAGGGAAACAAATAGACGGGCAGTAGTCTTCTTAATAACAATAAAAAAAGCTGCAGTTGTGAACACGCCTGTCAAGTTGCAATAACTTTGGCAAATATCCCTCCAATGAAGGTCAAGTAGAAGAGGAATTGAATTTCGGAATTTTTGGGAGGAAGTGAGAGATACAAGTGTCGTGCCTTTTTTGCTTAAAATTTATTGTTTTATTAAGTGTTGTTGATTTACTATAGTAAATTTTTTTGTCTTGGTGGAGGTTTAATATCTGTAATTTAGTAAGTGTTTGTAGTTGTGCCGTTTTTATGTAATTTTTTGTTGTAGTAATATAATGGAGGACGAACCTCCCGATCCCGGAAGGGTTCGCAATGATTCCTTTTCCTTACCCATTAACATTGATAATGTAGAACTAATTAACCGTAAACGTGCCCAAGTAAGTAACGAGTCTGCCCATCCACAAAAAATAGTTATTACTGATCCAAATCAACAGTTTCCTTCAATACAATCCTCATATACCCATCCTGATTTTATTAATAAAAAAGTTAAGTACTCTCAAGATGATGCCGCTCCTTTTCTAGTTCACGTAAGTAAAATCTCAAATGATCAGCTGTCTGGAGTAACTCTTAAACCAATTAAATTCGGTCACTTTCTGTATCATAACAATATTAAAATATATAGTCCATGATGGAGTCAAAAAAGTTGGACGAAATAGAATATCAGTGGAGTTTAAAACAGCTGCAGATGCAAACAACTTTATCGATCACCCAGCTCTCCAAATTTCTAAATATGAAGCAACCATCCCCTCATATAGTATCACTCGTATGGGGCTAGTTAGACAAGTTCCCATAGAGTGGACACTAGAAGAATTAATAGCAGCTATAGAAATTCCCTCTGGCTACGGTTCTATAATTAAAGCACGGCGACTTAGACGATCAGTTAGTGACAGCAATAGCGTTTCATGGGTTCCAGCTCAGACGGTTGTTCTAACTTTTTCTGGACAAAGACTTCGTCCCCATATTTACTGTTTTTACACCTCAATGCCAGTGGAAAAATATGTTTTGCCACTAATTCAGTGTCATAAATGTTGTAGATTTGGCCATGTTACTTCCCAGTGCCGATCATCCCCTCGCTGCTTTGTATGTGCACAGAATCATGAAAGTTTATCTTGTACTCGACAAACTCCTACTTGCCTATTCTGCTCTGGTCCCCACACCGCAAAAGACCCTACGTGTCCTGAACATCTAAGGCAAAAATCTATTAAACTTGTTATGTCACAAGAAAATATTTCATATTTAGAAGCTTCAGCTAGATTCCCTCAGACAAAAAGATCCTTTGCTGATACAACAAAAATCCAGCCTCGTAATTGTTCTCAACAGACCCCTTATACTTTAACTGACAGTCTTTCAACCCTTCGGCTCATCTCTCACAAACTGCATCATATAAAAAAACAATTTTTATCCCTCAACGTACCTGCAGCCAACCATTAAATTCTGGATATGATATGGCAGCCCATCAGGAAATTGTGGAGAATCCTAATTCTTCCCTTCCTAAAGGGTGAGCTCTACTGGGAAATGACAACAACTCCTCTAGTAATGATAATTTCTGCGAACTTATGATATCAATTCTAATTAACATGATCTCCCGTTTTAGTGACACGGAACTTCCTCTCAGCTTACACCAAAAACTTACTCAGCTTTCCTCCTTAGCCCGTAACATTCGCAGTCCCGCCAATTCTTCAATGGAATTGTCGGAGCATTAGAAATAAAAAAAATGAACTCATTTACCTCATTAATAAATTTCACCCCTTCATTCTTGCCATCCAGGAGACATGGCTTAGGCCTGAGTCTCATTTTAGGGTTTCAGGCTACGCATGCCTCTGGGATGATAGGAGTGATGGTCGTGCTGGCACCTCTATTTTAATTTCAAGAACAGTTACATTTTCACAAATTCCTCTCCCTCCTCATAGTCCAGCAGTAAAAATGCTGTTGCTATTAAGGCCCTTGATGTCTCTATTCTCTCTGTTTACATTCCTAATCCTGATGTAAATGTTTTAACAGAACTAGCAATACTTATTTCTTCTCTGTCACCTCCTATGGTTATTTTGGGAGATTTTAATATGCATCATACTGTTTGGGGCTCCCATCTGTGTGATTCACTGGCTCCCTTATTTTTAGATCTTATTGATAATTTTAATCTCTGTATTCTAAATGATGGGTCTCCTACCCGTCGAGTATCCCCATTACAAAATGTTAGAAGTGCCGTTGACCTAACTCTCTGCTCCCCAGATATTGCTTCCCTTCTTTTGTGGCAAATATTACCTTCTACCTATGGCAGTGACCATTTTCCTATATTCATCACTCCTCCTACTTCACCTAGAATAAATTTTACATTTTGCCCAAGACTAAAGTATAATCTATCCAAAGCTAATTGGCAATTATATTCTACAGTTTTGGAACAAGAGGTTTCAACTCTTCCCCCAATTAACAATGATAATATTGCTCCTGTATATATAGAGTTCAGAAATGCAATTATTTCTGCTGCTAATAAGTCAATCCCCTTAAAAAAACCTTTCAAAAATAATTATCCTTCCCCTCCTTGGTGGGACCAAGATTGTTCAGCAGCTTGTAGGAGAAGAAAAGAGGCTGAATTAATATACTCCCGTTCTATGACTGCAGAGAATTATATCTCCTATAAAAATTGCTGCAGAAACCTTAAAATTACTGTCAGACAAAAAGCGAACTGGTTGGTTTAAATTCTGTGAGCCACTGTCACCTAGGACTCCCCCATCTTTGGTATGGAGAAATGTTAAAAAATATCGCTGTGCAGTTTCTAGTGAAAATATAATTTCTAATGATCCTTCCCCGTGTATAGATGAATTCTCTAATAAACTTACACCACAAACAGTCCCATCTTATGATGAATGCCTAGTTTTTAATTCTGCTTTTTTAAAAGCAATTGATAAATTTGATTCCCCCTTTTCTTCTCAGGAATTGTTTACTGTACTCAATGGCCTTAAAGACTCCTCACCAGGTATTGATGTGATTCCTTATTCGTTTATAATTAATAGTAGTGAGAACACTAAAACTGTCTTACTATCCATTTTAAATTTTATTTATATTACTGGTGATCCTCCTGCTGAATGGAAAACCCAAATTATTTTGCCCATTCTCAAACCAGGTAATTCTAGCAATGACCCTTCCAGTTACCGACCTATTGCCCTTTCTTGTACTTTGGCAAAAATCTTGGAACATTTAATAAAAAATCGGTTGGAGTGGTTTTTGGAAAGGAATAATCTCTTACCTAAAAGCCAATTCGGTTTCCGAAAAGGTTTAAGTACCATGGATAGCCTAGGTACTTTGGTCACAGATATTCATATTGCTTTTTCAAAACATGAATTTCTCATAGGAGTTTTCTTGGATATTTCTTCTGCATATGATAATGTGCTTCTTCCTGTGCACAGGCAGAAAATGATTAATCTGAGCATTCCAGTGAGGATAGTCAATTACGTCTCTAACTTTCTCTCTTCTTGATCAATATCTATAAATGTTAAAAATCTCCTGCTTCCCCCAAAAACTATATGGAAAGGACTTCCACAAGGCTCAGTTCTTAGTCCTCTCCTTTATTCTATATATACTCACGATTTACAACTTTCAGTAAATTCTTTTTGTAATGTTCTTCAATATGCAGACGATTTAGCTCTATACATCTCCTCAAACAACTTCACAGTGGCATGTTCCCGTCTAAACTCATCCATGGATTATTTACAAGAATGGTTAACTAATCATGGCCTCTCTTTATCTGTGGCCAAGAGTAGTGTGGTGATCTTTTCCCGCCAAAGGCGAGTTCCCGATATATCTGTTGTATATGATAAGCAACCTATTCCAGTTAGAGGCAATGTTAAATTTTTGGGAGTTATCCTTGATTCGAAGTTGGCCTTCGGTCTATACATTGAATATATAACACAAAAATGCGAAAAAAAAATAAATATTCTTCGGTCTTTGTCAGGTGTTTGGTGGGGGTCCCATCCTTTTTCTCAGAAATTACTGTACAATGCTTTAATACGAAGCCACCTTGACTATGTATGTTTTCTGTTGGAGCCTTGCAATAAATCATCCCTGAAAGTAATGGACAAAATTCAATCGAAATGCCTTCGCATTATTACAGGGGCAATGAAATCCTCACCAATAAATGTTCTTCAGGTTGAGTGCGTAGATCCTCCTTTAAGATTAAGAAGGCAATACCTTTCAGACAGATTCTTATTTAAGGTCTGCCAGCTTTCAGATCATCCCCTAATTCCTAAATTGCACCTTCTTTCAGAGTATATCTCATCTGACCGATACTGGACCCATAAGGACTCTACCTGCTTGTTTAAAAGTTTTGTAATTTTTCTTCAGCTTCCTTACCCAATCTTTCAATGTAAAATAAATCCACTCTTTGATGTTCCTTACGAGGCTATTGTTTACCAACCCGACATTCATCTAGATCTAGGTATAGAAAAGGATTCTCCAATGGCCAATGGCAAATTGAAATTAAAAGAAATTATAGAAAACACCTTTAAAGATTGGCTTGTCATGTACACAGACGCTTCAAAACAGTCAGATGAAGACTATACTGGAACTGCTGTTTGGATTCCTAAGTTCAAAATCATTCTTAACTTTAAATGCCCCTCACTATCCTCCACTTTTACCGGTGACGCAACTGCAATCAGTGAAGCTTTGTTATATGTAGAGTCACATAATCTTAATAAAACAGTTATTTTCACAGATTCAAAAAGTTGTTTGTTAGCTATTTTGTCCAATCAATTTCATAACAAACATAAATTTCCACTAATTCTTAAAATAAAAAATACCCTATTCAGATGCCATCTTAAAGGAATCCATGTTTCAGTGGCCTGGATTCCAGGCCACAGTGGTATCCATGGTAACGAAACAGCTGATGTACTCGCTAAAAATGCAATTGCTAATGGCATTCTACGAAATTTAATTTACTCACATGACCTAATTTTGCTAGCTAAAAGGAAACTGAATGAAAATTGGAATAAATTATGGGAAGTTTTCAAAAATGTTAAAGGTAAGCACTATGCTGCCATCCAAGAGGTTATTCCTCCCAAGCCTTGGTTCTTTAAATTTAACAAAGCAAATAAACATGCAACTTCAATCATTTGTAGATTAAGAATCGGACACGCCTGTACACATGCACATCTGGCAAAATTCAGAGTAAGGGATAGCTCATTGTGTGAATGTGGCTTAGATGAAGGTTCCACAAACCATATTTTTTTCAACTGTCCCAAATTATCCTCTTCCCTTTATGATTACCTTCCTCCTTATATTCCTCGACCTATAGATTTTAATTCTCTTTTATCATATACCGGTACTCCTTTTGTGTATATTTTATGTGATTTTATTAATACTAATAATATGAAACTTTAAATCCTTGTCTCTTTTAACATACGGGTAAGAGTCTAACACCTGTGTTTGTCATATTTGTTCTAGGTAATTCAACAAATAGATTTGTCAAAATTCTCGGAGGAAAACTGAATCCTTGTATAATCACAGACTCTTATTTTAATTAAACTCATAAGCTTTCATTTTCTACTCAATACGTCATTGGCGAATTTTATCAAACCGCCACAAAAGAAAGAAGAAGAAGAAGGTCAAGTAAAAGAGACCAATCTTCAGCAGTGTACTCTGATTAGCGGTAGTGTGTCTAGGTTCCTCTTACGACACCCAAAGGGCGAAATAGAGTGACGGATTATCTTTCGCCGGCACCTTGTATATTTACCTTGTATATTCTGTTCTACGGGGTTAGCAAAGATGACTTAACTTACAAAGGTAACTTTAAATTGATTGAGAATATGTTTTTAATAGAATTAGGGTGACAAACGAGCAATCGAGTGACTAGCGAGTGAGTGACACAGTCCACCTGATGGTAAGTAGACGCTGTGGATTAAGAATCAAAACGCACATGCGTTGTCACCCCTGAGGACTAAAAAAATAGTATTAAGCTGCTAGTGTCGTATTCTGTGAGAGCATGGTCCTTCCCTGGTTGGGCCGACCCATTCAAGCTACAACTATAATATGGCTGCAGTATGGCTCTTCCACGTATGACATATCTGAATGTTATGTCGCGTAATTTTGCGTGGATTTCATTCATTTTTGTAGTTTTCTATAGCGTTAATGATTGCAGAATGACATCTTGGCTAAACACTATTCTTCAGTTAAAAGACTTAGTAGACAGGCACCTAACTGCAGATCCTATAGTATGGAATTTGCCCTAATCACTAGGCTTGACAGGCAGAATGTTGTTGGCAATACCAGCATTAGTGCCTGTGCGACAGCTTGCCATCATTAGTATAGACATGAATCAAGAGACTTTTTTATCTTCCGTCTTATAGGAAAATATAAAATTTTTTATTAAAAAAATGAAAAATTTATTGTTAACCGACATCAAAAAGGAGGATTCAATTTGGTTGTATTTTTTATGTGTTTTACCTCAGAACTTTTTTCTAGATTAACCGATTTTGATGATTCTTTTTTGTTTGAAAGCTGTTGCTTCTAGCGTTAAAAAGTTACAGTCTATATACGCCCCACTGCTGGGCACAGGCCTCTCTCCTCATTTCTGAGAGGGTTTTAGAGCAAGGAAGTGTCCGCCACGCTGCCCAATGCGTGTTGGCAAACTTCACATGTCTTCGAAATGTTTCTTTTTCCTAATTCCTCAGACATGCAGGTTTAATCACGATGTTTTCCTGCAGCGCCGAGCACGTGGTAAATCAGCACTTAAAATTGCAATTAACAATTTTATTGGTGCCCGACCCCGGGTTACTCGCGTTCTGTTATATTTACAGCGAGCATTAACCATCTGAGCTACCACAGCTTCTAATGTGGTCCCATATAAATTTAATCAAGATCTGACCAGTAGTTTTTGAGTTATCTTTAATAATGCGTATTTAATTGACTTCAACTAGATTGATGATGATTTCATTTTGTTTATATTGAAGTTGGTTGTACAAATTTTTTAATTTTATGACTTGTGTTAATATAACTTTTTCATTTTTGTGTCAGTTCAGGGTTGTAAGCACCCAATGTAAATTTCACAGTGCGCGAACGACCCGGGTACGAATCCCGCCGGCATCAATAAAATTGTTATATTTTAAGTTTCGATTTAACCATTATCTGGGCGGTGAAGAAAAACTTGTGAAGAAACCTGCATGTCCGAGAAATCGAAGACATGTAAAGCCCGCCAACACACATTGGGGCAACACAGTGGACGCTTCCTTGCCTTAAAACCTTCAGATTCAAGAGAAGGCCCACGAGTGAGACGTAAATAGAATGCAACTTTACTGTACTTTTTTTTTTTTGCAGATGTGTCATAGAACTGCTTTCAACTGGTGATATAGTGATGCTGTCGGTGGACAATAAGGCGTCTGAGTGCAGATCTAAGAGCCGAGGGTTTGTCTGTCTGTCGCTGCACGAAAATTACGAGAGTGAATACCAGGCTTTGTGCGACGATTACACTGCGGATTGTGAAGCGGATACTACAAAATATACGTGAGTGAAAAAATCAGAATCATTAAATAACTCCATACTTACACTGAAACAAACTAGGAGATGAACATCAATGTCTTTCTAATACAGCTAAAAATTAAAAAAATAACTGCGGTTGCTAACTCTTGTCAAGCATGGCCACTATAGCAAAATCCTCTGTAATAGGAAATCTTTGGGGGAACTGTAATGGATTAACCTCATATCGTTCTGTGGGTACTGGAAAAGGCATTGAATACTATAATACACAATAGAATGGCTGTCAACCTTATTTTGTACGAGGATAGGCGTCGCCGGGAGCACACATACAAGCAATTACGTCGTATTATCAGTTAATCACTACTACAAACCCGATTCGCTGTGTTGACAGACGGATTTTAATACATATTGTTACGAGCTTGAGGTTCGTGACAGTAAAAATTGCCGATAGAATTACCTAAATTAACACTTTAATTTTCTTTACACCAATTAAAACTTAAAACACTAATAATTAATCACACTGATTCACTTTATTCCGCTCCGAAGCTTCGCTTGTCTCGCCAAATTCAATACTTCCCCGATCGCACCTTGCAGCGCCTATAAATACTCATTAGTACCGAATTATCCAGGACTTTCAAGTAAATACGTGCACCAATCGACAAAGCGCCGAAGTTCGAGAGTCAGCTTCCAGAAGCTTAGTTCTTCATTTCGACAACAGATGGCGCTGTCGGTTGAAAGATTTAGTGATGTCATTTTCTGTAAAGCTCTCCCCTCGCTCCGGTACCCGACACTAGATGGCGCTAGTGCCTGATGTCAAATAGCGTGCAATTTGGCATTATCTAAATAATTTGCATGCGAAATTTGGAAGCGATTGTAACGTCAAAACACATCTTGTGTTGACATTTATACGTGGGAATTGACGTGTTGGTGACATTTTAGTGGCTACACGGGCTCCGCCCACTCCTCTGTTCTATTATGTACGTATTATAGTATTATATGGGAAAAGGCGATTGTTGGAAATAGTGGTAAAGTTCTCATGGCATTCGGTAGATGGCGTTATAATCTTGTTTTCTTACAATTTCGAAGTAACAAGAAAACTAACATTTTACCTGTGATGGTAAGTGGCTACTGCATACTAGGCATGAGTCCGATACATCAAAACGTAATTAACAACGGTAACAACATAATATAATAATAATAATAATAATCCACAACCATCACACAACGCCATCTAGTCCCAAGCTAAGCAGAGCTTGTGTTATGGGTACTAGACAACTGATGAAACATACTTATATATTTCTAAATACATAAATATTATAGATAAATTACACCCAGACACAGAACAAATGATCGTGCTCATCACACAAACATTTGTCCTGGGTGGGAATCGAACCCACGACCTCCGGCTTAGCAGTCAGGGTCACTAACCACTAGACCAACAGGCCAGTCAGTATATATATATATATATATATATATATATATATATATATATATAATATATCGTATCGACATGCTGCTCAAAGAAAACGGTTTTCACAATAACGCTCAATCGCAGTGAATTCAAACGCAACACAGCTAACGACTAACGTAACTTCTCATAACGTAAAATCGTATCCATTCCGTTACGTGACGAAGCAACGTAATTATTACATTTAATAGATGTTCGTCGCCTCTCTGCCCAACTGATGACGCTGCCAATTGTAAAAACGACACGGAGCGAATATCTGTCGGAATCGGCCGCGTTTGTCATTAGCTGTTTAGTTGTTTGATTGCCAACCTAAATACAAATTACGGAACGATAAGTTATTATTTTAAACTTTATTGTAGCACGGTAAAGTCTAAAGTAAATATTTTACAAAAACTTGACTTACGAGGTGCATTTTTCGGTTTTTCATATTTATATGATAAGTTCATATTGGTTATGTAACGGTTATCATAAAAAACTGGTAACGCCCATGACTACTGCAGACCAAGGACATCAGAATAACAAGTTGTTACCTCTGGGAACTAAGGCCGGTTTTAGAGCTCGACCGACCGTCGGTGCGTACCATCGGTCATGACGATACGTATAACCGATCGTCAGTTTGTAGCGTTCAGAGCTCTCCTGAGCAACTAAACTGGCCGAACTGGTACAGTCACAAACACGTACACGAAATGGACGCGTTTACAAATTGTTTAGTAGCTGCTTACTATGTACGTAAACGTATAAAGAACAGAAGACGTAGATATCACGTAAACCCACAGAAGTTCGGAAACACAGCTGTACAAACTTCTTTCCAGGCCTTTAACTTGACATCACGGTCTTTATGTAACACTTGGCTTTTGTCCCACAGAAGTTCGCGAAGACGGACTTCGGTAATTAGGCGTTCGATGTCGATATATGCCATGTTTGATAAAAATTACTTAAATCACTAACACTATTTAATACCTATAAAATCATACAATATTATTGAAGTTTAGGTTCAATTTTCTTGATGATGATACACGCATCCGTACGGTCGGTGTAGCACTGAACGAGTCAATACGTTTCCATAGCGCGTCGGTCGACCGACGGCATGCATGCGGACGCGCTCGACCTACGGTCCTCGTACGCAATGCGTAGCTATATACGCGTGCGTACGGTCGGTCGAGCACTGTAACGCATTGTCTGTACCTATAATTATACAAATTTTTTATACCCCACAGACCAGAAACAGCAGTGCACACATCTTAACACCTAGTGTTATGTTTTGAGTAGGTTTTCAGCTAATGTGGTTTGAACATACTTTGATATTCAGGTTTACAACGCGAACAAACAACAAACAAATAGTGCATAAATTAAAAAAAATGTTTGTTATTTTGCAATTTCAGACCGAACCCTGGTGAGTCATTCTCCTACCTCAATCCAGAAGAAGGTGCCTGGTACAGAGCGAGATGCCTCAACCCAACCCTGGCTGCATTGATTGACAGTAGCAAGCTGGTCACCCTTACACCAAAGGACAACTTGAAACGGCTATCGGAGAAGTATGCCAACATCCCAGAGTTCTGCTGCCTGTTAGAAGCTGATAAAGTTCAAGTAAGTCAGCTTAGCTTGAGTAGCTAAGCTATATTACATACATTACAGTCTTTGAAAGACCACTGCCATAGCCACTTTTTTATATAGGATAGGATTACAAACGAGCACACAGTCCACCTGATGGTAAGTGGTTGCTGTGGCCCATAGACATCTACATCTATCCTCGATTACGAATCAAAATGCAGATGCATTGTCATCCGTGAGGATTTAGGTGGAATGCCTCGTTTCCAGTAAAAAGGGTCTCCGGTTCTGTACAATCACGTTACGAAACACAGCAGCATTGAGCCACTATTTTACATTGGTATTCTGTGAGAGCGTGGTCCTTCCCCGGTCGAGCCGAAACATTCGTGCTACAATTATATACTACAAATATAACTGCAGCATGGCTCTACCACGTAAAAACTTGTATGTGGTAGAGCCATGCTGCAGCTATATTAGTAGTATAATAATATCCTCCAGTCCGAATTTCGGTCACGGCGGCCAGTCTCAATGGAGACTAGCCATCGCCATAGGACAGGATTATAGTGCCCACGTGTATGCGCAAGCACAGCTGCACTCTCTATTCCGTCACTCTATTACGCTAGAAGTAAAATAAGTAGACCAGCTGCAGGCAGCAGCGTCATAGGTGTAAAATATTGGGTCATCTGTCTGTCAAAAAAAAAGATTTTACGGGCTGATGAAGAAGTGTAGGGTTTGAATGATATATTACTGTAATGATAATATTACTGTAAGAGGGCTTTGTGAATTCTGATCTTCTACATATAATTGATGTGTAAGATGTTGATGTAGGCTGTATCTATGTTATGGGATATGGTTAATAAAACTATGTCCAATCAGTAGAGAGCGTTTATTGTACTAAAATACTCATGAAAAAAATATAATTGCAGTGAACGTGTCGCGCGCGCAGGTGCGATATCAGCATATATCCTAAACTTTTGGAAGTAATAAATTATTGCTCGTATTTGTAATATTGCTTATAACTTCCATAATTAGACATAGTTTATCCAAAAAATATTCAAATCTAAAAAGCTACTTTTGAGATCGATTTTTAATTGGATCGGATTTCTAATTGTTTGTGATATTTGCCTGTTATCAGCTGCGATTTTTACTGGTATTGCGTTTACTTAAAGAAAGAATATACCTTAAATATTGATTTAGCATCATCATCATCATAACCGCCTTTCACAAATCCACTTCTTAACAGAGGCTTTCCTCATGGAACGTTACAAAATACGGGCCAGCCATATACATACAGACTATGAGAGTGAGGCAATAAAGAGTACACCTGTGCTTGCGCATACGCTCATGCACTATAATCCTTTCCTGCGCAGTAGGCTAGTCTGAGACTGGCCGCCGTGACCGAAATTCACTTTGAAGACATTATTATAATTATTAATCTTAGGTGTATATAGGGTTTATTTTATTTCCATCTATCCATTACAGACTATAAAAGTCCACTGCTGCACATAGGCCTCCCTCATAGGTTGCCTTATGGGGGGATTTCGCCAATGTTGCTGTGTTTGGCAAGTGCGTTGACAACTACAAGATTTTATTATTTTGAGCCATCAGTAAGATGTTTCTGCTTGTCTCATGTTACATTTTCCTCCTAACACCTCTTACGACTTCATAATACATAAACATACATAAACACTCACGCCTGTCACCCAGAGGGGTAGGCAGAGACTACAGACTTTCATTTGGCACGATCCTGACACACCTCTCTCGCCTCTTTCACATCCATACACCTCCGCATACATGCTCGTCGGTTAAGGGTACTCCTAATTTGGCCCGTTTTCAATAAATCGCCAATGTGGTCGATAAATTTTCGCCTAGGACGTCCCTTTCCGACTCTGCCATTCATTTCTGCAACATAAATTTTCTTTGTCACTATTTTCTCATTTATTCTTTCCACATGACCAAACAACCGAAGCATTCCTTTCTTAATCCTGGTCACAACATCATCTTGCAAACCACACTCTTCTCTTATCACACAATTTCTTACCCTGTCACTAAGATTCAGCCCTAACACACTCCTTAACGACCGCATTTCTACTGATAGATAGATAGATAGATAAAACGTTTATTTGTATCTCCAATCACACACGTAAATTCAGTGATTAAACAAGATATACAATCAAGATATTACGGAAAAAAAATATACATAAACTTAACTACTGCGTTCATTCTACTTTCGTGCTTCTTCTGCCACACCCAACTTTCACTACGTAAGTAGGGACCAACACAGCATTGTGAATTGCCATACGTGCCTTTTTCGACACATTTTGACTCTTCACAATAGAGTGCAAGACCCCATTTACTCTATTTCCCGCATTCACTCGTCGTTCTATATCCTTATCACATCTCCCATCCCTGCTAAATACGCAGCCCAAATGTACAAACTCATCTACTTGCTCGATCAACTCTTACGACTTCCTTGTATATTGTTCATATGGGGTAGTGGATATTCTTACACCGCCACTACATGTTTATTTGTTTTGGCCTATTTTGTTTATCTGTCTAACTAGTTATTTGTGGTTGAAACAATCAAGGAGCTTGACTACATTTAAAAAATGAAATTTCTTTTAGATGGGAAACAACCTAAAATGCACCATAGTGACAAAGACAACAGAAGTGTGCAAGGTGTCGATAGAGAATGCGGAGACTGGAGCTGTGATCGGTGAGGGCGAGGTGTCCCGGTGGCTGCCCGTGGTGGACTACCCAGCGCCTGCAGCTGCTCCTGTTGCTGCCGGTGAGTTTTTTAAATGCTGTGCAATTCATAGGCCACGGCATCCACTGGCAATCAGGTGGACTGTGTGCTCACTTGTCATCGTTATCTTTATATACAGGCTGTTAGTGTAAACACCGTTATCCTTGAAACCAGTGATTTGGTTTCACTTATAGAACGTAAATTCAATGAATTTAAAAAACGCTATTTTCTTTCATAAAATTTAAAAAGTTTCTGTCCGGCAACATCCGTAAATTCATGGATACCATATGCGCCCCAGTGACGTAATCACTGTAAAGATCACCGCCCGCGCTAGCTACGTACACAACACTCCAATAAAAACACAATAGGTATACATAACCTGTGATGTAACTTTTCCTTCATATTTTCATCATGGCTTAGGACATGCAAAAATTGAGGAATTAAGGAAAAATTGAGATTTTACTTTAAAAAAAGTTGTTATTTTTCATTGAATTTACGTTCTATAAGTGAAAACAAACCACTGGTTTCAAGGATAACGGTGTATACACTAACAACCTGTATAATATAAATTAAATGAAAAATAAACATCATTACGTGGTAGAGCCATGCTGCAGTTATATTAGTAGTATAGTTGTAGCACGAATGGGTTGGCTCAACCGGGGAAGGACCACGCTCTCACAGAATACCAGCTTGAAATAGTAGCTTAATGCTGTTGTATTTCGTATGGTGAGTGTAGAGAACCGGAGACCCTTTTTACTGGAAATGAGGCATTCCATCTCAGTCCTCACAGACGACAACGCATCTGCATTTTGATTTGTAATGGAAGATAGATGTAGATGTCTATGGGCCACAGCAACCACTTACCATCAGGTGGACTGTGTGCTCGTTTGTCAGCCTATTCTATAAAAAAAAAACAATTAAATGTGTCACTATTTATTTATATTTAAAACTAGCGATCAGTTTGCACGGGAGATTTTTCAGTTCTCGACACGAGCGCCACCTACCAAGTCCAATTGTGTATCTTCACCATCCAGGGACAAACTCTACAACTACTAACATAGAAAAAATTTCATCAAAATTAGTCCAACCATTCTCAAGTGATGATCTTTCACATTCGGCACTTGATTTTTATTTATATGGATATTGTATAGTCATTATTTAATATTGTAATAGAATTTGCTTTCCTCTTTTTTTTCTTTCTTTTTTTGATCTTTGAGTGTCCTAAAATTTTTTTCTCTCTCTACGATATCCTGCCCAATTACATCCCTCGTCCAGTAAATTTCCAATTTTTGCTGACCCTAGTGTATACTCCCTACGTAAATATTTTATTTGCTTTTATTTGTACTAATAATATTAAACTGTAAAATTACTTAACAACTTTGGTGATGGTATTTTGAATATGTGACATCTTTTGTTGTAGATTGTGAACCCACACATTAAACTGAGAACTCTTAATTTAACTATTATTAACTTGTCACTTCCATGACTGACTTGACACTGGCAGAATTCTATCAAGAGAAGCCATAATTTAAAAGAAAAAGAAGAAGATAGTTATTATTCAATATTTTTAAGATTAGATTTCCGACATGCTTACCTTTTTCCTTAAACTATTACCACTAATGTTTTGTTTATTTTGCATTCATATTTGATACAGTTATTTTTAGGTACCTACTTTAATCGATATGCATAAAAATATTGTACTTTGAATATCTTCGCGGTAGGACATCGTTGAGCTTTATATCATATATAGCTGATATCTAAGTAATACCTATGATCCACGCAATAAATTATTTTGCTATATAATTCCGGTGTGCGTGTGTCCATAATACTCCTAAACCGCTTGACTAATTTTGATGAAATTTTCAAGTAGAGTACTTATGGGGTCACTTGGGTGGTTTTTTTAATAGAACCGGGGGCAAACGAGCATGCGGCTCACCTGATGTTAAGTGACTACCGCCGCCCATGATCAACCGCAACACCAGGAGAATTGCAGGTGCGTTGCCGGCCCTTTAGAAAGGAGTAAGCTCTTTTCTTGAAGGTCCCCCGGTCGTATCGGTCCGAAAAAATCGCCGGTGGTAAACTATTCCGCAGAGAGGTCGTACGCGGAAGAAAACTTGTGAAACGTACAGTGGTGGACTGCCAAGCATCCAGATGGTGTGGATGGTATCGGGATGTTCTAAAAAAGTTCGATTCTAAAAAAGTTCTCAGCTAGAGTTTGACCCGGTAGGTGGCGCTGTTTTTGTGATCTAGAAATCACTTGCGAAGCCGTGGGTGGATTGTTACTACTATAAAAAAAACGGGCCTTCGTATCCGATCTGCTTACAGGTGAACTATGTTCTCGTATGCCACTTTTAATTATATATAAAAAAACGTAGGTCCAACAATTCCTGAGGTGCCACGTCCAGATGTAGAGAACAATAGCAAAGTTCTGCTGGTGGAGATGACCGAGCTGAAGCGTGCTTTCGTACGCAGAGCCGATACAGCTTCACAGAGGAAATACGACTCGGTGCTACATGGGGTGGCTCTGTACGGACAGGAGGGTGAGTTGATGTTTGCTTACTGATACAGATGTAAATGGTTTCATTAAAACTCGTTTCTTGGGTGAGCTAATCATTTTTATTATTACATAATCATTTAAGATTAATGGTAATGACTAGGGCCCGGATTAATATGTATATATAATATCAAAATATGTACATTTAATATGGACTTAAAATCCTAAAATATGGAAAAAATATGTGTAATAAAAGATAACGACATTGTACATTAAAACGATTTCCTATTAAGAAAAAACAAAAAAAATACGATTTTACTTAGCTTAGGTTCATTATTATTTAAATTACAGTATATAATTACGTGTTTCCTTAAATTTTCTGTTTGGACGAAATAATGCTTTATTCTAGCTGAATGATTTTTCATCATAGGATGTGATTGGAGCTTATTTAAATTTGCATAATTCTGCAAGTGAGTAGGGCACATCTATGGTGCCTTCTAATGTTCCACACAGCATGCTGTTGATTTTCTTTAGGATCCTTTCCTAAAGAAAATCAACAGCATGCTGTGTGGAAATCCTTTGTTTTTTTTTCAGTACATAGAGTAATTTTTGCCTCGCTACTTCAGCAACGGGACCTTCTGATTCTAAAAATATTTTCGATAGTCATCAAATTATCATTTAGAGAAGTGGAAGAATTTTCGAGTGCCTTTATATGGTATGATAAAAAGCAATAATGAGTGTTTATGTACATAAAACAAATAGTTACGTAGGGTAATCTTGGAGAAGTTCTTTTGAGATTGAAATATCAGCAGCTTTATTCTCCAATTCAAAGATAATCATTTTGATTTCAGTGTAATACTGGGCATAGTATTCATTTGCTCTCAGCTAAGTTCCCCAGCGGTTCAGCACTGGCTCTAGCGGTAAAGAAATGTCGGGATACCAACTCTTTAAATTTTAAGATCCTGCTTGCTGCTTTCAAAAACTTTTTCTTTACGTTTCATACTAAACTGTCAGCCTTTTTAAACTGAGACCTTATTCATTCAGCAAATCTATTCATACCATGAGCCAAGCACTTCATATGAATAATTTTTGGATACAAAACTTGTAGGGAATCTACAGCTTTTACCATACAAGGAGCAGCATCACTAAGTAGCAAGACAACTTGGTCATGTTTAACTCCATAAGGCCACAAAACTCTCATTGCATCATTAAAAAGCTTTACTGACGTTTGGTGGTTGCATTAAAGAAGTTCTTCACACGCCAATAAAAAGGATTTGCTGGCATTTTCGTCATCTAAAACTAATTTTTAGTCATTTCACATACCTTCTCATCAACCTAACATAAAATAATGAAGATATGGATAAATTTATTTAATTTCTTGTGGAATATGGATTTATACTTGAAATATGGAAAAATATGGAAAATAGAAATTGCATTTTCTTGATCAAAATATCATAATATATGTAGAAAACATATTCAAGAACAAAAACCATTTCAATTAAAAATATGGATTTACATATTAATCCGGGCCCTAGTAATGACCGTGGTAGCTTAGATGGTTAGCGCTCGCTGTAAATTTCACAACACGTGCGCAAACCGGGTTCGATCCCCGCCGGCACCTATGAAATTGTTAATTGCATTTTTAAGTGCTGATTTACCACGTGCTCGGCGGTGAAGGAAAACATCGTGAGGAAACCTGCATGTTTGAGAAATAGGAAAAAAAATATTTCCAAGACGTGTGAAGTTCGCCAACACGCATTGAGGCAGTGCGGCGGACACTTCCTTACCCTAAATCCCTCTCAGAAATGAGGGGAGGCCTGTGCCCAGCAGTGGGACGTATATAGGCCGTAACTTTACTTTTACTTTTTAAAGACTAATATACACACATTAAAACCTTTTACTAGCATCATAAACGGAGCGGGATATCAGTTTAAACTTATAGCGCTTTTGTTTTACATGTATTTTCCCATAGACAATTTAGTTTATGGTTATTTTTTTTATCTTTTATACAAATTCAGATTTTTTTTGTTTACGAACCTTGTCTGCGTTGAGCTACAAATATTACCGTAAAAAATATGTAAATTGGCCTACGGGTTACGGAGGAAATAGATTTCAAAGAATCGTTTTCTTGCGTTATGGGAGCTCCAATTAAAGGTTATACAAATTCACCTATTGTTGCGGAGAGAGAGAATTAAAAAATGGCAAAGCTTGTGGCCTTCGATCCCGGACTGTAAAGGGATGCTGGTTAAGAGAAAGGGCGTTCGTTAAAATGAATTGCACGCCTACCTTATCACCGCCGTCCTCGCAGATCTTCCACGCTCCGGAGACAGGTTTTGCCAAATCGTAGATGAGCTAATGCTTCTTCCTTTCTTTTGCGGACACAAAACTTCTCCTTCGATTACTGATTGACTCGTGCGACAGTTCTCAGCGTATATATATATATATATGTATATATATATATATATATATATATATATATATATATATATATATATATATATATATATATATATATATATATATATATATATATTAGGCGTGCGGTTGAGGGGGAATCGAACGCCCGAAATATGAATTTAAAGGAGGGTAAATTTAGAAAAAATGCATTATATAAAATAAACTAGATGGCGCCAACACCTATCATACCACTAGATGGCATTAATACATTTATTTACATATCTATTGCCGACAGTATGTTTAGAACTGTTGGTCTTTATAGAAAACGAGTACATAAAGCACTTTTTCTTAAAGCACTTCGTCCTGGCCGCGTCCTGGTTCACAGCTCCTATACATAGGTCTCGTAAGATTTGGCTTAATTGTAACGATAGGCAGATGGACGACCGCAGTACTAAAAGTGAGCACTTTATGTAGCTGCTAATGAGGGTATCAGCTGTCGCTAATTGGGACTATCATCATCATCATTACAGCTCTTCACAAGCCCACTGCTGAACATAGACTTCCCCCAAGGAATGCCATAAAGCGCGGTCCTGAGCCACCTGCATCCATCGACTTCCTGCATGTCTTACCAAGTCACCACTTCATCTAGTGGGGCGTTGCACTACGCTACGTCTACCGGTACGGGGCTGCCACTCGAGAATCTTTTTTCCTGTCGGTTGTCGGTTCTCCGAGCTATATGATCGGTCTATTGCCACTTCAGCTTACTAACCCGTTGGGCTATGTGTAATTCATACTAAGGTGAACTCATTTGCTACGCAAGTGCTCACACCATATCATCTTCATTAAAAAGTTGCCATTAAATTATAAGTTTTATCTGTTTTAGTATCGGTATATATGTTACAGTTAGAATGCGCTATGCGTTAATGTGCATATAGTAGTTAGATAATCTGTAGATTATCGGGTGATCCATTATGGGCATTTTACCTAGTTAATCTGCAATATTAACGGATGCTTCACAGGTGATTCGCGGGAGAGAGAGAGAGAGCTGACTGTATTCCTTTTACTTCGATTATTATATTTTATGAATGATTGTTGTTTTTACCGTCAGACTGGTTTTATTTTTCTTGATGTTCTGGAAGTAAATTTTTAAATTCCTTTATTAATTTCAATGCTACTTTACATACTTATTAGTTTTTGTAATTAAAAAATTAAAAATTCTTTCAATAATATATTTTATATCACTATCTACTGTGCAAATGTTCTTAGTGCCTTAGTCGTTATTCTGCAGATTACCCAGGAAGTAGTTGTTATTATGCAAATGACCTAGGAAGTCTGCGAATAAACTAGTTAAACTAAGAACCGAATCATTTTCCACATTTTAACTGATTCAGCCAGGTAATCTTCATGCACTCTAACTGATTTACGCACTTTAGCATTAATATGTGATAATATTCTTTAATTTTACACACATTTTTAACCTAAAAAAAGTTTCTCCTAAAGTATTTTCTTAAAAGACGAAGTTTGTGTTCCTATAGCTCGGTTTATCCATTTCTAATCTTGTTAATATAATATAAAATATAACTAATATTTTAAAAAGAAATATTAATGTACACTATTTTCTAATAATTTTCAAGGTTTTACCATGAAATCTGTCAAACAAATATTACACCTTAATTACAAGGTGGTTCTGTCTTGGTGGTAGAGAAAATTGTGAAAGCCATCATTAACAGAACTTTAAATATTTTCTAGCTACACCAATGAAGGAGCCACCGCAGAAAGGTCAAGTTGTGGTCGCCAAGTTTGTAGATGGCATGCATTACAGAGCTCTCTGTAAGCGAACCAACGTTAAGCAGAACAAGTATCTATTGGAGTACATTGAATTTGGTAAGCATTGAACCGCCCCAGCTTCGCCTGAGTAACTGAGTAGGATCTACTAATGTGGCGCTATTTAGATTTAAAATAATCATCAAAGACCATTTATTTAATCACTTTTTTTTTGATTTCTCGAAATTTTACAATTGGTAGAGCGATGTTGCAGCTATATTATGATTGTAGCACGAATAGGTCAGCTCGATCAGGGAAGAACCACGCACTCACAGAATACCAGCGGAATATATCAGCTTAATGTTACTGTGTTTTGTGTAGAGAACCGAGGCATTCCATCTTAATCATCAGGGGTGAAAATGCAACTGCATTTTGATTCTTAATCGAGATTAAATGTAGATGTCTATGGGCTACAGCATCCACTTACCATCAGTTGGACTGTGTGCTTGTTTGTCACCCAAATTCTGTAAAAAAAAAATACCTCCCAAATTTTTCTGATAAATTATGTGGTCTCTAGATCATTTCTGGTATTGCTCTGTTTCTGTTACAATCAGTTTAACCATTCTTATAATTAGCACGGACACACAGACAGACAAAACAATTGTGCATGTAATTGTACACACATACAAAGTGAAACTTCTTTACGACATATCATAGTTCTTTTATTTTGTATTTTACATAAGTAGGTTAATTAACAGTATACTCATGCAGCTCTTGCGATAAAATGTTACAAGAAAATGTGACTTTTTAAAATTTTCTTCTCTATCTATAAAGATATTTCGCTTCAAAAGAACTTTACTTTTACTTCAAAAATTTAAAAATAGTTATTCATGTCTTAATGGCATGTAAATAAACCTCAAAAACGCTCGCCCCAATAAAATTTATTCAGTTTGATATTGCAGAAACACTTCAATTTTATATAGTAACAATTAAATTAATTCATTCTTAATTACAGGTAATATAGAAATAGCCACACTAGAGAACATCTACCCTTGTCCTGCTGAATTCAATTTGTCAGCTCATCCCGCTGAAGCTTCTATGGTGAGTCTGCAGGGCGGTGCCACCGTACTAACTGATGCGGCCACTCAATATATTGAGAAGTTAAAGGATTCTGCCACCGAGTTGCTGCTGGTAAGATATTTAAAACATAAAAGTTATCATCCTCCCCATTTTCCCTTTAGGACTTAAGATATTAAATCGTAATTAAGAAGTATGTATTGTTAATATTATCACTGAAAGGTTGTATCTTTAATCATATACTTTTTTTTTTATTTTGCCACACCATTATATTTTATTACAGTATATTAGGCCAGTTTACTGGTTTATGTAAAGTGAAGTTACATCCTATATATAACGTCCCACTATTGAGCTATGTATACGTCATTCCTAAAAAGGTTTGGGCAAAAAAGTGTCCACGGCGTTGCCCAATTGCTTGTTGTTGGACTTCACGTGCTCCGAATATTTTTTTGGTTCTTAGACGTGCTTTTTTTTTTCAAATCAAACCCAGGGGTTTTGGGTTTGATTTGAAAAAAAAAGCGGCTTGATTGATTGCTGTGCAATATACGGCTAGCACTTAGTGCCGTGATAGCTCAGATGATTAGCGCTCGCTGTAAATTTCACAATACGCGAACAAACCGGGCTTAGGGCCCGCCGGCACCAAAGAAATTGTTAATTGCAATTTTATGTGCTGTTTTACCACGAACTCGGCGGTAAAGGAAAACATCGTGATCAGGAAACCGGCATATCTAAGAAATAAGAAAAAAAAATAATTTCGAAGACATATGAAGTTTGTCAACAAGCATCAATGGACATTTCCTTGCCCTAAAACACAGAAAAACATGATTCCGTAAAATTTTCTCGATAGAAAAAAAATCCAAAGTTACCTCCATAATAAACAATAAACCGCTGTTATTCATAAAATACTTTAAATAAGATCATGAAACTTTGCATACTAACTGAACTAACTATAAAGCAGGGCTTATGTTTTTTTTTAAATTACCATTATTTTCACTGTAAAAAGAAATTACCTGAACTGTCGGTGTCCTGAAGATTGCCGCACGGTTCCAAGCTTCAGGACCATTCCAAGTCCAGTTGTGAATAAAATATAATTTATAATATATTTTATTCACAACTCGACTTAGATTTTTATAATGTTAGAAGCTGACCTGACTATAATATTTATTGGAATAAAATTAATTTTTAAATATTAAGTTGAAGTTAGCCTTCGTTATCTATGACATCGGGACGTTAAACACCTCAGTCCCCCTCCCCCATGACTCTGGGCTCTGGAAAGTGCCTGAAACGTTGGAAATTTAAAATGTTAAAATTGAAGGCGATAAAATCCGTTAAATTACTTCTATCCCATGTGTGGTATTCACGCAAATAATAAGAAATTATAATAATATGTTTGAGTTAAAATTATGTGACCCCGATAACAGGCGGTATTATACCATACATTTAAGGGGATATAGTAAGTCAGCTCAAATTCTAATTTCGCCCCCACTTCACCGCGCGTCGTATGCTATGTACCGACATGTTTGTAATCACTAATACTGTAAGTAGATAGGTCGTTATACACTTATTTCATTAGGTTTATCATATTTATGCCTGTTTCTTAACGCCAAGCCAGTCGCTTCTTATTTTTATTACGGTTATTTCCCATTTTAATTTTACCGTCGTGCTGTTGCGTAATGTGTATTCTGGTCGTAAGCGACACAACCTCCCCCTTCAAAGGCCGAAGCGATACTGACCTGGCGGCAGGAATCACGCTTCAAGAGGCCGATAGTTTAGGTAATTTCTTTTTACAGTGAAAATAATGGTATTTAAAAAAAAGTAAATAACATAAGCACTGCTTTATAGTTAGTTCAGTTAGTATGCAAAGTTTCATCATCTTATTTAAAGTATTTTATGAATAACAGCGGTTTATTGTTTATTTTGGAGGTAACTTTGAATTTATTTTCTATCGAGAAAATTTTACGGAATCGTGTTTTCGTCTAACATAATCCTTAACATTAATACTCAACTTTACCATATATTTATTTCAAAATTAATGCTGCAATATTTTCGGCATAACGGAGGATCTTGCTAAGCCATTTGAGGTTATATTTCCCCTTAAGTAACAGATTAATGTATGAAAGATATTCTGCATAAAGCACAAGACCATAGTATTTTTCATATTCCACAGACAATTTGCAGCGGTTCAAAAACTGCCCCCAGTGGCGCAGAAGTGAAACTAACTGTTGCAGATACAAAAGAATCTGTTAACGGTAAAATAGAAGAACTCTGTACACCGGATTGGAAGAAACTTGAAAAGAGTGGTGGCGATGTAGTTGGTAAGTATGAAATGTCATACTTTTTTTATAGAGTAGGGGTAACAAATAAGTATACAGTCCATCTGATTGTAAGTGGATGCTGTGACCTATAGACATCTACATCTATCCTACATGAACCGATGAGGATACCTGGGGACTGAAATATCTCGCAATAACGACTGTTGCTTAACACGAGAATTTTCGACGCTCGACGACGATCTCTTCTCCGCTACATGCGTTTTTGTCTATATTGAAATGACCATGCGACATTCGTTGAACTAAAAGTTAGTTTATTTGAAATGTTTTTGATTATTATCAGGAACTAAAGAATCTTAAAGCAAATGTAGCCAATGAATTGTTGTCTTAATGGGGATTCTCAGTTTCAATTTAAAATCGTACAGTGATTTGGTATTGACGTATAAATACGTAAGCGCGCGTAACCAATCACCGTGTTTTTGGGGAGTAAGCTGGTGAACGCGTAACGAAAGCATTACGAAGAGGCGAAGGTAGTTGAGTGGTGGATATAAAAGGTTGAAAAAAATAGCATATTTGTTCACCTAGCCTTCAGTACCGCCAATCTGTTTTCGTTGCAAGCACCTAGTGTCGTGATGCGAGGCTCGCAGCTGTTGTTAAGCGCGAGGTCGCAAGCCTGATGAACGATCCGACGCGGCGTGACAGCGGCGCTGTCTTTCAGCAGAAATAATTAACGGGCCGCAATTTGTAATGAGTTTAGGAAACCCCGCCTTTTTAACCAACTTTAAAAAGGGAGAGGTTCTCAAATCCAGTGTGCGTTCTCTTTTTATTATGCGATTTTAGTAATTATTTTTTATTTAAATAGGATTTACCTCAAGGTTTATCCCATTGAAATTTGAAGAAAAAAGTCCGCACTCGGGTGGAAAGGAGGTGAAAAGGTTTCTTATTGGACCATTCTTATCTTCGCAGATAAAGAACCGATTTTAATGACACTTCTTAAATAAGTATTATTAAGTTGTATTACAATTATATGGGACCATATAAATTATGAGAAAAAAATTCCACACCTAAGAGTTGTAAATAACTTCTTTCTAAACAATTTGAAGTATGTCTGTTTATTATTTGTTGTTAGTTATTTTATTTTTATTTTACATTATATTTGTATTTTTTAAGTTATAATTATCAAATCTTTCCGAACAGACCTGCGGATTGCTCTTGTCTCATTATATTAATAATAGTTTGGAAGTGGACTTTGACATGAAAAAATTGTTGCGATATCACAGCCTAAGAAGAACATACAGTCAGTCATCGCGTTTGATGTTGTCAGAAAAGCCTATATAAACAATAAATTGCTAGGGTTCTCCGAACGGGAAATAATTTAAAAAAAAACCTGTTTTTATTTTATTTCACGTTTAAACGAATTCTTGTAAATGTAGAAACTGATGAAACTTTAATTCTTTATATTTAAATGAGGACGACACACAGTTTTTACCGCACACGTAGTGTGAACCACTTTAATTTATATGCGTGACAGGACAACCCTAGCTTCCCTCCACCCGCTCCGCAAGACTGTCCCGTCTAGACGCCTTCGGTGACCGGCTGTTAATAGTAGTTAGGCTGTAGCGATATTGTGTATTAAATTGCAGGCATTTAATACACGATATCGCTACAGCATCGCTATATCGCTACATGTCAATCTCGAGATAACGTGCCTTACGGCGGCACCTTGAGATAAAGTCGTCATTTGTTTGTGTGTGTGTGTGTGTGTGTGTGTGTGTGTGTGTGTGTGTGTGTATGCGCTGCATATAATATTATAATACACAATAGAATGGCTGTCAACCTTATTTTGTAGGAGGATTGGCGTCGCCGGGAGCACATATACAAAGCAATTACGTCGTATTGTCAGTTATCACTACTACAAACACATTTTAGGCTTTTGATTAATGTTTTTGACACATAAATAAAACTTTATTTTTGTTTCTAATATTCACAAGATATAAATAGTTTCGACTTACTGGTTGTAGAATGTCTCCTTCATTTAAATTCCATTTCCCACTGTTCTTTCGACACGTAATTATTACACAATTTGCCATTTTTTAAATAATTGGTATGCAGCGACGCTTGACACTAAAATTGGAAACTATTGATTGTGTTGACATTTATAAGCATAGAATACTATAATACATACGTAATAGAACGGGAGAGTGGGCGGAGCCCGTGTAGCCACTATCATGTCAATTCACACCTATAAATGTGTAAATATTAGAAACAAAAGTAAAGAAATATTGATGTGTCAAAAACATTAATCAAAAGTCTAAAATGTGTAAATTCGCTCAGTCTGTCAACACAGCAAATCGGATTTGTAGTGGTGATAACTGATAATACGACGTAATTGCTTGAATGTGTGCTCCCGTACAAAATGATTCTCGTACAAAATAAGGTTTACAAAATAAGGTTGACAGCCATTCTATTGTGTATTATAGTATTGTATGTTAATACGTGTGAATTGACATGTTAGTGGCTACTCGGGCTCCGCCCACTAACCCGTTCTATTATGTATGTATTAAGTATTCTATGATGCGCTGGCTCAAATTGCCGTCAAAATCTTTCAAAAACTTCGCAATGTCACGCATCAATTATTTCGAAAACATGTGAAGTTCGCCATAACGCATTGTGGCAGCGCGGTGGACCCTTACCCTAAAACCCTCTCAAAAATGAGAGGTGACCCATGCCCAGCCGTGGTACCACAAATATAGGCTGTAACTAACGTTTTTATGTTCGTAAAAAATATGCCACACATGAATTACCCAATTTAATTCTTAATCGAATGGATTCTTAAAAACCTATATGATATTAATTAAGAAAATCAATTATAATTTTATCGTCAGAAAAAAGCTTTGACGTTAGAGTTCTTGTTCAACTTTACAATTTTCATTTTTGTTTCAGAAACCGCAACATTGATGTACAGTGACCTTACATTTTTGAAGCTACCGGAAACAGGCTGCGAGATAGAGGTTATGGACATAAGTTCGCTAGAGGGCGCCATGGTGTCCGGATACATGAAAGGAGAGCCCCTAGCTAAGAAGATCCTGGAAGATCTACCAATACAAGTGAGCTAATCTATTTTATTATTTTTTTATTAACTCGCTTCTCTGTATGTCTGTCTGGCCCCCATTTAGTAATTAATTTTAAAATAAATTGGCAATGAGCTGTAAATTTGGAATTTTTAACGTAACTCAGGATTAGAAGATTTAAAAATACGAAAACATGCTATGTTATGTTATTTAATTTCAATGAGTTTGTAATTATAATGACTACTTTGAGGAGGAAGATATCCGCAGTAGAACCAGAGTAACCGACATAGCCCAATGGATTAGTAAGCTGAAGTGGCAATGGGCCGGGCCATATAGCTCGAAGAACCGACAATCGACGTGGAAGGAAGGTTCTTGAGTGGCAGCGTTGTACTGGTAGACGAAATATAATGCGTCCCCCCACTAGATGGAGTGACGACCTGGTAAGACATGCAGTCGATGGATGCATTTGGCTCAAGACCATGCTTTGTGGCATTGCTTGGGGGAGGCCTATGTTCAGCAGTGGACTTGTGAAGGGCTGTAATGATGATGACTACTTCAGAACAACAGAAATTTAAGTACTTTTTTAGTATTTATTATAAAACAAGAGGATTGAAGCTTGTATCATTTGAAAGTTATTGTAAAGGTAAGTTAAAATAAACTGATCACTATTACAGTCTGCTCTTATGAGAGAAAAGTTGTGGAACCTCTCATTGGCAATATATCTAGATCAAAAAATTTAACGAATCTTGACCACAGTTAAAATAAACCCATGACTTGGCATAAGGCGCTTCTTTCGAAGCTTCCTTCCTCTAGGCTTCCTGAGAAATTGTGCAAGTGGATTGATTATCAGTTTCCTAGCCGATCAAAGCATGAAGTCGTCACCTACGCTTTTTCTTCTGCATATCAATGATATGTTGCGAAATTGTAATATTAATTGCTATGCGGACCACAGCTCTGGTGATGCTTTATACACCGGCCGTGCTGATCCCTCAGGATCATGCCATCAAGTACAGTAAAAAACTTGTTTCTGAAGTCGAGACTTTGTTAAGCAAGTCAATATAAGTAAATCTTGGGGATGAAAAATCTATTCCAGTTTAACCCTTTGAAGACACAAGTTTGCGCGTTTACTACTAAAAAGAACCTCTTTGTCGTATCTCTTCAATTTCCGGGCACTCCCCTCGAAATCCTCGGATTCTACGTATTAAATGACACACAGTTCCGTGGTCACTTGGAAGAAAAGACAAAATTGGCCTTTTATAGGCTTTGGCGTGCTCAATAGAGCGGGACAGTATTGGCCTGCAACTTTACAAGGTGCAGTTTCGGCCGCCAGCTCCTTCCATTTGACCGCATCTAGCACAGAACGGTTGGAATCATCGACAATTGAGTCCTCTCCGATCGGCTAATTCACTGGCGCTGCGATGGGATGTTGCATCTTCATGTTGTATTTTCTATCGCACCTACCACGGGAAGTGCTCTGAGGAATTTTTCGGAATAATTCTAGCCGCCAAGTTTCACGAACGCATATCGAGACAAAACTTACGACACCATCCCCACCATCTGGATGCTTGGCGGTCCACCACTATGCGTTTCACAAGTTTTCTTCCTCGCGCGATCTCTTTGTGGAATCGTTACCACCGTCGATTTTTCCGAACCGATAGGACTTGGGGACTTTCAAGAAAAGAGCTTACTCTTTTCTAAAAGGCCGGCAACGCGGCGGCGGTAGTTACTTACCTTAAGATGATCCGCGTGCTCGTTTGTCCCCACCTCTGTATAAAAAAAGACTGATGTCGGGTTAATAGCTCGAGGTCTCTTCATTCAACTTAATCATCATCAGCCCATTAAAATCCTCAATTGCAGGACATGACCTCTTTCATTGCCTAAAGGATATGTCATCATCGCAACACTTGCCAGGCAGATTGAGGATCACAGTGCCAGTCGTGATATAGAGTAACGAGTGAACACAGGGCAAAGAGTAAATTGGGGCTTTTCACTCTGTTGCGGGAAGTCAGAACATGTCACAAAATGCAACTATGGCAATTCACAATACTGTGTTAATCCACACCCAACATTCACCATCATATATCTTAATGTATGGTAGTGAATGTTGAGTTTAGCAGAAGTACGAATAAATGCTATAGAAGTGCAATCATTAAAGAGTATTTTAGGGCTGAATCTGAATTACAGCGTGAGAAATTATGTGAAAAGAGAAAGGTGTAGTTTGCAAGATGATGTTGTGATCAGAATTAAGAAAGGAATGCTCCGGTTGTATGGTCACATAGAAAGAATGAACCAGGAGAGCAAAGCAGATCTATGTTGCAGAAGTGAACGGCAGAGTCGGGTAAGGACGCCCTAACTAAATTTTATCGACCAAATTGGCGATATACTAAAGATGGGCCAGATGAAGGAGTACCGTTAACCATCAAGTACGTATGCATAGATCATGCTAACTGGAAGTCTGTAGTCTCTGCCTACCACTCTGGGTGACAGGCGTGAGTTTTTTTGTGTATTTATTTATATACCATATTTGCCTCTCCATTAGGACATGGGGGAAATGGGGAGGTGGATATTTTTCTCCCTCACCACATGGTAACAATACATGGATCGGTATTATAATATAATTTCAAAATAATCAATTGTCAATTATTTTGTTTTGTTATATAGATGGAGGCCTACTGCAACAGCGATATTGGCCGTGAACCATATCTGCCCAAGTTCGAGGAGTTGTGCGTTGCTCAGTGTCCACCTTGTAAGTATTATAATTTACTAATAATAATGAAAATGCCTCGTTGGTCTAGTGGTTGTAGTAGTGCGACTGCTGATCATGAGGTACTGGGTTCGAATCCCGGGTCGGGCCAAAACATCAATTATTGAGTTTTTCTGTCAAGAAATTCTCAGTAGCTGCCTGGGAGTCAGAAAGTTGGTAGTGTCTCACCCCCGTGCCTCGGAAAGCACGTAAAACCGTTGGTCCTGCACCTGATCTCTCTCCGGTCGTGTCGGTGTACCGTCCCATCGGATTATGAGAGTAAGGGAATAGAGAGTGCACCTGTGCTTGCGCATACACTTGTGCACTATAATCCTGTCCTGTTGCGATGGCTAGTCTCCATTGAGGCAGGCCGCCGTGGCCGAAATTCGGTCTGGAGGACATTATTATTATTATTGTAATAATTTATATACTGGAAAATGAATGAAGCTACTCATCGAAATATAGTCAATAATAGTTCACAGCTGAACGTAGGGTCTGCTCATAACGTCGGTCAACACATTTGCATAAATACGCGTACTACGTATAATTCTTCATTGGTATATTGCCATAGTTGCGACGCTTGGCGAGCGGGTTGGCAAACGCAGTTTTTTTGTCGTACAGTTGTTGTTATCAGGAAGATGCTGCTGCCCATCTCCTGTCCGTCTCCCTCTGTCGCCTTTTACGACACCCACGGGAAGATATGGGGTAGTGGATATTCTTAACCGCCACTACATAAGCTGTAGGCATGGGCGTTTTTGGATTTGAACGCAAACCGATATTTATCCGATTTCAGATTTCAAAATCGATTTCAAAATCCGTTTTTAAAAATCCGATTTCAGTATCGCTTAGCCACGCCAATGCGTTTGCGTACTTAGATTTCGTTTTATAAGTTAACAAAACGACAAACGCAAATCTAACTACGCTAAATAAATTGAAGCGTGAGATCGTTTTAAATGAGCTCCTAATTTACCCGTTGTTGATATATACGATATGTTTTGACTGCAATATTTACAGTTTACACACTGCAACTCCAAGAGAGTTTTCTTTTTTGTTAAAATGAGTCCATACCTCACTGGGTTTACGTGAAATCTGAATCCGAATGAAAATCAATACAGTTCTCGTCTAATCAATTAAAAAGTCTAAACAAAAAAACCTTAATAGACAAAATTAAAAATATTTAAATGTTATATAACTTACTCACTTAAAACATACGCTCACACACAATTCACTCCTAATTTTTAAATATTTTTATAAACTTTTTTTTTCATATATTTACTAAACAAAAAGGTATTAAGGCAATAAATATCAGTAAATAATATAATACAATACACTGTTACGACTGACCGGCATGGGAGCAGTTGTCAGTTGTCACCAGGATTAAATTTACATCTAAAGTCTAAAACATAACAACATGAAAACAAAAAATTATTTTAAGTAAGCAAACACTTAACTAAAAACAAAAATATATCATCACACAATCTCGCAAATATAGCCTTAAACGACTTAACAATAAGACAGATATTGATCGCACACTGAACCAAAAATTCATCAACGCATAATCTCGCAAAGCCAATATAGACTTTACGTACTAAGCAGTAAGGATAATATTGATCCCATATCTCAATGTGTAATAGATTTCGATATTCCAAAGCCGACAAACCGAAATCTGAATCGCAAACTTCACGTCATCGAGAGAGCTACTGAAAAAACGGATTTGGATTTCTACGCAACAGTTTGCGTTTAAGTTTGGATATTGTCGATTTTGTTTTCGATTTGGATTGGTTTGATTGTAAAGATCGTAAGAGTTTAGCTAGTTAGGTTGGTTTTTGAAATCGGATTTTCTAGTTTGAGCAATCTATACGAATCGATTTGTGTTTGAAATCGGATTTTAGATTCGTTTTGATATATCCGACTCATGCCTAATAAGCTGAAGTAGCAATGGGCTGGCCATATAGCTCGAAGAACCGATAACTGATGGGGAAGAAAGGTTCTCGAGTGACAGCCTCGTACCGGTAGGCGTAGTGTAGGGCGACCCCCCACTAGATGGAGTGACGACATGGTAAGACATGCAGGAAGTCGATGGATGCAGGTGACTCAGGACCGTGCTTTGTGGCATACCTTGGGAGGCCTATGTTCAGCAGTGGACTTGTGAAGGAATGTAATAATGACAATGATGATCGTACTACGTAACTTAAAAACTATATCGTATACAAGGTGTTAGGCAATCTGGTTCTTCATTATCTTGTTAATAAAAGTTCACAGCTGAACGTAGGGTCTGGTCATAATGTCGGTCAACACACATTTGCATGAATACGCGTACTACTATGTAACTTAGCAAATTGTCGTACTACATATTCGCAAATTTTAACTGTATAAAATAAGGTTGACAAACAAGCGCACAGTCCACCTAATGGTAAGTGGTTGTTGTGGCCTATAAACATCTGCATCTATCATCAATTAAAAATTAAAATGCAGAAGCGTTGTCACTCCTGAGGACTAAGATGGAATTCCTCCTTCGTAGTAAGAAGTATCTCCGGTTCTCTACACTCACACGTAGGTATTCTGTGAGGGTGTGGTCCTTCCCGGGTCGAGCCGACACGTTCGTGCTACATACAACTTTACTATTAATATAGCTGCAGCACGGCTCCACCGTGTAGTCACAATTTTTCTGTTTATAGACGCGCATCAAAGAAATTAATAATTTTAATAAGAAATTCTCTGAACAAATCGTACTGTGAAATTCTTTTCGGAATAATGTTAAAATTATCTGCAACATCCCCCAACAAAAAGCAAGTAGAAAAAGTAGTTTACCTACCTAGTTCTTAAACTACTATATACTCATCCAAATAAATCTCAGCGACCAGCGATGGTGGTACGCTCTTTGCAGCATATGCAGTGTATCATGTAAATGTGAAATATGCAGTATATAAACATATTCAGGGTCGTCCCAACCATTAGAGTCAATATTTGATAGACCACAAATCCTCTAAAAAGAACACCGATTCCCACCAAAGATGATTGATGATGACGCAAGGCTATTATTGAAATTAGAAAACATTGTTGTTTTAAGAGACGGAAGTTTATAATGACCTAATTGGTGAGTTAATGAAGATATATATATTCGAAATTAATTAAATATGGATTATTAAGGATAACTCAACAACTGCTGGTTAAATCTTAATCTTATCTTTATCTTAAATAAATTAAAAATGATATTGGATCTCATGCAAACCACCTGCTTTCAAATAAAAAAGAATCATCAGAATCGGTTTACCTAGAAAAGAGTTCTCTGAGGTACACATAAAAACACACAAAAAAAAACGTAGTCGATTTGAGTACCTCCTTCTTTTTTTGAAGTCAGTTAAAAATAAAACATGGTGTTTCGTAATATCTGTCCACCACGTTGCCTGACTGTACATTTGTACAAGCAATGCTTTAACTCAAAACTGTCTTGGAAATTGTATAATGTTAGAAGCTGTCCTTCTATAATTAATGTATAGTGTTGGAAGCTGTGTATTTGAATTTAAATTATGTGCTCCAGGTAATAGCCAGTATTGCATAAATTTCTTTCCATTCTTTCATTACAGACTATTTATTAACAGTTTCCCTGTTGGCGATATAGACACAGTAGTTAATCAATCAAAATATTTTTTATATGATGAAATCAAAACTAGGAGGAGGACAGAGAAAAAAAAAACAAAGTCGTATACTATAACGAATATGTTAAAAAATAATACCAAATAAGCTTTGACTATAATTAAGAACACTTCGAAAAATCTCCTTAAAAAACCTAACTACACTACACCATACTAAAATCGACTACAATATTTACTATAATGTCAACTGTCAAAATGGCGTCGATAACTGTGTCCATCCAATAATAGTACAAAAACTCTCCACAACACCGCTGGAGTAGCTACATGGTATGAAATGAACTTAGCATTTGTCGACGGTGTGAAGTGTGCTGCTAAACTATTTCGTAGTTCTAAAATCTAAAATAATTTTATATAGTAAATATAACCTCGAAAAACTTAATATTTATTATTTGTTTACGTCTATCCCACTAATATTTTTCGGCGCGTTCTTTAAAATTTACCCTGTAGCTATAGTGGCGCCACCTTATTTAAATTATTTAGGTGCGTGGATAACATAGTAAGAAAATCTGTATGACAAGTAATCGAATGGGTTATATGGCTCGACCGTGAAGGATCACCCCTCACAGATTACCAGACTAAAATAGCACAGGGAAACTGTTGGGTGATCCATTGCGTGCCTCATAAGGCGGATATTTGCCATAGTTGCCAGCCGTGCTTGGCAGGCGGGTTGCCAAGCGCAGCTTTTTTAGAAAAACACAGTTGCTGCTCACTCCTTGTTTGTTATCTCGGTCGCCTCTTACGACAACCACGGAACGATACGGAATGGTGGATATTCTTACACCACCACTATACGGTTGGACCTTATTTCATAGGATCATTTTTATAGTAAGTTCTTCACGTACATACTAATATACATAGGTTTACGCTGTATGTCAGTTTCTCGACTCCACAGAGTCCATAATTCATTCAAAGGACAATGTATACGATATCACAATAAAGTTCCAGAACATTTATACGGTCTCTCTATTACCAAGTTGAAATAACATAAACTATAAAGAGGTTTATTGTATAAATGAATACATGGTTGGTAATAACTCCTGGGGATGAGGTGGTCGTTTCCAAGCCTGTTTTCAGGACAGAGCTTTCAGTAGTAAAAGTAAAAAAAAAAACTTTAAATAAGTATTATTTGTAATACAAAATAAAATACAATAGTTTTCTTTTGTAAATGTAAATTCTGGATTTAAGGAAGCTCGAAACATCCAATGTGGTATGTAAGCATCATGAAAGGGCGGAGATGCCTGCCACGAGTATATATATTATATGCTTACTAGGCAGCTCCAACAATGAATATCGTATGGATATATGTTTTTGATGAAATAAATATATTTTGATTATGATTTTTGACAAAACTTTAAATAAGGATTATTTGTAATACACAACATGTAAAAACAACTTGTGGTTGTTTTAGATGTTGTATTCAAATGTATCGAATTAATCTTGCTTCAGAAAACACGGCCGTAATTATTTAATTTAATTAAAAAAATATTTCCAAATTATATGTGGTTTTATTACTTCTAGTTGATACGCGTATCAGTAAAGCTTGGACTTTGACAATACTGCTATTCCCTGACCATTAAAAATAAACATTTATTTAAATTTAATCTATTTTTTTTTTATTATGCGCTGCTTAACAGGAACCACGGGATTTTTGAACTTTGATTAAAAATTATTCTATTCTACTCTATTTAATTCTATAGCAGAATTTGGGTTGATCGTTTCAGATCCGCAATGGTTCCGTGCAGTCCTTTGCGAGCAAGTGAGCGGTGCGGGCGGTGACGAAGCGCGCGTGTGCTACGTGGACTACGGCAACGTAGACGTCGTCAGCGTAAACGTGCTACGGAAGATGCTGCCAGACTTCGTAAAGGATTTACCCGCACTCTCCGCTAACCTGGAGATACGAGGTCAGTGTACCAACCATTGTAAGTTACCATCACGCCTTCCTCTCGTGGATGTTGTAAAAGGCGAGTATGGGAAATGCCATCAGAAGCTTATGGCTTCATATTGACAGATGATGATATTGAAGCACAACAATAAAAAGCAGGTGTGGTGTATCTATTTATTTACACACACATTTTAAATAGCCATTTCCATATGTATATAAATAACTCTTTATACAGTTAAGTTTATCATACACAATCTATAGTATTCATGTATATATTTTATTTACTACGCACTGCATACTTATTTATTATCACTTATATTAGTATTTTATATTATCAAGTCCCGTACGTGGAAGGCACTCGCGTAGAACCGGTTCCCCGGTCGATCAGCCGCGGTGCATAGTTTAGAAGAGTAGAAGACGCGCCAGTTAGCAACGAGACCTTTATACGTGTGAAAGCGCAGGTCGCTCTTTGCTCCGTCGCTCGATTGTTAACATACAAATTTGATCCGTAAATATAAGTAGTGAAAGACTGTTATCCCATAAGTTAATTTTATTATTGAACTATTAATATTGGGTGCGTTTGGCAAAAAAAAAGCGCTAGCAAGCGCTTACAAGCGCTAAAATAGTTTTCGGCCAGGACACGATTGCTACTTCAATAGCGCTGACACAATCCGCCATTTTGCTTATTTAATTTGTTTGTTTTGAAGTAGAGTTTATAAGTTGTTTTGTGCAATATTGGTTTTAAGTAATATAATGACATGAATAGACATGTACATGTTATTAAAATTCATGATTGGTAAGTTTTTAATATGAATACTTCACAAACATATATTTAAATTAGGTTAGGTTCCCCGGTTAAAACTAACATCGTGTCCTAGAGGAAAATAGCTACTTACGATTTGACAGCACTTACCGCTTACGATCGCCATTTTGCTTACAAGCGCTTGCTAGCGCTTTTTTCTGCCAAACGCACCCATTATAATACCGTATCAATTTATTATCGTTCTCTTCTTATTTTAATAATTGTGTGTGTATATTGATCGTAATAAACTAAATTATTCGGAATCTGTGAACATTATTTAAATTACCTAATAGTCGTACGAACAATACATCTTACATTAGTAGAGCGACGCTGCAGCTGTATATTACGGTTGTAGCACAAATGGGTCGACTCGACCGGGGTAGAACCACGCTCTCAAAGAATTCAAGCGTAAAATAGCCCTTCAATGCTGCTGTGTTACCTGTTGTGAGTGTAGAGAATCGAAGAATGGAAAAGAGGCATTCCATATCGGTCCTCAATTGGATCGCATCTGTATTTTTAATACGTGATTGAGAATAAATGTCTGGGCCACAGCATCTATTCTTAGGCCGCAACATCACGTTGAGTGTGTGCTTGTTTGACTCTCTAATCCTATATGTATAAAGAAAAAGTTGATTACAGTTTAAATTTATTTAAGTTACCAACTTTGCAAACACAATAACAATGAGTGTGTGCAATACACGCGAAGTTGTTAGTTGCTGTGCAGTTATGAGAAGATATTAGTAGCGAACGCATCGATCTGTCTTCTCCCCGCGACACACCTCTTCCTTATAGTCTTAACTGCGGCTCCACATTATCGCCTTGAACCTCCGTAAACAGGCGTGAACGCGTTCGCGCCTGTTCCCCGATCAGTGTCAGTATTTTTTCCCGCGACAAAGGGTTCACGCACCCTTCGCGCGGCGTTCACGCGTACACATCCACATTTAAGACGTGCCAGTTTGTTTCGGACTATAGAGGCGTACGGACGATGTATTTTAGTCATACACCATTTTCTTTTTTTTTGTCAACGCTTTCTAATATTTTATTTTTATTTTGGACATCTAAATAGTGATATGTTGCCACAGCAAATAAATTTATTGCAGCAGTAGCTTCTAAGTGCGTTTCGCGGAGGGTTTCACGAACGATTGTTAGCATCCCGTGAATGTGGAGGGCAAGGCTTGTGCCGTGAATTCACGGCGATAATGTGGAACCGCGATAACAGGCGGTATACCATTTCGTTTAAGCTATATGTAAAATAACCGGACCGCGAGATGTCTGCTTTTGTGATCTATAACCCGCTCACCAAACGCGAAAATTAAGACGATACCTTAAAAATTAATCGTAGTTTTAGAACGGCTGAGAGAGTATCTAAATGAAAGTGATGCAATGAGTTCATGTACGCAAATTTTGAGATAGCTATACCGAGCACGCGCTCGTAAATAAACTACGTAAGCGACAAACAACATTTTTTTTAACAATACTGTGTTGTCGGTTAGAAAAATGGTTTATGTGATTTTAGTAAGTAATATCATGAATTAATTCGTAAAAATATAGTGGTATCATGGAGAAATGTAACTAATTAGTGCCTACTTTACATTTTTTTATAAAGAGAACATCACATGTTAATGTGTTTTCTTTGTATGCAATTTAAATTCATATTATAAAACATAAAATACTAAAATATTTGGTACGTAATCTATAAAACTTAAAGAAATGTGTGAAATAGGAATACTACCAAATTTTCGAGGTATCACCTTAATGCAAATCATCCATGCAACAGGAGAGACTCATGTCAAGTTGTTTTATAGGCTGATGCAGAATAATATTAATTTTAAAATACTGTTAAGTCTCATGCAGTCTCTTATCACTTTTGACTCAAAATGAATGTCACCATGAGTTGGCCATTAGACACTGTAATGCAATGCAGTGCTTAGTTAATACACACTTATATTTGTTCTGTTTTTATCTAACTCACACAGAAAAAGTTATTATAAATAGTTAGGTAGGTGTAAATAAACTTTGGATTTGGACAACGACATTGTTTAAATGTAGATTCTTTGCCTTGACCATCGACTAGCATTCCTGTGGCCAAGACACCTTTAACCGAACCACTGTCTTGTGAGTCTGCAAGATTTACTGTGAGAAAATCATCTCTGTATTAATTTCCTTCAAGAAATTAGAAAGTCGAGTTCACAGTGACCAGTTGAAGTCAGGCCTTCGAACAAAACGGTTGTGTATTTTGCGTGTTACTCGTTCAACATTAAATTTTGAAAATGAATACCTCACCTATTCGAAAAAATAAAGGTGGATCAATAATCCATAGCGGAGAGAGACGCGTAGTTTACAATGTTTATAAGTACTTTAAACTGTGTGATTTAAATGCGACTGTGGAGAGCACAGTAATAAAAACAGCAAGTGCATGTGGTGTGTCCGAAAATACTGATTATAAAATTATTAAAGAACAAAAGGATACTAACACATTAAAATCACCCGTGAAAAAAGAGCTCGACTATCGACGGTCGATAAATTAGATGAACTAGACAAATGTGCAATAAGAAGAAAAGTTCACTCAATATATTTAAATAACGACTACCCGACTTATGACACTGCGAAGCTGACGAAGATATTCCTGTTTTCAAACGTACCACACTTCATAAAATAATGCACGAGCTTGGTTTCGATTTCAATAAACAGGATAGCAGAACATTGTTAGTCGAAACAGAAGATATTGTTTTATGGAGGCGTAAATATCTGAGGCAAATAAAAGAATACAGAGCCGCTAATAAAACCATTTACTATCTTGACGAAACGTGGGTAAACGCCGGACACGTAAAGACAAAAGCATGGTTGGATACAACGGTAAAAAATAAAAGACAAGCCTTTCTAGATGGCTTATCAGCCGGTCCAAAAGCTCCGACTGGAAAAGGTAAAAGGTTAATTGTATTGCACATTGGCAGCGACAAAGGGTTCGTGGAAGATTGTCTACTAGTATTTGAATCTAAGTCTACAAAAGACTATCATGAAGAGATGGATGGTGAAAGGTTCATTAATATAATGCCTAAGCCAGAACCAGGAAGTGTGGTTGTCATGTATAACGCTCCCTATCATTCGGTAAGAGTTGAAAAAATACCAACAACCAGCTGGAACAAGCAGCTTGTAATAGATTGGCTGCAAAGCAAAGGCAAATCCGTGGACATGACTTATTTAAAAAAAGAATGATTAATGAAACTTGCCGAAATGGCCCCACAGTATAATAAATATTTAATAGATGAGACTGCCAAAAAAAGTAATGGCATTACAATTCTTCGCCTACCGCCTTACCATTGCAAACTTAATCCAATTGAATTGGTTTGGGCCCAAATAAAAAATTATGTTGGTGCCAATAACTCCACGTTCAAAATGAGTGACATAAAAAAATTATTAGATGACGCAATAGCATTAATAGACGCTAATCGTTGGAAGAAGTGCTGCGACCACGTGATACGCGAAGAAAATACCATGTGGAATTTGGATGACATCATGGAACTTGTAGAACAAAATTCTTTCATAATTAGGTAATGGAACTGGAGAATCTAGCGATACTGATTAGTGATTTAAATAATTTTAAGATAATTTGTTTCCCTTAAACTTAATTAAATGTTAGAAATAAAAAAGAGAATTTTTACTCCACTGTGAATACACCTTTACCCTGTAGTTGCACTGATGACTCACTATTTTCTTAACGCGAACGGACTATAAAACTATACAACCGACTGACTTGAAATTCAGTATATTGCGAAATGAGTAACTGTACCTTATTTCGAGTCAACGTAGACGTCCACATGACGTCACTGGCGTTTGAATCTACATTTAAGAAAAACCATTTTTAATTGTAGAATTACATGAAAAATCAATTGTTAATTTATTTAAATTTTACTTAATAATATTCAGTAAACTTTAAAAATAAATAAAAAAGATGCAACTTTTCTATTGGTATTGCTGATTTGGCGGTGGAAGGAAAGTGGAGATCTCTCGGCGGGCAAGATTTTCTGCCCGGGGAGTGGCCAACGCTCCGAGTGGTAGTTTAGAGGTATTCTATATATACCGCTTTACTTCGGAACTTTGATAGCGTGATTTAGGCTTATGGCTTAAAGCCACACTATGTCTGCGAGACGTGGCAATTATTTCTTACTGTGGTAGAAACTAGAGACCCATATCCCAGCAGAGTACTGCTTATGGGCTCATTAATAAATATTAATAATATTTTTACAGACTTCCCTAAAGATCCGACGCAAGAGATGCTGGCGCGCGCAGTTGAATATATGAAAATAAATGACGAAGGTCGGGGAGTCTTGAAAGTGAGCCGCTGTGAGCAAGTAGAACAGGGCTTGTACCTTGTGGACGCTCCGGGCCTCATTGCAGCCATGAAGGGATAGTGTGTTTACAAGGTTATGTTTACTAACATTGTACACTTATAATTCACTCATTGATTGCACTTATGTGTATGTAAATTTATATAACGCTAAGTTTAAGACATTGATTATTTTTATATTGAATATTTTTGTAGTTGTAGGAAGTAAGGACATACTTTTTTTATTTTACTTATCATACAAAACAATTTGAGTTCTAAATTTGTGTGGTTTACATTTAAATTTTGACATTGTGGTGGTTGATCTTAAATTTGAGATTGTCTCTGAATACTGTCATTAGATCAACAGCAAGCCTAATCGCTGACTTTGTTGACCTCAAAATTATGGTCACGTGCGTGCACATTACTTCGTATGCTATATAGCTTTTCTATAAGAGCCACCCCATACCTCGTAGAGTAAGAAAGGAAAAAACGGAAATAAGTTTATTTGGTAACGCATTATAGCAATTTGCTTAGATAACATATTATAAATGGTTACTAAAATGGTAGCCAACTCAGCATAGTCTTAGTACTGACTGAGTACTTTGATGTTGATCTTCCGTGACAAATAAACCTAAAAAATAAACGTAACAGTCAAAGTAAAATGTACACAAAGATTTAATTTAAGTAGCAATTACTCAAATAAAATAAAAAGTATATGAGATGCATAACTCCATGTATAATTTTCAATAGGTTGACTTTTGAATATTTAGCTAGTATTTGTGGTTATATTTAAACGAACCAACTGTAGCTGGACTTCTAATTGGTGGTGGTATGTTGTTCCAGTATTTCGTGGTATCTACCACGAAATGCAGCCGTACTGTGGCTTGGACGTACTAAACAAGGTGCAGGTCTATTGTCACTGTTAAAAGTGTAATTTGTTGTATAGATACTGTGTTGTGTGTGTTTTTACGATACGAAACAACAAACTAGCAAAATGAAGGTATAAAATATAGTACTTAATAAACTAACTATGCAATTCAAATAAGAGTAAGTTATTCAAATAATTAAGTGTTCGCGCATGCGAACTATTAGAGAAAACGATGAAACAAGTGCTTTGATGTTGATATAAACCTCAAGTTATTTTGATCGCTTAGGCGCCTTATGAACTTGAGTGGCTGTCGTCATCAACTGTCCGCTGGGTTGAGTTGTCGTCAAAATCTCCCAAAAAATTCTCAATGGGATGCATCAGCATATTGAGAAGGAAAACATATAAAAATGAAGATTCCTAAAGAAGTGATAGGCTCAGAAGGGCTGGAACCCAGAGCCGTAAAGCCAGTTAATAAAAAAAATCGAGTTCATTGTCCTCCAATCGAGTTCCTATTCTTGTTTGAATCGCATTGTACTACAATTTTGATATCAACAAAGTTAGCGAATAGACCTGTTTTAAGCTTTTATTAAGTTTTAATAGTAAATTTATTAAACTTGTTCTTTCAGAATATTAATTATTGTTTATGGTTATGGTTTAGTTCTTGCTTGACACGTCGTGATGGCAACCTAAATTTAAAAAAAATGATTTAACTATACTAGAATTATTAAGTCGTATTTCTTACATAAAAGATGAAAGAATATTTGCCAATTAATCTGCCCCTTTCCCGTTTTTGTGTTTAAGCCGCCTTGTCCATCCTTGTCTAGCCAAATTCGCTTGCGACAGATTTTGGTTCGCCCAAGTCTCATCTAAATAAATTCTTGGTCGAGCGTCTTCAATATCTCTCAGGGTCTTGAGTTTTCTCAGGAACTGTATGATTTATGATCCCAACTGCAGGGACAAAATAATTTTACTATAATTCTATATTTGGTGTACTGTCTTATGTGTACTGTATTTAATTAATTAATTCACTTAAGTCCATTAAGGTGTACAATGAAGGTTGCAATAAATGAAGACACGTGTCGAGTAAACGGTGATATATTTGTGACTCCGCGTGGCGGACGCAGCCGCCATACCTATATGTATTATACACATACACATACATAGGTATAGCTGTTAAATAAGTATGTAGGTCACCGGACACGCAATCTAAAGAGCTAGTATATTATAGATACCTATACTGTGTCCCTACATTTAGGATTCTCCACAGAACAATTCGCTGGTTTGCGAGAATAGCGACGGAACTAAAAATGATTGATTTTAGAGGATGGCATTTTTTAATTTCTTTGTAAATATTTTAGTGCATACCGCAAATGATTTATTGAGGGATTGACTTTACTGATTAAAGAAAAATTTATCGTAGTATCAAAAAACATAAAAACATTTTAGAACTTTTATTAAAATTATTTAAAAAATCGTCATAAAAAGGCGGTTTTACTGACATCTTTATTCATGTGACTCCAAATTATAAAAATCAACTTATGTCATTTATTTAGCTTTAAAGCCTCTTAAAAAATACAAATTAAAACTTACAACAGTGTTTAAAACTTTTGTACTCATAAGTATAACAACTAAAAATAGTTTTATAACATACAATAGTAACTTTAAATATAGGTATTAAAATAAATGAAATCAAAATAAACGTGAATTCTTCAAAATCAGCAATGAAAAAAATATAAAAAAAAACTATAAAACAGGAACATTAATTCTTAAAAGGAAATCTAAGTAAATTAGTTCATTTAATTTACAACACCTCATAAAATTGTCGATAATAGTTTGGAATTATATTTTTGTTCACTAAATCTACTAGTCCTCTCTTCTTATTTTCTGAGATTCCGTTCTTTTTTTTATAAGCAGATTGCAATCTGTAATTTTCGTCCAAAGATTTTGATGCACGGCTAGTAACTTTCACACATTTAAATGCATTTTCACCGTAAGATGTTTTATAGAAAAAGAACCCTTTGTGGTCAGCATCTACTTTTAAAATCTTTATATCTGCCATTTTCACACTCTCATTATCAGTATTTTTATTAAAATTTCTACCCACGTCAGAAGCTAGCGACTTTAATTCGTAAAAACTTCTATGATCCATTTCCACGGCTTTGTAAGGAGGTCCTTTCTTTTTTGCAGTGCGAATAATTGAAATGTACTGATCTGGTGTATAGATAGGGCCCGATTTCAAAGTCTATTTGATGTTTCTTTCAATGACAGAATGCACACTGTCACCTTCGTTTTCTCATAATCCGATGTGACGGTAAACCGACGCGACCGGAGAGAGCTTACGTACTTTCCGAGTCACGGGGGTGAGACACCGCCAACTTCCTGACTCCGGGCAGCTACTGAGAATTTCTTAACGGAAAAACTCAATTATTGATTCTTTGCCGACCCAGAATTCGAAACCAGGACCTCATGATTAGCAGTTGCACTATTACAACCACTAGACCAACGGGGCAGTAGTCACCTAAAAATACCAGTAAAAGAAACTCTCTTAACAGCTAAAAAGATGTGAGGACAACTGAGAAAAATAAAGAAGAAAAACGAAGTTTTACACTAAAAAACCGAAAACAATGTTGGCGAGTAGAAAGACAGATGCAGAACCTAGTGTACAAAATAGTCCAATAAATTGACCAAAGAGACTGATAGGCGCGAAAAACTTCGAAAAAAAAAACTTAGATTGAAATAAAGATTAACTCTAAAACGAAATCTTTGTAAGATATTAAATCGAAAGTACACTACACGCTTTCGTTACAACGGTCACAGACAGCGTACAGCGTAACTAACACGCTAAGCTATAAATCCACTAATATGAACACAAAAACCAAAAAGTCGTCACATGCGCATGCGAATGGAGTAGGGTTCCGCCCATGGCAGTGGCAAAAAGCAGTTTTCACAGCTCACAAAACGATATATTTATTTTTAATAGTGTTACTAATAAAAATAAAATAAAAGTCGTTTATTTCGACCACAAGGATCATAGAATACAAATCTCGGATCATATAATACAAATCTTAAAACTAATGTTAGTAAAACTTTATTAAAGTTTTAATAAAAAAAAAATTAATAAAATTTTATTAGTATGCCACTAGGCAAATACTCGACCAGCCGCTTCCCGTTAAGTAAGTAGCGATTTGTCGTTTATGAAATATACTGTCGCTACATTAAAAAAAAATCCAATCACCAGCTTTCACCAACTACCAGCTTGGTAAAATCAGTATTTTACGTTATTTTTTTATCTAGTCTCGTTTGCTTTACTTTACCATTAGCTATGTAAGCTATGTTCAACATTTGTTAATAATTAGCTTTCAAGTGTTCTTCCCAGTAATGTTCAATTTCATTATTATTTTTGATAACAATATTCACGGCGGGATTTCGCCCTCCACATTCACGGGATGCTCACAATCGTTCGTGAAACCCGCCGCGAAATAGACATAGAAGCTGTTGCTGCAGTAACTTGAACTTTTAATATATCCATTTGAGTACTGAACGGCCTCCATATATATATATATATATATATATATATATATATATATATATATATATATATATATATATATATATATATATATATATATATATATATATATATATATATATATATATATATATATATATATATATATATATATGTATATATACCGGGTGTTAGTGTAAACACCATTGTCCTTGAAACCAGTGGTTTGGTTTCACTTATAGAACGTGAATTCAATGAATTTAAAAAAATAAACGCTATTTTCTTTCATAAAATTTAAAAAGTTTCTGTCCGACAACGTCCGTAAATTCATGGATACCCTATGCGCCCGAGTTACGTAATCACTGTAAAGATCACCGTCCGCGCTAGCTACCTACATAACATTCAACATAAAAACACAATAGGTACACATAACCTGTGATATGACTTTTTCTTCATACTTTCATCCTGGCTTAGGATAGGCAAAAATTGAGGAATTAAAGAAAAATTTAGATTTTACTAAAAAAAGTTGTTATTTTTCATTGAATTTACGTTCTATAAGTGAAACCAAACCACTGGCTTCAAGGACAACGGTGTTTACAGTTACACCCTGTATATATATATATATATATATATATATATATATATATATATATATATATATATATATATATACAGCCTATTTACGATACGCCTTTTCTTTCTCGGTCGTTCATCGATATATTTTATCGACTACGTTCAAGCACTAGAAATAGGGTGTACTTTTACGAATTTCGTATCTGTGTTTATATTAACGTAATAAAATATTTGTATGCGTTATCTCCACTTGGTTGAACGAGTTTTCATACATTTGTGTTTTATGTCTGGTCCAGTGGTTAATTCGTCCAAGGTTTTAATGGTTTTAAGTGCTGTGGGTGGGTGCGGTCATATTTGACCGCTTGAATTTTTACGAAATATCGAAGCGGTCAAATTTGGCCGCTTGAATTTTGACGGAATAGCGCCGCGGTCGAATTCTACCGCTTAGGGGTTGAAGGGTTAAATTGTAAAATTCTCCTGCGGGTGTACGCCGCACGCGGTGACTTGTGATGTCGCGGCAGCGCCTTTGACACAATGCGGCACGTGCCAAGTGGGCGCTACACACAGGCGACCGTACCTAAGCGAACAAACTTTATCTAAATCGTATTGCCGATTCCAGCTCCTACGACTTCCATAAATGGTTCACAATCTTTAGCGACAGTAGCCTGATAGTAGGGTTCGGGCTGCAAATACAGAAAGTCGTGGGTTCGAATCCGTCATTAGACTACTGTCCTCACCCTCTTAATACAACATTTTAAGCTTACTTGTAGTAGTTAACTTGTATTAGTATTGTTGATAACGTTACCAGTATCATTTTTTTTAAAGATAACTTCTATGATAGCAGATCAGGAGGCATGATCTTTGTCTAGGCGGAGGAGAAAAAACGCCTACGAGACATAAGAAAATTCTTGTGTTGTAACGAATTTAAAAACTGACCTAAACAATAAGGTTCTGAAATTCTATTTCTTCCAGTTTCGTTTTCTGGAGCAGTATAAGCGATGGTATCCTCACCAGTTGTAAGAAAAATTATTACTGCTTTCAGATTTACACATTACGACCTAGGTGTCCTGAAAGGTGCCTTGAATTGTTGGTTTCCCTTCTTATAATTCCCGTATTCGAATATTTGTTACGATTATTCGGTACTGTCAAACTTTGGCATTACAAACACGGTGGTCAATATTATTTCCTCATTCACTTGCGGAGTTAGCGCAGTTGACTATCTACAATCGTTAACGCCAGTAGAAAACAATAAAATGAACGAAATCAACGTTTAGTTATATGACAGGCGTGTGACGTCGTTCAGATATGTGATTTCTATCATTTTTATTTCAATAGTTTTCTATTAGCATTCATCAACTTGGCTAACCCCACTGAGATTCGCCTTTCAGCTTTGAATATAATGGCGGCAGTACACTCTCAACGAGAGCCTCTCGCACGAGAAAGCGCTTTCACGAGTGTGACATTGTACATTTTCGTTTATTCAGTTACGGTGAGGGACGGCGTGGAGATAGACGCATGATTTCGGACGAATGGATTTTTGTCTTTGTGGTAACGATGCGTGGGTTCCCACAAAATAGGTTCACTTTGATAAATTCAAGAAAATTGAGTTTTCTCTCTCGGTTTTTTTGTGGTAGTAGGATAACCAAAATGTACTACACGCTAAAACGTCTTGCGGTAGACTAAACGAAGCGCAAGTGTACAGTGACGGACTCGTGTCCACTCGCGAGTCAATGCGAGGTCCTTTAACTCGCGTACCAAAAACCGACACGAGCGCGAGAGCACGCGAGGCGAGGCGAGGGAAGGCAAGGCTCACAGAAAGTATCCTGTACACTCTCGTCCTCGCCTTGCCTCGTGGGCCCTCGTCGAGAGTGTACAGCCGCCATAAAAGTAAGTTTAAAAAAAAGGGCATAGGTTTTCATTTGAAAGGGCATTTGAAATGACACATATCAATAATATTTTCTGTAAGCGAAAAAATCGTTGCAACTACAGTCGTAAGGAAAATATTTAAAAATAACGAAATTTTACATTTAATTTAGCAAATTGAATAGAATTCTTATTAAAATCGATAATACTTACCATAATCTTTTGTTTTAAACGAACAAATGTCTTCAAAATGCAATAAATCCTCACAATTATCACTCGTCACCAGCGCACGGCAGTGAATTACGATCAAATGTGACGCATGATTTTTTTTTCGGCTTATTGTCCGTTCATCGTAACTTGACGCGTAATTCGATTGGCAGCACTGTAATTTACAGTGTTGCGTGTTTCAATGTGTATAGCGTTCCCGAAATGTAGGGACAGGCACCATGTAACGGGATATAAAAGCATATAATATACACGTATCATATACAGCACCTCAGTAGTAACAGTTAAACCTTAAAAATGTCTTTATTTCGTATGAATAAAGGCATTCATTTTGTAATTCAACTGTTACTACTGAGGTGCTGATGACTATACTTATGTGACTTTGTGTCATAATGTACTCTCTGAAACAATTCATATATCAATAAGAACATTCAGGATAAATTAATTAAGACGGGGTTAAAAAGAATCACTATATATAATTTTGATCAATAAGGTGTAAAGGGATCATATCTTCTCCAATTTTACACTGTCACTGCCAATTCACAATAAAAAACTATCACTTCCTTCATCTATTATTTTATCTTTCATTGTGTACTCATTTTCAATTTGAATAACATCTGAACACTTTTATTTCTCAGAGCTCATTGAACCAAAAGTTTCTATTATAAGTGATTCCAGTTGATATTCTCTCTAGCCCACATTTTTCTCTGCGAACCGCCTCTTCATAATACTCCATATTGGCCCAATTGGATTTAAATCCGCATGATATGGGGGCAGCCGCAAAACATTATGACCATGTGATTTAATTAATTCATCAGCTTTATATATGGGCTCTGGTTTATTTTTTTATAAATTCATATAAAACATTTTTTGGCAAATTTGGTGAAAAAAACAGTCCCTTGTTTTGAAACCACTCTACCATATCTACTTTGAGCTTTGAGGCTTGCCATATTAGGGGTTTTTTTTGTTTGAACGGTGTGATATGGTGCGTTGTCCATCACAATCACACAATTTGGTGGCAGGTTTGGCAAAACTTGTTTTTCCAGCGAATTTATAAGGTTATCGCTAACCATGTCGTGATGGTAGTCGGATGACTTTGCTTGTGACTTGAATAGCAATAACGCATTATTAATGAAGCCGTCTGTAGTTCCAACGTGTGTAATTGTCCATCCCCTACTCTTACCTGAATCTCTGACCAATACACCTTAAGAATCAGATTGCCAACATTTTTGCACCCCATGTGATGTATGAATAAATGTTTCATCTAAGTAGACAATAGTCAGTCCCTCCTCTCGGTATTTTTTTAATTTCATTGAAGTAATTAAATCGCCAGACAGCTATATCTATTCGTTCTACAACCATTTTTCGTTTATAATTAACCCTTTTTGTATTTATATCCGAGTCGTTTTAATATTTTCCATAGTGTAAGTACGGCCGTCTTTCAAAATTAATTTCAACTCGCAATTCGATAAGTAATTTATTTAACGTAGGAATTTCTTTTCGTACAGCCTAAAAGACATAATTTTTTGTAGAATTGCACAAGCATCAAAATCAGCGATTTTGATCTTCGTATCGCGATCTGATCTTGTTTTCCTTGTGTAGTTACTTTTGATGCACCAGGCACACCCAAATTTGAAACAAAACTGGTCTCTCTTTCTTGTCTCAAAATACAGGTTACAGTAGATTCGGATACATCTGTAATCATTAAACAAAAGTAATTTTACTATTTTACTACGTGACGACGTTACGACTGACGTTACTATAATACACATATGTCGTTACTAATATATATATATATATATATATATATATATATATATATATATATACTTCTTTACATATAAATATTTTAATATCATTAATATACTTACAGGATTACACAAACAGTTAATCTAAAGCTTTGTAACTGGACACCCTAAAAACAAACCGGTCATTCGGGCACGAATTTTTTGCAATGGCACAATCAGATTGTTTTCAGCCATTTCTTTTTCACAAAATGTGTAAACTCCAAAAATATTTTGTCTTTTAGCATTTTTAACCACTTTCGTCATTTTTAAAACTAAGATTAAAATATAAAAAAGCAAAAGGCACAGATAGGAACCGATCACATTCAAAAAAGATGACGGCTAAAGAAACAGTGCTATCAATCACTCACGCGTCAAGTTAAAATGAACAATGGCTGCGTTTGGCAGAAAAAAGCGCTAGCAAGCGCTTGTAAATGGCGATCGTAAGCGGTAAGCGTTGTCAAATCGTAAGTAGCTATTTTCCTCTAGGAGACGAAGTTAGTTTTAACCGGGGAACCTAACCTAATTTAAATATATGTTTGTAAAGTATTCGTATTAAAAACTTACCAATCATGAATTTTTAATAACATGTATTTGTCTATTCATGTCATTATATTACTTAAAACTAATATTGCACAAAACAACTTATAAACTCTACTTCAAAACAAACAAATTAAATAAGCAAAATGGCGGATTGTGTCAGTGCTACTGAAGTTAGCAAACGTGTCCTGGCCGAAAACTGTTTATTTCGCCATTTTGCTTACAAGCGCTTGCTAGCGCTTCTTTCTGCCAAACGCACCCAATAGCTTCATGGTTTCTTATAGTATTTTTTGTTTGAAACGCAAAGGCATTCATGCCAATTATGCCTATATCTTTGTTTCTTCGTTAACGCATACGATATTTTTTCTGTTAAACTTTTTATTTAATAGGCTCAGACGAAATAAAAACTCAAGACAGAGCGCTGTCAACAATAAAGTGAGGTCGGTTTGGTTAACATGTGTGCACTAAGTGAATGTTGCAGTGCAGTTAAAACTTATTACCCTAATATATTATTGTCTAAGTACTGTCAGGATGAATGAATAAGTAAAAAGAGTTGGCAATTTTTAAAATTTTACACTTCACTTTAAGTAGTATGTAAGTATGTTTGTTTTGACTAAGTAGGGGAAAAATAAACCAATAGTTATATGAAAGAAACATTGTTTTTATTTTAATAGCCTTTTTGTTGGGTCAATTTATTGAAATATTGCCGTTTACCGTCCACTGTTTTGGAAATTATTTCCAATTTAGAAATATGGTGGAAACGAATTGATAAATATTTTTCAATTATGCATCTTATTAACCTTATTTTATGCTCTTGGCCAACATAATTGTGCTCAGTAACTAATTTAGAGAAAACGTTGTCAGTACCAATAAATTGTTTTAAAATATTAATAACAACTGATTTGTGTTGGTTTTCAGTAACTATCACTATACTTTTATTACATAATTTACGCACAATAGTTTCACAAATTACGCAAATTTTAAAAAGTCTTTCGATGCAAAAATTTACTCACCTTTATCTTTTAAAGATATCAGTTTATGGAATTCAAATATCTCATATAATATAATAAATGACGGTTTTTAATTTCATCATCATTCATCATTACAGCCACTGTCAGTTTTTAGGAATCCGCGCGAGCTGACTTTTAATAAGTTTTAGGAACACTAAAAGGCGTCCGACTTTTGAAAGTTTCAAAGCGAACTAAGTCTGAATATTGGTATTTTACCTCAGGGTTTAGGTTTTAGTATGAATGGGTCGGCTCGAGTGGGGAAGGACCACGCTCTTACGCAGTACCAGCGTAAAATATTGGGTGCGTTTGGCAGAAAAAAGCGCTAGCAAGCGCTTGTAAGCAAAATGACTGGGCTGGGGGTTAGCCCGTTTGCAGAAACGACTATCGGAGTAATTGCGGTGGGCAGATCACCCCACATGTCAATCACCTCGTGAGCCCGTTTCAAATATGTATTTTGTTTGCTCGTCTGTTTTGGTTTTCACGAGGTTTTCGTCAAAAGGAATAGTAATATCGACCAAAAACATGCTTGACTGTTCCCGGTCCACCAACACATTTCACGTTCAATTATTCTCAAGAATAGTCCTGTCTATGATGATGGCACGGTTGATGTAAAGTCTTTTGAATTTGGTTTATATCTATACCCAAATGTTCCCAAATCTCCTCATAGGTGATGCATCGGTTTTCTGGTTGCCTGACAATAGCCACATTTTCCGCAGTTGAGGGGTCAACCTTCACGAATTTCTTTTTCATTCTTCACAAGTCCACTGCTGAACATAGGCCTCCCCCAAGTAATGCCACAAAGCACGGTCCTGAGCCACCTGCATCCATCGACTACCTGCATGTCTTACCAGGTCGTCACTCCATCTAGTGGGGGGTCGCCCTACACTACGCCTACCGGTACGAGGCTGCCACTCGAGAACCTTTCTTCTTCTTTTTTTTAATTTATTATTATATAATAATAAATATAATATTATGGAAACATTGAACCTTTGGATACCCGTATCGTACCGCACGACGAAGTCCTTTATTTGTGTAATAAAAATCGTCATCTTCAAAATGTGTCGAACAAACTACGCGAATCACTTCTATCCATTTCTCATTAATGTCTTTATTTCGGATCGGGAACCTTAAACACATAGATTTTTGAAGTGATGATAAAACATAGAAAAACAAAAAAAAATGCCTATTTACACTTACATTAATTTTATGAATATTAAAAGTAAAATAGAAATAGGTAAATGAACGTGTTATATTAAGTTTCGCGTCACATTAATAACTTAATAAATAGGGACTACTGTAACGCTTACTAACGGCAACATTTGTGGAGCTTTTATGTTCCAAGCTGTCGTAATAAATAATAAAAATGATTTATTAAAAATTTGGATTTTTATGTTTACTTACGTGTGAAATGTGATTCCATCCTGTTTTTTATTTCTGGAAGATTGCTTTTTACACTCGTTTACAACACAATTCGGCAATTTTTCTTTAAAAACTGCGAATTATTATAGAGTAACACTCCGTGCGCTCGAATAGCTCGAATGACAAGGTAAGGCATAGTTTCGTTATATCTGTGTGCGTGAAACTGTGTATGTACAAGGCAAGGCGCAGTTTTACCGGCCTCAGTGCGTTGTTCGGCGGGGCTCTGACTTGAGTTTTTATTTCGTCTGAGTATGTGTAGTGAGGTTTGTGTAGCTGTCTACTCGAACTCAATTTGAGGCAGAAAATCGTTTGTAACTGTAGTTACCACACTCGCTCTAGCGGTTATAGAAGATTCTGGACTGGAGTAGCAGTTTCGCAGTCTTCGCAGTTTTTTTGAAGTTTGGATCAGTTTATACACAAGACATTTTGTGATACTGGACAGACTGTCCTTTAAATTGTGATTTCTATGTTAGACATATTTTTGTCTAAACCTTAATCGTCGACAAGTCCATTATTAAATACATATTGCAGATTTGTCAAGTTTGTACAGAAATATTATTTCCTTGAATATGTATTTCCACGCTTCGTGATTCAATTATACCTTTCATGGCAGGGCCAAATTATCTCTGACCTTTCAATGTAAAGACAAAAGCTGTGCAAAGTCCCAGGTTTCGCAGCTTTGTCTAGATTTAACTAAATCATGCTATTCCTCGGATTTCCAGTGCCATTAACTGTGTTTTAAAAGATTTCACATCAAGTTGAAATCATTTATTCAATTCAGACTTATTAGACATTTGTATCCGTACTTCTATGCACGATTCATATACTCAAGAACCGTTTCGTTTCGTTCTCCATTACGATGCGTTTAATTATATTCGAAGTGCATGTTAAAACAGGTTTTACTAAAACTATGTTGAAATCTAAACTAGTTTCTTGTGTTAGCAATTAAGTATAAAGAACAATTAAGCATAACATATTGAATGATCCTAATTTTAATGTAGTTATCTCTTGAAATATCCATCTAAATTAAATAAATGTAAATCGGATTTCCGCCTTTGTGGCTTTGAATTTCCGGTAAGATTTTTATTGTAATAGTTTCGGATTTGACTCCTAACAAAGAAGTATAAATATGACCGTCACGACTCAAGCGGGGCATTCAGTTCTATTCAGTTCTAAGGTATTGAGACTTAGGAGACTTGACAGTTTTTGGTGTAAAGATATAGTGAAGGTACTAAGTAACAGTGATTATTTGTACGATAAATAAATTGTGAGTTATAAACGGATAAAATAAGTGATATGCTGTAACATAAATTGTATTATTTGCTAACAAATCAGAAGTGGGATTATATCGAGCTAAGATAACTCGGTATTTCGGACTCATTGGGCAAAACATAAATAGAACGCGAGCGTGTTAGAGCTATGGTAGAAGAATTGGAAAACTGAGGAATTATCAGAGTCTACTTCAGAATTCGCGTCACCTATTATCCTTATTAAGAAGAAAACACGAGATTATCGTCTTTGTATAGATTTTCGCGCATTAAACAAAACAAAAGAAGCGGAAAATCTTAAAGTTCGTTGTAGGTGATTTGGTTAGAATAGAGAGAGAGATTCCTTCAACAGGTAAAAGCAGAAAATTAATTTCTAAAGTTCGCGGTTCTTATCGTATATGTAAGGTTCTCGATAACGATCGATATGTAGTCGAAGATACACCTATATCACGCAAGGGTAGACGTTTTAGTGGCATATTTTCCGTTGATAAAATTCATCCTTGGTTGGTTTATCAACGACACTATGAGTCTGATACTAATATAAAATACTAATACAGTCCAAATAGTAATACCGATGAATGAATAAGTATATGATTACAAATAATTGAAGTGTTTGATGAATGATTTGAAGTGTCAAATTGAAGTGGTTGTGTGCACAAGTACTGTTGATGATTTGGTACCAATAAATTCAAATAGTGTGTTCCATGTTATAAAAGTACAATCAAGATATGAGGCAGGCTAAAGATGTTTAGTGCTAGTGTTTTCTCACTTTAATTATAAACTTAAAGTGCAAAACTTTGAAAATAACTATTCGCGTGAATTACGAACTTTTAAAATCTACCTTCATAATTTTATATTTCTTTTACATCATTGATTTCCGGTTCTGTCAATGAAAGCGACCTAGACAATAGTGTTGCCATTACAAGAAATTTTCTACTAAATCAGTAAAAAAAATGAGTCCAAAAAGCTTTAAATGTTCTAAATGTAGCAAAACCACAAACGATAGGAAGCTATCAGTAAGTTGTGACTCCTGCAAGAGCATTTTATGTGGTGATTGTCAAGGAATGTCACCAACTGAAGTAAGAGTGTTCAAGTTAAAGACAATAGCTCGAGTGGTTTCTTTCTTATGTGTCTATTGTAAGTCACTAATGGCACAAATACCAAATATAATGAAACAACTGGAGGAACTTACTAAAGAAGTACACCACTTGCGATTACGTCAAAACATGCTCGTAACTGAAGGAGCAATACAAGAATTGGCTGAGCGCACTAAGAGAGCTAACAATATAATAATTTACGACGTACCAGAATCAACCTCGGATAAACCTTTACAAAGGCAGGAGCATGATAAAGAGGAGTGCAGGAAATTAATAAAGTGTGTGAGCAAAAAAGTTAGCTGTGATAATGTGAAACTATTTCGTCTTGGTAAGTTTCAAGCTGGGGCTCCTCCTTGTCCCATTAAAATGGTAATGAAGTCTAAAAATGATGCTATTAAGATACTTCGTAACAAAACTAAACTGGATAAACCGTCAATTATTAAATCAGACCAAACTGCCATGCAACGCGAGCACTTAAAATACCTCCGTGATGAATTAGAGAAACGTACTAATAATGGAGAACAAGGCTTGAATATCAAGTATATACAAGGGCAGCCTAAAATTATCTGTAAGCAGGAGATTAAAAAAAAAAACTAGTCCAAATTCACCAACCCTCACTAGTAAATCTTTTTAACAAAAAAAAACGCGACCTTCGATACCTTCCGCACTCCTAACAATAATAATCTTATACACAAACATAGAATCGATAACATCTAAACTGGATTTATTCATTGCAAGAGTTGATCAACTAAAACCATCAATTATAGTCCTCTCAGAAACATGGCTAAAACCAAATATACTTGACTCACTGATAAAGATACCGGGTTACGACTTATACAGAGACGATCGTATTGATAAACGGAGTGGAGGAGTCGCTATTTATGTATTGAACAATATTACATATATGACATCAAATCGAAATAGTCAGTATAATACGAAGTATGACTCTTGGGAATGTTTATGGGTAAACATTGAAGTAGGTTTTCAAAGAATACTGTTATGTGGACTATATAGAGGGTACGAATCAACTATCGATCATTACAACTTGCTTCTACAAAATTTAGAACTGGCTTCCCAGTCAAACACAGTAATAATAATGGGTGACTTTAACTTTGGTGGAGTCAAGTGGCCTCTTTCAAATTGTGTGTATCTACTGCCAAAAGAAACCAATTTCTTGCAATGGTATAACAACAATCTATACCAATTGGTAGATCAATATACGAGGTTTCGCCAGGGTCACCAGCCATCTACTTTAGACCTAATCTTGACAAACGATGAGTCTTTGATAGTTGGAATTAATTATGAGGCCGCAATTGGGAAAAGCGATCATGCATGCTTAGTATCGACTATACAGTTACAAACACAACAACAGAATAGGCAGCAATCTAAATCTAAAAAGAACTTTAATAAAGGAGACTACAACAAAATCAAAGAAGAAATTCACTCCGGCTTAAAAAAAAATGTTTAAAGATACACTTTGTCCAGTTGAACAGTTTAGAATAATACATAAAGCAATAACTAATGCCATAGACACACATGTTCCTCTTGTAAAAACAGTTATAATAAAGTAAATAAATCATGGATAAAAAAATGACATATCTGAGTTAATAAGGGAAAAAAAATTCTTTGGAAGAGATATACTGAAACAGGGTCAGATAAAATCTATAAGGAATACAGGAAGCTAAATAACAAACTGACTAATTTAAGGCGCACAGCAAGGGCAGTTTATGAAAATCAACTATTAGATCTAGGACCAAAGAAAACACTTTGTCCAGTTGAACAGTTTAGAATAATACATAAAGCAATAACTAATGCCATAGACACACATGTTCCTCTTGTAAAAACAGTTATAATAAAGTAAATAAATCATGGATAAAAAAATGACATATCTGAGTTAATAAGGGAAAAAAAATTCTTTGGAAGAGATATACTGAAACAGGGTCAGATAAAATCTATAAGGAATACAGGAAGCTAAATAACAAACTGACTAATTTAAGGCGCACGGCAAGGGCAGTTTATGAAAATCAACTATTAGATCTAGGACCAAAGAAATTTTACTCGTACATCAGGCAGCAAATCACCTCTAAAGTTAGTACACAATATATTTGGAGAGAAAGACAAAATTGAAAACGAAGTAAAAGAAAAGGCATCTGAAACACAAGAATATGCAGATCAACTTATAAAACAAACTTCGGACAAGAAAGATGAAATATGTGACAAATTAGAGGACGGGAAGAAAGCTGCTGAAAGGATAGCACAGGAAGAAAAAGATAACGTCAAAGAAAAGGCTTCAGAAACGAAGGAATCAGCTAATCAGTTAATATAAAAGGCATCATATAAAAAGGATCAAATTGAAGAAAATCTTAACCCTTAAATGGACGATTTTTTTTACGTTTTAAAAAAATATATTTGTATAATAGACATGTATTACTGTCTAGGAAAAATGAGTAAAAAAATCTAGACATGAATTTACTATTTTTTTTTGCAATAATGTGAGTGTTGTTTATAAACTACATTGCGCATTCAATGACATTTTGCAAGTATGGGTAAAATAAGAGTGGATATTGTTTTTGAAATGTGTTTATTTATTCTAAATTATGATATTTATAAAAACAATTGCTTTTTTTCGTATCACATAAAGATACACGACATTTTTGGCACATTTTGAACGTAAATCCTGAACATTTCGGGAATTTGCACCTCTGCTGCTTATCCAGCCAAACTGCCCAATGACATGTCTGATCCAATCTGACGTCTTTCAAAGGAATTGCTTGAGCTGGTCCTCGGAACTTCTTCATTACAAGTTCTCTTTGTATTGTGCTCCCACTAGGTCGACCACGTTTAGCGCCATTTGCAGGTAGACCCAATTTGCAGAGGGTTTCGGCAAGTTCTAGTCTAAATGTACCCAAATTGAGAAGTTGATCATTTCCTTTTATATTATTTACCTTCTTGAACATAACCCATGAATTTATAACTGCGAGGTCCAGGAAATGATAAAATAAGCGCATGGTCCACTTGCGGCTCTTCATTGTGATGTGATAAAGACCTATAAATGAATCTAATAAGTCCACGCCCCCCATGTGAGCATTGTACTCCTTGATGACTTTGGGGCATGGAATAGCAACTCTCTCTTTCTTCGATTTATCAAAGCGCGTGACTGTGGTTGCTGGTTCTGCTCCTACGTAAGTGGAAAGAAGGTTAACGGGCTTGTTATCTTTCCACACAACAGCACTTACGTCAATATCATCCACAGTCGCCACGTTTTCCTCATAGAATCCTCTGGGTACGTTCTTTTTCATTATAGTGTTTTTGTCAGGCAATTTGCAGTTTCTCAATCGGTTTACTCTTACTGTTCCCAGTGAGAAAATTCCTTCCTTAGCTAAATAGGTGACGAGAGGCACAGAAGTATAGAAGTTGTCGAAGTATATAATGTGATTCACATTGCGTGGTACCATTCTAGCTAACCTGACGACTGTATTTCCAGACTCTCCCAAATCTGGCTCACCAGGTAAGATGTTATTTTTGGAGCCCCCTCCACTGTAAACCTCAAATCTATGAGCATATCCTTGTAGACTGCAGATGAGATATAATTTGAACCCCCACTTGTGGGGTTTATTGGGCATGTATTGTTTTATGTAGTGGCTCATTTTGGTTGCACACATCTGCTCGTCTATGGAAAGCCTTTGGTCTAAGGGAACCTTTCCAAACTGGCAGTTGAGCATTTCCTCAAGAGGTCTTATTTTGAATAGCCTGTCATAGTCTGGATGATCTTTGGGTAAGCATAGCGTATTGTCGGCAAAATGGAGAGTGGATCTTATTTTTTCAAATTTTTTTAACGGCATCGTATTTTTTATGTGATCATAACCAAATTTATCACTCCAGTAAGCCCTGGTGTTTGGAAATTTTATGACTGAGGTGTAAATCAGAATGCCTAGGAATTTATTTAGGATATTTTCATTTATAATTTCAGGATTGGATATTTGTTTCTGGGCCGCGTATAAGTTACTTTGTTCTACAATTTGCTTTTTTAGATCTGATGTAAAATAAAATGAAAAAAAATCATACGGCGTGTTACAAGACATCAATGCTTCCGTTATCTGAGTTTCTCCCCTAAAAATAAGGCTGTCTTCAGCAGTAACAAGATTCCGTTTTCGCCAAACCAGAGGTCGCTTAGAAATCCCTTGTGATCTACTCTGGGGTACTGCTTCTCCGGCTTCCAAAATAGGAGGGTCTGGCATATTTTGATCGTTGTCAATTACGAGAGGAGGATCAGCATCCACTTCATCAGACTGGGCATTCTCACCTTCATCACTATTTTCAAGGTACTGAAGAACATCTCGAGCTGTTTGATAATAGTGACCTTCATCCTCTACTTCGGAGTCCGAGCCGTCTAAGCCATCTTCTGAATCTTCAAGAGTTTCTAAATACTTTGTAATTTCGCTTTCTAGTAATCGCGGCATGCTGAAAAGCAAAATAAAAACCCTTCACCAAACATGCATTTATTTAGCAGGCAATGCGCATTGTATTTTTCCTACAACATACCAGATTTCGCGTAATTCGACAGTAGCATCAAGTAATTTTCAATGTTTTACAACATGAACATGTAATTGAAGATATAATCAAGCAAATAAAAATATGTTATATACTTACATTATATTTTATCAAAGTCCGAACACAGCTTCAAAACTTAGTTTCGTGCCACTAGAAAAGTTTTCTTCAAAGTGACATTTGACATTCATTTATTTTTAATGCATAAAAATATTGGATAGTGCCAACATTAAAAAAAGTACAAAATTCGTTCAGAAATAAGAACTAGTTGTCAAAATTAACAAAAAAATAAAATAAAGATAATTTTATCTATGATGTTTAGTATGTTGTTTAAAAACAACATTGTCCATTTAAGGGTTAAAAGAAAGAAGGACGAATTAAGCGAAGATATTGAACATGCTATACAAACTACTAAAGATAAAACGGCTGATGTGGAACATGAAGTAAAACAAAAGAAAGATGAAGCAGAGAAAGCTATTATTGATAAGACAAAAGAAGCTAATGCCGCCGTTGATGGCAAAAAGCAAGAATTAACGAAGGCTATCGAAAACAAATTAAAACACCGACACGATGAAACTTCTAATTTGATTGATAGGGTTGAACAAATCAATTTTACGGCAAATGAAAAACTTGAGATAGATTGTTTGGATAAGCTCGAAAAGGAGAAGGACGATATTAAACAAAAGTCTAAAGAGGTGACTAAGGACTTGATTGTCAGAACTGAAGCCGTTACAAAAGACCTCAGAGATAAAAGTAATGATTTAAAGTCGACTATTGAAGATAAAGTAAAGGAATCAGAAAATGCACTTAATGATCAATTAAACAAATTAAATGATGATGTTAATGAAAAGAAAGCACAATTGCAATCAAATATTAAATTACAAATTAAAAATGCAAAATCGTCTACTAAAGATACTCTTCAACAATTAGTGGAAGATACTAATCTTGTTAAAAGCAAAATAGAGAATAAAGCAGATGAACTTGATTTCGCTGCTAGGGAAAGGGCCGAAGAACTTAAATTGAGGGGTCTCATGCAGGTGAATATTGAAGACATGAATGGGGCTTCAGTATTCTTTACTTACTTCTTGCCTGTTGAGAACATGAAGGGGTCTCATGCAGGTGAATATTGAAAACATGAATGGGGCTTCAGTATTCTTTACTTACTTCTTGCCTGTTGAGAACATGAAGGGGTCTGATGCAGGTGAATATTGAAGTCATGAATGGGGCTTCAGTATTCTTTACTTACTTCTTGCCTGTTGAGAACATGAAGGGGTCTCATGCAGGTGAATATTGAAGACATGAATGGGGCTTCAGTATTCTATACTTCTTTCTTACCTGTTGAGAACATGAAGGGGTCTCATGCAGGTAAATATTGAAGACATGAATTGGGCTTCAATATTCTTTGCATTGTAATTTCATTAATTTAAGATAAACTGTAAAATTACAAATAATATTAACTTAATATGATAATACATTTTATACTTTCCTTTCACGGGACGTGAAAATGTCAGGAAAGGCCGATTGTTAGCAATTAAGTATAAAGAACAATTAAGCATAACATATTGAATGATCCTAATTTTAATGTAGTTATCTCTTGAAATATCCATCTAAATTAAATAAATGTAAATCGGATTTCCGCTTTTGTGGCTTTGAATTTCCGGTAAGATTTTTATTGTAATAGTTTCGCATTTGACTCCTAACAAAAGAGTATAAATATGACCGTCACGACTCAAGCGGGGCATTCAGTTCTATTCAGTTCTAAGGTATTGAGACTTAAGAGACTTGACAGTTTTTGGTGTAAAGATATAGTGAAGGTACTAAGTAACAGTGACTATTTGTACGATAAATAAATTGTGAGTTATAAACGGATAAAATAAGTGATATGCTGTAACATAAATTGTATTATTTGCTAACACTTGCGTGCACTTCTGCACTGCAGAACGGCTCGTAATGGAAAACCAAGCGTTTTATAATTATAGAAATCAAGCACAAGAGAGTATTGGAGCTTAGAAAGTGAATTTTCAAGTTGCTTCTTTGTCTGTTCTTTGCCTGTTGTAAGACTTATGTCTTATTATCATTACTAGTGATATAGGTTCGTATTATAATTCCTAGAATAAGACTTAGAATATGTTTTACTCTAGGTCTTATTTCTTCCACCCTTCTCCAAAATTTGTCTGCTGAGTTCTTTGTTTAGATCTAGCAGCGTTCTATTAAGGTTAGTATTCAGAGATGATTTTGAACTAAAAGCTTATTATGTCAAAATTTGTGTAACGTATTTAGTCGACACTCATTTGACATTGTGAATTTGAATTTAAATTCGAGATCGTCTCTGAATACCGGTCTAAGAGTTCTAGATTGAAGTCTTGACAAGCTCATGGAGCTGTATTTTTGATGGGAAAAGTCCGGGAAAGGCCTATTTTCCCCATCTTTTTTCTCCATTTTTGTCAATGCTACAATACTTTCGTATTTATTACTGCGAAGCGAATGCATGAAATGAATTATTGTGCTGTTCCATTTGAAGAAAGTGGCTATCCTAGATAGGGTCCAAATTGATAACCTCACTTTGGTAAAGTAGTCATCAGGTTCCCTAAGCTCTTGGAGTTTAGCATACACCTCTTAGAGGCTCATATAGTCTTAATTCTTCCGGAACTGGTGGTTCTCTGTCAGTTTCTTTCATATTTTCTACAAACATGATAATCCTTACATATTGTTATCTTATAGGAAAGCATATTGCCATCTCCTTTTTCTGTCTACCTTCTCGCAGTTCTAAATGATAAATACGAATTATGTGATTTTTTGTATTTATGTACAAATTCCGTTGTTACTGGAAAAATCGGACAGATCTTGTCTCTTCTGTGTTTCCTTAAACAATTGTCTTGTAAAGGTGGAGCTTGGACATTTTTTGTCCTGCTCTTACAGTCGACTGATGCCAGCGAAGAGTTGGACAAACGCTATATTGTCTGTTCGGTTACCCTACTTTCCATACGGGATTAAAGTTACTTCAGTTTTTACAAAAATAAAAATTGGGCATTTTTCTGTCTCGAGATTTCATAGATTACTTGTGGTTTAAATAGGGATCTTGACAGTGCCGTCTTTAAGGCAGGGCCCGCAGGGCCCTGGCCCGAGGCCCCGAGGTAGGCAGGGGCCCCACAATTCTGAAAATTTTCGATATACAACAACAAATTTTATAACATAATAAGAAAAATATCAAATCACACACTTGGTAAAATAGAAACAAGATTTAGAAAATTTGTTTAAAAATTTATTTTTGCACTAAAATAACAGTAATTATATACAGCTTAAAAAACTTTTTTTCTCGATTTCTTCGCAGCAAAATTAGATATGAGTTCATCAAAATCAATCGATTTTAATAAGTCCGATTCTATACTCATTAAACTTAGATGATTCAATCGTGACTGTGACATTGTGCTTCGATGATCGGATTTTATCAACTTTAATCTAGAAAATGATCGTTCACCAGCACAATTGGTGATCATTAGGGTAAGGAATATTCGGAGACTTATTTCAATATTTGGGAATGTAGACGTCAGAAATTCTTTCTTCAGTTGCAAGTATAGATCAGGAATAAATAATTCTTCGTTCTTTCGTGTATCACGAAGATAATGTTTATAATGTAAACATTCTGATATTAAATTTTCTGCAGAAATGTCTTGATCATATTTTCTGGCAAGCTTTTCGCAGCATTCTTTTATTCCTTCGTATGTCATGTTTGGTAGAGCAGTAAAAAACTTGAAGTTATCATTCACCGTTTCGTAAGCAGTTTTTCTGGTTTTCAAATTGGAACAAAGTGAATCGATTATCGGATAAAAAATCTCTATTTTGAGCTTTTCATCTCCAGTAAATTGTGTATGTTCACTCTCTCCTTCAAAGCGAGTAAGTTTTACGCTTCTTCTTCGATTTCTTGGCTCAGATGTAGATTCACTTTCGCAGATATCGGTAAAGCTTTTTGCTTTTTCTAAAAACTCATCGAATTTATCCCTAATATCCAATAAATACAATTCTAAGGAATTTAAAAGACTGCATGCTATATACAAATCCATATTTTCTTTTTGTAAATTTTTAGATGTATCATTAATACGTGTCAAGATTTCGTGCCATACCACAGTTATAAAGACATTTTCAAATTTTGTAATTTGCTTTAAAATGGTCTTAGCTTCAAGTCTAGTCTCGTTAGACTGCGTATCATCCTTTGATAAATCATCTAGAGCTTTCGTAATATCTGTATGACCTGTGAAAAGAGCGATGATTGCATCAGCTCGGGCTGACCATCGAGTAGCGGATAAAGATTTAACGACTTTTTTTTTCGTTCCTAAATATGACAATAGTTTTTGCCATCTATAAGTCGATCCTGATAAAAATGATATAGAAATACTTAACGACTGCATTAACACATTCAGCTGCCTTAACGCCGACTAAATTTAACGAGTGCCCGGCACAAGGAATATAATCAGCATACTTATTGATTTCCCTTATCCTGGTTTGCAGTCCTGAATAGCGTCCAGACATATTCGATGCGTTGTCATAAGATTGACCTCTACAGTCATTTATATCAATATCATTATCTTATAAAATTTGACTACAACCTCTGTTAAATATTCGGCATTATGACCTTCTATAGGAACGAACATTAAAAAACGTTCGATAGGCCCCTGATCGGTAACGTAGCGCACGGTGAACGTTAATTGATCTAGATGAGTGATGTCCGGCGTAGAATCCACAGAAAAAGAATAATATTTTGCCTTCTTCAACTCACTTATAATGCAAGCAAGAACTTTTTCCCCCATAAGGCCTATAAATTCCTCACAAATATTAGCTGATAAGTATGATGTTACTCCATGTCCTTTATTTCCGTAGGTATTAATGTGCTCTTTAAGGAAAGGGTCATATTCGCTCAGTAATTCTAAAATACCTAAGTAATTGCCATTTTGACTAGATCCGAATCGTTCGTTCTCCCCTCGAAAAGCGAGACCTCGTGAAGCAAGAAACTTTATAGTGTCAGTTATTCGACGTAATACTTGAATCCAATAATTTTTCTCATTTTTTTGTTGAATCGTTAATGCATTTTCTAAACTACCAGTTTCTCTTCTCCGTTTAGAATAAATAGTTAAAGTTTGTTTATGAGCTTTGCTTTTCTCATGCTCCGTAATTCGCTCTGGGTGTTTCCAATCATTAAATCCGTAAAATGTAAATTGATCTTTTTCAGATGAAAAAAGTCGACATACAAAGCAATATATACGTCCAGTTGATGGCGAATACGATAACCACTCACGCTCTACTATTTCATTATTTTGTAGTTTCAATTGAAATAATGATTTGTTTAGAGTTCTCACTTTTTGTTTATCTCCTTCTTGGTAAATCCGTGCAGATTTTGAGAAATCTTTATCCTTATTGCTGCATAAACCTGGATTTTTTTGCAACCAGTATAATCGTAACTTCTCGTTGATTTCGCCCCATAACGCAATATCAGTCGAATAACTTTCAATTTTTTCTGACGTGCTTCTCAATGCTGCCTCCTCTATTAAAATAAAATATATTTTTGTAAATCGCTTTTAATTGAAAAAAATATTTAAAATTATTCAGCTTTTTTAGAATCTAAATATTTACAATTTGAAACTCTTTATTTACCTTCTGTTCTATGATTTATAAGAACTTGTGTAGCTGCTGATAATTCCGACTGTTCTGAAGGATTCAAATCGACTGATTCGTTTTGAATAACATTTTCCTGTAAATCAGCGGTACCTTTTGGCGTTTCATCATTTTTGCCTAATAAATAAAATGCAATGATCTTATTATCATACTGTTAGCACGGTTTGTTTCATAAATTAATTTCATAAAAATGATATTAAATCGACTTTTCATAAAAAAAACTTTTGCTACATGCGAACAACAATGAGGTTATATGACTCAATTAATGAACTAATCACTCTTAATTCAAATAATATATAGTATTACTTACTAGTAATGTCATATTGTTTTAAAAATCCAGTAATTTTTGGTAACTTGTCTATTTTCTTTTGTTCTTCTTTCGCTTTTCGTTTTTTTGCAGCACCACTTTCATAAACACGATTCATGATTTTGATGTACTTCAAATGATTCGATAAACAATACTAAATTAACTGTTGCTACATCGCGTGAAAATCTGGTAATGAACCTGCTGGCTGTTTCACGTGTCGAAACACGGACGTTGACTATTCATTTTCTCACCAAAAACAAAAGCAAGCTTAAACAAGTTTCTTTCAAAACAATCGCGCTTCTGCTTGCGCGCAAGAGCGCGCATGCGTAAGAATCCGAATGAAGATTTTGGCGCGTTAGTTTGAATATTGTAATTGAGAAAACGTTTACATGGCATTATAAACATTACATTTAATCGTTTGTTTAAAGAAATTAAAATATACGAAAATTGTAAATTGTAAGAAATTAAATGTATGCATGGCTAAAATTACGGGTATTTAAAACAAAGCAAATAAGTTAATTGTAAAGTAAAAATGAATTAACAAATAAGTTGAAATGCCAAGTGTTCGTTTGAGAAGCCATTGAGAACTGAGGTCGATCCGGAACGACGAAATATTGTAGTCCGATCTAATACAGCGGGGACAGTTTACGGCACTTCCTCGAAGAAAAACCGATAGCCCTTGTTTATTAAACAAGATTCGGCGCAGCATCGCGCTGTAGTTATAGACTTGGTATGCAGTGGCTCGCTAACCAATGCTGTTATAGGCTATGATGTCACGGATGACGTCACTTTCATATATTTGTATATGAATAAATATAAGTATTGTTCTTTGTATAGATTATAATATATGGTTTTCATTCAATTTTATTTAAATTAGAATTGGTGGGGTATTAGTTTTTTAGATTCAAAAAATTTATTTATTGAACTCTCATATGTGGGGTGTTAAGAGACGGGGTTACGATTTAGCCTATTGCGTTATTGTAAACTGAAAAATGATAAAGTTAAAATTTAAGGATTTTCCATCCCTTACATAGGCCCCAGCCAGTACCTTGGCCCATAGCCTCGTTGATCCTAAAGACGGCACTGGATCTTGACATTGACTATTCGTACCCTCTACATTTGAAGAAAAAGGGAAGTTAAGGAATGTTTTAAACAAAAATGTAAGGAATCGTCAGACATCGTTCATCCCGTGTTTGCTCGTAATCAAATTAAAGATTTTGTGTAAGGTTTGAAAAAGTGTAGTGGGTGGGGCCATTATCCTCTTGTTTCAATTTTCCGACGAAACTGGCAGTGAATTATACAACATGTAACAAAAACGCTGTGGTTCCCGTTAACTGCGTTATCAGAATCGATATCCAAGCATATAGAAATAATTTTTATTTCAAAAAACACATTAAAAAAAGTTTATGTAAAAAAATTAATTTGCAAATTATATGTGGTTTTACTTCATCTAAAGGTCGCTGCATACAGGATGGAATGAGCACGTGCGCGGGACGGGGACGGAACGTGCTTGTATGTTAACACGGACGGGAGTTTAATGCACACCGTGACAGTGACTCGAAACTAACGTTGTGAAAGATGTATTTTTCATTTGAAGAATTGGCATTAGTTGCTATTGTTTTAGATGATGAAGAATAATCATCAAAAGTAAAAGGAGATTTTCTGTACATCCTATGTGGCAGAAAAGAGGACTACGAGGTGAATACAACACTCTCTATAAAGAACATTTGGATGGAAAGACTCGATTTTATGTATTTTCGTATGACAACGTAAATAAAAAATAATATATACAAACAAACTGCAAACGGTTAGTATAAATGTATACTAACCGTTTGCAGTTAATGATTTTGTGTCCAAAATGGTGTGCAGGAGAAACATGGATATGATCATACACATTTAATTAGTTTTTCGTCGTCCATTTTGTTCGGTACGACACGCACATCACTGCGTAGCCAACGGAGCGACTGTGCATACGCGGCGGTACCACGGACGGGACGTGGCACGCCCCGGGCGGGACGGAGTAAACATCGTCGCCGACGATATATTTCCCGTCCCGTTCGTGCCACGTCCCCGTCCCGTTCGTGCATCCGTAACGTATCTATTATCACGTAAGTTTTCTATGAAACGATATTATCAAAATTTCACGTCCCGCTCCGTCCGGGATAAAACACGTTACGTATGCAGCGACCTTAACTCACACGAGTATCGGTAATGCGGGGTCTTTGACAATCCTCTAACTCCTCGGCCAATGCAAAGATAATAAAATCACATACAATTTGCAAATTAATTTTTTTGAAAAAAAGAATTATTTATATACGCTTGGATACTGATTCTGAGAATGCACTTAACGGGAACCACAGGGTTTTTGTTACATGTCTTTTCTAATGATATTTGAAACAGAAAGAGATACAAATAATGTGGTTGGTAGTGGCTACAGTAAAATTGTTATTACTAATTAGTCCTATGCTACGTAGAAACAGGAAACAAAACTAAGACGAAATGCAAAACAGAAGTCATCCCTAAAAGGATCGTGGTGAACCTTCATTCACATAAATCACAGAAAGACAGGTCCCCGCTCCTCAGTGGTCACGTGAGGGGTTGGACCGCTCGAGAGAGACTTTCCAGCTGTAGGGAGTGGCTGTGCGGTGAGCCCAAGCATACGAGCTTTCGGTAGATTTTCCACGCGAAGGTTCAGGTTGTTGGTGACCCGACGATCCCTATCTATCATCTCCATAAGTGAGGTTATCATTGTGATCATCCTTTGTTGATTCTCCTTGACTTCTAATAGCATCGAATAAACGATGGAGTCGTCTTGACCCCTATTATTATCTCCTGGCGGTACAGAAGGGGAAGGACCAGGAGAAGGCGGGGGAAGTGGATCTCTTGCTTCGTCTTCATATTCGGAATCCTCTTCACTGATGGTCTTCTCCCTCTTCTTACTAGACTTTGCCCGTTTCGGCGCTGACGAACCTTCCTCAGAGGATCTCCGGGTCCTGCCCCTTGTTTTCATACCTGTATCTTCTACTGTAGGCACGGTGATCCCTTAATGGATTACTTCTGGGCCTTTTAATCCCCTTTTAATTTTTCAATAGCTGCTCCAAAGTATTCATCCATCTCTATCGTGAAGGAGCTCATTTTACACATAGAGTAGGTCGTTTTTTCTTAAAGAACACTCGGCGCTCCTATCTGATCAGTGATCACCATGTGTTACTCGACTTTTTTCTATTGATCCCTTCTCTAACTCATTTTAGGAATATGTTCTCTTATGAGATACTGTTGTACAAGGTGACAAAAACTAAATGTAATACAAGTGGAATACTGAATATAAAACAAGAGGGGAGTATAAGTAACATTAATAATAGTGCAAGCTTAAATCTAAATCTTATATGACTAAGTATGGCCTAACCTATATGGTGTTGCTGTGGTTTTTTCTCCGGGACCTTCTCACCGGCTCACTCTCGTCGTCCTCACTATCGGACCTGGGACGTCTTCTTTGGGTAACCGGGTAACCCAAGCGTATTAATTTTGACTTCGTCTCCTCAGACATCTCTCCGAGCTCCGCGGTGACCGTCTTTTTTATGTACCTGTCAATTAAATAGGCGTGGCGGGAGATGTGGGCTTGGGACAACTGAAAGTTATCCCCCACCAATTTATTTAACTTGGCGTACGCTATGAACGCTGTCGGGGTAATGTGCGTGGTTGAGCTCTGAATGACTAGATGGGTTTTTAACCCTGCTGTGTGCTACATTAGGATCTTCTTCGTGGGCTTTGTTCCAACGAGCTTGGAGAAGGAGCGCTTGATTTAGAACAGCGGGGATTTCGAGTGCCCTGCAGTGGGACTTCGAAAACGCGTCCATATATTGGATCGCCTTAAGCGAGGAGTATCCCCACACGAGTTTGACTTGTGAGAGGATGGCTCCTCTTATCCCCGTGTACTCGAGCGAAATAACCTTATCCACGATCTCCACTTGGAGGTCATCCCTTACAGCGATGATATTTTGAAACAGTGTGGCTAAGGAGATGATGGAAGTCCACGTCTCCGGTGCTACAAGGTCCGCCATCTGAACTGACGCCAATGCCGCCTTCCACCTCTTCAAGTATGCGGGGCTATTCTGTGCTGATACAGGTTTCGCCAGCGTAATGAGGGATGATAAGGTGAGCGCTAATATTCCCATGTGAACCTCCGCATCTGTTTCGGTGTATTCTCTTGGGCCAGGGACGCCCTCCCGAAGACCATTCATATACTCCGTGGTGAAAGGCGCCAGGAACGCCAGGACGGCGGATAGAATTATGTCGTCACGTACACCAACTTTCCTTCTTCTCCCACGATCTCTCCTCCTGTCCTATGACATACTCTCCAGTTCTTGATATATTGATATCCGACCCTATTTCTTACTACCAGGTCGTGATCATCGGCAGGGATGGTGAAGGGCATGGCTGGGTTATGGTATCTCGTAACTTTTTACTTCTTACTAAATTCTCTGTTCTTTTTTGGTCGTCTTGTATATATATATATATATATATGTGTGTGTGTATGTGTGTGTATGATTAATTATTAGAATAAAATATATAAATAAAATAATTTTTTGAGATTTCTGCTAGCAGTGGATATTCAGGACATTCGATTTGACAGTTCGGCCGCCACCGACACCGCCAACGGGAACGTCATGTTGGTGCATATATTGTTATACATGTAGTCAGCAGCATGCACCGTGCATGCTTTAAGCATAATGTTCTTCTTTGGTAGAGATATTCTATCACATTACCTTCCTGCTGACTACATACCACTTCAAATACAGCATGGGGGACGGTCAGTTTTAGAGCTGTGGCACACGTTAGAGGTTCGGCACAGCCAGGTACAGAGTGAGTAGTGAGTAGTAGTGAGTGACTTCAGTTTGAATCCCCTACCAACACAAATATTATCTTCCTGGGCCAGGTAGATATACATTATGGCTGCAGGTTATGGATGTATGGTGGTCCGAGAAATAATTAACACCTGCTTATCAGTTTATTACCCCACCGTAAGTCTAAAGAACTTTTTCTGAGTTGCATTTACTTTCAAGATGAGTTTTACGTGTTGTTCTATTTTCAAGGTCATATTGGGACGGCTGTGGTGATTCAGTGATCGTAGCTACTTCATCACCATAACTGTTACTGTATCATCCTTTTATGTTAAGGTTATCATTGAATATTACATCTTTTGTACCCAAAATTTGTGTAACATAGTCGACTCATGAAATTGCGAATTTTAAGTTTTAAACTCTTAGATTGTTCCTAAGTATCGGGCTAAGAGTTATTGATGGAAGGCTAGACAACCTCATGGAGATTATAACTGTAATTTTGATGGGATAAGTCGGGCAAAGTCCGGTTACTTCCCCTACTTTTTTCTGCTTTTGTATCATAATTGACTTTGGTATGGTATCACTGATAAGCAAATTCATGAAACCAGTTACCCACCGTAGGTCTAAAGAGCGTCCCTGATTTGCATTCACTTTTAGGTTATCAAATTTACGTGTAATACGATTGTTTAGCTTTATTTGGGATGGCTGTAGTGATATAGTAATGGTGCTTCATTACCATAAATGTCCCTCTATTATACTTTTATGTTAAGATTCTCTTGTCTTATATCTATGTAGTCTGTAGAGTTAAGGAAGTGTGCATATATTAAAGAAAACAAATGCTTTAAATTGATAATTCATTTTTCAAGTATTAATGTTATTCATAGCATAATGTACAACTTAAACAAAATTACAGTTGTAATAAAATTGTTCAAATTGTTTCACTTTTGTATTCAGTCAGGTTATCATTCATTTGATAGATAATTTGTATCTGATTTGAAAAATATCTGCCCCAATATAGTAACTCACAGATGTGTATTTATACTATCAGATGTTTCTATAAGTCAATTAAAAGGTAAAAATTGTTTAGTGTGCAAACATTTAAGTAATTTAAGATGATTTATGCTTTAGGTTTAAAATGACGCTTTGTTGAATATTGTCTATTCACACCATGGCAGCATTTAGTGTTTATAAGTGATAAGTCTTTTAGTTGACTTTAAAAAAAGGTCACATTAGGTGGGTGGTAGGTTAGGACCTAAGATGTTTTTAAGGCTTGATGTTTAAAATTATTCTTAGTTTACGAATATTGCCTTTTACCTATTCACCCGTTATTAGCATAAGTTGTTAATGCTTTAGTTAACGCAAGTCTGCGGTCAAAAACTTGCATCTTAACTTTAGTATAGTTATTTTTATTGTTAGTCTTTTTGTTTTGTAAAGCAATAATGCTGCATAAAGGCTGTAGTGTTTTAACATATTTCTAAAGTTGTAATATCTTGAAATGCTTGACTTTTTTATATGTAGTAGGGTACTTCAACGTATAAAACATGATTCATTTTTATTTCGATTTTCGTAGAATTTCTGCTTAATAAACTACGTCTATGACCCTGCAATGTCAAATATTATCTTTGTTTTACAAAATGTTATTTCAGTGCACTTGGCGATAAAGAAAAATATACATTATTACCTAAGTATAAAGTTGTAAGTTAATAATTTTGTTTCTTTGACATTAAATACTTTTAATAAATTAAAGTTTTTTTATTTGTCGAAAATCCCAAGGAAACCTTATTTTGTTTTCTACTCCAGCACGTAGCTATTATTTTGAATAGATGAGGACATGGTTGAATTTGAGAAAACACTTGGTCTCTTGTTGGTTTAAATTGAGTGAGTATATCAGTTGCGCACACAATAAATAAAAAGCATCCGCTGTGACCTTGATGGTCTTACTTTACAGTAATGAGACCCAGGCGCCTAGAAGTCAACACTATTGAGGGGATCCTTTAATTCCAGCTGTGGGAGATATAGGTAAGGAGGGTTTATACAACACCTTTTAATATGATGTGACCAACAGACCACAATTTATGTGCTGATAAGTAGATGTTGTGGCCCCTAGAGACTTGCATTTATCTACAAAGAGTAAAATTTGTCAACGTTGTCACCCCTGAAGAGAGATGGAAAGCCTTATTACCAGTAAAATGGTTTCTGGTTCACTTTAAAGTAAAAAAAGCTACAGCCCATATAAGTCCCACTGCTGGGCACAGAATGTCCGCTGCGCTGCCCCAATGCGTGTTGGCAAACTTCACATGTCTTCGAAATATTTTTTTTCTTATTTCTCAGGCATGCAGGTTTCCTCACGATGTTTTACTTCACCGCCGAGCATGTGGTAAATCAGCACTTAACAATTTCATTGGTGCCGGCGGGGATCAAACTCGAGTTACTCGCGTATTGTGGAATTTGCAGCGAGGGCTAACAACCTAAGTTATCACGGCTCCTAAATACTGTACAAAAATTAAGGGAGCAAAAAAAATTCCAAATTCATTCGGTAGTTTTTCAAGAAAACTCTTAAACTTCTTCATAATTCTGAATCTCACATATAATTTTCTGTATAGTTACTGGTTGTTAAGTTATCAATGGTTGAAGAGAAAAGGGTGTTTTTACGTTCAGCTTCGGATACCTCCGTTACAAATGGACGTACCAAGAAAAGAAAAAAATAAAATAGAAGCTGAATAACCGGACTATCTGGTCCATATGAGTATTTAATCGAAATATTTTGTCCAAGCCCGTGGAGCAAGAAAAACAAGAGTAAACATTTGAATTTTTTCGCGCTATTTTGTTAGATTGTTGAAACCGTGAAGAAAAAAGCAGAAAACTAGAATCTTAGAGCTACAAAATGCTTTTTTTTGAAGTCTACAAGCATTTTTCACTATCAGTGAAAAATGCAATGCAACAGTTCGTCAAGAATCGCCGAAATATTTATAAATTTTTTACTCCTTTAATTTCTGTGCGATGTACTGTATATATAAACAAGGCTAATATAAACTGGTTTATTTTACTACCATTTAATAAACAAGTTTACAAATAAAGTTTGGCAAGTGGATGTTGCCAATAAATTCTATTAGGTACAATGCAATTAAATTATACGTTATAACTTCCACACCGAATTTTGGTTACATCGACCAGTCTCATCGTAGAGTAGCCATCGGCGCAGACCTGGATTATAGTGAACGTGTGCTTGCTGCATGCGCAAGCACAGGTGCATTCTCTATTCCCTCATAATCTAAGATCCCGCTGCAAAATCACTACGTTCATTACGTAGTGAGTCAAACGCACATTTTTACATACTTTTATGAATAGGAGAATACACTGATAATACCGCAGCCAGTCAAAAGTGGCCGCAAGTAATTTTAATTAATTTAATGTTAATTAATATTCAAAAAAAATCATTCACCTCTCTTTTAAATAAAATATCATCCACATCGTAACAATGCGTGTAAAGAATTATAAAATCCATAGGTGCCTTTGCACACTCGACCGCAACTACCTCGCAGCCAGGTGTAAGCAGGTAATATTTTGATATAAGCTGCGTTGGGGCAATACCGGACGGATTTTCGACTAGTTAAAAGAGTCTGGCAAAAACTTTATTTTCTCGACATCCATATACGTCAGATTTCTGAAACACGGCGCAAATCGTTAATGGTTACACGTAATTCAGCTATAAGAAGCTTTTTCTTTTCAAAACTCAGCAGTTTCTGCTTAAAACGTGTGTGAAGACAAGGCATAATTTTTATATGCATGATGAAGAATTGCCCATCAAGGGGAAAGACCGGACGTCGCTAAAAATCGCAATTAAAAGTGATAGGGAAAGACCGGACAGACGAAAAAAATTCATAAATTACATTGTTTTATAAAATACTGCGCAGCACACGCCCTACTTTTCGGAGCGACTGGCTGAAACTTGGGGTCGGGGCAGAATAAAATGGAGTCTTGTACTGCTAGCTTTCAAAAATATGGCATAATTCACCGGAAATTTGAATTTTACGGTCTTACCCCATCACCGATCTTACCACAATGCACTATATTTATACGTTTATGACTTACACGGATGTTCTTTATATCAAATTAAAGCTAATTTTTTTTCTAATATGATGATATATTTCTGCCTGTGAAAAAATAGCCGCAAATTAGGAGTGCTATCTGTTAAAAACGCGAGATGTCTGAGATAAAATGAGAGGGAGCTAGCGCGCAACGCCACTTGTTAGATAAGGATGGCGAATGCCAGCTGTGTGAGTATTTAAAGCCATTGCGCATGCGTCGATAGACTGCGCCCTCTTTTCCCAAAAGGGGGTCGCTCACGATAAGGCACAATACAGCTTAATCAGCCGGTTGCCTGTCCCCAAAGGCGGTTTTTAGAGGGTATCACTTAGGGTCCCCGGTAGAACAGTGAGTCCCTCATAACCACGATAGACCGGCATTTTCCGCCTCCCTACGTATAGGGTAGCCCTTTAATTACTTCGAGCGCAAAAAAAAAGCGTCGATAGATAGGGTTCTCAACAGTGCAGCTGAGTTATTTCTATTGGCTTTAAATACTCACTCATCATATTAGAAAAAAATTAGCTTTAATTTGATATAAAGAACATCCGTGTAAGTCATAAACGTGTAAATATATCAAAATATTAGCTGCTTACACCTGGCTGCGAGGTAGTTGCGGCCGAGTGTGCAACGGCACCTATGAGTTTTAGAATTCTTTACATGCATTGTTACGATGTGGATGATATTTTATTTAAAAGAGAGGTGAATGATTTTTTTTGAATATTAATTAACATTAAATTAATTAAAATTACTTGCGGCCACTTTTGACTGGCTGCGGTATTATCAGTGTATTCTTCTATTCATAAAAGTATGTAAAAATGTGCGTTTGACTCACTACGTAATGAACGTAGTGATTTTGCAGCGGGATCTCGTACTATCACTGAAAGTGGAACACTGCTCACTTCCTGAGTCCGGGCTTACTATAGAGAATTCCTTAACCGAAAAACCCAATAACTGCTTTAGACCTTCTAGAATTGAACCCGGGACCTCATTTTTTAACAGAAGACGAACATGCGGCTCGCCTGATCGGGGGACAAGGGGATTTATAGGTGCTATGTCGGCCTTTTAAATAGGGGTGTTCATTTCTCGAAGGTTCCTAAGTCGTATTAGTCTGGGTAAATCGCCTGTGGTAAACGGTTCCACAAAAAAGTAGAAACGAGAAAGAAACCTCTTAATAAACCGCTGAGAGGTGGACCGCCAAGCATCCAGATGATGTGGATGGTACCATAAGTCTTAATCCGAACAATTTACCGGAGCACACCTCAGGCTTTAAATTACCATTGCAATTAAGGTGGGTGTACCACGGAAGGCCACTCTAACAAATAAACAGTTATAATTCGTTTATTTACTGGATAAATGAAACTAACAAATATTTAAGTAATACTTTGTTTTACATAACATATAAACCATTTTTTTAAATTGCAGATTTAATCAATATTGATTGAACTTAAGTTTCATTGAACTCTTTTAAATAGCCTTGGTAGGAACAAGGCTTCTTAGAAGGCCATTATAATAAATCGGTCATTTAACACTAAAGTTTAATTAAATCGCGATTAAATCTACAATAAAAGAAGTGGTTTATATGTTACGTATTAAAACAAAGTATTACTTAAAAATTTGTTAGTTTCGCGCGAGCGATTCGCCGCCGCGTCTGTGATTTTCAGTTCGAGGGTGGTTGTGTAAGTAAAAGGAATTTGTCATCAAATGGCAATAACTACGAAATTTTAATAATCGGCCTTCCATGGTCCATCCACTTAGATTATCATTGTAATACTGAGGTGGAGGAACTAACCCACACAATAACAGTCATTTTCAGTATATCATATATTTCGTTTTATTCGCGTTAGCTTTTTTTACATTCACAGAGGAATTGGTTATAAAAATCAAGCTTGACCGATGGATTTACAATCACAGTACTAGACGATTTGCACTTTTTTCAGTTGATCGAGTAAACGCAACTACACCAATAACAATATTTAAAATACAATTATCTCAAACATATATAACTATCCATTCTTAGAACATTACTACTTCGAAAAAATAATATTCACTTTTCAGAACAATGGTTTGACATCTCTGATTTCACACCAAGATGTCTATGTCTAACTATAATTCTGCCCATAAACTTTTCAACATTAAAGTTTCCGTACAACTCTTCCGGAGTTACAGGTCTCTTTGATTCTTGAAATGATTTAATTAACTCTTTCTCGATCATCAATTTTTCTTTTTCGGAACATCTCGAGACTGCGGTGACACTTGTATCTACCCACGCTTCATAATAAGGCCGCGTGTGACTGGTTAAACATGATGGCGCCCATTGCGCAACTTTCGTTGGCGGGAATTCGTTGATGTCGGATTCGTTGGACGATTGAGAACTATTCTTCTTTTTTCGACGACGTTTTGATGTTTTCAGTGTATTCTGAACTTTTGTCTTGTTGATTACAACTTGCCTTTTGGAGTTCGCATCCAAAGATCTCGTGTTTATATGATTACTCCCCAATGTATTAGAAATATTTAAAGGATCTTTAAATGAAACCGCTTTTGAAATTTTCATTGTGCTAATTTTTGAAGAGGTCGAGCTCATAATTTGATTTTCCTGTCCCGTTGAATCGTCCTCTATTTCTTGAATTACGATGTCTTCTAATGGCTTATAAGGAATTGTAATTACTTCCTTAATTTTAGCTTTTCTCAAATCAAGTTCAGTCGGGTGATCTGAAACTATAAACATTGTTTACCTACGTTTTAATTTTCCCGCTGTGAACAATGTCTCTTGTTACACAACTATACCATTTTGTCTGTAATATGTTATTTTTCAATATTGTGTAACAGTTTTTTGTTATGTAGTAGGCTGTAGCGTGATACTGATAGCGAGGTCTACCCATCAATCAATCGCAAGCCATTTTTTCTCATGGGTGTTGTAAAAGTAAACCCTTTATTAGTGTTAGCATCGTGGATAAGCGTATGAATTAAATTCGTACGCAAGGAACCCGATTTCGATGAAATTGTTTACTGCAATTAGGCCGCGTTGTGCAGAAATATTTCATCCCACAAAAACATTGTTTTATTTTTTATAAGATAGAGAGACAAACGAGCACGATGTCTACCTGATGGTAAGTGGTTGCTGTAGTCGATAACGTGCTCGATAACGAATCAAAATTCAGATGCTTTGTCACCCCTGTACTCAGGTACTAAGTTTGAATGCCTCGTTTCTAGTAAAAACGGTTTCCGGTTTTCTACACTCACCATACGAAACACAGCAGCTTTGGTTAAGCCATTATATCACATTACAACAACACATACATTTCTGTGTGAGCGTGGTCCTTCCCTGGTTGAGCCGATGCATTTGTGCTACAACTATACTACTAATATAGCTGCAGCATGCCTCTACCACTTTAGAGTTGAAAGATCATTTTCTTTGTGGCAGGAGCCCTATTATGTCATGTACTTACAGCGTTTTGAAGAATGTAAAAATGTAATTTTCGTGATTACTTATTTTTTAGAAGTCTTTTCTACTTGGAAATAAATTTAAAAAAGAGCCTCTAAATCATTATTTAGACCAGTTTAATCAGAAACGATCTAATTTTAGTGCTTTATCACTACGTGCTTGGCCGTAAAGGAAAAATATATTGGAGGACGTTGTAAGTTCGCCAACATTCATTGGGGCAGCGTGGCGGACTCCAGTCTCTTTCAAAACTCTCAGAACTGAGAAGAGGTTTGTGCCTGAGATATCTAGGCTGATCTTTTTTGTTTTATAAACATCCTTACCTGGTTTTTGATTCGTTTTTTGGTATTGTGGATTTTTAATTATAATGTTCTTCTCACGAGACTTTTTCCATTCGACGGTCTTAGAATTTATTGACGGTTGCGGTTTAACTTCACTAAAAATTTTGTTTTGGTTTTGGGATACACTGTCATACACTTCGTTATTTCTTTTAGTAACAGTTGTAACTGCTTTCACAGGGCTATTTACTTCCACAGCTTTGTTGTTTTTCGATCCATCATATTTCGTATGTAAATCGTTTTTTGGCTTCTTAGAATCTCCTCTGTCATACAAAACATTTTTGCTAGCATTGTTATTGTAAATGGTATTCAAGTTTAGTTTATCAAGATTAACGTTTATCTTCTTGGGACTATCCCCTCTATCTTTTGCTTGTTTAGTATGAATCTTTTTGTCCATTTGTTCTTGTCGATTTGCTGTTTTCTTATACATTATAATTTTGTAAAGTATTTGAAATATCACTAAAATTTTAAGTGGTGAGTAATAACAAATTTGACAGCTATCACCTGTAAGCCATCGCGATTTAAATTGGCCATGGAGGTCAAATACAGGTCAAAGAGCTTATAATCACTTTTAGAAGGCTTTATTACTTAGTATATTACAACTTAAAAGGCTAAAGTAAAACAGGAAGTAAAAACAAGATTTAATTTTTTGGCTTATTTGAGAAAAAATGGAACCCACTACTGTATAGAGGGCAGCTCAGTCTAGTATAGCCGTTCAGCAGCCAAATGCAAGCAGAACCACACCACAAGTTGTATGGTAGATATAATCTAATAATAAGGTGGGTGTACCATAGAAGGCCACTCTACAAATAAACAGTTATTTTTCGTTTATTCACTGGATAAATTAAACTAACAAATATTTAAGTAATACTTTGTTTTATTACGTAACATATAAACCACTTCTTTTTATTGTAGATTTAATCGCCATTTATTAAACTTTAGTGTTAAATCACCGATTTATTATAATCGCCTTCTAAGGAGCCTTGTTCCTAGCAAGGCCATTTGGAAGAGTTCAATGAAACTAAGGTACAATCAATATTGATTAAATCTGCAATTTAAAAAAGTGGTTTATATGTTATGTTATAAAACAAAGTATTACTTAAATATTTGTTCGTTTCATTTATCAAGTAAATAAACGAATTATAACTATTTATTTGTTAAGAGTGGTCTTCCATGGTACACCTACCTTAGTTTTAGCTCTTTTTGTTGTAAGTAATGTACCTGTCGCAGCCAACCAGCTTAACCAGCCTTTCATTTAACAGCTTAGCCTTTTAACTACTTAAACGGCGCCATTCAACTAGCTGCCTAAATGAGATTCAGCCGTAGCGTTTCCTACAACATTTAATGACCTGGCTGGCTAATGCTCAGCTCATTCGTACGATAGGGTGAAACAGCGCTGCTCAATTAGCAGCCTGAATGGTATTCAGCTCGTGTGTTTCAGCCGAGGCGTCTAATACAACATTTCGTGCCTAATTATGCACTTTATTACAATAAACATATTTCTAACATTTGAAGTCCTCCAACCCGGAAAGGGGCTGCGCGGCGATCACTTACTTGCCCTAAAACCCTCTCATAAATAAGAGGAAGCTTATGCCCAGCTGTGGAACGCATATAGTATGGAGTGTAGAGGTAAGTAGAACAATCTCTCATAGGAGAATAGTTGAAAAAGTGTCCATCTGTAAGTAATAAATAAAAGTTCAAAAACACTCCACAACAGCGCTGGACTAGCTACAGGAAACAGCTACATGAAATGAACTTAGCAGTTGTCGACGGTGTGAAGTTTGCAGCTAAACTGCTCAGTAGCTCTAAAATAATTTTATTTGGTAAATATAACCTCGAAAAAGTCATCTATCCCACTGATTTTTTCGGCGCGTTCTTTAAAATTTAGCCCGTAGCTATAGTGGCGCCACCCTTATTTAACGGTTTTCTATGGACACTTTTTAATACATAGTCTGTACTCCTTACCTCTACACTCCATATTATATAGGCTGTAACTTTACTGTACGTCATATTCTTGTAATAGTGGAGATGAACGGTCCACTATTAACAGACTCCGAGTGGTTTCAAGGTGGAGAAATGAAACGACTGTTTATATAAGTCCGACTGGAGTACGAATATAGAATGGACTGTGGACTGGAATGAATATATTTTCATCTTGCCTATATTTATATGGTTGGCTCACAATTGATTTGCCAATGGTAATTATTTTTATTGTACATAGCCAATTATACTGCTTACATTATGACCAATGAAAATGAATCAGAATGTATTACTATTATGTACGTTTCGTTTCCCGGCGTGAGACTTGTGTGTTGTTCACGAAGCTACGTCGCTGGATCGGGCTATATAAGACATGCAGGTCGGTGCGCGCGCGTCCTGCGCCCTCCTTTCTGCCAAGGAGGGTCGCGTTCGTATACGGCTTAGAGATCTCTAGTCAGATCGTTAAGCCATTTCCTAAAAGGCGGTGTTTAGTGGGTAAAAGTCTCCACATAACCACGCAGCCGGCTGCGTGGTATGCTATGAGCATTCACCGCCTCCCTCCCCCGCTTTCCGGAGGGTTGCCCATATTTGCTTCGGGCGCAAAAAAAAAAAAAAAATGCGCGCGCGTAGTCGGCGAGCGGCCGCGACGTGGGATACAGCTCCGGACAGCAAGGAGAAGCGAGCTGCGGTGTTGAAGAAACGGCTCCCCATTGGTCGACGGATACGTGACGATAGCGGCGTGTGAAGTCGATGTGGCGCTATTAATAATATTTGCGGCTGCTTCTTGTTTCTTTATAAGAACGTCAAATTATCTATATGCAGTCCGTAGTATCTCAGTAGCCAGGGATAGTTAGAAAATAAATGTTTTTTATCTTCACCTTCCGCGTTATGGTAGCAGCAGAGTATATATTATTTATTCCCGTTTAGGGCTGATTATTCTGGCTGCTACATCACTCTCCCCCTAGCGAAAGCGTACCGGAGGCTTGACGACTCGCCCGTATTTAGTAGTTTTTAAAATAGGTCTCAACTGGGTTGATGTAGATGATGGAGTTTCAAGCTTCCTCGCTGGTGGTTTTGATGATGATGATGAATCCTCTAAAGTATCCTCGTTAATAATATAGGCAGGCTTTAGTCGGTTGATCGAAATAATCGTAGATTTCCTTCCGGGTATTTGTAGTTTAAAAGTCTTGCTATTTCTCTCTAATACTTTATACGGTCCGTCGTAGGTAGGTTGAAATTGTTTTTTCATTGCGTCGTTTCTTACAAAAACTTGCTTGCATGTTTTCAAATCTTGGTGAATGAATACTGATTTATTATTTCTGTGTGATTGCATTTCGGTGCATTTCGACGATAAGGCTTTGTTGATTGATTCTCGAAGTTGAGTTACGAAATCGTAATCCATTTCTTGTTTGTTTGACGCTGCTGAACTGAAGAAGTCACACGGCAGTCTTATGCTGCAGCCGTAGGTTAGCTGAGCGGCACTAAGACTAGTGTCTGCACGCGGTGTTGCTCGTAGTCCGAGTAGCACTGTAGGTAGCTCATCAATCCACTTTGTATGTTGAGATAAACGAGTTTTGAGTGCGGTTTAATGTACGATGCCATCGTTCGATTATTCCGTTTGCCTGAGGATGGTATGCTGTTGTACGTGTCTTCTGTATTCCCATAGTTTGAAGAAGTTTGAGGAATAGGTTGCTTTCGAAATTTCTTCCTTGATCCGTTGTGATGGTTTTAGGTGATCCGAAACGAGTAATCCAATTTTCATAAATTATCTTCGCGACGGATTCGGCTGAAGTATCATCGGTAGGTATTGCTTCTGGCCATCTTGTTGCTCTGTCGATCATTGTTACGAGGTAACGATATCCTTGCGGTGAAGTAGGTAATGGTCCGACGATGTCAACGTGCAGGTGTTCGAATCTCTCCGTGGGTGGAAATGTAGCTAGATTACTTGATGTATGCCTTTGTACTTTGCATTTCTGGCATTGAATGCATTGCTTCGCCCAGTTGCCAACATCCACTTGCATTGAAGGCCAAAAGAATTTTTCAGTGATGAGTTTTCTTGTTGTTCTAACACCTGGATGACTGATGTTGTGCAGTGCATTGAAGACTTCGCGGCGACATTCTTCTGGTAGGTATGGTCGCATAGTTGTCGTTGAGGCTTCACAGTATATAGGTAGATGCGTCATTGGCATTGCAACTTGCTTGATGGACAGGTTACCTTGCTTCGATAGATGTTTTATGTTGTCACTATCTCTGTCTTGTGCTGCGGCGATCTTATGATAGTCGATTGATGTAGGGCACGTTACACTGTCGATTGGTACGCGACTGAGTGCGTCGGCGACTATGTTGTCCTTTCCACTGATGTGACGTATGTCGGTAGTGAATTCACTTATGAAAATAAGTTGTCTTTCTCTTCGTGGTGTTTCCGATAGTGATGGTTTCTTTGAAAGTACATATGTTAATGGCTTGTGGTCGGTAAAAACGATCAGGTTTCGACCCTCGAACGTTTTTCTGAAGTGCTTGATAGCCATGTAAATAGCGAGTAGCTCTCGGTCGAATGTACTGTAGTTACGTTGAGTATCGGAGAACTTCTTCGAAAAATAGCCAAGTGGTTGCCATTTCCCATTGCTGTATTGTTGGAGAACGGCTCCTGCTGAGAGATCGGATGCGTCGCTGAAGATAGCAAGGGTTGCTTCGTGTGATGGGTGAGCGAGTAAAGCTGCATTTTGGATCGCAACTTTACAAGCTTCAAATGCCTTCATGGCTTCATCGTTCCATTCGATTGACGTTTTATCTTTTTTCTTCGTGTTGTGAAGGTATGCGTGAAGTGGTGCTTGGATTTCAGCGGCTTTAGGTATGTGTTCCCTGTAAAAATTTATCATCCCAAGAAAACGCCTTAGCTCTTCGATAGTTTTAGGTTTCGCATAATCGATGATTGCTCTGACTTTTTCGGCAGGCGGTTTGATTCCTTCCTTGCTGACGGTGAAACCAAGAAATTGAACTTCTTGCTGTCCAAATATGCATTTCGAAGGGTTGATTGTGATTCCGTTGTCTTCTAATCGCTATAGCACGGTGCGTAGATGGGTTTCATGCGTTTCTTTATCAGGGCTTGCAACAAGGAGATCATCAATAAATGCGAAAACGAAATCCAGTCCATGAAGTACTTCGTGTATGAATCTTTGGAAAGTTTGACCTCCGTTCTTTAATCCTGGGATCATTCTTGGGAATTCGAATAATCCCATTGGGGTAATTATTGCTGTCTTCTCTATGTCTTCATCGCGTACTCTTATTTGTTGGTAAGCTCGGTTGAGATCGATGGTGGAGAATATAGTCTTGTCTGATAGTTGATGAGTGAAATCCCTGACTCGCGGTATTGGGTAGCGATCAGGAGTGGTAATAGAATTCAGTCTTCTGTAATCTCCACAAACTCGTAATTCTCCGTTCTTCTTCGGTACAATGTGAAGTGGTGATGACCAAGGGCTTTTGCTTGGACGGCATATTCCTTGCTCAATCATGTTTTCGAATTCCTTTCGAACTTGCTCGTATAGGTGTGGTGCAATTGGACGTGCACGGCAATGAAGTGGTGGTCCATTGGTTTCGATGAAATGCTCAACGTCGTTCTTCGGTGTTAATTTCATTGAAGTTATTCTTGTGATACCAGGGTATTCTTCGAGGATCTTGTGATACGGTTGTTGAACATCTATGCTTCTTATTGTAGGCTGATTGGTTGCTTGGACAAAAGACTGAGATGCAAGATTGGTTTTCCCGTCGATGATTCTTCTATTTTTGATGTCGACGATCAACTGGTGATGTTGAAGAAAATCAGCACCGATGATTGGTTTGCTGACTTTAGCGACGATAAATCTCCATTTGAATGGTCGGCGTAGATTTAAATCAAGTTCCATTGTTTTTCTCCATATGTCTGAATCACCGTATTGTTTGCTGCATAGAGTTGAAAATCCAGTGGCTTCAACTTCTGTCCTTGCTTCGGCGGTAACACTGAGATATTTGCTCCGGTGTCGATAAGGAAAGTAAGCTTGCTTTTTTTATCGGTGACGAAAAGACGGTAGGACTTTGCTGTTACGCTGGATCCCATCGCATTGAGCGTATTAGTTAGTTCGAGCGCCTTCGTATTTTCATTTTTGAATGTACACGGTTCTGTGCATTTTCTTGCGTCGAACCCGAAACGTCGATGATAGTAGCAGTAAGGGGATCTTGATGTTGAGCTTATTCGACTTCTACTTGCAGAGCGGTTGCGACGAAAAAGTGGTCTTCGTTGTTGCTGATTGCGCTGCTGGTAACTGGTGTGATGGTGGGAAGCTTTGAGCGCAGCGACTTCGTATGATAGCTTCCGAATTTCCTCGAAAATTGATGTATATGTGTTCGCCTCTTGCTCCATAATGACGGCTTGATGACACTGCTTTTTTTTTTTATAAATACTGAAGTCTTCCTTCTCGGTGTTCGCCACGGGTTTCCTTCGCGGTGTTCGTACGCGTATGTAATAGTGGTACGTCGCGGGTGTTCCTTCTTGGTGCTCGTACGGGATCTTCCCTCTCGGTGTTCGTACGGGGTCACCACTGTAATAGTGGAGATGAACGGTCCACTAATAACAGACTCCGAGTGGTTTCAAGGTAGAGAAATGAAACGACTGTTTATATAAGTCCGACTGGAGTACGAATATAGAATGGACTGTGGACTGGAATGAATATATTTTCATCTTGCCTATATTTATATGGCTGGCTCACAATTGATTTGCCAATGGTAATTATTTTTATTGTACATAGCCAATTATACTGCTTACATTATGACCAATGAAAATGAATCAGAATGTATTACTATTATGTACGTTTCGTTTCCCGGCGTGAGACTTGTGTGTTGTTCACGAAGCTACGTCGCTGGATCGGGCTATATAAGACATGCAGGTCGGTGCGCGCGCGTAGTCGGCGAGCGGCCGCGGCGTGGGATACAGCTCCGGACAGCAAGGAGAAGCGAGCTGCGGTGTTGAAGAAACGGCTCCCCATTGGTCGACGGATACGTGACGATAGCGGCGTGTGAAGTCGATGTGGCGCTATTAATAATATTTGCGGCTGCTTCTTGTTTCTTTATAAGAACGTCAAATTATCTATATGCAGTCCGTAGTATCTCAGTAGCCAGGGATAGTTAGAAAATAAATGTTTTTTATCTTCACCTTCCGCGTTATGGTAGCAGCAGAGTATATATTATTTATTCCCGTTTAGGGCTGATTATTCTGGCTGCTACATTCTCCTTAGTGCTGATACTCAAATAATATAAAACTATATTCGTTGCAGCCAAAGAGTACAACATAAAATATAATCCTCGATAAAATAACATTTTACTGGCACCCTAGGAGTAGATATATAATGACTGCATTTACTGACAGCTGTCTATAACTGTCAGTATATAAAACCACTCAGTCTAACTCACAATTTAGACTACATAGAAATTCACAATGTGAATTATCCGTTTAAGTTAACAATGGATTCAAAATCCAAAAGCAATGTCGACAAATCCAAATCATCTAGGAGTGGAATTGTAACTAAGTCTGATTATTTGTTAAATTTGAAAGAAAGGAAAAACACTGTTTCCAACAAATTATTATTAAAAAGGCGTGGAGTTTACGTTGAAAAGAATCCAGCAAAACTGAGCGATGATGGTTAATATTTTATTGGATTTAGAATGAAACTGAATGTTACTCATCTTAGTTCAGTTCAAAAACAATTTAACATTTAATACTCTTGCTATATGCAGTGCAGCTATTGCTATAATCATTCTCTAGTTTGCTATTCAATGATATTAAAACTCGTAAGTAAAGAGTTGACCGCCTCGTTGGTCTTGCGGTTGTAAATGTGCCTGCATATCTTGAAGTTCCGGGTTCGAATCCCCAGTCGGGCAAAGAGAAATCAGTTATTAAGTTTTTCAGTCAAAAATTTCTCAGTAACAGTCCAAAGTCAGAAAGATGGCGATGTTTCGCCCCATGCCTCGGAAAGCACGTAAAGCCGTTGCGCTGTGATGAACTTAGACCTCCCCCATCATAATTTTCGTCATTACAGCCCTTCACAAGTCCACTGCTGAACACAGGCTTCACCTAAGAAATGCCTGCATCCATTGACTTCCTGCATATCTTATCAGGTTGTTACTCCATCTGGCCTTACACTTTACTTTCCGGTATGAGCTGCTACTCGAGAATCTTTCTTTCCATCGGTAGTCGGTTCATCGAGCTATATGGCCGGCCAATAGCCACTTCAGCTTACTAATCCATTGAGCTATGTTGATTACTGTGGTTCTACTGCGGATATCCTCATTTTAAGTCTACCACACAGGGAAACGCGAGCATAGCCGTCTCCATAGCTTACTGGGCGACCTTGAGCTTTTCTCATATTGCCTACGGTGAAGGACCACGTCTCAGATCCATAAGTCATTACTGGCAACATGCTCTGGTTGTACAACCTTGTTTTCAGGTTTTGAGGTATATCTAACGAGGTGTGTCATAATTTTCCGAATGCTGCCCAGCCTAGTTCAATCCGTTGATTTACCTTTTACCTCTTGGTCGAAAATCTCCCCCATATATTGTGTCATAGAGGAGTTTTGCATTAGTTGCTATGCTGTTGCTATTTTTATAATTATGAATTGTTATCAAACCTATCTCCTGTTTCAGTTTCCCAACTGTCGCCTCTTACAATGATGATATTGTGGATTCTCGAATGGCGTAAAAATATAACTAAAAATATGATCAATCATTTGTTATTGATATCTAGTGATCGTAAGCGCGACTTCTGTTTTACGTAGTGTCGGCCCGAGTCTCGGGTCTGGCCAGAATCAGTTAATAGGATTAAATAATGATCAGAGTTCAATAAATTCACAGCAGCAGCCTAGATTCAAACAATTGACGGTGTTTCACTCCCGTGCGTCAGAAAGCACGTAAAGTCGTTGGTCCTGCACCTGATCTCTTTCCGGTTCTGTTGCATTTTCATTCCATCGGGCTACGAGAATGAAGAAACAGAAAGTGCACCCGTCTTTGCGCATATACTTGTGCACTATAATTCTGTCCTGCGCAAATAGCTAATCTACGTTGAGACTGGCCGCAGTTACCTTAATTCGATCTAAAAGATTATTATTTTCATTTTTGTTAATCTGTACAATATTTTACTGCCATTTTAAATTTTTCATGCCTTATCTTATCAAGATAATGATATAAAAATATGTATTTTTTTAAACAGAAGTTGAAGTTTACAAATCGAACAGTCCAAGGACATCATCACCACAAAATTTAAGGCAAAGAAAATTTTCTACATCAATTTTAACAAGCTCCATCGTTGGCAATCGAAATCTAGTTACACACGAAGTAATTAAAACCAGTAAAGGGTTTCGAGACTGCAACTGTAGTAGAAGCAAAAAGCCAGAAAAGCATATGATAGAAAATAATTTTATTTATTACAATAAAATTAATTCGGCTAAAAGTGACAAAAAAGTCAAATCCAAAATCTTAAATATGCAGAAAAATGATGAGGACCTTGTTTTCGTTTTTAAGTCCAATAACAAAATGGACCACAGTGCTACGAACTCTAGAAATTCTGATGAGAAAGAATTGCCATCTGGTGTCCAAGATGATGATGTCAATACAATGAGACACATTTTAAGCAAAAGCGTTTGCAGCGGTATGGATCGTGTCGCTGCTGAAGTTTTACAGGGTCGAATGAAGAGAAATGAGAAGAAGTGGAAAGCTGCAGACGATCCAGAGACCTTAGTTTCTGACAACAAAATCGACGAACATTTATATAATTTATGTGTTGATTTAGTAGACACAACAATAAGTACAAACGGTTCAAAAGTTGATCATAAATGTGTATCAAATTCAAAACAGGAGCAGGATGGGTTAACTCCGAGATCAGAGACAGTTACAAAAAGAATAAAATTTAAAGAATTTGATGATACGGATCCTTACGAACTTAACAATAGTCCGACTGACAAATTTTACATACTGGAAAACAATAATGTTTTAGATTTGGACCTTCCTAATGTACCGAGGCTTAAACATACGAAATTTTCACAAAAAGAAAATTTAAAAACGCAGTCATTGATTTATCCAAAGAGGAAAAAACATTTAACACAACAGTCCCAGAGTTTTAACATGTCTAAATCTAGAAAAAATACCAAAAACGATTTTTTAAATACAATCAAGAGAGAACTGCATAATCATGATATAATTGAGGAACCTCGAAATATGTTCGAAGCCCTCAAAGTAAAGGCCCGCAACAAAATAAAATATAATAAGCACATTCATTTTGACAACACTACTACTCATATAAAAACTGGAAAGGATTCAAACGATCCGGATTGCGAGTTTAATTCTCCTAAGCTTATTCAAACAAAGAAATTACATAGAAATGGTTTGAAAGGGAATAAGTTTGCAGACAGATCTCCAATGCAGAAGCGACGAATTGAAAAACCTCGTAATTAAAAGAATTTCGATAATGATATACGACACGAATTATATGAAATCGATTCTCACATTTGACTTGATGTACACGATTTCATTCAACACCACATATAAAAACATGTATTGAATTGAAAATTGAGGAATATAATCACATAATAAAAACCTATCTGAAAAATGTTTTAATTTTAATTTTAAAATTTTGTGCACTACCAGTCCACATCAATGATGAAATATGAATCTGAGGCGAGATCCTTAACTGGCGTCCTGTAATCCGAGGCGACATCCTTGTTGGCCGTATGAAGAAGCAGGTCGTTCAAAGAGCTATGCTTGAAGTTTCTCCGCGCGATAAAAGTCGTAATAAAGATACCCGCAGTAGAACCAGAGTAACCGACACAGCCCAGTGAATTAGCTGAAGTTGTAATGTATGAGAGAAAAGGTTCTCGAGTGACAGCCTCGTGCTGGTGCACAAAATGTAGAGCGGTCCCCACCTGATAGAGTGAAGACCTAGTAAGACATGTAGGAAGACGATGGGTGCAGATTACTTAGGGTCGTGTTTTGTGGCATGTAAGGTAGGTCTATATTCATCAGTGCATTTGCTTTAGGTTGTAATGGTGTTTATTAAAATTTAGCCAACAGTCTTCTCTACAGTCTACTAAAATATTTACAAGAAATTAATTCTACTTTTTTTTACCTTATTTTGTACAAGAATGTTAGTTTTGCTAGTGGTGTAAATTGCACACCAAATCAAATTGTCACCGCTTATTGCATAAGATTTTAGTTCATCTGATGCTGTGACTCATAGACATCTACATCTCCTCATTATCCTCGATTAAGAATCAAAATGCACATGCGTTGTCAACCATGAGGACTAAGATGGAATGCCTCGTTTCCAATACAAAGGGTCTCCGGTTCTCTTCACTCACCATATGAAACACAGCAGCATTACGCTGCTATTTTACGTTGGTTTTCTGTGAGGGCGTGGTCCTTTCCCGGTCAAGCTGACCCATTCGTGCTACAACCACAATATAGTTGTTGCATGGCTCTACCACGTATAAAATGCTTCTGCTACCCATCTGCTGTTTTATTTCGCTCTGTCACCTACATAATGATTTGGGGTAGTACATTCACTACCGCCACTACGAGTCCTGGAAATATTGATTAGAAACTATTTTTCATAACATTTTTAAAGCCGCTTATTGTTTTCGTCGGTAAGCAATGGCGTGTCGGAGTTTACACGTTATCAATTGGAGATCTTATTTTACTATAGCTGTATGTTGAAGCAGTTAGTCCCCAAGTATCGTGTCCTTTTTATAACCTTGATCTGAATTATTGACTTATCTTTTGTGTTCTCACAGTTCAGATCTAAATATTGCCAATGTTACAGTGCTGAATTGCCAAAGGAAACTGATAACGAAAACTTAGAATTATGTTGTCTTTTCCACGTTCTACGTATATGTCTTGTCCACCAGACGGAATTTCAGACACGGCGGCCAGTCTCAACAGAGGCAAGTCATCTGTAAATGATAGAAATATGCGATATACAAGCGCAGGTGCACTCTCTATTCCTTCAAGCCCATAGTTCGATGGGACGGTAATCAGACACGACCGGAGAGAGATCAGGTTTAGGCGCAGGACCATCGGCTTTACGTGCTTTCCGAGGCACGGAGGTGAATCACCGTCAACTCCCTAACTCCAGGTCGAGCTGTTCCTGAGAAAACTTTTGGCAGGTAAACCAATAAACTCTCCCTATAAATGTCCCAGTACGCGAGCAACCCAGCTTCTATCCCCGCTGGCACCAATCAAATTGTTAATTAAGAGTAACCAGTAAGCAGAGGTGTGAAAATATCCACTACCCATATCGTCCCGCGGATGACCGTAAGAGACGACAGAAGAAGCAAAGCAGGGGATGGGCAGCAGCGTTCTTCTAATAATTAAAATGTAAAGAAATGGGTTGGTAACTCGTCTGCAAAGCGTGGCAACTATGGCAAGACTTCAGCAGTGGACTTTGATAGAATGGCGATTAAAGGAAAATTCGAGAGGAAGCTTGAATGTGTAAGGAATAAAATAATCGGAATTGAAACCCGATACATGTGCAATTCGCCAACACGCAATGGAGCAACGCGGCGGACTACTGCTCCATAACCTAAGCGCTAAGCACAGATCTTTCGTACTTATTTTGACAGTAATTTTAGATTACTTATGTATTTAAACTGTAATTTTAGTATTTTTATTAAAATAAAATCAAGAAAACGTGTGTAATACCTTTTAAATCTACCAAATGGTTAGGTTTTGTGTATTTGGATGAATTTTCTGTCCTCAGTCGGCTTTCAAATATATTTAAGTTAATTTATGATCGGCTACCAGTTTACTAACAGCAGTATTTAAGATATATTTTTCACATCAATTATGTAAAAATCATTGACTTATATACTCGTATTACTAGCGTAAAATCATCGTCCAAAATAGATGTTTCGAATGACAGTCTTGTATCTGGCAAGACGTCAAATATTTGTAGAGAAAGCTAATTTTAATTTATTATGCAATTAATGTAACATTGAAATTATTGAACTTTGGCAACATAGGTATAGATCATACGTCTATATGTGCGTGCAAAGATCCAAACAGTGATCAAATGGAGGACAATATTTTTGGCCGCCTCATAGAGTACTTTTTGGATACCTACGTCCGCCCGTAACTTCTTAACTAAGCGCCCTAATCTATATACTAAGTCGGGTCATAAGTTCTGTCAAAACCTTATTATTTAATATTTTTGAATACTGGCCGAAAAATATTTGTAATAAAGGCCGGCAACGCCCGTTGATCAACCGGCGCCCATCATCAACCGCAACACCAGGGGAATTGCAGGTGCGTTGCCGGCCCTTTAGAAAGGACTAAGCTCTTTTCTTGAAGGTCCCCGGGTCGCATCGGTCCGGAAAAATCGCCGGTGGTAAACTATTCCACAGAGGGGTTATATACGCGGAAGAAAATTCCTTTTGAAACGTACAGTGGTGGACCGCCAAGCATCCAGATGGTGTGGATGGTATCGGGACCTTTGCCGCGTAGTGCGTTCACGAAATTCGGCGGCTGGGATTAATCCGAACAATTCCTCAGAGCACTCCCCGTGATAGATGCGATAAAATACGCAAAGAGATGCAACATCTCTTCGCAGCGCCAGTGAATCTAGCCGATCGGAAAGCACTCGGTCGTCGACGATTCAAGCCGCTCTGCGCTGGATGCGGTCAAGTGGAAGGAGCTGGTACTGGGGAGCCCCAGCCCAGAGATGGGAACAGTATTCCATGTGCGGCCGCACCTGCGCCTTGTAAAGTTGCAGGCGATGTGCCGGCTTGAAATACTGTCCCGCTCTTCTGAGCACGCCAAGCTTTTTAGAGACCAATTTGGCCTTCTCTTCCAAGTGACCACGAAACTGCACGTCACTCGATATGTCGACACCGAGGATTCCGATACTGGCTGAGGCAACAAGGGGAGTGCCTTGAAACTGAGGAGATACGACAAAGGGGTTCTTTTTAGCGGTTAACGCGCAAACTTTTGTCTTCTGGGGGTTAACCTGGACTAGATTTAGTCGCCCCCAATCCGAGACTCTGTTCAGCAAAGACTCGACTTCAGACACAAGTTTGTCCCGGCACTCGGAGACGTTTTCCCGAGAAATATTGGCTAGGCCGGTGTAAAGAGCATCACCAGTGCTGTCATCTGCATAGCAATGAATGTTACGGGTCTGCAATATATAATTCATATGCAGAAGAAACAGCGTTGGCGATAGCACGCAGCCTTGTGGTATACCAGCATTAATAGGCTTGCAATCGGAGCTTGCACCGTCTACAACGACCTTAATGCTCCGATCTGCAAGAAAGCTGGTGATCCAATCGCACAATTTCTCGGGAAGCCCAAAGGAAGGGAGCTTCGAAAGAAGCGCTTTGTGCCAAACCCGATCGAAGGCCTTCGCAATGTCCTAACTAACGGCCGAAGCCTCCCCCTTGGCTTCTGCTGCCTCCGCCCATCTGTGAGTTAGGTAGACCAGAAGATCACCAGCTGACCGACCACGGCGAAAACCGTATTGGCGGTCACTAATCAGCTGGTGATCCTCAAGGTACCTCATGAGCTGGCAGTTTACAATGGACTCCATTGTTTTGGAGAACATGGAGGTGATGGCGATAGGCCGGTAGTTGGACGGGTCTGAGCGGTCGCCTTTTTTAGGGATCAGGTGGACGAAAGCCGTCTTCCATGATTTTGGGACTACGCCTAGAGAGTAGGAGTACCGTAAAAGACGCGTTAAGACCGGTGCCAACTCTGGAGCACACGTCCTCAGCACAATAGGGGGGATTCCGTCTGGCCCACTCGACTTGTGGATGTCCAGGGAGAGGAGTGCTTTGCGAACCGAGCGCTGTGTGAACTGCACTTCCGGTATGGAGCACTCACACCGCGGGATGGTCGGCGGCGTACTCCCCCCTTCATCGAGAGTCGGGTTGGACGCAAAGAAAGAGCCTAGAAGATCGGCTTTCTCCTTTGTGGTATGGGCCAGTAAGTCGTACTCCCTGTGCAGAGATGGAAGAGATGGCTGACAGAAATTCCCCTGGAAAGCCTTGGTCTCGCCAAGGACGCCTTGGACCAGAATGCACGGGTTCCAGATGGAAGGCGAACTAGTTTCTCGCCAATTCTGCCTATGTGCTCTGACTTTGCCTTGGCAATTACTCTTTTGAAGGACCTAGAGACGGAATTATACTTCTTTTTTAGAGCGCTGGTGTTTACATCCCGGGACGCCGATGCGTCAGCCCAGGCTTGGTAGCACTCCTGCTTATAGCATGATGCTATTTTACAGGAGCGACCAAACCATGGCTGAGATTTGCCTCCAATGGGCCCCACAGAGGAAGGAATAAAAAGTTCCATGCCCTAAAGTACCACATCAGCGATAGAATCCGCAACAGCGTTGTGATCGTCCAGCGAGTAGCAAACCCGCCCCCAAGGGTAGGATGCAAAGAAAGACCGCATCCCATCCCAATCGGCTGACCTATAGTGCAAAACGCGGCGGCAGCCTGCAGAATACAACTGCGATTTCAGCGTGAGTGGCACAACACTCCGGACAAGACAATGGTCCGAGGAGCCTAAAGGGGCGTCGATGGAAATCTGATATCCGTCCGGGTGAGAGGTCAGCAGAAGGTCCAACAGGGAAGTTGAATGATCCTCCACATCTGAAATCCGCGTAGGCGAAGTGAACAGTTGTGTCAGACCATATGCCAAGGCAAAATCATGAACAGATCTACCCGCATGATCGGTTAAACGTGAACTAAGCCATTCGGCGTGATGGGCGTTAAAGTCGCCGAGGATCACGATCTCTGCGGAGGGGATCTGCTGTAGCAACGAATCTGTAGCCAAGTGGACGTGGTCGAAGAGTCGGTCTGTTTCGGCATTACCGCTATGGGACCTATAGAGGCACCCGTAGACGCGCGGATGGTCGTCGCTGTCTACGCGTAGCCAAAGGATGGACAGGTCTGAACCTTCAAGTCTGTCGAGGCGTCGAGAACAGATGTCCTTTTTCTGCGAAAAAGGTGTAAAAACCAGTGCAGAGTTGCACCAAAGTACCGTCCTAACAGACATAGTGGAACCTATTTCTCAAACGATGTTCAAAAACAGACATTGGATATTCCAACAGGACTCTGCACAAGCTCATAGGGCATGAAGCACGTAAAACTGGTTGACCGCCCATGGAATTGCAGTTATCGGACATGAAGACTGGCCCTCTTCTAGTCCATATTTAAGCCCACTGGATTATAAGATATGGCAACATTTGGAGAAGAAAGTCTGCGCTAAACCTCGTCAGAATTTGGAATTTATCCGAGCATCTTTGGCTAAAGCAGTGGCAGAAATGGATATGAGTGTGGTTCGTGCTACGATTGATGATTGGCGTCGATTAAGGGCATGTATTCAAAATAAGGGAGGGAATTTTGTATTATGCAAATAAAATTGTATTCTAAATTAACCCTTAACCACCTAGCGTCGGTCACAGTGACTCCAGGCGATATATTTTTTCAAATATTTCCGTTATTACACGGGCCACGCGCCTGTGACTCTATGTACTTTTTCCCCGCCCTCTCCAGTTTTCGCCCTGCGCTCGACCAAGCAACACGTGAGCTCAATAAAAAAATACAGGTAAATATATTTCGCATGCGGCCATGGTGACCGACGTTAGGTTGTTACGTTACTTTTAGTGCTAACATTTTCGTGTTGTTTTTTAGGTTTATCATGTCTGAACGTGATCAAAATATCATTAGATGGTTAGAAGAGTGTGAATTAGATTCCGAGGATGAAAGGGACGTGCCGGAATTACCAAATGAAGACTGCAGTGATGTAGAAAAATGTACCATTTGACCACGTCATTGATGGTGAGTGTCAATCAGACTCTGAAATTGATGTTAAAGAGTTAAATGAATATGACGATACAAATGATCTGCCAGTTGATGATGCATCTTCCGATGATGATGTTCCATTGTCAAGATACCGGAACTATTTCGGGAAAAATCGGTTCCGTTGGTCGTCTCAACCTCCAGTTTCGCGATCATGGACTTTGCAACACAACATCGTTCAGCAACCTTCAGGATTGAAAAGGAACTTCGGAGATGTTTTGAACAATAATACAACATCATCCGATTTATGGCATTTGTTTTTACTGATGATATGTTAGAAGAAATTGTAAAGCATACTAACTAAAAAATTAGAAAGATAAGACCTAACTATCAAAACCAGACATGTGTTCAAGACCTTGACGTAATTGAGCAGAAGGCTTTTATCGGTATGTTATACTATACCTCAATTTTCAAAGAGAACCACACACATTACACATGTTGGTACAGCACAGATGGTACAGGAAGAGAGATTTATCGTTGTATAATGAGCAAAAACAGGTTCGAAACATTGCTCAAATTGCCTTCGTTTTGATGATGCAGCACCAGAGATGAACGCCGTAGCACTGATAAAGCTGCACCTATATTTTTGAAAAGCTGATACAAAACTGCAAAGAAGTTTGTTCAATTGGCAGTTACGCTTGTAGTGACGAGATGTTGGTGGCTTTCCGTGGGAGGTGCAACTTCAAAATGTACGTAGGCGGTCCCATAATGAATTGGCCTAACTGTGAACCAATGAAGGAAATGAAACGAAACCAATTTTATTTTTCAATATAATCACCATGAATACTACACTTCTGACATCTGTGAATAAACATCTCCAAAACCTTTATAAAAATAATCACATTTTTTATCCTCAAAATGACTGAAGACGGCCGCCTGCAACTCTTCATCGCTTGAAAATTTTCTTCCTCTTAAGTCCCGCTTTAAATTTGGAAATAAATAATAGTCGGACGGGGCCATGTCTAGACTGTAAGGTGGATGTTGAACTTTTGTGAACCCGCATTGACGAACTGCATTCTTCTAAACACCAGCGGTATGAACAGGGGCGTTGTCATGGAGCAACAGGACACCTTTAGACAGCTTGCCTCTTCGTTTTTCCTTTATCTTGTCTTGTAATTTATATATTAAAGAAGCATAATATTCGCCGTTCACGACTGTATTACGTTCTTTAAAATCCACCATCAAAATGCCTTGAAAATCCCAAAATATTGTGCACATCAGTTTTTTTTGTCGATTGTTGCACCTTTGCCTTTCTAGGGGGCTTTTCACCCTTATAACGCCATTCCATTGACTCGCGCTTGCTTTGTGGATCATAATACAAGATCATAGTTTCATCACCAGTTACTAGCCGCTCGATCACAGTCTTTGGATTTTCGCCACAAAGATCCAAAAACTCCGAAGCGCAGCGCACTCTTTCCTGTCTCTGTACCGCTGAAAGAAGTTTCGGTACCCATCTTGCACTCACTTTTTTCATGTGAAGATGTTCATGGATCGCGCGATGAACGGTACTCTTAGAGAGCCCAAGCGTTGCTGCAATTTCTCTAATCTTCAAACGGCGGTCACTCAGAACCTCCTCTTCGATAAGAGCAATCGTTTCGGGAGTGAGCACTTCGATCGTCGTGGCCAAAGTCTTCGACGGTTTCTCTCCCGAGGCGAAACTCTTTCACCCAATTTTTCACTGTGCTATAGGAGGGGGCAGACTCCTTATACACGCCATCCAATTGTTCTTTTATTTGGGCAGGGGATAAACCTTCTTTAAACAGAAACTTTATGACACTTCGATACTCAGTTTTCGACATTTTGAAAAAATACGCGACTCTCGTTATTCAAATGCCTGGTAAACTAAGACTAAGCAGTTTCTTATATTAAGTGCACGATAAACGTACTACTTAATGCAACACAACATGTAGCGACATGTCGCGTTGAACTATATCAGGCTAGTTCATTATGGGACCGCCTGGTACATGCCGAAAAAACCAAACAACTATGGATTAAAAATTGTGTGCATGACTGATGCCAAAAACGGATACCATGTGCATGTCTACATATACTTGGGAAAAGACTCAGATAGCCAAGGCTTGTCCATTGAATACCAAAGACTGAACAAAACCACGCAAGCGGTTTTGCGATTGGTTGCGTCGATTGAAGGAACCCATAGAAATGTAACGACTGATAACTGGTTCACTTCGGTGGTGCTAATGAACATCCTAAAGCAAAAACAGCTGACACTTGTGGGTACCCTTAAAAAAATAAAAGGGAAGTACCTCCTCAATTTCTGCCTAGCCGTCATCGGGACGTTGGCTCTTCGATTTTTGGATTCACGTCAGATGCAACATTGCTATCTTTTGTACCAAAGCAAAACAAATCCGTGCTTGTTCTTTCCAGCATGCCTCACTCACCAACCATCGATACACAAAAGCAAAAGCCAGAAATGATTATTTTTTATAATAGCACCAAAGGTGGCGTCGATACATTAGATCAGAAATGTGCCATTTACTCAACTTCTCGACACACACAGCGCTGGCCAATGACGGTGTTCTACAGAATGCTGGATGTTTCTGCAGCAAATGCGTACATCATCAGCAGCATGAACCAATCTCAGAGAAAGGTGCCCAGACCGAATTTCATTAAACAACTGGCTGAAGACCTTATTACACACCATTTACGACGTCGAGCGAACCAGTTTGGATTGCAAAGGGAACTTCAGAAAGCTATTCGCCGGGTTCTCAAAATAGATGAAGAACCCAGAACATCTTCGACAGTCAGCTCTGACAAATTAGAAACACGCTAAACTTGTTCAACGTGTGACCCAAAGAAGAAACGTAAAACATTCCATTTGTGTTTTCAGTGCAAAAATCCAATTTGCGTTGAGTGTTCTCAAAAAATGTGTGTACGCTGCCGCGAGAAATTATGAATGTTAGGGTGTTGTAATTTTGTAACGATTGTGATTTAATTGTGCCAATGATAGTTTTATATAAGAGGTTATATATTTAAGTTACTAAAATATTTAAAAACTAAGAAGTCTCATTGATTGTTATTGCTTAGAACTCAGCTTAATCGGAAAACCTATAATTTGTTAAAATATTCGTTAGTCAATTTTTATTAATCGTAATAAGAAGTAAGATGTATTAATTTGAAGAGTTTATGGAAACAAATTGAAATAAAAACAACTGAAATTTTTTTGTAGTTTCGATTTTTGCCATTTTATGATTTTTTCACCTTTATAATAATACTTATATGCAAGCGGTCACCATGACCGACGTTAGGTGGAAGTGTTACTAGAATACACGTTAGGTGGCTAAGGGTTAAATTACCTTTCATTTCATATATAATTTCTATGTAATTATCAAAAAGTGTATCATTAATTTTATAAAAAGTTTTTGACAGAACTTATGACCTAAGTATAATATATAAGCGAATTACCACTGACTCATTACGATATCTCTAAAACTATACACCCGATTGACTTGAGAATTAGTATAGTTACTCATTTCGCAATGTAGACGCGCACTAAGAAAGGATTTTACGATAGTCCCGTAAAAAAAAAGTCTTGATATTTTATATATACATTATCGCTCACTATCGTAGCTTTGTGTCGCCAGCAACGCAAAGTCCGGAATTTGTATTTAAAAAAAAGCCAAAATTAAGGTATTTTTTAATTCATGAATTTAAAACAATAACCAAGATACCTCTTACTGTTGAGCACATGCTCACTTTTCTAATTCAGTGTTGAGTTACATAAGTTGCGTTGCCGTAACGCCTGTTGGGTCCACCAACATCAAATGTTCTTAACATACTCTGCCCGAATACTGAAAATAACATGTAAACTTACTTGCTCTAAAGCCCTCTCAAAAATTAGAAGTTGCCTTGGCCCAGCAGTAGGACGTACCTGGCGACGCATATAAACATCTCACTAAATCAATAATTGTTTCTTAAGATCATCATCATCATTACAGCCCTTCACAAGTCCACTGCTGAACATAGGCCTCCCCCAAGTAATGCCATAAGGCACGGTCCTGAGCCACCTGCATCCATCGACTTCCTGCATGTCTTACCAGGTCGTCACTCCATCTAGTGGGGGGTCGCCCTACACTACGCCTACCGGTACGAGGCTGCCACTCGAGAACCTTTCTTCCCCACCGGTTATCGGTTCTTCGAGCTATATGGCCGGCCCATTGCCACTTCAGCTTACTAATCCGTTGGGCTATGTCGGTCACTCTGGTTTTACTGCGTATATCCTCATTTCTGAGTCTATCACGCAGAGAAACTCCGAGCATAGCCCTCTCCATAGCTCGCTGAGCGACCTTGAGCGTCCTCATACGGCCAGCAGTGAAGGACCACGACAAGGATCTTAAGATAAATGACAAATTAAAGTAATTTTATAAAATACTAATTTCTGAGAGGAATAAAGATATTTATATTTTGTATTAACTTAGAGTCATGCATTAAATGGAAATCGGCTATGCAATACGAATTAATTAAGAAAATTATTGTTTATTTTAAGCATTTACGTTAAATAATGTCTTATTAATTGATAACAGAGAAGTTTAATGCTAAAGTGAAATTGTGTATGTGTCCGACCGGGATAAGCATAAATATTAGAGGAATGGAAAAAGCCTCTTATTTGGTTCCGAGGGTAGTGTAGAAATTAGTTTATCAACTCACACGAGTGTTTAGCAGAAACGAAAAACGCAAGTCAGAACCGTTTCTAAAGAATATTAATAAAAATAATACTTTTATTATATGAAAAAGTTTTTATTATGCTAAAAATTTTAATTCTTGCATTAAACTGTTGTATTGTTTAAAATAAGTGAAATTAGTAGTGAGAATTATATTAATAGTTTATAATCGACATTTTAAAGTTTATGACATGTGAACGTTTTAACTGTTTTTATCATGTCTTTTTTTGTACTTTATGTGAAATACAATTATTTTGTAATGATATCACGGGTAATTAAGATATGGGATAATATATGGAAATGTGTATCGGTTCAACTACGTTCTCTTTTTGGTTTAGCTTCCGGGGTAGGTTAGTAAGTCACCCAAATTGCAATTCGTCTGCGCCCCTTTTCCCCAAGGGGGATCGCTTCCGATACGGCAGAAAGGCCCTCCAGACCAAAGCCAGTCCCAGGTGGTGTTTAGTGGGTAGACACTTAGGTCATTGTGAGTCCCACATAACCACGCAGCTGGCTGCGTGGTTATGTGGGACTCGCTACGACTACGATTAAGAGCATTCACCATCTCCCTCCCCCGCTTCCCGGAGGGTGGATCTTTACTTTGCTTCTGGGCGTAAAAAAATTGCAATTCTTTCGCAACCAGCTACAGTTTCCAGTTATAAACCAAGAAAGAAAACGAAATTAGAGACAGTAAAGTGAAAGTAGAGAAATTTCAATATCACATTTCCAAGGGGCATTTACGAACAGTTGTTGTTTATTTGAAGACTTCTTCAGTGTCCACCCTAAAAGTAGGAAAGGGAATATATAGTCCACTAAGTAGATGACTAACGTCAGGACCGGGACCATTCTTTACCCGTAAACTTAGTCGTCAACCACTTTCTTTTGGGAAAGGGGTTTATTGTACTGCGTGTATGAATAATACTAGAAAAAATAAAAATATATCTTACTTTAACTATCTCTAGGAGTGCAAAGGGTAAGTAAATATTTCATTATTACCTTTTCGAGTAAATACCTTTATTTTACTGTATGATCTTTTTTAATAAGAGGGTACTACACTGTGTGTTTTTACCTGTTTATTGTTATTACCTACAAGCTTTTATTAAACATTTGTAGGTATGTGGGTGGGTTGGTATGTAGCAGGTACGCGAATTAAGTTCACATATTGCAAGTAAGATTTGAATCACTTCGTGTTGAAATTTTGTATACAGTAACTTCAGTGACAATGCAATAATATGATAGATATAACCTGTTGCTGCAGCCAGGATTGTCTCCTCACTGGGAAACTCTTCAACGGGCAGTATTACGGGCGAAATTTTGTATGTTAGTTTAATTTTGACAGTTTAACACGATTTTTATCATGAACTGCTCCTGCAGCCAGCAGTCTCCTTACGAGGTAACTCTTTAACGGTTAGTAGCATGCACTCGAAACTTTGTAAGTACTTAAATTTAGTTTTGTTTGCTAAACATGATCTTCACCATAAATTGCTGCTGCAGAAAGGATAGTCTCCTCACGAGGGAACTCTATAGAACATTATAGAAGAGAACATTATGGAGGGAACTCTATAGGGAGAGCAATAGAAAACTTTACGTTAGATTCAGAATTTACCACACCGTTAAAAGAAACGATAAATTATAAAAATAAAATTATTAGAGTAAATAATTTGTGAAAAAAATCTATCATACTGAATAATAAAAATATTCAACAAATGTTTTGTTTAATTTTTCTTCACCCATTGTGACCAAATGTAATGGGACCAAAATAGGTAACAATTTTGCACGATCTTAAGAATCTCTGTTCCGTTTATCTACTCATGTGAATCATATTGTTGGTGCGGTTTATTAACCCTTCGCTGTATTGAGATTGAAAATCCATATGTACATCATGTGTAAAAATAAAAAATAAAATACCAGTGTCTGTTACCGAATTTTATCGTATTTGTTTGTATTTTTGTAAACGCTAATAAAACGCTATAACGCTATATATAAACGCTATAAAAAATTGATAGGAAAATGAAACAATACAGTAGATATAGAAACATTTTATTAAAAAAAGCATCTACCAATACATTAGAACACGTCAATAAGTATAAAATAATTACATGCGATCGTAGATAAATTATTTAGTAATATTTTCATTGTTAAAAGCAAAGAAGAAAACATTAACACCACTTTCGCGCAGGAAAGGTTGCTATCGCTCGAAGCCGCTAGAATCTGTATGCCACCACTCAACATCCCCCATTTTACGTGTTCGTGGCGTGTACCTTATGTGTAAGTGTGTGCGTGCATGTGTGTATGTGCGCGTGTGCGTGTATAGATTATCTCTATTTTTAAAACTTTTCTAGTATTATTTAAAAATTCTAGAATTTCCTCAAATGTCGCTCGAGGACTTGACCTACTGAAACCCCCCTTCCACCGGCCCCCCACCCTTGTTACGCCACTGGTGCTATATTTTTAATTTAGATTTACTTCTAAAAATACTTTTTAGTTAATTAATTGGATATTAATTTGCTCAAAATGAAAATATTACCAACATTGTAAATAAATAACAACTTAATAGCGAATATCACATCAAAATATGAACTATTTCGGTAAGGCTCGGTTTCAATTTTGATCTAACGTTTCGTCAAAATTAAAAAAAAAACACAAAGTTTATAACTAGTTAAATTTGTATATACATCTGTGAATTATATATCTGTACCCATAAATTTTTAACTTAGAGTAATTACATATATACGTATGCATAGAGAGAACCCACAATTCTACATAAATTGAGTCAATATAATTGTCTCGCTTTTTCTAATTGAATTTTCAAATAAGACAAAAAGAAATAAACTATAGAAAGATGTTGCGTGTAATTAATGCGTAGAAATAGAAATGTCAAGTGGTCATCTTTGGTCTCATTATACTATGCCAAATATGAAAGTTTACTCGTATCTTCTGATTTACTAGAAAAATGACAATGAAAACGTCAATCACTGAAAGTACAGCTTCGTGTTCACAAAGTTAGAGTAAAGAGATTCTTTGTGCTTGTTAAGGAAAAGCCTGAAAATTCTTTAACAATTTGCTTTGACCTGCAACAGATCCAGGTGCTCCCAAAGACACCAATTCAATAATCTTTTTATCTTAAGCAAATAGGATTATATTCTTTTTGCGTCACAGACATGGATACGAAACACCCTAATTTCTTTATCTGGACTGAGAATCAAGCCCAAAAAGGATCTACAGAAATAGCATCTCGTCTCTTTACATACCTGTTATCTGTTGATTTTACTGGAGTGGAAACTTTCCACCTATTTGCAGATGATTGCGGAGGCCAAAACAAGAACTCCCATGTGGTACATATGTTAATTTTTGGCTGTACAATCATGCTCCAGCAAATGTTACTACAATCGTTTTGACGTTCCCTGTTCGGGGACATAGTTTTCTACCAGCAGACCGTGTCTTCGGCAGAGTAGAGAAAGATTTAAGAAAGAAGCCATTCATCTTACAACCTGAAACTTATCACGAGATTTATGCAAAGCATGGATGTGTATACATCTTGGGTAAAGACTAGAATCTTTGTAATGTGAAACAACTAGAGCACTACTACAAAAAGTGGATAGTATCAGAGATGCAAAGTGTATACTGACAGAGAGAAAGTCCACCTTAACACAACCTCAAAATGCAGCTTCTACATTAAACACAAACATTCAAGGCCGTGGTGGACGTCGTGAAAGAGCAGGTCGCGGTCATGCAAGAGGACATGGCAGAGTTCATAAGTTACGCGATGAAAGTCTCAAACTTTTACAACATCGAATACCCACAAAATGCAATATCTTTGCTAAAGACATCAAAAAACCACCCTACTCTTCTCCAAAAGCTGGTATGCATTCGTGAAATTAGACAAAAGAAAATGAAAGATGTGAAGAAAATTTTGGACAGTTTGAAAGTAATTGGGTTGAAAACAGTGAACTACAATGGTTTAAAACCATTTAATTTTAATGTGCCTAATCTAATAATGAGGAACAGAGTGATAGAACAGAGAGATGATGATGAAAATAATGAGGATGATGATGAATTATGTGACTGCTAAGAGCCTCACACGCAGGAATTTATATAGGATTATAATTATAAGATTAAATTTTTGTATGTTACAAATGAATAATAATTTTTCCTATAATTTAAAATATTTTTTTATTTTTAAAACTGGACACGTCTATCAGATTTTTAATCATAACCAGACATGTCCAGAACTTTCAAACAAAACCAGAGATGTCCATAAAAAAACAGCGAATATTTAAAAAAAAAACGAAAACCAGTCCTATGTTTAAAAAAAATCCTGTGAAAAGAAAGAAAAATCCTAGCTAGTCTGTATTTAGGTAGTTCAGTTATTTGCCTATCCTGTAAAAAAGCAGTTATATTACATCAATGTTTTTTTAATATATATATATATATATATATATATATATATATATATATATATATATATATATATATATATATATATATAGATTTACCACTTGCTTAACGAAAACGCATCGACTATTTTCAACAAAGCTTTATCCACTTGGATGAAAATAATACGAAATTATGAAGTTAAGGCAGCATCTTGATAATGGCGTGTAGCAACGGCGTAAAAGAAACCACTACCACCTAGCAAACAATATATATTAATATTATTAATTAGAAGCTCTAAGACCCCATACCCTTCAGTGAGTATCGTAAAAGACGACAAATGGAAATGAAAGAGAAGATAAGCAATAGTATCTTCCTCAACACTTGATAACACTACGTTCAGGAATGGATTTCTGATAGAGTGTAATTAATTAATTAATGATGGTAATATCTAGAAGGAGCAGAGAGGAAAACAGGTAATATGTTCGTAATCGATTCATTGGTAGTTGTGATCAAGCGACAAATGGGAAGGCAGACCCCGGTCGTGCCGTACTATTGTAGCCATAGAATACTATAATACACAATAGAATGGCTGTCAACCTTATTTTGTACGAGATTCGGCTTCGGCGGGAGCACACATATAAGCAATAACGTCGTATTCTCACTACTACAAACCCGATTCGCTGTGTTGACACGACGGATTTTAATACATATTAATTTTTAATAGCGTGCAATATTCTAAAATTATAACGTCAAAACACATCTCGTGTTGACATTTATACGTGTGAATTGACTTGTTTGTTTGTGACATTTTAGTGGCTACACTGGCTCCCCCACTCCTCCGTTCTATTATGTATGTATTCTATGATTTTAGCCGTGCCCTCTGTATGCGTTCCGTGAAGTCAGCCGTGTCGAATAAACAAATACAATTACTATTGCCCGTGACACCCATAATAAGTCTAAGGATAATCTAGTGATAGAAATATCCTGGCTGAATTTAAGTAAATTTCATAGACAAGATATATTTCAAATTATACGATAGTACGAAATTCCGCATTATTCGACTACGTTTTTGTTGTTGTCAGATGAAGCTTCCATAAGCTTTCATTGATATAAATAAGTACATATTACGAACCCAATTAATAAAAATCCTTAATTTACTAAGTCATAGACTAAATTAATTTAATTTAGATTAATTTAGTCTATGACTTAGTAATTTCGACAAAGTTTTTTGTTCTATACCTAACGTGATCAGACGTCCCGTTTTGAACGGGACTGTCCCTTTTTGTAGTTACGAGTCCCGGTGTCCCCGAAATAAACTCTGGGACGCAAAATTGTCCCGTTTTCTGAAACCACGTAAAAATTTGTGTTGTTGTTAATAAAATACTTTTTTGAAGATCCCAAATCCGAATTATGGCTTTATTTTTTACACGCTAAGTCAGCAAGTTTCAAGCTGTATTGAAACTTGAAGTTCAGACTGTATCGGCTATTGAAGCTGCAAAAAAAATCAACCAACTAAAAGACAATTTGACTTAGAAACAGACCAATCAGTTTCTTTCATTTACGGTCCGTCAATTAAAAGTGAAATCGAAAGATAATGTTACTGACATAGATGAGGAATTGGTGAAGAGGGCGGCTACAGAATTTTATAAAACAAGCCGTAAATATCTGGAGCAGTGGACTTACTTTCTCACCAAATAAATGGAGATATTTTATTGGGCAGACTTAAAAAGTTCCGCATGGGAAGACGTTCAAAAATCTCTGGATGTATTAATTGAAAAGGAATATATTGACTGTAATAAAGATGCAGAACTTTTTGACGAATTACAAATTTCAGTTCTAAAGGCGATGTTGATAATTTAAGTGAATATAAAAAAATGGTGCCAAGAGTTTCATCCTTACTTAATATCACCACCTGCTATACTAAAGCAAATTTATTCCTTTAAGAAATATAAATTAAAAATATAAATTTTATTAATACAAATTAGAAATATAAATTTTATTGAATATCTGTTAATTGACCTAAATAAACCAATGTCCTGTTTTGAATCAATAAATAAATGGCCACGTTATCTATACCTCTATTGTCTTATGGATAAAGAGTTTAGTCATAAGAATATAAGAATTTTAAGACTCTTTCTATGCTAGTAATTACTTTGAGGCTGCTACAAGCTGCTGTGCCTTCAAAATCTCCCAAAAAACTGTATTGTGACACATCAATATAATGCGAAGAAGTTTTTAAACAAATTATAATATTAAGGTAATTTTTCACAATACTTGACGCTTGCTAAAGTATAGCAGTATGAGTCCATTACCAAACAGAAGAAAGTTAAATAATTCGGGCGGTAAATGGAGACGTCAATTTTAAATATTTTTAAGAGCCCAGTCTTTCAGAGCAAAACAGAAAAATTGCGTTCTGGTGACACATCTACACCCTCCCTGCCCCGCCACTTCATGTACCGCCACCGCAGTTATCTTTCTGGCCGTAGCGTGGAAAGTTGCTCTACTAAGATTTTCCAGTATCAATTTATCTAATATACAGGATTATTGATAATTAGCTAACAAATTTTCACATACAGATTTTCTACCTCGTATCTATTTTTGTTCCATGCTTTTATTACAAAATTCGTTACACAAAAAAAATATATTTTAAGTTTGTATAATTTTTGTTGTTTTGTTGAAAAGGTTTCTAAAAGATAATCATCTAGAACCTGTATAACATGTACTCGTATTATTGATTATTCAAATGAATCTGGCAAGTGCTAGAATGAGTCGTGCACTGAGGGTTTCGTAATAAGTCGATGACACTATCGAAAATCCGTCAAGTACGTCAAGTAGTTCTAAATACTAAAATAGATTAAAAAAAACTCAAAATAATTTCTATATAAGTACAAACAGTCCACTATCACACATATTTATAGTTTCTCATTAAAGTATAATGTAACTTTGTATAGCATTTACCTATATGCATGAATTACTATTCTTGTACAGCAGCATCGACGGACGACTTAGCGCTTTTTTTTAATTTATTCGCAATGGCTTGAATGATGTATGGAGGGTCTTTGATTGGCATCGAGCGTTCCATGCGAGAATCAATTAGCTCAGGAAGCTAAAGAGGAAGAAAAATGACGTCCAATTTTTTTTTAGATTTTGACGTTTCTGTGATCAGCATGACAATTTGCGAACATTGCGCTAAGTCTCCTATTTGACGTCCGTATATTGGACGTCGTAAGCAGTTTGACGCCACATTATATCCAAAATTGGCCATAGTGGGCGTACAATAAATTACGGGATGCTGAGGATATTACTTAATAGTTTACTTGTAGTCTACGTGTATTACTGAATAGTTTTCGTATCTAAAAATGTCATTAACTCGACATCAGCAGCTACCGGTAACAAGGAAATCTCTAGTTGAAAATCAAAAAGACGAAATTTTCCTTATGACACTTAAAAACTAAATTAAAAAAGTATTTCTATAAAAACATAATGTACTTTTTTTTTAAAAAAAGGACATTAACCACTCGTGGTAAGCTTAAATTGCTTGTGTTACGAGTGGTTCACGCCAGTAGTCGAATGGTGGATTCGAACCCACGACCTTTTTGAGTTCGCGGTCCGCTCCCTGCCATTAGGCTACTATCGCTTGTAAACAAAACATCATGTGCAATCCAAAAATGTATAATACTTCTATATTTACTTGAAGAACTTACATAATATGTAGGTTAGGTACCTAATTATATACCTAATATTTAACCAAGTGCTCACACATATGCACGTTGTTAACTATTTTACTATGAAACACAAAAAAACTTACCTTTGAATTCTATTTCTGTTCATTGCTTCAACGTTTGATTTCAATTTTCGTTTTCTGGTACAAGCATATTTTTTACGTTTATGGTCCATATCGAAATTAAAAGTTATAAAACAAATACAAAATGATTTATAAACCCTTAAAGAATTATATGCAAAAAATAATAAAGTAGAGAAACTTTCAATTCGTAACAATGCGCAACCAAGATTAGGGAAAGAGAGAGAAAGAGGAATGTTAGAGCGAGAGGAAGTGCAAAAATTTGGCACAGACAAGACGTCTGAACGCTACAGCCGCTCAGCGGCTACTAAGGAATATTGCCCGCAATTATTGTTTATAAAGTCAATATTTTATAGGTCGATCGAAATAATTATTAATTTTGAAATAAAGTGGTTTAAATTATTATTTTTTAATATTTGTCTAATTAAACACCTGCCCTTGAGAAAAAAATAATTATAGCATAAATATTTTCAGCTATTGCTATGAAACAAATAGTTTTTTATGAGGCGAAAACAGCGAAATTTAACGAAATTGAGACCTCTTATTTAAGACAATGAAAGATATTTAGAAAAAAAGAAACAGCGCATTTTGGAGATGAAGATGTTTAGCTATTAACGCGCTGAATAGATTTCGCCTTTTTATTATCGATTGCCTTATAATGGTACACGAACAAAGCTCGAAATTGCGTTGGGTGCGAGAGAGCTCTATTTACCGTTTGATTTATCTAACATAGACCACATAGATGAACCAAAAAAAAAATTTAGCCATTACTTATAATCTGGGTATTTATGTGTTATCAAAATATTTTACTCTGAAATAATAATTTGCTGTAAAAAAAGAAATCAAAGTGGCGCTAATGATTCGATGTGAGTCAACTTTAAAAGACTGTAGCCTTAAGAAAAACATACTTTTATCCTATTGGTCCGATAGATCCAGTTCATAATATTTTGCTTAACATCCTTGAGCACAGTTTTAAATTTGATATTTCAAAACCTTTAAAGTAAAAAAATAATATTGCAAAGTGACAAACAATAGTTTGGGCTTAAACGATTAATATTTACATAAAAAGGACGAAGTAAATAAGTTTTCGGTGGAGATAAAATAATGTTTTACATTTTCATGTTAGGGCTATCTATATACATGATATAAGCAAACGCCTATCTACTGCAAGGCCCGACCTTAATTAATAATGTAGGTATATAATTCATTTCACATTTGAGTCTAATGAAAATATGAATTTGCCGTAAATAGCGGCGTGAAGAGAATTCAGTTCATTTTCATCTCATGGGTTTCGTAAGAGGCGACAGTAAGACTGAAGTTGCCGATGGCCGCCATGGGCAGGTAGCATCCGCCTGTTAAGAGTTCAAATAATAAATCTGCGGTTGCGAAATCGCTTGCCAAACATAGCACCTGTGGCAAATATGAGGCAATGTATGAGGGAGGCCCATCTTCAGCAGTAGATTTTTACGGGATGTAATGAATGAACGAAAAAATTTCGAATAATTTAAATTTCATTTAAACGAAATGTTAGATAAGTTGGCCTAAATATTCTTTCTGTCAACTCATTGATGTAATATGTACTTTACGTACTAGAACAGCCATTTCAAACAAAAAATGTGCGCTACTCTGTGTTCGCGCGGTTGGTTTTTTTATCATAAAATAAACATAGGTGAATGATCCGTAGGTAATAGAAGATTGTATTGTTAAATAGGTAAATTGTATCGAAAACAATTTTTAAATTTTGTCATTTAATTTGTACATTATATTTGCTTATTTAATATAATATATCACAATTACATTTTAATGATATTTTTATCTCAATGTTTTAAGAGGTATTTATGTCAAATATTTAAAAAAAACATACTTAATGTATGTTTAACAAAACTTTAATACTTTTTTATTGTTTAAGTATCTTATTAATAGATGAAAAGTAATTCCTTGGTCTTTACTGACATTTCTTGAATTATTCGTGCAATATCTAAGTACACAGGACGACATATTTTTATCAAGAGATTTTTTTTAAATCAACACAACACGTGATAACTCTACAAGCGCCTAGCGGTGACTGATTAAAGTGCGGTGCATGCACCGCAGTTGAGTGGAACAGAGTAGCTGAATGCAGTGTCACCTCTAGTACGTAGTGCATAACAGCTCAATGTGATAACTCGCTTATTGCTTTTCAAATTTGACGTAACTATAAAATTGTATATAACTAATTAATACTTAGAGCTTAGCTTAACTACTTCCTTCATTTTTAGAGAATAAGGGTGAAAAGTGAGCACACAGACCACCTTTTTTTATAGAATAAGGGGACAAACGAGCACACAGTCCACCTAATAGTAAGTGAATGCTGTCGCCATAGACATCTACATTTATCCTCGATTAAGAATCAAAACGCAGATGCGTTGTCGCTCCTGAGGACTAAGATGGAATGCCTCGTTTCCAGTAAAAAAGGTCTCCGGTTCTCTACACTCACCATACGAAACACAGCAGTAGCTGCTATTTTACGCTGGTATTCTGTGAGAGCATGGAATGATGATGCATTGTCACCCCTGAGGACTTGGTGTCCAGTAAAAGGGTCTTAACTTAACTTTTTTTTATTCAACGTGTAAGTAACTCAAGCAATAACATGTTGCAAATAGACAAGATCCTCATAAACTGAGAAAAATACGTGAAATTCTGGAAAAACATAAATAATCACGGACGTTAAAAATATAATTACTTTAAAGTAATTCAGTGGTTCAAAATTCTTTAATTATTAATCATTGTAGACGAATTTCAATATGGCGATTTAGTTTAAAAGACAACGGTGGAACCATAGAATCTGAGCACAGAATGAAGTGAATTATGTGATAATATTTTAGAATAATACTATGACAAACGTCATTAACAATGATGATGATGATATGATGAAACGAAGTTAATCAAATGGTATTATGTCATGATGTTTTTTGTCATGCAATTCTAAGTGTGAGGTTTTGATTTAATCCAACATACAAATCCATTTAAAAATTGATTATTAATGGAGATGGACCGTTATAAGTGTAATTGTTTTCGTTAATGTAGTTTACAAATACTTGCCGAGAATCGACTTTAATTTTCATTCGAATCGATTTTAACCGACTTCAAAAAGGAGGAGGTACTCAATTCGACTGTATGTTTTTTTGTGTCTAAGAATTTTTTCTAGGTGAATCGATTTTGATGTTTCTTTTTTATTTGAAAACTGATGCCTATCGTGTAAATAATAAAAAAATTATTATTTACACGATAGGCATCTTCAAACTGTCTAAGTCTTCAATTGATGACCTAATAATCAGACCACTAGATCAACGAGGCAGTCAATTTTAATTTAAAGGGTAACAGTGCGGATATAAATCTACTTCTTTGTGCAACTTTAACGCATTTTTGTGATTTAAGGAATTAATTTCCCAAAAGGATATAATTACTAGAGATGGGCCAAACATTCGTTTCATATTTGGTATTCGGCCGAATATTCGGCTAAATCACCGAACATTCGTTATAGTAATATTCAAAGAGTCCACTGTAATGAGATATACGAATTGCTTAATGCCAATATAATATATCTCTATATCAAAATAATATCTTTCATAATTTTACTGTTGAAAATATATTTTATTAATGGTTAAATTTATTTGTATAGCGTTATGTTTTTGAGGCACTGTAGATTTATTTCAAATTATAGCAACAAGAAATCTTGATAAAATGTTTTTGGAATCAAACAAAGAAACATTACATTACATTAATACATATCACTTTACTTTGGTTGTCAGTTTCTCTAAAATAAGTCCAAATAGCAGATCTCTTGTCACTCACTTTTATCATATAATTATCCATTTTCACTGAGAATACAACGAAATACTTTTTTCTCACAAAAATAGTCAAAAGATAAGCATGTGCCAGCAATTTGCTCAGTACTAGATGATGCAATAACATGTCAGGTGTTGCAGAGGAGCGAGTGGCGGAGTCCGACTCTAATCCCGCGGGCTTTACGGTAACAAGTTTCGACACAAATTGGTTAGGTAACGCGGTGACCCTGCCGACTAATATTCGACAGAATATTCGGTAAAAGTCTTACCGAACTTTCGGCCGAATATTCGTATTCGGTGAAATACATATTCGCCCCATCTCTAATAATTACACTTACTGGGAAACATAAAAGAAAAAAAAGTAAAATATGTGCTTTGAGTAAGTTTCATATCTGTGGACTTACATTAAGTATTAAATATGAATATAGAATCTTGCACAAAGTATTTTAAAAAAACAGAGTAATTCAAGAATATGTCATACGCGCTTATTAGTAAGTAAGTACAAGCAACAAGTGGAAAAATTAAAAATTTTGTACAACCAACTTCAATATAAATAAAATAATTTATAGTTGATTTTTTAAAAACTGCTAAACCAATTTCGATAAAATTTAAATAGGACAACCTGGGAAGTAATAGCCTTTATAACAAAAGAAGAATTTTCCAAATCAGTTCAGGTGTCTTCGAGTAATCGGTGAACATAAATTTAAAAAAAATTCAACTAATTGAGAACCTGCTCCTTTTTTTGAAGTCGGTTGAAAACAAAGCACAGTCAATTTTTACAATGGTATATACCCTTACCTATAATAAATTTCATCACAAAAATGGCAACTGTCAAATTTAACTGTCACAACAGAACTGCTTACTAACCCTTATCCATCAAATAAGCTATTACTTGTCTTAACATAAAAGGGACAAATTTATGTTAAATTTTAGCCTAAGAATATATTTTATCTAAGGATTGTATCTAATGCGGTATTCTCCTAATAGAGATACTTTTAAATTTGATGCCTAATCTTAATAGTTAAATCTATAGAATAATTTAAGAGAATAACTGATAAAGATCAACTAATAAACTAAGGTATCAGGTAATAAATGTAAACTTAATCCTATGAATTAAGCATAAATTCCATCTAATTATTTGAGAAAACTTAATAGTTTGTGTGAGCAGGAACTTAAATTTCATTTCTCAGTAGTTTACTTATAAATGGAATGATTTATAAAATTCAAACAATATATACCAATAATTGAAGCTGTAATAAGTACATGCAGTGGCAGTGTAAGCATATCCACTATCCCATCACATGGCGGTCTCTTGGGTGTTGTAAAAGGTGAACAGTGACACCTGTTGGTAAATTTTAAAACTAAATCTAAAATTGAATATTCATTCCTTCATTTATCTAAGATTATATTAAGTCTAAAGTTTAACACAGACCTTCCTCATAGACTGCCCATGAGGCTTTCTATATACAATCTATTGAAATCTATCTTTAGCCGTAGTTTGGCATCAGAAATAGTTAAAAGGGTGGTAGCACGACATGTGTCAATCATGAATGGTTCCTTCATTTGACCCAGGTCATCAAAGTATTGATGATTGCAATTTATTTTTAAAGAATATTAACAATGCTATAAACATTACTAATATTCGCCTTAACCACTCGTGGTAAGCTTAAATTGCTTGTGTTACGAGTGGTTCACGCCAGTAGTCGAATGGTGGATTTGAACCCACAACCTTTTTGAGTTCGCGGTCCGCGCCCTGCCATTAGGCTACTGTCGCATAAATTACATTTTAACGATTTGGATCAAACACTTGACAGGAACTACAACCAAAGAGAATAGTAATTTCGATAACCGACATTAAGCCGCGTATCGACTATGCGCTCCGAGAGGTCTAGCATTATCCGTTGGAAAGCACTGAAAATAGCGCATGCGCTATCATTTCTGTGTTTGTTGCATTCCAATCTATGAATTACAATAATAAGCCATAAATTGATAAAATTATACAGTATGGTTGGACTGACATCTATGTTGAACAGTCAAACACTGGAACAGTTGCCGCGCGCACCAAGCGCGCTTTAGATGATACACTTCGAACATTAGTGATGCGCATGCGCATAATCGATATGCGGCTTTATCGAGCAGGTCTCACAGATCACAGACTACTGAAATGTGAAACGGCCTATTTGAATGATTGACCAAAATGACCTGGATAGTAATACAAACCAATACTTGAATGATTAGGTCACTAGAAATTAATGAATGACACATATCTAGTGGTAAATAGCCAAACAGACACCTATGCAGAAAAAAATCTAATTATCTAAGAGTAACTTTTCAAAAAGAGTAGAATACAGAAAGTTTATATGCATTGTGATTAACATTAATAAAATTTGAAAAGACAGAGTAAGTACAGAGTTTGATCATGGAGGAAAAAATTTACTAGCCTGAAATTAGCCTCGGAGTAATGCAAAACTTAAAGAAAACCTCTTTAATTACAAACCATGTACTGAACTGAACAGATTCATGTCCTTTTTAAATTTAACAACATTACCTTAGGCATCCAGAAGAGAATTTATTGAATTATGCACCGTCTTCAATCTTCAATGCTTTTGTTGTTTGGGCATTCTCATAAGGCAACATAGCTACTGAAGCTGTTCTTTTAAAATTGTGGGTGAAACGGAGGACTGCTATCTTCTTTGGCATAGCTACAATCACCATATGACCATCTTCAGATTCAGACACATCTATTTGCACAATTGGACACATAGAAAGAACTGGGCAATCACTGCGTTCAGTGAAGTTGTACTGTTTAATAGGCTCAGAGTTGTACAGATCGAATTCCCCAACGGTGAATGGAGAATAGTAGATCCTCAGGACTCCCCAGTTAGAACCTACGAACACAACTTCTCCATACACTCGGACAGTGATGATATCACGTAAAGGTCCCTCGGGAATGTACCGATTAAGAACATACATCCACTGATTATATATCTTCCAGTCAACGGTATCTAGAAAACTGTATTTATAGAGCAAATTGAGCAAATTTTTATCTGGTCCTAATAAGCATGTAAATACAAGATTTTTTCCATTATATGTATAGATGTGTCTTTGCAAGGTAAGCACACGGAGTCTGTTATGACAGTATCCAAGTGACATAATACCTTCATCAGTATGCTCCAGCAATTCAGTGGAAAGATTTTTCAGCCTACATACATAAATATCATCATTTAGTGTTACATAGTACACCTCTTCGCCCTCAAGTATGAAAGTTTTAATGTTGTCAAATGTGACATTTGTTTCGAAGTGAGGGTTTTGTATGTTTTTATGTATTACAAAAAGTTGAAGATGGTAGCTTAGTATCACAATTGTGTCATCATTCTCTTTGTATTTCAAGTAGTCCCCGGTGATTGCCTCGCGCTTTGCTCTTTCCAATGATTCAATATCGTAGTAAACTATAGCTTCGCGTTTATGAACACCAATAACACCATCCCGGAGTATCTGGAAATTTGATATCTCCTCATTCACACTAGACGCCGAAGCAAATTCGTCCCAATCTTCTTTAGCATCCGCTAGCTTAGGCCACAGCGTAAGAGATTTAAAAATATTATACCACAATAAATCTGGTTTGGATTTGTATCGAGCTATTTTGTAAATAGTTGGATAGTTTTTTTTGCAGTATTCCCGCCACAGTGCGTCACTTCTTGTCAGTTCGTCGACTATTTGCTTAAATCTTATGCAAACTTGCCTGCACTTAATCAATTCTTTCGCAGTTAAGTAAGTAAATATGTAAAGCACGATCTCAGTAGGTAATACGCTAAGGTAGGAAGGGATGTCTTCCTTCATTTCAATAAATTTTGCTCTAGTAACTTATTCAGTGGGTCAAGATGTTAATTAATTTATGCACACATTAAGTTACTCAGTTTGTTTTAATTTAAAACTTTTCTTATTTTCTAAATCTTACACATATTATTTTGGTACCTATTGAATGGTTTTGACTTTGAATTTGAAGATGTTTTGTTTTGAATTTGAAGTTTATAGTTACGTTCATAGATAAATAAATATGTACCTAGCAAGCTAGATACGTTAGTAGTACTCTTCATAGATTACTGAATACTGACTTTAATATTATTATAGAAGAGGTACTCTTATTAGTTTGTGTTTATAGTCAGAGATTTGCATAGACCAACATAGACGTATATAAAACACGTAGACAGAGAAACCTATAGACAAATTGACGCCTTCTTTCGCATTCGCACACGAAAAAGATAGATTTATGCATACGTCTTGCATAGAAATGAGATAGAGCGGTGTGATTGTTTGTCCCTTTCTCCGTGCCGGTTTTATTGTTTAGCAAACTCTATAGTTTGCTAAACAACTATTACAGCGTAGCGATTTAAGGAGTTTACAAGTTGGTTTAAGTGAGAAAAAAGTGTTTTGTGAGCTTAAGATTGGTGAGTCTTGTTCAGTTCAGTTCTTAGAACAATTATTTTTTTTATTTAAATGTGTTTAAAAGTCATAAAGATTATTGTATAACCTAAAAATTCGTTATCGTCCTTTCTCACTCGAGGCCACGCCGATCATTAGTCTATAGGTTTCTCTGTCTACGATAAAACATATGTTTTATTAAGTCTATGCGCCCTCCTTTCTGCTGCGCCCTCCTTTCTGCCAAAGAGGGTTGCGTTCGTATACGGCTTAGAGATCTCTAGTCAGATCGTTAAGCCAAGTCTTAAAAGGTGGTGTTTAGTGGGTAAAAGTCTCCACATAACCACGCAGCCGGCTGCGTGGTATGCTATGAGCATATGAGCATTCATCGCCTCCCTCCCCCGCTTTCCGGAGGGTTGCCCATATTTGCTTCGGGCGCAAAAAAAGAAAATTAAGTCTATGGAGATTTGAAGATCATGAAGCATGGAGTATAGTAATGGTGGTAAATATAGCGTATAGCGCCATATTATAGCGCGCTATCTCTACATAACACATAGCGCGTGCTATGTAAGTAGTCGCCATGGCGCTATTGCGCTATGGCGCTTTGGCGCTCTTAATATTAATATCTAGCGGCAACTAGTTCTAGCAGCAGCGCTGTTGGGAAAGGACGTATGACGCAAATTAGATCTAGTAGCACGCTAATCATCGCGCGTGTCTTAATTTAGTGTTAGACGTTGTTTAGTTAGTGTATACTGTATAATTATAAATGATTGAAGGACACAGTTGTCTGCTATAAAAGAAGCCTGTGCCGGACGGGCGAAACTCTCCGGAGTAAATGTTGTCAAAGATACTTCGCGAGTCGCTCACGTCCTACACCTATAGGTTCCGGTGGGTACTTTCACCGCCGTCTTTATGGGTGCCGCTGAAATATTGTGGACTGTGGTTCAAATCAAAATGCACGATTAACAAATACAAATAGCAAGGTAGTGGCCAGCGGTTCGACTTATTGATTAGTCGCGAAATTTTATAACTATTGATCACGGTTGTTTACTATTGATTGGTCACTGTATATTTCAAAAGATTTCTTTAAATTGTACGGTGGTATCAAAGATCTATTGGTAGTAGCTGGTTTAACACTACTGACTAGCAGCTATTATCAACTAAACTAGCTGATTTTATCACTTGTGTAACTGCGGATATCAGTTACCACTTTCACTATAATATGTAACTGCGAATATCAGTTACGACCTTTTTAGTCTAGCTAACACTTTCACTATGTGTAACTGCGAATGTCAGTTACGACCTTTTTCGGCTAGCTAACACTTTCACTATTCACTATATACTGCTACTAGTCACTTCAGCTACCACCGGATACCACTCACTTCACTTCACTGTCACTGGTAGTTCTTCACACTACTACTGGTACTGGGTCCCGAGCCCCTAAGGTAGACTTGGGTAATACTTTGCAGTGAGCCGCTTGCCATTTTCCGTTTGCCTCTTTATTGCATAAACTTTTCACTATACAAATGGCATAAATTGCAATATTTTCTATACAAAACTAATTGCTACACTAACATGTTATACATCATTAAATCGGTAGTCCGGCACTTTATTAGTATATCATAAAGGTTACTCAAAATATTAACATTGTAAAAAGTTATTAAACGAAATGTCCCAAATTTTCATAATATTTGGGTACATTAATTCTTTGATTTTTATATATCTACCAAATGCGTTTAATTATACAAAAATATCCCTACACTTCTTTAATCTATAAGCCATATGCTAATTCAATGTCATATTTATAACTCTTTTAGAACATAAAATTATTTTCCTTATTTTAAGTATGAACTATTACGCAGTTAATTAAAACTTTTAGAGAGTTCCACGATAAGACGCGCTGTGATTGGTCGATTTTTTGGTATATAATAAAAGTTGTTTATATTACTTGTTATCAAAACGACATTCTACACAAATATACTAAGAGTTATAAATATGCTAAACAACTATATTAATACACGTTTTTACTCAGTTTTGTCGGTAATTTCATTATTAATACAAAAAACAATATTCTTTATCACTTTGTTTCTTAACGTTGTTAGGCCGTCGCGAACATCTTTCCCGCTGTGCAGCGTCGCGACGATTTTCTCACAGCAGCGCTGCATCCATTTCGGTGAGCGACGTTGCTTCTACTTCGGCAGCGGCACGAGTTTCCTGGTTGGCCTCTTGATTAGGCCGTTTGCTGTGCGTACCTCCACAGTGCGAATCTGTCCGTCCGCACCGGGGTAAACAGCTTCCACCCTCCCTCGTGGCCAGGTGTTACGAGGTAACTGGCCATCAGCTATGAGGACTGGATCGCCCACCTGGAGATTGGGACCTCGCCCATGGGCCTCCCGCGTAAATACTCTCGGACCCAACGCTGCCAGAACATGTCAGCGAGTATCTGGGAGTGTCGCCAGTGTCTTTTGCTATTCATATCCTTTTCATCAAATACTCCAGGTGTCGGCAGTCTCGTAGATCCTCCTAAAAGGAAGTGATTTGGAGTGATGGATTCGTCGTCGTCGCTGTCTACAGAGATGTGAGTCAATGGTCTGCTATTTACTGTGTACTCCACCTCGCAGAGCAGCATGGCTAATACTTCCTCATGCGGATGTCTCTCATGAAGGATGGTGTATAGTGCCATCTTCACGCACCATATGAGACGTTCTCTCTTGGTTGGTGTTTCATGCAGCAAATTGATTGGAAGTCGAGCGAGCTTTAGGTTGAAGCTCAGCTGATCAGTACCCGGTTTCCAGATTAATCCGAGTATCTTTTCCTCGGTTCCTTTGTTTCCCAGATCGACTGACTCAGATGCTTCATGGTCAGGTTCTAATTGTTTTACAACTTCTGGTGCGTTGGAAACTCATTTTCTTAAGTTGAAGTGCGCGTTTTTGTGTATGTCGCGTACTTCCTTCGATATTCGCATTGCCTCTTCCAGAGACTGCAAACTGTCGAGATAGTCATCCATATAGTGGTTTTGAATGATAGCTTCTACGGCTTCTGGATACTTGTCTTTGTATTTTTTAGCGTTCCAGTTCTTTGCGAATATGGCTGTGCAGGGTGAACTGGCTGCACCGAAAATGATCGACGTCATTCTATATTCTTGTGGAGCTTCATTACGTCGATCCCCTCTCCAGAGATATCTTAAGGCATCTCTGTCTTCGGGTCTAACTTTGACCTGCATGAACATTTCGGCTATGTCCGCGGAGACAGCGATTTTATGGCGGCGAAAACGCATCATGACCCCTGGTAGTGATTGCAGTAGGTCTGGACCCGTGAGCAGGAAGTCGGTCAACGACACCCCCTTTGTTTTGGCTGCGGCATCGTGTACTATTCGAAACTTCTCTGGCTTCATTGGGTTACGGACGTTGAAATGGGGTAGGTACCATGTTCTTTCCGGTGTGCTAGTTTTCGGTGCTATCTCGGCGTATCCTTTTTGTACTAGGGAATTCATTTGTTCATCATACTTCCTTTTTGGATCTTCGTCTCGATCTAATTTTCTTTCAATGGAAACGAGCTGTTTTATTGCTGTTTCATAATTACCAGGCATCTCGATATCCTTTTCCTTCCAGAGAAGCGCTGTTTCTATGTGCCCGTCTTGTAACTGACGGGTGCTGCTATTTAGTGTATCTTCAGCTTTCTTCTCTGGGTCGGAGTCTGGTCTTCTCGGATTGATAATGAGAGATTCCAGCGCGAAATATTCGCGGAGTTGGTCATCTATAGTTTCCTTGCTCTTGTGCAGCTCATTGGCCGCGTGGACGCGCTGATACGGGGCTTTAGTGTGTGCCCCGTGTAGCACCCATCCTAATTCTGTGAGCGAGGCGATTGGCTGGTGCGGTGGACCTCTACGGATTTGAGTGGCTATCAGAAGTCTCCAATTGTCCTGTCCTATTAGGATCCTTGGGTTGCCGGAGTCATATATTAGCTGCTCCTTTAGGTCTTTCAAGTGGTTGCACTTGGCTATGTCTACTGCACGCACAGTCTGTGGCCCTAAGTTTAGGCTTGCGACCGTGCGTGCTCTGAATGGCACCCTTTTGCTGTGGAGACTCTTCAGCGATACTTTGATTCTTCGGGATTCCGGTGAATCGAGGGTAGTGTTCCCGATAGCGGTGATCTTAAACGGGTCCAACCGCCCTATAGCTCCAGTTTGTTTGGCGATCTCTTCATCTATTAATGAAACTGTTGACCCATCATCCAGCAGGGCGTGTGTGTTTACAGCTCCCGCCGGTCCAATTACTCGCACTGGAATTATTTTTAAATAGGCTTGATGCTTTGACACACCGAATGAGTTAGCAACAATTTCTTGAGGTTCTTTTTGTTTGACCTCAGTCTTCTCCTTTGTATTGTTATGAGAAGTCGATTGTGTGTCGCGGTGCATCCTTCTATTCCACACTTATTTGTTTTGCATTTGTGTGTCTGATTTCTATAACGTAAACAGCGGAAACATAAATTATTTTGCTTTGCGAGTTCCCATCTTTTGTTGATATCTGTTTCTTTAAATTTTTTACATTCGGATCCGTAGTGACCCTCCTTTCCGCACACTCTGCATTTCGGAGACGGCTTAGTAGTGGCCGCGTGTGCTCTATGTACTGAACGATTGCTTTGTGCTTCGTTTATAATTTCTGGAGGCGCAAATGCACTGCAGAAGCGAGCTTGCTCTGTAATAAACTCGCTGAAGCAGCCGAGGTCTGGTCTAGAGTCATATTTTTCGGTGTAGATTCTATACCACTGGGCACGTATAGAGTTTGGCAGTTTGTCGGTGAGGTGTCGTAGCAGCTCTGCGTTGACGAGGTAATGATCTCGCTTTAGGGTTCGAAGAGTGACGACGCTTCCCCTCACCTTGCTCGCGAATGTGCAGATGTCTCTGGGTGCTTCTGTACAGCGTGCTAATCCTCGTAACTTCTCGGTTTCTGCTTGCGCGATTGAATCTGGACGCCCAAATTGTAGCTCCAGTTCTCGCATAATCTCATCTGGCTTAGCATGCCCAATAAGTTCTGAACTAACTGTTTCCAAGGCTCGTCCTTGTAGACTTCGTCTTAGTCTAGCAGTGTTTTCAATGTCATTGAAGTAGCCTCGGGTTGTTTTGTAAATGGCACGGAATGAAAGCCACTCGGTATGTGCTCCGCTAAAACTTGGCAGTGTCATTATAGCTTTCGACGCTGCAAAAGTATGCGACGATAGTGGCGCACTCTCTAACTTTGATTTGTCAGCGAGCGCGGCTATAGCGGACGTGAGCTCCGATATAAATGGATTGAGCCCCCTGTCTTCACTTATGATGGGTTCCTGGCTAGCTTTATTTGGCTTGGGATCCTTTTGTACATCTTCTGGATAGGAGTCCTGGTTGGTGAGCTCTGATACAATCGGTAGGAGCCCCCTGTCTTTATTAACGGTGGGTTCCTGACTGAGCTTCTGTGGCATGGGATTTTTGGAGTGACCATCTTCATCATAGTCGTCTGATTCGTCTTCTCCTTCAGCCATCTGTAAGGAGATCTGCGCAAGTTCTAGTTTGATCTTCAATACTTCTTCACGAGCCTTCAAAATTCTTCTATTGGGCCGAACAGTCTTCTTTGACTTCGTACTGCGATCGGTGTGGCCCCTCGGTGGCTCTTCAATGTGGGTGTCTTCCCGGGATGTTGGCGATGATGCACGGCTAAAGTCATCGTTGCCTTCTAGATGTTCCCTCTGCTTCGTTGTGCGGGCCGTAGTGGACGGCGCGGGCAGGGGTATCCCCCCCTTGGGGGGGCAGCATGGCGCCTCAGCGCCCTCTACCGCTGACGGTGAGGGTGGTGGCATCTGATGGTGGATGGCGGCGTTACTGGCCGACGAACCTCCTTCCAGACGGACGGTCTACGCCTTGGCTTCCCTTCCTTGCGAACGGGTGATCGGCATCTTGAATCTGAAAAATTCTGCGGTTTTAATACGGTGGTGACTATTTACCCGGTTCCGAAATACAAACGGATATATCCTGCTCGAAGGTCCAACGAATGTGCCGGATGGGCGAAACTCTCCGGAGTAAATGTTGTCGAAGATACTTCGCGAGTCGCTCACGTCCTACACCTATAGGTTCCGGTGGGTACTTTCACCGCCGTCTTTGTGGGTGCCGCTGAAATATTGTGGACTGTGGTTCAAATCAAAATGCACGATTAACAAATACAAATAGCAAGGTAGTGGCCAGCGGTTCGACTTATTGATTAGTCGCGAAATTTTATAACTATTGATCACGGTTGTTTACTATTGATTGGTCACTGTATATTTCAAAAGATTTCTTTAAATTGTACGGTGGTATCAAAGATCTATTGGTAGTAGCTGGTTTAACACTACTGACTAGCAGCTATTATCAACTAAACTAGCTGATTTTATCACTTGTGTAACTGCGGATATCAGTTACCACTTTCACTATAATATGTAACTGCGAATATCAGTTACGACCTTTTTAGTCTAGCTAACACTTTCACTATGTGTAACTGCGAATGTCAGTTACGACCTTTTTCGGCTAGCTAACACTTTCACTATTCACTATATACTGCTACTAGTCACTTCAGCTACCACCGGATACCACTCACTTCACTTCACTGTCACTGGTAGTTCTTCACACTACTACTGGTACTGGGTCCCGAGCCCCTAAGGTAGACTTGGGTAATACTTTGCAGTGAGCCGCTTGCCATTTTCCGTTTGCCTCTTTATTGCATAAACTTTTCACTATACAAATGGCATAAATTGCAATATTTTCTATACAAAACTAATTGCTACACTAACATGTTATACATCATTAAATCGGTAGTCCGGCACTTTATTAGTATATCATAAAGGTTACTCAAAATATTAACATTGTAAAAAGTTATTAAACGAAATGTCCCAAATTTTCATAATATTTGGGTACATTAATTCTTTGATTTTTATATATCTACCAAATGCGTTTAATTATACAAAAATATCCCTACACTTCTTTAATCTATAAGCCATATGCTAATTCAATGTCATATTTATAACTCTTTTAGAACATAAAATTATTTTCCTTATTTTAAGTATGAACTATTACGCAATTAATTAAAACTTTTAGAGAGTTCCACGATAAGACGCGCTGTGATTGGTCGATTTTTTGGTATATAATAAAAGTTGTTTATATTACTTGTTATCAAAACGACATTCTACACAAATATACTAAGAGTTATAAATATGCTAAACAACTATATTAATACACGTTTTTACTCAGTTTTGTCGGTAATTTCATTATTAATACAAAAAACAATATTCTTTATCACTTTGTTTCTTAACGTTGTTAGGGCGTCGCGAACAAAGCCTAACTAATGTTTTTAAATGTAAATAACATATTGATACAAAAGTGTATATAATAGTGTATGTAAGTAGTTGATTTTTATAAATACAATCAATAAACTTTTAAATACATTTTATTTGATTTATAATTTATATTAAGGTTAAAATAACGTTCACATCTATTATGATAAAAAATGATTTTATTTCGTTTAAAAAAAAGTACACGCATTAAAAATATTTTTAAGGATTATAGAAAGTCGAAAGTCTGAAAACTATGAAAAAGCTTTCATTGGTATTTTCTTTACTGTTTTATTTTATTTTAGTCTAAAATGCGACCTATTACGAAATAATATTCTTATATAGCATGCGGTCTATCCAATGAACGACATGTAATGTAACGCGCTACGAGTTTTAGCATGCTGCAAAACTTAATGCGCTTGCCAGCCTCCTACACGCTTTCTTATAAATAGCGCGCTATAACATAGCGTATTTAATAGCGCGCTACAAATTTATAGCTTATAGTCTGTAGCGTGCTATTGATTTATAGTCGTTTCGAACAACTTTATGAGCATGAAGGTTAAAGAACAGGAGAACGATCGCCGTAGAAAATAGTGTCCCAGAAATATGGACCCCATAAGTGAGGCACTGCGATCACTAAAAGTCATTTTCAGTCTATTTTTCCGATCAGATGCTAAACCACTTGCACATCCACGCACAATAAAATATTTCTCCATTTTTTAATGTCTCTTTCTGTTAAACATTACAAAATTATGGAGCATAAAAATTTTCTCACCAATGCCGCGGAGAAAATTTGTACATTATTCAACTAACTTCATTTACTTGTACTCATAAACAGCTTCGCAGTCACTACTCACCGACGTCAGCACCGCTATAAATTCTACAATTTTCAAGAACAGGCAGGCTATGATTTAGTACGTAGTGATCGTTCTCCTGTTCTCTAACCATCATGGTATAGAGGTCGGGAGGAAAATGTGTCCATACTTAAGCAGTAAATAACAGTTCAAAAACTCTCCACAACAGCGCTCGAGTAGCTACAGGGTATGATAAATCGCCGTAAAATACGTTAAGAGTGATTTTGAAAATAAAAATTTTGAAAGCAATAAAATAATTATTGTAAAAAAATTATGGTGAAAGTCTGTTCAATAAAAGAATTATAAAAAGTCTTTAAAAAGACAATAACTACAGTGGAGCCACCCTCCTTTAGCGCTTTCCTACGGACACTTATTTATACAGAGTCTGTACTCCTTACTTCTACACTTCATAACATGAAGATTGATTTTTTAAACGCATAAAGCTGGAAACCATGGAGGTTGTTCTCTAACCTCCACGCTGGAACCAAATTATCGAACTATATCGGATATATACTACTAGATATACTAATATCGGATATATAAATAGCGCAACTGATAAGTGTGCACCATAGATTTAGTATAAGCTCCACACACACACACACACACACACACACACACACACACACACACACACACACACACACACACACACACACACACACATACACACACACACACACACACACACTCACACTCACACACTCACACACACTCAAACACACTCACACACATTTACACACACTCACACACACTCACACACACACACACACACACACACACACACACACACACACACACACACACACACACACACACTCACACACACACACACACACACACACACACACACACACACATACACTCACACACACACACACACACACACACACACACACACACAAAGACAATCAATTTTGGTATCGTTTTCTATCGTAGAGAGAGAAACCTATAGACATAGACATCTTGCATAGAAATGGAGCGGTGTGATTGTTTGTCCCTTTCTCCGTGCCGGTTTTTTTGTTTAGCAAACTCTACAGTTTGCTAAACAACTTTGGCAGCGTTGCAATTTAAGGAGTTTACAAGTTGGTTTAAGCGAGAAAAAAGTGTTTTTTGAGCTTAAGATCGGTGAATCTTGTTAAGTTCAGTTCTTAGAACAATTAAAATTTTTATCTAAATTTGTTTAAAAGTCATAAACATTACTCTGTAACCTAAAAATTCGTTATCGTTCTTTCTCACTCGAGGCCACGCCGATCATTAGTCTATAGGTTTTTCTGTCTACGTTTTCTATAATTGTAATTGCCAATATATTGAGTTTATACTATATCTATGGTGTGCACAGTCTTCAACATAGAGGTTAGAGAGAAGAAGCATGACCGCTGTAGAAAATAGTGTCCCAGAAATATGGACAAAATAAGTGAGGGGCTGCGATCGCTAAGATGTCGCAATAAAAGTCCTTTTCAGTCTTTTTTTCCGATCAGATGCTAAACCACTTGCACATCCACGCACAATACAATATTTCACCATTTCTTAATGTTTCTTTTTGTAAAAATTAAAAAATTACGAAGCACCATTATTTTCTCACAAATGCCGCTAAGAAAATTTGTACATTATTCAGATAACTTCATCTACTTGTACTCATAACCAGGTAACTTCGCAGATAATACTTACCGACGAATTTTCAGGGACAGGCGGGCTATGCTTTAGACGTAGCGATCGTCTCCTTCTCTCTAACCTCCATGGTCTTCACGGGACGTTGCTTGTAGTGCTACCAACATTCTTTAAAGAAAACGCACTGAATTGACTTCAAAAAAGCGCTAGATTTGGATATTTTTCGAAAAAAAAAGCGCTAAATTATAAAAACAATAAAAACATTGGTAATTATTATTTTTTTACTATTAAAATTACACGAAAATATAAAAAAATATTTACAAATTTACTAGCCACTCTTCTTCATGGTCAGAATCTTGTTCTTTTTGAACAATTTTCTTGCTCTCCCGCCGAGTAGTGGAAAGTCCTGCTTGAACTGAAGTGGAATTTTGACAGTTTGAATCGACATTCTTGCTACCTACTTTTTTGTCACTTCTTTTGGAATGTCATAACTAAATCAAGTCAAAATAAAAATTCTTAAGCCAGTTCTCATATATAAAATTAAATTAAGTTTATTAGGGTCATACGGTTACGTAACTTTGATTCAATTACGTTCATCGGACTGAAAATCCTGTCGATGTCACCGTTTGAGTGGGGTAAAACCAAAACATGTAAAGCAAGATCTGCAAATTCTTGAAATGGTTTGTTACCACCAGCGTCTTTGTAATCTTTAACTTCCTTCCAAAATTGCATAGTGTCATTTGACTGAGACATGGATAATCAATCTATGTTTTAGATACTATATTGCACCACTGACCAACGATTTTATTTATCTCATCTGCACTTATGCCAAAACTTTTAGCTAATTGAATGATTTTCAAACTATTGTTCGTTTTTAAATTTCAATAACATTAATTATATTCATTTGTTTAATATGTGGAAATTCTTTGGCAATCTCTCTTCGAACTCTTTAATTAATTTTGCACTAAAGTTAACTAATCTTTTACGTATATTGCTCTTTTCCAAGCCAGAAAACGGTTCCAATTACTTTTAAAATTATAACTGGGATGTGGCGCTGGGTCTAAATATATATTGTTAAAATTATCAACATATTGATAAAATGTTGATAGAATGTCGTCAAATAATACATATTTTTTTATTTATAAGGCTTAAGATGCAACAAGCATTGTTGTTTTATTTATTTCGAATATTTATGTTCCGTTAAATGTTGCTTGGGTGCTAAGTGCTACAGAGCGTTGACAGAGCCAAAAAAGTGTTAGATCTAGCTCCGAAAGCGGTAAGTTGGCATTACTGGTTGCTTGCGGACGTGTTCCGACTTATATTGTATAAAGAACTGTAGACAAAGAAACATGTCGAATAATGAAAGTGAGGACGATTTTCTTGAATTAGCGGCGGCTGCTTTATATTGTCCATCCAGAAAGAAACAAAAATAAGCGTATCCATGGCATAGATAAAGAAATAACAAAGTCTAGTGAATTCGACGCTTTGTATCCTCATTTAATTTATGACTGTACAGTTTGCTTTTTGCGAACAAAGACTAATATATTATTGGTTGCGAACACACTCAATAATTCGGTCATCCATTTTTACGCAGATGCGCACGCAAGTAGACGTGCAAGCTCTCGCGTAGTGCGCGGAGTGCCTTCAAACTTAGGAGATACGACAAAGGGGTTCTTTTGAGTGGTTAACGCACAAACTTGTGTCTTCTGGGAATTGAATTGCACTAGATTTAGTCGCACCAAATCCGAGACTTTGTTAAGCAAAGACTCGACTTCAGGCAAAAGTTTGTCCTGGTACTCGGAGACGTTTTCCCGAGAAATATTGGCACGGACGGTGAATAAGGCATCACCAGTGCTGTCTCTGCATAACAATGCATGTTGCAAACTGTTAACATTGCGTGCTGTCTCCTCTTATGATTGCAATTTTTATTATTTCTATTAGTAATCAACGGTCTTCTTCTTCCCACTTGTACGCTGGCGATCTCCAAATTTACACTCAATCTACTCTGGATGATTTACGGAAAGCTATTGATACAACGAACGTTGATCTGGCTTGTATTTTGAACTGGTGTAAATCATATGGTCCCGATAAAACTCAATCAATAATTTTTGGTAGTAAGAGATTAGTTGCAAAAGTTGACTTTCATCTCATACCACCTATTCTCCTCAATGACATTCACATCCCTTATAGTGATAAAATTAAGAATTTAGGAATATATATATCGAATCCTGTCTAACATGGTCACTTCAAATTAATGAAGTTAGTAGGAAAATGTTTGCAGCGCTCAGCTCTCTGCGGAGATTTAGAAATTTTCTCCCTACTGCCACTAAAGTTGCGCTTGCTCAATCCCTACTTCTGCCTGTCCTTGACTATGCTGATGTTTGCTATTTGGACATTACCAAAGTGCAGTTAAATAAACTTGAGCGAATCCAAAATTTATGCTTACGATTCATATTTGGACTCCGTAAATATGATCACATTTCAGAATTTTGTAAACGTCTCAAGTGGCTGCTTATTAGCCTTTGCAGAAATACTCACATTGTTTCTGCTTTATTCAGCATACTTCAATCACAGAATCAGCAACAACGCTAGGATCGTCCGCCGAGAAGCAAACCAAGCGTTGTTGCTGATTCTGTCGCTGATGTAGCACTTCAAGGTATAGAATCTCCCCGGACGTCAGTAAATCCTCCTGACCCTCCCATTGTACTGAAGGCGTGTGATCCGCATTTGGCACCGGTTTTAACGCATCTCTTCCGCTACTCCTACTCTCAAGGCGTAGTCCCGAATTCTTAGAAGACAGCTTTGGTCCACCCGATCCCTAAAAAAGGTGAGATATAGCGAAGGCCTTTATAGATTGTTACATTCAATTTTTATAATACTTTTACATAGGTACATTAACAAATATTTATTATTTAAGATATTTATAATTTCGATTACTCATTATTTCATGACTTCTAAGGAATATATTTTTACCTAAATCGAGACAAATATAAAAAATAGACTATTATATACACATCTAAAGTTTGTTTAACAAAATATTTATTAACATTAAAAAAGACAGTTATATTTTAAGCAGATAACATAATCTAAGGTTTTGTTGTCTTTTATAAAGAAATAAAAATACCATTACATTATTACATTTATAATAATAGTGTATTGATACACTTTGGACTTGATTTTAATAAGCAATGTATATAAATCAAATGTAGTTAAAAATTGTACAAATTTTACATCAACAAAAAAGTTAAGGTAATGTTATTGCAAATGTGTCCCGATTTTAGTATGATAAAATCTCGTAAATTCATATATAATATGGTAAGACAATTACGTGAAAATGTGTTTATTGTATTTCATTAATATTTTTATTTATGTGCATCGATCCCTATAGTTGTGATACCTGAGTAACTTGTTAGTAGCATTTTGGGTAGCATTAATAGTCCTAGTACAAAAATGCAAAGTAACTACCTATCCAACCCTATAGATTTCGTCGGGGATCCCCTTTTTATCTTGTACTGTCATCGATTATTAGGCCTTTTTTCCATAATTCTTGTACGAACTTTCTTTTTCCTTCTTAATATTTTTACCTTTAGCTAACTCTATTTCTCTCTATTCATTTATATATTTATTTATTTATTAGCTACCGGAAATAGGAGTATTAATTCATTTCATTTATATTTTATTTCGTGATATTTATCATGCAAATACTTATAAATATGGGCCCCCCATTTATTTGGGTATTATATTACATTTTCGTATTAATTTTATTTTATTGGTACATAAACTGTTTATCGTATTTATATCAAGGTAAAAATGTGTACCTTGGGTTGTGCGCACAACCTTGAGGTCTACGTTTTTTTTTAATTTATTTAGAGAACCACAAACAAGTTTACAATAAGTATATCATATGCTAAATTTTATGTTCTATTACAATTTCTTACTTATTATTATAAACTCAACGACGATGGTCACACATAGAGTATAAAAAATAAGAAAATTATGTGAGGGACCTAGTTTTGTAAAAGAAAAGTACCTCAATTTCTAAAATATTATTTTAACATATATTAGAGGTTAGAGTTTAGAGTTTAGTGTGTTAGCATATGTGCGCTCGCATGCGAGCGCGCGTGCGCGTGTATGTGCCTTCATGCATGTACATGTCATTGTTTAGATGATGTTGTTGAGTCATTGGTTAGATGATTTATAATTCGTATTAGTAGTTATTGTGTTTAGGTCTTTAAAGAGACAGTAAGTGTTTAACAGAAAATTAACTAGCTGTCTGTTATAGGATCTGGTACTGCAAGAAAATAAATCTACCGAATAATTTTTTTTGTTGTATGTGTCAACTATACGATGAAGGGGCGATCGGGTACCGGCGTTTGTCCGTGATCTTGGCACAGCAAAGAGCGAGTTAGGACGCAAAGAACGCATACGTGCCCGAGATGGTACGGAGTAACCAATACGATTAATTGTATCTGTGCAATCATACTTGTTATTGCAATTTAGTCATAAAAATGACTCCAACAATTGTCACGGAGGATAAACAAGTTCTCTATGCAACAAATTTAAAACTTCTCCAGCCCCTAACAGTACTAATATAAGTAAACTCGTGTACAGCACTTGTACTGAAGGTATTGTTCCTTAGTACCCGTTACTCCCGATTTCATCATCCAATCACGGAAACATACCCTGCTCGAGGACTCTATGTTATATCTCTCCATTACTTATTTATTATATTTATTTTATTTTATTTATAAGAGCCGTGGTAGCTCAGATGATTAACGTTCGCTGTAAATATAACAGAACGCAAAGCGAGTAACCCGGGTTCGATCCCCGCCGGCACCAATGAAATTGTTAATTGCAATTTTAAGTGCTGACTTACCACGTGCTCGGCGGTGAAGGAAAACATCGTGAGGAAACCTGCATGGCCAAGGTATAAAAAAAATATTTCGAAGACATGTGAAGTTCGCCAACACGCATTGGGGCAGCGCGGCGGATACTTCCTTGCCCTAAAACCCTCTCAGAAATGAGGGGAGGCCTGTGCCCAGCAGTGCGACGTGTATATAGGCTGTATATAGTATATAGTACTATATTTATTTATTAAATTCAATTTTTCTTTTATGTCTATTCCTTTCATGCATAATTCTCGCTCCTAACGGATTCAATACCACTAGTTTAAGCTAGTTTAAGTTAGTTTTTAAGCATCATCAACTATTTTCGTGATCAGTCCAATATTGACGAAACTTAGTTACTCAATAATTCGTGTTACCACTTTTAAACATTCTTTCTTTCTCATACCTTTTAAATATCCTTGTTAACTTTTGTACAAAATAGGATAATATTTTGTCAGTCAAAATTTAACTCTGTTATGAAAGATTACTATTAAAACTCTTAGGTCGGCAATATAAATTAAAATAGGATAGCATTTTTCTAGTCAGTATCCCATTTCGTTTTTATTATGATGTGTACAATATTTAAGAATATATTGGTGTTATGAAACTGTATATGTTATTGTTATTCTTTATCAGGAGAACTTATACGATAACGACGTTCTTAGTAACAAATGATTTTTTTTGAATATTACTTTATATAAAATTTGAGATAAGGAATCAATAAAATTAGACATAAATACAGAAACAAATTAATGATACTTAGTTACTATATTAATTGGATAATATTGAATAATTTATGTGTTGCCAAAACTTCGATAAAATATTATAGTTACTTGACCATTAATATTTCCACACTACTATAGTAGAATATGTGAAACTAATTATACTTAAACCATATTGTACAACGATATTTTTGCAAAACAAGTATCATTATTATTTACAAGTAGTTATTTACCGATTAACTGTTGTGCGGTATACATAATTTTGAATTTTTCTATTAATACTAATATTTTACAATACGCGAGCAAACCGGGTTTGATCCCCGCAGGCACCAATGAAATTGTTAATTGCAATTTTAAGTGCTTATTTATCACGTACTCGGCGGTGAAAGAAAACATCGTGAGGAAATCTGCATGTCTGAGAAATAAGAAAAAAAATATTTCAAAGACATGTGAAGTTCGCCAACACGCATGGGGGCAGTTCGGCGTACTATTCCTTGCCCTAAAACGCTCTCAGAAATGAGAGGAGGCCTTGTGCCCAGCGGTGGGACGTATATAAGCTGTAAATTTACTTTACTTTATTACTAATGTTTTTCCTTGTTAATTAAAAATTTAAAACTTTTCTTTCCCCAGAACTGTGTATAACATTATATAAGTAATAATATAATTTTACACATGTATAATATAATTTGATATCGATACAATTATATAATTTGACTTACATTCGGCGCTTTCGAGATATGTCTTGTACCTGCTACGGAACTTGGCTAGTCGCTTGTTGTACTTCTGACTTCTTTTTGCTGCTCTGGCACTCGAAGATGTTGTTAGCTCACCGATGTGGTTGGGCCTGGACTTTCTCGTACTCTTCTATTATCTTTTATTTTTGATAAAGTTTGTACTCCTCTCTTGAGGGAATTTTAATTAAGATGTTTTCTGGATCTTGCATAAAGGTTAGAGAACATGAGAACGATCGCCGTAGAAAATGGTGTCCCAGAAATATGGACACCAAAAGTGAGGCGCTGCGATCGCTAAGTTCGGTCAATAAGTCATTTTCAGTCTATTTTTCCGATCAGATGCTAAACCACTTGCACACCCACGCACTATAAAATATTTCTCCATTTTTTAATGTTTCTTTTTATCAAAAATTACAAAATTACGGAGCATGAAAATTTTCTCACCAATACCGCGGAGAAAATTTGTACATTATTCAACTAACTTCATCTACTTGTACTCATAAATAGCTAACTTCGCAGTCACTACTCACCGACGTCAGCGTCGCTATAAATTCTAAAATTTTAAAGAACAGGCGGGCTATGCTTTAGTACGTAGTGATCGTTCTCCTGTTCTCTAACCTTCATGGGATCTTGCAATCTTCTTTCTTGAAACTTGTCAATTTTGATTTAATAGCAATGTTACTGGAGTTTCTTCTATAATTTATTCTACCGGTCTTTTTTAGGGTTCCGTAGTCAACTAGGAACTCTTATAGTTTCGCCATGTCTGTCTGTCCGTCTGTCCATCCTCGCTTAATCTCTGTGACCGTTGGCACTAGAAAGCTGAAATTTGGTACCAATATGTGTATCAATCACGCCGACAAAGTGATAAAATAAAAATTGGAAAAAAATGTTTTATTAGGGTAGCCCCCCTATATGTAAAGTGGGAAGTGATTTTTCTTTAATTTCAACCCTAACGTGTGATATATTGTTGGAAACGTATTTAAAAATGAATAGGGGTTTACTAAAATCATTTTAGATAATGTCAATAATTTCGGAAATAATCGCTCCAAAAGTAAAAATAAAAAACAACAAATCCCCCCCTCTAACTTTTGAACCATAAGTTTAGAAAATATGAAAAAAATCTGAAAAGTAGAACTTTATAAGGACTTTCTAGGAAAATCATTTTGAACTTGGATGGAAACAACAGTACCCACTACCGGGAGTTGATGCAGGAGCGCGGAGTGCTGCTGGAGCGCGAACATAATGGATACCCACCTTTAAACTCATAAGTGGGAACACTTATTGTGACGGACGGGAAACTACGGAACCCTACACTGAGCGTGGCCCGACACGCTCTTGGGTGGTTTTATTCATTTCTTCTATAACATTTTTTTTTGTATATCATTGTCCTTAAGTAAAATTGTAGTCTTTTCTTGTATTCGTATTTTAAATTTTATTTGTCACATCTGTATAATGTTCTTTTTGTTATTATATTTTTATTATAAATTTATTTTAATCTATTTATTTCCTTTAATAAATTACTTTATCTCTCAGGCAGGGCCCGGCGGTGCGCTAGCATTGTAGCAGGCACGGCCTGGCAGGGTCGCCATGTAATGTTGGGAGCTTGGGAGCTTCGGGATTAAATGATACATCTAGTAGTCTTGAATGTAGATTTAATACTGACAAATGTTTCTTAGGCTATCGTGTATATACCTAAATGAGCATACACTACACATATACTACAAGCTTAAAGTTATTTTTATGGCGAGATAACGATCGTAGTAGTTCACCGAAAGAGTACGAAATGACTTCTATGATATTCGGAGCAAGAAGTTCACCGTTTCTTGCGCATAGTGTTAGGGATCACAATGCCCGCATTTATGCCGATACACATCCACGTGCCCTCAACGCTATTACCAATAGTCATTATATGGACGACTACTTAGACAGCTACGCGACGTTACACGAGGCAATCGAAACTGCTAAGCAGGTCACCGAGGTACACAGCAAGGCAGGCTTTACGTTAGCAGGTTGGAATTCGAACCATGTAGCTTTGTTAAACGACAAACCGGAAGAGTTATTAGCACGTAAACCTAAGGAGGTAGGCGCTACACAAGACGGTCCCGGTAGGACATTAGGTTTACTATGGATAGCGGAAAAAGACGTTTTAACGTTTAACACGTCTATGAATAGGGTGCCGCACCGACTAAGAGGGAGGCGCTGAGCGCGGTTATGTCCGTTTTCGATCCACTAGGGCTGCTCAGCTACCTCACCATTACCGCGAAGATTCTGCTGCAAGACCTGTGGCGGATGAAGAGAATCGGTTGGGAGGACGAGATTCCCGAAGAGGCCGCGGACGAATTCGCGAGATGGTTGCGAGCCGTTGAGGATGTATCACGGTTGCATCTCCCGCGGTGTTATGCTCCTACGGGGCGAGTAGTAAATCGTCAATTGCACATTTTTAGTGACGCGAGTGAAAGCGCATACGCATCCGCAGCTTATTGGCGTATCCGTTATCGCGACGGTACGATACGAGTCACGTTAGTAGCGGCCAAGGCGAAAGTCGCTCCGATTAAAAGTCAAAGTATACCGCGACTCGAATTACAGGCGAATCTAATAGGTGTACGACTTGCCGAATTCGTACAAAGCGAGCATAGGATGAGAGCGGATAGGTAGTGTTCTGGACAGACTCTACAACGGCGCTCCATTGGATTAGAAATTAATGATATGGCGCGTTACGCTCCATACGTCGCACATAGGCTCGGGGAGATAGGAGAAAAGTCATCACCCGACCAATGGAAGTTCCAACGGCTCACAACGTAGCAGATGAAGCGACGCGAGCGAATTACGTGACAAAGAGCGCAAACGATAAGTGGTTTACCGGACCGGACTTCTTATACAAAGACGAAGGAGAATGGCCACAGCAACCGGAAGAAAGGGCAGGCGAAGAATACCCTCGTATTCTTCGCCTGCCCTTTCTTCCGGAAATTGTGGCGCACCAGCGAGAAATAAAGGGAGCACCACACCTGCCAGACATAACGAGATTCTCTTCATATGTGAGACTAATCAGAGCTACGGCACGAGTCATACAGTTCGTCGACATGCTTCGAGGACGAACTAAAGAATTGAAACTAGATCACATTGAAAAGGCAGAGCAGCTATGGGTAGCGCAGAGTCAACAGGAGAGTTTCGCTGATGATATCGCCCTGCTCTACCAAGGAAGGGACTTACACAACGGCAGCGCATTGAAAAGGCTCGACCCAGTAATCGAACAAGGCATACTAAGAGCAAGAGGTAGAATCGATGCAGCCACTGTGGAAAGTCAGACATAACGACCGGTCATATTAAACGGCAGACACCGGTTCGTACAGATTCTCGTAGAGAAGGCACACCAGGATGCTAGCCACGCCTATAGAGAGCGAGTAGTTAATGATTTGTGAAGGAAGTACCACATTATTCAACTGCGACCAACGGTTAGGAAAATCGAGAAGAGGTGTATGCGATGTCGCGTTAGGAAAGCTACACCACGACCGGCGGTAACAGGAGACTTGCCTCCCGAGAGGTTAAGAGCATTCGAACGACCATTCACGTATACCGGGTTAGATTATTTCGGGCCGTTAACTGTGACTATAGGGCGACTGCATGAGAAGAGATGGGTTGCGTTATTCAACTGTATTACAACGCGCGCGGTACACGTCGAATTGGTATATGGCTTAACCACGGACTCGACGATAATGGCACTTAGGCGTTTGGTGGCTAGGCGCGGGTGGCCTAGGGTTATCTACTCGGACAACGGCACCAATTTCCACGGAGCAGACACCGAATTACGACGGCCCATGTAAGAGTGGGCACCGCAGCTGAAGGACTTCGCGCTTACTCATCGAACGGAGTGGAAGTTCATCGCATCGGGTGCGCCCAACCAGGGAGGCGCATGGGAACGGTTGGTGCGTTCCATCAAAGCAGCGCTCGAGACTATTCTTTGTCAAAAAAGCCCCAAGGAGGAAACATTAGTAACGTTATTGGCAGAGGCTGAAAACACCGTAAACTCCAAACCTCTCACTCACGTGCCAGTCGGGATCGATGACGAGGAAGCCCTGACTCCCGACCACTTTCTTCCGTTGGGACCATCCAACATGCCTATTACCACGACGTGTTCACCAGCGGATCGACGAACCTGAAGGGCTGCACAAGGACTGGCCGACGAATATTAGCGACGCTGGGTTCGTGAGTACCTACCGACCCTGGTGCTCAGAGGAGAATCGAGAAACGCCCATCAGCCCAAAATCAAAGAACATGACCTGGTTATCATAGCAGACGGCAACCTCCCGAGGAACGTATGGCCAAGAGGAGTCTTCACGAGGGCCTTCCCCGGACCAGATGGAGTGGTTCGGAACGTAGAAGTTAAGACAAGAGGCGGTTTGCTGAGGAGGCCGGTCAGGAAGATCGCCATCCTCCCGAAAGAAGAAGGCTCGTAAACTACGCCGGAGGGAGGATGTTGCAGACGGCGAGTGAAATCGTCCATCGCCCCGCACCGCACCCACTTCGACACGTCCCGCGCGCCCCGCATCGGAACAAGGGCCCCGCGCGGACGGCACTCCCACTAACTCCGTGCTTACGGCGCACCGAACTACGGAATAAAAGAAGCGCTTCTGGCGCCGATTCTGCATTCGATCGGCGGCAATTCGATCGGCGGCAATTCGAGCGGCGGCAACTCAAGCAACAACAAGCAACCCGAACAGAAGAACCAACGAGAATCCCTATTAGTGTTAACTACTGCAATTGTAAATATAGTGTGTCATTTTGTCAAGCGATTTAATTTCTACTCAACCCTTTTATAGTCAGACAGATGTCACAGTTTTATTCAGTTTTAAAGTAAATAGTAGCTCCTAGCGTATTAATTAAATACAGTCCACTCGCTTTTATCTACAATAATACTTTTTTCACTTGTCTATCCCTATGACTGATTAAGGGCGTATTAATAAAATCAGGGTAGTGTAATAACTGACGTCCCTAACGGGGGGCCACGCCCACCCTTCTTTTAGGGCCCTGATTCAGGGTATACACTACCCTGAATCAGGGCCTGAATAAGGGTATTAAATACGTATGAGGGTTTTTGGTTGAAAGCATGGAGGCTAAAGAAGTGGTTGAAAGGTTTAAACCATATATAATATGCAAAACCAATTAAAAAAATATAACGAAGTTTATGTTCGATGTAAAACATCGGATCCCAGCATCGATGTTTGTCGATATATCGCTAGATAACATCGATATTTTTTCACTATAGAACACTTTCCACAAAAGTTTAATACCTATTACCTTTTTCCAGTGAAACGAGCAAAGTTTGTGGTCCTTGATTATGTATTTGTGAATGTAGAAACAGAGGCCAGAGTGACGTAACTATACTAGTAGTGTAATAATAGTGATTTGAGCTGATTGTTAGTGTCACTTGAATAGAATTGTAGTACCAAGATATTGGTGAGTTGACTGAGATGTTCATTTTATACCTACATTTGCAAGTAAAATAAAAACGACCTATACACTTTGGCTAAACCTATTATACTCTTTGGCTTGATCATAGATCTGACTAATTGGTCCAATACACTGTCGGGACGTGAGTTGTTGAGCTGGCCACTCGCAGATGTAACTATCTTAATAAACCTTATTTAAAATTAAATTCATTAAGTAGTGTTAAAATTATTTAGTTTTTGAAAAGATTCGACAAAAAAAAAATAAAAAAAAGCAAATATTCGATGTTTTTATAAATAAATATATCGATATGTCGAGTACAATAAATATTTGTCAAAACATCGAATCCATCCGATATATCGTACGGAAAACATCGAACAACTTCGATATATCCATGTTCTAATATCCGAATATCCCTATTCCCTACCACAATACTATTGTGTAGACGTGGGTCGTTACAACATTTTCAAGAAACGTAACGAAACCAGTGACTTCATCGGCGTCACATGTTTCGAAACTAGTGATTTTTGTAACTGGCTACTTTTATTCGGCTACTGTGATTGTTTGCATAAATATCACCACCAACTATACAGTTACACACGAAACGAAAATCACAATCCGTGTTTGTAGCTATACAGTAACTGTTTTCTGTTAAATCAATAAATTAACTTCCCTTCATACTTTGTTCAGGTTTAAGACAGACTGCATTAAATGTATTTATGATTGATTTGCGTTTACTATGACACTAATATTTTCATAAAATTATTAATGCATGCATATTTACAAGTCAATTTGATTGTATATACAATGATTATTGATATTTACAGTTTATTTACACTTTTTCAACGTTTTCACTGTCATTTGTTTTTGCACTTTTATTTACACTGTTCTACATTTATTTGTTTGTTTGTTTGGCTATTTACACACAGTTTTTAAGTTTTATTATATTATAAACATTTAAATTTTTTATACTCATTTTTTAGTTATATTTTAATTTTATGAATAAACGAGTTCATGACTCCGTCAAAAATGTTTTAAAAATTATTTTAGTTAAATTCAATGTGACTCGCTTCCCGGAATCACAAACCGTTAAATATCTACAAACAGAGATTACTCTATTTTATTGTTTATGTCTATAGTCTTACGTATGAAAATTAAACGTACAATAAAACTGTTACTTACGATGGTTTGTATATTGTTGTATGCCACATGTGCGCTTTGCGCTCGAGCGACCGACAGTCGACTCCCGCAATAATCACGGGTAACAGTAATCATAATCACGCATTTACAAAAATCACTACTTGTAACATGACTCGAAACTAGTGATTCGGTTACACGCCGCGTAGCCAGTTATTGTATCTAGTGACGTGAAATAACGCCCACGTCTACACAATAGCTTGCTACATATTTATTTATCTATGTACCACAATTGAAAAAATAATAGTTTAACGGACGAATGAAATTTAACTTTTTGATTTTGAATTTCAATTTGTTTGGATTTGGAATTTGTGTAGTAGGCGTGTAATAAAATAATGGCAGGTTTTGCGGCTTTAAAAGACGTTAGCAATGCTTTCGAAGAGGAGATACGACGAGATTCTTCACAGTTATTTACTACTAAAGTCGGAGAAAATTTTGAAGATGGGGTCGTAAAGAAAATGCGCGATATGTCATTATTTACATCCAAACTGAGATTATTAAAAGCTAAACCACTTGCATGTAAGTTGAAGCATTTCAAATAATAGAAGACCTTGAATTTTTCAGTGTTCCGTCGCTATGTAAGAACTTTTTCGTTCTGCCATATTGGACATGCTCCATTACGCTTATCTAGTTTTGAGAGAAAGTGGTAAAAATTTAGTACCTATTATATTATAAATAAGGTACTTAATTTACTGTTAATGTTATGGAAGAACGACTTCCTTGTGATACAGGTATGTAAGCCCTCAAAAGAAGGTGAACCCGTGTATTCAATTTTATAATCTTCTGGTAAAGAATTAAAATTTTAATTGATTTCATTTTTTATATTGTTTTGAATAAGTTAATTTAAGATTTTTCTACAATGTGGTTGGACTCTCAGGGTGGGAGTACGTGTGGCTAGATTATAACCAACCCAACACAATATAAACTGCCATCTTTTCTACTTCTGCCACTAAATAGCAATGTGTGCATGACGAACGATCTAAATTTCATAGAATGCAAACAGCCTGATATCCCTAGGGGCAGTTCAATAGAAGTTGTTGAATGTTTTAATTACACAGCTAAGATAAAAAACTCCGCTACCGTGAAACTTGAGTTAGAACCCTGTGCTTATCATTCTCATTAGCCTTTTAAAGAGCACTGTATGTAATAGGTATATCAAGAATCCAAAGAATTTTCCTTACTAAGTAGGATTCAGGGACTCGTCTCCATTTTGGGTGATTTATTCCTCTAAGATGACAGTTCGTGTGTACACCATTTAAAATAGCAATGTGTGCACTGCTGTGTTCCGGTCTGAAGGATACAGAGAAAGAGCCAGTATAATTACAGGGTGTTGGCATTCCATCTTAGGTCCTCAGAGCTGATAATGCATCAGTAGCCTTTGCAGGTTGCAGTAGCCAATAAAATCAGGTTCGACTGTGTTTGTTTTTTACCTTGAGTTTTATTAAAAAAATATACATATAATAATAAATGTTACATAATAAAATAATACAATATGTTTACCTTATTCCCCTAATAAGGAACAAATATTTTTGTAATATTACAATTTTTTTTCTTTTGCATAGGGGGAGGTATTAGCAGACAGGCCTTTTTCATAGTTAAAATGCTTCATCAACTACTATCATGTTTTTTGGCTTCATATATCCTAAAATATGTCCACTGTCATCTTAACTTTGTAAATAGTGCAATTAAAAATCAGGAATTAATCAAATTTTCCATTTAATATTTCTGAATTAAAGCATCTTTTCACATATCTTAGCCATATTGGATACACAGTAAGTTGACATACAGCAACTTCACTTTATTGTTAATTTATAGTTTGTTTTCAAGCTTATTGGTGGAGACTTTAACCCTTTCCTTGTCCCATCAATTATATATGAACATTTCTATTGTTTAACTATTGTCTGTTTCATGGACAGGGAACCTGTTTGGGTTGGGCACAGGCCTCCTCTCTTTTCTGAGTGTTTTAACTCTTACAACATCCATGGCATGAAATGAGGTGGTGGATTATACCATATTTATGTTAGGCTTCTGTATATCAAGCTCTTTATTTAGTATCAGCTATTCCCCGCAACTTCATTTGTTGTTCATCATCATTATCATCATTACAGCCCTTCACAAGTCCACTGCTGAACATAAGCCTCCCTCAAAAACAGCACATAGACTAGGCTCGAAAGGGAAATTGGTCTGTAGGTTTTTCAAGAGAGTGTTGTCGCCTTGAAGAACAAGACCACCGCACTTCTGCTCCATGTCTCCGGAGTAGTGCCACCATGGATGGCGGTATAATTCATCATAATTTATTATATATTATTACATGTAATTTATTATAATTCTTCCCTATTTGAATTGGATTTTGTTCACAATTTCATTGGTTTCAATTTTTTAGGGTTCCGTAGTCAACTAGGAACCCTTATAGTTTCGCCATGTCTGTCTGTCCGTCTGTCCGTCCTCGCTTAATCTCTGTGACCGTTAGCACTAGAAAGCTGAAATTTGGTACCAATATGTGTATCAATCACGCCGACAAAGTGGTAAAATAAAAATTGGAAAAAAATGTTTTATTAGGGTAAGCCCCCCTATATGTAAAGTGGGAAGTGATTTTTTTTTAATTTCAACCCTAACGTGTGATATATTGTTGGAAAGGTATTTAAAAATGAATAGGGGTTTATTAAGACCATTTTTTGATAATGTCAATAATTTCGGAAATAATCGCTCCAAAAGTAAAAAACAATGTGTCCCCCCCCTCTAACTTTTGAACCATAAGTTTAGAAAATATGAAAAAAATCTGAAAAGTAGAACTTTATAAGGTCTTTCTAGGAAAATTATTTTGAACTTGGATGGAAAGTCGGAGCGCCTGCCGCGGAGCGTGCAATGTTGCACGCTCCATGTTCGCGCACGTACCCACTACCGGGAGCAGTTGCAGGAGCGCGGAGCGCTGCTGGAGCGCGAACATAATGGTTACCCACCTTTGAACTCATAAGTGGGAACACTTATTGTGACGGACGGGAAACTACGGAACCCTACACTGAGCGTGGCCCGACAAGCTCTTGGCCGGTTTTTTTCCACTGAACCCTAATTCTTTTTCTAAAATAAAAGTAGTCAAAGTTACTCCTTATAATATCAGCTATCTACCAGTAAAGTCCCGTCAAAATGGGTGCCGCCATTTCGTAAGTTAGCCAGAAAAAATGGGCAATTTTTTTAATTGAATATTTATTATAAGTACCTTATATCATTTCATATACATTTAGTAAAAAGTTGTTTCAACATTACTAACACACTTCAATTTTATTTATTTGTATAGATTCATACTGTCTTTTGAGATTCACTTGATTCACAAGAAAGGCTGGTTTTAGAGCTTGACCGACTGTCAGTGCATACCATCGGTCCTGACGATACACATAACCGATTGTCAGTTTGTAGCGTTCTTCGCTCTCATGAGCAACGAAACTGGCCAGACTGGTACAGTCACAAACACATACACAAAATGGACGCATTTACAAATTGTTTAATTGCTGCTTACTATGTTTGTAAATTATTAATAATTATCGGCATCTGAAAACTTAGGTTGAATGCTTTACAGTCTCCAGTTATATCTTTATACCCTTCAGGCACATAGGAACACACCAGTGAAGGCATTTATACACAGATGGACTTCTTAGCAGAAAAGCAGTTGTTACACATTAAATTGTATCAAATTGTTTGTATATTCTATAAAATATATTCTTGTCATCTTGTCATTATTAATTTAATAGCTACACCACAAATAACTGAAGAGGACAAAGCAAATGTGATCAAAAACTATGAGGAGACAGCAATATGGACTAATATTGAGCAGCAAACAGTTAAATCTGTCACACAGGCTCATGCTCTTAAAATCTTAATGACCACAGCTGATAGCGAACTCAATCCTGAGATGATAGACAGAAAAGAGTAAGTAACTTTTAAATTCAGTTTTAGATCAAAGGTCAGTTTTAGATCATCAAAGGTTAGACTTTTTAAAGTTACACAGCCTATGTATATCTCACTGCTGGGCACAGGCTTCATCTCATTTCTGAGAGGATGTGTGGGCGAACTTCACATGTCTTTGAAATATATTTGTTCTTATTACTTTACTTATTACTTATATACCTCAAATATGCAGGTTTCCTCACAATGTTTTCCTTCACTGCCAAGCATTTCATTGGTGGCAGGCGGAGATTGAACGCGGGTTGCTTTAGTACTGTGGAATTTATCAAAGGTCAGACTGTAGTCACTGAAAATGTCACACCCTCACAGTGTCACACCCTTTACCTTGTTCATTTATTAGATTGTAACTTGTAAGGCTGGTCTAGTGTTTTACTGAATATGGTAAACATACTGATGGTAAGTAGCTACTCCAGTGGACACCTGCGGTCAACTAAACAAGAAGTGCTACAGATCGCCTCTAAAGATTAAGATGGAATACTTCACAACCTGTAATTATATAAAGCAAGGGGATTGTTACTATATAAGATGAACCTCCATATTGACCCATTGTTTTCATAAGCGTGCTCTGTGGTGTACTAAAAACAAGGGTTAATGTTAAAATTAGGGAGCTTTTTAGCGCATAGCAAACATGAATGGGCCAGACTTCATAAGTAGCACCTGTTCACAAATAATTATTTCCTCCAGACTGAATTTGGTCTAGGCCATCAATCTTAACTGATACGAGCTCCTTTGTAGGACAGGATTATAGTACCCATACACTTACAAGTACAGGTGCACTCTATTCCTTCACTCTCATACCAACACAACTGGAGGGAGATCAGACGCAGGACTAATAGCTTTATGCGCTTTCCGGGACTCCGGACTTCTATTGTGAATTTTTTGACAGAATCACTCAACACTTAACTGATTTTTTGGCCTATTTACAAACTCATAATCAGCAGTTAAGTTTACAACTACTATAACTATACCAACGAGGCAGTCAAGTATTCACAAGTATGACGCATTTGGCAGCCATCGCCTTGACCATGTTAAAGGAAAGTGGGAGGCAAAGAAATGTGTCTATGGGACACAGTATCCATTTATCAAGATCAAATCCACTTCACCTAGCATCCAGCAACTATCAGGTGGACTGTGCTAGTTTGTCACCCTCATTCTATAAAAAAAATACTATTTCCCCAAGTTATTTCTTGCAACATGTACAAGACTAAGTGGAGTAATGGATTCTCTTACGCTATCACACATCTTGTCAAATCTACTGTTCTGTCTCAATTTTTAGGAAAATAAAAGATCAGTTAAATAAATGGCGAAGTCTCGAAACACAGCTACGTGAACACAGTACGATATTGCAGGAGAAACACGATGAATATATGATGAAGCTGGCTCAGTATGATAAGGAGCTGGGTGCATTGAAAGATATTAAAGCCTCGGCAGATGATGATATGGAAGAAATTGACTCCAATGGACCATTATATCAGTAAGTGATCCATATCTTACGCTGCCACTACATGGCAAACTATTATACTATATTTAATTAACGTTACAGCCTAATTAAAGTCTACTTGGCAAGTGAATTTGCAACCTCAGTTTTTCTATTTTTGTTAGTTATTAGGAAGACGCTGCTGTCCATATCCAGATTTGTTCCCTTCTGTCCTTTCTTAGTTACGTTACCCACGGAATGTTATGGGATAGTAGTAGGTAGCCACCCCTACACAATTCTTTATTATACTATACTATATTATACTATAGAGCCGTGGTAGCTCAGATGGCTAGCGCTCGCTGTAAATTTCACAATATGCGAGCAAACCGGGTTCGATCCCCGCCGGCACCAATGAACAATAATTGCAATTTTAAGTGCTGATTTACCACGTGCTCGGCGGTGAAGGAAAACGTCGTGAGGAAACCTGCATGTGTGAGAAATAAGAAAAAAAATTTCGAAGACATGTGAAGTTCGCCAACACGCATTGGGACAGCGCGGCGGAATATTTCTTACCCTAAAACCCTCTCAGAAATGAGAGGAGGCCTGTGCCCAGCAGTGGGACGTATATAGGCTGTAACTTTTACTTTACTATATTATATTGAAATTGGTAAGTCTACCTATTGCAAGATGATATGATGATGGTATCTAACTTGATAGTAAGATGGTAAAGTAAACATCTGAACAAAAGCGGCAAGCAGCAAAAAGAAACAACCCCTCTTACTAGGTTTAAAACCAGACCAAGAATGGGAAGAGTATAAAAAGTGGACGTTATTTGGTACCGTGCAGTAAATGGTGGTATGGAAAACGTTAGAATAAATTAATAAATAAAATACCTTTGTCTTGTCCATTTTTATTTTAACCATTAATTGGGAGACAATATTGAGGTCATGAGTATAGTATGTGAGGTTCTCCAATGATTCTGCCACAATGACTAATATCATTGGCAAATTGAAAACGAGTGATGTACTCGCGTCATTGATGTTGACTTTCGTAAATATAACGTCACCTCGCTTTACACCTTTTTGCAGTAGTATTATATGTAGGTTTCATAGTCTGGTTCACTAATTGAATAATAGACATGGTAATCATACACTGGCAACCTGATACTGCTGAAGCGACGAATTTCAACAGAATCCAAGCTATTTTTCCCACATCCACATAAAGTTGTATCACCAGGCTCACCATATTATTGCAGCTTCAAAGCTGAGGGTATTTAACATCTGTCGGAGGCCATGACATATTCTTGCATCTTCGACATCCACATGGCGAAATGGTGTGATGAATTCTCAGTGGAACAACATTGGCCATAGTAAACCATCACCAATGAGGGCTAATAATATTTCGCTCACTAGATGTCGCTTTTAATAAAAGTTTTTCAGTGGTGTGCTTTTTTTATTTTTTTTTGCAAATTTTGAACTACTTTAAGGTATATTTGTAGTTTGGTTTATCCATTTTCAATTTATAATAAATTAAATTTATAATAAAAATTTAATAAAGAAACATTAAAGACATTTTTCTAACAATTTTAACTTCCCTATCAAATCTGTCAGATATTTCACCTCATTCCAAGGTGGCAGAAAAAGCGTTGGAGGCACTTATTACCACACTGTTTTATTTTACAGAAAATTGCGCACAATGGTAAACAAAATGGAACTGATGCGTTTGACAATAGCAAGGCTTGTCACAGCCAGAACCGGAAGCTATGACTGGCTGACTGACCCTCATCGAAGATATGCTGCTTTGAAGCTATCGAGACAGGCCAACACAGTGGAAGGGTTCTTAAGAGATCATAATTGAGACCTTGATGATTAATTTTAGGTCTAATTATATGTGTAAATTTTTTGTGTCGTATCATTTAAAATGGTATATGGCCGGCCTGTTCTCATTGGTTTATTTAATACAGCATTAATTGTTGATATCCAAGTATGATTACAATCACAGGTCCTAATTTCTCCAATGTGATCGAAGGTCACTATCTGATTGCGAAAGCCAATGAAATGAAATGAATGATTTTATTCAACATAGATTATTATAAAATACTTATTAAAAGTTATTTTTTATTTTACCACTGGTTCGCAAAAAAACCTCTGTCCTGGGAGGAACCAGCAAGAAACCCTGCGGGATTTTTGTTAAATACATTTAAATTTACGATCAATTTATTTTGTTACCATTTTCGAATGATTTTTATAGAATCAGCATGGCGATAACGTCGTTCCCAGGGGTTATTTTCATTTATGTATTCATTTATATTATAATAACCCTTTCTGTACAATTTTTCTTTAATAAAACATTTAAACTTTTTAATGATAAATTTTGTACATATTATGGAATTTTGTTGTAAAAGCGTATATAAATGAATTACTAATTCTGTGGAGTCTAGTAACTGGTATTACAAGCTTATGTTTGTTCATAGAATACTATAATACACAATAGAATGGCTGTCAACTTCATTTTGTACGAGGCTTGGTGTCGCCAAACCTGATTCGCTGTGTTAACTGACTGAATAAATTTACACATTTTAGAGTTTTGATTAATGTTCAAGATCATCATTAAAAAAAAATCTTTTAAATTTTCATACATATTTATTTGTAAATAGAGTGCAATTTGGCAATTTCTTAATAATTTGCATGCGAAATTTGGAAACGATTGTAACGTTAAAACACATCTCGTGTTGGCATTTATACGTGTGAATTGACGTGTTAGTGACATTTTAGTGGCTGCGCAGGCTCCGCCCACTCCCCCGTTCTATTATGGTATTCTATGTGTTTGTTTCTAGTGTTTAAAGTACGAACATCTTTATTCTTATGGAAAGTTATTTATGTTTTATGTACATACATTACATTTTAGTAAATATATTGTGATGCCAAAGTTAATATGTTTATTTCCTTAAATTTTTCTCTAAGGGACTTTACAATTTAAGTTGTAAATCGCCCGTACGGCTCTCTTTTGCAAAACAAATATGACTAATGTCAATCGCATTACCCCATAGTGAGATTCCATAAGCCATTACGCTATGAAAGTAACTAAAATAAACTAATCTAGCTGTCTCAACATTGGTTAGACTTCTAATCTTTCTTACAGCATATGCTGCAGAACTAAGTCTGCCTGCTAATTTAGATATATAGGGGCCTCGTTGAAGCTTCGCGTCAATAATAATATAAAAAAAAAAACAGTGGTATCTACAAGACTCAATTCTTCCCCATTTAAGAGCACATTGGTATGTGATTGTTTAACATTAGGTATTGTAAATTTGATACATTTTGTCTTGTTGCCATTTAAGAGCAAATTATTAGCGTTAAACCAATGTACTAGTTTCGATAGAGAATTATTTACATTGTCAAAATTAATTGACTGTCGATTGAGTTTGAAAATTAAAGAGGTATCATCAGCAAATAATACTATATCGTGATTGTCCCCTACAAGATAAGGTAAGTCATTAATATAGACTAAGAACGGGAATGGGCCAAGAATCGAGCCCTGAGGAACGCCCATTTATACTACTGATCCGGAGGAACCTTTACCATTGATAACGACTTTTTGAGTTCCGTTATTTAAATATGAAATAAGTCTAAGTGCAATATTTTTGACACCGTAATGTTGTAGTTTCCTGATTAATATCTCATGATGAACAAAGATCACAAAAAATACCTAAGGAATCTAGTGAACTCTCCCAGGCATTAAAAATATATTTCATAAGCTCGACACCTGCGTCAGTCGTCGAGCGACCTCTTGTGAAACCAAATTGATTTTTATGGAATAATTTATTTTTATTAAAAAAAAATAACATTTGATCTAAAATTTTCTTTTTAAAAATTTTACTGAGAGTTGGTAGTACAGAAATAGGTCTAAAATTAGCGGAGTCCAATGTACTACCAGATTTAAATAAAGGTATTACTTTACTATGTTTCATTAAATCAGGAAACACACCAGATTCGATACAAGTATTAAAAATAATATCAAGATGAGGTGCTATTAAATCTATTATGGACCCAATAACTGTAAAGGAAATCCCCCGTAAATCTGCGGTTTTTTTAACATCAAGCGTTTTGAGATATTTTACAATATCTTGTGGTAATACTTTTTGAAATCTAAATTCTGTTTAAGTAATCAATCGGCGACAGTTGGAGAACTATTTAATGACTGTTGTCAAAATAGGAATTTCAGTGAAATATTTCTCAAACACAGCTGCGACTTCTTGATTTGATCTAGTCAATTCATTATTAATTTTCAGTTGATAACTTGTGTAACGAGGTTTTTCTTTATCGGTTTCGCTATTGGTTATGTTCCACGTCATTTTAATTTTATTTTTAGCGGTCTTAATATATAAGGATTTGGCTGTGGAGCACACTCTTTTAAACATTTTAGAATAATTTTTGACATATTCTGTAAAATTATCGAAGACTATAATTATGATCTTTCGTGGTAAAGTTCATATAAACTTCGTCTGCTCTTATGAATTTCTACTGTCGCCCATTGATTAAACGCGACTGTTTCTGGAGAGTGTTTTAGAAGTAAATGTTTTATTAAATTCATTGCTTATAAGGGTAAATAATATTCCATATAAATAGTTTGAATTGTTCCTGTAAGAAAGCGGTTGAAGGTTTTTTACCACGTTACTTCTAAATCTCTTCAAGCCTTTTGAAAAAAAAAAGAATACGGTAATGAAACCAGTTGTCCACAGTGATCTGAACTTAGTTTTTTTAATTATAAATTTCTTGATTGGTACAACATCTGTAAAAATATTATCAATACAAGTTGCACTAAACCCTGCAATACGTGTAGCTTCAAAGAATAAATAATAATAAGCTTTTAATTTGCCTCAGTTTACACATGTTATTAAAAATCTACAAATAAAAATCACCACAAAATTAACTTTGAAACATAATTATGTAACATAACAGTAATGAGACAAACTGGCGTGTGACTCAGCTATGTGATGATATTGGGTCACCGCTGGTATTCTGCCACAGCCGACTATTTTAAAAAACAGGATTTTAACCTAATTTTGGCGTTGACGGAATACAACTAAAGAATAGACTAAAATGTTTATTCATAAGTGCTATGTAAAGTAAGTAGTACCTATGTAGGTAAAGGAGACAATCGCCTCTGGGCCTACCAGAAACTTCAACGACCCTCAATAATTGAGATTGAATGATTTGATCAATGAACAAAATTTAGTACTGAAACTTTAACTTTAATATCAATCTCCTGGAAGAAGCTTGAGAGAGAAGAGAGAAGAAGAGCTTTGAGATTGATATTAAAGTCTCCGCATACTACAAGAGATTTATTCAGTTTATTAAGCTTAACTAAAACATCTTCCATAATTTATTCAAAGGTATCATACCTCGAAAATGGGGTTCTGTTAACACTGACAACAATGAGGTGCTCAAGCTCAAAACATGCCATTTCTACAGTTCGCTCAACAGAGAGGCTCACAATATCTACGTTCTTTACATGATATGGATTTATTAGCTAATATTAAGGAGCCACCACGAAATTTAGTATCTCTATTGAATGAACTGACCACCTGGTGATTACTGAAATTAAATATGAAGTTGTGATCTTTCAACCAATGTTCAGTAATACATAAAATATGTATATCATTACTATTTAAAAATAATTCAATTTCTAATTCTTTGCTTAATATACCTTGTATATTTTGATGCGGCAGGTTAATACAGGGTTTATTACTGCTATTTTGTGAAATTATACACTTAACTATTGATGATTTATATTCTAAGGAATTTAAATTATCTTTGCTAGAGATTACTTCTATTGTCTTATTATATAATTTAAATTACTTGGAACTGATTCCAATTCATTTGTAGAATTATTTTGCTGCTCAATAGAAGCAGGTGTCAAGGTAGCCAAAAATTTGGCTTGGTTAAAATATAAGTAATAATATATATAATAGCAATACCTATCTCTTGTCCACAACTTCTTAATTAAATTATTAATATCAATCAAATGATATTTATTATTATAATTCTTAGAATTAAATGTCAAATTTAAATTAGTATTACATGTCAAATTATTCCAACTTAAACTTGATATAACTTAAATATATCTTAAATAAGATATATTTAAGTTATATCTTAGTTTATTTTCCTGTGGCCTCCCCTCTATGTAAGAAATTATCAAAATATTTGTGCCCCCAGCTCCATTTTACGCAATCACGATATTCTCTTCTTTAGATTCTTGCTTTCCCATTTTAAAGTACACTACCGTCGCTGCTAAAGCTTTTAAAAATATTCATTTTATTATTCGCTAGGAAAATTATCCAGACAGCACGATGTATATAATTCACGGCCCATATACCTATGTAAAATCGGTCGGCGACGGTGTCAAAAAACTCGCGCTCGTGAATCTGATCGTGGCGTGGTCGCCATTCGATGTGGTGACGCGGGAGAAACATGAAAGGCGAGACTGCTGACTAAATACTGACTGAATATTTTTAATAATAAATCCTTAAATAGGTACAATTAAGTCACAGTGTATATGTTTACATGTTATAAGCTTAGGTATATCTATTCCTCACATCTCAACAAAAATGAATTTATAATAAAAGAATTTGCTAAAGCCACTCTAGAGTACACCAAAATATGCCTAATTAAATGCACTGGAACGCTTACGAGTAGACTGGGTAGGATTTTCACGAATTGAGTGTTTCACTACATCGATGTTTTCTTCCGTCCGTGATGTCCTTGGTCGACCTGACCGTTGTTTATCCAACGTCGAACCACTCTCTTCGAACTTAATAACCCAGTTCTTAATCGTTTGAACACTTGGAATGTCTAAAGTTGCGTAAATTCTGATATTCTAGAAATTTACGCCGCGCAACGGTAGCCGAATCATTGTTTCGATAAAACTCGCGTACACAAAATGCACGGTCCGCACCGGTGAAACGCTCTGAATTCCCAGAAACCGTCGGTACTCCCCCCGCACCGCGCGCGCCACTCATGCGCGCCTTTTGTATTTTATTCGAAATTTACATTTCTAACGACTTATGGGCCACCTTGTATTTGTGATGAAAACGGTTAAATCATAGATATAAGTTGCTTGGGAGCTCCCAATTTAAATACTCTGTGAACTTTATTGTAAAGATGCTTTACTGTGTAACTGTTTTACTCATTAGAAAACCTGTACGTTAAAAATGTTTTAAATATATAAAAATGTTTTTCAATAAAATTTATGTAAATAAACACTTCATATCTTTTAATCTGTTTACTTAAATTACTTCTGTGTACTCATTAGATTCAACGAGCTGTTGTCATGTGCTTCTGAGAGGAATACAAGTGCAGAAGAAAGAGATGAGTGTGGCATACGTGTACAGAACACGTCATTGAATAGCAAAACTACAACACTGAGTGAAGAAGAAAAAGAGAAGAATATGCAGTACTCAAGAGAGGAATATTCATTCTTCAATTCATAATCTAGCCGGGTGCTCAGTTTCGAAGACAGGCCTCTCGTTATGAGACAAAAGCCTGAAGATCTTGCAGAAGCCGCTTTCTTTTATACTGGTTTAAAAGATTGGGAAGATGATGATGATCCTTGGCAGCAGCATGTTCAGTGGTTTGGTCAGTGTGCTTATATAAGGTTTAAACTCGAACAGCGTTTTGTATAAGAGTAAATTTGGGGGGGGGGGGGGGGGGTTATAAAGAAATAAAAAATAATATATTGCATACAATTTGTTTTGTATAATTTTATAACGTTTCACATAGTTACATACATACACACAAAATGCATTACGCATAACACATAAATCTAACACGCAACATACAGTACAATAGATAGTCTACAGTAACATAACAATAGGTAGAAAAGATTGGAGGAAAGTTTGGAAACAATGGAAGCTCTATCAATAGAACCGAATATCAATTAGATATTTTATTTATTTGTTTAAGAAATTTATGATTGCAAGGATAAATAGTTTTAGTGTAAACATAAACTCATTAGAGTTTTTCCGTACATCATTGCTGTCGACACATTATTCTAATTAACACATTACAATGCATTACATTCCCAAAGTTACATTAATATTATTGTTCGCGCCACTTTGCACTATCGCTTAACGCTTATAAGGGATTCGTTAATTATTATCCAATAAGATTACTGCAAAGCTCATTTCCGGTTTCCTATCTACCGCTTTATGCCCAGCATGTGCATTCGTGTGTTAACGGGCTCACACAAGTTGAGAAGACACGCAATCAACCGCACCGCTTATATCTCGCATCATCGCTCCCGCCCTTGTGTAATTTGGATATTGAATTAAACAAGCATATAGTAAAAAGTATAGACATTTGCAATAACGCTATATTTCGTGATTATCTGTGAAGTTGATAAGTGTGAAGACAGCCGGCAGCCATCGAGACACGAGGCAGATCAGCGGAAGTCCAGGTGGGTGCACATGCATTCCTTCACGTCCTTCCTATATCCCGAATTTAGGGGATTTGCAGTATCACGAATAAATTGAATTCCATTCACCGCTCGCACCGCGCTCATATACAGTCCACTATTCTATTTAAATTAATAGCCGCACCGCATAACATTATTTAATACATTTGAACCAGCAGTTTGGTGGTTGAAGGCCAAACGCCAAATCCACCAACTATTATCAACTTAAATTAGGTGCATTAAATGCTAGGTATGCTTCTATTTGACAAATCATTTGTGGGTACATAAATATTAAATAGTTCTAGGCGATGAGCATAAAACCACAGTGAACTTATTACATTCTGTGAATAATCGTGATACAGAATGATTAATATATTTTCATAAATTTATAATAATATGTTGGTAAAGTAAAGCAATAACTTAGAACGAGAAGTTGTTTTAAGTGTTACTAGTATTTATATATTAGTTAATTGATCTTCACATCTCAGGAACCGCGCATCCTACGTAAAAAAGCACTCGTGATCAGAGCATGCCTTTTTCTTTTCTTTTTTAGGATCCGTCGACCCACCGGCAGGCCACGAGGGCTGGTTTGTTCCAGTTCTGGCTCGTGAGCCAGAACTGGTATAAACACACTACTACTCAAGTTCACACCCCTTCTAGGAAGTTATCATTCCTAAGCACTAAGCAGCCCCAGCAGAAGAGATAGGAATTAAGCAAAACAATTATAATGTTTGCTATTGAAATAAGAACTCAACCCAGCGGGATCAACTGCACTTTGAGTAATTTAAATTTTGAATGTAGTTCAAGTTGCTTACCTACGTAAGCAACTTGAACGGTCGTTCGTTTAGGCTCACGTGGGTTGCGAACTTCAAGCAATCTCAGGAAGAAATTAACAAACAATCGCCCGAACGGGCACTCGAACCCGGCTTCGAATCCTACTGAGTACTTCTGATTTAGAGATCGGTGAGCAATGGTTTACGGGTGCACGGAATTAATGTTTTATAATCCGTTTCTAAGATCCCGTAGAATAATATTTTAAATTAATAAGGTGTAATAAATTGATTTGTTTTTATTTTATAATTAGACTATATTTATTTAAGATTAATAAATTCTAATTATTTGTATGGGTGCATTCAGATACACCATTATAAACAGCCATAAGAGTGTGACCGTCGAGTGACCGTTCTTCTACGACAGGTCTTACAGAGCTTAGCTCCGACAGAATGGACAGTTTCCACAAGCTTGTAATTCATACCGTCCACTGTATTGCAGTCTTCTAGGCCCTGAAAACAGTTTGGTAACTCGAGCTGAAAGTTTTCGGTACTTTGGATTAGAACACGAGGGGGACGGAGCGTTGACTTCATAAGACGAGACATTCGGTGATCGCTGCCAGTTTTCACAGTTTTCATAACTGAACAGTTGCCGTCTAGTCGTCATAGCTAGGGAAAATACGTACAAAATGACATAAAGTTTTGTTTTTGGGTCATAATTCTTTATTAATAAATCACAGCACATTCATATTGTACACCAGTAATCTTTGGCTTTATACCTATGGAATCTAATAGATATTTAAAAGATAAACAAACTATTTTTTTTATAAAAGTTAAACTTTTATAAAAAAATTAGTTTGTTTGTCTGAGATTAACGAAAATCCTAAGTTTAAGTAAATGCTATGAACAAAATAGATTTTCGTTCACCATGGTCCATGTACACGGTCCATGGTGAACGAAACCATACCATGGTCGCCACCGTAACCGTAACCGGAATAGCGGGACCGGCGGGGATTGGGGGCCGTCTCTTCGTAGCCTTTATTATGGGAGGTATATTGCCATAGTAACCACGCGTGGCGAGCGGATTAGCAACCGCAGCTTTTTCATTGTTATATTTAGTTGTTCAGAAAGATGCTGTTGCCCATCTTCAGCCTCAAGTTCCCTTCCAACGGGAAGGTATGGGGTAGTGGGTGTTCTTACTCGCCACCACACGGAAAAGCATACCATTTTTTGTAGTTTTTTTTACGTTACCACTACACTAAAATTTTCTCCTGTATCGTGTGGACAGTTTACAAACAAGAATTTCACAAGGACAAACACCCAGACCCGGAACAATTACTTGTAGGCTATACAAATACTTGTTCCGTGCGGGATTCGAACCCGCGGCCCTTAGCGCTGTAACTCATTGCCAAGCCACTGCGCCACGGAACCATCAAATGTGCTGGAAACTTACTCCACTCCATTGCTGTACGCATGACGGATGAAGCAACGCGTTTAGTTCGAATACGTGATAAGTTGACAACGAAAGGAAACTGGCCGAGATTCTGATGGACCGATGGTGGAAGTAAGAGCGAGGTATTAAGTTATGCAATTCGTGCGCACACTCTCTGAAATGTATCATTTAGAAAACTGAAGGGCTTGCTAGCGCCAGTGATCGAGGCTGATGTATCGCGTCACTCGTAAGCTTCATAGAATGCTTTGTATTGTGTCCAAAACTTCCATTGAGCGTCTGCATACCGATATATACCGGGCATAAGCAGATCATATCGTTGTTGTTGAGGTCGTTGTACAAACAAGTGCAATACTTTAGGAAATAACGTATTGCGGGGTTTCTTGCTGGTTATTCGCCAAGATAGAGGGTTTTTCCAACCAGTGATATTATTAAAAAAATACTTTCGATGAGAATAATTTAAAATCTACATTGATAAACAATATTATTTTGTATTCTTATCTATTATTATAAACATATAGTATTTACATTGCAATATCATTTTGGAAATTCCCGAAATGTTGGTACTTAGATTTTTTCAAGAAAATTATAGGTTTTTTATAGCATAAGGGTGACAAACTAGCACACAGTCCACCTGATGGTAAGTGGTTGCTGTGGCACATAGACATCTACATCTTTCCTCGATTATATATCAAAATGCAGTTGCGTTGTCACCCGTGAGGACTAAGATGGAATGCCTCGTTTCCAGTAAAAAGGGTCTCCGGTTCTCTACACTCACCATACGAAACACAGCAGCTGCTAATTTACGCTGGTATTCTGGAGAGCGTGGTCCTTCCCCAGTCGAGCCGCCCATTTGTGCTACAATTATACTATTATAACTGCTCCATGGCTCTACCACGAAAACACTCTTTTTTATTCTATGTTTTTTTCTGTGTATTTATAAAGACGTTTACATACATAAATTGCACATGGACATATAGGTATACAGACTTGATACAATTATTTATAGGCCATAAATTTCCTAAATCCTAAATTTTCCTACGTGCGGGATTCGAACCTGTAGCTGCACACTGCACTACTTATTTCTAAAAGACTTCAAACGGGAGGCGGTACTCAATTCGACTGTATTGTTTTAATGTTTGTTACGTCATAATTTTTTTTCCAGCAGGGGCAAACATTCAGGCCCGAAACAATTATTTGTGGTAGTATACAATACCTTTGTCCTGCAGGACTTAAACCCGGTACCCCTTAATGCTAAGCACTCAGCCACGCAGACGTCAAAATAACTTTTACTCAACATTTCTCAAATGACATCTTTTTTTATTAATTTATTTATATACACATAAAAATACAGATAAAGTTATATAGTGAGTTCGTTCAAGGGTTTTACTTATTCCATAATTTGGTGAAATATCATCCAGTATACACCAATAACAGAATATAATATATTATTAGAAAGGCAAACTTAGTAACTAATTTATATTTTGTAACTAATATACTAATGAGCAAATATAATATAATGTACATAGTATTATGCATATTACATAATACTATGTAAATTGTATTAAATAATTCAATAAATAATAATATACACACACACACACACACATATATATATATATATATATATATATATATATATATATATATATATAATATATATATATATATATATATATATATATATATATATATATATATATATATATATATATATATATATATATATATATATATATATATATATATATATAGTACCCGGTTGACCGAGCTTTGCTCGGTATTTTTCGCTCGGTTTTTTTTTGATTCGTGTGTTTTGGAAATTATATTTAGATACAAATTACATACTGATGAAATATGAATAATATTTTTTGACCTTAGCGACATAATAGAAAAAACTGAACTGGTTATTTAAATAAAAAATCATGAGTGCAATTAGTTTAATTTAAATTTTCGTGTTTTTAAAAAATACGAAAAAAGGGCTCGAAAAAATAGATTTTCTCAAAAAAGAAAGGAACTTGAAAAAAAATTAAAAAAAGTTGGTCGGTCGGTCTGGGCTCGAACCGTGATTTTACGATTCTGTGACCGCCCATTATACCAATTAAGCTATTTATAATCATTGACAATACGTCAAAATTTATCTTCTTATTCTATCGATATTGTAGCAGTTTTTCATTGCCTAAAAACACGGACAAAAAGACATTTTATAAAAATAAATCCTAGCTAGATCGATTTATTATCCCCGAAACTCCCTGAACACTAAATTTTATGAAAATCGTTGGAGCCGTTTCCGAGATCCCGATTATATATATACATATATATATACAAGAATTGCTCGTTTAATAGTATAGGATATATATATATATATATATATATATATATATATATATATATATATATATATATATATATATATATATAATACACAAACTGTTTCTACCTACATCCGTTAAAGACTTTAAAACCATTCAAACGATGTGCCCCAAATCGGATTAGACCACTAAAACAATGTATTCATCATCATTATCACCATTACAGCCATTCACAAGTCCACTGCTGATCATATGCCTCCCCCAAGGAATTCCACAAAAGCACGGTCCTGAGCCACCTGCATCCGTCGACTTCCTGCATATCTTACCAGGTCGTCACTCCATCTAAACAATGCATTAGGGACTATATGAAGAAGTTAATAGATAAACAAAATTACCTTTTTTTCTCACAAATAAACACTATGTATAATGTATTTTTTTTCCTGTGTAGTAACACACGCCGGGTATCCTGTTAGTTATGAACACAATTTTTATAATTTTCTTTATAAATAAATCTTTATGGGCATGTTGTTCTACGAATTATTTAAAGCTGTGTTGATAATTCTAAATATTTGTATTTTTTTTTTTTTTTTTTTTTTTTATAGAAGAGGGGGCAAACGAGCATGCGGCTCACCTGATGTTAAGTGACTACCGCCGCCCATGATCAACCGCAACACCAGGAGAATTGCGGGTGCGTTGCCGGCCCTTTAGAAAGGAGTAAGCTCTTTTCTTGAAGGTCCCCAGGTCGTATCGGTCCGGAAAAATCGCCGATGATAAACTATTCCACAGAGAGGTTGTACGTGGAAGAAAACTCCTTGTGAAACGTACAGTGGTGGACCGCCAAGCATCCAGATGGTGTGGATGGTATCGGGACGTTTGCCGTGTCGTGCGTTCACGAAATTTGGCGGCTGGGATTAATCCGAACAATTCCTCAGAGCACTCCCCGTGATAGATGCGATAAAATACGCAAAGAGATGCAACATCTCTTCGCAACGCCAGTGAATCGAGCCGATCGGAAAGCACTCCGTCGTCGACGATTCGAGCCGCTCTGCGCTGGATGCGGTCAAGTGGAAGGAGCTGGTACTGGGGAGCCCCAGCCCAGAGATGGGAACAGTATTCCATGTGCGGCCGAACCTGCGCCTTGTAAAGTTGCAGGCGGTGTGCCGGCATGAAATACTGTCCCGCTCTGCTGAGCACGCCAAGCTTTTTAGAGGCCAATTTGGCCTTCCCTTCCAAGTGACCACGAAACTGCACGTCACTCGATATGTCGACGCCGAGGATTCCGATACTGGCTGAGGCAACAAGGGGAGTGCCTTGAAACTGAGGGGATACGACAAAGGGGTTCTTTTTAGCGGTTAACGCGCAAACTTGTGTCTTCTGGGGGTTAAACTGGACTAGATTTAGTCGTCCCCAATCCGAGACTCTGTTCAGCAAAGACTCGACTTCAGACACAAGTTTGTCCCGGCACTCGGAGACGTTTTCCCGAGAAATATTGGCTCGGCCGGTGTAAAGAGCATCACCAGTGCTGTCATCTGCATAGCAATGAATGTTACGGGTATGCAACATATCATTGATATGCAGAAGAAACAGCGTTGGCGATAGCACGCAGCCCTGTGGAACACCAGCATTAATAGGCTTGCAATCGGAGCTTGCACCGTCTACAACGACCTTGATGCTCCGATCTGCAAGAAAGCTGGTGATCCAATTGCACAATTTCTCGGGAAGCCCATAGGAAGGGAGCTTCGAAAGAAGCGCTTTGTGCCAAACCCGATCGAAGGCCTTCGCAATGTCCAAACTAACGGCCAATGCCTCCCCCTTGAACTCTACTGCCTCCGCCCATCTGTGAGTGAGGTAGACCAGAAGATCACCAGCTGACCGACCACGGCGAAAACCGTATTGGCGGTCACTAATCAGCTGGTGATCCTCAAGGTACCTCATGAGCTGGCAGTTTACAATGGACTCCATTGTTTTGGAGAACAAGGAGGTGATGGCGATTGGCCGGTAGTTGGACGGGTCTGAGCGGTCGCCTTTTTTAGGGATCGGGTGGACGAAAGCCGTCTTCCACGATTTTGGGACTACGCCTAGGGAGTAGGAGTACCGGAAAAGACGCGTTAAAACCGGTGCCAACTCTGGAGCACACGTCCTCAGCACAATTGGGGGGATTCCGTCAGGCCCACTCGACTTGTGGATGTCCAGGGAGAGGAGTGCTTTGCGAACCGAGCGCTGTGTGAACTGCACTTCCGGCATGGAGCACTCACACCGCGGGATGGTCGGCGGCGTACTCCCCCCGTCATCGAGAGTCGAGTTAGACGCAAAGAAGGAGCCTAGAAGATCGGCTTTCTCCTTTGCAGTATGGGCCAGTGAGTCGTCCTCCCTGTGCAGAGATGGAAGAGATGGCTGACAGAAATTCCCCTGGACAGCCTTGGCGAGAGACCAGAATGCACGGGTTCCAGAAGGAAGGCGAACTAGTTTCTCGCCAATTCTGCCTATGTGCTCTGACTTTGCCTTGGCAATGACTCTTTTGAAGGACCTAGAGGCGGAATTATACTTCTTTTTTAGAGCGCTGGTGTTTACATCCCGGGACGCTGATGCATCAACCCAGGCTTGGTAGCACTCCTGCTTATAGCATGATGCTATTTTACAGGAGCGACCAAACCATGGCTGAGATTTGCCTCCAATGGGCACCACAGAGGAAGGAATAAAAAGTTCCATACCCTGAAGTACCACATCAGTAACAGAATCCGCAACAACGTTGGGATCATCCGGCGAGAAGCAAACCCGCCCCCAAGGGTAGGATGCAAAGAAAGACCGCATCCCATCCCAATCGGCTGACCTATAGTGCCAAACACGGCGGCAGCCTGCAGAATGCAACCGCGATTTCAGCGTGAGTGGCACAACACTCCGGATCAGACAATGGTCCGAGGAGCCTAAAGGGGCGTCGACGGAAATCTGATATCCGTCCGGGTGAGAGGTCAGCAGAAGGTCCAACAGGGAAGGTGCATGATCCTCCACATCTGGAATCCGTGTAGGCGAAGTAACCAGTTGTGTCAGACCATATGCCAAGGCAAAATCATGAACAGATCTCCCCGCATGATCGGTTAAACGTGAACCGAGCCATTCGGCGTGATGGGCGTTAAAGTCGCCGAGGATCACGATCTCTGCGGAGGGGATCTGCTGTAGCAACGAATCTGCAGCCATTTGGACGTGGTCGAAGAGTCGGTCTGTTTCGGCATTACCGCTGTGGGACCTATAGAGGCACCCGTAGACGCGCGGATGGTCGTCGCTGTCTACGCGTAGCCAAAGGATGGACAGGTCCGAACCTTCAAGTCTGCCGAGGCGTCGAGAACAGATGTCCTCTCTGACGTAAACGCAAACTCCAGCCCGAGGCACAAAGGAGTGTTCCAGTTTGTACCCCGGGTAGGAGAGATACGAAACATCAGCCGGAGAGGACACCTGCGTCTCGGTCAGAAAGAGCAGAGCCGGCCTCGCCGTCTCGAGATGGTAGTGGACGGCGTTTAGGTTGGAGTGAAGTCCCCTGATATTGCAGAAATTCACGGACAGCGTGGCAGGGGTCGCCTTGGTCTTGTTGCTCCGTTTGCCCCGAGCAGTTTTAGTCTTGAGCGGAATTTCGCCCCCCCCAGAATACGCGGGGCAGCCTGAGCACCCACGCTCAGAAGTGGAGAAACATGGTCGTGGATGCTCAGCGAGGGATTCTCCAGGGGTGCTGGTACCCTCCTGGGGTAGTCTATCTTTATTTAATTCCGCTACCATGTTGATGGGGGGGGGGGGGATTTGGGCCTCCGGCCACCTGCACTCACCAGACGAAACGCGGAAGCAGAACTTCCACTTCACGCCGGTATTCTGTGAGGTCGTGGTACCACCCCGGTTTGAGCCGGCCCATACGTGCAACAGCAAAGCTGCCGCATGGCTCTACCACTGTAAAAATTTGTAATTATATTTGTAATCATTACTAATATCTTAGAACTATTAGATTACAAATAGCATTATATTTGTAATCTAATAGTTCTGTTGACCGTAAACCGAATATTTAATAATGACTTTGCCGTGATGTACATTATAAATCTATCGATAATATAAGGACTTCTAGAAGTCGTCGTAGGATAATTAGACAAACCGAATTTTCGGAAAAAATCTATGGCTATGACATTTATCAAACTTACTGAAAAAAGATTATGGGTTTTGCATCTTTGAATACACTTAACGCTGATTGGCTTGATTGTGGTTTATAGGCGTATAGTTTATGAGCAATGGTTTTTTTTGTAAAACGATTACCCCACTTTTTACACAGGAATATTGACCCAAAGCTAGTGCGGGCGGGGGCAGCTATATATAATAAATATGATAATGATGTGAATAATAAGCGTGACAAAAGAGCACTCAGTCCACCTGATGGTAAGTGATTGATGTGGCCCGTAGACATCTACATCCATCCTCGATTGCGAATCAAAATGCAGATGCGTTGTCACTCCCGAGGACTAAGATGGAATGCCTCGTTTCCGTTAAAAAGGGTCTCGGATTCTCCGCACTTACTATACGGAACAGCAGCATAAAGCTGCTATTTCACGCTGGTATTCTGTGAGAGATGTGTGGTGTGTGATACATAATCATGAATACATTGTTAAAAATATTATATACAATTATTACAATAATATCGATAATGTATAAGGACATCTCTCTCTTCACATTGATATGTACTTATAGTCGTGAGAAGACGTCAAATAAATAGTAAAACAAAGTCACTTGATTGTCGAACGACGACGGCTGAATCTTACCGGTCGACATCTTCGGATCAGTTGCGTTAACTGTGTGACCTTTTTTTATTTAACCGTTTATTAATTTTAAAAAGCTAACGTTTTATGGAACTGATTTAAGTTTTATTCATTAAAGGATAGTACATATCGTAAGTATTTTATTTATTTATTTTGTAAAAAAACACTAATTTTCCAATATCGTTAATTTATGAAGGAATTGTGATACTGTAATGTTGGAAGGGTGCTAATGAGAGGCGTGTTGTCCATTCTATGACTTATTCTAAACTTAAAACTAATGTATATTATCGTGGAGAATACACTACACCTCCCACCGACAGAAAAATATTAAAAAAACATGGTTATTCATGAGCGATGTTTTATGAACGATGTTTTGGCTTGCCGTCAAAGGTTTCGAAATAATCAACTATTTGAAGGTATAAAATTCCGTCTGTTAAAAGTTGCAAACGATGATTATCTCAAATCTTATATCGCCGAAAAAGAAATATAAGTCTAAATTTTTAAAGTTAGAAGGTTTATGTAGTAGAAATATCACAATCCCGAAAATTTTAATTGCGAATCAACAGGCGAAGGTCTTTCAGTCGAAAATAAATTGTACTCTCGACTCAAGTAAGTAGATAGGTAGTACCACTTCTGGCTCATTAAGTCAGAAGTGGAACAACGTTCGTCGACTCACGATCCTAAAAAAAAAGAAAAAGGTTTTGGCATGCTCTGATCACGAATCTGCGGTCCGTTTTTGCGTAGGATGCACGGTTCCGGAGATGTACAGATCAATTAACTCTTACCTAATTGATATCCGGGGAGGGCCCTCCACTTTTCCTCGGCGTATGCGTCGGCTTATCAGTGCTATTGTATAATACTTCTTTGTTCCTGTCTACAACGCTAATCTGAATCATCAATAAAACACATTACCTAATTTTGTTACAATTTTTATTCACAAAATACAAAATCTTATTACTTATTGTCTATAAAATAGGAGCGAAACATCTCATCCACTAAAATATCATTGTACAATGTGTTCCCTGTAAATATACTCGTAAAACTATGCATTGAACATCCCTGAAACTTATATAGCAAATACATTAAGCAATATTCGCTACAAACTGAAGTCCACTCATGCTGAATCCTATCAACATTCCAGTTCCATCTTTTACAATTCCTTTTTAAAAACTCTAGATGATATCGTTCAGGTACAGTCCATATGAATCAAAATATTGAACGACGTCATTCGTATCGATATATAAAGCTACCCAATGTGACCCTGGTTTATCATCTGTATCCAAAGTGTATCGAACTCTCTTCGCATAACAGGTAAGGAGTGAGGTTGAGAGAAAACGTGCATTTTATTTGCACTATAAATGTATTCACTGTTCGAGTTTAAATTTCACATAAGCACACTGACTAAACCACTGAACATGCTGCTGCCAATGATCATCATCATCTTTCCAATAAAAATCCATTTAACTTTGAAAACCATGGCATTAATTCTTTCAGCTTATATATTGATGGTCAACAAATACCTTCAAAAGCTTTGCAACCATCTTTTAATAATAGTGTATTTACATCAGCATATCATCTCTATTCTCGGGAACTGGTATTCACCTTCTTAATGAAGGAAATGGAATCTCTTGTGAACAGTATGCCAAAGGTTACTGTCTATTAGTTGATGATAACAGCTTCCTCTTTTTTATTTTTGATTCAGCTTCAAAAAACATGCAAATAAACTTAAATTTGATGGTATTTCCTTTCCAGTTAAAATTTCTGACGTAGCAAAAGTAGAGAAATTAAATGATATTAGTATCAATGTTTTCGGGTTAGAATATAATAAAGAAAAACGATGTAATTCTATAGTAGGTCCGTTATTTTTAACAAAGTGTCGTAAAGATAGACATATCAATTTATTATTTTTTCCAAGGATCCAAAAAACATTATTGTTACATAAAAAATTTAGCACGGTTAGTTAGTAAACATATTTCAAAAGACGGTCACACCATGTACATTTGCGAAGCATGTCTATTTCATTTTCCATCTCAGGAAAGGTTAAATAACCATGAACAATACGATTGTGCTCACATTTGTACAGAATTACCAAACAGACTTTTGAGACTTAAAAAAAAAAAGAATTGGTTTGGAAAACCTATTTCAAATGATAAAATTAAATTTGGTAGTTATGAAAAAAAGTTTGATACCATTCGTAGTTTATGCTGATTTTGAAGCATTTTTAAAACCAATAGAATCATGTTCTAATGATCCTTCCAAACCTTTCACACACAATATTCAGAAATACGAAGTACATAGTTTTGGTTATTATATAAAATGTTCATATGAAGATAAATTGTCAAAATATGTAACATATTGCGGACCAACTGTGCACAAGTCTTTATGGAAAGTTTATCTAACAATCTAAAAGAAATAAATAGACTTGAAAAATATCCTACACTTCCGCTAACAAATGAGGACAAAAACCAAATTTCAAATGCAACCATTTGTCATATTTGTGAAACAGAGTTAGCAGAACATTTTTATGATTTTGATTGGTACACCGGTAGTTTTATAGGTGTTGCTCATGAATCATGTAGCTCGAAGTTCAGAAAACCTCGTTATATACCAATATTTTTACACAACCTTAGTCACTACGCTCATTTTATTGTTCACGCGTTAAACTTTTGTGATGGTGAAGTCGAAGTTATCCCTGAAAATAAAGAAAAATATATATCCTTTTCCAAAAAATTAAAAATGAATAACCACGAAATTATATTACGGTTCATAGATTCATTTAAGTTTTTATCATGTAAATTAGAAGAATTGGCCAAAAATCTCTGTAATGATCAATTTCAAGAATTACGTAGAAATTATCCTAATGATGAAGATTTCTTTCGTTTAAAACGGAAAGGCGTTTATCCATATGAACTTATGACTAATTATGATAGTTTAAGCCTAACATCGCTCCCCGAACAAAAATTTTTTTATAGCTCGCTCACAGATTCCCATATTTCAAATGATGATTACAATCATGCTAAAGATGTTTGAGAACACTTTGGGTGTTGTAATTAATATGCTGGATTATTCAAACCTGTATTTAAAAACAGACGTTTTACTTTTATCCGATGTATTCGAAAACTTTAGAAAATTATGTATTAATACTTATGATTTAGACCCTGCCCATTATTACACAGCACCCGGTATAAGTTGGGGTGCAATGTTAAAATATACAAAAATAGAATTAGAACTTTTAACAGATTATGAGAAAATTGCATTTATTAGATCAGGTATCAGGGGTGGTGTATGTATATATGTCTCTTTGCCCCTTACCCTGATGAAATAAATTTTGTGTTAAATAAAATACACTAAGATTCCTGTGATGACTACCTTTTGTAAATATATCCACAATTCTTCGATCGGACTCTCTCATTAGATCATCAATGATAACAAGATGTGGGTTTTCACCATCAAACATATTAAGATTTGGAATTCCTTGATGATAGTTAACATTTGCTAAATTATATAAAGGTTGTATTTCATCAAAGCACCATGTGATCTGATTAAAATCAAAATTACATATTTCTGTAATTGATTTTATGAAATTTGTTACAAAATTTGACTTCCCACATCCACTTGGTCCTGCCACAATAGTAGTAAACGGATGTATAAAGTGAAACATTACACACGTCTAAAGTTCTAATGGGTGAAATAAAAAATGAAAGTGTTGGTGTAAACAATTTATATATATTGCAAAAATTATATAAAACAGAATGATCTGTATACTATCACTAACACAATTAGTACATCGTAATTTTACAATCAACTCGACCTCAAATAAATACACACACACGCAAATATAAACAACAATTAACTTAAATTATTTCCAATAAAACAATGATTAAATATGTAATAAACTCTACGTAATATTATAGTATTATCATAATTTTACGCAGACCCCAAGCTAATGTTTCAATATTATTATCTAAAATATGCCTCTTTGTGTCATTATATGATAAACCAATCTTATTTAATTTTTGTGTAAAAATTGTGTGTTTAATTGATTTAAATCTAAGCATACTATAATATTGCACTTTTTTTATTAAATAGAGAAGACTTATAACCATTCATTGTCATCTTTTTAGTGATACATTTATTTATCCCTTTTGCCTTGGCTATAGTCTTATTCTCTAAGTTAAAAGCGTACATTTTGGATCGTAAACTCACAAATTCTTTCATGATTTTATCATTATTTTCATTTTTAAAAAAACCTAATTTCTTTTTATTTAATTTTGGATATTCAAAAATATTATTTGTATCATAATCTGAATTATCAAAGTATGATGAAAGGTCAGGTTTTATATCAGTGTAAAAATCATCTGTAAATATGTGATATATTAAACTACCCGTATCTGTATACAATAATTTAATTTTACTAAACTTTTTAACCATATAGTTATAATGAAAATCGTACATTAATATTTTGGAAATATCTATAATGCACAACTCTAAATAAATTGGTTTGTTATATATTAACTTCGTTTTTCGCAACTGAACTGCAACTAGGTTTTCTGAAAATACTGAAAGACTATGAAATTGTGGTTTAGCGATTAGATCTTGAGCAACTAAAGCTTTATCCTGGTTCTCCCAGTGTGTAACTAATTTTATGTTAACCCTTTTTTCAATATTCTCTTACAATCACTTTTCTGAAACATTGATGTTGATGATGATGTATTCAGAAAATGCGGTAATACTGAAGGTAACATATGGAACTACCATAAATAAGTAACGCACCAAAACAATAGAAATAAAACTAAAGCAGAAGAAGAGTTTCATATATTACATGCGTTGGAGATGTGGGATGGCACGAAAGGGTTATTTCCCGGGCTTCATAGCCTAGCTAAGAGCTATTTGCCTATCGTGGCAACTTCGGTATCCAGTGAGCGGTTATTTTCGGAGGCTGAATCTAAAATCACCCAGGAGAAACCGCTCATTAGACGCCAGGTTGTTAAAATTGTTATTTTAAAGTTCAATTCGAAAGAAATAAACATAAAAGTAGAAAAAAATTCTTGTTTTCTGATAATGATTCGATAAAATAAATGTGTAAAAATAAAAAGTGTAAAACTTCCTAAAATAACATAAATATGATGTTTGATTATTATACTTCTTTTTTCCTTTCTGTTCAAAATTATCATTTATTCTATATATATGTATGTATATATGTATTTCAATGGTGATAAAAACATCGAATAAAATTCAATATATCGAACATATGCTTCCATGTTTTAATGAGCGATGTTGCATCCTATAGATGTGCTTACTCGGAAAAATTACGACTGGACTTACTGACTGGTCACTCGAGTTGAAATTCATGCAACTTGAACTAAACTCGAGTTAGCAGGACGAAACAGAGTAAATGATTTATTACAAATTACTTTTATGGATTTATTTTTCTATCTAACTCTTTGGTGGGTTGAGTCAACTATCGTTACTAAACTTAGTAGGTAGTAAAAAGGTGTATTTAGTATGTATTATATACTTGTGTATTTTTGGTTTTAATCGAGATTAGTAAGTACCTATGCTTAAAATCAAAATTAGCTTCATAGCCAGTCTTCACAGAACAACATCAGTCTAGTTTTAAGATGGAGGTTAATAAGCTATTTAATAGTTCAAATATTCTTAAATAACTTAGCTGTTATGAAATTCTACATAACAAATTATTGTGGTAGTAGCTAATACTCTTTGTAACACAAAGCGCGCACACAAATACACGCACATAAATCGCTAGAAATCTTAAAGTCACAAATAATCTTTGCCTATACTTACACTTTTTCTTTAAACCGTTGTAGCCGTGTGGGGGAGATCTCCCACCGGGCAAGGTGTTATGCCCGGGGAGCGGCCAACACTCTACGTGAAAGTTCGGAGATGTTCTATATATGCTGTTTATGATTCGGAATGTTCATAGCGTGATTTATGCTTCGGTGTGTTTCGGTTGCGGCGCGACGACAGCGCCGCCACATCACCCCCCTGCTCAGACCGGAGGTCGATAGTGCAGTCCGATTGCCGGTGTGTCCTTTTAATGCCGATGTGTAATGCATGCCGTACTACGCACTGGCAAGTGATGCCGGTGAGAACGATGTGCCGGAGCAAGTGTCAGAAGTCTGCCTTATAAATCTGCGGTGAGTCGAGATGAAGACAAGTTGGACTGGCTTGCAGGAACTGAAGACTGCAGAAGACGATTCTCAATAGTGAATGGTGGGAGTTCTTGAGGATAATAACGGAGGCTTGAAGTTGTAGTTTCCGAAGGTTGTTGGTTGCGTGTTCAGATCACGTCGGGGTCATCACTGTGGCCGTGTGGAAGGAAAAGGGGAGATCTCCCACCGGGCAAGGTGTTATGCCCGGGGAGCGGCCAACACTCCATGTGAAAGTTCGGAGATGTTCTATATTTGCTGTTTATGATTCGGAATGTTGATAGCGTGATTTAAGCTTCGGTGTGTTTCGGTTGCCGCGCGACGACAGCGCCGCCACACCGTATTTTGTTTTTCGATATAAGGAGCTAAACTTAATAGCTCCTCAAACTCCTCTTCCCCTATTCTCAGGTATTCGAAATTCATTGGGCTCCAGAACTCCGATAATCCGCATATTTAAGTGATTTTACCTAAGTTTTAAATAGACCTTCACCCATATCTTTCTTCTAATCACGACAATAGTGAAGAAAACGTCTTCAAAACGTCCAGTAACAAAATTTTGGCCCTTATCCTACTGCATCATACAAAAAATGACGATATATCGATATTAATCACGCAATAATATTGATAGTGTTTAAAAATATCGATTCAATAAATATATACTTATACTTTTTCACATCCCTATGACTGAGAAAGGGCGTAAAATCAGGGTAGTGTAATAACTCAGGTCCCCAATTAGGGGACACACCCACCTTTCATTCAGGGCCCGTATTCAGGGTAGTGTAATAGGGACATTAGTATATACTGGCGTAGCGAGAAAGGTGTCCGAATCGCAAAAAATGGAAGTCCTTACCGTAGTTTCCACTCTCCATCTACCCCTCTGGGTGACGGGTGTTAGAGCTTATGTTATGTATTTTGTTATATAATTTATTATGTTAAATTGTTTTTAACTTTTTTATTTTGCAAATTTTACTAACTAAATAATAACACAAGCTCAAGGTTAGATAGAGGTAGCAGATACCGCGTGACAAACGCGCAAGAAATACAGTTGCATTGATAACCTTTTCATTATATGTTGAAAAATAATAATTAGTTGACGCCCGATTTTATCAAATAAACATACGTTAACCTTAAAGGGATTTCCATTCCCCAATGGATCTGTCTGTTTTTTTTTAATATCGATAGTTTTGAAAATTTGCAATGTGTCCTGATAAGTTACTGCCTATATTTCTTAAAGACATATATATTCAAACGCTAATCAATTTTAAGTTGTAGTTAATTCTCGCCGTGTCACAGTCACTTTGACTAGAAGTGATAGAGACAGCATTAGACTTAACGGCAGCTTCAAATTGAGCAGCGTTTAAGCATTTGGGCATATGGGTGACAAACCATCACACAGTCCACCTGACGGTAAATGAATATTGTAGCCTTAGACATCTAAATTCTACATCTATCCTCGATTAAGAATCAAAACGCAGATGAGATGTCAACCCTGAGAGCCAAGATGGTATGTCTTGTTTCCAATAAAAAGGGTCTCCGGTTATCTACACTCACCATAGGAAACACAGCAGCATTAAGCTGCTATTTTACGCTGGTATTCTGTGAGAGCGAGGTTTATCCATGGTCGAGCTGAAAAGACCTATTCGTACTACAACCATAATATAGCTGTAGCTTGTCTCTGCCACGTGTAAGAATTAAAATTAGACAGTTTCGCTTGTAAATGAAAATGAATATATTGTATAGATATATTGTATAGAAAATATATTGTATAGATATAAATATATACATATTATATTTGCTTAATACGTACTGCCTGTGTATATATGCATACATAGTAGTAGTTTCTGATTCAAACATCTATAAAATATTTGAAATAAAAACAGGTAAAGGGAACAGTTAGAATTTAAGGATATAGCAAATGTTAAACCACAAACTACTCCTGCAACGCCAGAAAATCATTCCAGTGCAAGCGTTTGAATGATGCCTTGCTCGTGGCTGCACGTACACTGTTCGATAATTCGTTCCACAATCTTACCGCATGATGCGTAAAAGATTTATACAAGAAGCTAGTGTGACAGTGACAGCGGGGGACATGGAGATTAGGTTTTACCGCAGAACGGAGACAACGATTGTGGGTATCACCCTGATACTGAAATTTGCATTTCAGATATTCGGGGAGAAACGGATCGTGTAAAACTGAAAATAATGTCCACAGTATTCTGAAATATCTGCGATAGCGGAGAGGTAGCCATTTAAGCTAAGAACGATAAGAGGAGATGTGGTCGTATTTACGTAAGCCGAAAATGAAGCGTATACAATTATTAAGAAGTCGATTCAGTTTCTTTAGAAGTTCTTAGGAGGCATCAGCATAGCAAACATGTGCATAATCTAAAATAGGCAACACTAGGGTCTGTATTAGCATCACCTTAGTCCCTATCGGTAAAAAATTATATATACAGATAACGCAGAGTGTGAGTGACCTTTTTGCTCACTTCATATTTCTTTTAAATTTATTCTTATAAAGAGTATACATTATTTACATTTCAAATTTTTCCAAAACGCCAAGTGAGGGTGTTGTCAATAACCATAGATTACTGTATATATACTCAGTAACTAAGCCGAGATCTTTAACAGTTGTTGAGTAAGGAATAGCAACATTATTAAGGATTACAGGAGGGGTAGCGCCCTCATATAAATTTTAGGTAATCTAGGAGAACTACGAACCACAAAAGCCTGACATTTTGATGGATCAATCCTAATACCAAATCTGTCTTACCAATATTAAATACAGTTGAGATCGCAGTCAAGCTTCTTAATCACATCATCGATACCTGCCACCTCAGTTTGAACATAAATTTGTAAGTCATCAGCATACAGACGGCACGAACAGGAAATGTGGGATGTAATGAGATTTATAAAGACGAACGGGAGAGGAGAGAGAATTCCGCCTTGAGGAACGCAAGCAGACTACGAGTACCAATCAGAGACGACCTGACCTACTCGAATTGCCTGCTGACGACCCCGAAGATACGAGGAGAACCAGTCCCGTGCTGAGGAAGAGAAACCCAGATGACAAAGTACAGCAAGGAGAATATCATGATCGACAGCGTTAAAAGCGTTAGAGAAATCTATTAGGGCACAGTCAATTGTGAGTTCTCCATTCCAGTACGAAAATCTTCTGTAAATTTCAAAAGAGCTGTGGCTGTACTATGCCCAGGCTTAAAACCAGATTGATATGTGCTAAGAAAGTTATTTTTGAATGTGTCTAGAAATTTGTTTGTGGAAAATAGCTTCAAGAACTTTAGATAAAAAAGGCAGAATAGATATAGGGCGAAAGTGAGAAAAAGAATTGGGGTTATTTATTTTAGGCAGTGGAATAACAAATGTTTTTTCCAAAGTGTAGGAAAATCCCCAGTCAATAGTGAATGATTAATGATGTGAGTAATAACTAAGAACAGGAATAACATCGTCTAGAATTACGGTGATCATGAGTCTATTCACATCATCGAAACCAACTGTGATTTAATACATAAATGGTCTTTTTTATATCCTCATCAGCAACGGAAGAAAAAATAAATATGCAGTTATGAGATTGTGCCATGGAATGCAAATAAGAAATAGTACTTGATTTAACAGAAGCCTGTATTTGATTAGTTGAAGAAAAATGTAGGTTGAGATCACTTATAGAAATGATTGCAGGGTCACGTTACATGTAGATTTACCGACCCCGATCATCTGAAGAAATTTCCAAGTATCAGCCATAGAAGAGTTCTTTCGTGAAACGAACTCTAAAATAAAATTGTTAGTACGATACGCGCGCCATCTACTGTGAGTTAATTGTACTTACTGTGCCTATAACCGTCGCACAAGTGCAAGCAATAAGTTGACAAAGTCTTACTGCAATATGATGAACGCTATAACTGCACATAAAATAAGAACAAACAAATAACAATAATTTCTATACTGGATGACCTTTTTTACCGTCTGGAAAAAATAATGTGTAACATGTGAACGGTGCAGAAGCACTGATATTTAAAAAAAATTAAATTTAAGATTTTGAATTACTTATTTAAATTCCCGGCTTTTTAGGTGCTATACAGGTGGTTGTGAAGAGGCTTTAATGATTCAGCTCGACCGGGGAAGGATCGCGTTCTCACGGAATACAAGGGTAAAATAGCAACTTAATGCTTCTGTGTTTCGTCTGGTGAGCGTAGAGAACCGGGTATCTGGTTCTTTTACTGGAAACTAGGCATTCTATCTAAGTCATTAGGGGTGACAACTTTACTTTTTTTAACATCTACTATTTCTACAATTTGATTCTTAATCAAGGATAGATGTGGTCTATGGGCCGCAGCATCCACTTACCATCAGGTGAGAGTATGCTTGCTTATTAGTCTTATTCTAGAAATAAAATCGCTGGTGCAGGCGGCAAAAACATATTGATTCCGTACAATGAAATTTAAACTGAATGCTAGTTTTTTTTTGCTTTGTTTAGCTATCACTGTGGTATAAATCTAATTATTTTTATAGAATAAGGGTGGGGTGACAAACAAGCACACAGTCAAGCGGATGGTAAGTGCTGTGGCCCATAGATGTCTACATTTAGCATTATCACCCTTGAGGAATAAGATGGAATGCCTCTTATGCAGTAAAAGGGGCTCCGATTCTCTACACCTGCCATGCAAAACAAAGCAACATTGAGCTGCTGTTTTACGCTGGTATTCCGCGAGAGCGTGGTATTTTCCCGGTCGAATCGACCCATTAATGCTATAACCATGATCGAACGAACGTATAAACTTAGTATTTACTATTTTTTATGTTTGAAGTTATGTATTTACAATTTACGCGTTTATCTGTTTCTATTTCTTCGCAGATTTTATCGAAATAATGACGAAAAGAAACCTGATAACAATCTTACTGCAAATAAATATTTACCTCATGACCACGGGAGTATGGTCACAACAACGGACCCTCGGAAGATTCCAAGAAGTCTACGCTTGGAAGCAATTAACATTTGATATAGACGGCTATTTGTGTAAGTCCAACGTCAAATAATTAGTGCTGGGAAAGACTCGGTCTTTGAATTTTATATATATAAAGTCTAGGCATTTCCATTTTTGTCTCTAATTCAACATAAACTGTGAATATCTGCTATTTTGTTCCATTAATATTGTATTAATTAATGAGTTCGACAGCAGTTCGATAGCCTCACCTATTGGATCCTCGTGTAGCTACAAACAAAATCAATAAAACAATTTCAATCGCTCAAGTCGTTCAGAAGCTACACTATCACTAATAGACGCACCAACGGTTACGTTAAAATAGTGTCCTCCAGACCGAGTTCCGGTCGCGGTGGCCAGTCGCAATGGATACTAGTCACATCCGCAGGACTGGAATACAGTGCCCAAATATATGTTGCTTTTAGCGGTGCACTTTCTTTTCCCCCACTCTCATGGTCCGATGGGACGGCGATCCGACACCACAGGAGAGAGATCAGGCGCAGGAACTACGACTTTACGTGATTTCCAAGGCACGGTAGTGGAACAACACCATCTTTTTAACTCCGGACTTATACTGAGAGTTTTTAGACAGAAAAACCCAATAGCCGATATCCGAGAAGACCTCATGATCAGCAACCGCGTTTATTTTACCTTGGCGACCACTAGACCAACGAGGCAACCAACGATTACATGGTATACTAGCTGACCCGGCGGGCGTTAGAGGAGCGGTGCCCACCAAAATTTGTAAGGAAATGGCCAATTATCTCTTTCTTTCCTCCTACTAAATATAATCAAGATGTTTTAATGACTAGATAACATTGCCACCTATTGGGTTCAGATTTTGTGAGTTCCTTTTGTGGTACTAAACCAATACATGTTTCTATGTACAAAAATCGATTGCTGTCCGTTGGTCTAGCTATAAACTCTCGACCAATTTTGATGAATATTTTTTGTGTGTTGAATGGGTCCCTGGATACTTTAGATTTACACTTGGATCAGGTAGGTGGCGCTGTTGTCGAGATCCAGAAATCACTTGTGCGAAACCGGGCAGATTGCTAGTTTGAAAATATAAGAATTTGTTAATTACTAGCATACCTAAGAAACAAACCCGTAAGTAACTCTTAAAGGAGACGTGCTTTAAAACTAACTAGTCTGCCATGTTGGGCGTTCCGCCATGTTTGATTTAGAATGACGTCATATAGTTAACCATGCATTGTCATCCAAACTAAACGTGTATACAAAATTTTAGCTCCATCGGTTGGAGATATCTGCTTCAAAATTGAGTTGCAAGATTCCACCGTAACTAACTTACATACATACATTGCAAGTTAAATAAAAGCTTTTAATAATAATTAACGTCCGCTTAGCTCTTTGGCTCCCACGGCTAGCTCTTGAGAAACGATGGGAGATGTTGGAGGTATTTAGGCTATAACTTTGACACTTATTTCTTCTTGAAAACAGAATACTAGCACACTCTGATACTACAGCTAAACTACAGTATGCTAGTGATAGGAGTGCTTCACGGCGGGTCAAATGGCGCATTCGAACCCGCGACATTTTGAGTTTCGTAGTCCGTATCTTTCAAATTTTGAAGTATGAGACCAACCTTTCTTTTAACTGGATTCTTCGTATCAGCTAGATGTAGAAGCTAATCCTAGTGTGCAGGTTGGAATTTAGAGGTTCAACAGACAGCTGTATTCATTATCGTTGGAGCCATATGCAAGTGTGAGCAAGGACCAAAAGCAAGCCTCGTGGTACACTATTCCGATGATATCCCGGACTTTAGTCTGGGCGAGATTAGAATGGATCTCCAGCAATTTAAAAACGGCAAGGCTCTGAGCGAGAATGGAAAGAAAAAGATGTGGAAAAGATCTTTAATTTCGTCTCCATGTTGGCACTTCCCCCCGTGTAGCAGAAGTACGGTGGTCTTATTTTTTAAGAAAGGTTACAATCTTATTCTTATTCTTTAAGAAAGGTCGTGTCGGTTTACCGCCCCATCGGACTATGAGCGTGAGGCAATAGAGATTGCACCTGTGCTTGCGCATACACTCGTGCAATATAATCCTGTTCTGCGCCGATGGCTAGTATCCTTTGAGATTGATCGCCGTCACCGAAATTCGGTTCGAATGATTTTATTATTATCAGCGTTTCAAGATATTATTATTTGACTCGTTAATTATTTTTCAGTGTTACAAGACCGCTTCGGTGATGACATTCCAGTTGAGAGAACGAAGAGGCAATCTGATTCTGTTTTCTTCGACTTTGATCAGAGTAAGTTTTTTTTTTGGTAGTGCCACGCTACGGATCTATTGTCTATAAAATATATACTTGACTTATAAAGTAACCACCTAGCTACACAGTAAGAATATCCACTGCATATTATTTAAAAAAATCAAATAAAAAAATTGTTTCGGACGTATCGAAAGATACTGAAGATACTGAAATAGATGATAATAATAAAATACTGCCCTTGCCAACCTGCTTCTCAAGTATCGCAATTATGGAATATTAAAATTTTAACAACTTAAAATTATACAAACTAATAGGGAGGCCCTTGTGCCGCAGTGGATTTTAATAGGCTAGGAAATGATTATACCTAGGAACAGTAAAATTTCCACCAAATGGTTATCTTTATAATGATCTCATTAAATATTCATTGGTAAATTATTTATTGCTCACGTGATATAACCAAAGTTCTATGAATGTTTTGAGAAATTTTTGTAAGTCTAATGTAATATTAATAATAATTCTTGCGCATGAGGAAACTTGAATTCGCTCAGGGGCCTATAGAGGATGCTACGCTTTGAAATTTCTCTGCTTGATAGAATCTTAACGACGAGTTTCGCTGCAGAGCCGACATAGCCCAACTGATCAGAAAGCTGAAGTGACATTGGTTCAGTCACATAACTCAACGAATCGACAATCGACGAATAATTAATGTTCTAGAATAGCATAGTCCTGTAGGACCCGCACTAGATGGAGTGACTACTTGGTAAGACATGCAGGAAGTCGATGGATGCAGGTGGCTCAGGACCGTGCTTTGTGGCATTACTTGGAGGAGGCCTGTGTTCAGCAGTGGACTTGTGGAGGGCTGTAATGATGATGATGATGATGATGATAATGAATTAAATAAAAATGATTTTATTCTGTCCCATTTAGATTGCTTCCCTTAACTCTCTTAACTACAATGGTGATGAGCTCCATTCCTTTTCATTTATTTCTTGGAGATGTTCGCACCGCTCTTAAAGTTTCTCTTGTATCGTGAAGTCGTCTTCTATTACCTGAATCGTAGTTTTTTCATAGTAGAGTAATGTTGACGAACGATCGCACAGTCCACCTGATGGTAAGTGGATGCTGTGGCTCATGGACATCCACATTTATCCTCTATTAAGAATCAAAATGCAGATACGTTGTCAATCCTGAGGGCTAAAATGAAATGTCTCATTTCCAGTAAAAAAATCTCCGGTTCTCTACACTCACTATATGAAACACAGCACCATTAAGCTACTATTTCATACTGTTATTCTGTGAGAGCTTGTAACGCCGGTCAAGCCGACCGACTCGTGATATAACCATAATCCAGCTGCAGAATTGCTCTACATATAAGATTAAGAAATATATTGCTATAAAAACTTAATAAGTGTACAATAAAACTACTTAGCAACATCACGCGTGCAAATTCAATGCACTCACAAAATATATTTACTCGGACTTTCATACTCCTAATTTAAGGGATAGATAACGGCTCCAAAGCTGAAGCTGCGTGTTCGAATCCCGCACGGAACAACTTTTTGTATGGCCTACAAATGATTGTTCCGGGTTTGAATATTTGTCCTGGCGCAATTTATGTTCGTAAACTGCCTACAAAATACATAAGAAAAACCTAGTGTGGATGCGACGTTTTTTTTTAAAGAAATCTGTGACTGCTACCACTATACCAAACTATTATAGAGTATAAAAGATTTTGCGCGTTGATTTGCAGATTATAAATGACCTAGTTTATTTTTAATGCAGATTCTTCGCCTTGGTTTAACTTCAACGAACCTACAACCACAGTGAGACCCGCTGGTGAGATATGTTTTTTTTTCAAACTGCTTAATACTTAATTATAACCCATTAACCTCTGTCTGTTCTTAGAGAGACAAAAGAAGAGAGAAAGAGATTGAGAAAGTATATTACGAACTGTGGGAATTTCGACATGCATCTGAAAATCTTATTTATCTAGAATGAGTTAAAACCATTAATAACCAACAGTGGTCAATTGAAATATGGCCGATTACATTATCACACTTCAAATATCTTTTTATCTTTTATAAGGTGACAAACGAGCACACAGTCTAACTTGTGCTGAGTAGATGCTGTGGCCCAAAAACGTCTACATCTATCCTCGATTAGGAACAGAATTGCTGATGCGTTGTCACCCCTAAGAACTAGATGAAACGCCTTGTTCTCGGTTAAAAGGGTCTCCGGTTCTCTATACTCATTTTAAGCTGGTATTCTGTGAGAGCGTTTTTCCCTGGTCCACCTGACCCATTCATGCTACAACTATAATATAACTGCAGCATGGCTCTAGTACGTGGATATATTGTTACAACTATCAACTCCATATATAAAAATCAATTACTTTCTCATCAGAGACTAGCCATTGGCGCAGGAGAGGTTTATAGTGCCAAGTGTGCGCAAGCACAGACGCACTCCCGATTGCCTCGCTTTCATAGTCCGATGGGACAGCAATGCGATATAATCGGAGAGAGTTCAGACGCAGGACCAACGGTTTTACGTGCTTTTCGAGGCACGAGATTGATACACGACCAATTTTCTGATCTCGAGCTGCTACTGAAAATATCTTGACAGAAAAACCCACCAACTGATTTTTGCCAGCCCCGGATTTGATTGGGGTGGCTCCAAGAATAAATAATTTTAATATTTTACAATTTCAGATGAAGCTGGAAGGTTCTTCATACAATACAACAATGTACCGATGGGAATGGAAAGAGTCGGCGACATATTGTTTGTGTCGATTCCGAGGAGACGTTATGGTACGAATTACTAAATGAGACAAATATCTCAACTACCCTAGTTTTAGAGTATACATAAACACTCACACCTGTTACTCAGAAGGGAAGGCAGAGACCACGGACTTCCATTTAACACGATTGTGACACACCTATTTCACATTGATATGGCTACGCATACTGGGGCGTCCTTTGCCGACTCTGCCGTTCACTTCTGCCACACTGCTTTGTCACTTTATCCTCATTCATTTTTTCTACATGTCCAAACCACCAAAGAATTTCTTTCTTAATCCTAGTTACAACTTCTTCTTGCAAACCTCACTTTACTCTTATCATGCGTCAGCTCTAATATACTTCTCAATAATGAATGAATGAATGAATACTTATACTTTATATTATATATTATACTTATACTTTATTGCACACCACAAACAAATTTACAGAGAACATAACAGAGAGCAGATTACATGTACAATTTGGCGGCCTTATCGCTACATAGCGATCTCTTCCAGGTAACCAAAGATGTAAAGGAATAAAACAGTGAGTACTAGGTGGTGCAATATAAATATACCTAATATAATATCAATACATGCAATAAAATAACATATAAATAACTAATACATTAAAAAAAATATGATACACATGTACATACGTATATACATAAACATACATACATATACACACATACATATATATATATACACATATATACATACATATATCCTCAAATATATACCACTAACAATAACATAAACAAATAAATACAAAACTACATAATCACATAATTTATCCTAATGATTTTCGAACGATTGAGACAAGTAATGCTCTTTAAGAAGACGCTTAAAGACTACAATAGTCTGAGCTTCACGTATATACAAAGGTAGGGCATTCCAGAGCTTAATAGACTGTACAGTAAAAGATTTATTAAAGGAAGATGTATAGTGAGTTGGTACCCTTAAAATGAGTTTTCTTGAAGAGCGTAAAGGTTCCCCTGGAAGCCCAACAAAACTAAATTTCTCCTTAAGATAAGGAGGAGTAGAAGGGTGAAATAAGACACAGTACAGAATAGAAAGAATATGCATGTTCCGGCGAAATTGGATAGGTAACCACTTGAGACGTGAGCGAAATTGGGAAATGTGGTCAAATTTGCGCAATCCAAATATGAACCGAATACTAGTATTTTGAAGTCTCTCAAGCTTAGTTAGCTGGTCTTTAGTTATGTCTACATAGCTTGCGTCAGCATAGTCGAGAATCGGAAGGAGAAGAGACTGTGCGAGCATAATTTTTGTAGGAATGGGAAGAAATGATCGAAGGCGACGCAGTGAACTAAGAGCGACAAAGGTTTTCTTACTTACCTCATTCAGTTGGCGTTTCCAATTTAAGGAACTATCAAGGTAAACACCAAGATTTTTGACATTGTCAAAGTAAGGGATCACAACCCCATCGAATACAACAGGTGGTATGGAGAACCAGTCAATTCTTGAGATAAAGCTCTGACTACCAAAAATGATAGCCTGTGACTTTTTAGGATTGACATTTAGGCCATATGATTAACTCCACTCATGAATCATATTTAAGTCATTGTTTAATGTAGCGATTGCATTCAGCAAATTCTCAAGAGTTGACTGGGTGTAAATCTGGACATCATCCGCATACATGTGGTAGAGAGAGGAAATTTTATGAGTAATTGAATTAATGAAAATGGAAAAGAGTAAAGGTCACAACACGCCACCCTGCGGCACGCCTGCAGTAATATCACACCAAGATGAGTGAGTTTCATCAACATGAACACACTGCCGACGGCCACAGAGATAACTTTGAAACCAGTCAATTACTGATGGAGATATGTTAAGGGAATACAACTGACTCAACAGTATATCGAAATCAACAGTATTGAACGCATTATTGAAATCTAGCAAGGTCATGACTGTGAGTTGTTTATTATCCATACCCCACCGTATGTCATCAGTAACTTTAATTAAGGCAGTAGCCGTACTATGACCGGGACGGAAACCGGATTGTAAAGAATTCAACAAGTTGTGCTTATTAAGGAAAAGTGTCAGCTGTTGGCAAATAAGTTTTTCAAGGACTTTAGAAAGGAAAGGTAAAATCGAAATGGGACGGAAATCAGTGAGGTTGACGGGATTAGATTTCTTCGGAAGGGGTATAACATAAGCACTCTTCCAGGCTTGAGGGAATTTAGAGGAAGATGTCGTCGCCGCCGTCGTCGCAGTCAAAGATGAGGTGGTAGGAACACCACACGCTGCATCAGGAATGGCGATCACCTCAGCCACGGTGTACACCCGGTGCTTCGTGCCATCGGACCCAAGCACCACGACATATCCATTTTGTGACCAACACTGGGATACGCCAAAGCGCTTCCGAGCAGCAACGAACGCCTCATGACGGCCCTTAGTCAAGAACTCGGATAGAGTAACTCCGCTACCCTTTAATTTGGTTTTAGAAAACCAGACTTTGTCACGGAGATCCTGATCTCGAAACTTCACAAGCAGTGCACGAGGCTTGTCGCCACGGGGTTGCCCTAAGCGATGGTATCTAGTGATAGAGCTCACAGTAATTTCAGGGATATTCAATCGCTCCGATAATATCTTACTTGTGCAAAGAACTGGGGTTTCATCTCGGGCTTCAGGCACACCATGCACAAGCAACATCTTCCTCCTGGTCCTTACCTCCATTTCATCTTGATTCCTAGAGAGAAGCTGGAGCTGAAGTTGCAAATTTTCTAGTGCTGACAAAACAAATCTCCTAAAGGCGTTAAATTGTGCATTAATGTTGGAAGTAGGGCTTGTTGCAGGGATGGATGTTCTGACCTCCCTCTGGAACTCATCCATACGTGTAGTGAAATTCAGCGTTAGCTCTTCAATTGACTTCTTAAGCAAATCCATTATGAATATTCAATTAAAGGTTATTCAAAGGTCAACGTCAGGTGACAGTGAAGTGGCAATAATAAGTTTTAAGTTGTGCAGTGAAAAACAAATTATTAATAAACAATGCTGGTGGATTTATGTACTTACAAGTACATTTATATACTTGATTATCCTAGTTTTACTATATTTTAACATTAAAATCTCAGGAACAATTTTAAATATGTCAATACACTTGGCACCTACCCACCAAAAAAAAAACCGTATTTCTACAGCATTTATTTTACTCCCATGCTTCTTCTGCCCCAAATTTTACTACCCTAAAATAAAGTATGGAGTGAACACAATATTACCCACTGCCGTGCTTTTAGTGACACTTTCTGACATCCCACTGTAGAGTGGAGAACCCCATTTACTCTGTTTTCTTCGTTCACTCGTCGTTCTATTGTTTTATAAAATAAGGTGACAAAAGAGCACACAGTTTGCCTGGTGGTAAGTGGATGCTGTTGCTCATAGACATTTACATCTATCCTCGATTAAGAATCAAAATGCAGATGCGTTGTCACTCCTGACGATTATAATGGAATCCTCGTATCCAGTAAAAAGAGTCTCAGGTTCTCCAAACTCACCATACGAAACACAGCAGCATCATGCTGGCATTCTGCGGAAATCGTGAGTCATAAGTCATAAGCGTGGTCCTACCCCGGTCAGGACGACCTATTCCTCTTTATATCCTTGTTATGTCTACCATCCCTCCTAAACACATTAATACACAAACTCGTCCAATTGTTCATCTAACCCCTTTTCTATTCTTATCTCACATTTCGTTTTTGTAACGGATTAGTAAGCTGAAGTACCAATGAGCCGACCATATAGCTCGAAGAACCGACAACCGATGGGGAAGCAAGGTTCTTGTGTCCAGCCTCGTACAGGTAGGCGAAGTGTGAGGTGAACACTACTAGATGGAGTGAAGACCTGGTAACACAAGCAGAAAGTCGATGAATGCAGGTGGCTAAAGACCGTGCTTTGTGGCATTTTTTGGGGGAGGTCTATGTTCAGCAGTGGACTTGTGAAGGGCTGTAATGATGATGATGATGTTGATGATATCGTTTTAATTTCTTCTCTTTTGGAAGGGAAGAAATTAAAACGAAATTCTCCACTCTATTGTGAAAAGTCAGAATGTGCCAAAAAAGGCACGTTTGGCAATTCATAATGTTGTGTTAGGTAATGTATGGTATTAAAAGTTGGGTGTGGCAGAACAAGCACGAGAGTAGAATAAATGCTGTAGAAATGCGTTCATTAAGGAGTATGCTAGGGCTGAATCTGAATGACAGGGTGAGTAATTGTGTGATAAGAAAAAAGTGTGGTTTGTCAAGATGATGTTGTGGCCAGGATCAAGAAAGGAATACTTCGGTGGTTTAGTCATGTAGAAAGAATGAAAGAGGAAAGAGTGACTAAGCAAATCTATACTAAAGATGTGAACGGCAGAGTTGGAAAGGGACGCCCTAGACGAAGGTGTATCGACAAAATTGGCTTTTTCTTTGCTTTAATTACACAACTTATTGGCATGACGCAGAGTAAAATGACTATTATGTTACTAATCAAGACCCTTCTGTCTTCCTGACTGGCGCAAGCGAGATAGTTATATCGCCGATCACGTGAGATACTTTAATAATTTAAAAAAGCAAACAGTTACGACATAATTTTCTTTAAATTTCCAGGTATACCTGCGACACTCAACTACATTGACCTTAAAAAGGATACGAACATTCGCTCCCCACCTCTCCGACCTTACCCTAATATGAGACAGTCTAGGAACCTCACATCCGTTTATAGAACTCGAGCTGATCAATGCGGGAGACTTTGGATGGTGGACACTGGTCTACTTGAAATACCTGGTAAGAGCTTTTTCGACATAAGTAATTAAACATGTTTTTCTTCATATACTACCATCTCAAAATGGGGTTCCTATTGCACGGGGATGAAATAACAAAAAATAAATGAAAGGAATATACTCTTGAGTAATATATTATGTTATTTTCTGTGTATATCCTATACTATTAAACGAGCAATTCTTGTATATATGTATATATATATATATATATATATATATATATATATATATATAATCGGGATCTCGGAAACGGCTCCAACGATTTTCATAAAATTTAGTGTCCAGGGAGTTTCGGGGATAATAAATCGATCTAGCTAAGATTTATTTTTAGAAAATGTCTTTTTGTCCGTGTTTTTAGGCAATTAAAAACTGCTACAATATAGTTAGAATAAGAAGGTAAATTTTGACAGTTTGGTAATGATTATAAATAGCTTATTGGTATAATGGGCGGTCACAAAATCGTAAAACCCCGGTTCGAGCCCAGACCGACCGACCGACTTTTTTATTTTTTTTTTCAAGTTTCTTTCTTTTTTGAGAAAATATATTTTTTTCGAGCCCTTTTTTTAGTATTTTTTAAAAACACGAAAATTTAAATAAAAATAATTGCACTCATGATTTTTTATTCAAATAACCAGTTCAGTTTTTTCTGTTATGTCGCTAAGATCAAAAAATATTATTTATAATTCATCAGTATGTAATTTGTATCTAAATATAATTTCCAAAACACACGAATTAAAAAAATCGAGCGAAAAATACCGAGCAAAGCTCGGTCAATCGGGTACTATATATATATATATATATATATATATATATATATATATACATATATATATATATATATATATATATATATATATATATATATATCTCAACGTCAAGCGGGTACAGGGCGATAAGCTAGGTGGTACCAGTTACAGCACTTTTGGTTTTAGTTACCTGGTTAAGTGATACATACTGGTATAGTATACTTTTAAAAATGTTGAAAATCCCTAGATCACATATTTAGGTGCTGTGATCACATGTCTCTAAATTTTTCAGTTTTTTTAATGTTATCCTAATATATCCTCCAGCTTAGTACAATAAAAGTTCAATTAGGTCATCGTTAAAAACGTTTTAACACATAACTTCGACGCCTTGTCTTTAAAAAAAATTACTATAACTTTGACAACTTGCCTATGGTAAGCAAGTTGTTTTAAACAAAATCCCATTTAATTAAAATTTCAAAATGGTGGAAGTATTGTTACTTATATTTCCATAAAAATATTCTAACGAATATCAACAATTTAGGACATAAAAAAACTCGAACAACAAAATATCAAAGTATGTTAATGATGCCCTATAGTCGTATTATGACTAAAGTTAATAATAATGAAATACTAGGAAATATTGTAATATATTTATTTTTCCTAAAACCAAATTAAATTTTCAAATTGTTTGCCTTCGGCATGAAGAAAATAATCGTGCGTATCTCCTCCGGTTTATTTCCCTCGATGTTTCAGTTGTTTTGCGACGTAGTACGGCTAGGTTTTGTATTGATTTCAGGTACTCTTTTTCTTTTATGCAGCCTCAGTAAAAGAAGTCAGATGGATTTAGGTCCGGATAACTAGGAGGCCATAAAATTGTGCCACGCCATCCAATCCACCTACCGGGATATTCTGTGTTTAAGCTTTTAAGCTATACCATCGCTTCAACAAGTCCTTACTGCTACTAACTAATCTATCTTTATATATATATATATATATATATATATATATATATATATATATATATGTATATATATATATAATTCTTTTGTCCGTGTGTATGTGACTGAACTCCACTAAGCAGCTGGACAGGTTTTGATGAAGTTTTTTGTGTACGTTTTAGACATGTGTCAATAATTAATTTCCCGTGACTGAATCATTCTAGTACATTTCGTCACGCAGACCGGTACATTCAGATCGATCATTCAAATGGGCGTCGATCAATCATTTTGGGCTCCGGTATCCTACACTAAAAACAATTCATTAAGATCATTCGGGAGTCCGTTTTCGACTCATTCACAATTCACACCAATCACGAGTTAATAAATTTCCGTCAATTGTTTGTGATTGGTTGTACCGGAAAATTCAGAAACAAATGAATGAATCATCAATACTTTTGAGTGTACCAGCTCAAACGAACGAATCATTCATGATTGACACATGTCTAGTGTGTTTGAGTAGGTCCCTGTATAGTTCAGACTCACAATTGGACCAAGTAAGTAGCGCTGTTGTCGAGATCCAGGAATCAACATGTGAAGCCGGGACGGATTTATTACTCGCATAAATAAAACTTACTCTATTCTAAAAATCAAATAATATCTCCAGGGGCTCTTCGCCAGGTTCAAGCACCGGCCATTGTGATCTATGATCTTGCGACAAACCAACAAATCATGAGGTATCCGTTCAAGAGCTCCGACCTCATAAATGCCAACACCCCTGCAGGTTAGAAATTTTAATTAAAAAAAATTTGGTCGTGTTTTTTTCGGTTTCTATTGTTAATATAATTGTAAGGTAGCGGTGTGAAAATATCGTCCCGTGGGTATAGTAAGAGGCGACGGCGGGAACTAAAACAAAGGATGGGCAGTAGCATCTTTCTGATAACAACTGAAAACAATAAAAAACCTTCGATTGCCACAACCACAGCCCGCCTGCCAGGCGTGGCAGCTATGGTTTTCCTATTAGGCAATCAACGTGGTAGAGCCACGCTGCAACTGTTATGGTTGTAACATGAATGGGTCAGCTCGACCGGGGAAGGACTCTCACAGAATACCAGCGTAAAATAGCGGCTTAATGCTGCTGTGTTTCGTATGGTGAGTGTAGAGAACCGGTGACCGGTTTTACCGGAATCGAAGCATTCCATCTTAGTCCTCAAGGATGACAACGCGTCTGCACCTTGATTCTTAATCTAGGATAAATTTAGATGTTTATGGGTCACAGCCTAAACTCACCATCGGGTAGACTGTATGCTCGTTTATCACCCTTATTCTATTTAAAAAAAAATTAACATTCAAAAGTAGAAGAATTAAAGCCATGACTTCAGAATGTAAAATTATATACTGCATAAGTGAGTAGCAGAGATGTCACGGGACGTTCTATACGGAAGTTTACCAAAGAAAAGTATATAAAAAAAACTTACAGCAAAAATTATTTCGATTGAAAACAGCCATGCCAGCGCGTGACGAAAGACGCAGACGCAGATAATGTCATTTACATACCATACTAGCTACGTGCTCGCAATCAAAATGTCGAAAAGCGGAAAAAATTGTCCTTTTTTATTTCGTAGTAGAACTACGCTGCCATTCTATTATGGGATTTATGGGTAACGTTATTTAATCTGTGATTATGATTGTAGCACGAATAGTTCGACCGGAGAAGGACCACGCTCTCACAAAATACCGGCGTAAAATAACAGCTCAATGCTGCTGTTTTTCGTACGGTGAGTGTAGAGAACCGGATGGTGAATGTAGAGTACCGAAAACCTCAAAGATTTGCTGGGAACAAGGCATTTCATCTTAACCCTCAAAGGGTAACAACGCATCTGAATTCACATTATTAATCAAAGGTAGATGTAAATGCCTAGGGCCCTACGGGCTCCAAGTGGACAGGTTTATCTATAGACTATATTCAATATAACGATTTCTTATATTTACGCGAACATTGCACATCATTAAAACTACTTTTACGGATTTTATCGCGTTTATTTTTACTTTTTATTTTTAATTCCCGACGTTTCGGGCGCTTTCCAGCACCCATGGTCACGGGGACTGAGATGACTGACGTCCCGATGTCATTGTTAAACCCGGAGTACCTTCAGCTTTTTTACCATAAACGATAATTAAAAAAGCTGAAGGTACTCCGGGTTTAACAATGACATCGGGACGTCAGTCATCTCAGTCCCCCGTGACCATGGGTGCTGGAAAGCGCCCGAAACGTCGGGAATTAAAAATAAAAAGTAAAAATAAACGCGATAAAATCCGTAAAAGTAGTTTTAATCAAGACTATATTCAATTCAACACTAAAAACATAAATAATATCTTTTTGGACGATGATGAATGCATATTTATATCACAGGTCTGGCCTCAATAACGGTAGACATCGTCGGTGACTGTAGGAATGCATACGCTTATGTCACAGACCTCGCAACCTACGGCCTCATTGTATATTCTTTGCGAGAAAACGACAGCTGGCGTCTCTCTCACAACTACTTCTATCTCACTCCTACCGTCGGGAACTTGAGGATAGCTGGTAAGTCGTTCATTCGAGTTGATGAGTTGGAGACTTATTTTATACGTATATCTCTTTACTGCAGTAGTTATTATCTGTTATAAACTTATAAGCCAATTGGTGACATCACCTGGTGGTGAGTGATAATATAGTCGCAGAATATGTATTCACATTACATGTAAGAGTAGCTGCAGCATAGATACCGGGTTAGAATCTCGGGTCCAACCAAAAAAATTTTAGTATTGAGCTTTTCAACCAGAAATTCTCACTACCTGCTCGGAGTCAATAAGTTGACGGTGTCTCAATCCCGCGCCTTGGAAAGCACGTTAAGCCTTTGGTCCTGCGCCTGATCTCTCTCCGATTGTGTCGAATTGCCATGCCATGACGTAAAATAGCAGCTTAATGCAGCTGTATTTTGTGTGGCATTATTATTGAATAAATCTAGTATCATGTATAGATTATGTGGCTATTTTTCACTTTAATTTTTTTTTAAATCTTCGTTTATCTATAACTAGCTATACGTCAGCAGAATTCATGTCCTCTGTTCTCTTTTTTCGGACATATAGGTTCCCTCACTTGTTTGCCTTTTTCTTGTTCGTGTTTTCCTTCTCCGCTATCAGCAATTTAAATTATTGTACGTGAGGATAATATTATCCGGCTAATATGGTAACTTTCTTATAACTTAAAAACTACAGCCTTGTTTGCATAGAAGGCTATATTATTATGATACGAAAGCTCCTCATTAGACAATCATATAATAAAGAGTCAAAAGGACCCAAGCTTTATCGACGCCATTTTAGGAGTTGGTATTATAGTAGATATTTTAGTCGATTTTAGTATGGCGTAATGTAGTTAGTTTTCATTAAGCTGTTTTTCGAAATATTTCTAAGCTTTGCCAGAGCTTATTTGCTGCTTTTTATTAAACATATTAGTTATAGTATACGACTTTTTGTTTTTGTATCTATCCTCCTCCTAGTTTTGGTTTTATAGAGAGGCAAAGCTTAAGGTGAGCATATTACCCTCACGTAACTTACAAATAATAATTTAATTATGTATGGCGATAATCCTCTCATAATTACATCTTATAATTATAGTTCCAAGTTGGTATACGAAACAGTACCGAGTAGTAGCGGTGTAAGAATATCCACTATCCGTATCATCTCGTGGCTGAGGCTGGCCCAAGAGACGGCAGAGGAAATCAAAACAGGAGATGGACAACACCGTCTTCCTAATAATGACAAAAAAAACAACGAAAAAATCAGTATTTAACTGCTATAATGTCCTTGCAGGCCAAAATTTCCAATGGAGCGATGGAATATTCAGTATTACCCTGACCGAGCCGGGACGTGACGGCTGCAGAGTTGCTTACTTCCATCCTCTGATCAGCTTTGAAGAGTTCTCCGTATCCACTTGCGTGCTGCGAAATAGAACCGCCAGTCAGGATAGCACATTCTTTTATATGTTCTCGGTAAGTCAGCAAAAAACAAGTAAAATCGTTTGAATCTCCTACATACATATGTGTTCCTGGTAGATTATCGTTACCGAATAATTTCAACCTGTTAACTGCGCTTGAGACGTCATAGTGCCGAAGGGGTAAATAAGCAAGATCAAGTAAAATCGTTTGTACCTCATACAATCGTAAATAAAAAATTTGTTCGATCCAGTTTTGGGGAGGAAACGGAGTAGGGTAATATGGGTGATGCCATATTTCATAGGTATAATCTGTCCGTCGTACTGGGTGTTTTTATTTATGAAACAAGTGAGAAACGAACGTACAGTATACCTGATAACGTGGCTACTGCAGCCCATGCAGCCAACCTCGAACATAGCAATCGACAGATGCATTGTCACCTCTGAGGACTAAGATGGAATGCCTCACATCCTGTACTTAAACTGGTTCTGTATACCGTTCAGCCTGGAGCACAGTAGTGCAAGCACTGATATTGAGCTGGAGAAATTGGTAAGAGGGTAATATCATCACAGACGGACACCCAGGTTAGAAAATTAATCTAGCTACCTAGTAAATATATGGGTGTAATCAAGCTCTACAATTGCGCCGTAAGCAAATCTACTACCTTATATTCGTAAGAGGCGACAGTATTTGTTTCATCGTTTTCACCAATGGTTCACATTCGCAGACATTTAATACACAAAATCGCATCAATTTTACGTATCAGAATCGACTTCAAAGCATTATTGATACAGTAAAACAAGAGCAGCAATCAAGTTAAATTCCCGCTATAATTCTACAAGTATTAAAATATTTTGATAACCGGATAATTGTCAAAGAACATTATTTTCTTGCTAATTTGCAACGTGCCACCACTACACGGTTAGATTGCCGCACCCATTCCTTTATGATGTTTCGGTTCTAGAAAGTAGGTGACCGTGGGGAGAACAGCCAGTGCACCAAGCATGATTACCACGCGGGCTCACGGGTGGTGTTCTTCGCGGAGGTTGGCAGGGACGCTGTGTCTTGCTGGCACACTGGAAGAGCGCTCACACCAAGCAACATCGCCATACTGGCTCAGGATGGACAAAGGATGAGCTACCCTTCAGGTATTAATTTCCTAAGATCCGCGGTGTTAGCAAACGTATCTTTCTACTGTCGTTTACGCTAATAGTAAAATAAACTAATTGAAAATTTGAAAAACCCCCGAAACTAAAAGGTCTGATCATCTTCAAATGGCTGAACAGATTATCTTCAAACATAGCTAAGTTTACCTAACTAAGACACCTTCCAAAAGAAATAAACTTAATCAAAATCGGTTCATCGGTTTGGGAGCTATGACGTCACACACAGATACAAAGATACACAATACAAACTTATAGGGTAAGGTTTACAATTAATTCGCCTGAATTAGGGGGTGTGTGGTAGTATGGGGGAGGGGCAGGAGTTGTAGAGTCACCCCCTTTTTCCCCTTCTTGCTGCACGTGCTTAGTTTTTTTATAAATTTTTAAAAATCTCATCTTGAGATTATGTTTCATAATTTTTATGACAATTTTAACCTGATTTATGGGGAGAGAGAAATGGGGAACGGAAGCCCCACACCACTTAACGTGGTGTAGTCGAGGAATCCCGGTCAACGGAGCCCCGCTTAGCGGGACTTCTATTTCTGAGTGGTTTATAAATAAATAACCACGAAGGGGATGGCGAGGTCTATTCGTATCTTATGGGTCACTATAAATGTTCATTGCCTCTTATTATATTCCGAAATTGGTTCGGGCAAGCTTGACGATAATAGATGCTTAGCACTGGAAAATAGACAGTGATCTGTACGAAGATATAAAGATTATGAAGAAATGTTTAACAGCTATGAACAAAAATGCAACAATATTAAGAAGGTTAGATGTGGTCTGATCTTTACCGCGAGAAGAACCCTAAGAATAGACATCCCCATGTTCAATGGGAGCAACTACTAGTGGTTTCCGTTAAAGAAATTGTTCGTCGAAACTATACATAGCAACAGAGCATTATCAAACGGTCAGAAATTGCAATTTTTGAAAAGTAAATTAATTGAAGAAGCAGCGAAAATAGTGCAAAATGTATAGATAATACAACTATTAAGTATATTGGGATCTTCGAAGCCACCATTACAATAACACGAAGCTTATTTTTCATTCTCACATGAGCCTTTTAGTAAACAAACTTATCATAAAACTTAGCATAACAGACACAAAAAAACCAAACATAAACATTGAAATGTGAAGTGAACTTCCATACGTATTACCGTACCCATACTCGCTAACGCATTCCCAAACAACGTCAGGACAAAGCACGGCTTTTGGTTCCATAGTAATTGCTATATAAATATTTCGTAGTCATATTTCATTATAGAACATTTCGCCACAGGTTAGAAAGGAAGCGATCGTCTTCGCGAAAGCCCGGTAAAATGCCAATGCGTGCGAGAGAGACGACAAAATCAACTCTTTGCTTTAATTAATTTTGACAGTTCACACATTTCGATTTGCAAACTGCCAAGTGTTGACGTTACATATTATATGCTACGAGGTCATTGAAATAGTTTGAAACAGTTTACGTGTTATTTTATTAGTTGATATTATTGATTGAACATTTTATAGAGCAAGCCCGGCTTCTGGGCTTCTATGGAGGCTTCGCCACTTTCTTCGCCACACTTTTTTACTGGAAACGAAGCATTCCAACTTAGTTCTCAGGGGTGACAACGTTTTTGCGTTTTGATCCTTAATTATCTAGATATTTATGGGCCGCAGTATCCATTTACCGTCAGATGGACTGTGTGCTCGTTTGTCAAAAAAAATCTCAACGTTAACGTTACGCAACACTGTCACAGATTTGTGGATTTCATTCGTAATTATAACAGTTACCGCGCAGTGGCGGTGTAATAATATCAACTATTGAACTATTAAACGTTGTGTGATAGTTGTGGAATATTATTAAAAAAAAAAAAAAAAAAAAACTATCCCATATCATCCCGTAGGTGTAATAAGACGCGACTGAGGGAAGCAAACCAGGAGAAGGGTAGTAGCGTCTATCAAATAACGACTGAAAATAAAAATATGACCATACGGACTATGAAATACGTAAAAAAAATATGACAATGTGTGTCTGGCACGTGACAGTACGGACTCGTGCGCACGAGCCACAGCACGCACACAACGGCACTTGCTAAGTCGGAAAGTAATATGTGTGCGTGTCTGGCACGTGACAGTACGGACTCGTGCACTCGAGCCACAGCACGCACACAACGGCACTTGCTAAGTCGGAAAGTAATATGCGTGGGTGTCTGGCACGTGACAGTACGGAATCGTACGCACGAGACACAGAACGCACACAACGGCACTTGCTAAGTCGGAAAGTAATATGTGTGCGTGCCTGGCACATGACAGTACGGACTCGTGCGCACGAGCCACAGCACGCACACAACGGCACTTGCTAAGTCGGAAAGTAATATGTGTGCGTGTCTGGCACGTGACAGTACGGACTCGTGCGCTCGAGCCACAGCAAGCACACAACGGCACTTGCTAAGTCAGAAAGTAATATGTGTGCGTGTCTGGCACGTGACAGTACGGACTCGTACGCACGAGACACAGAACGCACACAACGGCACTTGCTAAGTCGGAAAGTAATATGTGTGCGTGTCTGGCACGTGACAGTACGGACTCGTGCGCTCGAGCCACAGCAAGCACACAACGGCACTTGCTAAGTCGGAAAGTAATATGTATGCATGCCTGGCACGTGACAGTACGGACTCGTGCGCACTAGCCACTGCACGCACACAATGGCACTTGCTAAGTCGGAAAGTAATATGTGTGCGTGCCTGGCACGTGACAGTACGGACTCGTGCGCTCGAGCCACAGCAAGCACACAACGGCACTTGCTAAATCGGAAAGTAATATGTGTGCGTGCCTGGCACGTGACAGTACGAACTCGTGCGCACTAGCCACTGCACGCACACAATGGCACTTGCTAAGTCGGAAAGTAATATGTGTGCGTACCTGGCACGTGACAGTACGGACTCGTGCGCTCGAGCCACAGCAAGCACACAACGGCACTTGCTAAGTCGGAAAGTAATATGTGTGCGTGCCTGGCACGTGACAGTACGGACTCGTACGCACGAGCCACAGCACGCACACAATGGCACTTGCTAAGTCGGAAAGTAATATGTGTGCGTGTCTGGCACGTGACAGTACGGACTCGTACGCACGAGCCACAGCACGCACACAATGGCACTTGCTAAGTCGGAAAGTAATATGTGTGCGTGTCTGGCACGTGACAGTACGGACTCGTACGCACTAGCCACAGCACGCACACAACGACACTTGCTAAGTCGGAAAGTAATATGTGTGCGTGTCTGGCACGTGACAGTACGGACTCGTGCGCTCGAGCCACAGCAAGCACACAACGGCACTTGCTAAGTCGGAAAGTAATATGTGTGCGTGTCTGGCACGTGACAGTACGGACTCGTACGCACGAGCCACAGCACGCACACAATGGCACTTGCTAAGTCGGAAAGTAATATGTGTGCGTGTCTGGCACGTGACAGTACGGACTCGTACGCACTAGCCACAGCACGCACACAACGACACTTGCTAAGTCGGAAAGTAATATGTGTGCGTGTCTGGCACGTGACAGTACGGACTCGTGCGCTCGAGCCACAGCAAGCACACAACGGCACTTGCTAAGTCGGAAAGTAATATGTATGCGTGCCTGGCACGTGACAGTACGGACTCGTGCGCACTAGCCACTGCACGCACACAATGGCACTTGCTAAGTCGGAAAGTAATATGTGTGCGTGCCTGGCACGTGACAGTACGGACTCGTGCGCTCGAGCCACAGCAAGCACACAACGGCACTTGCTAAATCGGAAAGTAATATGTGTGCGTGCCTGGCACGTGACAGTACGGACTCGTGCGCACTAGCCACTGCACGCACACAATGGCACTTGCTAAGTCGGAAAGTAATATGTGTGCGTGCCTGGCACGTGACAGTACGGACTCGTGCGCTCCAGCCACAGCAAGTACACAACGGCACTTGCTAAGTCGGAAAGTAATATGTGTGCGTGCCTGGCACGTGACAGTACGGACTCGTACGCACGAGCCACAGCACGCACACAATGGCACTTGCTAAGTCGGAAAGTAATATGTGTGCGTGTCTGGCACGTGACAGTACGGACTCGTACGCACGAGCCACAGCACGCACACAATGGCACTTGCTAAGTCGGAAAGTAATATGTGTGCGTGTCTGGCACGTGACAGTACGGACTCGTACGCACTAGCCACAGCACGCACACAACGGCACTTGCTAAGTCGGAAAGTAATATGTGTGCGTGCCTGGCACATGACAGTACGGACTCGTGCGCACGAGCCACAGCACGCACACAACGGCACTTGCTAAGTCGGAAAGTAATATGTGTGCGTGTCTGGCACGTGACAGTACGGACTCGTGCGCTCGAGCCACAGCAAGCACACAACGGCACTTGCTAAGTCAGAAAGTAATATGTGTGCGTGTCTGGCACGTGACAGTACGGACTCGTACGCACGAGACACAGAACGCACACAACGGCACTTGCTAAGTTGGAAAGTAATATGTGTGCGTGTCTGGCACGTGACAGTACGGACTCGTGCGCTCGAGCCACAGCAAGCACACAACGGCACTTGCTAAGTCGGAAAGTAATATGTATGCGTGCCTGGCACGTGACAGTACGGACTCGTGCGCACTAGCCACTGCACGCACACAATGGCACTTGCTAAGTCGGAAAGTAATATGTGTGCGTGCCTGGCACGTGACAGTACGGACTCGTGCGCTCGAGCCACAGCAAGCACACAACGGCACTTGCTAAATCGGAAAGTAATATGTGTGCGTGCCTGGCACGTGACAGTACGGACTCGTGCGCACTAGCCACTGCACGCACACAATGGCACTTGCTAAGTCGGAAAGTAATATGTGTGCGTGCCTGGCACGTGACAGTACGGACTCGTGCGCTCGAGCCACAGCAAGCACACAACGGCACTTGCTAAGTCGGAAAGTAATATGTGTGCGTGCCTGGCACGTGACAGTACGGACTCGTACGCACGAGCCACAGCACGCACACAATGGCACTTGCTAAGTCGGAAAGTAATATGTGTGCGTGTCTGGCACGTGACAGTACGGACTCGTACGCAAGAGCCACAGCACGCACACAATGGCACTTGCTAAGTCGGAAAGTAATATGTGTGCGTGTCTGGCACGTGACAGTACGGACTCGTACGCACTAGCCACAGCACGCACACAACGACACTTGCTAAGTCGGAAAGTAATATGTGTGCGTGTCTGGCACGTGACAGTACGGACTCGTGCGCTCGAGCCACAGCAAGCACACAACGGCACTTGCTAAGTCGGAAAGTAATATGTGTGCGTGCCTGGCACGTGACAGTACGGACTCGTGCGCTCGAGCCACAGCAAGCACACAACGGCACTTGCTAAATCGGAAAGTAATATGTGTGCGTGCCTGGCACGTGACAGTACGGACTCGTGCGCACTAGCCACTGCACGCACACAATGGCACTTGCTAAGTCGGAAAGTAATATGTGTGCGTGCCTGGCACGTGACAGTACGGACTCGTGCGCTCGAGCCACAGCAAGCACACAACGGCACTTGCTAAGTCGGAAAGTAATATGTGTGCGTGCCTGGCACGTGACAGTACGGACTCGTACGCACGAGCCACAGCACGCACACAACGGCACTTGCTAAGTCGGAAAGTAATATGTGTGCGTGTCTGGCACGTGACAGTACGGACTCGTACGCAAGAGCCACAGCACGCACACAATGGCACTTGCTAAGTCGGAAAGTAATATGTGTGCGTGTCTGGCACGTGACAGTACGGACTCGTACGCACTAGCCACAGCACGCACACAACGACACTTGCTAAGTCGGAAAGTAATATGTGTGCGTGTCTGGCACGTGACAGTACGGACTCGTGCGCTCGAGCCACAGCAAGCACACAACGGCACTTGCTAAGTCGGAAAGTAATATGTGTGCGTGTCTGGCACGTGACAGTACGGACTCGTACGCACGAGCCACAGCACGCACACAATGGCACTTGCTAAGTCGGAAAGTAATATGTGTGCGTGTCTGGCACGTGACAGTACGGACTCGTACGCACTAGCCACAGCACGCACACAACGACACTTGCTAAGTCGGAAAGTAATATGTGTGCGTGTCTGGCACGTGACAGTACGGACTCGTGCGCTCGAGCCACAGCAAGCACACAACGGCACTTGCTAAGTCGGAAAGTAATATGTATGCGCGCCTGGCACGTGACAGTACGGACTCGTGCGCTCGAGCCACAGCAAGCACACAACGGCACTTGCTAAATCGGAAAGTAATATGTGTGCGTGCCTGGCACGTGACAGTACGGACTCGTGCGCACTAGCCACTGCACGCACACAATGGCACTTGCTAAGTCGGAAAGTAATATGTGTGCGTGCCTGGCACGTGACAGTACGGACTCGTGCGCTCGAGCCACAGCAAGTACACAACGGCACTTGCTAAGTCGGAAAGTAATATGTGTGCGTGCCTGGCACGTGACAGTACGGACTCGTACGCACGAGCCACAGCACGCACACAATGGCACTTGCTAAGTCGGAAAGTAATATGTGTGCGTGTCTGGCACGTGACAGTACGGACTCGTACGCACGAGCCACAGCACGCACACAATGGCACTTGCTAAGTCGGAAAGTAATATGTGTGCGTGTCTGGCACGTGACAGTACGGACTCGTACGCACTAGCCACAGCACGCACACAACGGCACTTGCTAAGTCGGAAAGTAATATGTGTGCGTGCCTGGCACATGACAGTACGGACTCGTGCGCACGAGCCACAGCACGCACACAACGGCACTTGCTAAGTCGGAAAGTAATATGTGTGCGTGTCTGGCACGTGACAGTACGGACTCGTGCGCTCGAGCCACAGCAAGCACACAACGGCACTTGCTAAGTCAGAAAGTAATATGTGTGCGTGTCTGGCACGTGACAGTACGGACTCGTACGCACGAGACACAGAACGCACACAACGGCACTTGCTAAGTCGGAAAGTAATATGTGTGCGTGTCTGGCACGTGACAGTACGGACTCGTGCGCTCGAGCCACAGCAAGCACACAACGGCACTTGCTAAGTCGGAAAGTAATATGTATGCGTGCCTGGCACGTGACAGTACGGACTCGTGCGCACTAGCCACTGCACGCACACAATGGCACTTGCTAAGTCGGAAAGTAATATGTGTGCGTGCCTGGCACGTGACAGTACGGACTCGTGCGCTCGAGCCACAGCAAGCACACAACGGCACTTGCTAAATCGGAAAGTAATATGTGTGCGTGCCTGGCACGTGACAGTACGGACTCGTGCGCACTAGCCACTGCACGCACACAATGGCACTTGCTAAGTCGGAAAGTAATATGTGTGCCTGCCTGGTACGTGACAGTACGGACTCGTACGCACGAGCCACAGCACGCACACTACTTTACTACGCACAATACGGCTGCTGACCCAGTAACCCCCCTATAAGGCAATCTTTGAGGGAGGCAAATGTCCAGCCGTGGACTTTAATAGGCTGTAATGGTGACGGTATAATAGTTTAAAACATTTTTATCAACTCGCTTTCGTGTATGCCTGTTCGGGTGGAATTTATATAGGCTAGAAATTTTGAACATAACTCAGAATCAGAATCAGAATTTCTCAGACTCGCTTTCGTGTATGCCTGTTCGGGTGGAATTTATATAGGCTAGAAATTTTGAACATAACTCAGAATCGGAATCAGAATCATAATTTCTCAGACATGCAGGTTTCCTCGCGATGTTTTCCTTCACCGCCGAGCACGTGTTAAATCAGCACTTAAAATTGCAATTAACAATTTCATTGGTGCCGGCGGGGATTGAACTCGGTTTGCTCGCGTTCTGTGAAATTTACAACGAGCGATAACTTATATTAAATTAAGGGATCGCAAAATTTTTTTTAGATAAGGGCCAAGTGTCTAAGCAATAAAACTTAGAAAGCCTAATTGAAATCTATCCAGTAGTTTTCGTGATGCGCGCAAAACTGCAATCCCCTATCATTTTATTTATATAAATATAAATAATTATACAATATTAAGTCTGTAATCTTATTATTTTATTAAATAAAACACAAGAAAATATATTATTTTTCTTTTAATTTTTACCACTCCGAATTTGGGTTGGACTTCAGCGGCAACCCAAATTTCTATCGTTAAATCTAATGTTCACACTTTTTAACGAGTTTTGAGAATATTGTAGCAATGTAACCGCAGGGAGTCCAACGAAACCAGTAAAATTTTGAAAGAGGTCCACGAGAAAAAATGTTTGGGAACCTCTGATTTATATTATAAGAGAAGGTCACACTGCCCAATTGGACATCAACGTACTGACATTTGCACATAACGTTCGACACTCACGATATACGGAATGTGAATTTTCTTACACAGTCGTCACACTCCGGTTGTCCTATAGCCTCTTGGAATATGAAGAACTAAGGCGAATTCTTACTATACGTTTTTCAGATCTTCATGTAACTGGTGACGAAGTTTGGGTGATAGCAAACACCCTGCCAAGGTTTGGATACTCAAGGCTCGATACCAACGAGTACAACTTCTACATCTACAGGTATGTCTAAACTGTTTAGCATTAAGTGCTTCAGGTGAGCCCAAATGAATTGAGAGGAAAATTAAGGGTGAAATTTTTAATGCAACTATATGGTTAAGTTTTCGCTCGCGAAACCTTCCACACTATCTGGACAATTGGCGGTATACTTCCACTTACTACTGTGGAATTCACAAGAAGTTTTCTTCCTCTTACAACCTTCTTGTGGAATCGATTACCACTAGTGATGTTTCTGGACCGATATGAATTAGATACTCTTATGTTTCTGGACCGATATGAATTAGATACTCTTAAGAAAAGAGCCTACTCCTTTCTAAAAGGCCTTTTAGAGTTTATTTATTATAATGTTGTTAATATATATATTTATATATATATAATAATAATAATAATAATAATAATAATCATTTATTGACAGACAACAAAGGCCCGTAAAAAAGAAACATAATTACTTATAATCAAAAAACATAAACTTGAAATAAACTGAAATAAATTAAATATATGCCATCAAACAAATTAAAACTTACATCTTAACATACTAGACCAATATTTAAATATTTCACTACAATTTTGTGTTAAAATTAGTATAATCGTGTTTCCAGATTTGAGAAGATTACTTCTAAATCTGGCCACACTATGTCTTATCAAAGCATCGAGCGTCGGTACGCGTGCCTCAGCGAACATTGTAGATGCACTACAGTACCTCGGAAAACGAAACAATATTCGGAACGAATCGTTATATTGAACCTTAAAAATTCGATAGTTTTCCTTTTTAAATTTAGTCCAGAGATGCGGTGTGTAAAGCGATTGGCAATAGGTTTTAAATAGTAATATTTTAGCATCTCGCTCGCATTTATTAAATTTCCTGCCAATCATATTTGCACGTACAGCAAGGGACCGCCTTTCTCTGTCCATGTCCTGATCATCCAAACATATATAACAGATATATATATATATATATATATATATATATATATATATATATATATATATATATATGTATATATATATATATAATTTATGTAGGTCGACCGCATTCGTGAATTGCAAGAACTATACAGAGTTTAAAATGATGTTATATTATAGATCAGGGGAAGAGCCGTGGTAGCTCAGGGGTTAACGCTCGCTGTAAATATAACAGAACGCGAGTAACCCGGGTTCGATCCCCGCCAGCACCAATGAAATTGTTAATTGCAATTTTAAGTGCTGATTTACCACGTGCTCGGCGGTGAAGGAAAACATCGTGACGAAACCTGCATGTCTGAGGAATAAGAAAAAAATATTTCGAAGACATGTGAATTTCGTCAACACGCATTTGGGCAGCGCGGCGGACACTTCCTTGCCCTAAACCCTCTCAGAAATGAGGGGAGGCCTGAGCCCAGCAGTGGGACGTATATTGCAGGGGTGGCGAAACCTGTATGCATCAACGTGCCATTTTTCTAAAGAAATGTCGAATTCGGTAATAGACGTGCCGCAAAATAATTTTGACTTCGTGATTATTAGGAAAATAATAGTTCTAAATACTATCGACTCAAAACTCTTTATTTACAACAAAGAATAAATAAATGTTTCAGCTACACGCGTAATTCAAATTAAAGTAACATTAATGTAACTTTTGTTGTTGCAGATTAGATGATAAATAATTTATATTGGGGTTAAGAAATCCTAAATATAACACAAATGAACTTTTAAATACAGTTGTGTCAACAAAATTGACTATTATGCCATGCGTAAATGAACTGTGCGTTCCTTGGGGGAGGCGTGGAATTGTGAAGGGCTGTAATGATGGTGATCATAAAACGAAACTGAACTTGAACTTTGTGATCGGTGGCGTGTCCAAAATGTTGTGTCGCGTGCCATCGATGTCACGCGTGCCATTGGTTCAACACCCCATTTAAAGACAATAGGAAAAACTGTATACTGTAGGTATTCTATCTCATTCCCTCGCAGGCCAAATACTATAGATATATATGTTATCTCTTTTTATTGTCGCTTTTTCGTTTCAAATCACAATGATTCTCAAGAAGTTTTAACTTAAAAAAATATAGATCACAATCCAGTCGTTACCTTGAACTTCTGATGTTCTTCAGTTCACTCGAAAGGGTCAAAAAAAGTGAAATCAGATAACAGAATTATTAATATAAATTATTTCATTATATTTTTTTAGGTTTTGAAATCACTGCTTTACTTTATAAGTAGACATGTAAAGATCATGTTATCATGATCATCATTACCGCCTTTCGCAAGTCCACTACTGAACATAGGAATCAAGGAACAGCCATAAAGCACGTTCATAAGCCACCTGCCTTCACTGACTTCCTGCATGTCTTACCAGTTCGTCACTCTATCTAGTGGGGGGACGCCCTACACTCTACACTTCACTACGAGGTTATCACTCGAGAACCTTTTTTCCATATCGGTTGTCGGTTCTTCGAGCTGTATCGGTTCATTGCCACTTCAGCATACCGTTAATCCGTTGGGCCATGTCAGTTACTCTGGTTCTACCACGGATATCTATCTATCACCCAGAGAAACTCCAAGCATAGCCCTCTCATCGCCTTGCTGACCAACTTTGAACTTCCTCATACGGCCGGCAGTGAAGGACCACGTCTCAGATCCACATTTTTTTATAGGATAGGGTGACAAACCAGCACACAATCCACCTGATAGTAAGTGGTTGCTGTGGCCCATGGACACCTACATGAATCTTTGATTACGAATCAAAATGCAGATGCGTTGTCACCCGTGAGGACTAAGATGGAATGCCTCGTTTCCAGTAAAAAGGGTCTCTGGTTCTCTACACTCACCATACGAAACACAGCAGCATTATTTTACGCTGGCATTCTGTTATAGCGTGGTCCTTCCCCGGTCGAGCCGACCATTCGCGCTACAACTATACTACTAATATAACTGCAGCATGGCTCTACCACGTATAACCATTGATTCATTGCAACGAATATTCGGCAGTTATTCGATATTCGGCTACTTTTTTCCTATTCGGCCGGATACCGAATATCTGGATACTATTCAGCTAAATACCGAATATGTACTTAAGTAAGATGTTTTGTCGTAGTAAGATAATTAGAGAATAAAAATATTTATTTATTTTGTAATGATTTTTAAGCCTGAATCTATGTATTTGTTAAGTTTGTACTGACATAGCATGTAAGAATACATTTTCTTTCCAAATTTTCAGAGGGAATGTAAGGGACCTGATCGCCGGCACAGTTTGCGACAGTGACTTCTAACGTTTCCCGCGATATTAAACTAAATTTATTAATTCGTTTTACTTGTTTTGTTGATAATACATACCTATTGATTAAAACTACTTTTACGGATTCTATCGCATTTAATTTATTTTATTTTTAATACCCAATGTTTCGGGTGCTTTCCAGCACTCATGGTCACGGGGAACTAAGGTGACTAACGTCCCAATGTCAGTGTTAACCCGGAGTACCTTCAGCTTTTTAACTATTATTTATGATCCGATCTATGCAGAATGAACAAACTGTGACTTGAAGTCTTGCAGTGGTATGCTTGGGTTTAGTTTTAATTTTATTGATTACAGGGTCCTAAGCAGGTGGTAGCACCTAGCCTCCTTCTCTATTGAAATTAGGATGTTGAAAATAGCCTCACATATCATCCTTTGTAGGAATATACGAGTATGTTCTTTCGCGAGGATTTGTGATCTATCAAATCTGATGTATTGTGTGGGGCCATCTAGGGCATGATCACAAACTGCAGACTTCCCGCAACGTTAATGATTCACGTCAGATATATGTTCCTTTTTCTTTCTAATTGATCTTTTTGTTTGCCCTATATATGAAAGACCACATTCGCAATCAAGTTTGTACACTCTTGCATTTGTAGAGGAATATGACACTTGACAGATGGTAAGAACTGACTAATCTTCTTCAATGGCTTGTTGAATGTTCTAATAGAAGCTCGCTTCAAGATGTAGCCAACCTTGTCTGTGACTCCTTTGACATATGGTAGTACAGCGGGCACACGCTCGACTCTAGCCGGCTTCACTTGGTTACTGTGACGTAAGCGCGGGACCCGAAGCTTCTTGTCGTGCAGAACCTGCTTGACGTGTTGAAGCTCGGGTATCAGCTCTGATGATGGTGAGATTCACCGTTTATATATCGGTTTGTATGGGTCTTTTTTCTATACACCGTATGACCTATGTTGTTGTAAGAATTTCGGATGATTAACACATTTAGGAAAGCTAAGGAATTATTTGCCTTTAACTCCATAGATTATTAGATAAATTCAATTTTAGAGTTAAAAGACGTTAGCCGTTAAAAATTGGCCTATTATATTTTATTAAGTATGAAACCGATATATATATATATAAAGTTTATTAGGTAAAAGGTCCAAAATTTCATTGACTTGCAGGAGGGGCAAAACGCAAACCAGCATACGGCTCAATTATATTCTCTATGGGCTCAACTGACAGCGACTACCGTCGCCCATGAGCGAGAACAAATGAATGTACGTAACGTAACGTACTACGTAATTAGATGTTCCTCGTGCGAAATTTCACCTACGGTTATAATTTTTTTTATAGAATAGGGGTAACAAACGAGCACATAATCCACCCGATGGTAAGTGGATGCTGTGTACCATAGATATTTACATTTATTCTCGATTGAGGATCAAAACGCAGATGCGTTATCACCGCTGAGGACTCACCATACGATACACAGCATATTAAGCTGCTATTTTACGCTGGTTATCTGAGAGCGTGTTCCTTCCCCGGTCGAACCGATTCATTCGTGCTAAAACCATAATATGGCTGCAGCGTGGCTCTACCGCGTATAAAATAATATCCTCCAGACTGAATTTCGGTCACGGCGGTCTGCTTCAACGGAGATTATGCAACCTATGCAGGACTGGATTATAGTGCCCAAGTGTATGCGCAAGCACACGTACACTCTATTGCCTCACGCTCATAGTCCAATGGTTCGGCAATCCGACACGACCGGACAGAGATCAGCCGCAGGACGAACAACTTTACGTACTTTCCGAGGCACGGGGGTGAAACACCGCCAACTTCCTGATTCCATGCCGCTACCGGGAATTTCTTGACAGAAAAACACTGATTTTCAGGAGTAGAAGGTTATTTGTTCAGCGAAAGTTTCTGTCATGACTAGAGCAGAAACAAAGTGAGGAATAGGTCCGTATTTCTTTATGAATACTAGGGATTCAAGTTTTTTCCTAGAGGATGTAGGAGACATCAGGATAGAATAAAGGGTGGTGAGAGCGGGCAAACTGCCTAGTGAGCCTTGTTTGAAGAGGTGTCTGTTATTATTCAATAATATTAGAATTGCGATAGAATTCACTGGCACAGAAAAGGGAAAGAATGTTTATACGTCTGGCATTACTAAACAAAAATATTTTTAGGCCTGGCAACACTGATGAGTCAGCCAGAACTGGTACAAACTAACTATTTCTGCTTCCTTTCCGTGTGCTCAGGTTTTAAATACTTTTGTTCTATGACTTTAGTATAATTTTTGTAGGGCTGCCCAGAGCCGTGGTAGCTCAGTGGTTAACGCTCGCTGTAAATATAACAGAACGCGAGTAACCCGGGTTCGATCCCCGCCGGCACCAATGAAATTGTTAATTGCAATTTTAAGTGCTGATTTACCACGTGCTCGGCGGCGAAGGAAAACATCGTGAGGAAACCTGCATGTCTGAGGAATAAGAAAAAAAAATATTTCGAAGACATGTGAAGTTCGTCAACACGCATTTGGGCAGCGCGGCGGACACTTCCTTGCCCTAAAACCCTCTCAAAAATGAGGGGAGGCCTGAGCCCAGCAGTGGGACGTATATAGACTGTAACTTTACTTTACTTAGGGCTGCCCAAAAAAGCAAAGCAGTCAAAAATTGCTTTCGGTTTTGGTTGCCACAAGAAGTTTATTTTTGCAACATTATCACGAAACTATTTAAAAGGTAGTTCAATAGCTTAGTTCCAATTTCAGAGCTAGCTTTCATTCAATTTATCTTTGACCATGTTAAACAAAAGTAATTATTGGGTAGAGCTGCTTCGTAGATGGTGAGGTTATTTACACAAAGCTTTCTAGAATAATAAAGCATACCTACGTCGCGGATCAGGTGTTTGAAGTATTTATTGCAAATGTCGCAGAGCTGTAATGTTCATCTGTGTTTGATCTACGTAACTTTATTCATCTCATATTATACGAGTAAAATAAAATAAAATAAAAATAAAAAGCCTTTTATTTCGTCTAAATTTACATTACTTATAATCTACGCATGTGTTAGTTTAGTTTTTTCTATGTTATTCAATTTTTCCGCTTAATATAGATTTTTCTGTATCTAAAGTACATATACCTATATAATAATATTTATTTACCAATATTTATATGACTAATATTTTATATTACTTTACCTATGTACATAGTATAAGCTTTCATAAATTTATATTTATCTATTTATTTATACATCTATACTATTTTTTTGATAATAATATATTTATTTGTCTAATCTTATTTTTGTTTAATCTACCGGAACCCCAGAATGGGTAAAGGCTTCCTCCAGTGATGCCCACTTGACTCTTTCTTGAGCTACTTGTCTCCAGTTTGGACCAGCAATTGTTTTAAAATCGTCTTCCCATCTTTTAATAGGTCTCCCTCTTGTTCTTTTGCCTATTGGGCCATTCCAGAATGTTACTTTTTTGGTCCATCTAAGATCAGCTAGCCGCGCAACATGTCCTGCCCATTTCCATTTCAATTTTTGTACGTAGCTCAGAACGTTTGTTGCTTTAGTTATTTTTCTTATTTTAGTGTGTCGTATTTTATCTAGCTTCTTTATCTTTAGCATACTTCGTTCGAGTCCTCTCTGACAGACGCTGATCTTTTTTCTTGAGTCAGCAGCGGATTTCTACGTTTGGCAACCATATGTCAAACAAGGCAAGAGGCTAAAGTTTTGTTTTAATACAAAAATTCACAGCCCTTAAAAAGACAAGAAAGGGTGGTGGTATCATCATATACGTAAGTAACAAACATAAATGTAACATAATAACAACAAAAACTACACATTTTGAAAACATTTTACTAAATATCACCACTCATTTTAACTATACTGCGAACATTTGTGCAATTTACCGTCCCCCAAGTTGTAGCAAAAATCACTTTATCGACGAACTCCAAAATACTATCAAAAAATTGCTCAAAATCTATTGATTTATACTTACTAGGAGACATTAACATAAACCTGAAATCGGACAACCCTATAACACATAAATACAATGATATGCTGCACAGTTTGGGCCTTCTATGTGGGATTACAGCACATACTAGGATCGAATTATGTAATAAAACTAAGTAAATCATGTATAGATCATATTTACGCTCGATCCCGCACACAAGACCTATAATACACTGCAGCAGTCGGAACAACACCAGCCGATCATCGGAATCGGACTATAATACTGGATTGTCTTGGAGCACGTACACAGCCTGTCTCAAAATATAAAACTTGCATTAATAACCAAAAGCTATTTACATTATTAGAAAAAATTGATTGGGAGTCTACTTGCAATATGACATGCCCAATTAATATGTACAGTTCTTTATACACAAACTTCATGGATTGTTACAGAAATTCGGCTTACACAGTAAAAATTAAAATAAATAATACAAGAAATAATAACTGGATAAATAAGAAAATTATTAGAGCATGTGAGTATAGGGATGAGATATTTTTAAAATGGATAAAAACACTAGTAATTCAGTAGTTAAACTACATTATAATAAGGCTAGAAACTACGCAAATAAGTTAATTAACAAATCTAAAAATCAAAATACCATATCTGAAATTATTTCAAATAAACAAAGCTCTAAAAATCTTTGGGAGATTTTAAATAGGCTGACGGGCAAGATTAAGTCTTCAATTGATGATGCGCTTCATAATTCTTTCGGTAGTATTTGGCTGCACTAGTAAAGACATTGCGAACAAATTTGCTAGTACATTCAACAATAGTGTGAAACAAATAATTTCGAAATGTTCGGAATTATTGCTTGACAAAGCAATCTATGAATCTTCGGCAAATGTAACCATGCGATTTATCCCTGCCGATTCTAAAGCTGTGGAAAATAAATTAAATCAATAAGCAGTAACAAAGCCCCTGGGGCAGACAGGATAAGACCCATTGATATAAAGCTGCTATGCGGAAAAATCAAAACAGTTATTGCTAAATTAATAAATGCAAACGTTATAACGGGTAAATATCCTCCCCTGCTAAAAAATTTAATCGTTCCACCAATACACAAAAAAGGTAGTACCTACTATAGACAAAATAGTCGAAAAATATATAAGCGCACAAATCCATAGGTTTTATGAAAGTAATAATATATTAACTAGCAAACAATATGGTTTCCAACGTCAAAAGAATACCTCACAACTACTTTCTGCATTCACAGTTTGTACACGCATATTGACTCTAAAGAGCACATTCTAGTCGTTTTCATTGATTATAGCAAAGCTTTTGACACGCTAAGACACAACAAATTAATTCAAAGCTTAAATGATAGCGGAATTAGAGGAAAATTACTAGCGTGGTGTGAAAATTATCTCCATGAAAGATCTTATCGAGTAAAAATTGGTGATGCTCTTAGTTTCCCTGTCCAGGTAACTGAAGGCACAGCACAGGGCTCAGTTCTTGGACATTTACAATTTCTCACCTACGTAAACAATCTTTCTAATTTAATTAAACAGTGTGAGATATATCAGTTTGCAGATGATACCTGTTTAGTAGCTGCTGGACGTAGTATACAGGAGGTACTAATGAAACTTCAAAAATAGTTTGACATACTGACGAAGTGGTCACACGACGTCGGTTTAGTACTCAATGCTGCCAAAACTAAACTTATGTATATAAGTACAAGCCACAACAGAAGTTCTTTTATACCTAAAGTAATAGCGCACACACATCACTGCCTTCATATACAAAATACTGACAATTCGACAACCTGTAATTGCGATGCCATAGAAATTGTAAATAAGCACACCTATCTTGGTCTAATAATTGACGATCGGCTAAACTGGAAAGAGCATGTAAATCGTGTTTGTGAAATATTACGAGGGATATTAGCAAAATTTACATTAATAAAACACAAAATACGTTACAAAACCTCTTTAATGCTCTATAAATCCTTAGCTGAATCTGTTATATAATATGGCTTGTCAAGCAATGGGGGAACCTAAAAAACATATTTAGATCGAATATACTCACTTCAGCTGCGCATTTTAAAACAAATAGTCCCTAATAATCTCAAAATTAATTTTAAAGATGATTATCGAAAACTATTTGCATTTTGTAAAATTATACCTATTCACGACAAAGTTGAACTAACATTACTAACTGAAAATTACTTTACTGAAAATTTTAAAAAGGTAGACAAGTTATTATAATCCACACGCAGAACTGATAATCTAAAACTGCAATTACCTAAATATAATAACTTATACGTAAAAAGAACTTTAACCTATGTTATACCTAATCTAATCAATCAGTTACCTAAATCTTTTAAAGACGTCATAACACGTAAAAACATAAAATATAAATTAAAAAAAATTATATACAATTAACTCTTACTAAATACTCGTAACACTTAAAACAACATCTCGTTCTATATTATTGGTTTACTTTACCAACATATTATCTTATTATAAATTTATAAAAATATATGTTATAATCATCCTGTGTCACGATTATTCACAGAATGTAATAGGTTCACTGTGATTTTATACTCATCGCCTAGAACTATTTAATATTTATGTACCCACAAATGATTTGTCAATTAGAAACATAACATTTAATGCACCTAATTTAAGTTGATAATAATATTAATGTAACTTTGGTAATGTAATGTATTGTAAAGTGTTAATTAGAATAATGTGTCGACAGCAATGGTGTACGGAAAAACTCTAATGAGTTTATGTTTACACTAAAACTATCCATCTTTGTAATCATAAATTTCTTAAATAATTAAATAAATAAATAATAAAAAAATACTCATATTCTATTCCCGGGATTTCTTGTGAACAGTATGCTAAAGGTTACTGTCTCTTAGCATTTGACTTAACTCTTGATTTATGAGCTAACTCCTCAACCCATTGGAATCTCATAAAGGATGATAGTGTAAGATTAGAAGTACGATTTGAATCCTCACTAATACAAACAATTAACTGTATAGTTTATGCTGAGTTTGATAATATTATTGAGATAGATAAAAACAGAAATGTTACTGTAGACTATAGTAGTTAAGGTTATAATGTGTGTTGTATGTTAGATTTATGTGTCTATGTGAAACATTATAAAATTTAGTAATACAAATTGTACGCAATATATTATTTTTTATTTCTTTATAAACCCCCTATTTACTCTTATACAAAATACTGTTCGAGTTTAAATCTTACACAAGCACACTGACCAAACCACTAAACATGCTGCTGCCAAGGATCATCATCGTCTTCCCAATCTTTTAAGCCACCACCACAATGGAAACACTTGGTCCTGTCTGCATGGCCAATATAAAAGAAACCGGCTTCTGCAAGATCTTCGGGCTTTTTAGAGGCCAATCTTCGAAACTGAGCAACCGGCTAAATTTTGAACTGAAGAATTCAGCTCTTGAGTACTACATATTCTTTTCTTTTTCTTCTCCACTTAGTGTTGTATTTTTTCACACACTTCAATGACGTGTTCTGTACACATATGCCATACTCATCTCCTCCTTCTGCTCTTATCTTCTTTTTGTTTTCAAAACACTATTTCTTAATACATACAACATTTTTAAATGCACAGATTTTCTTATGAGTAAAACAGTTATACAGTAAAGTATCTTTACAATAGAGTTCACTAAGTGTATTAAAATTGGGAGCTCCTAAGCAACTTATAACTATAATAGTATTATTTTTATCACAAATATCTTGTACCTATTTAAATTTCTCACATCTTTTGCCCTTTGTCCCAGATATTATATATATTATATTTTTTGAAAAATAAAACGTTACCCCCACACTGGGTTTTCTCCTGTATCGCGGAGGCAGTTTACAAACATAAATTGCACAAGGACAAACATCCAGACCCGAAACAATTATTTGTAGGTCATACAAATACTTGACTTGACTCAGCTCCGTGCGGGATTCGAACCCGCGACCCCCATCGCAGCCACTCATTGCTAGGCAACTGCGCCACGGAGCTGTCAATATTAGTTAATTGATCTGCACATCTCCGAAACCGCGTATTCTACGCAAAAAAGCACTGCAGATTCGTGATTAGAGTATGCCAAAACTTTTAATCCAGGATCTGTTAACCTACTGGCAGCCGACGAGGGCTGAGGAGTGAGCCAGAACTGGTACAAACTAACTACTTATCAAAAGTTAATACTGACTAAAAATGTCATTCTAATCAAAAACTAGAAGCAAAGCATTTAGTTTTCAATCATAGAACAGAAATTTGTTAACGAATTAGAAAATAATATTATTATTTAATATGAGTTTTATAATATATCCAATTGCATTGTTTTTTATAGAAGAGGGGGCAAACGAGCATGCGGCTCACCTGATGTTAAGTGTCTTCCGCCGCCCATGATCAACCGCAACACCAGGGGAATTGCAGGTGCGTTGCTGGCCTTTTAGAAAGGAGTAAGCTCTTTTCTTAAAGGTGACATACTAAAAAAATAAATTAAAAACATTATTTAGCTGTACTAAATATGGCGGAGAAAGCCAAAATAATTTCATTAAGTAATCGTTACTTTGGCCAATCTTGAGAAGTTTATATGACATTCCCATTATCCATTACAATCTATAAAAGGGTCAACTATAGAGAAACTTGACAGGTGGACAACAGCCGGCCGTGTCCTATTTCAGTTTTCCTCTGTCCGTCTGTATATACATGGTAGAGGGGAAGGACCACGCTCTCACAGAGTATCAGCGAGAAGTAGCAGCTTTGTGCTGCTGTTCCGTAAGGTGAGTGTGGAGAACTGGATACCCTTTTTACTCGAAGGGAGGCATTCCATCTTATTCTTCAGGGGTGACAACGCATTTGTATTTTGATTCTTAATCGAAGATAGACGTAAATGTCTATGAGTCACAGCATTTTTACGTGGTAAAGCCATGCTGCAGCTACATCGTGGTAGCAGCACAAATGGGTCGGCTCGATCGGAGTAGGACCACGCTCTCACAGAATACCAGTGTAAAATAGCATCTTAATGCTGCTGTGTTCGTATGGTGAGTGTAGAGAACCGGAAATATTTATCAGGGGTAACAACGCATCCGCATTTTGTTTCTAATCGAAGATAGATGTAAATGTCTACGAACCACAGCATTTACCTACCATCAGGTGGACTGTGTGCTCGTTTGTCACCCCCATTTTGTATATAAAAAGGAACCTCTTACGACACACAGGGTAGTAGATATTCTTATAATACCGCTACACGGTTAATATGAGATTTATAATTCAATTATTTTCACGTCATAATATATCTATGCATATATATATATATATATATATATATATATATATATATATATACATATATATATTACAGAATAAGGTGACAAACGAGCACACAGTCCACCAGATGGGTAAGTGGTTGCTGTGGCCCATAGACGTCTACACCTATCCTCGATTGCGAATCAAAATGCAGATGACAATCTCACGCCTGTTGACTAAGATAGAATGCACACACTCATCATACGGAATAGCAGTATAAAACTGCTAATTTACGCTGGTATTCTGTGAAAGATGTGAGGTGTATGTAGGTACAAAATCATGTATACATTATTAAAAATATTATATACAATTATTACAAAAATATCGATAATGTATGAGCATATCTCTCTTTCATATTGCTATGTAATTATAGTAGTGAGAAGACGTCATAAATGATAAAAAAGTCACTTTAATAATGGTCGACCAACGGGACGGGTAAAGGATAGTTCTGCAAGTATTTTGTTTATTTATTTTGTAATAAACACTATTTTTCTAATATAATTAATTTATGTAGGACCTGCGATACTGTAATGTTGAAAGGGTGTCAATGAGAGGCGTGTTGTCCATTCTATGACATTAATTAGACTACTCCATCGAGTGGAGTAATATATAAAGACTACTCTCATTCTAAACTTAAAAATAAAATATATTATCGTGGAGAAGATATAGAATACACTACAACTCCTACCGACAAAAATATTAAAGAAATGAACAAATTTGTGTTTTTTTAAATAAAATTATAAAAATAATTTACAGCGAGCGCTAACCATTTAAGCCGCCACGGCTTGTTACTTATACTTTTTACTGGTTATTAATTCATTAATCACTTCAGTGTTTTAAATCATCTTGTCGTCATTCTTATATATAATCTTATTTATCAAAATCAGGTTATTTTTTATTTATACAACGAATAAATAAATATTATACACAGTTCATAAGTACAGACAGTAAGACAGTCTAAATATAAAAACCTTAGTGTTCTTGTACTATGCAGTTGCTTATTCGTGATTATACATAACAGGTCGGGGAAAAAGTTTCTTCGTATTTTGTAAGTATAAAATTAAAAAAATATCTTTGGTTGTACTGTTTGTATCTGGCTGATTTTAATATCAATACATATGAGACACTAAACAAAGAAAAGAAAAATAAAAAGTAAAAAAAAAACTTTAAGTAAAAAACACTTTCCCGCCGTTTTCCAATTGTTTTTCTGTCCGCCAAAATAAGTGAATTGGTTAAAGTGTTTTTGGTCCGGAAATTTTGATGTCAAAGATGCAGCTCGCTTTGGTCGTCCTCTTACGGATAAAGTCGATGTCATTTTTGAAAAAGAGAAGCAAAATCGGCATATTAGTAGTTATAAAATAGCCGAGGATTGACAACCAAACTTTTATCAGCATTAATCCTTCAATAAGCTTGGAAATCTCTTCCTGTCGCATTGTTTATCCAGAAAATAAAACAAACATATTTGGAGAAATCCAAAAAAAATAAAAACCGGCCAAGAGCGTGTCGGGCCACGCCCAGTGTAGGGTTCCGTAGTTTCCCGTCCGTCACAATAAGTGTTCTCACTTATGAATTTAAAAGTGGGTATCCATTATGTTCGCGCTCCAGCAGCGCTCCGCGCTCCTGCAACTGCTCCCGGTAGTGGGTACGTGCGCGAACATGGAGCGTGCAACATTGCACGCTCCGCGGCAGGCGCTCCGACTTTCCATCCAAGTTCAAAATGATTTTCCTAGAAAGTCCTTATAAAGTTCTACTTTTCAGATATTTTTCATTTCATATTTTCTAAACTTATGGTTCAAAAGTTAGAGGGGGGGGGGGGCACATTGTTTTTTACTTTTGGAGCGATTATTTCCGAAATTATTGACATTATCAAAAAATGATCTTAGTAAACCCATATTCATTTTTAAATACCTTTCCAACAATATATGTCACGTTAGGGTTGAAATTAAAAAAAAATCACTTCCTACTTTACATATAGGGGAGCTACCCTAATAAAACATTTTTTTCCAATTTTTATTTTACCACTTTGTTGGCGTGATAGATACACATACTGGTACCAAACTTCAGCTTTCTAGTGCTAACGGTCACAGAGATTAAGCGAGGACAGACAGACGGACAGACAGACATGGCGAAACTATAAGGGTTCCTAGTTGACTACGGAACCCTAAAAAAAAGAAGCTGATTTAACGTAAGTTTTGTCTGCATCAGCCATCAATAAATTTAAAGTGTGACTACACATATTATATTGAAAAATGCTTGAGAGTATTGATTCAGAAATATGGTTTTGACATCCTTCAATATTCCTCCAATGTTCGCTCCATTATCGTATCATTGACCTCGACAATCTTTCATCATTATCGTGTCATTGACCTCGACAATCTTTCATGTCTTGGTCAAAAACTTGTTTTCCTCCCGAAGATAATTCTTGTATAATTCTCAGCATAATCATATATATATATACATAAATATCACGCCTGTCACCCAGAGGAGTAGGCAGAGACTACAGACTTCCATTTGGCACGATCCTGACACACCTCTCTCGCCTCCTTCACCTTCATATACCTACGCACACATGCTCGTCGGTTAAGGGTACTCATAATTTGGCCCGTTTTCAATAAATCGCCAATTTGATCGATAAATTTTCGCCTAGGACGTCCCTTTCCGACTCTGCCATTCATTTCTGCAACATAAATTTTCTTTATCACTCTTTCCTCATTCATTCTTTCCACATGACCAAACCACCGAAGCATTCCTTTCTTAATCCTGGTCACAACATCATCTTGCAAACCACACTCTTCTCTTATTATAGAGCTTCTTACCCTGTCATTCAGATTCAGCCCTAACATACTCCTTAACGACCGCACTTCTACTGCGTTCATTCATATATATGGTTTTCTTTGCTACTTGTAATCCAATTTAATATGCAAAAAGAATATCGATACCTTCAAAATTTTTGTCAATCCCTAGTATATTGTTTTCACATTGAAAGTGCTTACAGTCGTGTGACATTATATATTGGAGCAAGATGCAGCCTAATTACCATAAATTAAGGTTCATAATATATAGTGCCCCATACTCTTCACCGGTGTTTTTAAAAGTGTGTGCGAATCTTATATCTATTTGTTGCTTAATGCGCATGTGTTAAGATGTGTGAACTTTTGATGAGCGCGTGTACATCCGCGGGGAGGGAGACATAAGTATCACCCTGTATGATGTTCTAGCGCAACTGAATAAGCGCGGGATCATGAACTCCGCGGTGCAACACCGATGTTGCAAAACATACCTTCATCCTACAATAAAAATCGCGGTAAGTGCCACCGTCCCCGTATGCACACGTACTTATTTATTATAGAAAAACAACAAGTACAAAAGGTAAGTAACAATTTCTTATGTGTATATATTTTACGTATATTATGTTTTATTAATTAATATTATTTATATTTCAGATATCCGAGAAGCAACGTGAGCGTCGTTAACAGCCATTGAAATTAAAAAAAATTCTAATTTCATTACAGAAGGAGGCTGGGTACTACCATCTGCTTGGGACCTTATAATTAATAAAATTAAAAGTAAACCCAAGCATACCACTGCAAGATTTCATTCTGCGTAGATCGGACTATGAATAATAATTAGAAAGCTGAAGGTACTCCGGGTTAACATTGACATCGGGACGTCAGTCACCTCAGTCCCTCGTGACCATGGCTGCTGGAAAGCACCCGAAACATTGGGTATTAAAATAAAATAAATTAAACGCGATAAAATCCATAAAAGTAGTTTTAATCAGTAGGTATGTATTATCAATAAAACAAGTAAAACGAATTAATAAATTTAGTTTAATATCGTTAGCGCGGGAAACGTTGGAAGTCACTGTCGCAAACTGTGCCGGCGATCAGGTCCTTTACATTCCCTCTGAAAAATTGGAAAGGATATTTATTATTAATCATTTATTTTCAGACGTAGGTTCATATATGTTACTATAGATACAATTTTTCTTACATGCTATGTCAGTAAAAACTTAACAAACACAATACAAAATTATTATTAGACAAAACTTCTGGCTTGTCGGTTTATGGAACTCATAAAGCCTGTAGTTTAATAAACCTTGCAAGCAGGTTAGAATCAGAGTTAATAATGGTATATTATCTGGATTTATAAAAAAAATTAACTTATAATTAGACTTGCAACGAATATATATTCGGCCATACGCCGAATATTCTGCGGGCTTCCTAGCCGAATAGTCGAATATTAGACAAAAGTATACGGCCGAGAAGGAAGTACCGTTTTTTTATCAGAGCGTCTATTCTCTGAAGCTGGAATTGTCTACGAGAAGAACATTGGTAAACTACTGCCTGAAAATGCAGAAAAATCAGTCTTTCTTTCTGCATTTTCAGGCAATTATCTTTCACTTTAATTATGATAATTCAAGTCCATAGAAACTTATAACTGTACCTGGGACTACTTTTATAATTATTAAAAAAAGTCATTATAAAATAAATAAATATTTTTATTCTCTAATTATCTTACTACGATTAAACATCTTACTTAAGTATTCGGTATTTAGCTGAATAGTATCCAGATATTAGGCATCCGGCCGAATAGGAAGAAAGTAGCCGAATATCGAATAACTGCCGAATATTCGTTGCAATGAATCTATGGTTATATGTGGTAGAGCCATGCTGCAGGTATATTTTTATTTGTTTTTAAAAAAGGAATATTAACAATGTTATAAACATTACTAATATTCCCCTTAACCACTCGTGGTAAGCTTAAATTGCTTGTGTTCGAGTGGTTCACGCCAGTAGTCGAAGGGCGCATTCGAAACCACGACCTTTTGAGTTCGTGGTCCGCGCCCTGCCATTAGGCTACTGTCGCTTATATATATTAGTAGTATAGTTGTAGCGCGGATGGTTCGGCTCGACCGGGGAAGGACCACGCTTTCACAGAATGCAAGCGTAAAATAATGCTGCTGTGTTTCGTATGGTGACTGTAGAGAACCAGAGACCCTTTTTACTGGAAATGAGGCATTCCATCTTAGTCCTCACGGGTGACAACGCATCCGAATTTTGATTCGTAATCAAGGATTCATGTAGGTGTCGATGGGCCACAGCAACCACTTACTATCAGGTGGATTGTGTGCTGGTTTGTAACCCTATCCTACAAAAAAATATGGATAAGTAAGCTGAAGTGGCAATGGGCCGATATAGCTCGAAGAACCGACAGCCGATGTGGAAAAAAGGTTCTCGAGTGGCAGCCTCGTACCAGCAGCTGAAGTTTAAGGGTGTTCCTTGACTATATGGAGTGACGACCTGGTAAGACATGCAGTAAGTCAGTGAAGGCAGGTGGCTTATGAATGTGCTTTATAGGTGTTTCATATATGTATGCTCATCAGTGGACTTTTGTAAGGCGTAGGCTCATACTCTCGAAGTTTAGTTCTCTGAAGGTTTCACTTCTCCCACAAGTGAACTGTACACATGTTTGTTTAATATAAGAGGGGGCAAACGAGCATGATCACTTGATGGTAAGTACTACCGCCGTCCATTAACAACTGCAACACCAGGGGAATTGTAGGTGCGTTGCCTGCCTTTTAGTAAGGAGTAGGTTCTTTTCTTGGGGGTCTCTAATTCATTTCGGTCCGAGTCAAAGGTCGCCGGTCCAAGTATACCGCCAATCAATACGCCAATGGTATGAATGGCTTCTTGAGCAAAAACTTAACCATATAGTTGCATTAAAAATTTCACTCTTAATTTTCCTCTTAATTCACTTGGGCCCACATGAAGAATTTGTTTTGTTTCATTGTATATTTTTGTTTCATTTAACTTAATGCTAAACAGTTTAGACATACCTGTAGATGTAGAAGTTGTACTCGTTGGTATCGAGCCTCGAGTATCCAAACCTTGGCAGGGTATTCGCTATCACCCAAACTTCGTCACCAGTTACATGAAGATCTGAAAAACGTATAGTAAGAATTCGCCTTAGTTCTTCATATTCCAAGAGGATATAGGACAACCGGAGTGTGACGACTGTGTAAGAAAGTTCACATTCCGTATCTCGGGGGTGTCGAACGCTATGGCCAAAAGCCAGTACGTGGTTGTCCAATTGGGCAGTGTGACCTTCTCTTATAATATAAATCAGAGGTTCCCAAACTTATTTTTCTCGTGAACCACTTTTAAAACTTCACTGGTTTCGTTGGACTCCCTGCGGCTACATTGCTACCATATTCTCGAAACTCGTTAAAAAGTGTGAAGTTTAGATTTAACGATAGAAATTTTCGTCGCCGCTGAGTTCCAACCCTAAATTCGGAGTGGTAAAAAGAAAAAGAATAATAATGTATTTTCTTGTGTTTATTTAATAAAATAATATGAATACAGATTTAATATTGTATAAATATTTATATCTATATAAATAAAATGATAGAGGATTGCAGTTGTGCGCGCATCACGGAAAAACTACTGGATAGATTTCAATTAGGCTTTTTAAGTTTTATTGCTTAAAAACTTGGCCTTTATCTAAAAAAAATATTGCGATACCTTAAATTTAATATAAGTTATATTAAGTTAGCGCTCGCTGTAAATTTCACAGTACGCGAGCAAACCTAGTTCAATCCCCGATGGCACCAATGAAATTGTTAATTGCAATTTTAAGAGCTGATTTACCGTGTGCTCGGCGGTGAAGGAAAATATCGTGAGAAAACCTGCATGTCTGAGAAATTCTGATTCTGAGTTATGTTCAAAATTTCAAGCTTATTTAAATTCCACCCGAACAGGCATACACGAAAGCGAGTTAACAAAAATGTTTTAAACTATTATGCCGTCACCATTACAGCCTATTAAAGTCCACGGCTGGACATATGCCTCCTCCATAGATTACCTCATAGGGGGATTACTAGGTCGGCAGCCGTATTGTGAGTAGTAACGTTGTGTGCGTGCTGTGGCTAGTGCGCACGAGTCCGTACTGTCACGTGCCAGACACGCACACATATTACTTTCCGACTTAGCAAGTGTCGTGGTGTGCGTGCAGTGGCTAGTGCGCACGAGTCCGTACTGTCACGTGCCAGGCACGCACACATATTACTTTCCGACTTAGCAAGTGTCGTGGTGTGCGTGCAGTGGCTAGTGCGCACGAGTCCGTACTGTCACGTGCCAGACACGCACACATATTACTTTCCGACTAAGCAAGTGCCGTTGTGTGCGTGCTGTGGCTCGTGCGCACAAATCCGTACTGTCACGTGCCAGACACGCACACATATTACTTTCCGACTTAGCAAGTGCCGTTGTGTGCGTGCTGTGGCTCGTGCGCACAAATCCATACTGTCACGTGCCAGACACGCACACATATTACTTTCCGACTTAGCAAGTGCCGTTGTGTGCGTGCTGTGGCTCGTGCGCACAAATCCGTACTGTCACGTGCCAGACACGCACACATATTACTTTCTGACTTAACAAGTGCCGTTGTGTGCGTGTTGTGGCTCGTGCGCACGAGTCCGTACTGTCACGTGCCAGGCACGCACACATATTACTTTCCGACTTAGCAAATGCCGTTGTGTGCGTGCTGTGGATAGTGCGTACGAGTCCGTATTGTCATATTTTTATTTTCAGTCAGTCAGTGGTAGACGCCGCTATCCTTCCCCTGGTCTGTTCTCTCTGTCGCCTCTTATAACACCCACGAGATGATATGGAATAGTGGATATTCTTACACCGCCATTACTCGGTAACTGTTATAATTACGAATAAAATCTACAGTCCTGTGACTTGTGTTACGTAACGTTAACGTTGAGTTTTTTTTTTTAGAATAAGGATGACAAACGAGCACAAAGTCCACCTGGTGGTAAGTGGATGCTGCGGCCCATAAATATCTATATTTATTCTCGATTAAGGATCTCGATTAAGATGTGTTTTCATCCCTGAGAACTGAGATGGAACGCCCCGTTTCCAGTAAAAGGCGTCTTCAGTTCTCCTCTCACCATACGAAAAACAGCAGTATTAAGCTGTTATTTTACGCTAGTATTCGGTGAGAGCGCGGTGCAGCCCCGGTCGAGCCGACCCATTAGTGCTACAATCATAATATAGCTGCAGCGTTGCTCTACCACGTATAAAATCTTGTGGTGTGTCGTTCCCGTTCATTTTTATCTACCGACAAAAACAGAGGGGTGTATACGTGTGTACTGTGTATCTATGTGTCTATCTGTGACGTCATAGGTCCCAAACTGATGATCCGGTTTTGATTAAGTTTTTTTAGTTTGGAAAGTGTCTTAATTGTGTTTAAAGTTTAAAGGACATAATACTGAAGATATAAATAGAATATTTAAGTCATACAGCGCGAAGTCACCCAATGTTAACTACATAGATTTACACTATACATATTTAGGCCAACCACGTAATAACTTAAGACATCTGTGCCTTAATATGCTCCATTACGACTCGACTATAAACATAAAATCAAAAATTATCAAAGTAAAGAAATACAGAAAATGTTAAAAGGCATTAGGCTACCTAAACAGGATATTCACTGTGTCCCGACAGATGTGATTACTAATAATGATCAATTTTTTCGTTAGTACTGCCATAAATCATAATATACAAAATTCGAACATTAAGGATAATTCTGTAACGAAACCTATATGCAAATCACGATCTGATGTAAAATATAACAAACCAGGGAAAAAAATACAGCTCACAATGTTATTTCAAAACATACAGAGCATCTTCAATAAACAAGACATACTAGAAGCATTTTTGATAGAGTTACCACAGTTTCAAGTAATATGTATCACAGAATCTTGGCTAACGCTTGAAAAACTACAGATAATACAATTTTCAAATTATAGGATAGCTGCTTCATTCTGTAGAAAATCCCGCGTTGGCGGCGGAGTTTGTATCTTGTTGAAAGATGTTCTAAAATATGTAGAAAGAGAAGAAATAGCCAAAATGTCAATAGAATATATAATAGAAGTGTGTGCAGTGGAGCTACCAGAAGAAAATTTTTTAATTATAACTTTGTATTGGAATGAAAGAGAGGAAGACGCATTCTATAATCGGTTACAATATATCTTAAATTATATAAATAAAAATTTTTCTAAATACAGTATAATTATAGGAGGTGACTTCAATATTCACATATTAAAAGACAATACAAAGACTAGACAATTTTTAAATCTAATGCTAGAATTTCAACATATAACAAAGCCTACTCGTATAACTAAAAACACATCAACATGCTTAGACTTAATATTTACAAATTTCTGCAACCTAAAACTAAAAACTAGTGCAGAAGAATTTGGACTTTCCGACCACATGAGCACAATTATAGATATAGAAATAAATAAGCAAAACGAACAAAATATATGGTATACATAAAAAAGATAATTTAATTGCAATAATATGCAAAACTTTAAATCCAAATTAGAGTCATGCAATTGGTCGGAAATTTTGGAACCTAATAAAATATTAACTATAACTACAAAAAGTTTAACGATAAACTAATATATATACTGAATGAATGTATACCCAAAGAGAAAATTATAATTAAACCGAGATATAAAAAACGTTGGTTAACCGTAGGGTTGAAAAAATCGTGTAAACACAAAAGAATGCTAAAGGTATTGGCATTAAAATCGAATAATGAAATACTTATCCAACATTATAAAAAATATGGAAAATTACTAAAAAAAGCTGTCATTACATCAAAAAAAAAAAATAGAATACAGTAATAAAATTATAGGATCAAATAATAAAATCAAAACAATGTGACATATAATAAGCTAAGCTTAATAAACAGAATAAATCTGTTGTAATATGTGGAGACTTTAATATCAATCTCCTAGAAGCTTCCTCCACTAATATTAAATTTAGATCATTGTTTAAATCTTATGGTCTTTTTAATTTATTTTTGGAGCCAACACGTATTGCTGAATCTAGTGCAACATGTATAGATAACATTTTTACAAATGTAAAGCCGTTCAATAAATGTATAATTCAAAAATTGAGCTCTGATCACTGTGGACAATTTGTTTCATTACCTTATGTTCACAAAAAGCAAGTAGATAAAAAAGTAGTGTTTGTTCCACTAAATGCACATCGCTTGGAGAAGTTTAGAAGTAACATAGTAAAAAAACTTCCATTACTTTCATACCAAAATAATCCAAATTTTTTGTATGCAACATTATTTAAGCTCATTTGCAATGAATTTAATAATACTTTTACTTCTAAAACATTCTCCTTGAATAATCGTAAAGCATTTAATGAATGGGCGACAGTAGGAGTCCATAAGAGTAGACAAAGGTTATATGAACTTTACAATGAAAGGTCATATAATCCTAGCGTCGAATTTAGGGAATATGTAAAAAAATATTCCAAAATATTTAAAAGAGTGTGCTCGTTAGCCAAGTCATTGTATTTAAGAAACAAAATAAAGACTGCTTCTAATAAAATTAAAATGACATGGAGTATAATTAATAGTGAAACTGGTAAGGTCAACTCTCGCAATTCAAACTACCAGTTAAGTTTTAACAATAAATTAACTAAATCAGATCAGGACGTTGCAATGGTTTTTGAGAAATATTTTACTGATATTCCGATCTTAACCACTAAGTCACTGAATTCTTCTCCTACCGTCGCCGAATCGTTACTTAAACAAAATGTAAATGTGTGTACAAAGAATTTTACATTTCATAAAGTTTCATCAAAAGATATTGTAAAATATTTTAAGACTATTGATATTAAGAGAACCGCCGATCTGTGGGGGATTTCTGTTAAAGTTATTGCGTCTATAATAGATACAATCGCACCTCAACTATCTATTATTTTTAATAGTAGTATCAAATCTGGTGTGTTTCCTGATTTAATGAAGCATAGTAAAGTAATACCTTTATATAAATCTGGTAGTACATTGGACCCCGCTAATTTTAGACCTATTTCTGTACTGCCAACACTTAGTAAAATTTTTGAAAAAATCATTCTTGATCAATTGTTAATTTTTTTTAATGTTACTTAATTTTTTTTAGTATTTTTACTTTTTTAATTTACCACTGGTTCACAAAAAAAACCTCTGTCCTGGGAAGAACCAGCAAGAAACCCAGCGGGACTATTTTTTTTTAATAATAGCTTACAATCATGCTTACAATCAACAACACAAGACAAATTAGAAATAGTTATTATCATCTATAAATTCCTTAATATTATAATAACCCTTTTTATACAAACTTAGTTTAATAACATTTTTGAACTTTGTGTATGACAAATTTTGTATATTTTCTGGGATTTTGTTGTAAAAGCGTATACATCGCCCCAAGAATGAATTACTGACTCGGTGGAGTCGAGTAACTGGTACCACCAGCTTGTGTCTGCTCCTAGTATTTACAGAATGAATATCACTTATTTTCGCAAAACTACTTTTATTTTTGTGTACGTACATTACATTTTCATAAATGTATTGAGAGGCCAGAGTTAATATATTAATTTCCTTAAATTTTTGTCTCAGTGACTCTTTTGGTTTTAAATTATATATTGCTCTAATGGCCCTCTTCTGTAAAATAAATATAATTTCAGTGTCAGTCGCGTGTCCCCATAGCAAAATACCATACGACATAATGCTATGGAAATAACTAAAGTAAACTATTCTAGCTGTTTCAACACTGGTAAGAGTTCTAATCTTTTTCACTGCATATGCTGCAGAACTAAGTCTGCTAGCTAGTTTTGATATATGGGGGAGCCATTGAAGCTTTGCGTCCAGTGTGATTCCAAGAAAAATGGTGGTATCAACAAGAATCAGTTCCTCCCCATTTAAAATTACATTAGTATTGACATGTTTAACATTAGGAGTTAAGAATTTCATACATTTAGTTTTAGTTCCATTCAAATGCAAATTATTAACATTAAACCAATTGACTAACTTAGCTATACCATTATTTACTTCGTCGTAATTTAATAACTGTCGTTTTAATTTGAAAATTAATGAAGTATCACCAGCAAATAATACTATATCATGGTTATCCCCTACTATGTAAGGTAAGTCATTAATATATACAAGAAACAGAAAAGGGCCGAGAATTGAGCCCTGAGGCACGCCCATTTGTACAATGGACCCGGAAGAACTCATACTATTAATAACAACTTTTTGTGTTCTGTCACTTAAATATGAAATAATTAATTTAAGAGCATCATTTCTTACACCGTAGTGTTGAAGTTTCCTGATTAATGTTTCATGGTGAACACAATCGAAGGCTTTGGATAGGTCACAGAACACACCCAAAGCATCCTGTGAATTCTCCCATGCATTAAATATATATTTAATCAGGTCAACACCAGCATCAGTTGTCGAGCGACCCCTTGTGAAACCAAATTGATTTTTATGAAGTAATTTATTTACATTAAAAAAAATTAACAATTGATCAAGAATAATTTTTTCAAAAATTTTACTAAGTGTTGGCAGTACAGAAATAGGTCTAAAATTAGCAGGGTCCAATGTACTACCAGATTTAAATAAAGGTATTACTTTACTATGCTTCATTAAATCAGGAAACACACCAGATTTGATACTACTATTAAAAATAATAGATAGTTGAGGTGCGATTGTATCTATTATAGACGCAATAACTTCAACAGAAATCCCCCACAGATCGGAGGTTCTTTTAATATCAATAGTCTTAAAATATTTTACAATATCTTTTGATGAAACTTTATGAAATGTAAAATTCTTTGTACACACATTTACATTTTGTTTAAGTAATGATTCGGCGACGGTAGGAGAAGAATTCAGTGACTTAGTGGTTAAGATCGGAATATCAGTAAAATATTTCTCAAAAACCATTGCAACGTCCTGATCTGATTTAGTTAATTTATTGTTAAAACTTAACTGGTAGTTTGAATTGCGAGAGTTGACCTTACCAGTTTCACTATTAATTATACTCCATGTCATTTTAATTTTATTAGAAGCAGTCTTTATTTTGTTGCTTAAATACAATGACTTGGCTAAGGAGCACACTCTTTTAAATATTTTGGAATATTTTTTTACATATTCCCTAAATTCGACGCTAGGATTATATGACCTTTCATTGTAAAGTTCATATAACCTTTGTCTACTCTTATGGACTCCTACTGTCGCCCATTCATTAAATGCTTTACGATTATTCAAGGAGAATGTTTTAGAAGTAAAAGTATTATTAAATTCATTGCAAATGAGCTTAAATAATGTTGCATACAAAAAATTTGGATTATTTTGGTATGAAAGTAATGGAAGTTTTTTTACTATGTTACTTCTAAACTTCTCCAAGCGATGTGCATTTACTGGAACAAACACTATTTTTTTATCTACTTGCTTTTTGTGAACATAAGGTAATGAAACAAATTGTCCACAGTGATCAGAGCTCAATTTTTGAATTATACATTTATTGAACGGCTTAACATTTGTAAAAATTTGTAAAAAAAATCTCCTAGAAACTTCCTCCACTAATATTTAGTGGAGGAAGCTTCTAGGAGATTGATATTAAAGTCTCCACATATTACAACAGATTTATTCTGTTTATTAAGCTTAGCGAAAACTTCCTCCATAATTTTTTCAAAAGTATCATATAACAAACATGGGGGTCTGTACACGCTCACAACAATGAGGTGCTCAAACTCAACACATGCCATTTCTACAGTTCGCTCAACAGAGAGGCTCACAATATCTTTACGTTCTTTATATGATAATAATTTACTAGCTAATATTAAGGAGCCACCTCTTAAAATCGTTTCTCTATTGAAAGAACTGAGCACCTGGTGATTACTAAAGTTAAACATTAAATTATGAGCTTTTAACTTACTTACTTACTTACTTACTTATCGTCACGCACAATCCCTAACGGGGTAGCCAGAGAGAACAGATCGCCAAGTGTCACGATCCTTACATACCTCTTTCGCTTCTTTCAGGTTCATTAACTTCTTCATACATGCACGTCTAGGTATCCGAGTACTCTTGACCCTCCCCTCTTCGAGCAATTTGCTCACATGGTCTTCGAAAGTTAGTCTCGGTCTACCTCGACACCTTTTAATATTTACTTTCGCTCTATATATTTTCTTCACCATTCGGTCTTCACTCATTCGTTCAACGTGCCCAAACCATTGGAGTACGCCCCTATCAATTTTTGTGATAAGGTCATCTTTCAATCCTGCCATATTGCGAATCTCTTCGTTTCGCTTTCGGTCGGCTATGGTAACGCCACACATTTTACGAAGAGATCGCATCTCCACTGCATTCAACTTGCTTTTATGCTTCTTCTGGCATACCCAGGTTTCGCTGCCATATAACAAAGTCGGTACCAAAACTGCGTTATGTATTGCAAGGCGTGCACTCTTTTCTATGAGCTTTTAACCAATGTTCAGTATTACGTAAAATACGAATATTGTTGCTATTTAAAAACAATTCAATTTCTAGCTCTTTGCCTATCATGCCTTGTATATTCTGATGCACCAGGTGTAAACAATTTTTATTATCATTTTCTGGAGTTATACAATTGCAACTATTAAGGATTTGTAAGCTACATTCTAAACTATTTAAATTATTATAACTGCTAGAGATTACCTCTATTGTCTCATTTTCTAATTTAAATTACTTGGAACGGATTCCAAATTACATGTCAAATCATTATGCTGCTCAATAGGAGCAGATGTCTGGGTAGCCAAGTCCTTGGCTGAGTTAATATATAAATAATAAGATAGCACATTTGCTATCTATCTTAAATTATATTTGGATAGGTAGTACCTATCTGTAGTCAAAAAAATTTTAATTAAATTATTAATATCTATTAAATTAATTCTATTGGTATAATTGTTACAATTAAATGTCAAATTTCAATTATTATTACATGATAAATTATTCATTAATAAATTTAAATCATATCTTATTTTATTCTCCTGTGGCCAACCCTGTATGAAAGGCAATGTAAACAAGATAATTTTATGTACATTTAAAGTATTGAGGTAATCAATATATTTTAATAATTGATTTTTGCTTACATTGCCTCTTCTCCCAACAAGAATTATTAATGTGCTATTAGGAGAAAACTTACTGGTTAAAACTTTATTCATTATATGACTAAAGGATGCTCCAGGCATACAATAATTACTAATCAATTGTCCTTTTAAATGGTTATTTAACGTCATGCCCAAATTTTTACTTATGTTATCACAATACATAATAACTTTATGTTTTTTAATATTTAAACTACTCTTTAAGTTTTTATTCTGTGTTATGGCACCGTCATAGAGTGTTGGTGAAAATAAGGAGTCATTGCTATTTACACATATTGTCCCCGATGAACATGGTATGGAGCGTTGATTCTCACTCTGATGTTTTATTAAGGAGTCAAAGCGCTCCTCATTGTATTTACATGACTTTACCAGATCGTTCATGGCCAATATGTGTTCTTTTATCTCAAACTGAGCCGATGCATATTTATTTGAGATAATTTGTAAGGAGTTTTTAAGCGACAAAACTTCTGAATTGAGACACTCTATTTCAGTCTCATAACAATTTTTCATATTTTCCACCTCAATTGCATATAATTTAAGTTTATTAATTAATACATGCTTTTCCTTACATATATTTATATAATTTTTTGTATTAATTTTTGTTTTAATTAACTTTTGTACTTTCCTAACATATTTATTAATTTTTATGTATTTCTTTAATTTTCTTCTACTGCATGTAATCCTTTTTGCTGTTCTAGATGTGACAAAATCATCACCAGTCAAATCGATTGTTGTTGAGGGATGCAATGTTTTTGAAGATTTACATTCTATGAGCTCATTGAACAGACTTTGAGTTTGGGACACTTTCAATTCATCTAAGTATTGTTTTAATTGCAAAATCTGCTCATTAGCCTCACTTAATTGCAACTGCAATGCAGCAATTAATCTGAGGGATTCCTCATATTCTTTGCTGCATCGGTCAAACTCATCGACTGTTTCCTGAAGCTTATCCCTTTCTTTTAAAACATTTGTGTAGTCTTTATGCAACTTAACCATATCACTTTTTAGTTGACTATTTTTGGCAATTATATTTATTATTTCCTTTTCGTTGTCATCCCTTTCTTTAAGCAACAGCTCATACTGCTCTTTTGACGCCTTAAGTTCTAGAAGCGCCATTTGAAGTTGGTTATCCATTTGGCGCGTTTTGGCGTTGCGTGTATTCATTTTTCTATTACGTGTAAATAGCAAAAGAAAACAAAGAAAGAAAACCGAAGAAACAGAGTAAGCTAATATCTAGATCTATGGGTCTACTTACAGATCTCAAATTAAATTATCAGGTAAATAATTCAAATTGAAATCCGAAACTGCACTAATTTAAAAGGTAAATCTTAAAATATTAAAGGGATAACAAGAAAATTACAATAAGTTACAGAAAGTTCAAACGATGTTCGTTACAGCTGTCTCTTTTAGTTGAAACACAAAACACTATTTAATTAAAATACTTATGACTTTTACTTATTTTACCAACACAATTAAGTATTATTTAACAACTGTAACTAAAAATTGAGGTGGATATTATCAAATTACAATATTTAATTTTGCTAAATTGTTGGGAGCTATTATTTTACAACTTGTCACTTGGGTTGCCACAGAGCATCATCCTATATAATAGGTTCTATGCTTCGTTAGGCAAAAATTGTAACCTGCCAACACGTGGTCGAACTGCACAAAAAGTATCAAATAACTCTATGTATCTCAGCCCAGTGACCCCAAGGGAAGTATATAAAATAATACAAAATTTAAAAAATAAAATGAGCTTCGGGATAGACGAATTACCACCAGCCTTAATAAAATATTGCGCAGATGCGTTAGCTCTACCACTTTGTGAACTAATCAACCAATCTCTCACAGAAGGCATTTTCCCAGACATGTTAAAAAGGCATTAATAATATCCATCCATAAGAAAAATTCAAAAACCGATATCGATAATTATCGCCCCATAGCTTTACTCCCTACAATCTCAAAAGTTTTTGAAACGCAATGTTTGAACGTGTGTATAATTTTTGCGAAAAATATAAAATCTTTAGTGAATTACAGAACGGTTTCCGTAAAAATCGATCTACCGTACCAGCAGTATATAAATATATTCAAGATATTCTAAAGATATTAAACAATAAAGAATATGCAATAGGAATACTCTTAGATATGACCAAAGCATACGATAAGGTACAATATAATATATTACTTAATAAATTAAATTGTATAGGTGTTCGTGGGATTAGTTTAGAATGGTTCAAATCATACTTACAAGATAGAGAATAATATGTAGAAATAGAATACTTTGATAATAATAAAATAGTAAAAGTAAGATCAAATAAAATAATTGTAAATGCTTCAATACCCCAAGGAAGTGTATTGGGATGTTTATTATTTTTAATATATATTAACAATCTCAGTGAAACTATGGTTAACCCATGTGTTATGTTTGCGGACGATATCTCTATCTTAGCACCTTGTCGTGACGTAAATAACGTAAATGATATATTATATAAAATATTTGAAAATACTGACCAATGGATGAAAGAGCATAACCTGGAAATAAACTACAAAAAAACAAAAATTTTGCCTTTTTACCCCTATCAAAAAGCGCCGATAAAAATTAATTTTTCTTACAAAAATACGAAAATCGAGACTGTAAATGAGCACACTCTACTCGGCATAGTTTTGGATAGTCACATCAACTGGAAATCTCACGTTCAGAAAATTCGTAACAAATTGTCTAGTTTTGTATATGCCCTTAGTGAAATAAAAAAGACAACTGACCTCCAGACCGCGTTAATTACTTACAATGCCTATGCACAGGCGTGGCTAAGGTACGGTATTATCCTGTGGGGTAACAGTACAGATGCAACCACCATCTTCATCATACAGAAAAAACTAATTCGCATTATGTGTAACATAGAAAGAACTGAAAATTGTCGTCCTCATTTTAAAAAACTTAAACTTCTTACCGTAATTTGTATTTATATATTGGAATTATGCAAATTTGTGCGAAAATACCCTAATTTCTACGTAAAAAGAGAAACTAAAATTACGGCTTATAGTTTAAGACACGGAAATAGATTATTGCTACCAACTTCTAAAACGAAGCTCTTTTCCTCAGGCCCTTACATAATGTATAATACCCCTTACATAATATAACTGTCTATAATAAACTACCAAACTCATTAAAAAACGAAACAAATGATCATATTTTTATAAGACAATTAAAAGTGTTTCTAATCAATAAATGTTATTATACTTTATATGAATACCTGAATGACAAATGTAATAATGATAACGAAAACTATAAATAAATGAATGAATAACACGAATTATGATAGTATAATAATAAGGAATAATATAAATATAATGAATAATATAATAATTATAATGAATAATAAAACATTTTTGTGTCCTCCTCGGTTCTAATTTGCTATACCCGACAGGGTCCATATTGTGAAAATTGAATATTATTAATTTCTACATTATGGAATGCAAATAAATATATTGTATATTGTAACTAAAGAAAATCTGTTCAGCCGCTTGAAGATGATCAGTTCTTATTGCTCCGGGGGTGTTAAAATTTTAATTAAAGTTTAGTTTCCTACTAGCGTTAACGACAGTAGAAAGATAAGTTGGCTAACACCACGGATATTAGGAAATAAATACCTGAAGGGTAGCTCATCCTCTGTCTATCCTGAGCCAGTATGGCGATGTTGCTTGGTGTGAGCGCTCTTCCAGTGTGCCAGCAAGAGACAGCATCCCTGCCAATCTCCGCGAAGAACACCACCCGTGAGCCTGCGTGGTAATCATGCATGGTGCACTGGCTGTTCTCCCCACGGTCACCTACTTTCTAGAACCGGAACATCAAATCAAATTAGAAAGATAATATTGTTCTTTGAAAATTATTCGGTCATCAAAATATTTTAATAGTTGTAGAGTTTTGGCGGAAATTAATTTGATGGCTGCTCTTGTTTTAGAGCCGTGGTAGCTCAGTGGTTAACGCGCGCTGTAAATATAACAGAACGCGAGTAACCCGGGTTCGATCCCCGCCGGCACCAATGAAATTGTTAATTGCAATTTTAAGTGCTGATTTACCACGTGCTCGGCGGTGAAGGAAAACATCGTGAGGAAACCTGCAAGTCTGAGGAATAAGAAAAAAAATATTTCGAAGACATGTTAAGTTCGCCAACACGCATTTGGCCAGCGCGGCGGACACTTACTTGCCCTAAACCCTCTCAGAAATGAGGGGAGGCCTGAGCCCAGCAGTGGGACGTATATAGGTTGTAACTTCACTTTACTTTTCTTGTTTTACTGTATCAATAATGCTTTGAAGTGGTTTTTGATACGTAAAATTGGTGCGATTTTGTGTGTTTAATGTCTGCGCATGTGAACCATTGGTGAAAATGATGAAACAAGTGCTGTCGCCTCTTACGAATATAAGGTAGTAGATTCGCTTACGCCGCAATTGTAGAGATTGATTACACCCATATATTCACTAGGTAGCTAAATTAATTTTCTAGCCTGGGTGTCCGTCTGTGATGATATTACCCTCTTACCAATTTCTCCCGCTCAATATCAGTGCTTGCACCACTGTGCTCCAGGCTGAAGGGTATACAGAACCAGTTTAAGTACAGGATGTGAGGCGTTCCACCTTAGTCCTCAGAGCTGACAATGCATCTGTCGACTTATTAGCTGGATGTTAGTTGCATGGACTGCAGTAGCCACGTTGCCAGGTATACTATACGTTCGTTTGTCATTTGTTTCCTATATAAAAACACCCAGTACGATGGACAGATTATACCTATGAAATATGACATCACCCATATTAGCCTATTCCGTATCCTCCCCAAAACTGGATCGAACAAATTTTTTATGTATGAGATTGTATGAGGAACAAACGATTTTACTCGATCTTGCTTACTTTTACGACTTAGACACTACGATATCTCAAGCGCAGTTCAGATTATTTGATAGCGATAATCTACCAGGATAACATATGTATGTAGGAGATTTAAACGATTTTAATTTTTACTTACTAACTTACCGAGAACATAGAAAAGAATGTGCTATCCTGGCTGGCGGTTCTATTTCGCAGCACACAAGTAGATACGGAGAACTCTTCAATGCTGATCAGAGGGTGGAAGTAAGCAACTCTGCAGCCGTCACGTCCTGGCTCGGTCAGCGTTATACTGAATATTCCATCGCCCCATTGGAAATATTGGCCTGCAAAGATATTAAAGCAGTATTTAAGTAGTTTTTTTTTGTTTTCAGTCATTATTAGAACAACGCTGCTGCCCATCTCCTGCTTTGATTCCCTCTGTCGAATCTTACGACATTCACGGAATGAATGATGTGATATACCGCCACTACTCGGTACTGTTTCGTATAGCAACTTCGAACTATAATTATAAGTAATAATTATGACAGGATTATCGACATACATAATAAAATTATTATTTGTAAGTTACGTGAGGGTAATATGATCACCTTAAGCTTTGCCTCTCTATAAAACCAAAACTAGGAGGAAAATAGATACAAATACAAAAAGTCGTATACTATAACTAATATCTTAAATAAAAGCAGAAAATAAGCTTTGGCAATGCTTAGAAATATTTCGAAAAACAGCTTAATAATAAAACTGGCCAAGAGCGTGTCGGGTCACGCTCAGTGTAGGGTTCCGTAGTTTCCCTTCCGTCAAAATAAGTGTTCCCACTTATGAGTTTAAAGGTGGGTATCCATTATGTTCCTCCGCGCTCCTGCAACTGCTCCCGGTAGTGGGTACGTGCGCGAACATGGAGCGTGCAACATTGCACGCTCCGCGGCTGGCGCTCCGACTTTCCATCCAAGTTCAAAATGATTTTCCTAGAAAGTCCTTATAAAGTTCTCTTTTTCAGATTTTTTCATATTTTCTAAACTTATGGTTCAATTGTTAGAGGGGGGGGGGACACATTGTTTGGAGCGATTATTTCCGAAATTATTGACATTATCAAAAATGATCTTAGTAAACCCCTATTCATTTTTAAATACCTGTCCAACAATATATCACACGTTAGGGTTGAAATTAAAAAAAATCACTTCCCACTTTACATATAGGGGGGCTACCTTAATAAAACATTTTTCCCAATTTTTATTTTACCACTTTGTCGACGTGATTGATACACATATTGGTACCAAATTTCAGCTTTCTAGTGCTGACGGTCACAGAGATTAAGCGAGGACGGACAGACGGACAGACAAACATGGCGAAACTATAAGGGTTCCTAGTTGACTACGGAACCCTAAAAACTAACTACATTACGCCATACTAATATCGACTAAAATATTTACTGTAATATCAACTGTTAAAATGGCGTCGATAAAGCTGCGTCTTTTTGACTCTTTATTATATGATTGACTGATGAGGAGCTATCGTATCATAATAATATAGCCTTCTATGCAAACAAGGCTGTAGTTTTTGAGTTATAAGAATATGAACAATATTAACCGGATAATATTATCCTCATGTACTATAATTTAAATTGCTGATAGCGAAAAAGGAAAACACGAATAAGAAAAAGGCAAAGAAGTGAGGGAACCTTTATATTTGAAAAAAGAGAACAGAAAACATGTGGAGTCCACCGACGTATAGCCTGTTATAGATAAAAGGAAATTTTTTAGATATTAAAAGTGATATAGGGCCACATAGTCTAATTGATAGTAGTCTATTGATAGTAGATGTGTTCCGTTAGAGCGTGATCCTTTCTCGGAAAAGTCATCCATTCGTGCTATAGCTATAATGTCCCTCAGACCGAATTTCAGTCACGGCGGTCAGTCGCAACGGAAAATAGTCATCAGTGTAGAACATGGCTAAGGTCCCCAAGTGTATACACAAGCACTGCACTCTCTATTATTCATATTATAACCCTCACTCTCATAGTCTAATCATTAGACTTAGACTTTACCGTACTTTTAGACTCTAATGGGACGGCAAACCGACACTACCACTGACCTAATATGCTTTTCGAGGCACGGGAGTGAGACACCGTCAACTCATTGACTCCGAGCAGCTAGTGAGAATTTCTGGTAGAAAATCTTGATAATTTTTTTTTGGCTGGACCCGGGATTCGAAACCGGTATCTATGCTGCAGCTGCTCTTACACGTAATGTGAATACTTATTCTGCGGCTATATTACCACTCACCATTAGGTGGGACCATCCATTGGCTTATAAGTTATAACAGATATAAATGAGTAAAATAAAAAGAAATACAAATAAAATAAGTCTCCAACTCGAATGAACGACTTACCGGATATCCTCAAGTTCCCGGCGGTAGGAGAGAGATGGAAGTAGTTGTGAGAGAGACGCCAGCTGTCGTTCTCTCGCAAGGAATACACAATGAGGCCGAAGGTTGTGAGGTCTACGACGTAAGCGTATGCATTCCTACAGTCGCCGACGATGTCTACCGTTATTGAGGCCAGACCTGTGATGTAAATATTGCATTCATCATCGTCCAGAAAGATATTATTTATGTTTTTAGTGTTGAATTAAATATAGTGTGTAGATAAACCTGTACCGTCACTAACTTGGAGCCCATAGGGCCCATAGGCATTTTCATCTACCTTCGATTAAGAATGTGAATACAGATGCATAGTTACCCCCTGAGGGTTGAGATGAAATGCCTCGTTACCAGCAAATCTTCGAGGTTTTCAGTACTCTACATTCACCATCCGGCTCTCTACACTCACCGTACGAATTAACAGCAGCATTGAGCTGTTATTTTACGCTGGTATACCGTGCGAGCGTGGTCCTTCTCCGGTCGAACCGATCTATTCACGATTTAATCACCGATTAAATAACGTCACCCAAAAATCCTTTCATAGAATGGCAGCGTAGCTATAATACGAAAAAAATAAAGGACATTTTTTTCCGTTTTCCGATATTTTAATTGAAGCACGTGGCTAGTTTGGTATGTACATAAATGAAATACCTTCACGAAATTTGACATTTCATTCTTCAAATTTTAGTTTGCATATTATTTTCCATGGGATTTCTTTACAGACTCAATTTTAAGCTTGAGATTAATTATAACCTACTTTTGTGATTTATTTTTATTATTTATTTTATTTAACAAGTACACTTACAATATACATATATAACAATCACGAATACATACACATTTCTATACTCTCTGATATGTATATCAATTACAAGTGTACATAACATTCACAGATTGAGTCATGCAATGTAAAAAGTATAAGATATATTATATTGCAGATATAATTCGTATCAGAAACTAGATGATAAATGATTTGTAATTTTAATTTTGTATGCAATATAAGAGTCATTAAATATGTCAATGCCAGGTGTGGTTTTAAAATATTCGTTATATTTTCCACATATACGCACGATAGGAGCGTGACTCCCGAGACGAGTTTTCGCGAAAGGAATATGAAATGTTTTTTGGATGCGACAACGAGGATATTTACGCGGAACAGCAAATGAAATGCGGTTGAGGAGTTCACTGCACTTAACTTTATTATGATAAGATGGTAGGCGTTTTTACGCTGTACAGATAGAACAAAAATATCAGTATGTATATCCATTACAGATTATCAAAGTCCACAGCTGAACATAGGCCTCCTCCGTAGAATTTATTATAGGATAGGGTGACAAACGGGTACACAGTTCACCTGATGGTAATTGGATGCTGTGGCCCATAGACATCTATCTAAGAATCAAAATGCAGATGCGTTGTCACTCTTGAAGACTAAGATGGAATGCTTCGATTCCAGTAAAACGGGTCTCCGGTTCTCCATACTCACCATTTGAAACACAGCAGCATTAAGCTGCTATTTTACGTTGGTATTCTGTGAGAGTTCTTCCTCGGTCGAGCCGACCCATTCATGCTACAACCTTAACAGTTGCAGCGTGGCTTTACCACTTGCCTAGTAGGAAGACCATAGCTGCCACGCCTGGCAGGCGGGCTGTGGTTGTGGCAATCGAAGGTTTTTTATTGTTTTCAGTTGTTATCAGAAAGATGCTACTGCCCATCCTTTGTTTTAGTTCCCGCCGTCGCCTCTTACGACATCCACGGGAGGATATGGGGCAGAGGATATTCTTACACCGCTAACTTTAGTTAAAATTATATAAACAATAGAAATCGTAAAAAAAGACTACCAAATTTTTTTTTAAATTAAAATTTCTAACCTGTAGGGGTGTTGGCATTTATGAGGTCGGTGCTCTTGAGCGGATACCTCATTATCTGTTGGTTTGTCGCAAGATCATAGATCACAATGGCCGGTGCTTGAACCTGGCGAGGAGCTCCTGAAGAATATTTTTTGATTTTTAGAATAGAGTAAGTTTTATTTATGCGAGTAATAAATCCGCCCCCGCTTCACATGTTGGTTCCTGGATCTCGACAACAGCGCTGCTTACTTGGTCCAATTGTGAGTCTGAACTATACAGGGACCTACTCAAACACACTAGACATGTGTCAATCATGAATGATTCGTTCGTTTGAGCTGGTACACTCAAAAGTATTGATGATTCATTCATTTGTTTCTGAATGTTCCGGTACAACCAATCACAAACAACTGACGTAAATTTTTTAACTCGTGATTAGTATGAATTGCGAACGAGTCGAAAACGATACGAATACCAAATGATTTTAATGACTTATTTTTAGTATATATTATAGTTTAGTACTGGAGCCCGAAAAGATCCGTTTGAATGATCGATCCGAATGTACCCGTACGCGTGACGAAATGTACTAGAATAATTCGGTCACGAGAAATGAATGATTGACACATGCATAAAACACTCACAAAAAAATTAATCAAAACCGATCCAGCTGTTTAGTGGAGTTCAGTCATATAAAGACGGACAAATGAATTATATATATATATATATATATATATATATATATATATATATATATATATATATATATATATATAAAGAGAGATTAGTTAGCAGTAAGGACTTGTTGAAGCGATGCATAGCTTAAACACAGAATATCCCGGTAGGTGCATTGGACGCCTTGGCACGATTTTATGGCCTCCTCTTACTTGACTTAATTTACTGGGGCTGCATAAAAGAACAAGTGTACTTGAAACCCATACAAAATCTAGCCCAACTACGTCGCAAAACAGCTGAAACATCAGAGGAAAGAAACTGGAACAGATACGCACGATTAACGAAAAGATCTTTTCTGAGGCAATGCAGCGCCTGTATTCGTGTCGAAGGCAAAAAATTTGAACATTTAATTTAGTTTTAAGAAAAAATAAATGTATTACAATATTTCCTAGTGTTTCATTATTGTTAACTTTCGTCATAAATCATAATACGACAATAGGGCAATAGGGCATCATTATCATACTTTGATATTTGGTTGTTCTAGTTTTTATGTTCTGAATTGTTGATAATCGTGATAATATTTTATGGAGAGATAAGTAGCAAATGTTGCGCCATTTTGAAATCTTAATTAAATGGACCATTTTTAAAACAACTTGCTTATGATAGTATAATACATTTTTTTTAAAGGCAAGGCGTCAAAGTTAAGCTTTAAAACGTTTTTAGCCATGACTTAAGTAAACTTTTTTTTGTATTTAGCTTACAATATAAGTTATTGGTTTTGTGACTGCAATAGCATAGTTATTTATAATTACATTAAAAAAAACCACTGAAAAATTTAGAAACTTGTAATCACAGTACCTAAATATGTAATATTTTTAAAATTTTATTATTATTTTTACGAGAACAGCCTAGCTTATCGATATCACCCCGTACCCGCTAGACGTAGGGTTTCGGGACAGCCTTTCTATATAGACGATTACATAGTATATTACTTAAGAGTATATTCCTTTTATTTATTTTTGTTGCTCTTGCCCATGCAATAGCAACCCCATTTTGAGATGATGGTATATGAGGAACAACATGTTGACATACGTCAAAAGCAATTTTAATTACTTAGTAGTATGTCGAAAAAATTCTCACCAGGTATTTCAAGTAGACCAGTGTCCACCATCCAAAGTCTACCGCATTCATCAGCTCGAGTCCTATAAACGGATGTGAGGTTCCTAGACTGTCTCATATTAGGGTACGGTCGAAGAGATGGGGAGCGAATGTTCATATCCCTTTTAAGGTCAATGTAGTTGAGTGTCGCAGGTATACCTGGAAATTCAAAGAAAATCGTGTGGTAACTGTTTACTTTGGTAAATGACCAAAATATCTCATATGATCAGTGATACAACTATCTTCCTTGCGCCAGGCAGGAAGACAGAAGGGTCCTGATTAGGAGCCTAATAGTCACTTTATTCTGCGTCAAGAAAAAGCCAATTTGGTCGATACACCGTCGTCTAGGGCGTCCCTTTTCAACTCTGCCATTCACGTTTGCTACATTGCTTTGTAAGTCTTTCCTCATTCATTTTTTCTACATATCCAAACCACCGAAGCATTTCTTTCCTAATCACAGATACAACATCTTCTTGCAAACCTCACTTTACTCCCGTCATGCAGAGTCAGCCCTAATACACTTCTTAATAACCGCATTTCTACAGCGTTAATTTTACTCCCATGCTTCTTCTTCCAATCTCAAATATTACTACCTTAAAATAAATTAGGGATGAACACAGTATTGCCAATTGCCATTCGTGCTTGCAGTGACACATTCTAACATCCCACAATAGAGTGAAGGACCCCATTTACGCTGTTTCTACTAGGATTTTCTCCTGTTTCTTGGGGCCAGTTTACAAACGTAAATTGCAAAAGGATAAACATCTAGACCCGGAACAATTACTTGTAGGCCATACAAAAACTTGTTCCGTGCGGGACTCGAACCCGTGGCCCTAAGCGCTGTAAGTCATTGCTACGCCATAGCGCCACCTAGCAATCAAAATATATTGTTAAATATATTGAAGATGGAGCATCCTTAACCGACAAACATGTATGGAAGTCCGTTGTCTCTGCCTACCCTTCCGAGTAGCAGGTGTGAGTGTTTATATATACTCTAACACTAGGGTAGTGGAAATGTTTGTCATATTTAGAAGTACCTACATACCATAACGTCTCCTCGGAAGGGACACAAACAATATGTCGCCGACTCTTTCCATTCCCATCGGTACATTGTTGTATTGTATGAAGAACCTTCCAGCTTCATCTGAAATTGATAAACATTAAAATTATTTATGCTTGGGCCCACAAATTCCGGTCAATCAAATTCCGGGTTTCGTGAAAATCAGTTAGTGGGTTTTCTGTCAAGACATTCTAGGTAGCAGCTCGAAGTCAGAAAATTGGCAGTGATTCACTCTCGTGTCTCGAAAAGCACGTAAAACCGTTGGTCCTGCGCCTGATCTCTTGCGATCGTATCATATTGACGTCCCATCGGACTAAGAGAGTGCACCTGTGCTTGCGCACACACTTGGGCACTGTAATCCTGTCCCGCGCCGATGGCTTGCCTCCGTTGAGAAAGAAATTGATTTTATATATGGAGTTGATAGTTGTAACAATATATCCATGTGGTAGAGCCATGCTGCAAATTATAGTTGTAGCATGAATGCGTCAGCTCGACCAGGGAAACACGCTCTCACAGAATACCAGCGTAAAATGAGTATAGAGAACCGGGGTCCCTTTTAACTGAGAACGAGGCGTTTCATCTTAGTTCTCAGGGGTGACAACGCATCTGCAATTCTGTTCCTAATCGAGGATAGATGTAGATTTTTATGGGCCACAGCATCCACTTAGCATCAGTTGGACTGTGTGCTCGTTTGTCACCCTATGATGTAGTGTGATAATGTAATCAGGGATATTAATATTGATCACTAATGGTTATTAAATGGTTTTAACTGTTTCTAAATATATAAAATTTTCAGATGCATGTCGAAATCGCCACAGTTCGTAATATACTTTCTCAATCTCTTTCTCCCTTCTTTTGTCTCTCTCAGAACAGACAGACGTTAATGGGTTAGGATTAGGTATTAAGCAATTTTGAAAAGGAAACATATCTCACCAGCGGGTCTCACTGTGGTTGTAGATTCATTGAAGTTAAACCCAGGCGAAGAATCTGCATTGAAAATAAACTAGGTCATTTATAATCTGTGAATTAACGTGCAAGATCTTTTATACTATATAATAGAGTTTGGTATAGTGTAGAAGTCACAGATTTCTTTAAAAAAAAAAACATCGCACCCATACTAGGATTTCTTTTATATCTTGGAGGCAGTTTACGAACATAAATTGCGCCAGGATAAATATTCAAACCGGAACAATTATTTGTAAGCCATACAAAAAGTTGTTCCGTGCGGGATTCGTACACGCAGCCTTAGCTTTGGAGCCGCTATCTATCTCTTAAATTAGGAGTATGGAAGTCGGAGTAAACATATTTTGTGAGTGCATTGAAGTTACTGAACTATTTAGTTAAGTTGGACACGCGTGATGTTGCTAAGTAGTTTCATTGTACACTCATTAAGTTCTTATACTCATATATTTCTTAATCTTAAACGTAGAGCCATTTTTATAACACGAATGCGTCGGCTCGATCGTCGAAACACGCTCTCACAGAATAACAGTGTAGAGAACCGGAGATTTTTTAATGGAAATGAGACATTTCATCTTAGCCCTCAGGATTGACAATGTATCTGCATTTCAATTCTTAATCGAAGATAGATATAGATGTCCATGGGCCGCGGCATCCACTCAATATCAGGTGAACTGTGCGATCATTCGTCAATATTACACTACTATGAAAAAACTACGATTGAGATAATAGAAGACGACTTCACGATACAAGAGAAACCTTAAGGGCGGTGCGAACATCTCCAAGAAATAAATGAAAGGGAATGGTGTTCTTCACCATAAGGGAAACAATATAAATGGGTCAGAATAAAATAATTTTATATTTAATTAATTATCATAATCATCATCAGTATTACAGCCCTATTTAAGTCCACTGCGGAACATAAGCCTTCCCCAAGGAACGCCACGAAGCGCGGTCCTGAGCCACCTGCATCCATCGACTTCCTGCATGTCTTACCAGGTAGTTACTCCATCTAGTGCGGATCCTACGGGACTGTGCTATTCTAGAACATTAACTATTCGTCGGTTGTCGATTCGTTGAGTTATGTGGCCGAATCAATGTCACTTCAGCTTTCTGATCAGTTGGGCTATGTCGGCTCTGCTGGGAAAATCGTCGTTAATATTCTATCAAGCAGAGAAAGTTCAAAGCATATCAACTTCTATAGCCCCCTGAGAGATTTTAAGTTTCCTTACGCGCAACAAGAATTATTATTAAAAATACATCAGACTTGCAAAAAATTCTCAAAACATTCACAGAACTTTGGTTATATCACGTAAGCAATAAATAATTTACATTATATTTATTTTATCTTTATAATGAATTAAATATTCATTATAAAGATAAAATAAATATAAAGTAAATTAAATAATGAATATTTAATTCATTATAAAGATAATCATTTAGTGGAAATTTTACCATTGCTAGGTATAATAATTTCCTAGCCTATAAAAATCCACTGCGGAACAAGGGCCTCTAGTAGTTTTTTTATAATTTTACGTTGTTAAAACTATAATAAAATGGGTGGACCATGGTAGACCATGCTCCTTCGAAGGCTAATTATTAAAATGTCGTAGTTATTGCCATGTGATGACAAATTCCTTCTACTTACACAAACACCCATCGGATTGAAAATCACAGACGCGGCGGCGAATCGCCCGCGCTACTATTTTGGCAGTACGGTCCCTCGCTACATTGATTTCGGGAACCGACGATGTTAAAGTAAAGTCGTTTATTTACTGGATAAATTAAACTAACAAATATTTATATGTAATACTTTGTTTTATTATGTAACATATAAACCACTTCTTTTTATTGTAGATTTAATCGCCATTTATTAAACATTAGTCTTAACTTAGACTGATTTATTATAATGGCCTTCTAAAGAGTGTTCCCAGCAAGGCCATTTGGAAGAGTTCAATGAAACTTAAGTTCAGTCAATATTGATTAAATCTGCATTTTAAAAAAGTGGTTTATATGTTAAGTAATAAAACAAAGTATTACTTAAATATTTGTCAGTTTCATTTATCCAGTAAATAAACGAATAATAACTGTTTATTTGTTAGAGTGGCCGTCTATGGTACAACTACTTTATTCCATAACTGCGACGCTTGCCAAGCAGGTTGGCAAGCGCAGTATTTTATTATCATCTCTTTCGGTATCTTCAGTATCTTTCGATACCCACGAAACAATTTTTTTTAAAACATATATTTTTAAATGTGATGCAGCGGATATTCTTACTCTGTAGCTAGGCGGTTACTTTATAAGTCAAGTATATATTTTATATACAATAAATCCGTAGCGTCGCACTACCGAAAAAAACTTACTCTGATCAAAGTCGAAGAAAACAGAATCAGACTGCCTCTTCGTTCTCTCAACTGGAATGTCATCACCGAAGCGGTCTTGTAACACTGAAAAATAATTAATGAGTCAAATAATAATATCTTGAAACGCTAATAATAATAATATCATTCAGACCGAATTTCGGTGACGGCGGTCAATCTCAACGGATGCTAGCCGGACGGATGCACAGGGCAGGATTATAGTGCCCAAGTGTATGCGCAAGCACAGGCACAGGTGCACTCTCTATTCCCTCACTCTCATAATCCGATGGGACGGTAAACCGACACGACCGGAGAGAGATCTAAAAAATTCTTTTAGAATTCTAACCACAAAATGAGAAAAAAACAACGAAGCGGTGTTGCAACTCCGCTAACTTTCTGACTCTGGGCAGCTACCTAGAATTTTCTGACACAAAAACTCGACAACTGGTTTTTTGTTCCGACACGAGAACACGAGTTCCGGGACCTTATGATCAGCAGTCACAGTCGGGAAACGTTAACCCCACATCAGGAGAAAATCGATAAATTTAGGCGCTCCGTCCTCACCCGGGACCATGCCATTTTTATGGTAATATGAGCCATTCTAAACTCGCTCAGATTAACGTCCGGGATATCACTGGAACAGTGCCGGATTTGACTTGCGTTTGTGTCTTTTCCCACCTAAATTCTTAGGTCCTGGAATGGACCGTAATTCTTCAATAGAGTTGTAACCTTTCTTAAAGGATTAGACCACCGCACATCTGCTACACGGAGGGAAGTGCGAACATGGAGACGAAGTTAAAGATCTTTTCCACACCTTTCTCAAATTCCATTCTCGCTCGGGGCCTTGCCGTTTTCAAATTCCTGGAGAGCCATTCTAATCTCCCTCAGAGTGACGTCCAGGACATCATCAGAATAGTGTACGACGAGGTTTGCTTTTGGGTCGTTGCTCACACTTGTGTGTTCCAACGTGTTTTCCAAGTGGGCTCCAACGATGATGAATACAGCTGTCTGTTGAACCTCAAAGTTCTAACCTACACACTAGGATTATCTTCGTTATCTAGCTGGCACCAAGAATCCGGTTAAGAGAATGGTTGCTCTCATACTTCAAAATATGAAAGATACGGACTACGAAACTCAAAATGTCGCGGGTTCGAATGCGTCATTTGATCAGCCGTGAAGTACTATCACTAGCATTATAGTTTAGCTGTAGTATTAGAGTGTGCTAGTATTGTGTTTTAAAGAAGAAATAAGCGTCAAAGCTATAGCCTAAATACCTCCAACATCTCTCTTCATTTTTCAAGAGCTAGCTAAGCTATATAATAATATATATAGCTTAGCTAGCTTTTGAAAAATCTATAATAAAAATATATAATAAGCTCTTGAATAAGCTATAGCGAAGCTTTTTGGCGTGGCAGCCAAAAAGCTAAGCGGACATTAATTTTTATTAAAAGCTTTTATTTAACTTGCAATGTATGTATGTATGTTTGTTACGGTGGAATCTTGCCACTCAATTTTGAAGCAGATATCTCCAACCGATTGAGCTGAAATTTTGTATACACGTTTAGTTAGGAGGACAATGCATGGTTAACTATATGACGTCATTCTAAATCAAACATGGCGGAACGCCCAAGATGGTAGACAAGTTAGTTTTAAAGCACCCCTTCAATATGGGTACCAAATGAAAGGCCATGCTGTGACTGTGAGTAACTCGAAAAATAAAGTGACGTCACTCTAAATCCAACATGGCGGAACGCCCAAGATGGCGGACTAGTTATTCTTAATGCACTCCTACAATATGGATATCAAATGAAAGGGCTTGCTGACAATAACTTAATATATATATATATATATATATATATATATATATATATATATATATATATATATATATATATACAACGTCTGCCAAGCTTGCTAGGCAGACGTTGTTCTGCCCTTTTTGACGACCCTTTGTCATGTCTTAGTAAAAATTCTTAAATTCGCAAAGAAAATAATTGTGTGTCACTCATGGGCAAAAAACTATCCTATCTCTCAAGTTGGACCAAACTGCACACGTTGTGCAAATTTGATTAAAATCGTTTAAGTAGTTTAGGAGTCCATCGCAGACAAACAACGTGACACGTAATTTATATATATATATATATATTAAGTTATTGTCAGCAAGCCCTTACATTTGATATCCATATTGTAGGAGTGCATTAAGAATAACTAGTCCGCTTCCGCCGCTAGTGACGTTATAAGTTGATAGTAAAAGTTTCAAAGAAAAACTTTTTTTATTCTTTTTAGTGCAGTTAAATAAAAGCTTGTTTTTAAAAAGTTTTTTTACTAAGTTTTGTTTACTTAAGGGGGAGGGCTTTTAATAAAGCCATATTGCAAAAAAATTGATTTTAAAAAAGAAACAACATACCTTAAATGTAAAATTTTTTAAATTAAAAGTCTGACGTCATAACATAGCTAATACTTTTAAAATTAAGTGGCCGGTTCGGCAAACGGCTTTTTCGTAATTAGCTAAAGACCTAATACTTTGATAAAACACATTAAATAATATTTCCACAAAAAACATAGTCGCACTAACAATTCGTGATAGTGCCGACCTTGTGATCGTCGATCTATGTATATTTACAATTTTAGTGACGCGCGTATGTGTTGTTTTTGTGGTTAGTCGCGACCGATATTTTTTACTTTACTATTTTATGACGCCATTGTTAGGAATGCTCCTTTAAGAGTTACTTATGGGTTTGTTTCTTAGGTACCTATGCTAGTAATTAACAAATTCTTATATTTTAAATAAAGAGCCGCGGTAGCTCAGATGGTTAGCGCTCGCTGTAAATTTCACAGTACGCGGGAAAACCGATTTCGATCCCCGCCGGCACCAATGAAATTGTTAATTGCAGTTTTAAGTGCTGATTTGCCACGTGCTCGGTGGTGAAAGAAAACATCGCGAGCAAACCTGCATGTCAGAGAAATAAAAAAAAATATTTCAAAGACATGTGAAGTTCGCAACACGTATAGAGGCAGCGCGGCGGACAATTCCTTGCCCTAAAACTCTCTCAGAAATGAGCGGAGGCTTGTGCCCTTGCCTTGGAGGCTTGAGCAGTAGGACATATATAGGCTGTAACTTTAACTTTTAACTTTTTTATATTTTCAAACTAACGATCCACGCCGGCTTCGCACGGGTGATTTCTGGATCTCGACAACAGCGTGACCTACCGAGTCCAATTGTAAATCTAAACTCGGAACACACAAAAAAATTCATCAAAATTGGTCGAGAGTTTTTAGCTAGACCAACGGACAGCAATTGATTTTTGTATATAGAGACATGTATTGGTTTAGTACCACAAAAGGAACTCACAAAATCCGAACCTAGTAGGTGGCAATGTGATTCAGTGATTATAACATCTTGATTATATTTAGTAGGAAGAAAGTAAGAGATATTTGGCCATTTCCTTACAAATTTTGGTGGGCACCGCTCCGTCTCCTAACCGTCCTCCCTCCGTCACCTCTAACGTCTGCCGGGGCAGCTAATATACTATGTAACCGTTGGTTGCCTCGTTGGTCTAGTGGTCGTCAAGGTAAAATAAATTCGGTTGTTGATTATGAGGTCTTGGGTTCAAATTCGGGACAAAATCGGCTATTGGGTTTTTGTGTCCAAAAATTCTTAGTGGAAGTCCGGAGTTAGGAAGATGACGTTGTTTCACTCCCGTGCCTCGAAAATCACATAAAGTCGTACTTCCTGCGCCTGATCTCTCTTCGGACGTGTCGGATCGCCGTCCCATCGGACTATGAGAGTGAGGGAATTGAAATGGCACCTACGCGCGACATATATTTGTGCACTATAATCATGTCCCGAGTAAATGACTAGTGTCCAATGAGACTGGCCGCCGCGACCGGAATTCGGTCTGGAGGGCATTATTTTAACGTACGACGAACGACTTGACCGATTGAAATTGTTTTATTGATTTTGTTTGTAGCTATACGAGGATCCAATAGGTGACGTTGTAGTCGAAGTCGTTAACTAATACTATATTAATGAAACAAAATGGTACATATTCACAGTTTATTTTGAATGAGGGACAAAAATGGAAATGCCTAGATTTCATATATTTCATATATATATTCCGGTCTTTAAAACTCAAAGACCGAGTCTTTCCCAGCACTAATTATTTGATGTTGGACTTACCCAAATAGCCGTCTATATCAAATGTTAATTGCTTCCAAGCGAAGACTTCTTGGAATCTTCCGAGGGTCCGTTGTTGTGACCATACTCCCGTGGTCATGAGGTAAATATTTATTTGCAGTAAGATTGTTATTGGGTTTATTTTTGTCATTATTTCGATAAAATCTGCGAAGAAACAAAAAGATAAACGCTCAGTAATTGTAAATAGATAACCTATTTATAATGATGCAGTTGAGAAGCCTAAAAAAATAACAAATAGTAAGTTTATTCGTTACACACGATCATGGCTGTGATACGAATAGGTCGACTCGACCGGAAATGGACCACACTCTCGCAGAATACCAACGTAAAATAGCAGCTCAATGGCTCAATGCTGTTTTCCTTCGTATGGTAAGTGTAGTGAATCGGAGACCCTTTTTCTGCATACGAGGCATTCCATCTTACTCCTCATGCGTGATAATGCATCTTTATTTTAATTATTAATTGGGGATAAGTGTAGATGTCTATGGGCCACAGCATCCGCTTACACTTGATCAGGTGGACTGTGTGCTTGTTTGTTACCCCACCCTTATTCTATAAAAATTATCAGATTGACACCACAGTGATAGTCAAACAAAGCAAAAAACTATCAGTCATCTTAAATTTCATTGTACCTAGGGTTCAATGTGTTTTTGCCTCCAGCGCCTGCGATTTATTTTGTAGAATGAAGTAGTAAACGTGCACACAGTCCTCCTGATGGTAAGTGGATGCTGTGGCCCATAGACCACATCTATTCTAGATTAAGAATGGAATTGTAGAAATTGTAGATGCCTTGTCATCTCTAATGACTTAGATAGAATGCCTAGTTACTAGCAAAAGGGTTAAGTAGCATTAAGCTGCCATTTTACGCTGGTATTCTGTAAGAGCGCGATCCTTCCCCGGTCGAGCTGAATCATTAAAGCCTCTTCATAACCACCCCCGTGACCGTGAATGCTGTATAGCATCCAAAAATCCAGGAATATAAATAAGTAAGTTATTTTACTTGGTAGAGCCATACTGCAGCTATATTAGTAGCATAGTTGTAGCACAAATGGGTCAGCTCGACCGTGGAAGTACCACGCTCTCACAGAATACCAGCGTAAAATAGTTGCTCAATACTACTGCGTTTCGTATTGTGAGTGTAGATAACCGGAGACCCTTTTTACTGGAAACAAGGCATACCATCTTAGTTCTCAGGGTTGACATCTCATCTGAGTTTTGATTCTTAATCGCGGATAGATGTAGAATTTAGATATCATATTCATTTACCGTCAGGTGGACTGTGTGATGGTTTGTCACCCATATGCCCAAATGCTTAAACGCTGCTCAATTTGAAGCTGCCTTTAAGTCTAATGCTGTCTCTATCACTTCTAGTCAAAGTGACTGTGACACCACGAGACTTAACTACAGCTTAAAATTGATTATCGTTTGAATATATATATCTTCAAAAAATATAGGCAGTAACTTATCAGGACATATTGCAAATATTCAAAACTATCGAAATTAAAAAAAACAGACAGATCCATTGGGGAATCCCTTTAAAGTTAACGTATGTTTATTTGATAAAATCGTGCATCAAATAATTATTATTTTCAACCTATAATAAAAAGGTTATCGGTTAGGTATTGCTTGTATGTCACGCGGTATCTCCGTTGATTGTAAACAGATTTTAATATTCTAATTATTGAAGATACTTTATACACTCAAGGGCAATATCATTAAATTTAAAGAAAAAAGGTAACCTTTTACCATTAAGCCCTCTCAAAAGACTCAAATAATAAAAAATTACAAACTAAAAAGTTAAAACCCATTTAACATAATAAATTATATAAAAATAGATAATATATAGAGGTCGCAATTAGGTATAATGTACTTACACTGATTTCATACAGCGAATTAGCAAAGTGGATATGCCTAAAATCCTGAAATTAATTGTAAAGAGCTGAAAAATCACGTGATTTATTAAAAAAAAGTTATTCACTTTTACACAATTTAAACCATCACAAACCACCTCAGTTGACGTAGAACGATATTTTTAAATGTACAAATGAAATGTACATTTGTACATTGAAAAATATCGCTTATACAAAAAAAATAAAAATTTTAGACGTTTGAAGAAATTCATTGAAGCCAGAAAATATTGAAAACTAATGGTTATATACTTCAATTCTCATAAAAGTTATACAGTAATGTCGGAAGCGAATACTTCAAATCTTAGTGGTGCTTTGAATGAATCAAACAAGGAAAATGATTCTGATGAGCGATTTGAATAAGCAAAACCTCACGAGTCTAGGCTAGAAGCAAAAGTATTTTCCTATATATAAAAAAGACGAAATAATTGTAAAGATATAAACTTTGCAACCATCCGCTCAATTAAATAAAATGATGTGTCTTCCCTAGTATGAAGAGCATAATATCTTTATTATAATGGATTTCCGCATAACGCCTAAATCTGTCAATTAACGAAATAATTGTAATTTTGTTGGCCACACGGGATTGTCTATTAGAAATACCGGGAAAATCCATATTAATATCAACATTTCGATGCAACTACATAAATAACTCTACATAATTCCGACCTCTTTCTAACATAAGCTCTAACACCTGTCACTCATAGGGGTAGATGAAGACTTCGGTACGGGCTTCCATTTGGTATGATTCTGTGATTCTGACACCTTTCTCGCCTCATTTATATCCTTAGAGCTTAGAGTATAGATAAGCAAGCTATTCGTATGTGTGTACTCTAAGTTCACATCCCTATATATTATATTTATCATCGCATACATGCGGGTCAAAGAAGGGTTCGTCAAAATGTCATTTAATTTATTTAAATTTGATTGTGCTGATATTGTAAGCCTCATTTCATAGAAATGAGGTACAGACCTAAATATTAATTAAGGAATACATCATTATAAATTAAAATTATTGATAGTGTCACAGAGGACATAACATATAGACATAACATATAGGTGTGAGGGACATACGAGTAGGTAAAGAAAATTGTCGGAGGTTAGCATGTCCACATATACCTACAATCAGCTTGATCAGCTGAGATTTTGAAAAAACCAATATCCGATTAATTTATTAAGGTTTTGTCGATGCGATTAAATGCGGTATGAGTTTTAATGTATCGGTAATAAGGGAATTTTATAAGAAGAATTTATTAAGAATTGTGTGTGTGTGTGAATGTAATTTAGGAACAAATATATAAATTATATGAGCTAAATTACTATAAATACAAAGAAGGTTATTAAAAGATATTTGTCATTTTCCTAATCATATATGCACATGAGTTTTGTACGTGAAGAAATTATAAAATTGCTATGGAGTCAAATGAAAAATAAATAATGGTAAACCAAGAATAAAGTAAATATATAAGATAAAATAGAATAAAATAAAATATTGAAATGTTAATAAAATATGAAAATGGAAAAATTATTGTCCAGATTAGATAAGTTGTGTAAAGACAATACGAGTGGCTAAGTAACTAGATAACTAAATGACTAAGAAATCGTACCTACATATTATAGAACACAATAGAATAAATATATTATTTTCTCATCACAAACAGGTATAGAATTATTGACGTCAGACATGTTAACTTTATACTATAAACCAGGGTTTCCCAACTTTTTTTTGACTAGAGACCACAAAGTGAAAGAAGACTATGTTAATCTAACAATGAATTATAATCACAACTTTTAGGGCAAAATAGTATCGTAGTCACGAGTGAGGAGCAGCGAATTTTAAATGAAATATACTCTTTTATACGAAAATAAACCTTTAATCCCCCCATGTATTTACTGGTGAACACATAGACAGAGTTTAATTGAAATTACTTTAATGACATTTGAATGAAACTGCTTTTTCCCTTAATGGACGTACCTAAAATTGTAGATTTTAAAGGAATTTTGCGATCATTTAGTATCGAGCCAAAATGTGTTGTCAATTGTGTTTTGGAAATTATAGTTCACTAAAAGAAAATTCTTGAACTTTCATAATAATTAAAAAAAAGGTGAATTCGTAGTCTTCAACCACAAACAATTGATTTTCTGCGCACTTAGCGCAGAAAATTAATTTTTTGTCGTTAAAGCTTGAAAAACCTGCTTTTGGCGCCCACTTCACTTTAACATTATTATGTGATAAACTGAAAAGAAGCGTTTATTTACAGTATTATTTGTGTATTTACTGCAAAGGCTACGAGGTACTTAAAATAACAAGTGTTTTAAACGATGAGGTAGACAAAACATTTAAATCTTTCGCGAACCATATTTAAGCTGTTGCGGACTACCGGTGGTCCGCGGATCACTGGTTGGGAATCACTGCTATAAACGTATTGAATTCTAGTTTGTAAGAGACTAGTGCCTAATATAGGTATTTATCAATACCTGTTCTGTAGGTCACCGGGTCCCAACTCACGGATTATACTTACATCATTAAATTACACGTTTTTAGAATATCTTGAAGAGATCATCGCTTTCATTGAATTAGTTATGAGAATAGCGTTATTTAATATAAATAAGGATAAACAAAACGCCAATTTATGTAATGATGTAGATAAAAATTATAGATTGAAGTGTAGGTATACCTAAAATAATATATTGCACTTTAATTATATACCTGTATATAATCAAAGATTTTGCAACTGTTCGTCGATGTAGTATGTAAAGTAACAATACCTAATTTTGATTTATGAGATTAAAAGTACAAGTAACAAGTCGTGGTAGCTCAGATGGTAAGCGCTCGCCATATATTTCACAGTACGCGAGCAAACCAGGTTTAATTCCCGCCGGCACCAATGAAATTGTCAATTGCAAGTTTAAGTGCTGATTTACTACGTGCTAGGTGGTGAAGGAAACACCGTGAGGAAACATGCATGTTTGATATTTAAAAAAAATTTCACATACATGTGAAGTTCGCCAATACGCATTGGGCCAGCGCGGCGGACACTTGCTTGCCCTAAAACCCTTTCAGAAATGAGAGGAGGCCTCTGTGCCCAGCAGTGGGACATATATAGGCTGTAACTTATTCAGTAAAAAGTGCACTACATCAATATTATGGACAGAAAATATATTATAGGGAAATATGTAAATGTCAAGGTCGCTCACTGAGCTATGGAGAGGGCTATGTTCGGAGTTTCTCTGCGTGATTGACTCAGAAATGAGGATATCCGCAGTAAAACCAGAGTGACCGACATAGCCTAACGGATTAGTAAGCTGAAGTGGCAATGGGCCGGCCATATAGCTCGAAGAACCGATAACCGATGGGGAAGAAAGGTTCTCGAGTGGCAGCCTCGTACCGCTCGGTAGGCGTAGTGTAGGGCGACCCCCCACTAGATGGAGTGACGTACCTGGTAAGATATGCAGGAAGTCGATGGATGCAGGTGACTCAGGACCGTGCTTTGTGGCATTACTTGGGGGAGGCCTATGTTCAGCAGTGGACTTGTGAAAGGCTGTAATGATGATGATGATGTAAATGTATATAATATGTACAAGTTACAAGACCTCGATATTACTATGGGCAGGGAAACCTAGCCACCCGACCCGACCTATCCATAGAATATAACTATCTCCATTTTTGTAATTTATAAGATACGTGAGGGTAATATGGTCACTCTAAGCTTAGCCGCCCTATAATATCAAAACTAGGAGCAGGACAGAAACAAAAACACAAAGTCGTACACTATAACTAATACATTAAGAAAAAATAATAGCAAACAAGCTTTGGCAATAACTAGGAACATTGACAAATTAAGTTAAAAAGACTGAAGTTTGCTACACAATACTAAAATCCACTAAATATTTATTATAATGTCAAAAGTCAAAATGGCGCGGATAGGCGGCACCCGTTTGACCTTTTATTGATCGAATAAAGAGCTATCGTATCACAGATCCATTTATGAAAACAAGGCTGTAGTTTTTGAGTTATAAGACAGTGTCCATATTAACCGTATGACCATATACCGGTGACCATACTTTCTAGAAATAATATTTTTTTAATTTTGTTTAAAAAAACTCAAAAATGTTTTTTTTAAATATTTTTGAGTTTTTTTTTATATCTTCGAGATTAGTATTACGTTTAGAATTAGAGTAAGAGTAGGTAGTCTAATTAAAGTCATAGAAGGAATAACACACCTCCCATTGGCACCCTTCCAACACAGTATCACAATGCCTTCATAAATTAATGTTATTAGGAAATTAGTGTTTTTTTTTACAAAATAAATAAATAAAATACTTACGGTACGGACTATCCTTTAATAAATAAAACTTAAATCAGTTCCATACAACGTTAGGTTTTTAAAATTAATAAACGGTTAAATACAAAAAAGGTCACACAAATAACGCAACTGATCCGAAGATGTCGACCGGTAAGAATAAATACTACCGTCGGTCGATCATCGAGTGACTTTGTTTTACTATTTATGACGTCTTCTCACAACTATAAGTAGGTACATAGCAATGTGATGAAAGAGATGTGCTCATACATTATCGATATTTTTGTAATGATTGTATATAATAATAATAATAATGTCCTCCAGATTGAATTCTGGCCACGGCGGCCTGCCTCAACAGAGGCTAGCCATCGGCGCAGGACAGGATTATAGTGCCCAAGTGTATGCGCAAGCACTCTCTATTCCCTCACTCTCATAATCCGATGGGACGGTAAATCGACACGACCGGAGAGAGATCAGGCGCAGGACCAACGGCATTACGTGCTTTCCGAGCCACGTGGGTGAGACACCGCCAACTTCCTGACTCCGGGCAACTACTGAGAATTTCTTGACGGAAAAACTCAATAATTAATTTTCAACCCGGAATTCGAATCCAGGACCTCACGATCAGCAGTCGCACTACTACAACCACTAGACCAATGAGGCAGCAATTGTATATAATATTTTTGGTAATGTATACAAGATTTTATGTCTACACTCAACACACATCTCTCACAGAATAAAAAAGTGCAGAGAATCCGAGACCCTTTTTAACGGAAACGAGGCAATCCATCTTAGACCTCAGGCGTAACAACAGGAGTTTGATTCGCAATCGAGGATGGATGTAGATGTCTATAGGCCACAGCAACCACTTACCATTAGGTGGACTGTGTGCTCGTTTGCCACCCTATCCTATAAAAAAAGTGTATTCAAAGTTGCAAAACCCCTAATCTTTTTTCAGTAAGTTTGAGAAATGTCAGTGATAGATTTTTTCCGAAAATTTGGTTTATCTAATTAGCCTACAACAACATCTAGAAGCCTTAATAATACGAGTAGGTCATTACGTATGAAATTGGCGTTTTGTACGGGAGGAATATAAAGTCAATTTTTTTTGTAAAATTTATTCAATTAATCGTTGTTAATATTAATAGTTGTTATCTATGCATTTTTGCCATCATAGGTAGGTCATTGATCCCATTACTAATAAAATCATGGGGGCGAGAATAAATAAACTCTTTGAAGGCGGTTTGGACTACCGCATTGGAGTTGAATCTTTTTCCTTGTAAGAAGTTGTCCAAATTCCGGAAAAAATTGTAATCTGTTGGAGCAACTTCCGCAGATTACGGTGAATGTCGCAAACATTCCAATTGTAGCTCATCTAACTTAGTGGTTGTTTGTTGTGCAGTGTGTGGTCTTGCGTTGTCGTGAAGTAGCAGTGGCCTATAGCGATTGACCAATCTCGGTTGCTTAGCAGCTAGTTCTTCCTTCATGGTTTGCAGTTGCTGACAATCGGTATCTATCGTAATCGCTTGAGCAGATTTTAGAAAGCTGTAGTGAACGACACCGGCGCTAGTCCGCCAAACACTCACAAGTAAATTTTTCTGAGTAAATTTTCGTTTAGGGCTCTCTTTGGTTGGGTCTCCAGAGTTCAGCCATTGCGATGAGCACTTCCGATTATCGTACAGTATCCACTTTTTATCACAAGCAATGATTCGATTTAAAATCTCCTCATTTTTGTGTCGGTTGAGCAAAGTAAAACAGCAGTCGACGCGTGTTTGCAAGTTCGATTCACTCAATTCATGAGGTACCCATTGTTCAAGTTTTGTTTACTTTCCCGATCTGCTTCAAGTGGATTAATACACTTTTATCATTTACCACGAAGCCTGCAGCTATCTCTTAAGTGATTTCTGATGAATCCGCTTCCACAATAGTCTTTAACTCTTCATTTTCCACTTTGGTCTGCGGCCGTCCACGGGGTTGGTTCTGAAGGTAGAATCTTCCAGAACGAAAAAGTTGAAACCAAAAACGTACCGTGCTTTCTTTAGCGACTCCAGAGCCGTATAAATCATTAATCCTTCGAGTTGTTTCTACAGCACTGGTGCCACGGTAGAACTCGTACTCGTAAATATACCGATATTTCATATTTTCCATTGTACGGTAATAAGCGACGCCAAAGAAAAAAAATGAGGAAAAAACAAATGAATGACTGTTTTCAAAATTCAAATGTACCAGCTAAATGAATTTATTTTTAATCAGATTTTTTTTAAATCTGAATATAGAATTCTTAACCAAAGAGGATATATTTCTGATGAAAGTGGTCAGTACGACAAAACGCTAATTTCATATGTAAAGACCCAATATTATCGATAAATTTGTAGTGTACATCACACGGCAATGTCATCATTAAATATCCGGTTTATGGTCAACAGAACTGTTAGATTACAAGTATAATGCTATATTTAGAATTATCAACACAGTTTTGAAGAACTCGTAGAACAACACGCCCTTGAAAATTAATTTATAAAGAAAATTAAAAAAAGTTTAGTTTATAACTAACCGGATACCCGGCGTGTGTTACTACGTTGGAAAAAGATATACATCATATGTTTATTTGTTAGAAAAAAAGGTAATTTTGTTTATTTATTAACTTCTTCATATAGTCCCCAATGCATTGTTTAGATGGAGTGACGACCTGGTAAGATATGCAGGAAGTCGATGGATGCAGGTGGCTCAGGACCGAGCTTTGTGGCATTACTTGTGGGAGGCCTATGTTCAGCAGTGGACTTGTGAAGGGCTGTAATGATGATGAATGCATTGTTTTAGTGGCCTAACGGATGAGGTATTATATATGTAGGTACCTAATATATATATATATATATATATATATATATATATATATATATATATATATATATATATATATATATATATATATAAACAAGTGTGTGTGTAAACATGTGTGTGTGTGTGTGTGTGTGTGTGTGTGTGACTAACCTATACGTTATTATTAGTTATTGAATTATTTAATATAATTTACATAATATTATGTATATTATTTACTCAAAATGATTTACGCAAAATGAGCTTATAGTATCATGACATCTTGCAGTGGTATGCTTGGGTTTGGGTTTCATTTTGTTAATTATAGGATCCCACCCGTAAACCATTGCTCACCGATCTCTAAATCAGAAGTACTCAGTAGGATTTGAAGCCGCGTTCGAGTGCCCGTACGGGCCATTCTTTGTTAAATTCTTCCTGAGATTGCTTGAAGTTAGCAACGCACGTGAGCCTAAGCGAACGACCGTTGAACTTGCTTACCTACATTCAAAATTTAAATTACTCAAAGTGTAGGTGATCCCGCTGGGGTTAGTTCTTATTTTAACAATAGTAAACATTATAACTGTTTTGCTTAATTCCTATCTCTTCTGCTGAAGCTGCTTAGTACTTAGGAATTTAAACTTCCTAGAAGGGGTTCTGAACTTGAGTAGGAGTAGTGTGTTTATACCATTTCTGGCTCGTGAGCCAGAACTGGTATAAACACGCCCTCGTGGCCTACCGATGGGTCGACGGATCCTAAAAAAGAAAAGAAAAAGGTTTTGGTATGCTCTGATCACGAATCCTTTTTTGCATAGGATGCGCGGTTCCGGAGATGTGCAGATCAATTAACTAATATCTAATTGATATCAGGTGAGCCTGCACCCTCATTAGCGTTCTATTGATAGCGCTTCGATTGTTTCCAACTTTTCCTCTAATCTATTCTATCTTTTGTTCTGTTACTGTAGACTGTACTGTGTGTTGTGTGATAGATTTATGTGTTATGCGTAATGCATTTTGTGTGTATGTAACTATGTTAAATAAAACAAATTGTATGCAATATATTATTTTTTATTTCTTTATAACCCCCCCCCCCCCAACACTATTTATTCTTGTACAAAACACTGTTCGAGTTTAAACTTTACATAAGCGCACTGACTAAACCATTAATCATGCTGCTGCCAAGGATCATCATCATCTTCCCAACCTTTTAAACCACCACCACAATGGAAACTCTTGGTCCTGTCTGCATGGTCAGTATAAAGAAAACCGGCTTCTGCAAGATGTTCAGGCTTTTGTCTCATAACGAGAGGCCAGTCTTCGAAACTAAGCAACCGGCTAGATTTTGAATTGAAGGATGGATATTCAGCTCTTGAATACTGCATATTCTTCTTTTTTCTTCTCCACTGAGTGTTGTAGTTTTGCTATTTCATGACGTGTTCTGTAAACATATGCCACACTCAACTCTTCCTTTTGCTCTTGTCTTCCTTTTGTGTTCAATACACCGTTTCTTAATACATAAATCATTTTTAATGCAAAGATTTTCTTACGAGTACAACAAGTTATACAGTAAAATATCTTTACAATAAAGTTCACAAAGAGTATTTCAATTGGAAGCTCCTAAACTACTTATATCTATGATAGTGTCAAGTTCATCACAAATATCTTGTACCCATTTAATTTTTTCACATCCCTTTAAAAAATATTTATTTTTCAAATATGTCTTGATAATTCTGTGAAACTCTCTATAATCAACAAAGCCCTCACTCCATCGATATCATTGTGCTTTTCAATCCATCCAATTTGTTTTTTCTCTTCAAGAGATGAAGTGAGTGGGTAAAGAGGGGTAAGGGTAATTAGGAATATTTTGGTGTATTCTAGAGTGGAAATAGCAATTTTTTTGCTTTTAATTCATTTTTGCTATTTTTTTAGGGTTCCGTAGTCAACTAGGAACCCTTATAGTTTCGCTATGTCTGTCTGTCCGTCTGTCCGTCCTCGCTTAATCTCTGTGACCGTTAGCACTAGAAAGCTGAAATTTGGTACCAATATGTGTATCAATCACGCCGACAAAGTGGTAAAATAAAAATTGGAAAAAATGTTTTATTAGGGTAGCTCCCCTATATGTAAAGTGGGAAGTGATTTTTTTTAATTTCAACCCTAACGTGTGATATATTGTTGGAAAGGTATTTAAAAATGAATAGGGGTTTACTAAGATCATTTTTTGATAATGTCAATAATTTCGGAAATAATCGCTCCAAAAGTAAAAAACAATGTGTCCCCCCCCCTCTAACTTTTGAACCATAAGTTTAGAAAATATGAAAAAAATCTGAAAAGTAGAACTTTATAAGGACTTTCTAGGAAAGTCATTTTGAACTTGGATGGAAAGTCGGAGCCCTTGCCGCGGAGCGTGCAATGTTGCACGCTCCATGTTCGCGCACGTACCCACTACCGGGAGCAGTTGCAGGAGCGCGGAGCGCTGCTGGAGCGCGAACATAATGGATACCCACCTTTAAACTCATAAGTGGGAACACTTATTGTGACGGACGGGAAACTACGGAACCCTACACTGAGCGTGGCTCGACACGCTCTTGGTCGGTTTTTATTTACTTCAATTCGAGTTATATTGAAGTTGTGTAAGTCCCGCCGCATGCATTTGGCGATATTTCCGTTCAGTTGTCTGTATGCTGTCAAATCTGCTGAAGACTGGAGCTTCATTTCCCGACCAACATGTACCGTTAGGTTGGTTCAGATGGTAGGTGGGTCCAACAGAATTTATAGTAAACTATTTTATTTTTCTTATTTCCGCACACATACAAAGTAAGATTCTAGGAAGGGGATCACTGGCGTGACGTAGGGAGGCGAAGTCGAAGGAGGCGAAGTTTTTGTAGGGTCGGAGACAGTCAGATAGTGGAAAGAGCCGACGAAACCCAAAGTGCGATGGTGATGATGGCGGCTGACAGGGTAGGTCAACAGTTCGTTATCTCACAGTACAGCAAAAGTAAGGCTTAGATGGCAGGTGGATCCTGGACTTAGACGGTAGGTGGATCCTGGAATCCCAGACAGAGGCCAGCATTGAGAGAAATTCAATAGCACTATATGCGCTCTAGTAGTAGTTTGTTTATATCGGAACAAACCACAGCCCTCGTGGCCTGCCGGTGGGTTGAAGGATCATTAAAAAAAAGGTTTTGACAAGCTCTGATCACGAACCTGCGGAAATCCTTTTTTGCGTAGGATGCGTGGTTGCGGAAATGTGCAGATTAATTTAAAAAAAAAGCAAAGTTACAGCTAATATACGTCCCACCGCTGGGCACGGACCTCCCTTCATTTCTGAGAGTTTTAGGACAAGGAAGTGTCCGCCGCGCTGCCCCAATGCTTGTTGGCGAACTTCACATGTATTCGAAATATTTTTTTTCTTATTCCTCAGACATGCAGGTTTCCTCACGATGTTTTCCTTCGCCACCAAATCAGCACTTAAAATTGCAATTAACAATTTCATTGGTGCCGGCTGGGATCGAACCCGGGTAACTCGCGTTCTGTTATATTTACAGCGAGCGTTAACCATCTGAGCTACCACGGCTCTGCAGATTATTCTAAGGCGAATAATAAAAATTGCATGCGCGCGCGTGTGTGTGCTGAGTGTGTGTATGTGTGTTTAATTCAGTTAATTTCTTGAAGCATTAATTCTATATCATGGTTTGTCATTTCTAAAGGCCATTTACCTACAGTTTCATTTAATACGCTCGATTTCAATTTGTTTATTTAACTTATTATAAATAGTATCCGGATGACCGAGCTTTGATCGGTTTTTTTTTAAATTACATTTATAAATTACATACTGATGAAACTTAAAAAATATTTTTTGATCTTATTGACAGAATAGAAAAAGCGAACTGATTATTTGAATAAAATTATGAGTGCAATTAGTTTTGTTAAAATTTTAGTATTTTTAAAAATTACTAAAAAAAGGGAGTGAAATAATAGATTTTCTTACAAAAGAAGGGAACTTGAAAAAAAAAGGAAATAAGCTAGACCAGAGATAGGACGCGAACCTCGGAACTCCGATATTACACCCGACCGACATCCCACCTGAGCTATAACGATCGTTAGTGATCTGTCGAAATTTTCCTTCTTATATTGTAGCAGTTTTTTTATTGCCTGAAAACACGGACAAAAGGACATTTTCTAAAAATAAATCCTAGCTAGATCGATTTATTGCCCCCGAAACTCCCTAGACACTAAATTTTATGAAAATCGTTGGAGCCGTTACCGAGATTCCGATTATATACATATAATCAGTATTTAAAATTATAAATTAATAGTTTCATAGGAGCTGACGGGTGTGAAAACAGGGTGGCTCGATATCCGTGTGGACGAACGAACGAAGAGAACGAGACGAGACGAACGAAGAGCGAACGTCAATCATTTTGGCTCCATGAGTAGCGTAAGAAGAGACTATCTTTAATGTCAGAAAAATGTTAGGGTTTCCGATAGATGGCGTTGTAACCATCGCGTTTACACCAGACGTAAAGTACCCAGATCGGTGGTAATATTCCTTAATAATATCTATGATATGAGTCAAAAAGGAAAACCTCTTGTACTTAATTCGACTGTATGTTTTTTTACTTTTTTCTGTGTGAACCGATTTCGATGATTCTTTTTTTATTTGAAAGCTGATGCTTTTCGTGTGGTCCCATATAATTTGATCGAGATCTGACCAGTAGTTTTTGAGTTATCTTTGATAATGCGTATTTAATTGACTCCGAATACATTGATGATGTTCTCATTTTATTTATATTGATGTCAGTTGTACAACATTTTTAATTTTACCACTTGTTTACATGTTGATGACGACAAGAATGAATCATATTGTCCTCAAATACAATTCGAACCCGGCCATGTGTCGGCGTAAGGGTCCATCACCTTATTTTGCCTCATAGTTGACGTAGGAGGCAACTATGAGAATATCCCAGAAAATTGTTACGGCTTCTAAAAGATGGCGATATAACCATCTGGCTTACGCCAGACTTTAAGCACTTAGATTGGTGACGACGGGCAGCGTCAAAGGTGCTGACGTCTGGTGCTGATATCCTCAATCCAACCGCCAAGGTTTATGATGCAAATCCTCCTTACAAAGAGGGATACCCATGTCCAGCAGTAGAATCATACGAACTGATGAAGCTGAAAAAGAATACTCAGCTATATCGAGTTAGATTTATACGTGGTAGAGCCATGCTGGAGCTATATTAGTAGTATAGTTGTAGCATGAATGGGTCGGCTCGACCGGAGAAGAACCACGCTCTCACGGAATACCAACGTCAAATAGTAGCTTAATGCTGCTGTGTTTCGTATGGTAAGTGTAGAGAACCGGAGATCCTTTTTACTGGAAACGAGGCATTCCATCTTAGTCCTCATGGGTGACAACGAGTCTGCATTTTGATTTGTAATCGAGGATAGATATAGATGTCTATGGGCCGCACCAACCATTTACCATCAGGTGGACTGTGTGCTCGTTTGTCACCTTTATTCTATAAAGTATTTAACCTTCAACGACTGGACGTATATCTCTCCCATTGAAAAGAGGACCAAACCGTCTGCCACAGTGGGGACTCTCTCGTTGTAGGAGGGGATTTGCCTTCGTCAAGTTTGGCAAGAGCATGTTGGTTCGCAGTACCAGTTGACACACACCTTTCTTTTTAATTTTGTTCTTTAGTAGATACATCTACGTGTGTGACGGACATGAAATATGTCATGTTCAGTTAATGGTCTCTGCTCACGGGTTCTAAATGATCTTTTTCATCACGCTATATATGAGAGACCACATTCACAATCAAGCTTTTACAATCCTGCACCTTGTGAGCAATATGACACGTTAAGGATGGTGAGAACTGACTTATCTTCTTTGGTGGCTTGTTGAATGTTCTAATAGAAGCTAGCTTCAAGATGTAGTTAATCTTATCTGTGACAACTCTGACATGTGGTAGTACAGCAGGCACACGCTCGACTGTGGCCGATTTCACTCGATCACTGTGAAGTACGCGTGGAACCCGAAGCTTGTTATCGTGCAGAACGTGCTTGAGGTGCTGAAGCTCGGTGGCCAGGTGATTTCTGCCCACAGTAGCTAACTGAAGGACGGTGGTGAGATTCACCGTTTACATAACCTCTTTAATCGTCTTTTTTTTGAGTAGTTCATAAAACATACTTCAGTTACCGATGGATTAGTTATTTTCCATTCTGTATATTACTAGTAAATTCCGTATCTAACTATCGGTGTAGTGGCGGTGAAAAAATATCCACTACCCCATATCCTCCCGTGGGTGCCGTGCCGGCAGCAGTATCTTCATAATGGGTATGTTCCGAAATGTTTCCAGTATACTGGCGAATGCAAATGACGTTACTAATTGACGCCATATTATACTGGAGTGCCGCCGCCATATTGTGCCAGATGTCCCGCCATATTAAAACAATTTTTAATTGTGTGTACGCTGAATGAAGCATGCCAGAACTTTAAAAAATTCTATAAAAATCTTATAGGAACTACGAAATTTAAATTGATTTATATAATGTTATAGCTTCAAGATATTTACGTCTACATTCAAGCGAAAAAACACCAAACTCTCTCAGCAATGGGACACGAAACAAGTAAGATTTATGGCATCTACAGTACATGGCACGCAAAAACTTATTTTGGACTTTCTCAATAGCTTCCTTGTATACTTTAAAGTAGGGATTCCATATAGGTACAGTATATTCAATATGGGAACGAACAAGAGCTTTATAGAGGTATAAAGGTCAGCGCAGACTAAGAGCAGAGCAGAGCAGAACATTTTCTGGGAACACTAAAATATTAATTTTATGACTATTGACAGTGACAGACAGTGCAAAATTATATACACGTCCAAACATGATGCTCGACCATGCTCGATCTTGCAGGATGTACGAGCATGCGCGAGCGCGCTCGCACCGCCACCGTCCGCGCGCGTCAGTATTGCCCATAGAGTAGAGTGATATATACAGAAATGTATTAAATGAAATGATGAAATATGGTATTGCCGCAGCGAAAAAACTGTTTGGACTTGTGTTTAGTTTATATAAGCGCGTCACATAAGTCGGAATCATGGACGAAGAAAAGTCCATAAGTTCGGTGCAGCGTTTTGAGTGTCTGTACAATATATCAAGTCCAACATACAGCGATCGTATGTTAAAAGTCAATGCTTGGGAAAGAATCTCTACGTTTCTTCTACCCTGTTCTGTCTGATTTCATTAATATGTTCTTCATGTTCACCAATCACCAAGTCTCAATCTATCATATTGAACACGTCTATCAACGTCGGATTTTGACATCAAATTGGTTATGCACGCCCCCCCTAGTAACCCAGAGCACTTTCAATGGATCTTGCTCATGAAGGCGCGCGAATGTCGCCTGCATAGTCGAGTAGTCAAAATTTTGCTCGAGCATGCGCGAGTATTTTGCAGTTCGGTCTGCGCTTACCCTAAGTAGGTATGTGATTGTTCGTTTGAAGTCAGTAGAAGATCTCAATACAAATCCGTACATTTTAAAAGCTTGTTTGACTATTTTATCAATGTGGATGTTTAGTTGTAGCTTAGAGTCCACCTGAATCCCCAAATCCCTTACATCTTTCACTTTGGCCAAGGACTTTTTACAGAGGATGTAATTAAAATGGACAATATTTTTCTTTTTTGTAAAGTTTATATAGTGAAATTTTGGAATGCTCAATTGTAATTTATTAATGTTGCAATATGTTCTCAATGTCAAGGTCGCTTTGGAAAGATATACAGTCTTCTATATTTTTAATAGTTTCGTAGGCTTTCAGGTCGTCGGCATATAATAGAAAATTGGAGTTAAGAAAAAATTTGTCTATATCATTAATAAAAATTATAAATAACAAATATATAATATAGGCCAGATCACTCCTGGCCTCGCTCTCTATTTGCTCGTGAATATTCACTACAATCTGTTTAGTCATTCTGAATACACTTGAAGAAATTAAAGTGCAAATGGACAGGACATCTAGCTAGAGAACGCTTCGTTGTCGACGACGCTAACGACGACGACGAACGACGCGTCGTGTCGTGGTGTTGTTCATTATAGGGTATGTTCCGAAACATTTCCAGTATACTGCCATATACAAATGACTTCATCAATTGACACCATATTGTACTGGCGTGCCACCAACATATTGTGTCGGATATCCGGCCACATTAAAACAATTTTTAATTGTGTGCATGCTGAATGAAGCATGCCAGAATTTGTTTTTATTTATTCAAATAGCAAAAATTATAGAATAATTGCTGGTATCTCCATTAGGAGGATATAATGATTTTTGGAGCACAAAATGTCAAAATAATCACCAACACTTTTCCAATATGACGCTAATGTATGACGTCATATACTGTCCTATGTTTTGGAACGAATCACCAGTATAGCTTCGATTCATGACGTCATTTGCATTGGACAGTACACTGGGTGCTATTGTGGAACATACCCATAGTATCGTACTATATGTCAGTCAATTGCACTATATATTATAGAAAAATAATATAGTACTAAAAGTACTATATTTTTATCGCACAAAATATCGCACTTTTTTATATTAACCGTGATTAGAAATCTGGAACAAGTAACTTTTACTGAAATAATTTTATCCGTCATGAATGTAAAATTGAAAGAAGAAAAAATAGGGCATGTATTATGTAATATAGTTAAAAACAAATTGTTAATTTATTTTAATATGAATCCAAATTGCTCTGACTCCTATAGTTATTTTAAAGGTATTAGATCATTGAAGGCCAAAGCACAGAGCTATAACAAATATATATGGAAAAATAACGAAAGATTAAAAATGAATATATACTTTATTTTCTCCTGAATTTCTGAAAAGTATTATATTTTTGCATTGCTAGCTATTATGTACTACGTACGAGAGGCGACACTGCATTCAGCTACTCTATTCCACTTAACTGCGGTGCATACACCGCACTTAAATCAGTCACTCGCTAGGCGCTTATAGAGTTGTCACGTGTTATGTTGATTTAAAAAAAATCTCTTCATAAAAATATGCCAAATACGAATGAAAGTGAAATGTCAGTAAAAACCACGGAATTACTTTTCATCGGTTAATAAGATACTTAATCAATAAAAAGTATTATATATTAATAATAAAACAAATTATTCCTAAGACGCCATCTCGTGTCATAGAATATAGATTATGAAATTAATTTGTTCAGATGCGACATTTTTGTGGGTACTTAAGTATAGGACGAATATATTATTATACTTACACATTTTTTTGTAGAAACATATATAAGTTATGGTAATTAGGCTAATTTTTTATATTTAAATCTGCTTATTATTCTTTTGTCTTATTTTTAAGTTCCACATCAAAGTCAAAGTGTATTAAATTCGTCCATTTTTAACTCTCGCGTGCCCAGCATTTATGAACGACTCTTATCTTAATTGAAGTAAATATAATTGTAATTTAAATGTTATATTAATAAGTTTTGTTAAACATACTTTTAGTATGTTTTTTTTTATATTTGACATAGATACTTTTTAAAATATTGAGCTGAAAATATCATTAAATGTAATTGTGATATAATATTATGTAATATTGTATTAAATAAGCAAATATAATATACAAAATAAACGACAAAATTTAAATATTGTTATCGATATAATTTACCTATTTAACAATACAATCTACTATTACGTACGGGTCATTCTACCTATGTTTATTCTATGATAAAAAAACATCCTTGCGAACACAGAGTAGCGCACATTTTTTATTTGAGATAGCTGTTCTAGTACGTAAGTACATACTATTGTACTTCAATGTATTTTTGGATCTTGTTCAGGTTAAATATTATATTTGTTTCTAAAAAAGGTGGCAACCCTACGTGGTATGGAAAAGGCTCAAGGGTATAAGAAAACGAGGAAGGCCACGTGGAAGACGAATCGCGATATCAAATATATAGCAGGAGATGATTGGCAAACTAAAGCGAAAGATAGAAAACAATGGTCAGAAATGGAGAAGGTCTTTACCTTGCAAGAGAGGTTCTCATAAGAATAACTCAAACCTTTATATTTTTTTTATTTATAAGTGATCACGTGTGGAACGATGGTAGTTAGGATGTTTTTCTGTAAATGTATATATAGCGTCTTCCACGTGGACCCTTAAATTGTATCACTTCATTTAATTTGATTATCCAAGTACGATATTATAATTTATATATTATGAAGACAAAGATTTTTATTTAAAAACTGCATCCAAACTACCACGCGTTTTGCGCGTGATCATTGGTGACCCTGCGACGTGATTATCCAATGAAGAAGTAATATGAAGAAGTAAGCTTTGGACAAGCCAACACAAATTGTAATTGTCGAGAGAACCAGCAACGAGAGCCAGCTGCACAGCAACAAAATCAGGGAAGTGACCACTCCTATAACACTTTCATAACCTACTTACCCTGCGCGTCCTTCTCACAACTTGACTTTAGGTTGCCGGCCAGCCATTTCTTTAAATATCGCAGTGAACCTAATTTTCATGTCTTATTTATCTAAGGCTGTTCATTGCATAAATAAAGTTTCATCGGTAAATTACAACAAAATTTTTCAAGGCCAATTAATTTTACTTATTACAATTAATAAGCTAAAACTAAATCTACCTGAACTTTCTTTACGCACACGTGGCGTACCTTGCAAAGAATTGTAAATCATCATAAAATTTGGTTAATTTATACTAATATTTCATAAGACAATACTTTTATTTATATATGAATTTGAATTTTAGGCTCCCAAATACTTTTTCCGTACTAAGCTACTTAAACTTCTAATTTGTACTTACTACTACTACTCGCCTGTTGCTGCAGGGGATGTCTCCTGCTGCTGCACTCTTCTTCTCTTCACGTCCTCCGACCGTGGACCGCTGCTGCACCGCGCTTAAGTCGCTAGTTACGTTTATTTTATGCCTTTAATTTGCAAGTCATCGTAGCAAATTCTTAGGAATTTCAACTTTTCATACTAACTTACTAATATTCAAATAATTTTACGGATTAAGCATTTACCTATCTTGATTTTTAATTTGTTTTCTTCATTTCTCTTCACAATGCCTAAAAAGGGTACAAATATGGATGAGCTCATGACTAAACGTTGAGCAAAGAGTAAAGTTATTTAAAATTTTTGTAAATGATTTAATTGAAGTTAAGAATCCTACACAAAGTCAAATTACTGAGCTCTCTGTACGTTTAGAAAAATTTGTAGGTTTATTTGAATATTTTAATGACTTGCAGACGGAAATTGAGGTTCGTGATACCTCCCAGTTTGAAGTAAGGGAGAAAATGGAACGTACCTTTTATACGCCTATGACATTGGCTAAGGATTTATTATCATCCTTTAAAAAGATAGACATCGAATAAAACTATTATTTACGGATTTTATCGCGTTTAATTACTTTAATTTATTTTTATTATTATCCCGACGTTTCGAGTGCTTTACAGCACCAATGGTCACGGGGGGGACTGAGATGTTTGACGTCCCAATGTCATTGTTATTCCGGCTACCTTCAGTTTTTGAATATTAATTTTTGGTCCGATTTACGCAAATAGAACTTACAGTATCTTGAAGTCTTGCAGTGGTATGCTTGGGTTTGGGTTTAATTTTGTTAATTATAGGGTCCCAAGCAGATGGCAGCACCCAAACATCTTCTCTATTGAAATTAGGATGTTTTTTAATTTCAATAGCCTCACGTATCATCCTTGGTAGGAATCGGTGTTCTTTTGCTAGGACTTGTGGTTTATCAAATCTGATGTAATGGTGGGGACGATCCTGAACATGTTCACAGACTGCAGACTTCCTGGAGAGTCGGTGCTTCACGTCAGCTATATGTTCTTTCACGCGGGTTAGTTATATAATAGCAAATAAAATTCGCCGATTAGAAGATCTTAAAACCAAGCGCGCAAGATATATAACATCTTTAAATTTCTTGAAGAGATGCAGAGACCATAATCTCATTCCTACGTGTGTCAAAATGAAGCGCTAAGATCCTAAATCAGGCAAGTAAAAAGTTGTTACGAACGGTGATTCAGCAGAAACGGTTCGATTTACATTTCATAAACAACACCATAGACAATTTGTCCAGTGAACTAAAGACAGTTTTAACGACATTTGATTTTAATAATTGCATCAAACAAACGAGAAACATCAAAATACAATGAATGCAAAAATAAACAAATAGAAAAATACCAAAAATTAATGATCAAATCAAATGCCAACCATCTAAGTCAACGTCAGAACGAAACACAACCATGACCACAGACGTAAACAACAAACAACGCACGGTCTATAATCTGTCAAAACATACACTGGACGAACCGACAATAAAGGTGTTAGCGAAGGGAATGAACTTCGCATTAACACCGCAAAAAATCCCGTACGAAGAAATTATCTGCAGTGTTGAGGATTGTCTGTTTAAGAATAATATCGGTAAGGAGGATTTGGAGGCTATACGTCAAGATATTTCGTCCTTGTTACGTCGTAGTACAGTGCCGAAACCAAACCTTCCTAAAGACGAAATTACAGCGTTGATTAACTTACGGAACAGACCAGAGCTAACGATTCTCCGCGCGGATAAAGGAAACGCTACGGTAATAATGGACACGTCAGAGTATAGTTTTAAAATACTACAGCTTTTATCGGATGAAAGTACATATAAAAAGGTCAAAACAGACCCCACAACTAACACGCTTAAAGCAACTAGCGATTTAATAAAGAAATACTCCGAAAAATTAAATCTCGACGTGACTTCGCTAATATCATCCTGTACCAAACCACCGAGGTTGTATGGGTTGCCGAAGATACACAAACCAAACGCTCCACTACGTCCTATAGTGAGCCAGATCGATTCACCAACTTATAAGCTGGCACAACACTTGGCAAAAATACTGGCACCACTGAGAGGACATACCAGAGCACACACAAAGGATTCATACCATTTTGTTAGTGAGATAAAAGACCTACATCTCGCTGACAATGAAACTATGGTCAGTTTTGATGTTCAGTCACTATTCACATGCCTACCTATCGAGGACTGCATCTCAATTGTAACTAGGAAGCTAGAAGATAACAACATGCTTGCTGAATATGCAGTATTACTTAAACATTGCCTCACATCTGGCTATCTATTGTGGACGGAAGAGTTCTACAAGCACGTAGATGGTGTGGCAATGGGCTCACCTGTATCTCCCATAGTCGCCAACATATTCATGGAGGACTTCGAGGAGAAAGCCCTTCTTACTGCTCCTGTAAATCCAAGATTCTACAAGCGGTACGTAGACGACACTTTCACAATTTTACCATCCGACAAAGTAACTGCATTTTTAGACCACCTTAAGTCTATAAACTCTAAAATACAATTCACAATGGAGTTAGAGGCAAATAATTCTTTAGCTTTCCTAGATGTTTTAGTCATTCGAAATCCTGATAACACTATTGGTCACACTGTTTATAGAAAAAAGACCCATACCAATCGATATTTAAATGGTGAATCTCACCATCATACTTTACAGTTAGCTACCGTGGGTAAATCTTTGCTTCAGAGAGCACGAGGGATCTGTGACAGAAAACATCTGGCCGCCGAACTTCAGCATGTCAAGCAAGTGTTGCAAGACAACAAGCTTCGGATCCCGCGCCTACGTCACAGTGACCGAGTGAAGCCGGCCACAGTCGAGCGTGTGCCTGCTGTACTACCATATGTCAGAGGAGTCACAGACAAGGTTGGCTACATCTTGAAGCGAGCTTCCATTAAAACATACTACAAGCCACCGAAGAAGATTGGTCAATTTTTACCATCCGTCAAGTGTAATATCCCTCTACAAGATGCAGGAGTGTACAAGTTAGATTGTGAATGTGGTCTCTCTTACATAGGTCAAACAAAAAGATCCATAAAAACCCGCGTGAAAGAACATATAGCTGACGTGAAGCACCGACGCTCCGGGAAGTCTGCAGTCTGTGAACATGTTCAGGATCGTCCCCACCAATTACATCAGATTTGACAAACCACAAGTCCTCGCAAAAGAACACCGATTCCTACCAAGGATGATACGTGAGGCTATTGAAATTAAAAAACATCCTAATTTCAATAGAGAAGATGGTTGAGTGCTGCCATCTGCTTGCGACCCTATAATTAACAAAATTAAACCCAAACCCAAGCATACCACTGCAAGACTTCAAGATACTGTAAGTTCGTTTTGCGTAAATCGGACCAAAAATTAATATTCAAAAACTGAAGGTAGCCGGACTAACAATGACATTGGGACGTCAAACATCTCAGTCCCCCCCATGACCATGGGTGCTTTACAGCACCCGAAACGTCGGGATAATAATAAACATAAATTAAAGTAATTAAACGCGATAAAATCCGTAAATAATAGTTTTATTGAATGTGTAGTGTTCGCGTAAATTTAAGAAATCAAGATAGACATCATTCTTTAGACTCAGGCCAGCCTAACCTTAAGATTCAGCCAGGGTTTCGCTTACCAGAAATTACAATCGCCCAGTTTGATGGCAGCTATTATAAATGGCTTGAATTTAAGGAAATGTAAGTCTCCTTAATACATGATAATGAAACTATAAATTTTATACATAAATTTCACTAACTTTCATCTTACCTGCAAGGTGAGGCAGCCCAAGTTACTAGTAATTTGGAAGTAACTGAATGTAATTACAATGTGGCTTGGGCCCTCCTCTGCGAGAGATATGACAATAAAAAAAACGGCCAAGAGCGTGTCGGGCCACTCTCAGTGTAGGGTTCCGTAGTTTCCCGTCCGTCACAATACGTCCGCGCTCCTACAACTGCTCGGTAGGTAGTGGGTACTGTTGTTTCCATCCAAGTTCAAAATGATTTTCCTAGAAAGTTCTTATAAAGTTGTACTTCTCAGATTTTTTTCATATTTTCTAAACTTATGGTTCCAAAGTTAGAGGGGGGGGGGGACACATTGTGTATGCGCATTAAGGTATCACGTCAAGATGGAGAGGCTGTGATTGGTCGACGTCATCGCGAGCCGGCGCAGTGGCATCACGTCTTCTTTCGTCCCCTCTCTCTAATGTTATACATAGCTCACGCAGAGTTCGTCTTGTCACCACGCATGTAAAACTTTTAATTTGTTAATGAACAAAATAAAATCACATTTATCTAAAAGAAATAAAATATTCATTTCTGCGCATACATAAGTTTTGGACCCTCATCGCCGATATTGGAAACCAGCAGTTGGAAGAAACATAAAGCGGATTAATAGAGATAACGCAACCGGCAATCGCCTTCGGTCACAGCACATTGATTTTGGTGAGACGTTCCTGCCTGGTTATTTGAGAGGAGCATTTAGATATTGTGTATTATCCGTGGTTACTTTTTAAATTTCAGTGTCCCAGTTATCAAGTCTTATCTGCCAAAATAAGAATACCTATCACGCGTAGCAGATTGCAGTAGCAAAGGCCTCGTCATCATTATTGACTTAACGCCGTAAGTTTGAGAACAGCAACTGTAAGTACTCCTGTTTTTTATAAATTGCCAAAATGCCTAACGGACCCCCAAAGTCAGGTTTATCAAAATCTAGTTCTTTAAGTAGTGATCAAATTAAAGAATTAATTAAAAAAGGGGAACAGTTAAGGGTAGGTTAACGAATTTTCGAAAATATATTTCCTCTTTTATAGATAAAACATTAACTAATGGACAGCGCGCGGAGTTAAAATTGCGTATGCAAGGTGCATTAAGTCTTTATAAAAATTTTAATGAAGTTCAGAATTATTTAGAAATATCTCTTTCGGAAATTGATTTAGTAAAACAGTTAGAAGAACGTGAATGTTTTGAAAGTCTTTATTATTACGTCCTCGCTCAAACGCAATGTATGAAAAAATAAAGATAATGAGATGAATATTCTTAAATCGGCAAACAATAGCATATTTCAATCGGTTAAATACCTACAATTTCTTTACCTACCTTCGATGGATCATATGAGCACTGGTTAGAATTCCGCGACACATTTCAATCGTTAGTTCACAATTCTAATGAAATTACTAAAATTCAAAAACTACATTATTTGAAATCTTCATTAAAGAGCAGCGCCGCATTAGTTATAGACTCATTGGAATTTTCCGAAAGTAATTATACAGTTACATGGGAACTTCTCCTTAACAGATATAACAATAATAGATTGCTGGTACACAATCACGTAAAATCCTTATTTTCATTACCGCTTGTTACAAGGGAATCACCTGGGTTACTAAGAAAACTTATTGATACAGTGATGAAAAATATATGCGCATTGAAAATACTCGGTGAGCCCACAGACTCCTGGGATACTCTAATTATTTACATGATTGTATCAAGGTTAGATCCTGCCTCCGAACGAGAGTGGGAAAAGGTGAAGTGTACATTTTATAAATCGACAGATGAATCTCAGAATTGTGTTATAACGTTAAATAATTTAATAAAGTTTTTACGAGATAGGGCTGACATGTTAGAAACGCTTTGTGTCACACACGCCAAGTCTGGCATACATTATGAAAATAAAAGACAACACCCTAGTTCCAGCGCTCATAACCACATGCATAAGGTACACTGCAATTTTAGTACAGACAAACCACAAAATTACACAAAAGATTTATGCATTATGTGCAAAGCTAAACATAAATTGTATTCATACCAAACATTTCTTGAATATGATTTACAAGATAAAATAAAATTTATACACCAAAAGGGGTTATGTGAGAACTGTTTACGTCCGGGACATGTGGCTAATGAGTGTAGGAACGGGCTTTTTCGAAAGTGTGATAAAAAACATAACACATTAACTCATACTGACAAAACCAGCGAATGACAATCACAAATTCCCACGTCGAAAAATAAGGTTATATCTCCTAACCTTTTAAATAGTTCGGTTGCATCAAGCAACAGCGATAATAGTAATAAAATCATACACAACTCTGCACAGGTGAGCAATACTCACATAGACGTACTAAGCGCGCAGACGTCTGCATCGCTGCCTATACTACTGTCTACAGCGGTCGTTAAGATAGCCGATAGCTTAGGTAACTATCATAAGGCACGCGCGGTGCTCGATAGTAGCAGCGAACGTTGTTTCATAACACAATCGCTTTGTGACAAACTTAACATACAATTAATACAGTCCACTCATAAAATAAGAGGTATCGGCGGTAACACAATAACACAATGTTCAAAAACATGCGATATCGAATTAAAGTCTGTTAGCGAGCCTTATATTACGCACGTAAATAAATGTCTTGTTTTACCGCAAATTACGTTTTCCCTACCGGCCGTGAATGTAAATATTGGTCAGTTTCGTATACCAACCGATATACAGTTAGCCGACTCAGAATTTTATCAAACTCGTTCGATTGATTTACTGATTGGTGCAGACATTTTTTGGGATCTATTATGTGAGGGTAAAATTCGCTTATCAAACGGACCTTATTTACAAAATACTAGACTAGGTTGGATAATATCCGGGCCTATTTATTCACAGAAATTAAGAAATAAAAATTATATTCATTGTAATTTCATACAATCATTAGACGCGCAAGATGTAAGTATACAGTCTATAGACAAACAGTTACGTATGTTCTGGGAGATTGAAGACTTATCGGTAGGAAAGAGAGGGAGTGATGGATTGAGTGAAGAGGAGCGTTTATGCGAGAAATATTTTAAACAGACGACCACGCGAGACGTTGACGGGAGGTTCTGTGTACGCATCCCTTTCAAATTATCACCAGACTTTATCGGTGAATCTTTTAATCAAGCTAAGCGACGTTTTTTGGCATTAGAAAACCGCTTAAAACACAATCCTAATTTAAATAAAATGTATAAAGCTTTCATACACGAATATATGAATTTAGGACATATGACTAAAGTGCACACATACGGTATTCCCCATTACTTTATGCCACATCACGGTGTTCTTCGCGAAAATGCAATTTCTACGCGATTGAGAGTTGTATTCGACGCAAGCGCAGCGTCGACTAGCGGCAAATCGTTAAATGATTTACAACTCGTAGGGCCGCCTATACAAGGTGATTTAATTGTTATTGTATTGTTACGCTTCAGAGAAAATAAATATGTTGCATGTGCGGATGTGGAGAAAATGTATAGGCAGGTACATATTGACAAATCCCAGCGTGATTTACAACTTATTATTTGGCGTGACAGTCCTAGTGACCCATTCCAAATATACCAGTTAAATACGGTTACGTATGGAACTGCGTCCGCTCCATTTTTAAGCTGCCGATGCTTAAAACAGCTGGCGCAAGATTGTGATAACCCAATAGTGGCTAGGACAATTAGTGAAGACTTCTACGTTGACGATGGCATTATTTTAGCTAATTCTAAATCTGAATTATTAGAACTATGTCGAGAGACATCTAAAGTTTTAAAGTCTGGGTGTTTTCATTTGCGTAAGTGGATTTATAACTTTGAGCAGGAGGGTTCTGCATATATAAATGAGGAATCTAAAGAATTCTTATTAAATAATTCTACACTAAATAAAACATTAGGTCTTGGTTGGTACAATAAAAGTGATGAATTACATTTTGCATCTAAGATCATCAACAACCCTAAAAATATCACAAAACGAATAATACTGTCTCAGTCCTCTCAAATATTCGATCCACTCGGCCTGTTGGGACCTATGATTATAACAGCTAAGATTTTGTTACAGAAGCTGTGGTTGCTAAAAGTTGAGTGGGATGAACATTTACAAGATGATATAGCACAGATCTGGAAAAACTTTGTTGATAACTTGTCAATCCTTAAATCATTACGCGTTCCACGTTATGTAATGGGTTCGAATACCGAGCGCATAGAATTACATATATTTACGGATGCCTCACAAACCGCGTACGGTGCGTGCGCTTATATACGCACTGTCGATGTTAATTCATGTGTTGTCGTTAAGTTGTTATGTTCGAAAGGTAAAGTAGCTCCTCTAAAGCCTATAATTATACCTAGGTTAGAACTATGCGGCGCATTATTAGGCGCTCGTTCGTTTGAAAAAATTATTAATGCTTTACGGTCTAAGTTGGATAATGTTTTATTTTGGACAGACTCAACCATAGTATTGGGTTGGTTACGTATGCCTCTCAACTTACTTAAAACTTTTGTACAAAACAGAACCGCAGAGATCTTGGATTTAACAAAAGATAGGCCGTGGCGTCACGTTAGTGGTAAGGCGAACCCCGCTGACTTAATATCACGGGGTCAAAGTTTAGACTTATTGTGTGTCAACAGTTTATGGTTTCAAGGGCCGCAGTTCTTATATGATTTAAATTTGTGTGATACAAATAAAACAATACATTTGAATGATATGCAATTACCTGAGATAAAAACGAATCTAATATGTAGCTCGTTATCTAATAGAATTAATAAAGAATCTGTATTCTCGTTTGAAAAGTTTTCTCAGTTTAATCGTATGCAGCGTTCGTGCGCTTATGTTTTAAGATTTATTTACAATGCGCGTTATATGAACAACAAGCGCACCGGGCCGCTTACTGTTGATGAATTGAATGAATCTTTGTTACTATTGGCGAAGTATTCGCAGCATGAGTCATTTCTAGATGTAAACAAATTGCTTTTAAACAGAAAACCGTTTAAAGATAACGGACTATTAAAATTAAATCTTTTTCTAGATAGAAAAAATATTATCAGGGTTGGTGGACGTATTTTACAATCATTTAATTTTGATTTTAATAAGAAACATCCTATTTTATTGTCTTCTAAACATCACTTTACACATTTATTATTTAAGTATGAACACAAGCGGTTAATGCATGCCGGGCCGCAGTTATTACTATTATTATTATATACTGTTAGGGAAATGTGGTGGCCAGTAGGCGGAAGAAATCTTTCAAAAAAGGTAGTACATAGTTTTGTAAAGTGTACGCGATACGCGTATGCGAGGTCAAACCGTTAAGCCTATTATGGGAAATTTACCTCAAGCTCGGTTAGATCCTGGTTTTCCTTTCTTACGATGTGGCGTAGACTATGCTGGTCCAGTGCTCATACTGAACCGTAGGGGTAGGGGGCAAAGACTATAAAATCTTTTATATGTTTATTTATATGCTTCACAACGCGCGCTGTTCATTTGGAGCTTGTGAGTGATCTCTCGTCAGATGCTTATTTGTTGGCACTTAAGCGGTTTATTTCACGCAGAGGTAAACCAATAGAAATATATAGTGATAATGGAAGGAATTTTGTTGGTTTAATGCATGATTTTGCAAAATTATTATCTCAAATATCTAAAGACTTAGAAGAATACGCGACATCTCAAAGTATAAAATTTAAAATGGGTCCTCCTTATGCTAGTCATTTTGGTGGTTTATGGGAAGCTGGAATCAAGAGTTGTAAGCAACACTTGCGCCGTGTGATAGGTAACGCGCATTTAACTTTCGAGGAGCTGTGCACAGTCCTGGTTGAGATTGAGGCTGTGCTCAACTCCCGTCCTCTCACACCTATGTCCACGGATCCGCACGATTATCACCCACTGAGCCCCTCTCATTTCTTAGTAGGACGTCCATTAACTTCACCTCTGTCTGTTGACCTGAATACTGTTCCAGAGCATCGTCTTACACGTTATTAAAGAGTCGAGCAGATACGCCAGCACTTCTGGAGCAGATGGTCTAAGGAGTATATATCTGAGCTGCAAGTAAGGACCAAGTGGACTGAGCATAAAGGCGATCTACAGGAGAACACTCTCGTACTTATAAAGGATGACAATCAACCACCTTTAAAATGGAGAATGGGAAGAATTATCAAAACGTTCCCTGGAAACGATGGTGTCTCCAGAGTTGCAGACATTAGAACAATGAATGGTACTGTACGACGGGCATTTCCAAAGATCTGCCCGTTGTTTTCAGAAGAGATGTAATGACTGTTTGTTGAAAACACGTGGTGCTTTCAAGGCCGGGAGCATGTACGCGCGTTAAAGTATCACGTCGAGATGGAGAGGCTGTGATTGGTCGACGTCATCGCGAGCCGGCGCAGTGGCATCATGTCATCTTTCGTCCCCTCTCTCTAATGTTACACATAGCTCACGCAGAGTTCGTCTTGTCACCACGCATGTAAACCTTTTAATTTGTTAATGAACAAAATAAAGTCACATTTATCTAAAAGAAATAAAATTTTCATTTCTGCGCATACATTTTTACATTATCAAAAATGATTTAAGTAAACCCCTATTCATTTTTAAATACCTTTCCAACAATATATCACACGTTAGGGTTGAAATTAAAAAAAACCACATCCCACTTTACATATAGGGGGGCTACCCAAATAAAACATTTTTTTCCAATTTTTATTTTACCACTTTTTCGACGTGATTGATACACATATTGGTACCAAATTTCAGCTTTCTAGTGCTACCAGTCACAGAGATTAAGCGAGGACGGACAGACGGACAGATAGATATGGCGAAACTATAAGGGTTCCTAGTTGACTACGGAACCCTAAAAATAGCTGGTCTCACAACACATGAATGCACTATTTAATATGCCTCCTATTTCTCAGATAGCTAAGTCTTTGCGTAACACTGTGGATCATGTTTCAAAAAGTCTTAGAGCCCTTAACACTTTAGGTGTTCCCACTACTAATTGGGATCCAATAATCATTCATATGATTGTCCCTAAGCTTGATAGCATGATAGTCCCTAAGCTTCATTAAATTGTGATTTACCTTCGTTAGATAATTTCTTTAAATTTTTGAAGGCTCGAGCTGATATTCTCGAAAGTGTGAATAATAATAAACAGGTAGAAGGCGAAATATTCAACAATTTTAAGCAACAGAAATTACCCGTAGAATCTCATGCTATTTCAATGGAACCCAGCTCGTCTATGTGTGGTATCTCGTCATCTCAGTTTCAAGGCACTCCCCTTGTTGCCTCAGCCAGTATCGGAATCCTCGGCGTCGACATATCGAGTGACGTGCAGTTTCGTGGTTAAGGAAGGGAAGGCCAAATTGGCCTCTAAAAAGCTTGGCGTGCTCAGCAGAGCGGGACAGTATTTCATGCCGGCACACCGCCTGGAACTTTACAAGACGCAGGTTCGGCCGCACATGGAATACTGTTCCCATCTCTGGGCTGGGGCTCCCCAGTACCAGCTCCTTCCACTTGACCGCATCCAGCACAGAGCGGCTCGAATCGTCGACGACCGAGTGCTTTCCGATCGGCTCGATTCACTGGCGCTGCGAAGAGATGTTGCATCTCTTTGCGTATTTTATCGCATCTATCACGGGGAGTGCTCTGAGGAATTGTTCGGATTAATCCCAGCCGCCAAATTTCGTGAACGCACTACACGGCAAACGTCCCGATACCATCCACACCATCTGGATGCTTGGCGGTCCACCACTGTACGTTTCACAAGGAGTTTTCTTCCACGTACAACCTCTCTGTGGAATAGTTTACCACCGGCGATTTTTTCGGACCGATACGACCTGGGGACCTTCAAGAAAAGAGCTTACTCCTTTCTAAAGGGCCGGCAACGCACCCGCAATTCTCCTGGTGTTGCGGTTGATCATGGGCGGCGGTAGTCACTTAACATCAGGTGAGGCGCATGCTCGTTTGCCCCCTCTTCTATAAAAAAAAATCTACTGCAAGCGCTGCCAGCGGAGCGGCGGGTGCGGCGGCGTCGTGTATACTGCGACGGGCCGCACCGCGTCTACTGCTGCTCTTCTTTCTTGTCCAAATCTATCCAGGAGCGTATCACCGAGGCGGCCAGGTTGAAATTATGCTTAAATTGCCTACGTAAGGGACACCCTACGCGGCTATGCAGGTTAGGCCCTTGTTTTACTTGTAAGTGGCGACACAATACGCTTTTATACCGCGAGGTTCCTCAGACATGCAATGCATCCGTAAATATGACTGCAAATGAGACTGAGCCAGCAAATGAAGCCCCTGAGGTCATTGACACTACAGTCAATGTATCGGTACAGTCCGTCTCCAGTATCAACCACGTCTTGCTATCCACTGCCCTTGTAGATGTGTACAATCCCATTACAAACAAGTATGAAACGGCGCGCGCCTTATTAAACAGTGGCAGTCAGGCTTCCATACTAACTGAAAATTTGAAACGCAAACTTTGCTTGCCCACTGAACAATCAAACACAAATATAATAGGCGTAGGTAATAAACAACTTACCTCAGGCGTCAAGCGTTGCTCCGTCCGCATTGAGTCCAAATCTACTAACTACACGCTTACCTTATGTTGCTTAGTGCTACCTAAAATATCTGGCAATCTACCTCATGTCCAACTTGATATATCTCAATTAAACCTACCTATGAATATTAACCTTGCCGATCCTAACTTCTTTCAGCCTGCTCCTGTAGATCTGCTTATTGGAGCTGATGTATTTTGGCAATAAATATTAGGCCAACAGATCACTCTGGGCAGTAACAAACCTATAGCCACAGATACAAGGTTTGGTTGGATATTATCTGGCCCAATTTCTTCAAAGTCCGTTAGCAAGACTAATGTTCATGGCGTTTTATGTACTCACTTGTCCCTTGAAGAGCAAATCACTAAATTTTGCCAGGTTGAGGATATCCCTGAACCTGAATCTAATAAGATATTGTCCAATTTTGATATGGAATAAGAGAAGCACTTTTTAGAAAATACTCGTCGCATGGATGACGGTAGGTTTTGTGTTCGATTACCACTTATTTCTGAACCTGATTGTTTAGGCGATTCTTATCAGTTAGCTAAAATGCACCTCCTAGGGTTAGAAAGACGTTTTAGAATAAATCCAGATTTAAAATTAATGTATTCTGATTTTATACGTCAATATTCAGATCTCGGACATCTTTTAGAAGCTACTGAGGTTATTTCATCTCCACCTTATTTCATCCCGCACCATGCGGTGATAAAACCAGACAGCGAGTCGACAAAACTTCGCGTTGTCTTCGACGGCAGCGCCCTCTCTACCTCAGGCTTCTCTATTAATAACCTCCAAATGGCGGGGCCCCCTATTCAGGATTCCTTATTTAATATTATACTCAGATTTCGTGTTTATAAGTATGTACTCTCTAGAGACATAGAAAAAATGTACCGACAAGTTTTAATTGATCCCAGAGATCGTAATTTACAGTTAATTTTATGGCGCGAAAATGACAGAGAGCCTATATGAATATTAGGTCTTAAGGGGATATAGTAAGTCAGCTCAAATTCTAATTTCGTTCCCACTTGCCCGCGCGTCGTATGCTATGTACCGACATGTTTGTAATCACTAATACTGTAAGTAGAAAGGTCGTTAGACACTTATTTCATTAAGTTTATCATATTTATGCCTGTTTCTTAACGCCAAGCCAGTCGCTTCTTATTTTTATCACGGTTATTCCCCATTTTAATTTTACGTCGTCCTGTTGCGTAATGTATATTCTGATCGTAAGCGACACAACCTCTCCCTTCAAAGGCCGAAGCGAAGTGACCGAGCGCCAGGAATCACGCTTCAAGAGGCCGATAGTTTAGGTAATTTCTTATTACAGTGAAAATAATGGTATTTAAAAAAAAGTAAATAACATAAGCACTGCTTTATACTGAACTAACAGTTAGTATGCAAAGTTTCATGATCTTATTTAAAGTATTTTATGAATAACAGCGGTTTATTGTTTATTTTGGAGGTAACTTTGGATTTTTTTTCTATCGAAAAAATTTTACGAAATCGTGTTTTCGTCTAACATAATCCTTAACATTAATCCTCAACTTTACCATATATTTATTTCGTCTTCAATTTCTTCAAAGAAGGATCTTTTTTTTACATACATACATAAACACTCACGCCTGTCACCCAGAGGGGTAGGCAGAGACTACGGACTTCCATTTGGCACGATTCTGACATACCTCTTTCGCCTCCTTTACATCCATATATCTACGCATACATGCTCGTCGGTTAAGGGTACTTCTAACGTGGCCCATTTTCAAAATATCGCCAATTTGGTCGATAAACTTTTTTCTAGGGCGTCCCTTTCCGACTCGGCCATTCACATCTGCCATGTAAATTTGCTTTGTCACTCTTTCCTCATTCATTCTTTCTACGTGACCAAACCACCGAAGCATTCCTTTCTTAATCCTGGTCACAACATCATCTTGCATACCACATTTATCTCTTATCACGCAATTTCTCACCCTGTCATTCAGATTAAACCCTAGCATATTCCTTAAAGACCGCATTTCTACAGCATTTATTCTACTTTCGTGCTTCTTCTGCCACACCCAGCTTTCACTACCATACATTAAAGTAGGGACTAACACAGCATTATGAATTACCATACGTGCCTGTTTTGACACATTCTGGTTCTTCATAATAGAGTGTAGTGCCCCATTCACTCTATTCCCTGCATTTACTCGTCGTTCTATTTCCCTATCATATCTACCATCCCTGCTAAATACACATCCCAAATACACAAACTCATCCACTTGCTCAATTAACTCTCCTTCTATTCTTATTTCACATACCGTTTTGCTTTCTTCTCTTTCAAAAACCATCACTTTCGTCTTACTTGCGTTCACTTTCATTCCCCTTTCTTTCAATTCCCAGTTCATTAATGTAACCATCATTTGCAACTCTGCTGCCGATGACGCAAGTATGACTTGATCATCGGCATACAAAAGGCATTTGACGGTTAACTCGCCCATTCTTAACCCACATTCTTCATCTTTCAAAGTTTGCAAACACCGGTCCATAAATAGGTTGAACAGCCAAGGGAAAGCTACACAGCCCTGTCTGACACCTTTTTGGATGCCAAACCAGTCCGAGTAGACCCCATTGATCCTGACACAAGCACTAGAGTCCCTATAAAGAGACCTTAATGCCTGTATCAAACCAGCGCTCAACCCATATGAGTTCAGTGTTTGCCATAACACATTCCTGTCCACTCTGTCATAAGCCTTTTCCAAGTCCATGAACGCACAAAAAACTTTCTGGTTTTTGGCCAAAAACTTCTCCGCAATCATGCGCATGGAAAAGACTTGATCTGTACACCCCATTCCCTTTCTAAAACCCGCTTGCACATCCCAAATTTTTATTTATTTATTTATTTATTTTATTTTATTCTTTATTGCACCAAAGATTTTGTACAAAAGGCGAGCTTAATGCTATATGGCATTCTCTACCAGCTAACCTTGGGTAGAACAGAGAGTGAGTTATGGGCAGTAAAGTTGTCATGATCTCAATGATCTCAATTCAATTCAAAATGTACATGCTACACATACATAAAATATATATATATACACATACATATTATATACACTTACACACATATATACATATATACACATATACATACACATATACATACATATATATATATATATACATATATATACATACATATACATATAAATATATATCTCCATAAATTTATATACAAATAACTATAAACGTATAAATTAAGTGGACTCAAATTTGTTGGTTACGGATATATTCGTATAGTTTTCTTTTAAACACGTTTTTAGTAGGTATTATGCGCAGGTCAAATTTTTCCATCAGTTTCTTTCATAACTCTTTCAATTAACACCTTAGCATACAGTTTACCCACAATACTAAGCAAGCTGATACCGCGGTAGTTTTTGCAGTCCTGCTGTGACCCTTTTCCTTTATATATTGGTACTATAACTGCTTTACACCAGTCATCCGGTACCCGTTTTAATTCCCAACATAAATTAAACAAGGTGTACAGCAGGCCTGCCACCACTCCCTCTCCAGCCCTTAGCGTCTCGAGTGATACTCTATCATATCCAGCTGCCTTACCTGCTTTCATGCTTTTCATTGCTTTCATTATTTCATCTACACTTATCTCCATACCCCTTTCCACTTCTTTCGGAATTTCTAGTTCATTTAATTCATACGACTCTTCACTCATAAACACGCTTTCAAAGTATTCCTTCCATCTGTTTAAATTCGAAACTTCATCATTCAGAATACATCCATTCTCGTCTCTTATAGCATTTATTATAGGCTGTTTTGTATTTCCCCTGGCAGTTCTTACGAGTTTCCAGAACATTTTTATGTTAGCCTGGAAATTATCAGATATCCTTCTATCATTCTTATCCGTTCTTTCTTTCTTTTTCCTTTCAACAACTTCTTTTACTCTCTTATTTAGACGTCTAAATTCTGCCTTTTTTCTTTCAATCTCATCATTCATACCAGAAGAATTACCAGCTTTGGTTGCTAGTAAATCTAACCATGCTTTCTTCTTTGATTCAACTTCCACCCGTACCTCATCATCCCACCATAACGTATTACTTTTCCTTTCATTTGTTCTCTTACTTACACCACATATTTCGGTAGCGGTATCCACCAATCATCTTTTTTTTTAATATTAAGTTATTGTATATATTTTTAAAGTTTTATTTTACAGTTAGTTTAGTTACGTTACCAAGATTAGGCGAGGGTTGGATTCAGACCCTGAAAAATATTGTATATCGAACATAAAATTAGGTAAACTATTTTTCAAAAATTATATCGCGTTTGACGTTTCATGTTTCTTTTTTCCCATGTGCCGGGATTTTGGCGTCACGCGTCTAGTCTAGTTTATCCATACGTTTCGTTTTTTGCCGGTTTATTTTTATTTCTGTTTTATTTTTTTGTAAAGAACTTAGTGTAAGTTAAATTTTGAATATTGGTACCTAATATATTTTATATTCAATAATGGTAAAATGAAAAGAGTACAAAAGAAACCATATCTGCTTAATTGAATCTGAAAATCTGATTCATAAAATATTTTTAAAATTAACTTTTTAAATACCTGACGTTTCGAACGCTTTACAGCACTCATGGACACGGGCGGGTCTGCTTTATTACTGGCTTTAGGACTGCGGGATTATTTCAATGTGTAGTGTTCACGTAAATATAAGAAATCATTATTTTTAAAATTGTTTGTTTGTTTGTTGTTTTCATGTTTTCAAACCGATTACTTAGAGCTTAGAGTTTTTTATCGTGGTAGCCCCTCATTATAGTTGTATCAAGGATGCAATATAAATGCATCGATCGAGCACCGATTGACCAGAAAGGGAGCTAATTCTAATTTTATTAAAAAACCCGGTACTTATGTAGGAAACAGAAATTCTCGATATCGTAGGGTTAATGTTAAAAAATAAAAAGACCCATTAATAATACAAGTCGACCTTTAGGTAAAATTATGGTATTTTCGCTTAGTATTATTACGATACTACATACTACAAACTATGAAATAATGGTACATGTAGGATAATAATTATACTACGAAATCCGACCCTGGTTACGTCGTATTATGATATGATGTTTGTATTATGACAGCTGCGCTACTTTTTCTTGTATGAAAAAGTTTTGAGTAAAAAAGGTAGATGGGCCTATCCTTCCTTTTGAAATCATTGATTTGGGTATTCTATTTGTAAAGATAACACTCGTGTTTAGATCAATACTTTAATATTACACGTAACTTACCAATAGTTTGTTTTTAATATTGAGAGGGACGCTTCAGCTCAACCATTGTGATTCATCTAATGGACAGGAGCGAAGCCAGCCGCAGTGATATCAGTATGCTTGGCTTGTTCTACACAATAACTACAATTAGTTAGTTGTTTAAAGTTCATCCAAAATTGTTGGCTACGAGATTTAGAATCTCTTCCGTCGATATATTATTAAACCTATATTGCATAGTCAACAAACACAAGTTCCAACTAATATAGGAATCTTTGACATACCATGATTCTGGCAGGCACACAGATAATCGATAAAAGTTATGGACCTGGGCTACCAACTTTTTTTCTCTTTATCAGGTTTACCAACAATTACTAACACTAATACAATAAATTATACAATTACAGTGTTACACATTCTGAATTTCTGTTCTTTACACAGTATAAGACTGTCTACTCCTCTCCACCATTCTGGGTTTATGTATTAAAATATTATATAAAGAAAACTATACGAACATATCCGTAGCCTACTAAGCTAAGTTAATTTTTGTGGATAGAGATTAACTAAGTTAACCTTATCAGTTAAAATGTATAAATAAATATGTTCGGGATAGTATTAAACTACTGTCTCATAATATGAGCACTATATAGGCGTGTACTGTATTTGCTGGTTTTGCATAATTTTTGTAAATTTCTACATCAAAAAAAAAGCTAAATAAACGATATTTTTCAAACAACATCGACCCACTATCAGCTGGCTGTTCGTTGGGCTTATAGCTTTCATTACGGGTATAAGTGTATACATCTCCAAAAACATGACATAGCGGTATTTCTAGACATGCTTTTTACCACAAGTTTGTTTGATGCGATTTAAGCATGAAAAGAGCTAACTCCTTTCTCAAAAGGCCAGCAAATCATCTAAAATTCCCCTGATGTTGCAGTTATTCATGGACAGCGGTAGTCACTTACCATCTGGTGAGCCGCATGCTCGTTTGCCCATTCTTCTATAAAAAGAAGAAAAATAAAGAAAAAAGATATTAAAAATTGAACACATAGATAGCGTCACGCCTATTATTCCCGAAGGGGGTTGGCAGAGTTCAAACAACAGTCCTTCTTCTTTCGTTTTAAACAACGAAATTAATAAAGTGAAGTAATTTTTTGAGCTAGCTGCTAAGTGACTTTATTTATTTATAAAAATCTTAGTACATAAAAAATTAATACTACAATATAGTGGTTTCATTTCATTCTGTAATTTTAGTAAGCAACTCTTTGCGTTATGTTTTAACGACTTCGTTACGTTATTGTTTCTCGGAATCTAATCTAATGATTTAGTAAAATATTGTATTTGGGTAAATATTATGCGTAATCTATTAGGAATTTTTTCATTTTAGCCTATGAAAAGTCCTCTGCTTAAATTAAGTCTCCTTCGTAGATTGCCTCATGGGCAATATTTGCTATAGTTGCCACGCTTGCCAGGAGGGCTTGCAACAGCAGCTCTCATTTTTAGGGTTCCGTAGTCAACTAGGAACCCTTATAGTTTCGCCATGTCTGTCTGTGTGACCGTTAGCACTAGAAAGCTGAAATTTGGTACCATTATGCGTATCAATCACGCCGACAAAGTGGTAAAATAAAAATTGGAAAAAAATGTCTTATTAGGGTAGCCCCCCTAAATGTAAAGTGGGAAGTGATTTTTTTTAATTTCAACCCTAACGTGTGATATATTGTTGGAAAGGTATTTAAAAATGAATAGGGGATTACTAAAATCATTGTTTGATAATGTCAATAATTTCGGCAATAATCGCTCCAAAAGTAAAAAACAATGTGTCCCCCCCCTCTAACTGTTGAACCATAAGTTTAGAAAATATGAAAAAAATCTGGAAAGTAGAACTTTATAAGCACTTTCTAGGAAAATTATTTTGAACTTGGATGGAAACAACAGTTTTTGTACAAACTCCTAAGTGGGAACACTTACTGTGACGGACGGGAAACTACGGAATCCTACACTGAGCGTGGCCCGACACGCTCTTGGCCGCTTTTTTAGTTGCTATTAGCAAGACCCTGCTCGCAATTTTCTGGTTTAATTCCCTCGGTCGCCTGTTATGACACCCACGGAACGATATGTGGAAGTCGATATGTTTAAACCGTCACTACACTGCCAAGTAATTGTTTGATTATTTTATTAGTGTTAGCAATAGTTTGTTAACCCAATAAAAAGAAAAAAGCTCGGTAGTCCAATTACATACTTTTTTATACATTACTATACATTTTTAACGTCGATCTGTATAACTGTCAAACACTGGTATGTCGAAGTTTAGTATATTAGTCAAGACTTGTGATTGTTCACTATTCACATGTATCAACAGAAGAAAACGTAAACGTCGCCGATAACACATTTATACGAACTTTAACAACTTACCTAATGAAAGTTATTGTACAGAATAAGCCAAGCATACCAATATTGCTGCGGCTGGCAATGGTCCAGGCCATTAAATTTGTAATTTACACAGCTTTAGTTCAAGCGTCTCTCTCTGTATTATAAACAAACTATGGATAAGTTATACGCAATATAAAACTGATGATCCGAATATGAATCTTAAAAATTTTAATCTAAAAAAAAATACAAAAATTAGGTATATTCAATTTTTCCTAATATTCATCTAATTCATTTCTATTTGGAAGTTTTGCGTTGGTGAATTGAAAAACTTGCAGTGGCAGAGCGTATTCCTCTTCCACCCTCCTCCTCTATCCTCTCCATTTTCACAAGTATTATGAAAAATATGAAATCAGTAAATCTTCTCTAGTCTATGTGGTAAAGTAAAAATTCCTGCCGAGCTGAGCACAGGCCTCTTCTCATTTCTGAGAGGGTGCAGGACGAAGACTGTGTTGTGGCGATGTGAGAATATCCACCAGCACATTTCATCTCCTGGGTGTCGCAATCAAAATCTGAACGTTAAGCAACCAATGTTTCAATTCATTCAAATTTATTGAAAACTACGTCGATATTTCAAGCATTTATTTATGGCAAATGAAATAAAAAGAAACATGTAAATGTTTCTTTTTATTTCTTACATTATATTTTAAACAGAAATAAGAAAGAAGAAACGCGTAAGTATTAATGGGAAAATGTTGACTGATGTAACCTCTTATTAATTTAGGTCATCACTCCATCTACTAAGAGATTATGCTACATTTTGCTACATTTAGAGGTTGCGCAACCATGCTTAAAGTAGCTTCTTTGGGTCATAAAATGTAATGAGTTTGTTATTTTGATAAATTATAAAAATGGTTTTTAAGACTTTATTTTATGCACTTGTGATGACTTTCAAAAACATTAAACTACTACTCACGTAAAAATAAACCTGAGTACTAATTTGCTATAAAAACGCAAAGAGGCGTGGCATCTGGTTCTACGACTATGAACAACAAACCACCTACCAAGCGTGGCTGTTATTGCATAACCATCATAATATGTGAGAGCTACATGTTCAGAAGTGGACTGCCATAGACTGATAAGGAGGCAGAAATGTTAAAAATAGCAAATATCTCTAACAAATGTGTCAAAAGTCATGGGTAAGTGATATGATTGTTGAGCCCGTGGCTTTGATAAGGCATGGTGTGTCGTTCACATCAATCATATCAATGTAAGTTAAATATCGAAAATAAACAACATGCGTTTCTAAATAAATTTTAGCAAGAATGAGGTCTAAAACAGGGACTGAGAAAAATAGTAATAAACGAGCATACAGTCCACCCGATGTTGATTAGATTCTGTGGCCCACGGGCATTTACATTTATGAGGTTAAGAATCAAAATGCAGATACGTTGTCACTCATGCGGAGTAAGGTGGAATGCCTCCGTGAAAACATCAATGCAAGTACTACTAAATTATAGGATGATACCGATGCAGACGAAATCCTAAGCTAAAAAGAAGTCCTACAATCGAGTAATGTAGTCACAAGATTTTTATCGAATTTACCATATTCGCCTTCATAACACACAAGAGACGACACGGAGAGAAGAATGTTCTTACGCCAGCTCATATATAGGCCCCACATGTTGGATTTTTACATTCTTGCAAGTCCGTTCTCTAAGGATATCTAGTAAAAATGTTGTAACAACTTCTTACCTTCCTAAGAGATAGTGCTTATAATTTTAGTGTGATGCAAATTTTACCAATTTTGATGTTAAGTAGTCGAAGTTGGTAAAACGCACTAATAAAGCTTAAAATACCTGTTCTCTCTTGCTTTGAATTAAATTCCTTAAACTCTGTTGAAGTTTTTAGTACTTGTAGTTTTTAGTTTTTATTTTTTATTACATTATCTATGTTTTTTGATCTGCTTATGCCTGGTATCTATGGGTACGCAGACGATAGCACAGTTGTGGGAAAACACCAACCAAGTGCCCGGGCCAGTCGGGATCAAATCCAGTCCGAAAAAGAGGCTATAATTGAGCGCGTGCATCTCAAACTACAGGCAGTCACCGAATGGGACGAAGCCAATCTCGTGAAATTCAACGCCTCCAAAACCCAAGTGTGTCTTTTCACAGCTAAAAAGTACACTGTAGTACAGAGTACGTAGTACAGTGTAACAACTGAGGCCTCAGTTGTTAGGGTTTGAATTTTATCCGAACCTCAACTATGGGTGGTTCATTGAGTCCAAAGCCAAAGCAGCCGCAAGAAAACTAGGTGTTCTTGCAAGGGTGTGGTAAGGTACTGCCTTACGCCGGGGCAGCTTCTTACCTTATGTAAAGTGCGAGTCCGGTCTTGCATGGAGTACTGCTGTCACATATGAGCTGTTGCTGCAAAATGCTCCCCGGCAGCGTTGGACTCAGTGTAGAGACATGCTAAGAGAGAAACCAACCTTATCAGTCTCAAGTACAGACGCAGAGTAACCAGTCTCTTGGTATTCTATAGGATGCATTTTGATGCGAGTGCGAAGAAATTGCACGCTTTAACTTCTCCGTCTCCTTTCCACCATCGGACAACCAGACGGTCGGCGCATTTTCACACCTTTGTTGTTGATATTAAAAGCAAACGGTTTGCTTCGACTTTTATAATGCGTACAGAAAAGGAGTGGAATAATTTGCCGAATACAATCTGGGTGTCTTCAAGGTAAGAGTCAATAGGCTTTTGTTACGCTAAGACAGTGCGATTCACCATGTAAGGTTGCTTTACCACTTACCACTAGGTGGGATTGTATTCAGCACTGGCTTATAAGTTAAAAAAAAGAAATTTTAAAAAGCAAGTTAATTCTCAGTCGCTTTCATCCTCTATTAATCCACCCTCCATTTATACTTTATTTATTTAGGGGCAGGTTTTTCCTTCACTATTAAACGGGACTACTTTTTGACATAAATTAATTTTTTAAATCGGTTCGGCCATTTTTGAAAAGTCTATAAATATACATGAAAACATTAGCGACGAAATAAGAACCTTTCTCTTTTTGAATTCGTTTAATGAATGCGCTAATTTCTGTCCTTGAGACGAAAATCAATACTTAATAGACTAAGCATCAAAAGTAATAGAAATCTAACGCCATCTAGTGTTGAAAAATGGAATGACTTTCCGACGGATTCAAAAAGTAAATATTAGAAGCAGCTTTTGGTTTTTCTTTATATTAATATTTTTGGTATTTTGTACCTGAAGAAAATGATGTTTGATGCCGCTTTAAGCAACGAGCTTCAATAGATCAGATCAGATCAGATTGGACGGTCCTATCCTCCGGCATTATTGCGACAAACATGTCCCGGTAATTGTAGGAGTGAGAAGGTACTAAATAATAATTATGTGTTATTTATTATTGCGGTTATATGTTAGTTATTGTATTTTAATGACATATTATTATTATTTATTATCAATCAATTAATGTTTTAATACAATCAATTTTAATGATATGGATTTTATGTTATCTGAAATAAATAAATAAATTAAAAATTAAATAAATATATACATGCATACATTATTTGATACACAGTCTAGGTATCATCTAATTATTCACCATACGGTACATCAAAAGTGTACTGCTGTACATAGACGTATGTGCCATAGTTGCCACGCTTGGCAGACAGTAGTACGGGTAGGAAACCGTAGTTGATTTTATATTTTAATTGTTATTATAAAGACGCATGTTTTTTTTGTAAAAGCAGAGTCAAGAAGCCATGCAGCTAAACTGACGGTAAGTGTCATTGCCTATTAACAACTTCAGCACCAGAAGAATAGCAGGTACTTTGTCAGCATTTAAAAAAATAAAAATGACATTTCTTGTCAAGACGTACAAGTCAAACAAAAGAAAAATCGCCGCTGGTAGTCGATTCCATCGTTTTTTATAGAATACTGGTGACTAACGAGCACACAGTCTTTCTAATGGTAAGTATAAGCCTCATAGACATCTACACTTATCATCGATGACGAATCAAAATGCAGATGCGTCGTCAACCGTGCGGACCAGTATAGAATGCCTTGTGGCCAGTAAAAAAGCTCTTCGGTTCTCTACAATTACTCACCATGCGAGGCGCAGAAGTGTTATTTTATTTTATTACTTACTACTGATTTACGCTGGTATTCTGTAAGAGTGTGGTTCTACCCCGGTCGAGCCAAATTATCGTGCTACAGCTATCTACGAGTATAGCTAGAAGAGCTGCAGTATTTCTCTACCACGCTCTATGTGCTTATGTCACGCCCAGTTGTTCAAAACACAGCATAAACTATAAGAATCATTTTAAATAAAATGTAACTTTCTTTTAAGTTTATCCGCATGTCCTTGTCAACCCTTAAACTTTAATATTTAATAAGAGAAGTCGACGAGTAAAATTTTTAAAAGCTTTGCGCCTAAATAAGAAACTTCAACGAAAGTTTCCAAGTAGTTACAAGAGTTATTGAACTGTAACTGTCATGGTTGATATTCATTTTAATAACTTAATTGTTGTAAATATTGTATTTATTTCCCACTATACAAATTATCTTTACAGGTTTATCAACTAATGCGATAATGTATAATATCTGTAGAAGTGTACTAGTACTAATGTACAGTTAGTAGTTTGTTTACTCAGGTATGATGAAAATTATTTTTATGGCGATCCGACCTGTTTATGGTGTAGATAAAAGAAAATAATACCTAGAAGATTTTCCGAATTTCAATTAAGGCTAATACCTACATATTATAAGTGTAAGAGAAATAAAACAAATACCTCAACGAAATAAGAAATGTTTATACGGCATACGTAATTTCGAACATTTTTCTTACTGTTCATCTCTCGTATACGAATAATAACTCTTTCATAACTTTAATTAAAACATTTTTGTAAATAAGAAATAATTATATGATAATCATAACCCGTAATAACATTGACAATGTACCGCTTTTTTGCAAATTTAGCTATATTTTGGCTATTCGAAAATACCGAGCGAAAAAAACTTGTACGTCTTATTGACGAATTAAGTTGCATATTTTAAAATGTGAGTTCTCTAATTTTCCAAAATTATGTTATTTTTCGATCTCCAAGTGTAACACGATGCCACAAAGTAAAGCTGGTACGCAATAAACAAGCACTTGAAGGAGATAGGCAAAGAAGAAAATAGCGCGAGCTTTACATATTCCATATTCCAGTTCAGTTTGTGTGAATAGCAGAGTTTATTTCTAGATCACCAGGACAAACGTGGAATTACACACAAAGTAAGAAACATGTTATGCCGGACGTTCGTGTCAAAAGACAATATAGAAGTTGCAAGATGGCATCGTGAAATGTTTAGAAATGCTTCAGGTTTAATTTATGTCAGTAGTTGTGGCTATTATATTTAAAAAAAAAACTTTATAATTAAATATATTTACGTGGTACAGCCACACTGCAGCTATATTATGGTTGCAGCACGAATGGGTCAGCTCCACCGGGGCAAGACCACGCTCTCACAGAATACTAGCGTAAAATAGCAGCGTAATACAACTATGTCTCGTATGGTGAGTGAGTGTAGAGAACCGGAGACCTTTTTTACTACAATCGAGGTGTTCCATCTAAGTCCCTCGGCTGGGCAGCGTTCGGGAAATTACGACACATTTTCTCTTCAGGTGTACCTCAATCTCTGAAAACTAAAGTGTACAACCAGTGCGTGTTGCCAGTGATGACTTACGGATCTGAGACGTGGTCCTTCACTCCTGGCCGTATGAGGACGCTCAAGGTCGCTCAGCGAGCTATGGAGAGGGCTATGCTCGGAGTTTCTCTGAGTGATAGACTGAGAAATGAGGATATCCGCAGTAAAACCAGAGTGACCGACATAGTCCAACGGCTATAACGTAAGCTGAAGTGGCAATAAGCCGGCCATATAGATCGAAGAACCGATAACCGATTGGGAAGAAAGGTTCTCGAATGGCAGCCTCGTACCGGTAGGCGTAGTGTAGGGCGACCCCCCACTAGATGGAGTGACGACCTGGTAAGACATGCAGGAAGTCGATGGATGCAGGTGGCTCAGGACCGTGCTTTGTGGCATTACTTGGGGGAGGCCTATGTTCAGCAGTGGACTTGTGAAGGGCTGTAATGATGATGATGATGATGATGATGAAAACTACTTTTACGGATTTGATTGCGTTTTATTTATTTTTAATAGGTGAGCGTTTTATTTATTTTTGAGTTTATGAGGTGACCGACGTAACCTCAGTCCCCCGTGACCATGGGTGCCGGAAAGCACCCGAAACGTCGGGTATTAAAAATAAATAAAACGCGATAAAATCCGTAAAAAAGTTTTAATCAATGTATAGTGTTCGCGTAAATATAAGAAATCATTAGGTAAAATTTTATTTAAAATTTTTAGTTATAATAATGGAATATTCGTGTAGGTTATTCAAATCTATACCGAATATTTTACTGTCCGTCTTCTTTTTTGTAATACTTATCATTTGTTTGTTTGACTGTGATGGCTGTAACTATTACTCTTACAACTGAATTGCTTATTTGGGATGTATAAGGTCCATTTACCTAATGCAAGTATCTTGCCTGTTGAATACAATTAAATTGAAGCAATAAATTACTTGCATGGTCTACACAACACATAACTCTCTTGATCTATTGAACTAGTTTAATTCAATACTTTTCTTCGTGTAAACAGCACACACAATTATTTTTATGCGATACTTGTGTTCATTAATTGTAATTTCTCTTAATTTGCAATCATGAGTGCAGAGGGTTTGTTGATCATTGCTGCTCTTCTGAGGCAAGAAATATTGAGATAACGTCGTAAAAAATGGTGTTAGATTAAAAAAATTATACCAAGAAGTGAGATTCTCGGAGCATCTAACAACATTTATGTAGAGTTGCAAAGATGCAACAAAACGAAGATGATTTTAACGACATTATTCGTATGAACAGAAACCGGTTTTATTAATTGGTTGTTCTATACAAAGGCATAATACAACAATGCTTAATGTTATTCCTGCTCGAATGAAACTAAAACCAAAACTACACAGAACTAAAACTCCAAATTCCTGATCAAACGCTGCTAGTGCAGCATTACGTGCATCACGATTCTTGTAATTTATATTTTCAGTATCCCAAAAAAAAATCATGACTTCGATAAATCTGCACCTCATTAAATCATCAATCGTTCAACACCGGAATGAAAAATGTGCCAACGCAAATACGTGCAATATTTGAAGAAACACATCAGAAAAGGCACAAGCAGGTTTGTACGTGCTTGTGTCGTTTCTGATGTGTTTCTTGCCCGTTCAAGCCTTGTTTTTAGACAAGTCGACACTCGAAATCAATTATCTTCTAAACATACTTGGTTGGCTCTTGGTTTAAACAAAAAACACTAGCAATTTATTGTCAAGGCTTGCATTTAATAATTGCACTCAATCATCTGCGTGTAAACAGTTGCTTAAGTACAATTTTAGAATTCAATAATTGCTGTACAAGAAAATGGCATCATACAAATGGGCCCTAAATTAGACAAGATAAAATAAATTTTGTCTCTTCTCTGAATCTCGTCCCTCTTTGGGAATAATTTAAATATAAAGAGGCCCATTATAGTTAGGTAGTTTAGCGTTGAATTAAAATTTATTCAGTTATTGGTCGACAGTCCAAACACAAAATTGCAGCAAATACCCATCTGCAAAAGCGTGGTGAGTACCGTTACCGTTACTGTTACAGCCTATTAAAGCCCACTGCTGAACATAGTCCTCCCTTATATATTGCCTCATAAGCGGGATATTTGTCACAGTTACCACGCAGTTGTAACCGCAGTTTTTTATTTGTATTTGTTATTAGGAATACGCTGCTACGCATCTCCTAAAATTTTCTCTCTATCACCTCTTACGACATCCACGATAAGGTATGTGGTAGTGAATATTCTTACACCGCCACTAGACGGTACGTGATCGTATGGTGGTAAGTACGATTATTTTAAAACTGGAACGCCTGCTGTCAGTGAGACTGTCAAAGTAAGCCCATTCGAATGTTTTTTTATTTATTTAGCACATTGTGAGGGCCAAACCCGTGTAAAATGATGATATATGCCTTAAATTGATTTTGTTAAGTTGATTTTTAAATAGACTGCTAGGATCACAGGATATTCTAGTATGGTATTTTAACATAATGTGTAATATTTTTTTACGCAGTCCTTATTGGCAAAATGAATATAACATTTCCACATATTAGTCGTGTGAGCATCGATAAATTCTTCTATAGGAAATGCATCACTTAAATACAAGAAAAATCTCCGGTATCTTCCTCTAACTTGCCTTTCTAAGAATATTCCAATTGATGACGAGGTCTGCGAATGTATTTTGTATTTTATTGCTCACCAGACATGTGAATATGATAACGTCCTCCAGACCGAATTTCGGTCACGGCGCCTTAGTTTTAAGGTGACTAGCCATTGGCGAAGTACAGGATTATTGTGTCAGAGTGTTTGCGCAGGCACAGATGCTGTCGCTATAACCTTGCTTGCATAGTTCATTGGGACGGCAATCCTAAACGACCGGAGATCAGGCGCAACACCTACGACTTTACGTGCTTACCAAGGCACGAGGGTGAAACATCACCCACTTCCTGACTCCAGGCTGCTGCTGAGAAATAAATTGTGGATAATGAAAACCCACAACAATTATGTAGCAATTGATATTTCCCGTATCACAGAGTCAGCGTCACGAGGCATAATAAAATTATCATTACTGCGTCATTGCTCCATTACAAAAGACGAGTAGATCAGCTTAATAGTTATGCTTGAATCAATTTAAATAATAGCATTGACTGTTTGAAGTAATATTTAGAATTAATTTGCAGAATGTTTACTTATTTTTTATGTCATATGCAAACATTTTATATCTTTATAATCCCAACGTTTTAAATGCTTTGATCATTTTATATTATATTATGGTGTGAGCAGGATTAGAGTTCCAGTTGCTTGCGTTCAACCTTTGAACTGCCAGGCCTCCAAGAAACCTATTCATTAAAGTAATCTTCGAAATAATCTAAAGAACCTATAATACCGAAAATAATAATCGCCTTTATTGAAATCTATTTACAGCTCAGATTTCATTCCCTTGAGGTTTGAAATATTTTCCTTAATTTAAAATTTTACTACGTTTTTTGCAATGAAGGATCTTAGAAAGCGAAATTATAAGACGATAAGTTTGCATTTAATTAATAGTACAATCAAATTTCTTGACTGTAAAGTTGTATGGACAAGATAAATTTATTGCAAAATCTGTTACCGTTCCGGTGACGATTATTTGATTTGATTTGATTGAAAACTATCTATATTGTTGTGTGTGTAGATACGTCATGTCTGTGTATATTTCAAATTGATATTTGGACACGTGCACTTAAGTCTTCGAAGTTTTATCGTATTAAATATTTGTAATGTGAACCATATCTGTGATTTCAGTGATGATTAGTCATTAATTTTATTAGTCGTAAAAGCCGTTCAAAAGAACTGCAAGGGAAAGCTAACCTTAAATAGGTAATCGATTATCCATCTTCATCAAAACACGTTTACTTAATCGAAACTATTGATATAATACATGTTTGCAAGAATTATGTACGTAATAACTCCTCCTACCGAAACAGCCATCTCTCATTTTCATGAAAATGGAGAAACATGTCGAAATGCAGTAACTCACATGTTCTATTTTATAGCATTGGGTGACAAACGAGCACACAGTCTACCTGATGATAATTGGTTGCTGTAGCCCATAGACATCTACGTCTATCTTCAATTACGAAACAAAATGTAAATGCGTTGTCACCCGTGTGGACTAAGGTGAAATGCCTCTTTTCCAGTAAAAGATGTCATCGGGTCTATAATAACCATACGTAACAAATCAGCATTAAGCTAGTATTTTACTTAAATCTTTAGAGCTACTTTACTGACTAATAAAACCGGCCAAGAGCATGTCGGGCCACGCTCAGTGTAGGGTTCCGTAGTTTCCCGTCCGTCACAATAAGTGTTCCCACTTATGAGTTTAAAGGTGGGTATCCATTATGTTCGCGCTCCAGCAGCGCTCTGCGCTCCTGCAACTGCTCCCGGTAGTGGGTACGTGCGCGAACATGGAGCGTGAATTAAGTTGACGACAACGACTTTATTTAAAAAAAAATTATTTATACAAAATTACAGAGTTACAGCTTATAATTACTTCCAAAACTAATCCGTCTTACAGTTACTTAGCCTAGTATTTATATTAAAATATCTCTTACTAAGCAACCCGTGCTATGACGCACGGCCTAATTCTTGTGAGTGCTTGTGAAGCAGATATTAGAGGGGTCATCACACGTAACCTCTCCCTCCCCAAGAGAAAAATTATCCGAAGGAGATGAAGTTGACTTCGGAGAATTTTGTCTGTGACTTAATCTATGAAATTTCCATTTAAATACAATAACAATTATAATTAGTAGTGGCACAACATAAAGACTTAAAGTCCATATACTTATTTTATTCGTCACTAGGGTTTCGACCACCATTTCACTATTACTATTTCTTACACTATTCATAATTTCTTTTACGTCACTGAAATCTACGTTTGTTAAGTCCAACTTCTCTACTTCTTTCGTCACGTCGTACTGCACCTCCGGAATCTTCACAAGTGGTATCTGTAGACTGGCTTCCGACATGTTGCCCGATAGGCCAATGGTTGTTTTCCCCATTTGTATGCTGCAACCTATGCTCGGCGTCAAAATGTATGTTCCTTGTAGATTAAATCTGTGGGTATCAGCTTTGCACTGCTCCGTCAGTATAACATCGTCTTCTGCATAGAGTATCCAGTGGTCAAAAGTTATTTTCTGTATTTTCAACTTCTCTATTTTTATTTGATCTTGATGGCAATTACTGAAGTTATTTTTAATCAGCATTATTTCTTCGATGCATGTTTCTTCATCAACTGGTGCCATATTTTCCTCCGAACATAAGTGTTTGTTTGGTTCTATTTGGGTACACGGGCTTACTACGTTTCTGTATTTCAAACCATTCACTAATAGGTAGGGGTATTTAGGAATTATGGTATAGGTGTTGGTCATTTTCTTTATAGGGATAGGAATAATCTTGTAATAGTTATACGTTTCTTTTTCTATTAATGGTATTTCTAGTTTAAAAATTAATTTCTCTTTGTCTACATTATAGTACCCGGTTGACCGAGCTTTGCTCGGTATTTTTCGCTCGATTTTTTTTTAATTCGTGTGTTTTGGAAATTATTTTTAGATACAAATTACATACTGAAAAAAATCAAGAGTGCAATTAGTTTCATTTAGATTTTCGTGTTTTTAAAAAATACTAAAAAAAGGTCTCGAAAAAATAGATTTTCTCAAAAAAGAAAGGAACTTGAAAAAAAATTAAAAAAAGTCGGTTGGTCGCTCTGGGCTCGAACCATGGTATTACGATTTAGTGACCGCACAATATACCAATTAAGCTATTTGTAATCATTAATAAACTGTCAAAATTTATCTTCTTATTCTAACGATATTGTAGCAGTTTTTTATTGCCTAAAAACACGGACAAAAAGACATTTTCTAAGAATAAATCCTAGCTAGATCGATTTATTGCTCCCGAAACTCCCTGCACACAAAATTTTATGAAAATCGTTGGAGCCGTTCCCGAGATTCCGAATATATATATATATATATATATATATATATATATATATATATATATATATATATATATATATATATATATATATATTTTAGGATAGTGTTACGTTCTAATTTTAATAAGTTATTTTTGTTACTTGGTAAATAGTTTGTGTATTTTGTCTTATTGTTTTGAAAACATTTAGTAATTTCATGTTTTCGAAATAGATATAATATTTATGTTTAAAATCAATATATTCTTTAAAAATATCTTTGACAAGTTTTTCATTACTTAGTAAAGGCATGTGAACTTTTAGTATACGTTGTCTTTTATTTGAAATATCTTTAACAGATATTTTATCGCTAAACCATCCAGAATCTAAAATTTGGCGTGGTTTAGTATCTATAGCTTTTTTCAGGATAGGAATCCCTTCATGTTCCCTGTTTGATACTGAGTTAGCTGTGACACCATCTTCTGATAATTCCATCAGTTCTATCGGTGGCTCGACTTCGGTATCAGAAACAACTATAGATTTCTCGCTTTCCGTGTCGGAAATTGACATAAGTGACGGTGTTTTAGGTTTCTTTTCTCTTGTTGTTGAGGCTGTTATAAAAAAAATTCCTATTTGTTCATATTCTCTTTCGACCGAATGAGAATTAAAATCAAATTGGTTTTGCGAGGTATAAGGTTGAATTCTATTTTCGGTATCGCTATAATTTACGCGTCTTGAACTAACTGTCCTCATTGTGACGTCAGTATTAGAGTTCGACGGCACTTGTGACGCTCGGTATTGCCCATTGTTTCGCGAAAAATGCTGCCGGTGTTGCGCCGATGACGGTCGTACTGGTGACCCAGTTTCAAAGTTCACATTAAAGTTATTTCTGTTGTTTATTGTATGATTACTTACGAAGTGGGGAGAAATATTATTTGAATTGAATGAATTGTTTTGGTTATTCGATGAATGGCCATTCGTCTGATATTGAAAGCTTGGGCCTTTATATTTATTATTATGATTAAAATAAGGATGATTTTGGAAATGGCATGGTCTAAAATTTGGATTAGACCTTGGGTTCCTATTTTCGTAAACTGTTTGGAAGTTCTGTTCCTCTAATACAATTTTAATGCGTCTTCTAAGATGTTAACATTACGTAGTCATACTAGTCTCACTAAGTAAGCAGGTAAATTGTATAAAAAAACGTTTAATTCTGTGTTATCGTATATATAAAAAGCTTTTTAAATGTTGCACCCGGTGACAAAATTCTTGATAACTTTCGTTTCTATGTTTTCTAAGACTCTCTAGCTCCATAACTAAGCATTCTTAAGACCTTGGGTCGCCAAAGTGTTGGTTTAACAGTGACTTGAGGTCTACCCAAGAGACTATCTGCTCCCTTTCTCCCACTAAACTAGCAACTTCCCCTGACAAGCGACTGGTAATGACGTGAAATAAATATTCGTTTTGTAAGTTACCCCCTTGGAATGTTTGTAAAATATATTCGCATTTTTTATGAATAAAGGTAATAACCTAGCATCTCCATCAAAAATTGGGATAATTTTCGTCATTTCTACGGAAATTTTTTCAATGTCTTCCATTTTAAAATAAAATAAGTATCAAAGTTTTTTTAAATACAAAGAATAAAATTAATTTAGCTAAGATCTACTAACAAAATTTTGATTGTTTAGTAGAAGAGTATTGTTATGGCGTTTGCTTATCCAAGACAATACCTACGTATAACTAATACAAGAGGAAACAAAAGGAAGGTTACGGGAAGAGACAACTTTTACTCACAGTCTCGTAGATCTGCCCATGTCCCTTTGGGATATTGCTAGTTCTGGAATCTCTGTGCTGTTTCTGCTGAAGTCGCGAAGTCCTTAATTTATTTATTTGTTCGGTGATATTCGTCCAAGCGTTAAAACGCACGTTGTCAGGATACTGGTACTAGATCACGATGATAACCGACGACACAGACTCTTCCTAGACAACTACGAATATCCTACCGGCTGTGCCAATTATGTTGACGACAACGACTTTATTTAAAAAAAAATTATTTATACAAAATTACAGAGTTACAGCTTATAATTACTTCCAAAACTAATCCATCTTACAGTTAACTTACCCTAGTATTTATATTAAAATATCTCTTACTAAGCAACCCGTGCTATTACGCACGGCCTAATTCTTGTGAGTGCTTGTGAAGCAGATATTAGAGGGGTCATCACACTTAACCCGTGCAACATTGGACGCTCCGCGGCAGGCGCTCCGACTTTCCATCCAAGTTCAACATGATTTTCCTAGAAAGTCCTTATAGTTCTACTTTTCAGATTTTTTTCATATTTTCTAAACTTATGGTTCAAAAGATAGAGGGGGGGGGGGAGGACACATTGTTTTTTACTTTTGGAGCGATTATTTCCGAAATTATTGACATTATCAAAAAATGATCTTAGTAAACCCCTATTTATTTTAAAATACCTTTCCAACAATATATCACACGTTAGAGTTGAAATTAAAAAAACCTTTTTTACTTACTACCCTTAAAAACATTTTTTTCCAATTTTTATTTTACCAATTTGTAGGCGTGATTGATACACATATTGGTACCAAATTTCAGCTTTCTAGTACTAACGGTCACAGAGATTAAGCGAGGACGGACAGACGGACAGACAGACATGGCGAAACTGTAAGGGTTCCTAGTTGACTACGGAACCCTAAAAAGGAAGAGAAATATTTTCAGTATTTAATTTATTATTCCTGAGCAAATAAAATACGACGTCTCCAGTAATATTACGCAGAGTAAGTGTCCTAAACGTAAAGTGGGCGGAAAATATTGCGTTCATTGATAATAATAAAATGTGTCTCATATTTGTCATTTTGCAACTGATCAACGAAATCATTAAATATAAAGTTGAACGAACGGCCCACTTGGATGGTAGAGAAGATTTATTTGCTGTAGTCGTCATGCTTAATGGGCAAATTGGCGAAAGCAGTACCAAAACTGGTAAATCCAAATGTGCATGGCTTAAGCCCTCATGTTACACGTCAATATAAACTTATTACTATACCAGCTGTGCCCACTACTTCATTCGCGTGGAATCAGTAATTTTGCTATTCTATGTGATGATGATTTATTTGTAAATTAAACTGTCGCGAAGACTTAGAAAGACACTAACCTGAATAAAAACATTCAGTTAGTCGGTCAATCAGGCAAACAAATAAAGGGACCCACAAACGAACCAAATAGGGCAAACTGTACGCTTGTGTTTGATTTTGTAAATAAACGACAAAATGACTGCAACAACGTAATCCCTAATTTGCTCCCGAATTTCTCTAGCCAATATGTACTTAGTTTCCATACAAAAAAAAAATTGCCCTAAATAAGCAAGCACCATCACTAATTATTGATATTGAATAAAAAGTTTGAAATGAAAACTGCAATCCAGTGCCTACCTAAAACTAAGTACCTACACTAACAAAATAATGAAACTGCGTTAGTATCTATATTTTCTGCCATGGCGTTCGTTTTATCTATGTCCAATGTAAATTAAATTTTATTTAATAATTTAGTCAAATTTTACAAACTATTAACTAAGCAAATAAAAACATAAATTAATAATATGCACTTTATTTCTAATTCAAAATTTTAAAGTAAAGAGAACAAATGCGTCAGGACGGCACTATGGACTGATCCCGGTCCAATGACCTACAATGACATCCTTTTTTATATATACATTTCATTGAATGCATATACTCAGCCGTGGCCCATATTTTACCATATTATATTGGCTATATATTAGAATATAGTACCCGCTTCTTCGTGTCCATAATCGGGTAAAGCGTGCGTGATAGATCATGGATACTATGTCAAACATTGAATTATATAAATCAATGATGGGAGATATGAGGCAATCAATGGGGAGGCCTATGTTCAGCAGCGAACTTTAAAATGCTGTAGCGGTTATTGGATAAAAGGATACTTGTTGAAAGCAGCAAGTAAAGTAATTATTGTTACGCCGCGCTCAAATCAGCGCCATCTAGTATCAGGAGCGAGAGCGGGGGGAGCTTTGCAGAGAATGACATCGCGGATCTCTCGACCGACAGCGCCGCCCGAAGAACTAAGTTTCTAGAAAATCTATACTCGATTTCTCGGTACCTTGCGCGTGTTTACTTGAACATTCCGGATGTTTTGCTGATTTGAATAAATAGGTGGCGCAAGATGCGATCGGACAGAGTTTAACTCGGCGACACAAGCGAAGCTTCGGAGTGAAATTAAGTGAATTAGTGTGTTTAATTATTAGTGTTTTTTTTACTTTAATTTGTATAAAGTAAATTAAAGTGTTAATTTAGGTAATTTTATCGGCAATTTTTATTGTCACGAACCCCAAGCTCGTAACAATTGGTGTCAGAAGTGGGATAAAATAATGCCGATTTTACCTAAGGAGGAAACGTAGGGTGTCCGTACCCGAAGTCAACGCCAGCAGGAGACGGACCAGAGGAGATTTGGTGGTGCAACGCCGCAGATGTCTGAGGGCCAGCCGCCGGCCACGGAAGCCGGTCCGTCAGCAGCTTCTACGTCTGTGGCACCTGACTTAGGTGCTCTGATGGTGATGCTGCAGCAGCTGCGGGTTGGACAAGAGGAACAGGCCCACCGACAGGAGGAACAGGCCCGCCGACAGGAGGAACAGGCCCGTCGGTTGGAAGATCAGCAGGCGGAACAGGCCCGTCGCTTAGAAGAGCAGCTCAAACGCGATAGGGAGGAGCAGATGCTTCTCATGAAGGACCTTCACGCTACCTTCGGGAAAGAGATAAGGGAGATGAAGGATAAGGTTGCTCAACATGATAACCGGTTGTCGGAAGCGGAGACCCAAATCAACCAAGTTAAGAAAACGCTGGATGAACTCAAACTTGGGGATGGAACTACAGCTCCCGTAGTAGCTTCAGCACCTTCGCTACATGGGTTCAAGGTGCCACCGTTCGACGGGACCTCTTCCTGGTCGGCCTACAAAATCCAGTTCGAGGCCGTCATGGAGGCGAACGGCTGGAATAAAAGCCAAGCCATGACTGCACTCACCCTAGGCCTGCGCGACCAAGCCTTAACTGTGTTGGAAGCTCTCGGTAAGAAAGTGACCTATGAGCAGCTTCTTGAGGCCTTGGAGGCGAGATATGGTGACGCTCACCTGGAACACGTCTTTCGCGCGCAGCTTAAAGATCGCGTGCAACGCAGCAACGAAAACCTGCAGCAGTGGGCCCTTGAGGTGGAGAAGATGGTTCGTAAAGCATACCAGTCTGTACCTGCGCTAATTGGAGGGAACCTGGTGCAAACATTCATCGACGGCATCCGTGACCTGGAAGTCAGAGCTGCTGTGAGGCTCGGGCACCCCGAGACGCTTAAGGACGCCTTGGCCCATGCACTGGAGGTAGAAGCCGTGCGGCAGGATCATCGTTCCCATCGCGTCAGGGAGGTTGCAGCAGCTACAGTTCGCGACCGCAACAAAGGATACAGCCCAAGGTGCTATGGCTGTGGGGAAAAGGGCCATCTTCGATCCAGCTGCCCTAAGCGAACCCTAGAAAGGGAAGGTGAACGATATCAGGAGGGTAGTGCAGCTAACGGCACTGCCTGGCGGCGACAGGATCATCGTTCACCTCACGCTAGGGAGGTTGCAGCAGTTACGGTTCGCGACCACAATAAAGGATACAGCCCTAGGTGCTATGGCTGTGGGGAAAGGGGCCATCTTCGGTCCAGCTGCCCTAAGCACACCCTAGGAAGGGAAGGTGAACGGTCTCAGAAAGGAAGTGCGGCTAACAGCACCGCCCAGCAGCAGCAGGAATACGACTTTGAGATCGAACATCGCAGCGAGAAATCTCCTGGCAACGCAGATGCATTGTCAAGAAGACCTTGTCCTGAAGATGGTAACCATTGTAGTAGGCAAGGTAAGGAAGTGGTACCCGTGAGGATGCTCAGGACAGACCACCTCAGTAACGGGTGGAAGGACAGCCTACGACGTGCACAGCAGGAAGATCCAGACATCAAGCCGATTCTGGGATGGATGAAGGCCCGTGCTACCAAGCCTAAGTGGAGGGACGTCTCAGCGATGAGTTCAACCACGAAAAGCTATGGGGCCCAATGGGACAGCTTGCTGCTTCAGGACGGAGTCCTGTGCCGTAAATGGGACAATGGTCGAGGAGACAGCTGTCGTTTGCAATTGGTTGTCCCTAAAGCTAAAGTGCCGAATGTTTTACAGCTGTGCCATAATGGTCGTTCAAGAGTCCATCTGGGAGTTAAACGAACTCTACTGAAGGTCCGAGAACAGTTCTACTGGGTCCATTATCGTGACGATGTGGAGGATTGGTGTCGTACATGTACAAGTTGTGCGGCTGCGAGGGGACCTCAGACACGGAGTAGAGGAGCATCGAAATTGTACAATGTTGGTGCACCACGGGATAGGACATCCCTTGACATTGCGGAGCCGTTACGGCAAGGCGCAGGAGGGACTCCTAAGATCGTCCATGCGGATCGCTTGGCGCGTTATTGTGGGGCCGATGATGCTCGGGACGAGCATGTCTTAGGAGGGGGCAGTGTTACGCCGCGCTCAAATCAGCGCCATCTAGTATCAGGAGCGAGAGCGGGGGGAGCTTTGCAGAGAATGACATCGCGGATCTCTCGACCGACAGCGCCGCCCGAAGAACTAAGTTTCTAGAAAATCTATACTCGATTTCTCGGTACCTTGCGCGTGTTTACTTGAACATTCCGGATGTTTTGCTGATTTGAATAAATAGGTGGCGCAAGATGCGATCGGACAGAGTTTAACTCGGCGACACAAGCGAAGCTTCGGAGTGAAATTAAGTGAATTAGTGTGTTTAATTATTAGTGTTTTTTTACTTTAATTTGTATAAAGTAAATTAAAGTGTTAATTTAGGTAATTTTATCGGCAATTTTTATTGTCACGAACCCCAAGCTCGTAACATTATTTCCATATTATGTGTCCTTCATATCTCGTTTATTATGAAATCTTATGGTGCTTGAAAATACTTACAGCGCCGACCAGAAGCAAGACTTTTAGGATGCATCTTCCGCAAGGTGGCAACGACAAGTAAATTGTACGGTAAGCAGTTACCATCACGATCAATTTAAATAACTAGTTGTTAAGTGTTACTTAACAACTAGTCTGACTATGATTTTTAGTTAACATTTAACTAAAAATCATAGTCAGATGTATTAGAGATAATATAAATTTGTGTGCTGCAAAGATCTCTAAGAACCACCATTCAAATGGACAGTCCACGGTCTCAGCATTTTTCACGCCGCGTGGTGATGGATTTATATTAATTATAAAACCATTTCACCCCGTGGATGTCTTTAGTATTCAAATCTACCTTGAACGTAACCCTAAGTTAAAAAAAAAACTTTTATATGGTATAGCCATGCTTCGGTTTTATATAGATTTAGTAAGAATGGGTTGGCTCGATCGGTTAAGGCATCTGATAGATTGTGGCATAATTATCATCAATATGCTAAAATACACCCAAAAATATTTTTGGCTCGATAACAGCTAGGCTTGTAATTCCAGCGGCCTGTTTTCAGCCGGGTGTTAGTATCGCTTAAAGTTTTGAGTAGAGCTTTAACAGACAAGTTAAAATCTCGAAATACAGTTATCTACAGACTACAAAAACTGACTATAGGAAACAATAAAGGTCAATTTTTTTCAATTAAATAAAAACTTATATAGAAAAAGTAATTTATTTTACGAAAGATTAATGACTATTAAGATTAAGTTGACCGATCCGATATATTTGTCAATTTCTTTTTTCATATATCATTTTATTAGATCTCTATTTTCATAGTATTATTATTCCATAGTATATGATTGGTGGAATTTACGAGCTGACGAAAAAATTAAGTTCGTAGATAATGCAATATTTTCACACATGGTAATGTGTGAATACGCTTAAAGGTAGATTTCTGTCCAAATTTATATAGCTTTAAAACTATTAAACAAATAACGATATAATTGGTTCATAACTAACGAAGATATAGAAACACCAAGAAAGATCCTAAAATACATATAGAAAAAAAAAAACATACAGTTGAATTAAAAATCTCCTTTTTTTTGAAGGCGACAAAAAATTTATTTTTTCCAATTCATATCGCGACAAAACTGACGCTACCATCCACCCCATCTGGATGCTTGGCGGTACACCACTGTGCGTCTTACTAGGAGTTTTCTTTCTTGCATAATCTTTGTGGAATCGTTTACCACCGGCGATTTTTCCGGACCGGTACGACTTAGAGACCTTCAAGAAAAGAGCTTACTCCTTTCGAAAATGCCGACAAAGTACCTGCAATTCCTCTAGTGTTGGTGTGATGAGTCACGTCTTGGTGTGAACTGACCCTAAGTGTCTTTATGTATTTAGTGTGTAAAATTGGAGCAAAAGTTTTCTTTTACACAGAAATATGGAACTTAAATTAAAAGTTGTTAGTTTTAATATTTGAAATAAACACAGAATACAAACTGCTGCTTAATAAAAGTGATAGTTTTATGCATTGTGTAATTACGTAAATATATTTTTTTTCATAATCTTACAGCAGTTCATCTGACGATTAATTATAACAGTAGTCCATGTCATCACACCCAACTCCATGCAAAACAGGTTACAGAGTAGTTTCGCTTTTGAGAACTATGATGATATGACAAATCAACCTTAGTTTAAACTTTCATATCCACAGATTTAATATCAAACGCAAACTCCAGACTCTCAGTGACAAATGTTCATTTGAATACTGTAATTCGCAAACGTTGGCTGAAGATGTACAAGATTATTGTAAAAATAAATAACATTAAGACGGTCTATTTTATTTTGCAGTCGAAAAATAACGACTTTGATTAAAAATAAAACAGGTTCAAAGACGTGGTACCACCGTTAGGCATAAGGCTTGCAGATTTTTTCTCTAATAGACGTGTCGCAGAGTGGTATTCTTGCTTGGGTAAGCGCAGAGTGCGACGCCGCCTGGCTAGATTGTATAAAGATCTGCGCAAATTCGCTAGCAGCAGCAGAATGCATGAAATTCTATGTGGAAACCTAGGTCCAGCAGTAGACTGCAATAACTTGATGATAGTGATGATGATGATATTACTCGTAAGAAAAATAAAACTACAAACTATTCAATAGACCGCGTGCTCCCATAGTACATCTGAAGGTACTGTACGAGTACATTCGATGAAAAATCAAAACTGAAAAATAATTCTGAGATGTGTTACATTAATTTTCAGTAACTTAGATGGTAGAAGGGAAATTTTCTGCTCAGGAGTCCATTAATGTAGTCAACACACAATCATAAGGCAAAAGAGCGTTACATAGAGTAATCAAGAGCCGTGGTAGCTCAGATGGTTAACACTCGCTGTAAATATAATAGAACGCGAGTAACCCGGGTTCGATATCCGCCGGCAATTTTAAGTGCTGATTTAGCACGTGCTCGGCGGTGAAGGAAAACATTGTGAGGAAACCTGCATGTCTGAGAAATAAGGAAAAAATATTTCGAAGTCGTTAAGTTCACCAACACATATTGGGTCAGCGCGGCGGACACTTCCTTACCCTAAAACCCTCTCAGAAATGAGGGGAGGCCTACGCCCAGCAGTGGGACGTAAATAGGCTGTAACATTAATTTTTTACTTTTATAGAGTAACCATAGGTTGTGAGTATTTTAGTACTTGGTAGAGCCACGCTGCGGCTATATTCGGGTTGTAGCACGAATGGGCCACCTCTACCGGAGTAGAACCACGCTTGCACAGATTACCAGTTTATTATAGAAGCATAATGCTGCTATGTTTTGTATGGTGAGTGTAGAGAACTGTAGATCTGGTTTATAGGAAACGAAGCATTCCAGAGTCCCCAGACATGACAACGTTTCTGTATTTTGATTATTAAATAAGGATAAGTGTCTAAGTGCCGCAGCATCCACTTACCATCAGATGGGCTGTGTGCTCATTTGTCAACCTTAATTTCATAAAAAAAATTAAGAGAAACAGAAACAGAAACTTTTTTATTCAATGTAGATTCTAACAACACTTATTGAATGTCACTTTTTTCATTTACCACTGGGAAGAACCAGCAAGAAACCCAGCGAGATTTTTTTACCAATAATGTTTACAATAAACGACACAAGACAACTTAGAAATAGTATAATAATAACCTCTGGGAAAGGCGATCGTTACTAAGCGATCACCTTTCCCAGGAGTTATTATCATCCATTAATTCCTTAATATTATAATAACCCTTTTTATACAACCTTGTTTAATAACATTTTTGAACTTTGTGTATGACATATTTGTATATTTTCTGGGATTTTGTTGTAAAAGTGTATACATCAGCCCAAGAATGAATTACTGACTCGGTGGAGTTGAGTCGAGAGAACTTTCTTTATTCTTCAATTTTGGAGCAGATAAACGATATCTTATGTAGGTTTATTTATCTTAAGAAAATTCATTTATTCACAACGTCCTTTCAATAGTTCTTCCGCTTAGTCTCAGTAAATATATAGCTAATTTAAATCTTTAGCAACTACGGCTGTTGTATTCGTTAATGAAGTCAAATCACAATAATAATTTTTTTTTCAAAAGACTTACAATGTGCTTGAAACTTGCGTTTTGAATATAATAATTGAATCTTTCTGTGATGCTAGTTTTCTATGCAAACGTCGAATTAGATGTGTACATATATGTATGTAAATTTGTACCTCCAAGGAATGGTTTCAAATGTAAATTGAATTTTACAAGAAATAACTATGAATAACAATACTGATGTGTTGATTCGGAGATTAACTTCGTCATGTCTACTAACAGTTCATCACCTTGCACGTTGATGTTGGAACACGTTCAACCAAATCTTAAGAACGATTCGAAATAAATGAAAATGCAAATATTTGAGGTATATGTAAAAAAATTCGACATATATTGTGTCTACTATTTTTTATTAACACAGTATTGTGTTAACGTTACTAGGTCCAATATTCCTACACGTTTCGGGAAAATAATAAAAGATACGTTAAGGAAATGTGCCATTTAAAGAGGATGCAAGGTGGATCTACCACTGTAAAGCAGTCATATTTAAAATATTGAAATCTACGATGACTACCATATCATTGTGCTGCTATTCGACGTTGATATTCTAAGTATTATGTACGAGCGACTACCTGTCTCATATTTGTCATCAGTTGGTTGCAAGAAAAAAGTCCGCGGAGTATATGTGATAAAAATCTTTTCAATCGGTTTATCTATTTCTGAGAAATCGACAAACACACATAAACAACATAAGTGTCTAATTTAGAACGTCCTTCTTCTTTACGTAGTTTAAACTGTTATTGTATTTTGTAAAATTTGTTTCCTTCGAGCTCACACCTACAGCGCTATGTGAATGCAAATTTTGTCATATTTAACTTATTACTTCATCGTCCATCATCATATACTTATTACCTCAGATCAACAAATGAAGAAAGACAAAGCGCTGCATACATTTCAAGTGACACAAAAACCGAGCCAAAAACATTCTTAACTTATTTTACATATAATATGCATCGGAAATTATTTGCGGTCAGAAACATGGTTTTGGTGTATGTGTGTGCGTCCACCAGCGAACTTTTACTAGCTGATAATTAAAGAAAGAAGAAAGTTGAGTGCGTGATCGCATTTTAAGAAGTTGAGCGTTGTTTAACATCGCTGGAAAGTACCCAGTATTCCATCTTTCTTTGTTGGTTTCAAGGTAAATTAACAGATAAATTTTCGGTTCGAATTAAATGCTAATTGAATTAGCAAAGGTTAATCTTCGAAAGTCTTTATTTTTTACGTATATCATACATTTTTTTCAAGTATCTAAAAATGATTAAAAATTGTTATTTTTAGTTTCGAGGTTTAAAGCATTCTAACGATATTGTACAATTTCTTTCATATGTCTTTTTAGGATGCTTGGCGGTCCACCACTGTACGTTTCACAAGGAGTTTTTTTCCACGCACGACCTCTATGTGGAATAGCTTACCACCGGCGATTTTTCGGGACCGATATGACCTAGGGACCTTCAAGAAAAGAGCTTACTTATTTCTAAAGGACCGGCAACGGACCTGCAATTCCCCTGGTGTTGCGGTTGATCATGGGCGGTGGTTTTTTTTTTTTTTTTTTTTTTTTTTAAAGAAGAGGGGGCAAACGAGCATGCGGCTCACCTGATGTTAAGTGATTACCGCCGCCCATGATCAACCGCAACACCAGGAGAATTGCGGGTGCGTTGCCGGCCCTTTAGAAAGGAGTAAGCTCTTTTCTTGAAGGTCCCCAGGTCGTATCGGTCCGGAAAAATCGCCGGTGGTAAACTATTCCACAGAGAGGTTGTACTTGGAAGAAAACTCCTTGTGAAACGTACAGTGGTGGACCGCCAAGCATCCAGATGGTGTGGATGGTATCGGGACGTTTGTCGTGTAGTGCGTTCACGAAATTTGGCGGCTGGGATTAATCCGAACAATTCCTCAGAGCACTCCCCGTGATAGATGCGATAAAATACGCAAAGAGATGCAACATCTCTTCGCAGCGCCAGTGAATCGAGCCGATCGGAAAGCACTCGGTCGTCGACGATTCGAGCCGCTCTGCGCTGGATGCGGTCAAGTGGAAGGAGCTGGTACTGGGGAGCCCCAGCCCAGAGATGGGAACAGTATTCCATGTGCGGCCGAACCTGCGCCTTGTAAAGTTGCAGGCGGTGTGCCGGCATGAAATACTGTCCCGCTCTGCTGAGCACGCCAAGCTTTTCAGAGGCCAATTTGGCCTTCCCTTCCAAGTGACCACGAAACTGCACGTCACTCGATATGTCGACGCCGAGGATTCCGATACTGGCTGAGGCAACAAGGGGAGTGCCTTGAAACTGAGGGGATACGACAAAGGGGTTCTTTTTAGCGGTTAACGCGCAAACTTGTGTCTTCTGAGGGCTAAACTGGACTAGATTTAGTCGTCCCCAATCCGAGACTCTGTTCAGCAAAGACTCGACTTCAGACACAAGTTTGTCCCGGCACTCGGAGACGTTTTCCCGAGAAATATTGGCTCGTCCGGTGTAAAGAGCATCACCAGTGCTGTCATCCGCATAGCAGTGAATGTTACGGGTATGCAACATATCATTGATATGCAGAAGAAACAGCGTTGGCGATAGCACGCAGCCCTGTGGAACACCAGCATTAATAGGCTTCCAATCGGAGCTTGCACCGTCTACAACGACCTTGATGCACCGATCTGCAAGAAAGCTGGTGATCCAATCGCACAATTCCTCGGGAAGCCCATAGGAAGGGAGCTTCGAAAGAAGCGCTTTGTGCCAAACCCGATCGAAGGCCTTCGCAATGTCCAAACTAACGGCCAATGCCTCCCCCTTGAACTCTACTGCCTCCGCTCATCTGTGAGTGAGGTAGACCAGAAGATCACCGGCTGATCGACCACGGCGAAAACCGTATTGGCGGTCACTAATCAGCTGGTGATCCTCAAGGTACCTCATGAGCTGGCAGTTTACAATGGACTCCATTGTTTTGGAGAACAAGGAGGTGATGTTGATTGGCCGGTAGTTGGACGGGTCTGGGCGGTCGCCTTTTTTAGGGATCGGGTGGACGAAAGCCGTCTTCCATGATTTTGGGACTACGCCTAGGGAGTAGGAATACCGGAAAAGACGCGTTAAAACCGGTGCCAACTCTGGAGCACACGTCCTCAGCACAATTGGGGGGATTCCGTCAGGCTCACTCGACTTGTGGATGTCCAGGGAGAGGAGTGCTTTGCGAACCGAGCGCTGTGTGAACTGCACTTCCGGCATGGAGCACTCACACCGCGGGATGGTCGGCGGCGTACTCCCCCCGTCATCGAGAGTCGAGTTAGACGCAAAGAAAAAGCCTAGAAGATCGGCTTTCTCCTTTGCAGTATGGGCCAGTGAGTCGTCCTCCCTGTGCAGAGATGGAAGAGATGGCTGACAGAAATTCCCCTGGACATCCTTGGCGAGAGACCAGAATGCACGGGTTCCAGAAGGAAGGCGAACTATTTTCTCGCCAATTCTGCCTATGTGCTCTGACTTTGCCTTGGCAATGACTCTTTTGAAGGACCTAGAGGCGGAATTATACTTCTTTTTTAGAGCGCTGGTGTTTACATCCCGGGACGCTGATGCATCAACCCAGGCTTGTTAGCACTCCTGCTTATAGCATGATGCTATTTTACAGGAGCGACCAAACCATGGCTGAGATTTGCCTCCAATGGGCACCACAGAGGAAGGAATAAAAAGTTCCATACCCTGAAGTACCACATCAGTAACGGAATCTGCAACAACGTTGGGATCATCCGGCGAGAAGCAAACCCGCCCCCAAGGGTAGGATGCAAAGAAAGACCGCATCCCATCCCAATCGGCTGACCTATAGTGCCAAACACGGCGGCAGCCTGCAGAATGCAACCGCGATTTCAGCATGAGTGGCACAACACTCCGGACCAGACAATGGTCCGAGGAGCCTAAAGGGGCGTCGACGGAAATCTGATATCCGTCCGGGTGAGAGGTCAGCAGAAGGTCCAACAGGGAAGGTGCATGATCCTCCACATCTGGAATCCGCGTACACGAAGTAACCAGTTGTGTCAGACCATATGCCAAGGCAAAATCATGAACAGATCTCCCCGCATGATCGGTTAAACGTGAACGTTCGGCGTGATGGGCGTTAAAGTCGCCGAGGATCACGATCTCTGCGGAGGGGATCTGCTGTAGCAACGAATCTGCAGCCATTTGGACGTGGTCGAAGAGTCGGTCTGTTTCGGCATTACCGCTATGGGACCTATAGAGGCACCCGTAGACGCGCGGATGGTCGTCGCTGTCTACGCGTAGCCAAAGGATGGACAGGTCCGAACCTTCAAGTCTGCCGAGGCATCGAGAACAGATGTCATCTCTGACGTAAACGCAAACTCCAGCCCGAGGCACAAAGGAGTGTTCCAGTTTGTACCCCGGGTAGGAGAGATACGAGACATCAGCCGGAGAGGACACCTGCGTCTCGGTCAGAAAGAGCAGAGCCGGCCTCGCCGTCTCGAGATGGTAGTTTAGGTTAGAGTAAAGTCCCCTGATATTGCAGAAATTCACGGACAGCGTGGTAGTAACTTACCACTAACACTTAACATCAGGTGAACTGCATGCTCGTTTGCCACCTCCTCGATATAAAAAAAGGAATTCAATTAATGGAAAAGGGCCCCTGTCTGTTTTTGGTTAAAATTTTTACAGTTTTAATTTCGTGACATAATAAAGTACTGACTGGAATACCGTGGAACGTGGCGTACATTCAGGAATGTAATTGTGTTTTACAAATGAAAATAAGAATTTTTGAAGTAGTAACTCTTCAAAAAAATTCCAAATTTAAATTGTACATAAATATTTAGAAAAATATGTGATATTTGTATGTCCAGGAGAGCCATATGTCACGAGCCAATCGCGTCAGTATACTGGATGGATATTTACCTTTAATCTACCAAACCTATGTATTATGAGTTTTATTTGAATAAATTATAATAATAAACTGTGTTTGACAAAATATTTACCTAATATTAGAAACGTGCAGAGCGAGTGTAAAGTACCTTAGCATCGCGAAAACGACTCTGGTTTGACTAATGTCACTTTTATTTTAAAAAGTAAACTATGTTATATCCTCATTATATACTTCAATATTTATTGATAGATTAAGCGGAGAAATTAATTTTTTTTAAAGCATTAGGACACAAACGAGCATGAAATCTACCTGATGGTAAGTGGATGCTGTGGCCCATAGACATCACATTTATCCTCAATAAAGAATCAAAATGCAAATGCGTTGTCACCCCTGAGGACTTTACACTCACTATACGAAACACAGCAGAATTACGATGCTATTTTACGCTGGTATTCTGTACAAGCGTGGTTCTGCCCTGGTCGAGCCAACCCATTCATACTGCAACTATAATATAGCTGCAGCGTAGCTTTAAATAAAATTTCGGTTTATTTAGTACTTTCAAATTTAAATAACTACATACATATCCTAGCAATAGAAAAAATGAGTGCCTCTTCCTTTTGGTAAGCTGTGACGAATATTAAAATTTACTTTTAAAATATCCTTTGTTTTTTTAAACTGTTTTGTCCATATTTCCTCAAGGCATTTTTTTAAATTCCAGCCTTGATCTTCGTCACACGCTGTCATTTGCTAGGCCAGCCGACAGTGTGCGAATCTTCGTCAAACTCATTACCAGGCATAGTTTCTAATAACGGATTGATGCCAGCTTTTAAATCGTCACCAAATGTGATTCCGTACTATCTGCAAAAACTTTTAGCTACTGTTATATCACCAGCAACAGTCGGCGAAATAGTTCCAAATATAGATAGACTTAGCTTGTTTCATGGCCTATTACATCTTGCAGCTGGACCAAATGTCGTGAGCGAGACTACGCCCAATATTCTTGGGCTCGAAAGAGTAGTCCCCACAGTAATAAGTTATGCCAAGATTTATCCTTTAGGATTGTCCTCCGGTCTTCATATTACTGGAGCTACAATAGTATGTGGAAGCAATCCTGACTTATCATGCTACGGTCAGTTAAATTGTCCTTATTCTGGTACATTAGTGAAAAAACTATTTAAGGATCAACGAATATCCGTAAAAGTTGACCTAGTACTGCACCCAGTTTTCCATATGGAAACCATTCGGTGAACGAAATGAGCTGGAATGTAACACCATCATGAAATCATTGTTGATAAACACCTATTCTTCCTACTACTCCCTTAACTATAACATCAATACGCGAATAGGAAGGTTGGGTATTCAGCACCCACTTAAAATTATGTAAAGTTGGAGCTACTTTAAATTATGTAAAGTTAGAGCTACTTTGAATTCAGCATGTAATATGGATATTTACGGATTTATAAAAAAATAGGCAAACAAAAATGTCAGATATATTCGGTTATTCTTAAAATTCTGTAAATAAACTAATACTACAATATGAAGTGACACAAGTTTGTCTTCGAATATCCTTCGTATCTGAAAAAAAACACTCTTCTATTTTATTTTAATCTTACAAATTTCGTGTAATTACTTATTCTTTCATGAATTGTATTGAAGAAATAAAACAGTGTCATATCTCTACTGTTTGCGTTTTATTTAATCTGTACACCAGGAGCCGTGGTAGCTCAGGTGCTACGCGCTCGCTGTAAATCTCACAGTACTCGAGCCACTCGGGTTCGATCCCCGCGGACAACAATGAAATTGCTAATTGTAATGTTAAGAGCTGGTTTACCACGTGTTCGGTGGTAAACGTTACATTACATTTATCAAATATATTCTAACCATTGTCATAGAATCTAATAAACCTCAATATTTTTATCAGTAATATATAGTAAAGAAAAGAAATGAAAGCAACCCAGCAATGAAAAATAATGATTACAGGAATAGGTATTTAAATCACTGTACTGATAAATAGTACTAGCATTGGTGTTGTTTTTTTATCGTGAAATTTGCTTTTAGAAAGTAGTTACATAGCAATACATCGTTGCACTTTACAAGGCTCTGCGAGGTGTCAGGTTGTGAACACAGCATAACTTATGTTATTCAGCTATGTGACACGGACAGGTAAATCACCGTCACAGTCAATTTAAATAACACAAATAAAAAGCTAAATGATGCGAAGGCCATGTCACTTGCCACGATTTAAAATAAGCGATTCATGTCCTCGGTATTTTATCTCACGCCGCGTGGTGATCTCAGAAAAACCATCAACCCATTTCACATCTTAAGGGTATTAAGAGCTTACTTTGAAAGTGCCAGAGAGATCTTTTTGCTTCCGATAACTGACAGTATAACCATTTTTTCACGCCAGTTTATGTAAAATATACGGAATGCAACGGAGAGCAGTGTCAAGGGTGCAAGATCACTGCATTTATGTCGAAGTGCGTCGTCTGACGCATGTGATCTCGAGTCTGACGATTAAGGAAGGCAAATCCTGGTGCCTATGATAAGAAAGGCCCATGATTATTGGAGTACTTTCATAGGCCAGTGATAAAGAAAAAGACGAAAAGAATTCCTTACTTAGCATTTTCAATACCTCCCAAAAATGTCTGGCAGCTAGGCCTAAACTTGATTTTATGATAAACTTGTAAATGCTATCAATTTAATCGTTACTGCGAAAATGCTGTTGATTGTAAACAAGAGTCATGAATAAAATAAATTTTATTCAAATATTAAAATGATAATATGCTTATTCAAGTTTTATTAAATACATTTCCAAATTCGACATTAGTGAAACAGTTCTGCCATTTAGTCATGAACAATGTTTAAAACATTTTTGTTACGTATCTAAATGGGGCATGTGTTAACTTGAAAAATCTATTTCATTCTAGTTATCTTGCCTTATTTATATGAAAAAAAGTCATTATATCAGAACACATTAACAATTATTATTATAAAAAACTACTACATAATTTGAACACACTTGCCGTTAACTTTAGCATAACCTGAGGCACAATTACCAGCATCAAACGCAGATCGGTTCACGAGGCTTACTTCATCATTAGTACGAGTATTATTCGAAAATTTTGTTGTTTTTACATTTTTATCAACTGTCACATTTAATTTTGTTTGATTATTTCTTACTTCCATAGCGTCATCTGGAAAAGTGGAGGAATTATTGTTTAGTTTTTGTATGTTAGAAACTCTTGACGGAGTATCACCGCTTCCCGTGGTTTGTGAAGTAACAAGCTCTCGTCCGTTTATTTGCTCTACTATCATCAGAAACGCAATGATAAACCCAGTCATGATCCTGCGCTTTTCTTTTCTAAAACTATCTGCACATAGGCTATGAACCATAATGATTTTCTCTAGTGTAATTAGCAAATAAGACGAACAAAAAGAGTGTTTTTCAGTAAACGACTCGGCGCGTTATAAAGGATTACTACGCTGTAACTGTGAAATTACGATTTTTGCACTTAAGGCCAAGATGCAATCAATGTCGCCATTAATTACGGTATTGCTACTACATATGCAATACGTTTAGCCAAATAAATTAAAATAAAAAAGATCTCTTCAGACTTCTTATAAAAATTTGAGTGCTATGACACAAAACTTCAGAATGTATTAAAATAAGTGAAATTTATTTCATTTTTTTTAACTCTTTTAAGCCGATTTTTACTATTTTTAAGTTAAATTATTTGACACTTGAGTGTGGATTAATTAAGTGCTCAGTCTGAACAGACTTCCAGGACACATAATATTACTTCATAACGCGTAAATGAGCAAATTAATTTCCAAGAAATTTAATATAAAGGATTTCCGTAAGGTAACGCCTGATTCTTTTAATTATAATTTGTATATCTATAGATAAGTAAACCTCGAGTGTTCAACCAGTAAACATTTAGTTTAGTTTTGTCAAGATATTTACATGCATGTACATCTCCGTTTTATAACTTTACAAAGCGGGCAATTTTTTCTCCTCATTTATTAGGGTATTCATTTTTTTCTCATTTATAAGATCAATTAATAAAAATATCATAATCAGTTTCTAACTAACGAATACATCGCTTAGGTAATACTACATACAAATACACGTTCCTGTTTTCAGGTGGGCTAAAATAGAAGCATTTTAATTATGAAATCATCATTATCATCATCATCATTACAGCCCTTCACAAGTCCACTGCTGAACGTAGGCCTCGATATTAGCCTAAATATTACTGCGGAATTTCGTGCATACTATCACTATAGTAATTAATTATTACTTAATACAAAATGATACATACTGTCCATTTATTAAATTATGCGGGATTTATCTTTTTGTGATTAAAGTAGCATAAAATTACTTTTATGACATTTTATCTATAATTTCACACCAATCAAAAAAGTCAAACGAAATGCATTCGCTACGCACTATTAAGTAATGTCCGCATATTAAATGCAGAGCGGGTATTACTTAAAATTGCGAGTAGCGCAAATGTATTTAGCTATGCAAATAACGAGCTAGATCGTGACGGGACAACGAGAAATTAGCAACGTATTCTTCCTTTAAAGTCTTAAAATTCACATATTAGTTCACGTCTTTGAAGAAGACGGACATCGAAGTAGCTATCACTGTCTACTGTTATTTGTATAGTGTTTAGTTAAATTTGATTATAAATAATTTTGAATACTAAGCTACTTACTGAAAATATTTATCACGAGTTCTTCTTCTACTTCATCTCGTATAAGTCTACTAATGGACATGAGCCCCTATTGTAGGGAGTCTTTGCCTTTTTCGCAACCTTTTCAAAGTCGAATGGTGATCGCAGTACAGATTGGTGTCGCTCAGACATGCAGGTTTCCTCACGATGTTTTCCTTCACCGTCGAGCAAGTGGTAAATCAGCACTTAAAATTGCAATTAACAATTTCATTGGTGCCGCCGGAGATAGAACCCGGTTTGCTCGCGTACTGTGAAATTTACAGCGAGCACTAACCATCTGAGCTACCACGGCTCCACCTCTATCTTCATACGAGTATACAAATTTATATTTAAACCAAACACGTAATATCAGTTATCGCATTGTACTTAAATGACAAAACTTTTATATCTTAGTAATATGTATTCTGCCTCTAGATATATTTAAAGAAATCAACGAACAATAAATATTAGTAGAGTGTGTAATTTTTTTTATAGAAGAGGAGGCAAACTAGCATACGGTTTACCTTATGTTAAGTGACTACCGCCGCCCATGAACAACTGTAACACAAAGGGAATGGCGGGTGCGTTGCCGGCCCTTTAGAAAGGAGTAAGATCTTTTCTTGAAGGTCCATAGGTCGAGTCGGTCCGGAAAAATCGTCGGTGGTAAACTATTCCACAGAGAGGTTGTACGCAGAAGAATACTCCTAGTGAAACGTACAGCTGTGGACCGCCAAGCATCCAGATGGTGCGGAAAGCATCGGGGCGTTTGCCGAGTAGTACGTTCATGAAATTTGTGCGGTTAGAATTAATCCGAACAACTCCTCAGAGCACTCCCCGTGGTATATGCGAAAGAAATTGCAAAGAGTTGTAACATCTCTTCGCAGTACCCGACTCAATACTTCCTGGACCAAATTCGAAGAAGAAAACAGAAACATAACAAAATGACGTAACTTGCAAGACAATAACGAGAAAAAGAACTTTATTTGTTAGATGTTAAGGTTGATTTCACACCAAAGGTTATTTAATTTATATATTTTCAAGTGATAGGAGTATTGTATAGCTTTGTTCATTTTTTGTGACGAATGATCGTAAGATTTATGACTTTATTACTAGATGCGATGGTTGTAATTAGGTTGAGCTTAAAACTAATTTAACTTTTTGTCTCATTTATTTAGTAAACAAATGTAGCTGTTTAAGTTTATATTCACGCGGACAGTATTTGGCTATGATTTTGTACATGACCCGTTATCTAGTTATCTTGGTATTCTTGATCGAAGAGTGCGACCGAGAGAGATAATGGGTGTATAATTAACCGCTAATATTCGCTATTCGTCCCTGAAGCTCTTAATCCTATATGATATTATAATCATCACTTTGAATTAAATGACTTTAAATTATTCATCATGCAAGCGATATGTGTACAAATTATATACATATGTTATAGATGGCATCTCGTTTACAACAGACGCAAAATATCCAGACCGGCGACATGTAGCAGCATCACAGCTGTGAGGCGTCTGGTGTGCGGCGATAATATAGTCTGTACTGCTTATATATTAGTCTATGTGTACTGCGATCATCAATCTATTTGTCCCACTTGTTACTACCGTCCTTTATAACGCCAATAATTGAATGATAAATGTACCCGCCAAATTTATGTGTTGTATAAACAAAGATCGTCTTACATTACAGTCATCAGAAATGGTCCGTCTTTAATGTACACCTACTATTTGTCACAGTGCGTCCATTATTTTGAAGTTAAGACGTGTTTTAAATTAACAGTGTGATTGCTTTGCGACATGCCTTTAAAAAGGTAAGTTTTTTAAATATACTTATAAAGTTTTAAACACTACAACGTAGAATCCCGTAAAGAACTGTTATTTTAATATAAATGTAATATAAAATAAACTTCAATTTCACGGTTTTTCATGAAAATGATCTTATTTAAAACTTGTGGCGTTATAACGCCCGGTAGTAAAATTGACGTCTATTTATTATTACTATTATGTTTTAGATTACTGACGAAAGGACCTTTGAATCTCAACGACATAGTTGATGCATTACACAATATAGATTTTGATGACGATCTGTCCAGTGAAATTACTATTTTTCTACCGGAAGATCCAAATAACGAAATAACTGGTGATGAAGAATTTGTGACATTACATAATCTCCCAGGTTTGGTTATTTCTTTTGAGCATAATACGAAATTCATTTCAGTCACTGAACTCACAATCAATTGTATAATGTATTTATCACTTTTCCGGTTCCCAGCTAAGAGCTCCAGCAGAGATTACTTATGATGATACGTTTTCAGGCAGTGACGATTCTGAAAATGATTTATCTTTGTCTGTGTTAGCAAAAAGAATAAAGTAAAAGTAAAGTTACATCCTATATACGTCCCGCTGCTGGGCACAGGCCTCCCCTCATTTCTGAGAGGGTTTTAGGGCAAAGAAGTGTGCGCCGCGCTGCCCCAATGCGTGTTGGCGAACTTCACATGTCTTCGAAATATTTCTTTTTCTTATTCCTCAGACATTCAGGTTTCCTCACGATGTTTTCCTTCACCGCCGAGCACGTGGTATATCAGCACTTAAAATTGCGATTAACAATTTCATTGGTGCCGGCGGGGATCGAACCCGGGTTTCTCGCGTTCTGTTATATTTACAGCGAGCGCTAACCATCTGAGCTACCACGCCTCACAAAATTTATCTTCATTTATTCATTGGCATTGCGTATTCAGCAAAAAGAATACGCAATGCCAATTAATGCTTGCCAGAAGATTTGGATCAACAGATATCATCTACTTCTTGCTCCACTCCATCTATAAGCTGTTCATCGAGGAACGTCACTCTTAGTGAAAGCAAAACCCAACAGTATACGCGGCGCAACAGGCACAATTCAAGTGAATTTACACAATGGCAGGATCGTGAGTCAACTTTGTACTACTATGAGTGTATGGTGTATGAAGTAATCGAAATTTTGGTACATTACTCTAATCTTTACGCAAGCCAAAGGAATGTCATCGCTAATATAACTACTTCAGAAATGAAGTGTTTTTTGGGTATACTTTTATACAGCGGTTATGTCATGGTTCCACGCAGGTATATGTATTGGGAGAAATCTTCTGATACTAACTTTGATGTTGTTTATAATGCCATGTCTAGGGATCGTTTCACAATGATAATGAAACACTTACATTGCTGTGACAACAATGACATTCGTACAGATAGTGATAAATTTGCGAAACTTAGGCCTTTGTTTGATTTACTATATAAAATTTTCTCAGACTTGGCACCTTTTGAACAAAACTATAGTATTGACGAAGCTATGGTACCATACTATGGAGGCCATAGTTGCAAACAATTTATACGCGGGAAACCAATCCGATGGGGGTATAAACTGTGGGTAGGTGCAACTAGGTTGGGGTATGTTTTTTGGTTTAACCTATACCAGGGACATTCTTCAAATATCCCAGCATGCTATAAACACTTTGGATTAGGGGCAAGTGTAATTTTGAGCTTTGCTGATGTTTTACAATCGTGCTATCCAAACACTCAATTTCATTTAATTTTTGATAACTTTTTTTCTTCTATCACTCTTTTTCACAAATTGAGTAATAGAGGATTGAAAGCTACAGGAACTATTCGTGAGAATCGTACATCTAGATGCCCACTACCTGAAAACAAGGTTTTCAAAAAAACAGAAAGGGTGTGCCCTTCGTCTATAAGTCTAGTCAACCCAAGCAAATCTTAGTCTGCAAATGGAATGACTATATGTACGTAATAACCACAATGCCTGGGATTTGTACAAAAGTGATGGTGGCGAATACTGGTCGTATTCGCGATCATCACTTAACTTTTCGTAGAGTAGTTGCCAGAGGATTATTGGAGACATATAAAATAACTGAAAAATGGGGACCTTGCCGTACTCCCAGCAACTAAAGAGAAACCTCGCGATACGATTGCATTGATCATCTAATTGAATATGAAGAATCTCAAAGCCGCTGCACTATTTGTAAAAAAAAAAAACAATTTCATTTGTCATAAATGTCAGCTGTATTTACACACAAAATATGTTTTATTTCCTAACATACCAACGTTTGGATTCTTGGCAAATAAATCATTGTTAGCATATGTTTTGTGTTTTATTTAATTCCAAAAATGTTTTACTTTTAGTAGCCGATCTTACTACCGGGCGTTATAACGCCACTCGTTTTCATGCTTTTCCATACCACGAATATTTTTTAAAATATTTTTCATGATAACTACTATATCGTTTTGTTACAACATATTAAAAATGTTAATTCTGAAATAAAAAAAGTTTCAGTAATATCTGGGTTAAGCGTGGCAATTAAGACAAATCCTTTAAACAACAAGAGATCCAGTCAGCAGTGGACTTGACTTCTACGGGGTAAAGAATAAAGAGTAGATTTATGAATGTAGTTAAAACGAATGATTTTTTTTGAATTTGTAGTAATAGCATTAAAAAAACAACTAAGGTTTTTACTAAGATAGTATTAAGATAGTATAGCGTTATATTGTATTGCAGATGCTATAAAAAGGAAAAAACAAAAACACGAAATAAACATTCATACAATCAAAAATTGACCAAACACTTTATAATAACTTAAAAAAAGACCCTTTAGCTTACACTTAATGTTACTTTTAGTGACATTAACTACCAATTCTGAAGGAAAGTTATTGATAAGCCGAGATATTCAATAGCTACATGTTCGCTCCCCGTACGCATATCTAGCACGCGGCTTGCTGAGACAGTTCTTAGAAATTTCTCGAGTGAATGCTCAATCGGGATTCTAATCGATTCATTAAAAATTGTTCTTTTAATAAAATATTTTTTACTTGTGAAGGGACCACTGACGTCATCCCTAAATTTACTTTTTATTTTATTTGGAACTATAATCTTATGTATTCTTACATCTAAATTATGTTACTGGATATATATATATATATATATATATATATATATATATATATATATATATATATATATATATATATATATATATATATTATCTGAATATATTACCTGCTGCAGTATGGCACTAAACCATTATACTTCTTCTATAAGCAAAGTCAGACTTTAATGATAGTGTATTTCGAACACTACCAATTTTATTGCAATTTACTTCAAAATTTGTTTGCAGTACGACAATTATCTCAATAATTATACGAGTAAATAATTTTCCTTAATTTACAACATGAGAGCTGGAGTGACATGGCGATTTATATATTCAATAAAATTCCTTAGTACAGGTGTAGTCTGAGTTCAAATTCTGTCATCTTCAATGAAGTTGAAGTGGAGCACTGTTCCATGCGTTCCCTGCAGTACGATATTAGTGTACATTGTAGTCTCGACCGGGGAACACAAGAACACACCTGTGTTCAGCATAGCAGTTTAATTGGAGAGAGCGAGCAACATAGCAATCATGTAGGTATTTGACAATTGCAGTAATGCGATACTTAAAAATAACAACCCTAAAATACACATAATATATTACACCTCCAGAATCAGTTAAGCAACACTCCCTAAAAACTAAATCTAGAACTTATAAACTACATAAAAAGTAAAAGAGAATACAAAATAAAATGAATAAACTTAATTTACACCTTACACTCCTTACAACTAATCGATTTCGTAACCATATCGCACTACTGGCCTAATAGTTCGACCGTAACTGCTAACCGGCAACTGGGGTACGCTGCCTGAGTCGAGCGCGACGCTGTGTTTCCGCGCAGTCGTCTTTGTACCTGAACGGGGCCACACTAAGTTGTTTACCGGATTACGCTCCCTTAACCGAATATGATCTATATGTTTCTTTTTTAAGCACGTTTCCGTTTCAACCATATAATGTCTTGAACCTATCATTTCTTTAACCCTACCTTCCGTCCATCCAAAAATCTCAAACGTTAGCATTTTCTTTATTTTTATCGCCATTAAGTACTTCCTGTACCAAGCGCTTACCACGTCTCAGCTTATTATACTCCTAAAAAGAGTAGGTATAGGTAAAAGTAGTAGCTAAAATGGTAGCAGAGCAGCGTATATCAAGACGGATAAATCGTTTGAAATTACAAATGATTTCCACAATTGTTTATGCTGTAATAAACCCAACCAAGCAAGTGGCTAGTTAGTCAAGAGGTGGGTAGGTATAGTAGCTATACGACGCGACGCGGCGGTTAAAGGGCAAGCAGTCCATGCTAATGGCACTTGAATAATACAAGAATATCATAAAATTTTGTTAGATGCCTACTTATAGCGGAACCGTGCATATTAAAAGCATGTAATTCATCGTATACCTATATAAAGGTAAATCTAGCGAAATTTTTTTTTGGTTGATGTTATCGTTAGTTGAATAGAACCACAAAGTACTATCTCTCAGTCATTCCAATATGCTAAAACTTTTAACGTCGATGCATAATGTACTATCTCGATTTATAGATTATTAACGTAGAAATATTAAATATTAATGATTAGTTTATAATGAAAACATACCATTTCAGCTACTAGTAGTCCCCAATAATGATAATTAATAACTTATGGCACAGAAACCTAATAAATTCACATAAAACATTTATTTGTATCAAGATCGCGCGAAATCGCGTTCATGTCCGTACACTTTTGGCGAGATAGTATTAAATGCTCGCATTCACTGCACGTCGAAGTTAGTACAATTTGAATGAAGTCAATTCTGGCGCAAATTTTAACGTATTTGAGATAGGATTTATTGCAGCGTTGCAGAGTATTAAATAGTATAAAATTGAATCAAAAAGTGAAATCGTCAAAAAATTGAGATAGGACCGGTTGCCAGTTCACAGTTATGTCGGTATATCAGTCAATCTATTTACTTGAAACATAAAAGATTTTTAACACTGATATGGTCACTATAAAATGTTGTAAGGTTAGCTAATTACGTAATAACTTAAAGCAGAGGGACCTTAAAGTAGGGAATGAATAAATTAACCGACTTGGTATAACATGGGTCTCACAACTTTTTACGGTAGAAGAACTGAGTTGCGAGACTTGGTTTCTTACAAGTTATGTTTTTGATGGCATACATTATTGTTGTTCATGATTGGTTGTTGTGTTTGTATTGCTTGTGTCTTTTTCCAAGATTTTGCAAGTTTACGACGTTGAGTTGAGATTAATGTCCTTAGTTCATATGATGTGCAATATGTTAGTCAGTGATTCGTAGTGAAATATGAAATAGTGACTCTAAAAACCACGCCGCAATGGCGGATAAAGAAAATATAAAGTTAGCACAAGCCCTTACTTACATTATTAAAAGTGCAACACACTGTGCATATTATTTTTAACAATCAAATATTTTTTTAAAACAGCAAAAAACCTTCAGAAAGTTCAGGAATCACATTCTATGAATAATTACATTTCGTCCTAAACTTATCAAATTTAAATCTTAGCGCACCGCCTCCCAGACGGTAATGAGCGGCCCGTCGCTTACGCTTCTCGGATTCTCAACCAGGCCGAGACACAATATTTACAAATAGAAAAAGAAGTACTTTCTATGATTTATTAATTACACTACAAACGGATTACAAGCCACTTGTGTCAATTTTTGGAACCAAAATGGGTATACCGACGATGGCTGTTAGTAGGTAAGGTTAGTTATTTTGGCAGCTTATACGTACGATATGGAGTATGTGTCAAGTGCCAATATTACGGCGGACGTTTTATCCCGTTTACGAACCGGACCACAGACCTACCTACAGGACGCAGCTATGTATTGTCGCCCGGCATCGACGCGGATATTGAGAGGGTTGCTTGAGACTGCAACGTGCGCTGCTGAAGCACTGGCACCCGCGCGAGCTTACCCACAACCGTGGCCCTATTATTCCCAACCTTGGACGAGACTTCATATTGACTTTTTAGGTCCTTTTGAAGGCGTGTCGTTTTTGTTTTAATCGACTCGTCAACAAAATGGATAAGAAACATTTAGATCACCACGGACCAACGCGACGGCCGTAATAAGAGTTTTAAGAGAAACCGTTCGGGTTGCCACGTGAAGTAGTCTCGGATAACGGTCCACAAGTCATGCTATATTGGATTTTATGACTTTAAATGGCATAATACGTACGCTCGCCCCCGCATATCATCTTTTTTTAAACACGGCAGACGAGTGTGTGGTTAAACTCTGTAAGCGTACCTTAAAGAAACCGAAGAGAGATAAATTAGATTTAGATGCGGCACTGCAAGCATATTTAAAGGCTTACAGAAATTCCGTACATAGTACGATAGGCGAAACACTGTTGCAACGACGAGCTTTACGTTCTCGATTAGATTTAATAAGGGAAAGGGAAGCGTTGGAAACGAAAATAGGAAGGGCTCAAAATCGACAAGTGAAGGATGCAGGGGGTAGAGTTAGAGCATTTTCGGTCGGGGACCGAGTATGGATTCGTGAACATTCAAGACCCAGACCGAGGGACGGAAGGTAGGGTTAAAGAAATGATAGGTTCAAGACATTACATGGTTGAAACGTGTTTAAAAAAGAAACATATAGATCATATTCAGTTAAGGGAGCGTAATCCGGTAAACAACTTAGTGTGGCCCCGTTCAGGTACAGAGACGACTGCGCGCACAGCGTCGTGCTCGACTCAGGCGGCATACCCCAGTTGCCGGTGAGCAGTTACGGTCGAACTATTAGGCCAGTAGTGCGACATGGTTTCGAAATCGATTAGTTGTAAGGAGTGTAAGGTGTAAATTAAGTGTATTCATTTTATTTTGTATTCTCTTTTACTTTTTATGTAGTTTATAATTTCTAGATTTAGTTTTTAGGGAGTGTTGCTTAACTGAGTGTGGGGGTGTAATATATGTGTATTTTAGGGAAATTATTTTTAAGTATCGCATTACCGCAATTGTCAAATACCTACATGATTGCTATGTTGCTCGCTCTCTCGAATTAAACCGCTAAGCTGAACACGGGGAACACAACAACACTCTTGTGTTCCCCGGTCGGCACCACAATGTACACTAATATCGTATCGTGCAGGGAACTGTGCTCCACTTCAACTTCATTGAAGACGACAGAATTTGAACTCAGACTACACCTGTACTATGGAATATATAAATCGCCATGTCACTCCAGCTCTCATGTTGTAAATTAAGGAAAATTATTTACTCGTATAATTATTGAGATAATTGTCGTGCTGCAAACAAATTTTGAAGTAAATTGCAATAAAATTGGTAGTGTTAGAAATACACTATCATTAAAGACTGACTTTGCTTACAGAAGAAGTATAATGGTTTAATGCTATGCTGCAGCAGGTTATATATTCATATATATATATATATATATATATATATATATATATATATATATATATATATATATATATCCAGTGACATAATTTAGATGTAAGCATACTTAAGATTATAGTTCCAAATAAAATAAAAAGTAAATTTAGGGATGACGTCAGTGGTCCCTTCAAACATTGTAAAATTTTAAAAATACATATACAAGTACAAAATATTTTATTAAAAGAACAATTTTTAATGAATCGATTAGAATCCCGATTCAGCATTCTGTAAACACTCGAGAAATTTGTAAGAACTGTCTCAGCAAACCGCGTGCGAGATATGCGTACGGGGAGCGAACATGTAGCTATTGAATACCTCAGCTTATCAATAACTTTCTTTCAGAATTGGTGGATAATGTCACTAAAAGTAACATTAGGTGTAAGCTAAAGGGTCTTTTTTTAAGTAACTATAAAGTGTTTTGTCAATTTTTGATTGTATGAATGTTTATTTCGTGTTTTTGTTTTTCCTTTTTATAGCATCTGCAATACAATATAACGCTATACTATCTTAATACTATATTAGTAAAAACCTTAGTGGTTTTTACGCTATAACTACAAATTCAAAAAATCATTCGTTTTAACTACATTCATAAATCTTCTCCTTATTCTTTAGCTCGTAGAAGTCAAGTCCACTGCTGACTGGATCTCTTGTTGTTTAAAGGATTTGTCTTAATTGCCACGCTTAACAAATAGATTGATGATCGCAGTACAGACTATATTATTACCGCACACCAGACGCCTCACAGCTGTGATGCTGCTACATGTCGCCGGTCTGGATATCTTGCGTCTGTTGTAAACGAGATGCCATCTATAACATACATATAATTAAGGAAGTAAGAAATAATCAAACAAAATTAAATGTGACAGTTGATAAAAATGTAAACACAAAAAAATTTTCGAATAATACTCGTACTAATGATGAAGTAAGCCTCGTGAACCGATCTGCGTTTGATGCTGGTAATTGTGCCTCAGGTTATGCTAAATTTAACGGCAATGCAACGTAAATGCAAGTGTGTTCAAATTATGTAGTAGTTTTTTATAATAATAATTGTTAATGTGTTCTGATATAATGACTTTTTTTCAAATAATAAAGGCAAGATAACTAGAATGAAATAGATTTTTCAAGTTAACACATGCCCCATTTAGATACGTAACAAAAATGTTTTAAACATTGTTCATGACTAAATGGCAGAACTGTTTCACTAATGTCGAATTTGGAAATGTATTTAATAAAAATTGAATAAGCATATTATCATTTTAATATTTGAATAAAATTTATTTTATTCATGACTCTTGTTTACAATCAATAACATTTTATAGGTACAATGATGACTACATTACATTTTGTTTTATTATAATGAAATGCTTTTTTTATTTACGATTATATTACTTTTTATGTTCGGTATTTGTTATATGAAGAAAGTACACTTTAATTGAATGCTTTTATAAGCTACGCGTGTTCGTACGTATCTCTCTATATAATAGAATATTTAAATGCGATCTTCACCAACTTGTAGATTGGCTGATTGACTTGAACATTTTGCAACCGTAGCAAAGACGAATGACATAATAATAAAATAAATTAATAACTTTATTTTAGTATACCGGATAATAAATAGAACCACCAGTATAAAATAAAATAATTTTCAGGATTATCACAGCTCGAGATCAATGACGTTGTTTAAGTTTTTTTAACTGTTATATTACTACTCACTTTCAAAGTAAACAGTGGTACCTACGTAGTCAAATGAATTATTTGCTTTTTGCTGAAGAATGTTGTCTTAGGAAGTCATAACTTGCATCATCATACAATTTACAATTCTAATTAAGTTAATGGAACATGAACACAATAAGATTTGTAAAGTCTAAACGTACAATCTTCCGAAAATACTTATACCATACGTATATATTATTATTGCAACCAGTTTCATCATTTAACTGTATATTTATGTGTTATTATGATACAAATATTCATTTATCATAGTATTTTTTAAATTACAGTCAAGAATTACAAGTCGATAGAACGCCATTTCTATCTAAGAGGTCTGGGTATTTATCACTTTCTTACCTATTTCTCAAACGTACACTGATACAGAAACCATCCTCAACTGTGACACTAATTAAAACATGTCTTGATTGAAATGTACAGCGAGTCGTGAGTTAATATGCCGTATATTTATTACTTATTCCACACAAAGAAAGACGAACAGAGACGGCACATAGAATGACACTCAGAAAGACACTTAAAAAGACACAGAAAGATGTTTTTTCCCCAAACAGAAAGACGCACAAAGATGGCACACAGGAAAACAAACGAAAAGACACAAAAAGAGGCTTTTCATTTTGGTTGTTGCATGATATTTTCTCCTCGATGTTTTTTCTGCGCTAATGTACCGTAGCATCAGTTTCTATGGTATGGCGGTAGAAACTTTTCTTTTACGTTAAACGTAAATGCCCGGACTAGAGTTGAGCAGCAATGTAAAAGATGTGAGAAGTCTGCAACAAGTTCAATAGGCGCTGCATTTTCGCAGTAACGATTAAATTGATAGCATTTACAAGTTTATCATAAAATCAAGTTTAGGCCTAGCTGCCAGACATTTTTGGGAGGTATTGAAAATGCTAAGTAAGGAATTCTTTTCGTCTTTTTCTTTATCACTGGCCTATGAAAGTACTCCAATAATCATGGGCCTTTCTTCTCATAGGCACCAGGATTTGCCTTCCTTAATCGTCAGACTCGAGATCACATGCGTCAGATGACGCACTTCGACATAAATGCAGTGATCTCGCACCCTTGACAGACTTGCTCTCCGTTGCGTTTCGTATATTTTACATAAACCGGCGTGAAAAAATGGTTATACTGTCGGTTATCGGAAGCAACAAGTTCTCTCTGGCATTTTCAAAGTAAGCTCTTAATACCCTTATGATGTGAAATGGGTTGATGGTTTTTTGTAGATGATGATGAGTCCATCACCACGCGGCGTGAGATAAAAAAATACCGAGGACATGAATCGTTTATTTGAAATCGTGGCTAGTGACATGAACTTCGCATCATTTAGCTTTTCATTTGCTTTTATTACTTTGATATTGATTGCCAGTGTAAACAAGACGCTTAACCTATTTATATATCCTGTTTAACAGAGTATAAAATTAAAGTGAATTTGCGGCCCATAATATATATATATATATATATATATATATATATATATATATATACATATATATATATATATATATATATATATATATATATATATATATATATATATATATATATATATATATATATATATATATATTACTTCGCTCTCTGTTATTTTCGCTCGATTTTTTTTAATTCGTGTGTTTTGGAAATTATATTTAGATACAAATCACATACTGATGAAATGTAAATGTGTTCGCGTAAATATAAGAAATCATTATGTAAATAATATTTTTTGATCTTAGCGACATAACAGAAAAAACGGAACTGGTTATTTGAATAAAAATCATAAGTGCAATTATTTTAATTTAAATTTTCGTGTTTTGTAAAAAATACTAAAAAAGAGCTCGAAAAAATAGATTTTCTCAAAAAAGAAAGGAACTTGAAAAAAAAAATTAAAAATGTCGGTCGGTCGGTCTGGGCTCGAACCGGGGTTTTACGATTCTGTGACCGGCCATTTTACCAATTAAGCTATTTATAATCATTAACAATCTGTCAAAATTTACCTTCTTATTCTAACGTTATTGTAGCAGTTTTTCATTGCCTAAAAACACGGACAAAAACACATTTTCTAAAAATAAATCCTAGCTAGATCGATTTATTATCCCTGAAACTCCCTGGACAATAAATTTTATGAAAATCGTTGGAGCCGTTTCCGAGGTCCCGAGTATATATATATATATATATATATATATATATATATATATATATATATATATATATATATATATATATATATATATACATATATACATATATATATATATATATATATATATATATATATATATATATATATATATATATATATACAAGAACTGCTCGTTTAATAGTATAGGATATATATGTGTATATAGTATGTATGAATTGTTTATTATATATATTATTATTTCTTTAATCCTCTCTATTTGATTATTGCTGCACCGCCTCCATAATGTCTATCTCTGTTTAGCCTAATGATTGACTGGGAGAGAATGCCCTATGGCATTAAGTCCGCCATATGTATATACAAAAAAGTTAATAAATAAATTTCATGATGGTGTTACATTCCAGCTCATTTCGTTCACCGCATGGTTTCCATATGGAAAACCGGGTGCAGTACTAGGTAAACTTTTACGGATTGTCGTTGATCCTTAAATAGTTTTTTCACTGATGTACCAGAATAAGGACAATTTAACTGACTGTGGCATGATAAGTCAGATTTGCTTCTACATACTATTGTAGTTCCGGTAATATGAAGACCGGAGGGCAATCCTGAAGGATAAATCTTGGCATAACTTATTACTGTAGGAACTAGTCTTTTGAGCCCAAGAATATTGGGCGTAGTCTCGCTCACGACATTTGATCCAGCTTCAAGATGTAATAGGCCATAAAGCAAGCTAAGTCTATCTATATTTGGAACTGTTTCGCTGACTGTTGCTGGTGATACATCAGTAGCTAAAAGTTTTTGCAGATAAGACGGAATCACATTTGGTGACGATTTAAAAGCTGGCATCAATCCGTTATTTGAAACTATGTCTGGTAATGAGTTTGACGAAGATTCGCACACTGTCGGCTGGCCTAGCAAATGACAGCGTGTGACGAAGATCAAGGCTGAAATTTAAGAAATGCCTTTCCTCAAGGCATTTCTTAAATCTAATATGGACAAAGCAGTTTTAAAAAAACAAAGGATATTTTAAAAGTTAATTTTAATATTCGTCAAAGCTTACCAGAAAGAAGAAGCGCTCATTTTTTCTATTGCTAGGATATGTATGTAGTTATTTCAATTTGAAAGTACTATATAAACCTAAATTTTATTTAAAGCTATGCTGCAGCTATATTATAGTTGCAGTATGAATAGGTTGGCTCGACCAGGGCAGAACCACGCTTGTACAGAATACCAGCGTAAAATAGCATCGTAATTCTGCTGTGTTTCGTATAGTGAGTGTAAAGTCCTCAGGGGTGACAACACATTTGCATTTTGATTCTTTATTGAGGATAAATGTGGATGTCTATGGGCCACAGCATCCACTTAATATAAGGTGGATTTCGTGCTCGTTTGTGTCCCAATGCTTTAAAAAATATTAATTTCTCCGCTTAATCTATCAATAAATATTGAAGTGTATCGTGAGGATATAACATTATTTAGATTTTAAAATAAAAGTGACATTAGTCAAACCAGAGTCGTTTTCCCGATGCTAAGGTACTTTACACTCGCTCTGCACGTTTCCAATATTAGGTAAATATTTTAATAAACACAGTTTATTACTATAATTTACTCAAATTAGACTCATAGTACATAGGTTTGGTAGATTAAAGGTAAAGATCCATCCAGTATACTGACGCGATAGGCTCGTGACATATGGCTCTCCTGGACATACAAATATCATATCTTTTTCTGAGTATTTATGTACAATTTAAATTTATAGTTCTCTACACTCACCATATAAAACATAGCAGCATTAAGCATTAATAATACGCTGGTAATCTGTGAGAACGTGATTCTACTCGGGTAGAGGCAACCCATTCGTGCTACAACCCTAATATGGCTATATTATGGTTGGGAAGACCTGCTACGGGCGAAGTGTTCAGCAATGGAACTTAAAAACATTTGATTTGGAATCATTTGTGCCAAATTTTGTTTCAATTTGGGTGAATTTTGTAATCGTCAATTGTGGTACAAAGTTAAAATATATTCATTTATTTATTAATTTATTTCAATCAACAAGGATCATAGGATAAAATAACATACATTTACATCTATTCTAATACTAAAATTATAAATCATAACTAATATTAACCCTCCGTGCACCAGGTGGGGTTTAATAAACGCCAGCCCTTGAATAATCGCAATAACTTTAAAACTGTGAAACCGCCACCGCTCGAATTCTCAGTAGCTGGAATTGCGACATTGCCGCTCCGACTCACATCGATGAGTCAGTCCGGCGACCACCGCCAAGCGAGCTACACGCCCTGAAAGTGTATGTGGATATCACACACCCCACCTTGTACGGCTCGTTGACAAAAAAGTAAGCATTCTATTTGATTTTTTTTTTACCTTTATGTGTTTAATTTATGTATGTTCAGCATTTTATGTGGATTTTTATTTATTACAGATTTATAGTTATATGAAAAATGACATCACTCACCTTCGATTTGCCGACGATATAGTCCTTATGGCAGAATCGCTGGAGGACTTAAGCACTATGCTCAATGACCTCAATAGTGCCTCCCAACGGATAGGTCTTAAGATTAACATGGACAAAACAAAGATCATGTTTAATGTCCATGTCACACCTATGCCGGTAGTTATTGGGAGCACTATGCTCGAAGTTGTTGACGAGTACGTTTACCTGGGACAAATAGTCCGACTAGGTAAGTCCAACTTCGACCGAGAGGTCAATCGACGGATTCAACTCGGCTGGGCAGCGTTCGGGAAATTACGACATATCTTCTCGTCAGGTATACCTCAATCTCTAAAAACTAGATTGTACAACCAGTGCGTGTTGCCAGTGATGACTTACGGATCTGAGACGTGGTCCTTCACTGCTGGCCGTATGAGGACGCTCAAGGTCGCTCAGCGAGCTATGGAGAGGGCTATGCTCGGAGTTTCTCTGCGTGATAGACTCAGAAATGAGGATATCCGCAGTAAAACCAGAGTGACCGACATAGCCCAACGGATTAGTAAGCTGAAGTGGCAATGGGCCGGCCATATAGCTCGAAGAACCGATAACCGATGGGGAAGAAAGGTTCTCGAGTGGCAACCTTGTACCGGTAGGCGTAGTGTAGGGCGACCCCCCACTAGATGGAGTGACGACCTGGTAAGATATGCAGGAAGTCGATGGATACAGGTGGCTCAGGACCGTGCTTTGTGGCATTACTTGGGGGAGGCCTATGTTCAGCAGTGGACTTGTGAAGGGCTGTAATGATGATGATGATGAAAAATGAACCACGTGAAAGATGATGATATTTTAAAAGCACTTTTGGACGAAGGAGATGACTTCGAAGTAGAATCCGGGAGTTCAGAACCGGGCTCTGAAGTGGAATCAGAACACTTGAGCGTTCGTAGTGATATAAACAGCGAAGTGGATGCCGAAATTCTTTCTTCCGAGTTTGAGAACGACGACGAAGTACCCCTATCAGAGGTTCGCGCGTCGAGACAAAGTTATTATACTGGCAAAAATAAGACAACAAAGTGGCAAAAAGAACCATTCAGAAGCAATGTTCGTAGTAGAGCAGAAAATATTATTACTCATTTGCCTGGTGTGAAAACAGCTGCAAGGGGTAAATTGTCACCTCTTGAGTGTTTTGAACTATTTATTTCCGATGCTATGACAGATGAAATTGTGAATTGCACTAATGAGAAAATACTCTCCCGACCAACTGGTGATCCTCAACAGTCACAAGCTACAAAGGAGGAAATAAAAGCCCTTTACGGTTTACTTTTCCTATCAGGTTTGGCTCGTTCTGGACGTCAAAGTACAATTGATTTATGGGCTGCTGATGGGACAGGAATGGATATTTTTAGAGACACTATGAGTAGAAATAGATTTGCTTTCTTAATGAATAATTTTAGGTTTGATAGCACAGCAACACGAAACGAGAGAATGAAGACTGGTAAACTAGCTCCAATAAGAAATCTTATTGAAAACTTTATAAAAACAGTCAAGATGCTTACATTCCGTTCAAAAACCTAACATTAGATAAAGAATTGGTTGCTTTCAGAGGTCGATGTGGATTCCGCCAGTATATTCCGTCAAAACCAGCAAAGTATGGAATAAAAATATATTCTTTAGTTGACAATAAAACATATTATACTTTGAATATGGAAATATACTGTGGAAAGCAGCCCGAAAGTAGCCCTTTTTCTGTCAGCAACAAGCCTTACGATGTGATTGATCGTCTAGTCCAATGTGTATCTTAGTCTTCTCGTAACATTACAATGGATAATTTCTTCATTAGCTATGAAAGCACAGAAAATTTGCTCCAAAACCATAAGCTCACTGTTGTCGGAACTTTCCGCGCCAATAAGGCGTGTATTCCTCCAGTTTTCACCTGCATCCATCGACTTCCTGCATGTCTTACCAGGTCGTCACTCCATCTAGTGGGGGGTTGCCCTACACTACGCCTACCGGTACGAGGCTGCCACTCGAGAACCTTTCTTCTCCATCGGTTATCGCTTCTTCGAGCTATATGGCCGGCCCATTGCCACTTCAGCTTGCTAATCCGTTGGGCTATGTCGGTCACTCTGGTTTTACTGCGGATATCCTCATTTCTGAGTCTATCACGCAGAGAAACTCCGAGCATTGCCCTCTCCAGAGCACGCTGAGCGACTTTGAGTGTCCTCATACGGCCAGCAGTGAAGGACCACGTCTCTGATCCGTAAGTCATCACTGACAACACGCACTGGTTGTACACTTTAGTTTTCATAGATTTAGCTATACCTGACGAGAAGATGGGTCGTAATTTCCCGAACGCTGCCCAGCCGAGTAGAATCCGTCAATTGACCTCTCGGTCGAAGTTGGACTTACCTAGTCCAAAGCCACGTAAGATGGTATATCTGATGTCTTCACTGCACATGAAACCGGAAGTCAACAAAAACCTGCAATGATAAAATTTTATAATAAGAACAAAAGTGGCGTAGATGTGGTAGATAAATTATGTCGAACTTACGACGTTTCCAGAAATTCTAAACGATGGCCGCTAACTATATTTTTCGCGTTGCTAAATCACGGAGGTATATATGGAATGATTATCCATATAGTCAACAATGGCATTGAAAGAAATAAAAACAATCTGAGAAGTAAATTCATCCGGGAATTGGGTATATCTTTGATAAAAGGCCACCTTAACACCAGAAGGCAAAATCAAAAGCTGCCAAGAGACCTTCGTAACATAATTGCTAAGTATTTCCTGACCTACCTGAAAATTTGCCGGAACCTTCAGCCAAAAGGTCCAATACCCAAAGAAGATGTTCAAGTTGCCCCAGGAACAAAAATCGTAAAACAAAATATACGTGTAAAAATGTTATGTGCCAATATGTATGGAGCAAACTGATTTTTTTTGTCAAGACTGTGGTCGCTTGGACGACAATGATCTCAATTAAAATGTACCTCTATTATGTTCGATTTATGTTAAATTATAAGGAAATATACTGTCGTTTGTTAATTAAACATTATTCTAATAGTTAAACGTGCCATTTAAAATTAGTATATAAGAAAGTAACTGTTATCATAAGTGAATCACAGAAGTTGTGTTTTTTTGTTCTTTTATAAAAATAAATATTTTACTACATACTTTTTAACCGGTCTTTAACTTAAACCTAATCATTACAGTGTGTTTATAAATACCTAATAAGAAAATTTACGAAAAACATAAAAATATGTCAATTTTACCATTTTTAATTTGGGGTTTGTCACACCCCACCTAGTATAGGACGAGACTTTTAGTCACCTGGTGCACGGAGGGTAAATTATATCAAATGCTTAATTATTTATAATAATATCGAAAATAAAATAATAATTTAATAGTAATAATAATAAAACAACATAAATCGATTTCACCGTTACACATATGCCATATCCGATTTAATTATATATTAACAAAACCACCAACAAAACTTACCATAATGATATAATACAATACTTTTTGTTAGAAATACAAAGAAAAATTCTTAAATATATGTAAGTAAAATTAGGTAATAAATTAGTTCATATACTTGGGGTGCCTGTCCGAGATAATGGGTACATGGACATGAACCCAGTGCCTCAAAAAAGTACACTCGGGTTTCTCACTAATTACGTTAAGAATGCTGTTGGCGCTCCCACGAACCCTGTGCATCAGTGAAGCAGTTCTTTTGCGAATAAGTGTTGAAAAATTATCTACGTCGGCGTCAACAAACATACCTGATGCACTACAGTAACGTGGGAGCCCCAGAAACAATTAATATTAAGAGGTTGTAAATGATCGCTCGCAGTTAATAAACAAAACAAACAAAGCAAGTGCTTTCTTGACACACCTTTTATTATAGGTATGTGGATTTAAAGGCTGGCTTCGTTCGCTATCACCCTAGCCTATTAAAGCCCACTGCTAAACATAAACCTTTTCCCATAAAATGTCTCAAATGTCTCAGATTATACCCTCTACTTTTGTTTCTGTTATATTAACTTATTATAATATACTGTCAGTAAAATTGAGCCGATCGTTGAATGCAAATTATAAACAGTTGAGCGGCCGCATTACAATTGCAAAGAGGCCGTTTTCATTCTCCTATAACACGGAAAATACATTTTATTTCCATATATCGACGTTGTTGACGTTATCGGTATGATCTTTGGCAATATCAGTAATATAAAATGTTCTTAAAAATATTTCATAATCTTTTGGCTACAAATTCAAATTAAGATGACTCATTTTGGGCAGTGAAGCAAATGTGAAATAAGAACCTTAGAAGAAATTAAAAATAAATGAAAATTACTCTGTAAAGGCGGCATAAAAACTACACTACTCTATATCTAACCTTGGGTGTCGTCAGGAGCAATAGAGGGACATGAAACAGCAGAAAGGCAGCAGTATCTTGATGATAACAACCTAAAATAATAAATATAAAAAAAACTGTTAGTCGTAGAACTGCACGTCAGTTCAAGTTTTGTTACAAATGAAAATGCACTTTTTTAATGAAGTAATGTAATATTAATAAAACTTATATGTACATATTTATTAGTCTCAGCAAAAAATAAAAACAATACTCAATTCAAAATGGCCACCTTTGGCTTTTATTTTGTTATATTACAGGCCTTTAATATGTCTGGTCACAAATCTTTGGATTCACGTACTGTTATCATGGGAAATTTTGCCACTGCTTTCTCCAGAGATTTTTTAAGAGACTCAATGTCGCCGTGTCGTTTAGAGCAAGCCATGGCCTCCAAAACTGACCATAATTTGTAGTCTAAAGGGTTGAGGTCTGGGCTAGATGAGGGCCAGTCTTCAGCTCTTATAAAGTCCGGAACGTTGGTTTCAAGCCATGCTTGGGTAGTTCGTGCCTAGTGACCAGTTGCAGAGTCCTACTGGAAAGTCTACGGTACATTTTTAAAAAGAGTATTGCTGAGAGGTTTCACAACACGATCCAAGACTGTCTCTTGATACATTTTGACTGAAGTTTTCACTCCTTTTTCACAAAAATGTAGCTTTGTGACGACTTGATAAGACACGCCCCACCATACCATCACTGACGCAAGATGATGACCACGTTGTACCTTTACGTTCACTTAAGCAGCTTTTTTTAGAACTATGAGCATACACTTTATCATTTTGCTTATTGTAGTGCTCTTCAATCGTGAAATTTTTTTCATCGGTAAAGAGAATATTTCTGTGCCCTTCACCTGCGTATCGCGACAGACGGCGTTTTGATCGATCCACTCTCTTTAATTGTAAAGATTGATTTAGGGCATGTACTGTATATCGACAATAAGCAACAAGCTTCAAGTTTTGTTTTATAATACGCGACAGAGCCCTCGCGGTAATCTTCATTTCTCGCAATAAGATTTTTTGCTTCCTAATGTGATTTCGACGAATTCTGGCTTAAACAGCATTAACAGCCTTTATAGTTCTAACAACATGCAGCCGCCCCGATCTTTTAAGGCCTTCGATAAAGAAAGTGATGTTGTATCTGTTGATAGTACGGTATGCGAACATACGGCTGATACCAAGCTTTTGAAGTGTCTGGAATATGACCGACGGCTGCATATCCACTTTGTGCATGGCGATCTACGCAATCTTATTTTCTTTAACACCCCATTCCTTACTGTGTACTTTGATAATGAACTCGAAAATATATGTGAAATGGTGCGAAATCGAAATAACTTTTAAAAATAATGAACGCATTCCAAATTCAAAAGAATTAAAAAGTTGTAACAAAGGAAAGTTGTTACGTAACAGCGTTTATGGCCAGACTAGTTATAGATATAAATAAAATAGGCAGTATAATTTCGTGCAGCGAGGCATTCCATCTTTATCGCGAGGTGACACGAGGTCTGTAGTCTTCTTGTTTGAAGTTGGTTGCTGGTATCCATGGACTACAGCAGCCACTTACCATCAGGTAGACTAATAAGAGTAATAAGCAATTTACGATTAACATAGCCGTAAGTTACGCGTCAATTAAGGATCAACCAACTTTCCAACTATATACCAATTCGTTATGTGTTCTTTTTAAACTCTTTTAGGTTTTATATAGATTTTTATATAGTATTCAATAGCCATGAGAGTCTCAATTCCAATTTTTATTCTGTACATAAATATCAGGGTCTAAGCAGTCATTAATCACGCTTCATCAAGAAGTTTTTGGTGAATGCGCCCTTTTCGTGATGTCGAGCGTTGGAAATTCTGCTGAAGTCATTCTATGAGTGAAGTCCTTCTTTGCGTGCTACGGTAATGTCGTGGTTTTGTCCGTTGTGGTGGTTCTTTTGCTGCGGAAAGAAGGATGGTGTTTCATTAATGAATGGTAAAGCAGCCATAACGTAATCATAACTTCTTTTGGATTAGTTACTTTGATAGGTTCTGTTCACTGATTGCTGTCATCCAATCTAGATATTAAAAGGTAAATTTTCATGCACCAGATTTTGATACTTATTAATTTAAACAAACATACTCGCTATATAAAGCTCAAATTGATGACACAGCTGACTGTGTCAAGAGTTTCGGTGCACGTATTAAAACGTCAATTTAAAACTTAACAAACGTTAGTGGACGTAAAAAGTTGAACTTGCGAACTCTTGGTGTTGGCTTTTACAGAAAATGTAACTGTTTAATTATTTACTGGAATATGTGTAAGTTACCTATCTCCACAGCTTTATGTTTGTCTCACGAATCTTAATTAACCAGATGCAAAATTTTATATATATATATATATATATATATATATATATATATATATATATATATATATTAACCTGATTCTAAATGTTTACATAGTTAATTGTAATAAATTTTATAAAACTATGTTATAAATACGGCAAGCTGGGCTTTTGATGGTACTTTAGAGGATACACTTTTTTTTTCCAGAATCAGTGTAAAATCTAAATGACTTCAAATAAGTATTTTTGTAATCTATAATAAATAAAAATATTTTATTCTTTTCTGCTAATTTTAATCCTAGTATTGATGTAATTCCAGCAATCAACTTTATTGCGAAGGAAGCATGGTGTTAATGCAAGATTAAAAAAACTCAGAATAATTTGTTAGCGATCATTATTCACAACGTCGTAATTAAAATTCAATGAAAAACATCAAGAAATTTCCCAAGCCATCATTGAAATTCCCTTCATATTTAAAGTGACTGTTTCAACCTTATTACAGTGCATTAAAGTTTCTGGGAAGATTGCCTTACTCTTTCAATTTTTGCAACTACTGGCGTGATGTGGCGATTTACTTTTTTATAGACGAGAAAAAAAAATACAAAATGTTCTTATTCTAAATAAACTAAGGTCTGTTGAAGATGAGCAAGCTGTATTGTCTTGGGTTAACTTTTATTTGTATTGTATAACGTATTTTATGTATTTAATGCTATTCATTACCTATCTACGCATCACTTGTAAAAACATTTATTCGTGTCAATTTTTAAAATTAACGTGAATAAACGTTTCGGTCGGTCGGTCGGTTAAATTACCCAGTTAACAATCTGTTGGATTTAAATTGCTACAGTCGTGCAAACAGTACGGGTCGTAGACAAGGTATTGTTTTACGTAAACGACTGAACCTGAATGATTAGTTAATTTTTTAAATGAATTGATAATCTTTGTTTATTTATGATTTTATATGCTTTAGTCTAATTGTTTTGTATTATGATTAGAAAATTTCATTTGTATATGTGCCTATTTATGTAAATTTGCAAGCTATCACAATCACATAGCAAACATGTTGTGCTTTAAGAATTGTACCATCCTTATCTGTCCATGTTTTATGCAAATATATGAAATAAATAAATAAATAAATAGAGAGTTAAATGTTGTTATTATATGACATCTACGAAGAAGTGGACATTATATAAAAGTGGGTATAGTAGTTAAGTAGTATATTACATAAAAGATTTATTCATATAGCTTAAAAGAGTGTATGCACTGCTAGCAAAAGTGAATGCGTGGTGAAATAGATAAGAAAATGCTATACATCTGGAAAAATTCTCCTAACTCACACTAAAAATAAAAATCTAAACTAAAATAACATCTGTTAGTACAACAACCTAAACTCGTATTGATATTTGCACCTGCAATTCAAATATGATTATGCAAGTAGATCCGCAACGTGAGCTAATCTTCAACAGAGAAATGTTTCAGGTGAATTAAAATGTAAACTGTTACTTTGTTGTTTCTAACATCTTTTTTATAGAATAAACGTGGCAATATTGTGACCATAGACACCGCAGACATAGATTCTAAACCGGGAACAGATAAAGACATCTATCCTCGGTTTAGAATCAAAATGCAAATGATTTGACACCCCTGAGGACTAGGATATAATGCTGCTATTGGGATAAAAATATATCTGTTTCTCTTAATACACCATTAAGCTGATATCCACAAACTTGTTAAAAATCATCAAATTATAGCTTAATACTGTGTTTCGTATGGTGAGTGTAGAGAATCAGAGACCCTTTTTTGATTTGTGATCGAGGATAGATGTAGATGTATATGGGCCGCAGCAACCACTTACCATCAGTTTGACTGTGCGCTTGTTTGTCACCGTATCCTATTAAAAAAATCTTATTTTATTTATCAATAATTTATTACAGCCAATCAAAAGTCCACGCTAACGGAAAAGTGCTGAGCGTAGGTCTTATCCGTAGATTACCTTATAGGAGGCATATTTCCCAGTTTCTTGGAGTGCGTGTTGGCAACCTTGGTTTTAAATTATTTTGAGTTGTTATCAGAAAGATGCAGCTACCCGCCTTATGTTGCATATCCCTCTGTCGCCTCTTATGACACTTGACTTTGGTTGACTAATTTTTGTTTGCAGTCAATATACATGAGCATTTTCAAAATGTTCAACTCAAGTCAACGGTTGTTTTGCATTTAACACGTTGTTTTTGATTTGGCTGCAAATTTTACAAGTATTTTTCGTAGGCCACTAGATCAGCTATTTCCCTAAATTGTGAATTGCACTAATGAGAAAATACTCTCCCGACCAACTGGTGATCCTCAACAGTCACAAGCTACAAAGGAGGAAATAAAAGCCCTTTACGGTTTACTTTTCCTATCAGGTTTGGCTCGTTCTGGACGTCAAAGTACAATTGATTTATGGGCTGCTGATGGGACAGGAATGGATATTTTTAGAGACACTATGAGTAGAAATAGATTTGCTTTCTTAATGAATAATTTTAGGTTTGATAGCACAGCAACACGAAACGAGAGAATGAAGACTGGTAAACTAGCTCCAATAAGAAATCTTATTGAAAACTTTATAAAAACAGTCAAGATGCTTACATTCCGTTCAAAAACCTAACATTAGATAAAGAATTGGTTGCTTTCAGAGGTCGATGTGGATTCCGCCAGTATATTCCGTCAAAACCAGCAAAGTATGGAATAAAAATATATTCTTTAGTTGACAATAAAACATATTATACTTTGAATATGGAAATATACTGTGGAAAGCAGCCCGAAAGTAGCCCTTTTTCTGTCAGCAACAAGCCTTACGATGTGATTGATCGTCTAGTCCAATGTGTATCTTAGTCTTCTCGTAACATTACAATGGATAATTTCTTCATTAGCTATGAAAGCACAGAAAATTTGCTCCAAAACCATAAGCTCACTGTTGTCGGAACTTTCCGCGCCAATAAGGCGTGTATTCCTCCAGTTTTCACCTGCATCCATCGACTTCCTGCATGTCTTACCAGGTCGTCACTCCATCTAGTGGGGGGTTGCCCTACACTACGCCTACCGGTACGAGGCTGCCACTCGAGAACCTTTCTTCTCCATCGGTTATCGCTTCTTCGAGCTATATGGCCGGCCCATTGCCACTTCAGCTTGCTAATCCGTTGGGCTATGTCGGTCACTCTGGTTTTACTGCGGATATCCTCATTTCTGAGTCTATCACGCAGAGAAACTCCGAGCATTGCCCTCTCCAGAGCACGCTGAGCGACTTTGAGTGTCCTCATACGGCCAGCAGTGAAGGACCACGTCTCTGATCCGTAAGTCATCACTGACAACACGCACTGGTTGTACACTTTAGTTTTCATAGATTTAGCTATACCTGACGAGAAGATGGGTCGTAATTTCCCGAACGCTGCCCAGCCGAGTAGAATCCGTCAATTGACCTCTCGGTCGAAGTTGGACTTACCTAGTCCAAAGCCACGTAAGATGGTATATCTGATGTCTTCACTGCACATGAAACCGGAAGTCAACAAAAACCTGCAATGATAAAATTTTATAATAAGAACAAAAGTGGCGTAGATGTGGTAGATAAATTATGTCGAACTTACGACGTTTCCAGAAATTCTAAACGATGGCCGCTAACTATATTTTTCGCGTTGCTAAATCACGGAGGTATATATGGAATGATTATCCATATAGTCAACAATGGCATTGAAAGAAATAAAAACAATCTGAGAAGTAAATTCATCCGGGAATTGGGTATATCTTTGATAAAAGGCCACCTTAACACCAGAAGGCAAAATCAAAAGCTGCCAAGAGACCTTCGTAACATAATTGCTAAGTATTTCCTGACCTACCTGAAAATTTGCCGGAACCTTCAGCCAAAAGGTCCAATACCCAAAGAAGATGTTCAAGTTGCCCCAGGAACAAAAATCGTAAAACAAAATATACGTGTAAAAATGTTATGTGCCAATATGTATGGAGCAAACTGATTTTTTTTGTCAAGACTGTGGTCGCTTGGACGACAATGATCTCAATTAAAATGTACCTCTATTATGTTCGATTTATGTTAAATTATAAGGAAATATACTGTCGTTTGTTAATTAAACATTATTCTAATAGTTAAACGTGCCATTTAAAATTAGTATATAAGAAAGTAACTGTTATCATAAGTGAATCACAGAAGTTGTGTTTTTTTGTTCTTTTATAAAAATAAATATTTTACTACATACTTTTTAACCGGTCTTTAACTTAAACCTAATCATTACAGTGTGTTTATAAATACCTAATAAGAAAATTTACGAAAAACATAAAAATATGTCAATTTTACCATTTTTAATTTGGGGTTTGTCACACCCCACCTAGTATAGGACGAGACTTTTAGTCACCTGGTGCACGGAGGGTAAATTATATCAAATGCTTAATTATTTATAATAATATCGAAAATAAAATAATAATTTAATAGTAATAATAATAAAACAACATAAATCGATTTCACCGTTACACATATGCCATATCCGATTTAATTATATATTAACAAAACCACCAACAAAACTTACCATAATGATATAATACAATACTTTTTGTTAGAAATACAAAGAAAAATTCTTAAATATATGTAAGTAAAATTAGGTAATAAATTAGTTCATATACTTGGGGTGCCTGTCCGAGATAATGGGTACATGGACATGAACCCAGTGCCTCAAAAAAGTACACTCGGGTTTCTCACTAATTACGTTAAGAATGCTGTTGGCGCTCCCACGAACCCTGTGCATCAGTGAAGCAGTTCTTTTGCGAATAAGTGTTGAAAAATTATCTACGTCGGCGTCAACAAACATACCTGATGCACTACAGTAACGTGGGAGCCCCAGAAACAATTAATATTAAGAGGTTGTAAATGATCGCTCGCAGTTAATAAACAAAACAAACAAAGCAAGTGCTTTCTTGACACACCTTTTATTATAGGTATGTGGATTTAAAGGCTGGCTTCGTTCGCTATCACCCTAGCCTATTAAAGCCCACTGCTAAACATAAACCTTTTCCCATAAAATGTCTCAAATGTCTCAGATTATACCCTCTACTTTTGTTTCTGTTATATTAACTTATTATAATATACTGTCAGTAAAATTGAGCCGATCGTTGAATGCAAATTATAAACAGTTGAGCGGCCGCATTACAATTGCAAAGAGGCCGTTTTCATTCTCCTATAACACGGAAAATACATTTTATTTCCATATATCGACGTTGTTGACGTTATCGGTATGATCTTTGGCAATATCAGTAATATAAAATGTTCTTAAAAATATTTCATAATCTTTTGGCTACAAATTCAAATTAAGATGACTCATTTTGGGCAGTGAAGCAAATGTGAAATAAGAACCTTAGAAGAAATTAAAAATAAATGAAAATTACTCTGTAAAGGCGGCATAAAAACTACACTACTCTATATCTAACCTTGGGTGTCGTCAGGAGCAATAGAGGGACATGAAACAGCAGAAAGGCAGCAGTATCTTGATGATAACAACCTAAAATAATAAATATAAAAAAAACTGTTAGTCGTAGAACTGCACGTCAGTTCAAGTTTTGTTACAAATGAAAATGCACTTTTTTAATGAAGTAATGTAATATTAATAAAACTTATATGTACATATTTATTAGTCTCAGCAAAAAATAAAAACAATACTCAATTCAAAATGGCCACCTTTGGCTTTTATTTTGTTATATTACAGGCCTTTAATATGTCTGGTCACAAATCTTTGGATTCACGTACTGTTATCATGGGAAATTTTGCCACTGCTTTCTCCAGAGATTTTTTAAGAGACTCAATGTCGCCGTGTCGTTTAGAGCAAGCCATGGCCTCCAAAACTGACCATAATTTGTAGTCTAAAGGGTTGAGGTCTGGGCTAGATGAGGGCCAGTCTTCAGCTCTTATAAAGTCCGGAACGTTGGTTTCAAGCCATGCTTGGGTAGTTCGTGCCTAGTGACCAGTTGCAGAGTCCTACTGGAAAGTCTACGGTACATTTTTAAAAAGAGTATTGCTGAGAGGTTTCACAACACGATCCAAGACTGTCTCTTGATACATTTTGACTGAAGTTTTCACTCCTTTTTCACAAAAATGTAGCTTTGTGACGACTTGATAAGACACGCCCCACCATACCATCACTGACGCAAGATGATGACCACGTTGTACCTTTACGTTCACTTAAGCAGCTTTTTTTAGAACTATGAGCATACACTTTATCATTTTGCTTATTGTAGTGCTCTTCAATCGTGAAATTTTTTTCATCGGTAAAGAGAATATTTCTGTGCCCTTCACCTGCGTATCGCGACAGACGGCGTTTTGATCGATCCACTCTCTTTAATTGTAAAGATTGATTTAGGGCATGTACTGTATATCGACAATAAGCAACAAGCTTCAAGTTTTGTTTTATAATACGCGACAGAGCCCTCGCGGTAATCTTCATTTCTCGCAATAAGATTTTTTGCTTCCTAATGTGATTTCGACGAATTCTGGCTTAAACAGCATTAACAGCCTTTATAGTTCTAACAACATGCAGCCGCCCCGATCTTTTAAGGCCTTCGATAAAGAAAGTGATGTTGTATCTGTTGATAGTACGGTATGCGAACATACGGCTGATACCAAGCTTTTGAAGTGTCTGGAATATGACCGACGGCTGCATATCCACTTTGTGCATGGCGATCTACGCAATCTTATTTTCTTTAACACCCCATTCCTTACTGTGTACTTTGATAATGAACTCGAAAATATATGTGAAATGGTGCGAAATCGAAATAACTTTTAAAAATAATGAACGCATTCCAAATTCAAAAGAATTAAAAAGTTGTAACAAAGGAAAGTTGTTACGTAACAGCGTTTATGGCCAGACTAGTTATAGATATAAATAAAATAGGCAGTATAATTTCGTGCAGCGAGGCATTCCATCTTTATCGCGAGGTGACACGAGGTCTGTAGTCTTCTTGTTTGAAGTTGGTTGCTGGTATCCATGGACTACAGCAGCCACTTACCATCAGGTAGACTAATAAGAGTAATAAGCAATTTACGATTAACATAGCCGTAAGTTACGCGTCAATTAAGGATCAACCAACTTTCCAACTATATACCAATTCGTTATGTGTTCTTTTTAAACTCTTTTAGGTTTTATATAGATTTTTATATAGTATTCAATAGCCATGAGAGTCTCAATTCCAATTTTTATTCTGTACATAAATATCAGGGTCTAAGCAGTCATTAATCACGCTTCATCAAGAAGTTTTTGGTGAATGCGCCCTTTTCGTGATGTCGAGCGTTGGAAATTCTGCTGAAGTCATTCTATGAGTGAAGTCCTTCTTTGCGTGCTACGGTAATGTCGTGGTTTTGTCCGTTGTGGTGGTTCTTTTGCTGCGGAAAGAAGGATGGTGTTTCATTAATGAATGGTAAAGCAGCCATAACGTAATCATAACTTCTTTTGGATTAGTTACTTTGATAGGTTCTGTTCACTGATTGCTGTCATCCAATCTAGATATTAAAAGGTAAATTTTCATGCACCAGATTTTGATACTTATTAATTTAAACAAACATACTCGCTATATAAAGCTCAAATTGATGACACAGCTGACTGTGTCAAGAGTTTCGGTGCACGTATTAAAACGTCAATTTAAAACTTAACAAACGTTAGTGGACGTAAAAAGTTGAACTTGCGAACTCTTGGTGTTGGCTTTTACAGAAAATGTAACTGTTTAATTATTTACTGGAATATGTGTAAGTTACCTATCTCCACAGCTTTATGTTTGTCTCACGAATCTTAATTAACCAGATGCAAAATTTTATATATATATATATATATATATATATATATATATTAACCTGATTCTAAATGTTTACATAGTTAATTGTAATAAATTTTATAAAACTATGTTATAAATACGGCAAGCTGGGCTTTTGATGGTACTTTAGAGGATACACTTTTTTTTTCCAGAATCAGTGTAAAATCTAAATGACTTCAAATAAGTATTTTTGTAATCTATAATAAATAAAAATATTTTATTCTTTTCTGCTAATTTTAATCCTAGTATTGATGTAATTCCAGCAATCAACTTTATTGCGAAGGAAGCATGGTGTTAATGCAAGATTAAAAAAACTCAGAATAATTTGTTAGCGATCATTATTCACAACGTCGTAATTAAAATTCAATGAAAAACATCAAGAAATTTCCCAAGCCATCATTGAAATTCCCTTCATATTTAAAGTGACTGTTTCAACCTTATTACAGTGCATTAAAGTTTCTGGGAAGATTGCCTTACTCTTTCAATTTTTGCAACTACTGGCGTGATGTGGCGATTTACTTTTTTATAGACGAGAAAAAAAAATACAAAATGTTCTTATTCTAAATAAACTAAGGTCTGTTGAAGATGAGCAAGCTGTATTGTCTTGGGTTAACTTTTATTTGTATTGTATAACGTATTTTATGTATTTAATGCTATTCATTACCTATCTACGCATCACTTGTAAAAACATTTATTCGTGTCAATTTTTAAAATTAACGTGAATAAACGTTTCGGTCGGTCGGTCGGTTAAATTACCCAGTTAACAATCTGTTGGATTTAAATTGCTACAGTCGTGCAAACAGTACGGGTCGTAGACAAGGTATTGTTTTACGTAAACGACTGAACCTGAATGATTAGTTAATTTTTTAAATGAATTGATAATCTTTGTTTATTTATGATTTTATATGCTTTAGTCTAATTGTTTTGTATTATGATTAGAAAATTTCATTTGTATATGTGCCTATTTATGTAAATTTGCAAGCTATCACAATCACATAGCAAACATGTTGTGCTTTAAGAATTGTACCATCCTTATCTGTCCATGTTTTATGCAAATATATGAAATAAATAAATAAATAAATAGAGAGTTAAATGTTGTTATTATATGACATCTACGAAGAAGTGGACATTATATAAAAGTGGGTATAGTAGTTAAGTAGTATATTACATAAAAGATTTATTCATATAGCTTAAAAGAGTGTATGCACTGCTAGCAAAAGTGAATGCGTGGTGAAATAGATAAGAAAATGCTATACATCTGGAAAAATTCTCCTAACTCACACTAAAAATAAAAATCTAAACTAAAATAACATCTGTTAGTACAACAACCTAAACTCGTATTGATATTTGCACCTGCAATTCAAATATGATTATGCAAGTAGATCCGCAACGTGAGCTAATCTTCAACAGAGAAATGTTTCAGGTGAATTAAAATGTAAACTGTTACTTTGTTGTTTCTAACATCTTTTTTATAGAATAAACGTGGCAATATTGTGACCATAGACACCGCAGACATAGATTCTAAACCGGGAACAGATAAAGACATCTATCCTCGGTTTAGAATCAAAATGCAAATGATTTGACACCCCTGAGGACTAGGATATAATGCTGCTATTGGGATAAAAATATATCTGTTTCTCTTAATACACCATTAAGCTGATATCCACAAACTTGTTAAAAATCATCAAATTATAGCTTAATACTGTGTTTCGTATGGTGAGTGTAGAGAATCAGAGACCCTTTTTTGATTTGTGATCGAGGATAGATGTAGATGTATATGGGCCGCAGCAACCACTTACCATCAGTTTGACTGTGCGCTTGTTTGTCACCGTATCCTATTAAAAAAATCTTATTTTATTTATCAATAATTTATTACAGCCAATCAAAAGTCCACGCTAACGGAAAAGTGCTGAGCGTAGGTCTTATCCGTAGATTACCTTATAGGAGGCATATTTCCCAGTTTCTTGGAGTGCGTGTTGGCAACCTTGGTTTTAAATTATTTTGAGTTGTTATCAGAAAGATGCAGCTACCCGCCTTATGTTGCATATCCCTCTGTCGCCTCTTATGACACTTGACTTTGGTTGACTAATTTTTGTTTGCAGTCAATATACATGAGCATTTTCAAAATGTTCAACTCAAGTCAACGGTTGTTTTGCATTTAACACGTTGTTTTTGATTTGGCTGCAAATTTTACAAGTATTTTTCGTAGGCCACTAGATCAGCTATTTCCCTAAGTTGTCTCTTATGACATCTATGTGATATAATGGAGCGATGGTTTCTCTTTTGCCGCTAATACGTATTGATGATAATACATCATGTTGGTCGTAAGAAAGTTTTTGTCTTATAAAATATTTTTTTTATTCTTAAGCATTTCAAATCCAGCTACAGTCTGAACATGCGAGGAGTCCTAACCATTTTTTACACTCTTGTTCCGCTCCAAACACAAATTCTATCACGCAAAAAAAGTAAAATATTTAATATTTTAATTACTTTGTGTTTTTCATGGATTCGTTTTGCGAGAGTTTTTCCACAAGATATTAATTTTTAAGCTTTCTTTTACCAGACGTTTATGACATGGCATTCGCTTAGTTTGAGATTTGCAATATGGAAATATTATTATTTTGTAAACGAATAAAAACAGTAAATAATAGATACCTCTTTGATGTTTTTGTTGTTGACAGCTGGCAGAAATATAACATCAAACGATTTTTATGAAGTTGTTAACATAATTTGCTACTTACATCAATGAAAAAATCGTTGTTAAACAAGCTCATCAAAAAAATTCATCGTTTAATCTTATATGTATTAGTGCCTTAAGAGATGACTCAAAAAGGTTAAATACTCGATATAAATACATAACGATGATAGTTCCTATGTTTCGTATGTCGAGTGTTGAGAACCGGTGACTCTTTTAACTGGTAACGAAGTAGGTATTCTAGCTTAGTCCTCAGGTTCGACACATTTATATTTTAATTCCTATCATCAATCGACGGATTAACTCGGCTGGGCATCTTTCGAGAAATTACGACACCTCAAAACCTGAAAACTAGATTGTACAACCAATGCGTGTTGCCAGTGATGACTTACGGATCTGAGATGTGGTCCTTTACTGCTGGCCGTATGAGGACGCTCAGCGAGCTATGGAGAGGGCTATGCTCGGGATTTATTTGCGTGATTAACTTAGGAATGAGGTTATCCGCAATACAACCAGAGTGACCGACATAGCCTAACGGATTTGTAAACTGAAGTGGCAATGGGCTGGCCACATAGCTCGAAAAACCGATAACCGATGGGGAAAAAAGGTTCTTGGGTGGCAGCCTTGTACCGGCAGGTGAAGTGTAGGGCGTCCCCCCAATAAATGGAGTGACGACCAGGTAAGACATATAGGAAGTCGATGGATGCAGATGGCTCGGGACCGTGCTTTGTGGCATTCCTTGAGGGATATAGGCCATGTTCAGCAGTGGACTTGTGAAGGGCTGTAATGACGATGATGATGATGATGTTTATTACTTGTTATATATCTACATCCACAAATCTTTTCCTTCTTCTTCAGCCCGTAGAAGTGCAGACCACGGCTGGATAAGTGCATATTAAATACCAGACGCCGCACTTCTGTGATACTGCTGCGCGTCGCTGGTCTGGATATTTTGCAGCTGGTGTAAGCGAGATAGCCACCGCCACCTACCACAAAACATACAATTTGTACGTAACATTACATAATACTGGTTTACTAAATTATCTAAAAAATAACATAATTTACAGTAATGAATGTTTTATCAGAAATTAATATCTCCAGCGATAAGTGGCCAATATTAGCAAATAATTATACATCCATTATCTCTCACAGCTGCACTGGTTCTAGCTAGGATTAACTCAATGGATTAGAAAACGGATATAACATGGTATCTAGCAGATGTTTTTGTCAAGTACTAATTATAATAACATTGCTAATTACCTATTTATTAAATGCAATTACGCTGCGTGTTGGTTGATATTCCCATTTCGTCCCGCCAAAGACAACGCTAGAAAAATTCGATGGAAAATGACCTGTGATAGATCACGGCTTAATTATCATGTATCATCACATATTTCGATGCATTTTCTAATAATAAAAAGTAAAAGCCGAACTTAAAAAAACAAAAAATAATGAAATAATTACACATTTGGAATTCGATGTTAAGACTAATTGTATGTCAGAATGAAAGACCCGAATTAAAAATGTGAAATTCTTTATTCTTTATAGTTTTTTGAAGTCAGCTTTAACTTTTTATGTATACTCAAATATTCAACAATAATAAACATCGAAAGTTTCAGTCTGCAGACGTGATAGAGCTGATCTCCGCGAAGTGTCCCTTTGCGGACTCGATGCACAGGGTGTATGCGTGGTTGGTATTTGCAAGACAATGCTAGCACAAAAGTGCCAGTAAATAAAACATACGTCGTAGTCCAAAAAATCAACCTCTCACCGACTCAATCGCTAATTACACACACGTCATCGTACACGTAACTGCAGTGAAAATGATAACGACTCAATATTTCACATTTATTGACATCCTAAGCAAAGAAAAATGTCGCCTGTGTTCACAAGAGTACCAAAGCATTTATGTCTATACGGCATTTTTATATTTATTTTCTAAGAGTTTGTAATACGCTCTTAGTTACTATTGACTTATAATTTTACTGTAACGAAGCGTGGAAAAACATTTCCTTTTTCGCTTAGGAATTAAAGAGCGTTTTCATGTTAAATGTATTGTATTTATATACATATAATAATATGTAGGATTAGAGCCTTAATGGATTGCGGCAAACCTCATACTCCTACTTCACACGTCTTTCATCTACACTGAAACCAGCAAGTATAAACTCGTCAACTGGTAAAAATGACCACCGAATGAATATTATCGTCTTAAACTCCTACAAAAGCATAAATAATTAAGTCAGTCAAGTGACCTAATTGTATATTACAGTCACTAGAGTAGCTTAATTGTTTTGAATATCGGTTAGATTTATTACAGTTTGATAACATTTTTAACTACTTGCAAACTTTCATTGAAACCTCACGACTAAGCAGCTTTAAACTGACCATCAGTTGTCAGCTTTTCTTATTAAAAACATGCTGTTCCGCCGACTTCATCCGCGTGGAATTTATTACGATCTGATTTCATGGGCTTTAACTTTTTTTGTGGAACCCTCATTCCATTTCTAAAAGAAAAGTAGCCTAATTTACTCATTACATAACATCAGCTATCCACCTATTATCCTATAACGCTTACTTTTTGGTATTTGTCTTCAGAGACATAGAAAGTACTATATAGACTACAAAATAAACAAACAATTAATTGCACGCATACGTCTTATGCACGCCCGTGAATGAGTCATTAGAATTAATATATTAAAGGGAAAATTAAGAAACGCTTATATATATTTTTAGTGGAACATTATTAGTGGAACAAATTGCAAGTCTCACTACGTGCGAACGTGTTTGAGTTCTTTACTCTCGACATGTCGCATGTGATGATTTTGCGATATAAAATTGTTAGTATGTCTCATTTAAGATACTAAATTAATGAGAAAGGTATGTTTCGAAGACAAGACTAATAAATTATAAAGTCAAGGTATATTTTTATTTATTTATTTCGTTATATTTAGAAAAAATGTAGTTAAAATATCAGTACAGCTGTCAGTCAGTCTGTGCACTTGTTTGTTTTCACGTTTCATAAAAATATACGCAATGATTTCATTGAAATAAATCTTTCTGAATAAGTTTCCATTTATCTTCAGGATAATCCCTATTGATGGTTGTTATCATCTTTCTAATAAGATCAGTAATAACTGACATCGGGACTTAACCTATCAATAGAAGTATCAGACAATTCTCTCTCGTGTTTCGCGTTTACACTCACAGTATTCTTATTAGATAGAAAGGGAGAAAATTAATCGAAGGATGAAGGTTACTGGAAATAATAACTTAGTTAAGAGTTTTAGTTCACAGATTTCATTTATTTTTTCATTTACAGTCTTAATATTACGTCCTACAGCTGGGCACACGCCTTCCTCTCATTATGAGAATCATGGAGCAATAAGTCTGCCGTAATGCTCCACTATGTGTTGTTGAACTTCACATTTCGTCGAAATATTTTATTTACCAGACGTATAGGCTCCCTCAAGAGGTTTGCCTCCACAAACTGGTACTTGAGTGCAATTAACAATTTCTTTGGTTCCTAAAAGCCTTTAAGAAGTATGAGGCTGTCTAGTTTCAGCTGTGAGTGGTATGTTCTTTTACTTTTTTTTAACTTAATTATTTTTATAAGCGTAATATGTGACGTTGTAGAGTTGTTACTTTGTGTGCAGTTTGATGCGGACTGCGTAATAATTCGTAAATATATTAAATAAAATTGCACTAAAATTTCGAGCGACATTATCAAGGCGCTTGTCACGCAACACCTGCTGTAAATGAAAATTATTCTGTAGAGTTGCAGTGAACAAAAGTGTAATAAGTGACTTTTAGAGAAAATTTGTCGAACTGTTTTAGTCGGTAATAGCAGCAGTTTGAACTCATTGCTTTAGTATAAGTATTTGTGGTTTCCGAAAATAAGATAATATATTTTCATATAACAAAAAACTAATAATTGCCAGCTTAGTTTATTGTATCCGTTATGCATGTTAACGTTATGCATAATAAATTAAAAATATTGTTAAAAAATTACAAATCGTCTTTAATTTTCAGCGGAAATATTAAAAATCGTGATGTTTTTATAAATTTTTTTAGTCTGCTTATCATTAACATATTCCTGAAACTAAAACTTATTTAGGCGAACCAAAACGTTCAGTTCAACTATATTAAATACAAATATGTTTTCGAGTAGATTATATCCCCATAATAAGTTTTGTATAGTTCATTTTTAATCGCGTTGGTTTTTCTTCAACAGTTCTTGCTGCAGCAAATTTTTCATTCGTCAATGGCTTCGGTCTTATTACGTTTAGTAGTGCTGTAAAGGTGAAAGAAAAGTAAAAAAGTTTTTGTTGACCTTAATACGGGAAAGACTTCTTCTATTAAACTTTTTAAACAATCGTAAAAAAAGTTTAGTAATTGTGATAACTAGTTGCAGCCTCCTATTTCCGAAAGGGTTTTCGTCGCAAATCCGTAAAATTTGCGCCAATGAAATTGTTAATTACAATTTTGCCGATTTATAATCGTAGAATTTAGTAGGGCTATATTATTCAACTGTGAACATGGAGCTAGTTGTATGGTTAGGGGTCAGCTCGAATAGGGAAGGACCATACTTTTACATAGTGCTAGCGTAAATAGTTACAGGCTGTGTGGCATTCCATATTCAGAGGTGACAATGTACCTGTATCCTTCTTTTTTAACCGACAAAAAGTGGGAGGTTCTCAAGTCGATGCGTATATTTTTTTTTATGTATATGCCATACACGTATGTATAAATACATATATGTATGGCCATACACGCATTACTTTTTAGAGAGTAGTCTGATTTTAACATTTTTTTTGGATAACTCAAAATTTGTCCCATATAAATTTGGAATATAATTCTAGTGTTTGGGTGGGAAAAAGGGGTGATTTATTGTTCACTCACTGATTTTAATGCTGAGTAGTGTATAACAATATTACATAATAATTACATTACATTAACCGACGAAAATAAAATTAAGGAGGTTCTAAAGTCGAAGCGTATATTTTTTATGTGCCACGCATAACTTTTTACAGATTAGTCCGATTTTGATTAATCTTTTTTTATTGGATATGGTCTACCTCAAACTCAGTTCCATATGAATTTGAAAAAAAAATCTATCCGAAAGATGGGAAAATGAGGGTGATTTATTGTTCACTCACAGATTTTAATGCTGATTTGTTTTATTACAACATTACATAAGAAGCTTAGACTTAGACCTGTCAGTCTCTTGTGTGTAGACCTCTCTGTCTCTGCATTTATGATAAAGCTCGTTCATAGTGAGGTTTGTGTAATACCTTATTTGGCTCTAGATCAGATAAAGCAAGTGTTTTTACTCTACTCAGTGCCACATATGCCTGTCCTTTGGCAAACACTTTCTTTCCGAGGTCAATTACAGCTTTAAACAAATAATAGTTAAAGTAGGATTATATAACAGTTAATAGCCAAAGTAAGGTACTTTTAAAATAGTTACATCTATTTTAAAAGTAATCAAAAATTAAGCGTGTAGCAATTACTGGATTATAGCCCCAAAATGATAAAATAAAAGCTTTTTAACAAAAAATTAAACCGCCGAAAAAACTGAGGAGCAAAAAATGATAAACCTTTTTCTTTTATCTTAATAACTAAGTTCTAAAACTAATGTAAGTAAACCTAAGTATATATTTTTGTAATTAATTTGAGGTATAATTTACATTACTAACTAAGTTCTTAAATTTATGTAAGTATACCTAAGTAATTTTGAGTCGGCGCATCATTAATGAACAAATATCACTAAATTACCTTAAATTTAAAGAAATAACCAAATCAAATTACCAATGCAACGTGAAGTTTTCAGCGATAAAAATTAACGTTTAAAAAAATTTAAATAAAATTAAACTGCCGAAAAAACTGAAAAGCAAAAAATAATAAACCTTTTTCTTTTACCTCAATAACTAAGTTCTTAAACTAATGTAAGTATACCTAAGTAATTTTGAGTCACATGTACAAGTATAATTTTTTAAATAATGGTCTTGCAGCTAACTATTTCTGAAGTAAATTACATTAAAATTGGCATTTCTACAAATACACTGCCGTATGAGACTTGCAAAAAGTACAAGTAAAATGGCTCAACGTAAACTGCAGCGGGTAATTTAAATCAATGAGAATCAGAATAAAAAACCGGTATACACAGTTCATTTGTTCTTTAATATGTTATTAGTACACTATAAAAACAATGGAATTTTATGAGATTTTTTGCAGCAAAGTAATTACGCTGAATAAAGGCCAGAAAAGTATTCATAAGTACTAAAGGGTAATGGAGGATTGCAAAGAAACGCTACATAAAGTTGAATCAAGCCGATTAAAAAAATTAATACTAAATCATCAAAAATCGATTAAAAGTGATATGAAAAATGCAAGTTAGATTTATGGGGACATAACTTATTTTTTAAAATGTCTTTATTTTTCTTTCATATTATAATAATCATCTATTTCATCAATCAACCAGTTCACTCCTGAAGATAGCCCTCTCATCGTATTAATCGTCATCTCCTCGATTGGCAGACGGATTAGCAATCGCAGTACATCCATCAGGCATGCTCTCTGACGATGAGTGAGTCTCGCATCCTTGATGCTGCTCCCTGTTGTTGGTTTGGATATTTAAATCTATTTACTTATTTCGGATAAAATAAAACCGTAAAAACACGACGATACGTAAGACTGAGTCGATCAAATACTTTAATGAATGCTATATCTATGAAGCTATATCCAATTTTAAATAGATTTTAATGAATCTGCTATAAATTGAAGTGATTTGCTTTTTAAATGAATAAATATTTTTGTCACACATATAAACTTATTGCGTGGTGATAGAGATGATGATTATGATAAATGATTCATATATCACATTCAAATTTTTCAGTTTAACCTCTCACTTTAATGCTCCTTTATCAACTTCTTACGACTGTCCGTTAACAGCTACGTTATCTTAATAATTCAGAAGGCTTAAGTCTGTCAAAGTTTCTCAGCGGCATTGTACTCGTTATGAGACCACCTTTTATATTAAGTAACCACTGCTTTTATGTTTATTAAAGCTTAAACATATCCTTTTCAAGTATCAAGAACTTCTTTCATATTCTTTTGTTTAATTATTATTTCTGAATAATAATAATGAAAGAAGCAGCTACAGTCTAGCTGTTATTAAATATGTAAGAAATATAACCGACAAAGTACTTTTATAATAGGGAGCTCATATAAATTTGAAATCATTTGTATTTATGTACTCATGGCTCATGTAATTAATGGTATATAAGATCATTTTCTTTTTTATATATAACTAAGAATGGTATTAATATTACAAATGTTTCCTTTAGCCATTCCTGGTAAGTTTAATATGCTTGTGTTGGAAGTAGTTAAGGACAGTAGTCAAATTGCGGATTCGATATTTGGGGTTTCAGTTCGTGCCCTGAAATTAAGTTATTTTGCTTAAAAAGTGAAATTGAGATTGCAGATTACTAAGCAGCCATATTTATTCCAAATACCACTTGTAACGTGCCGTGTGGTAGCGGTAAGAGAATACTGCACCACACTTCGTCCCGTGGGTAACTTAAGGAGCGACAACGGGAAAATTTCATATAGGTTTCCGATAGATGGTGGTATAACCACCTTGTTGGCGCCAAGCGTAAAATATCCACCAGGCCGGCGAAGAGAAGCAGAGACAACGTGCGAGTCGTCAGCTACTGCAATCGCCTGTCTACCTGGCAAGCCTTTTTATTATTTACTATAGCTGTTCAACCTGGCTTCGCACGGAACACTAACCTATTCTTTATCTAAAATAAATGCGGCCCGGTTACTTCTTATAACATCAGCTATCTGACAGGGAAACTCTCGTTAAAATTGGTCCAACCGTTTCGGAGATTAGCCGGAATAAACAGGCAGACAAAATCTCTCTAAATTGTTTATTGTTGTATATACCATATATACTTTCATATGCATTTAGGAAAAAGCTGTTATTTTGACACTTCAATTTTATTTAGTTAATTGTTGTTTCTTAATTTAATGTTATTAAAAATGTATAAAATATTATAAAAAATTCAATTTAATGGTATTCGATTTTTTTCATATAGTAAAAGGAACTAGCTAGTACAGTGTTTAGTTTACTTTATTTATGGTTTGCAAGTCATTGTCAAAATGAGGGCTAATATGGTATGCCTCGTTACTAGTAAAAATTGTTCTCTAAGCTCACGAAATGAAAAAAAAACAGTGTTAAACTGCTATTTAATGCTGATATTCTATGAGAGCGTGATCCTTCCCCGGTCGAGCCAACACATTCATGCTACAACTATACAGGTAATATAGGTCCAGCATGGCTCTACCACGTAAAATTTATATTGCTTATTTTTGCTTTACCAGTGTGAAATAACATCTAATTGCTTCGTATGGTGATTGAAGAGAACCGAAAATACTTTATATTGTTAACAAAGCATTGGCGTAACATATATATATATATATATATATATATATATATATATATATATATATATATATATATATATATGTATATATATATATATATATATATATATATTATCCCAAAGTAATGCCACAAAATACAGCTGATCCACCTGCATCCATCGACTTCCTGCATGTCTTACCAGATCGTCACTCCATCTAGTGGGGGTCGCCCTACACTACGCCTAACGGTACGAGGCTGCCACTCTAGAACCTTTTTTCCCATCGGTTGTCGGTTCTTCGAGCTATATTGCCATAGTAATGCCAGCAAACGCAAACCACTGCGACGGTTGATGTCGGTACATAATGATAAGTTTTTAGATGTGGATATTTTTGCAACATCTTTGCCCAATGCCAAAACCAACTATTGCTGCACTTAAAAAACATGTATGTTATGATTTTTTCCTTTTAACTTTTTATATTATGTGACTTATATAATGCTTAAATAGCAGTTTAAATAAGCAAATTAATCTGTTTATACTGAAAGAAACTTATTAACTTATTATAGAAAAGTATTTTCGTAACTTAATTAAATGTAAATTGAAAACTCTATTTACATTTAATTATTAATTATTATTTATTAAAACTGAAACTAAAAACCTGAAATACAGCTAAAAGTTAATTATAACAAGACAACTCAGAAAGAGCGCTTCAGAGAAGAGTGTGAGATCGAAATATTCATTTATTTCACGTTCGAACTGAACGCTGTCGCGTTTTCTTCATTAGCACCATCACCATCGTTACAATCTATCACAGTACACTGCAAAGTATATATAACTGGGACTCCCTCATATATTGCCTCGTTTTAGCCAACTTCGAAAAAGAGGAGGTTCACAATTAAACTGTATTTTTTTGATGTGAAACATCTTAGCGGCGGGTCAGACCGACTGTTGGCATGGCGATGCCAACACATTGCCACGCTTATAAAACTATTACTGAAGTCACTGATTAAAAGAATTTAGTGGTCTCAATTAAAAAAATGTTGATTTTCAATTTTTGGATTTAATGAACATATTTTTTATTAAATAAGTAGTCAACTTTTTCCTGAACAAATTCTAAATATTCAATTTTTTTTATTATGCCATGTTTATTTCCTGTCGTATACTATCCTTTCATGCGTATTACATATACAAAATAGTTTCGATGTTATACATCTGCCAGGCGTCCTGCGACGGCTCATGATTTTTTTGAATGTATGTCACGTTATATATTCGCCGATTGAGATCCGATATTGCAGATTTTTTGATGAGGTTGTTTCACAAAAAATATACCTGTTCTCGTCTTATCATAGCGCCTTTTGAAAGTGATTTGCTCACCCACGTTAAACAAAGAGGAATCCACTTTGCTGGCGCAAGGTATATATTTGTTGGTGGGTTTGGTGGTGGGTCCTTACCCCTTCTCGCCGCAGCCAAGGTGAGAAGGAAAAGGAGTCCTCTTTCGAAAAATGACCATGGGACAGAAACCAACTGAAACCACCGGGAACAACCGCATGAAAATTTACGAACAAATTTACTTTGATTTACTTAACACATTAAGCTATAATCTTTGAAATGCGTACTCAGTAATGGTATTTACTTTAAAAAAAAAATAACGCAAAGCAAATTAGTCTTAACACGTACTATAGAGTTGAAATGTTCGACCTTAGAGCTTAATTCGGTAGAAGAAGTAGCAAATGTGTCAAATGCACTCGTAGTTCCGCTTATTCTTCTTATGACTTCACGTCTCATAAAGTAGTATAGTACAAAATGAAAACGTTTTCCACTTCCATTACAAGTTTCATACAGAATTAAAAATTAAATAAGTAAACAAAATAATATATTACGCTTTATTCATATTATATTCCGAGTTATCCTTGCCAATCCCATAATCTTTTGCTTTGGTTAAGCTAAGCTAACATCTTACCATTCGGTAAGATAATAGTTTATCACTGAATTCTTGTAGTTAAAACGCACAGTATATTGACTTGATTGTCAATAGGTTTGCAATAACAGAGATCCATTTTCAGCCCGAACATATGAGTGAAAAAGGTCGGGATATAATTACCTGCAGACTGCAAAAAAAACTGAAATATAAAAATTATAAAGGACTATTCTTTTAAATTACTTAAGTACTAGTAGAAGAAGGCATGCCGGGTAAATTTGCCCATGCGATACATTTTTCAACTTTTTTTCATATATCATTTTAATAACCCGTTTTTTAGGGTTCCGTAGTCAACTAGGAACCCTTATAGTTTCGCCATGTCTGTCTGTCCGTCTGTCCATCCTCGCTTAATCTCTGTGATCGTTAGCACTAGAAAGCTGAAATTTAGTACCAATATGTGTATAAATCACGCCGACAAAGTGGTAAAATAAAAATTGGAAAAAAATGTTTTAATAGGGTAGCCCCTCTATATGTAAAGTGGTAAGTGATTTTTTTTTAATTTCAACCCTAACGTGTGATATATTTTTGGAAAGGTATTTAAAAATGAATAGGGGTTTACTAAAATTATTTTTGATAATTTCAATAATTTCGGACATAATCGCTCCAAAAGTAAAAAACAATGTGTCCCCCCCCCCTCTAACTTTTGAACCATAAGCTTAGAAAATATGAAAAAAAATCTGAAAAGAAGATCTTTATAAGGACTATCTAGGAAAATCATTTTGAACTTGGACGGAAACAACAGTACCCACTACCGGGAGCAGCTGCAGGAGCGCGTAGAGCTGCTGGAGCGCGAACATAATGGATACCCACCTTTAAACTCATAAGTGGGAACACTTATTGTGACGGACGGGAAACTACGGAACCCTTCACTGAGCGTGGCCCGACACGCTCTTGGCCGGTTTTTCTTTAGTAATATTACTCCATATAATAGGATTGGTAGAATTTACGGGCTTATCAAGAAGATGTTGTTTGAATACGCTTAGGGATGGAGTTTAATCCAAATATATGCAACGTTGCAGCCACATTATATTTGTGGCACAAATGGGTCGGCTCGACCCATGAAGGACCACGCTTTCGTAATATACCAGCGTTAAATAATAATATTAATGTTTATTTCAGATACACACATACTCATTTGTTAGTAAATAAAATGAACTATGCTGGTGAAAAATATAAAAAAAGATATGGTTAAATTAAAATATATTAATCTTGTCAGGATGAGAACAATCAGTTGAGAAACTTGAAGGTCCCACTCACATGCATTAGCACCTAATGCCTCTGAATTGGACATACAAGCTTATCTTGAAATATCTTCAAAACACCATTTTAGCTCTTCCGTAGTCTGCATGATATTGACGCAGTTCGCTTCCTTATGATGCCATAAAAATCTTCAATACCTGCTTCAGCAAAGATGATTGAACCAGTACAGTACAGTATGAAGACCCATTAGCATCCTAAGTTATAATATTGAATTGTAAGCGCATTGTAAATTCTCTGCAAATAGACTCACTACAGGATGCAGGTATAAATATCAGCTTAATACCGCTATTTATAGCTACCCTATGGTAACTGTAAAGAGCCGGTGACCAATTTACTGGAAATGGAGCATTCCATCTTAGTCCTGAGCATTAAGCGCACATCCATTTTGAGACAATTCGAGGATAAATGTAGGTCTATGGGCAAAATCACCCACTTTCAATACATATCGACCGTGTGCTCGTTTGTCTCACTTATTCTATAAAAGAAAACTCTGAAGCTATTAAATCAAAAATAATAATGATTATAATTGGGACATAATTAACAAGTATGTAATGATATTGATATATAAACATACAACATAAAGAATCATATCAAATTAAATTATTTGTTACCAATCAAAGTATACATATTTTTAATTTGTAAAATAAAATGGCTGTAGTACAAAATGTTAAGTGGTAGCACCGCATGACCGATAAATAATTATTCCGGACCTGGAAGCTAGCACGATACGCGAGACATTCCTAGTACCGAATATAGAATGAAGTAACGGTAATAATTTTAATTAACGCGCTCGTCGTTGTTATCCATACGAGTTTTTACGGGCTTAAAGTAGTAAATATACTCTCATAGTATTTACAAAAAGTAAAGAATGACACCGCGTCCTTGTGAGCTTAAGATAAGGTGAATAATGAAGATGAATATTACCGTATCGAGCTTATATACAAGATTGCAGTGTCTATAATATCTATAATACTCAAAAGCATACGGTAGCCGAGCTCACTGTAATGTCGTCAAAAACCTCAGTTCTTCCCGTCACCACGGCTGCTGTAAAGCACCCAATACGCCGGGAATAAAAAAAGTTTAAGAAACGCAATAAAATCCGTAAAACTAGTTTCATTTATATGCAGTATTCGCGTAAATGTAAGAAATATTTAATATTAGTTAATGCGGATGATAATCTGTTCGAAATCCAACGAAATATATTCTGCGTATTCCAATACTGGTAGTTCGCGAAATCAGATCTGTCACGCTGTGTACATTTCAAATTGCACACGCGCGCAACGAAGCGTGTGACGTTTTATTGCATTAAATACTTAAACTATAAATGTCATATTATCTGCGAAGCCAGTGATTTTTGTGCATTGTTGTCAACAAGTCCACTGTTGAACATTAACCTCCCCACAAGAACGCCACAAAGCACGCCTCTGAGCCACCTCCATTCATAAACTTCCAGCATTTCTTACCAGGTCATCACTCCATATAGTGGGAGGCTGCCCCCCACTTCGCCTACCTGAACCTTTCACCCATCAGTTACTCATCAAGCTATATGGTATTTTCATTATTATTCACCGCCACTTCAGCTTACTATTCCGTTAGGCTATGTCGCTTACTCTGTTTGTATAACCAGAGTAAGCGACATCTCCCGAATGCTACCCAGCCGAGTTGAATCCATCAATTGATCTCTTGGTCGAAGTTTCACTTACCTTGTCAGACTATTTGTTTCAAACATATTCGTCAAAATATTCTAGCTTAGTGTTCGAAACAACTACAAGCATAGATGTGATATGGACGAAATATATGATATTTGTTAATGATGATAATGATCAACAAAGATGATGATGTACAGTTAAGCTTAGAATAAAACCATAAATTTAAACAGTCATAAAGTTAATGCAAGCCGTTAAAGATAATGCAAGGAAAGCTATCCTAAGACAGGTGATGTATCACCCATTTTCAGCAAACGAGTCTTTTATTGTATACAAAACTGTTGATAAAATTTGTCTCCTTCATTTCCCAACTTCATTTGTAATATGTCCTAGGGATTAAAGCATCTCTCATTTCTGAGAAGATGATGACGTAGGAATAGCATGTCCCACAGTTTAGTTCAGTCCAGTGCGAACTGTCGAAATCAGATGTCTTCAAAACATTTTCATTGTGTACGAAATCTGTGCGTAAAATAATAATATCAATTTCAGTGACACCCGCAAGCAGTAAATTTAATTTGCTTGCGTACTTAAATCAACATATTGCACTCCTGATTTGACGAGAGTAAAATTTATAAAATTAAGATTTTTGGCAAACAAACTTTTAACATTTAGGTTATACTTACCAAGCCTAAGCAGACACTCGATAAAAAAAAGGAAAATATTTCATTCGCTTTGGCTAAAACGGATCTTCCTAACATAGAAATGTTTTTACTCTTTTTTCACAGTTAAGTGATCCTGCAGAGCTTTATGATTGACCAAAAAAGAAAAAGCAGATATTTTCAGACTTTGCTACAAGATTCTTGCATGTACAATATAATGCCGTTAGTAAAATTATGGTACCGAGTAAGTGGCCTAACGCTGAGAGGCCTATAATATTATGGTGTGCTATGCGAAATTTATTTATTGATACCGCCACCATTACCACTACCACGTCTTAAAAGTCCACTGCTAACACAGGCCTTCCCTACAGATTGCCTCAAAGGAGAAATATTTGCCATGGTTTCCATACTCAGCCAACGGGTTGTTAACAGCAGTTTTATGGTTTTATTCAGCTGTTATCAGTAGGAAGATGCTGCTGTTTGGTTGCCTTCTGTCGCCTCTTACTTTATAGAGGAATGGATTTGTTTACACGCATCCACGCGGTTCATGATGCTGCCAACAAGTGTTTCAGATTTGTTAATTTTACAACGGAACAACAAAAAATAAATAATACAAAAGTTCACCTGTTGAATAGTATCCTCGATTAGGAATCAAAATGCGTTGTTATGTTTGAGAACTAAGAGAAAAGTCTCGTTTTCAGCAAAAAGGATCTCCGGTTCTCTAAACTTAAAACACAGCTGTAATTACTTCTATTTAAAATTAGTATCCTGCGTAATCCTTCGCCGGTCGAGACAACCCATGCGTGATATAAACATAATACAGCTGCAGCATAGCTCTACGACTTATGTATATTATGAGACCATCTAAGTAGCCAATTTGGTAACGACTACTTGCAGCCTCCCTGGAATTTCATCTATGATCTCAGAGATGTCGGAGCATCTACTGCTAAAAATATCTCACCTACACACATGCCACAAAACACGGTCCAAAGCCACCTGCATCCATCAACTTCTTGCATCTCTTACCAGGTCAACATTCCATATAGTGGGGTACTGCCCTTCATCTTGCTTACCGGTACAAGGCTGCTGCAAGAGAAATTTTCTTCACCATAGAATGCCGGGATTGTCCGGCTATAGGCTGGACTCATTGCCACTTCAGCTTATTGATCACTGTTTTGTTTGTCTACAGCGTTTTCGGCAATTCCGCAAAATTCGGCAAACAACATGTAATTACAGCTCTCAACGTTTAATTAAATTAAATAATTACAAAGTTAAGAGCTTTTTCATAATTTTGGTTCCTAAAAAATGTAAGGGAATTCAAGTTTTATTGTTAAAATATTTGATCCAGTTAATTTGATTAATCAAACACACAAATACCTTTAATAATTCTTACAATTGCCAAAGTTATTGTAAACGGAATAATATGTCATTAAGTTCGCTGCACACTCAAAGCTTCGATAATATAACTATAACAAAGTAACGGTTTTGTAATCGATACCCTATTGAATACTTACAATCTAAGAAACTTTCCTTTCAATCGGTTCACTGTTCACATAATCTGCTCTTTAGCCAGAGCAGCTCGTAAATAAATTTAATTGAAAGCTAGGTACTACCTCGTTTATTTATTCGACAACAAATTATGTCAAGTCACTTATGGAAGTCACGTGAGTCATTTATCATCTTAAGCCCCACGGGTTCACAGCGTACAATTACAGCATAAGAAAAATGTTAAACTAAAAATGTTTGCTTTAAAGAATTTTTGTTGAATATATTCTACTAACAAATAAATTTGTTGATACGCTAACTGTATGTTAAACAAAGCTAAGGGAGCTAAGAAGTTTGGAAATTATATTAAAAGCTAAATTTAAATGCGCTTTTCATTGAAAGCGACTGTCTCTAAATTGATGACAATTAGATAAACTTTGTAATTTCTGGAAACCTTCTGTTGAAATCTTGTACTTAGACACACATTATGAACTGTTTATCAATGTCAACTTGTCTTACTCTTAACAAGATTCAAGGGAAAATTGGGACGTTTTGTGGCTAAGTAAAAAACCCTTAACCTTATTCAAAAAATGTTGGATGATAACTACCATTATGACAACTTTGAGATTGTGATTTTCTCAAGTCCATATAAAAGGGTGAAAATGACATTTAATAAATATTCAAAGCCGACATCAAATGACTCAAATTGAATAAAATATTATTATATTCAATTGTGAATGTAAAATATATTTTATTCCTTTGGAGTCACACATATTGAAGTTGGGGCCTTATTTTTGTTTATGGCATACAAATGTATTATTGAGTTATGTTTGTGCATACATGTAATAAATCGTGAATCTTAAACATATGTCTCATAAAACACTTACCAAGTATCCAGAAGTTTTTGATAACAAGTATTTAAAATTAATTCACAAGAAACTGAGCAGCGATAAATAAGATGGTTGACAACAATCCCTGCAGCAAGTCATCAGTGGTAAAACAGCTTTTGTAGCTTTCTTTGTTTGAAATGATTTATTGCAGTAGGCCGTGAACTGCGGTGTACGATCTGGTTTAATTTTCCACAATTACCTAAATCTAATCGTAACGTAGTCTTTTCTTAAGAAAATGAATGCAATAAAAAATTAAATACATGTATGTGTATGTAAAGTAAGCAAAAAAGTACATATATATATATATATATATATATATATATATATATATATATATATATATATATATATATATATATATATATATAACACTATACAATGTGTATTTAATATTAAAAATGTGTTTAATATGTATTTAGAAAAGTACAATAATATGTGGTCGTGTAATGTCAGCGTCAGAGAGTAGTGGTTTCTCTTACGTGGGTAAACTGACTAGAAATTGTCGCCGTGAAGTAGCATCGTGAAAACATTCACCACTTGTAGGTATCACTTTGTCGGTGTCGCAAAAGGTGACGGAGAGGAATGAAGCAGGAGATGCGCAGCAACAAATTCCTGATAACAACTGAAATAATAAAACATTTGCGGTTACCGACCCGACCCCAAGCGTGGGAACTAGGATAACTGTACTCCTATGAGGCAATATATGGATGAATATAGCTTCAATGACCGGCTTTTGGTAGGCTATAATGATGATTATGATGATGAAACACGTATTTACCCTTTTAACTTCTTGGTTAGAGTTTACAATCCCAGAATGCTTTGTGAAACAGACGTAGATAGTTTAGACTTAAAATAAATGAATTTATTTATCTCGTGCTAGCATCTGTAACACTTTGTAAGTGTGGTTCTGGTTAAATTTAATTTGATACTATGTTGTATAATAAAATTTGTAAAGAAAACCATTTTCAATTCCAGCTAAATGCAAATTGAATTCTAAAAAATGAAGCTTATGAAGCGTATGCGCTAATATGTTAAATGTTAATTGTTTGTTATTTTTACGCAGGAGGTTAAAGGTATTTAAACAACAAACACAAACGAGTTTCCTTTCATATTTTTGGTAAACCCTGTTAATGGAAATAAGTATGAAAATGTTAGTGGAAACATGGAAAAATTTATATTTTATACATCAACTGTATTTGCTATCATTTTTTTTTGTTAACGTAAATAGAAAATTGCAGTTAAACAATACCTCACATTGTCTACGTAACAGCTGACAGGAATTAGTTATTACTTTGCTGGATGAGCACGAAATAAGAAACGTGACGGCTGTAATTCGTTTCTCATAAGCTTCACTTAATCTGCTTTTCATCAGGTGTACCTCAATCTCTAAAAACTAGATTGTACAACCAGTGCGTGTTGCCAGTGATGACTTACGGATCTGAGACGTGGTCCTTCACTGCTGGCCGTATGAGGACGCTTAAGGTCGCTCAGCGAGCTATGGAGAGGGCTATGCTGGGAGTTTCTCTGCGTGATAGACTCAGAAATGAGGATATCCGCAGTAAAACCAGAGTGACCGACATAGCCCAACGGATTAGTAAGCTGAAGTGGCAATGGGCCGGCCATATAGCTCGAAGAACCGATAACCGATGGGGAAGAAATGTTCTCGAGTGGCAGCCTCGTACCGGTAGGCGTAGTGTAGGGCGACCCCCCACTAGATGGAGTGACGACCTGGTAAGACATGCAGGAAGTCGATGGATGCAGGTGGCTCAGGACCGTGCTTTGTGGCATTACTTGGGGGAGGCCTATGTTCAGCAGTGGACTTGTGAAGGGCTGTAATGATGATGATGATGATGAATCTGCTTTTCCTATCTCCTTTTTCTTATCTCGAGTATACGTATATGACAAGCGCATTATATTCATTTATTATATTTTAAGGGATATTTTACTGACTATTAACTTCTGCCCGCGGATCCAGCAATATGTAATTCTTCACGTTCAATTGCCAAAGGGTGTGAGCTAGGATATAAAAATACACTACATTTATATTAGGATTCTTTTTGTAACTATTGCCTGAAATGAAATGAAACGTTTATTATATATTCATACAAGCAGATTTGGGGGCAAAGTTAGTATTTGATAAGCAACCTTTTTGAAATGTAATAAATCAGTATAGCGCGGCTGTCATATAGATACATACACGGTGAGAAAAAACGGGATAGGAGCCAATGTTAAAATAATTAATATTAAAATAATGATTAAAAACTTAAGTACCTCAAGTTGTTGTTTTATAATTTTTATATTTTTTTGGAAACATTTAAAAAAATGTTAGATACATGAACGGTATTAAAACCAAGAAGACTGTTTCATATGCCTATATTGAAAAATGACTTAATTAGTAACATAAATGTTAAAATAATGATTAAAATGTTCATTTCTTTAAATTGTAGTATTATTATTTTGTCACCTTAAACCATGAAATTTCCGAGTTCCCATCAATGGACCGGTCGACTCATTTTCCTAAGTCCAATGATAGCAACAAAGTGGTCTAATGAATGTTCCAGTGGTCCAATCAAAGAAACTTTAACAAAAATCATTTTACCCATTTATTGACTCTATTTACTATTTTAGAATTCTGAAACTTTAGGTATTTACACAGGAATACAAGAGCACTTCTGTAACTAAACCACTTTTATTCCACATTGCATACATTCGTTTTTTTAAGCATTTTAATAAAAGTGGTCCAATCATCGCAACCTTACCCTAAGTGAATTTGCGTTTCTTATTTTGGGTAAAATTATCACAAACTAAACTTAAGTGGTAGAGCCACGCTGCAGCGATATTATGGTTGTAGCACGAATAGGTCGGCTCGACCAGGGAAGGACTACGCTCTCACTAAAACACCAGCGTAAAATAGAAGCTTAATGCTGCTGTGTTTGATATGGTGAGTGTAAGGAACCGGAGACCCATTTTACTGGAAACGAGACATTCCCATCTGCATTTATCGGTCTCATCCGTTTTACCGGTATCATCGGTAATAACCCATCTGCATTTTTAAATCTTTACACTTAAACTGCTGTCGGTAATAAATAAATTAATAAATAATGCGTTTATTCCGGTAATTTTGTTAACAACGTATAACAACAACAAATCTCTGTAACATAGCCAAGCTATATTTTTGAAGTAAAACTTCTTTACGCACGCTTGACTTGGGGAGTAAGCTGGCGAACGTGTATTATATATTATGATCTTTCATTGTATAGTTCATATAGCCTTTGTCTATTCCTTTGGACTCCTACTATCGTCCATTCATTGAATGCCTTGCAATATAATGTTTTAGAAGTAAAAGTATTATCAAATTAATTGCAAATAAGCTTAAATAATGTTCCAAACTGTATTATTAGTCGTGGACATCGATTTTTGAAAGTTTCGCTTTGCTAAGGAAGTCGATAAATGGGAAATATCATAAAAAATAAAAAAATCTTTAATGCCGGTGGGGATAAACCCGAGATTTTCGCTAAATAAAATGTCTACACACACAGTTTTTTGAAGTCGGCACTTACTGTTAAACAAAAGTTATTTTTTGATCATTTATAATAGATTTAAGGTAATAGTAGTTTTAAGGTATAAGTAGAATGTGATATTAATAAAAACTTCATCTTCTCGTACTATTTTCCCACACTTCTAAGTGAGATTCTTTCAAAATTTACTTAGGACCAGTCCTAAAATATAAGTACTATTAGATACAAAAAAGAATAATTAAAAGCGGTGTTTTAGCTAACAAATGGCGTGTACCTTTTCTACTGACTAAAATCTTTATGAGAATTTGAATTCACGCTCCTGCAATTACCCTGGTGTTGCGGTTGTTCATGGGCGGCGGTATTCACTTAAAATCTGGTAAACCGTATGCTCGTTTGCCCCCTCTCCTATATAAAAAATATGTAGTGTTCTCGTAAATATAAGAAATCTTTATGAGAAATCTTCAATTGGACTTAAGGCTAAAGTAATCAGCACTGAAACTTAGCACTATTGTTGAATGCACGTTATTCTTTAACTTATAAGTAATAAATATAGCATCAAACACTAACGAATTATTAATTTGCTGAATGAGGACAAAATAAGAAACCTGTTAATTGCAATTCGTTTCTCTCACACGCAACTTCACTTATCCTCTTTTTTTAACTACTTCTGTCTCTATACGACAGCCACATTATAGTGATATATGACATTTAAAAAGGATATCTATCATCTACTAGCTTGTGCCTACGAATCTGTCCGCATGGAAATATAATAAAAGTTTCAGTATTCATTTTACAAATCTTTGTAATATTTACTAGAGAGATAAATATAAAAATTCAGAGGTAACCTAGCCTTATATTGCAAAAAATCGTATAAATGTTACGTACTTTAGCATTTATATAAGGAGGATGTTATTCTACATTTACAACTTATACATTTTTAGGCATGTAAAAACTTGTTGCGAGACGGATTCAAACCTGTCACCCACAGAACCAACAAATGTGAAGCAGGATACAAAAATAACACAACAGATTTAACAAGGATTATAAGATTGTAATTCATGACATAAAACCACGTTCACCTTTTTAAGAGCGACATTAGTCATACCTCTATACTCGACTATAAGTATGAAATATTGAGCGACTGGTATTAAAACAAGAGTAAAAGGCGGAGTATTTTGTTGAAATTTCAGAGGGAATTGAAAATAGACATGTAGATGTGTAGTCGCCGGGTCTGTTTTAAGACGATTAATATCGACTGCAGATGAGATGATTAATGTTGATGGATAGGAGTGTAGTTGTATCATAAAATGGAATAGTTAGCTCACATCCCGTAGTTATACGCAATGCTTTAACAGCTCAGTGACGCAGTGGGTTAACAAAGAGTTGTGCCGTGGGTTTGAATCCCGCACGGAACAAGTATTTGTATGGCCTACTAAAAATTGTTCCAGGTGTGGATGTTTGTCCTTGTGCAATTTATGTATGATAATTGCCTTCACGATTCAGTAGATACTCCGAGTGTGTTGTTGCCACCACACTAGTATTTTTATAACTAAATAGTCGATACACTGTATCCTTGTGGCAGAAATAAATACAGGGATTGTGCCTACACGCATCGCATCAGAAAAGGACAGTAATACCTGTAATACTCTGTGAGTGTAGCACAGTCCCGAGTGTTCAGCCTATCACGTGTAGCTTTCAAATGTTATCTAAATGTAAAAAAATAAATAATAATTAAAAGCGGTGTTTTAGCTAACAAATGGCGTGTACCTTTTCCTTCTGAAGTCGACTAAAATCTTTATGAGAATTTGAATTCACACACCTGCAAATACTCTGGTGTTGCGGTTGTTCATGGGCGGCGGTGGTCACTTAAAATCTGGTAAACCGTATGCTCGTTTGCCCCCTCTCCTATATAAAAAAATATGTAGTGTTCTCGTAAATATAATAAATCTTTATGAGAAATCTTCAACTGGACTTCAGGCTAAAGTAATCAGCACTGAAACTTAGCACTATATATTGTCTAACGCACGTTATTCTTTAACTTATAAGTAATAAATATAGCATCAAACACTAACGAATTATTAATTTGCTGAATGAGGACAAAATAAGAAACGTGTTAATTGCAATTCGTTTCTCTCACACGCAACTTCACTTATCCTCTTTTTTTAACTACTTCTGTCTCTATACGACAGCCACATTATAGTGATATATGACATTTAAAAAAGGAAATTTTAATTATTATATAGTTTAATGACCGAAAAACAATATTGCATCCACAGTGAATTGAAAGGATTTTCATTTTATAAGCACCCCCTGTAATCGGATTACTTCAAAACTGAATATGATTTTTCAGTGTTAATTTAGGTTAAAAATTATTATTTGTATTCAGGAGAAAGTACATAATAAATTCAAAATGATTTGTATATATTTAGGTATCCATAAAAGATAGCTAAACAAACAGATATTAATTTATCTAATAATAAGCCAATTTTATCTATCATTGTAGTGGATTGTGGGGGATAAGTCGCTCGCGTCCGTAGGCTTTGACCACCTGTTCCTAGACCCACCCTACACGTGTCCCCCGGGTGGTGCTAAATGAGCGACAAGCCGATAACACAGACTCGGCTCCACGCCGTGGTAGTGGCGTAAAATATACTACCCCATATTTCGCACCATGACTAACCAAATAAAGGAAATGGCCCCGAGTTCCCGGCACCCCTTTAATGGGGCAGGGCTGCGAAGAATCTCCGGGAGGAAAACCGGCGACGAGGTTCGTCACCCGTCACGTTCTGTCTCCCGGAGAGGCGAAAAGTGGATTGCAGAGGCCCGTCTGGCTACGTTGAATGTATGTGGGGCAATGAATGATAAAATGGATGAAGTATACGATATGATGTATGATAGAGGAATAGATGTGTTATGCGTAAATGAGACGAAAAGAAAGGGGAAGGATGTCACTACACATGGCATATATACCGCATACTGGTCTGGTGTAGACGAGATCGAGCGGGCATGCCTGGGAGTAGGTATCATCGTTTCAGAAAGAATGGGCCAATGTGTGAAAGAGTATGAATGTGTAAGCCCAAGACTGCTATGGATACGAATGAAAGTGGGCTTAAAGAAGTTGTTTGTGTTAGGGGTCTACGTCCCAGACATGTCTAAGCCCACTTATATCCGAGAGCAGTTTTGGGAAATGGTAAGGATGGTGTTAATGAAGTCTAAGGGAAATGAAAATATTATTATGTTTGGAGATTTTAATGGAAGCGTTGGGGTGAGGAGGCTTGGTTATGAAAGGATATTGGGAACGTTTGGTGATGAAAGTATAAATGAGAATGGTGAAAGTCTCCTCACCGTATGTATGGAAAAAATCTTTTTGTGACGAACACTTGCTTTCGCCACAAGAGGATTCATATGTATACTTGGGAAAGAGGTGACGATAGAAGCATGATAGATTTCATAATTGTGGATGAAAGATTGAGGGGGGCAGTGATGGACACAAGGGTTTACCGGGGTTCTAACGTAGGAACGGATCATTATTTGGTTTTATGCCGAATTAATGGTCTATTCAGGCGTTGGCGCCATCGGTCATCTGTGTCTACCACTGCGTTACAGCGTATTAGAACAGAAAGGTTGCAAGATGAAGGTGAGAGAAACAAGTTCAAATGTAGACTGAAAGAAAATGTAAGTGGTTTGGATGAATTATGTATGAAGGTGTTAGACTTGGAGAATGTATGGCAAAATGTAAAGAAAGGTTTAGTGCATGCAGCTACTGAAGTATGTGGTGTTAGTAATAGAAAGAATGAAAGGAAAAATAATACGTTATGGTGGGATGATGAGATACGTATGGAAGTTGAAGCAAAGAAGAGAGCATGGCTAGATTTACTAGCAACAAAGGCTGGTAATTCTAGCGGTACGAATGATGATATTGAAAGAAAAAAAGCAGTCTTTAGACATCTTAATAAAAGAGTAAAAGAAGTAGTTGAAAGAAAAAAGCAAGAAAGAACGGATAAGAATGATAGAAGAATATCGGATAACTTCCAGGCAAATATTAAAATGTTCTGGAAACTGGTAAGAACTGCCAGGGGACATTCAAAACAGCCTATGATGAATGCTATAAGAGACGAGAATGGCTATATTCTGAATGATGAAGTTTTGAGTTTAAAGAGATGGAAGGAATATTTTGAAAGCGTGTTTATGAGTTAGGAGAAAACATGTGTACTAAGTGAAGTAGAAACTCCGAAAGAAGAGGAAAGAGGTAGCGAGGTAAGTATAGATGAAATAATGAAAGCAATGAAAAGCATGAAAGCGGGTAAGGTGCCCGGATATGATAGAGTTTCACTCGAAATGCTAAGGGTTGGAAAGGAAGTGGTGGCAGGCCTGCTGCACACCTTGTTTAATTTATGCTGCGAACTGAAGCGGGTACCGGTAGACTGGTGCAAAGCCGTGATAGTCCCAGTATATAAAGGAAAAGGGTCGCAGCAGGACTGTAAAAACTACCGTGACATCTACCTGACAGTACTGATTGAAAAGGTCATGAAAGAAATTGATGGAAAAGTTTGGGATGTGCAAGCGGGATTTAGAAAGGGAATGGGATGTACAGATCAAGTCTTTTCCATGTGCATGATCGCGGAGAAGTTTCTGGCCAAAAACCAAAAGGATTTTTGTGCGTTCATGGACTTGGAAAAGGCCTATGACAGAGTGGATAGGGATTTGCCATGGCAAACACTGAACTCATTTGGGTTGAGCGCTGGCTTGATACGGGAATTGGAGTCTCTTTATAGGGACTCTAGTGCTTGTGTTAGGATCAACGGGGTTTACTCGGACTGGTTTGAAATCCATAAAGGTGTCAGACAGGGCTGTGTGGCTTCCCCGTGGCTGTTCAACCTATTTATGGACAGTTGTTTGCAAAATTTGAAAGTTGAAGAATGCGGATTAAGAATGGGTGAGTTAACCGTCAAATGCCTTTTGTACGCCGATGATCAAGTCATTCTTGCGTCGTCTGTGGCCGAGTTGCAAATGATGGTTACATTAATGAACGGATCATTAAAAGAAAGGGGTACGAAAGTGAACGCAAGTAAGACGAAGGTTATGGTTTTTGAAAGAGAAGAAAGTAAAACGATTTGTGAAATAAGAATAGAAGGGGAGTTGATCGAGCAAGTAGATGAGTTTGTATATTTGGGCTGCGTATTTAGCAGGGATGGGAGATATAATAAGGATATAGAACGAGGAGTGAATGCGGGAAATAGAGTAAATGAGGCCTTGCACTCTATTGTGAAGAGTCAGAATGTGTCGAAAAAGGCACGTATGGAAATTCACAATGCTGTGTTGGTCCCTACTTTAACGTATGGTAGTGAAAGTTGGGTGTGGCAGAAGAAGCACGAGAGTAGAATAAACGCAGTAGAAATGCGGTCGTTAAGGAGTATGTTAGGGCTGAATCTGAATGACAGGGTAAGAAATTGTGTAATAAGAGAAGTGTGTGTATGATGTTGTGACCAGGATTAAGAAAGGAATGCTTCGGTGGTTTGGTCATGTGGAAAGAATGAACGAGGAAAGAGTGACAAAGAAAATTTATGTTGCAGAAGTGAATGGCAGAGTCGGAAAGGGACGTCCTAAGCGAAAATTTATCGACCAAATTGGCGATTTATTGGAAACGGGCAAAATTAGGAGTACCCTTAATCGACGAGCATGTATGCGTAGGTGTATGAATGTGAATGAGGCGAGAGAGGTGTGTCAGGATCGTGCCAAATGGAAGTCTGTAGTCTCTGTCTATCCCTCTGGGTGACAGGCGTGAGTGTTTATGTTATGTAGTGGATTGTAAATAAATAATTGACTTTGCATTAATGTGAAATATTTGTGTTTCACTTCGGATATGAAAATACTATAATTTTATAAGTTGAGACTTAGTACATGAATAAGTTTATAAGTTATTTTTAAGGTATTGTAACTTTATAATCCAAAAAAGGAATTTCTAGAACTATTTACTTTTTTTTTCTGAATCTCATCGTCTGTCGTTATATCATATCATAGTATTTACCAATAAATAAAAACAAAATAGTGACTAGTGTTGTTTTAATTTATTTTACAGTTGTATTGAATACATGTGTTTAATAGTATGGTAGAGCCACGCGGCATCTTTGCTATTGCACGTATGGGCCGGCTCAAACCGGGATGGTACCACGACCTCACAGAATACCGGCGTGAAGTGGAAGCTCTGCTTCCGCGTTTCGTCTGGTGAGTGCAGGTGCCGGAGGCCCAAATCGCCACCCCCCATCAACATGATAGCGGAATTAAATGATGATAGACTACCCCAGGAGGGTACCAGCACCCCTGGAGAATCCCTCGCTGGGCATCCACGACCATGTTTCTCCACTTCTGAGCGTGGGTGCTCAGGCTGCACCGCGTATTCTGGGGAGGAGTGGGGCAAAATTCCGCTCAAGACTACAATTGCTCGGAGCAAACGGAGCAACAAGACCAAGGTGACCTCTGCCACGCTGTCCGTGAATTTCTGCAATATCAGGGGACTTCACTCTAACCTAAACGCCGTCCACTACCATCTCGAGACGGCGAGGCCGGCTCTGCTCTTTCTGACCGAGACGCAGGTGTCCTCTCCGGCTGATGTCTCGCATCTCTCCTACCCGGGGTACAAACTGGAACACTCCTTTGTGCTTCAGACTGGAGTTTGCGTTTACGTCAGAGAAGACATCTGTTCTCGATGCCTCGGTAGACTTGTAGGTTCAGACCTGTCCATCCTTTGGCTACGCGTAGACAGCGATAACCATCAGTGCATCTACGGATGCCTCTATAGGTTCCATAGCGGTAATGCCGAAACAGACCGACTCTTCGACCACGTCCAAATGGCTACAGATTTGTTGCTACAGCAGATCCCCTCCGCAGAGATCGTGATCCTCGGCGACTTTAACGCCCATCACGCCGAATGGCTTGGTTCACGTTTAACCGATTTTACGGGGAGATCTGTTCATGATTTTGCCTTGGCATATGGTCTGACAAATTTGGTTGCTACGCATACGCGAATTCCAGATGTAGATAATCATACACCTTCCCTGTTGGAACTTCTGCTGACCTTTCACCCGGACGGATATCAGATTTCCGTCGACGCCCCTTTAGGCTCTTCGGACCATTGTCTTGTCCGGAGTGTGGTGCCACTCACGCTGAAATCTTAGTTACATTCTGCAGACTGCCGCCGTGTTTGGCACGATAGGTTAGCCGATTGGGATGGGATGCGGTCTTTCTTTGCATCCTTACCTTGGGAGCGGGTTTGCTTCTCACCGGACGATCCTAACGTTGTTGCGGATTCTGTCGCTGATGTAGTACTTAACGGGTATGGAACTTTTTATTCCTTCCTCTGTGGTGCCCATTGCAGGCAACTCTCAGCCATGGTTTGGTCGCTCCTGTAAAATAGCATCATGCTATAAACAGGAGTGCTAACAAGCCTGGGCTGACGCATCATAATTCCGGGTTGTAAACACCAGCGCTCTAAAAAAGAAGTATAATTCCGCCTCTAGGTCCTTCAAAAGAGTCATTGCCAAGGCAAAGTCAGAGCACAGAGGCAGATTTGGCGAGAAACTAGTTCGCCTTCCTTCTGGAACCCATGCATTCTGGTCTCTTGCCAAGACTGTCCAGGGGAATTTCTGTCAGCCATCTCTTCTATCTCTGCACAGGGAGAACGACACACTGGCCCATACCGCAAAGAAGAAAGCCGATCTTCTAGGCTCTTTTTTGCGTCCAACTCGACTCTCGATGACGGGAGGAGTACGCCGCCGACCATCCCGCGGTGTGAGTGCTCCATGCCGGAAGTGCAGTTCACACAGCGCTCGGTTCGCAAAGCACTCCTTTCCCTCGACATCCACAAGTCGAGGGGGCCTGACGGAATCCCCCCAATTGTGCTGAGGACGTGTGCTTCAGAGTTGGCACCTGTTTTAACGCGTCCTTTCCGGTAGTTCTACTCCCTAGGCGTAGTCTTAAAATCATGGAAGACGGTTTTCGTCTACCCGATCCCTAAAAAAGGCGACCGCTCAGACCCGTCTAACTACCAGCCTAACGCCATACCTCCTTGTTCTCCAAAACAATGGAGTCCATTGTAAACTGCCAGCTCATGAAGTACCTTGAGGATCACCAGCTAATTAGTGACCGTCAATATGGTTTTTGCCGTGGTCGTTCAGCTGGTAATCTTCTGGTCTACCTAACTCACAGAAAGGCGGAGGCAGTAGAGTCCAAGGAGGAGGCATTGGCCGTTAGTTTGGACAATGAGAAATTGCTTCAACATCAAGTTATGTGCAAGGGACAACTACTGCTCAAACATCCAGTAAGTTAAAATTGATAATATATTATTTATAAATAAAAATTATTGTATAAGTTAAATTGAGGATAATATATTGTAAATTAATTTTATTTAAAAAAGGTCCCACTGGGTTTTGTGCTGGTTCTGGTAAAGCTTTAATATCAAGTTGCTTTAATAGGGGGTTGTGGGGCGGGGGGAAGGGAGGTGGAGAGGGATAGATTCGTCCCCCAGCTGTCCCCCCACCATGAGATGCATGGTATTTTTATATTAAATGTCAAAGATCAAAACTTTATAAAATAATTTATAAGAAAAATCACCTTAATAGGTAGTCGGGGAGGGAGCGTGACCCCTCTTCACCGAAGCAATACCAAAGTTTAGTTGATGGAGCCCCCGTTATTTCTGGGTGGTTTATGAAAAAATAACCACAAATCTTTCTAACCAAACATATCTGGGTTGGTGTGCCCCAAGTCCCGAGCTTGCTTTGCTCGCTCTTGTACCAAATAAAACACCAAAATGTTAACTTTAATAATTACTTTAAGAAGCACGAATGTAGAATAAATGCTGTAGAAATGCGGTCTTTAAGGAATATGCTAGGGTTGAATCTGAATGACAGGGTGAGAAATTGCGTGATAAGAGATAAATGTGGTATGCAAGATGATGTTGTGACCAGGAGAGACGGCCCCAACCATTACATCAGATTTGATAGACCACAAATCCTCGCGAAAGAACACCGATTCCTACCAAGGATGATACGTGAGGCTATTGAAATTAAAAAACATCCTAATTTCAATAGAGAAGGAGGCTGGGTACTACCACCTGCTTGGGATCCTATAATCAATAAAATTAAAACTAAACCCAAGCATACCACTGCAAGACCTCAGGACATAGTCAGTTCATTTTGCATAGATCGGACCATAAACAATAATTAAAAAAGCTGAAGGTACTCCGGGTTTAATAATGACATCGGAACGTCAGTCATCTCAGTCCCCCGTGACCATGGGTGCTGGAAAGCGCCCGAAACGTCGGGAATTAAAAATAAAAAGTAAAAATAAACGCGATAAAATCCGTAAAAGTAGTTTTAATCATGTTAAAAAAGAAACTTAAAAGCTTGAATATAGCAAATGAGAAATAAGAAAGTATGAAGAAAGAACAAAAAGACTGAAGAAGAAAATGAATCTATTAGAAAATACTACTTTCTTGAAAGCATTTAAAAGTTGAATAAAACTAAATTTACGGATTCTATCGCGTTTATTTAACTGATATTACTTATTTTTAATTCCCGACGTTTGGGGTGCTTTACAGCACCCATGGTCACGGGGTAGACTGTAACGTCGTGAACTGAAACGTCGGGAATTAAAAATAAGTAAAATCAGGTAAATAAACGCGATAGAATCCGTAAATTTAGTTTTATTCAATGTATAGTGTTCGCGTAAATTTAAGAAATCATTAAGCATTTAAAAGTTTTACCTCAATGGCAACAGTTTTTACGATGCTACAATTTCGAGAATGTGGTGAACACAAAAGGGACAGACAATTCACACCTGATGAAAAAGTGATGGCATTACATTTTTTTAACATGGGCCAAGAGCCTACAGAATGCTGCAAAAGATATTTGTTCTGCCATCACCTTTCACCTTAAGCAGGATGGTATCTAAGGCCAATATTAAGCCTGGTATAAATGAAAACATATTTTACCAGCTTAATAAGCAAGCATCTATCTTAAATGAAAGCCAATGATAAATTGTGTACACTGGTTTTTGATGAAATGGCCTTAACACCACATATTGGTTATGACAGGAAAAATGACAAGATTACTGGTTTACACAATGATTTCTTATATTTACGCGAACACTACACATTAAAATAATACTAGGTTTTACGGATTTTATCGCGTATATTTATTATATATATATATCCGACGTTTCGAGCGCTTTACAGCACCGGATCGTCGGGTATTTATAGTTAAATATACGCGATAAAATCCGTAAAAACTAGTATTATTTCAATTACTGGTTTAGTTAACAATGGTGATGTAGTGAGGACTGAACTTAGAATAGAGGTATTCTAAAAACTATAAACAGCCGATATCATATTCATTTTGTGCTTGCAGCACAAAAAAAGCTGAATTAGATTAAAAGAAATATAAGAAAATTGAAGGGGTCTGGCTTTAAAATCCTTGCTACTGTATGTGACCAGGGAACATCAAATGTTAGTGCCAAGTGGAACATAGTAGATAAATATTGAAATATGGTGGTAGATAAATATTGAATATACAGGGTAACATAATAGGTAAAATAATAGGAAAAACTTTGTTTCATAGCATATATGCTCCGAATTATGTTTTAGACACTTTTTATAAAATCTTTGATTAAAGGAATTAAGCAAAAGTGACAGTGAAATTCAGTCAGTCGGTCATACCTGCAGTATCTTTGCTCTCATTGGGGTAATTAATAATGTTTTGAAAACAAATCAAAACAAAGTTGTTAAAGACAAATATTTATTTAACATTAATTATTAATATGTTTCAGTTGTAAAGTTTTATTTGCAACCTAATCCACGTTGGTTAAAATTCGTGCTTTACTCTTAATTTTAGTTATTTTATCAGGTTACATTTATGTCTGCTTACTTATCCATCATCCAGTAGTTCATTTTCTCCCGCGTCAACATCTAAGAGCAATTATAAAAAAAATTGAATATACAGGGTAACCCTGTATATATATTTCAATATAAATTATATTGGTTAAGTCAACTTAGATGCTTTAGGGGGTTGTAATTTGCATCATTACCGACTATTACGACTATGAAACACCATACATCAAACCTAACCGTTTTCAAGATATTGGATACTTAAGTTTTTTTTTTTAATAAAAATTGTCAACTTTTTGTCTATTGTACTATTTTTTTGTAATTTGTGCATCTTATTTTATTTTTCTTATAACTTTTGTGTAGTAGATAAGTTGCTTTATTATTTTAAATACCAAGATCTTAGGTAAATAAACTAAATTTTATGTTATTTTATTTCGATTAATTTACTTTGTATACTGTCATTACTGTCTACTTATAATTACTGTTGGATTTATTAATTTAAAATTGTTACTTTGATGAAATATATTATTATATTATAGATAAAAAATATATTGATTGATCGACATTTATTTATTTATTTCTGAAATTGTGTAGATTGCTTAGTTCTTAATTTTTTTTACTGGTTATGGGTGTAAATTACCTGAATAAAGATGATTATTATTTTTAAATTGAGTTTTCTTTTCTATGATTTACCTTTGATTACATAATTCTGCAACTGACTAGTTTTGTGCCTATATGCACAAAACTAGTTAGTTGCTGAATTATGTGATCTTGTAAAATTAATTAAAAATAATCAGTACAACAGGGATGGGGCTGTACTATATATAGAATATCGTCCGTTTAGTTCGACAACTCCACTATAGATGTCTCTGTACCACGGAATCGACTAGCAACTCTATTCCAGGTATACATAATGTACTCTGTGTGAATATGCTTAGTTGCGTTGTAAATGGATGCAAAAATTACGATACAAGGAAAAAAAGGAACATGGGATATCTTATCATAGGTAAGCAAACCTTACATTAAATTTGTTATAATTAAATTATTATATAAACGCATTTTCAACACATAGTTTTACAGTTAGTCCGCTTAGTTACGTTACCAAGATTACGCCAGGGTTGGATTCAGACCCTCAAAAATATTGTACATGGAAAATAAAATTATATTATTTTCAAAATATTATTGTCCAAAATTATACCACGTTTGACATTTTTGTTTCTTTTTCCCATGCGCCGATATATTGGCATCACGCGAATAATCTATACGTTTCGTTATTTGACGGTTTTATTTTTATTTCCGTTTTATTTTGTATGGTGTTAGAGTATGTTAATTTTTTTCTTTTCAACACGCAAACTGAGAGAAGCTGCTGCCGTCATCAAGCTTTTGGTAAAAATGGATAGGCGAAGACTTATAAAGAATGTTTATACACGTGCGATGACAAACTGCGTTTCAAATAATTTATAAATTACAGATTTCCAAATGATTCAACACGTAAAGATATTTGGAGTCGTATTATTAGGGAACAACGAAAAGAGCCTTATTTCAAGCCTCATAAAAACGCAAGAGCTCTATATATGCTCTGCTCATTTTTGTGACAAAGATGTTGATATTTCAAAAGCCGGATTACGAAGGCTGAAAGGATCGGCTATACCACGATTGGAGACTGAGGTATTGTTCTCATGCATACCTACTTATCTACAGTAAAATAAACTTTGTTTACTAGTTCTCCATATTCAGAACCCTATCTATATAAATTATTTACAGGTTTGTGAGAACGAAGAACTCCGGCCTTCAACCGATCTCAATTCAATATTTGACACGCCAAGGGAAGTACACCCAAAGGAAAGAATTCATATGTTAGAAAAACATCAAAGGGTTTAGCTAAGAAAATAAAAAAAAATAAAAAACAGAATGCTAGGTTAAAAAAGTAAAACAAATCACTGCTATATATAATTAAAGATTTGAAACAGCAGAAGTATATCACAGAGGAAATTGAGTCTGCTCTTGGAACAAAAGCCGAAATAACAGAGTTTTGCAGATTACAATTGCTTAAAAATAAATACATTAGAAATAGACAAGCCAAGAAAAACAAAGCGACCGTCTTATCCACCCGCCCTTCGAAAATTTGCTATGACATTAAATTTTTACTCTCCTGTTATGACTGTTGTCTTCTTCACCCAAATGAGGTGAACATTCGACAGGCCACATTATGGAAAGGCGAAAGAAATGTTGCAAAATATTGTCACAATAATAGACCCCAATTTATGGCAAAAAGTGACTTAATGTTTCTGTCAACAAAAACTCTAGCAAAGTTTATAGGAAAGAGCACTTTCACTGTTTTAAACTTGCACTCTGTTGATCAGCTGGCAACATTGAGTCATAGATTGCACCTTATTTGAGCCATAATTAAGAAGTATATAAATATCAGAATGCATCACGAGTCTATCATGGAAAACACGGGAAAGGGCACTGAAAGACAAAGATTTAAAAAAATTGTTTTATTTAAAGGACAATAATTGTAATGTTATACACAAGAATATCCAAACTTTTTCGTGTTTTATTTTTGGCTTTTAACAAAATTAACTTGTTTATAACTTCAACTAAAGCTCTTTGAGATTAATTTGTTTTACTTACGTTTTCTTTGTTACCTGTAAAATATCATCTTAAAAAGGAAATCGTTATATGTATCGGCTTGCAACTGAGTTATACTAACCAAATACGATTAAATGTGATAAAAAATCATGTATGCATATACAAAGTTATGTCGTCAACCTATGCAAGGCAGCACACACACAACACAGAAATTCTCGATTTTGTAGGGTTAATATTAAATAGTAAAAGGACCCAATAATAATACAAGTCGGTTGACCTTAAAATAAAATTACGGTATTTTCGCCTAGTTTTATTAAGATACAACACACTATGAAATAATGGAAAAATTGTATAATTACATTACGAAATCCGACCCTGGTTACGTCGTGTTATGATGTTTGAATTATGATAGATGCGCTTCTTTTTCTTGTATGAAAATGTTGTGAGTAAATTATTTATATGGGCCTATCCTTACGCTAGTAATATATAAGTCAATGGGAATTAAACGCTGGCTTGGTAAGCTACTACCACAACCTATTAAAGTCTACTGCAAAATATAGGCTTTTTCCCATAGAATGTTACATATTTATGTTATATGAATGTTAAGTATTTAACATATCTGAATCTACATTTTCCGGGGAATAGTAGTATTATCAAAGACCCCGTTTTACTGATTCTCGTGTCAGCTAGAGGTTTTAAAACCACATACAATTTGCAAATTATTATTTTTTATTTAGAATCAAAATTTTTAATGGTTGAGGTTTCAAGAAATGTTATTTCCATATGTTTGAAGAGTGATTCTGGTACCTAACGAACTTAATGGGAACCACAGGGTTTTTGTTACATATTGCACATATTATTATATAATATGCAACAGTCATGAGAGTCTAAAGTTCGCTTCTATTTCGTACGCCAGTATCAGTATCTAAGCAGCAACTAATCACTTTTAATCGCGAAGTTTACTGTGGAATGATCCCTCTTTATTTATTATTTATTTATTTTATTCTTTATTGCATCCTTAACAAAAGATTACAAAGGGCGGATTTAATACCTTGAGGCATTCTCTACCAGTCAACGCATGGAGTGGTGAGAGTTTGACGTAGGTGTGGCAATATAGAATAAGATAACGCAATACAAATGATAATTAACTACATAATATATACAAACTACTAATAAATAAACTATACATATATGATCTATCCTTACATATTATATACAAATATATAAATAAATGGATATACATAAAAGTAAACATATTTAAATACATACATAATTAGTATATACAAATGACTATGAATATACACGTCTGTTCGGCAATACATATTAAATACGAGGGTGGATTGAAAAGTACTCGGCCTAACCAAGAAAATAAACACATACTAAATCAGTTATATTTTTATTTTTCTACATAATCACCATCAAGTTCAATACACTTTTGCCACCTCCCCTTCCAAGCATTTAGACCGTTGAAAAAAAATGATTCTTCCTTAGAGTCAAAATATGCGTCTACAGCTGCTTTGACCTCGTCGTTTGTCGAAAATCTTTGACCTCCCAAGTGCTTTTTTAGGTTAGGGAACAGAAAGAAGTCTGATGGTGCCAGATCAGGTGAATACGGCGGATGCGGTAACAGTTCAAAGCCACAGTTGTGAATTTCAGCCATTGACCGTACTGACGTGTGAACACGGGCGTTATCTTGATGAAACAGGACTTTTCTTCTGAGCATTCCTCGACGTTTTTCTTTTATTTCCTCTCGTAAACGACGTAGTAAGGTGCAGTAGTAATCAGAGTTTATAGTCTGACCCCTTTCAAAATAATCAATCATAATCACACCTTTCGAGTCCCAGAATACTGAAGCCATCACCTTATTTGCCGACAAAATCGACTTAGCCTTTTTAGGGGGTGGTGAACCAGGTCTTCTCCACTGTTTTGATTGTTGTTTTGTTTCCGGTGTACAGTAATGAACCCATGTTTTGTCCATAGTAACAAAACGATTCAAAAAATCATCTGCATCGGCTTCAAATAACTCCAAACAGTCGCGTGAAATAGTCAATTGCGTCCTTTTTTGTTCAACTGAAAGCAGTCGCGGAACCCACCTCGCAGACACCTTGTGGAAACCCAACTCGTTGACAATGATGTTTTGAGTTCGTTCATAAGAGATGCCTATAATCTCGGCTATCTCTCTAATTTTTAATCTGCGGTCTCCCATTATTAAATCAAGTACTTTTTTAATATATTTGTCAGTAGTTGACGTCGAAGGCCTTCCAGAGCGGGGTTCATCTTTCACACTCTCTCTACCACGCTTAAATTCTGCTATCCATTTTTTGACGGATGAATATGACAGAGCACAATCGCCTAATGTACTGACCATGTCATCATGGATGGCTTTTGATGATAGCCCCTTCTTATGGAGGTACTTAATGACGGCACGCTGCTCGATTTGCTCCATTCGCGGAAATTATGTCCGATTACTTTGTTAATAAATTTATAAAATCACAACTAATTATCGCACACGTTTCGAACTTCACACAATGAACTAGTCTGAACTGAACTAAATAATGTGGGTAGATTTGATTTTTAGAATTGAATGGATCTGTGTTAGGCCGAGTACTTTTCAATCAACCTAGGTAGATGAGTCAAGTAGAATACGTTGTCTTTGATAAATGATCACGGACCAACTTTTTAAAAGCGTACTTATTGGGAGCTTTTCTGATGTCATCGCACAAGAAGTTCCAAAGGCGTGTAGCCTGAACTGTGAAGGAGTTACCATAGAACTCGGTGAAGTGAACTGGAGTACAGATTTTGTTGTTGAGAAAAAGAGCGTAGGACCCTATCATGAGATGAGGAAAGATAATGAAATTTACTCTTAAGATAAGAACGCGAAGATGGATCATTTAATATGGAAAAAAGTACAAGTAATATTCTGGAGTTGCGCCTCTGCCGGATTGTAAGCCAATTTAGCTTAGATCTGTATTGCGAAATATGATCATACTTACGAAGCCCAAAGATAAATCTTATACAGTTATTGAGGAGGCGTTCCAGTTTGTTCAGAAGATCTTGGGACAGGTCTGGGTACACATCTGCATAATAAATTATGGGTAGTATAAGTGAATGGACAAGCATGATCTTAGATTTTGTGGGGAGAAAATGCTTTAAACGATACAGAGAGCGTAACGTGGCAGTGACTTTACGACTCACATCTGAAACCTGAGTTCTCCAATTCAGCGTGCTGTCGATGTGAAGGCCAAGATTTCTAACAGAATTATTGAATGGAATTGTAGTATTATCATAGTAAATAGGAGGTTAGTCTGTCAGATTAATCTTAGCCAGCATCCTTGAGCTACCCACCAGTATAGCTTGGCATTTCAAAGGATTGACCAAAACCCCATAACGAGTTGACCAATCCCTGATAGCTGCTAAGTTTCCGTTAAGGTTTTTGATCCCATTATGGATATTCCCAATCTCAGTTTGCACATAAAGCTGAAGGTTATCGGTATACAAATGGTACGAGCAGTCGATGATGGAGGTAATAAAGTTTATAAAAATTGAAAACATTATAGGAGAAAGAATACCGCCTTGCGGCACACCAGCATCCACATCAGCCCACGCTGAGGACAGTTGCCCCACACTTACTGACTGCAGTCGACCGCGAAGATAAGATGTAAACCAATCCAATTCAGTAGGGCCAAAATTCAGGTGAGACAGTATGGAAAGAAGGATTTCGTGATCAACTGTGTTGAAAGCATTTGAGAAATCAACTAGTACCAGTACTGTTATTTTTTTTCTTCCATGTCTTGTTTAATATTATCAATAACATTAATTAATGCAGTAGTGGTACTATGACCAGGACGAAACCCAGACTGATATATACTCAGTAGGTACACCGGATTCTAAAATTTTGGAAAGAAAGGGTAGAATGGATATTGGAAGAAAATGATTGGGAAGAATGGGAGTAGGAACTTTTGGGAGAAGCTTTACAAAAGCCCTCTTCCAAAGATTGGGATACTGACCTGAATCAAGGGAAAAATTGATTATATGGGAAATTGCCGGGAGAAGGTGCTCTAGTATAAATACTACCATATGTCTACTAATCTCGTCGTAACCCACGGCCTTGGACTGTATTGCTAAAATTGACTTTTTGACATCATCCTGAGAAACAGGAGTAAAAATTAAAGGTAGGAATGTTAGTAATTTGCATAGAAGCAATGGAAGCCATAGTTTGGGAACGAATTGTAGGGTCCAGTGCTTTTACAGAAGCGATATGTTGATTGATTTTATCAAGTGACAGAGAAGGACCACAATCCAACGTCTACAAAGACCGAAAAATTTTAGGAATTTCGACACTATAACTGGAGAAGAGTTATTAATACAGCTATGGAAATATCGGCGTTTAGCTGCACGTACCATATGATTACACCTATTCCTGGCTGCTTGAAAAGATAACCAATTTTCTTCGGTTCGATCTCTCTTGAAACGAAGAAAAGCACGATTTCGTCTAGCCATTGCCATCCTTATGCCCTCTGTCATCCAAGGGGCAGGGGGACGCTTCAATCTAACCTTGTGAACAGGAGCATGAGCATCATAAAGGCTAAGAATATTGTGGTTAAGGATAGTGACTTTATCGTCAACAGTAGATGCTGCTATTAAAGAGGCTAGATCGAGATTAAGAGCGTCATTCCTAAGCTTGTCAAAGTCTATTTTAGAAAAACTGCGAAGATGCATTACAGTAGGGGAATATTTAGGAGGTTTAAGCTTATACGATGCATAAATTAAGTCGTGGCGTGAGAAACCCAAAGCGGGTAACTGTCCATGCGTCATCACATGTTCAGGAGAAGCAGCAAGGATTAGATCAATCAATGAGTCATCGGTTCCGATATTATGATGAGTAGCCTTTAAAGGGAGAATAGAAAGATTAACTGACTCAATAATTGAAAGAAACCTTTTGGAATGAGGGCAGTTTTGAAATCAGTATTGAAATCACCCATGATTATACAGTGAGTGTACTCAGAACAAATATCAACAAGAGCCATATCTAAAGTGGCGAAGTAGTCGGTAGATGGGGGGGGGGGCAATACACTACCCCTAGAAGCATCCTGATTCCCTTGACATCGAGATCCACAAATAAAAACTCAGAAGAAGCGGAATAGCAGGAGGGAGATGCTAAGACAATTTTGTAAGGAATTGATGCATGTGGGTAGATTGCTACACCACCTCCACCTTTTCCAACACGATCATTCCTAACAAGTACAAAGCCGGTTAAGGGATATAAAGTTGATGGTAGAGAAGGTTTCAGCCAACTTTCCGACACTAATATAGCATGAATAGGTATACTCGGGGAAAAATGAAGCTTCAAGTTGGGAGTAGTGGCTCGGGATACTTTGAGCGTTAATATGACATATGTTCACAGAGTTGTTAAAAGACGTAAAAACTCCTTTGAGTAGTTTGTGTAAATTAAGCACGCTATCGTTGAGAGAATCATTACAAGAATGAAATGACAAAGTAGAAAAATCATTTGCAGAGCTAAACGACTCAACATCAGACATATTACACATACTAAAATAATAAATAAATATATAGAAAAATAATAATAAAAAATAAAAAAGTAAGTTATGTAAACTATAACTATTAACTAACAATTACTAAACATAAACATCACCAACCCATCAGTTCACTGTTTACAGAGTAAACTTAATATAAATAAAATTTTATATGCAAACTTATGATCTAAAATATCTAAAGTGGCAAAAATAATCTTGACTAATAATAAAGTTCCTAAGTGGATGTCACACAAAATATTACAGGTGAATGTTTACCAAGAGAAAATCGATTAGAGCAAAGTATAAGATCGATGCTGGCTGTATGATTCATGTGTCCTTTGTCTATAAAAGGCAAAAAAAGTAATAAATAGTTGTCATTGTCAAATCAAACAAATTCAAAATTTAAAAAAATCTAATTAAAAATATGTGGTAGGTAAATTTTTTAAAAAGATAAGTATTGTTACCAATATCAAGCATCATTGAGTTATAATGTACTACGTACTAGAGAAGCTATTCCAAACAAAAATTGTGCACTACTCGTATGTCTTCGCGTATGCGCGGTAATAGTAGAGTCGCGCATGCGCAGTTGGTATAAACGCGCATTGCGCTTGCGCGGTCAGTTTTTGTTATTATAGATTATACGTAAGTAGAATGGTCAGTATGTAATAATTGTTTATTTATATTGTATTGTTAATTATATCGAGTACAATTTTTTAAATTGTTTTTTATTTTGTATATGTGCTAATTTAATATAATATTACATAATATTATGTCAGAATTACATTTTAATGATATTTTTATCTGAATATTTTAAAAGGTATCTATGTCAAATATAAAAAAACGTACTAAATGTATGTTTAACAAAACTTATTAACATAAAATTTAAATTACAAATATATTTATTTAAATTAGAATCATAAATGTTGTAAATAATCGTTCATAAATGCTGGGCACGCGAGAGTTAAAAATGGACGAATTTATTCCACTTTGACTTTGATGTGGAAACTTAAAAATAAAATAAAAGAATAATAAGCGGATTTAAACATGGAAATTTTTGCCAAATCATAATAACTTATATATGTTTCTATAAAAAAAATGTGTATAATAATATATTCGTCCTATACTTAAGTACCCACGGAAATGTCGCATCTGAACATATTAATTTCATAATCTATATTCAGTGACACGAGATGGCGTCTTAGGAATAATTTGTTTTATTATTAATTTATAATACTTTTTTATTGAATAAGTATCTTATTAACCGATGAAAAGTAATTCCTTGGTTTTTACTGACATTTCTTGAATTATTTGTGCAATATCTAAGTACACAAGACGGCATATTTTTATCAAGAGATTTTTTTTTAAATCAACACAACACGTGACAACTCTACAAGCGCCTAGCGAGTGACTGATTAAAGTGCAGTGCATGAACCGCAGTTGAGTGGAACAGAGTAGCTGAATGTGGTGTCTCCTCTAGTACGTAGTACATAATAGCTCAATGCATAGTATAAACAAACCTACTAAGTGAGAAACCTCAACCAAGAAACAAAAGGAAACTAAACCCAAGCAAGTTATGTATTACAAGATAAAATCTTATTAAGTTTATATTTAGAGAAATAAAAATTCCTATGCAGACTATACTATTAGAAGAAAACAACTTAAAAAAATTGCAATTATACTGCTGTAAAAAAGTGAGCAACTCATGACTACAGTACAGACAATATTGTTCTGTGCTACAGTAATTACTACTACGTGATATTTATACATAAACGTGGCTATTTAGGGTATAGTACCCGGTTGACCGAGCTTTGCTCGGTATTTTTCGCTCGGTTTTTTTTTAATTCGTGTGTTTTGGAAATTATATTTAGATACAAATTACATACTGATGAAATATGAATAATATTTTTTGATCTTAGCGACATAATAGAAAAACTGAACTTGTTATTTGAATAAAAAATCATGAGTGCAATTAGTTTAATTCAAATTTTCGTGTTTTTAAAAAATACTAAAAAAAGGGCTCTAAAAAATAGATTTTCTCAAAAAAGAAAGGAACTTGAAAAAAAAATTAAAAAATGTTGGTCGGTCGGTCTGGGCTCGAACCCGGGTTTTACGATTCTGTGACCGCCCATTATACAAATTAAGCTATTTATAATCATTGACAATCTGTCAAAATTTACCTTCTTATTCTAACGATATTGTAGCAGTTTTTCATTGCCTAAAAACACGGACAAAAAGACATTTTCTAAAAATAAATCCTAGCTAGATCGATTTATTGTACCCGAAACTCCCTGGACACTAAATTTCACGAAAATTGTTGGAGCCGTTTCCGAGATCCCGATTATATATTTATATATATACAAGAATTGCTCGTTTAATAGTATAGGATAGGGTTATTACAATTTTTTCGCCCGTGTTAAGTGATATCATACACAACATATTCCCCTTTTCTTTTACTTCAGAAATGTAACATAGGAATCATTATTTGTGATGGAATATTTGTTTACCGTTACCGTTACCGTTAGAGTCTATCAAAAGTTCATTGCTGGATATAGGTTCCTTCCACACATTACTTCATTGGGAGGATATTTGCTACAGCAGCCACGCTTGGCTTGCTTTGTTTATTTTTTATTTTGTTATAAGAAAGACGCCGCTACTACTCTCCCGATTAGCTCCCCTCTTTCGAGTTTTACGTCACCCACAGGAAAATAGGGGGTACTAAATATTCCTACAACGCCAATACACGGTTATTCCCTAACACTCTTAAATAACCATTAGAGCAATAATATTATTTGTTACATAAGATTCTGAATTAAAAAGGTACATACTATTCTTCATTTAGGTTATAGTACAAGTCATATTATCACTTACCTCTTAATATATACCTACTGCGCTGATCATAGCAAGATGCTCACAACTGATGTAAGTATATGTTATGGCCTTTAGACACATTTATCCTCTACTTTGATTCTCAATATGCAGAAGCCTTTTACTCCCAGATAATGCACAAGATGGAAAAAAACTAGTTCTCAGTTTCTTTTAAGTCATCGTATGAAACATGGCATCAATATGCCTCTATTTCACGCGGATAATCTATGACACCGTGACCTTTCCCCGGCCAAGCCGACCTACTTTTGCTACAGATGCGTTGTGACTCCACCAAGGAAAATTGCACTGATTTGCTAAGTTTTAATCAGACTAAAATAATTTTATTTAAAATAAAACAAACAAAAATATTATTTGGTAAATCTAATCGCGAAGTTGGTGGAAAAGTACAACGGCCACTTTGGAACTGTAATGCGAAGAGTTGACAGTTATTATTTGGTAAATCTAATCGCGAAGTTGGTGGAAAAGTATAACGGCCACTTTGGAACTGTAATGCGAAGAGTTGACAGTTTCAGAGCATTTTGATGTAATTTTTTAACAAGTTTAGGTAGGTAGGTAAGGGGTAAGGTATTCTATTTATATTCGACAGAAAAATTAATTAATTTTTAAGAAAAATAGGAAATAAGAAAAATAGTTTACTGAAGGAGATTTTTCTTAACCATTTATAAAAGCATAAATGTATTTCAATATCATTTTTTTTATAGGATAGGGTGACAAACTAGCACACAGTCCACCTGATGGTAAGTGATTGCTGCGGTCCATAGACATCTACATCTCTCCTTGATTACAAATCGAAATGCAGATGTGTTGTCACCCGTGAGGATTAAGATAGAATGCCTTGTTTCCAGTAAAAAGGGTCTCCGGTTCTCTACACTCACCATACGAAACACAGCAGCATTAAGCTACTATATTACACTGGTATTCTGTGAAAGCGTGGTCCTTCCCCGGTCGAGCCGACCCATTCGTGTTACAATCTATACTACTAATGTAACTGCAGCGTAAAATATATCTATTCCTGTAGCCTATTTCGAAAAAGCAATTCTAATAGTCTGTTCTATTTTGTTCTTTTTTGTTTGATTGAACTGATCATCCTTTCCAATCCATTTGTTGAGAGCTTTAACTAAAATATAAAAAAAGACGTGTGGCACTCGGGGACTGCCGCGGTAAAGCTATTGCATAGCATTTTGTATCAACTTGTGCAATTATAATTAATTTTTATTTTTCATTTAAAAAATAACGATATTAAGAAGTGATTATCGAATTTCGCGCAATGTACATTTATATAGATATAATACCATATATACTTTCTCTGCGCGGCATTCATGTGCATTATCTACACACCAAAAACAAAGGTACTGAATAGTACACGTGCTTGGTTCGATGGCTTCTGTTATATACATAATGAAGAATGAATTTGTATATATATATATATATATATATATATATATATATATATATATATATATATACATATTGAAAATCTAAATTGAGAATTTAAACTATACGCGTGTGTGTGTTTGTGTGTATAAAAGAGGGCTACTTTTAATATCGCTCATTTTAATATCAAATAGATTGTCTTTATAGCAGTATTATATTTTCAATTCAAAATTAATACTGCATTTGTGATAGTAATAAAATGTATGTATATAGAGTACTCACTCTTTTTCTTTCACTATTTTTTCGTGACATTCTTCATTAATAATAAATGCACTTTGTTCATTCATATTCAAAACACTTTATACACAAATTTTACAAGTACAGCTATTCACTGTTATACATAAATAACTATACACCTATATACTTTCTCATAAACAGCTGCTTATGTATTCATCCGATTTCGGAGCAGCTCGTCTCGATTCGTGCGAGCTTCGTAGAGTCGTACAATACGTCTAGTTGCACGCACACAAACACCGTGTCGAAGACTGCCGAAAGGAAATGACGTTAGACAATGCACGGCCTTCAAGCCACACCTCCGTGCTCGTCGGATTGGGAAGCGTGAGGTTTTTTTTCGTTACGGAATTTCTGGATTCGGTCCCCGCGCTCAAGGCCCGCGATAGAAGCTATGCAATAGCTTAAAAAATTTCTTGAAAATTTTCAGTTAAATATATCTTGTGACTTATACAAACGGTTAGATTAAGATTGCTTACAAGTCAAAGTAGGATGTCGCACGTGTTTATTATCCTAGTGCCATACACAGCTCATAATAGAAATAAAACTTTCACTCGAAAAATAATTAAATACCAGAACTCTCAAACCTGAACATAGTTTCAAGACAACAGGGTAGCATACATCCCGAGCGCCACTCAGCACGCTGCAAACAAAGCGTGTGCTCATCGTGCTCGTGAACTGTCCGCCCCTATGCACGCTAATGCTCAAGTTGAGACGACAGGGTGGCATACATCCCGAGCGCCACTCAGCACGCTGCAAACAAAGCTTGTGCTCGTCGTGCTCGTGAACTCTCCGCCTCTCTGCACGCTAATGCTCAAGTAGAGACGACACGGTGGCATACATCCCGAGCGCCACTCAACACGCTGTAAACAAAGCGTGTGCTCGTCGTGCTCGTGAACTCTCCGCCCTCTGCACGCTAATGCTCAAGTAGAGACGACAGGGTGGCATACATCCCGCTACTCAGCACGCTGCAAACAAAGCGTGTGCTCATCGTGCTCGTGAACTCTCCGCCCTCTGCACGCTAATGCTCAAGTTGAGATGACAGGGTGGCATACATCCCGAGCAGCGCCTTTTAACACGCTGCAAATAAGTATATAATATCTCAACTATCTTCGTTAACATCATCATCATCTATTTACGTTTTGGTGAGAAAAGAAAAACACTAAGTTTTTATAATAATAATTTCCATTGGACGCAGATTAGTGTTAATTTTAGCAAATCCATCAACGACAGAAAAACCCACGTACAGCAGACAGAAAGAAGATGTCATCATGATCTATAACATTTACGCGAACACAACACATTTAAATAAAACTAGTTTTTACGGATTTTATCGCTCTTATTAACTTATTCTATATACCCGACCTTTCGAGCACTCTATAGCACCGACGGTTACGGGTGGACATTGAGGTGATCGTCGTCACAATATTATAGTTAATCAGAACCAGATGAAAATAATTAATTTTTATTCGTTTGTTACAGAGAGCACTTCAGATTTCATTATAGAGGGATCTTTGACAGTAAATACCTAGCTGCCGAACTACAACAAGTCAAGCAAGTTTAGCATGACAACAAGCTTTGGGACCCACGCCTACGTCACAGTGAACAAGTGAATCCGGCCGCAGTCGAGCGTGAGCCTGCTGTATCGCCATATTTCAGAGGTGTCACTGACAAGATTGACTACAACAGGAAGTGTGATTCCATTAGATCTTATTTCAAGCCTCTACAGTCTACACTCACCATATGACACACAGCAGCATTAACCTGATATTCCACGCTGATTATCATATTTATACATAGACTCACTCATAGGAAAAACTATGAGTGAGTCTATGTATAAATATGATAACTATATATAATATGCAATTTGCATGGGAGAGCCGGGAATTTACGTTCAATGACCGTAAATTCCCGGCCCTCCCATCCAAAATGCCCCCCACAGGGCAAATCTCAGTCACCTCAGGACCTATATCGGCCCCCTCAGGAACCCTACCGGCCTCCTCACCTCCGCTCACTAGGGCCCCGACGTCAGGCGGAACCCTCTTACGCTGATAACGTAGATAAAGTATACACTGCTATCCGCAATATCGACGTAAGAGAGATCGCAATTTTAGCACGCAAACTGCGCGCCTCTCAGTCCCCTCAGGACCGTTTGCTCGCGCTTACCGAGCATCAACACCTTCTGAACTCAATATAATTAGTCATCCAATCCCATTCGTAAGCTGTCTTAATTAGGCAGAAACTCTTCCCAGCGGCTACTCGCCGCTAGCGCCCTCCTTTCACCCAAGGGGGGTCGCTCTGATATGGCATAAGAAAGCTTAAACAACCAGTTGCCAGTCACTAAAGTCGATTTTTAGAGGGTATCACTTAGGTTCCCCGGTAGGCAGTGAGTCCCTCATAACCACGATAGACCGGCTATCGTGGTATGCGTAATGCATTTTCCGCCTCCCTACATAAAGGGTAGCCCTTTATAATTGCTTCGGGCGCAAAAAAATGTCAATACAAAAAGTAATAAATGAAAGTTTACAAAGGTAAATCATAGCAAGGTATTCATCTAGATGTGAAATAGTTAAAACAATGATAATTAGTAAATAATCAATTTACTGATTAAATTTTATGCCTTCATTAGTTAAATTACACGTCCATGATGAGTTTTTACTACCTTTTTTTACTATTATCCTGCAGTTCACCATTATAATAACATAAATTCACGTACGACTAAGGTTATTTACGATTTTGTTACACTGTGTAAGGAGTGGGTGATCACTAGTGTGTATACTTTTTGTACAGGTTATTCATACAATAAACTTCAGGCCTTATAGTTTATTTCTAGATAAAGAGGGTCGTGGTGTTTCAGAATCGATGACCCTTCACTACGAGGGACCACTAGCCAAAACTCGCTGTCACTGTAGCAATCCGGCGAGTCTTGCAGTTCCTAACTCGTCGGTCTAAGCCACACTACGTTGGGTTCGAAACAACGCAGTGGACACACCCTTCGATAACACCTACTTCAGAAACACACACGCACACCTCTTCTTGAAAGCTGGTGGATTCCTGAGATTACGGGTCCACGCTAGGTCCCGGTCTAGACATCAAATATGTGGACTGTATATTTACTTCACTTTCCCTAAATTTTTGGCTCAACACTGGGAATGAAACAGCGATTTTTTTAAAAATTCTTGAGAAATGTGATAACCGGTGAAGTTTTTGAATCTTGCTGTTGAACCGGAGATTTTTTCGAACTTAACTAGTAGTAGTGGAGATCCCGAACAAATTGCGAATAACTCGCCGTAGGAATATATTTTTCTTGCTGCCCCATAAAGTAGCCTATGTGCAAAAAGCCTCCTATTTAGCGCGCATTTTTTGTTATCACATTTCTCTTTTTGTAACTTTATTTTCAACAAAGATACATACAAAATTTACGCTTCTACAAAAAGAACACATAATATTACATAATAAAAACATTTATTGTTTTACATACATTTTACAGGACATTAATAAAATACTTATATTACGTACGTACGTATACTATTATTACGTAATTTACACCTTATCATACATATCGTACACCTTAGAATATTATATATATATATATATATATATATATATATATATATATATATATATATATATATATATATATATATATATATATATATATATATATATTATAACCTATAGTAACAAATATTATTCAATTTACAATTACTTTTCTTATCATAATTGACGCTTATTTTAAAAAAAATAGACAGCTAAGACAGAAAACAAAGCTTTAGTGGCATTTTTAAACAAAGTTTTAAGCAATTTTATCTATAAAATATGATAAGAGGCTCTCGCCCTCTCGCTCTCGTAATGGCTATCCTTGTTTTTCCTTAACATATATGTTTACTACTCTAACATTGTATAATCTCTTTCTTTCTTTAAAACAATGGAAGTTTGTTAAAACTAATACTCGTAATGAACAATATTTCGAATTATTTTTAATAAAATTTCCTTTAATCATTTAACATTTCAGTTCGTGTTGCGTTCACTTGTTATTGAATTTTTACGAAACACATGATTCTAAATTAAAACAAATCTTCTTGCATCCATCGCTACATTCATATGACATTCACACATTCACGCACTGTCTTAAAGTCTTAGCCTAGTTACACGACTCCGCTCCCACCCAGCAAAAATAATATAATTCAAATATGGGTTTTAAGTATTCCTCTTTAGATATATTTTACATTGGCAACATAAATTAGCAGACAGCTCGCTGTCAGGACTGCTCGGTAGTCGACGCCTCGTTGAGCACGCGTTGCAAGCAAGCGGTCTGCGCGTAGATTACTGACTATGTGCTAGAGATAGATGATCAACTCAAACTTTATTTACGTTAAGTTCCGTGACCATCCATCATATGGCGTAAAATTAAGAGTGCTTTGGGCCCGCCCTTTATTTGCACTTTACAATTTTATATTTTTAGAACCAATAATTACATTGCACAAGTGCTGCAATGTAATTAATGGTTCTTTATATTTCTTGTGCTAATTGTTAGTTCCCATTAATAAAATAAAAACCGGATATTTTTAAAATGTTTATTGTTTCAAAGTTCTTTGCTTAAATTATTAACATTAGATTTATTAAATATAGATTATTACATAATACTTATTGAAAGTCATGTTTTATTTACTACGGATACCTCTGTCCTGGGAAGAACCAACAAGAAACCCAGCGGGAACTTTTTTTAAAACATATATTACTTTACAATAATTTAATAGTACAAGCATGGTGGCGATCAGCTCAATCCCAGGGGTTATTATTGATGTATTTTTTGATATTATAATAATACTTTTCGTACATTTTTCTTTTAATAAAACATTTCAACTTATTTATTGACAAATTTTGTAAATTTTTGGAAATGTTATTTTAAAAGCATACACGTTGCCCCGTAAAAGCACTACTGACTCAATATGTCAACTTTAAAAAATGTAACAACTACTTAAAAAGTAAACACAAACTACTTAAAAGTAAATACAGGCTCGGTGTTGAAACGGTAAATACATTTAAAAATTAACATAAAAACATAGCCATAAAACATAGAAATGAATGTATAAGGTGGGATTTAGTTTAGTGATTCATTTAACAGTGTTTTTACGGTATTTTGATTTTCAACTTTAATTATATCTCACTCTCTAGTACCTCACATTTAAAACATTATATCTATACAAATAATATAACAATATAAAACAATAACAGCTATTTACTAAATACACATGCAAGTACGGCACTAATAACAAAAAATCAATTTTTTAAATTTTTGTCTGTCGTTTTGTCTGTTTGTTCCAGCTAAACTTCAAAATGGCGGAACCGATTTCTACTCGACTTTCACTGGCAGAGCAGAAGATGATGTTATAACGATTAAAATAATTCGATGAAATTTTGGGGAACATCTAGTAGTAGATACTTTTTAACTCATTGATCAACACTCCTTACAGCATCTTTGTTGACATGAAGTTTAACATCTTCAAAATATGCCAAAACAGCTTGCAGAGGACAGCAGTTCAACTTTGCATGTAGCCATTCGTAATTGAATAGAACTTCTGCGTAAAGATCGGTAAATTGCTTGGATCGAACAAGATGAAAAGCCAGCTCACCAAACTTGGTAACGCCAGTTAACAATCTACTTTATCAACATTACATTACATATCGCATTGAGTTCGTCCTAAGTTATATCTACTTTATCAACATGACTAGTGCATATTTTTTGTTTCCTTCCTTCCTTCCCTTTCCTACCGCACGCGCTGCCGCCGGGGTGAAAAAGAGGATCTCGGCGCGCGTCATTATACTAAGTGATATTACGCCATCCGCAGCGCACGGCCACCCGTCGCGTCTTATATATATTAACTGCAAACCGCGCAGGACGAACATTGAGTTCTCCTGTTTATGTTTAATATTCACCGCATCAGACATTGTGTCTTTGTAACTCATAAAAGTGTGAGACGCCCCCGTAAGGGCAAAGGTGGAGAGTGTGGGACTTCACGAGACTGTTCCGAGAGTGCGTGTGCGCCGAACCACGTGGCGAGCTCGCTGCATAGCAGACACTCCAGGAGGAAGGCGCGGTAGCCCTCATCAGGTCAGTGCGTGCTATCCCACCTATTTATTTTCCCCTTTGCCGTATGCACCAAAATTACAGTCCACTAAATCTTTATCGAAAATACCTTAAGTTACTGGCGTCTCCAAAACTGAAATATAAAATATTCAGTGACTCATACAACGTGATAAATTTATTAAGTAAATTTATCTCACTATGCTATTGATTTCTTATATTTACGTGAACAGTACACATTTAATACAAAAATTGTATCCCCCGATTATATCCACTGACAACTGACGACCACTGACTGGGTTGGCTCGACCAGGGAAGGACCACGCTCTCACAGAATACCAGCGTCAAATAGTAGCTTAATGCTGCTGTGTTTCGTATGGTGAGTGTAGAGAACCGGAGACCCTTTTTACTGGAAACGAGGCATTCCATCTTAGTCCTCATGGGTGACAACGCATCTGAATTTTGATTCATAATCGAGGACAGATGTAGATATCTATGGGCCATAGCAACCACTTACCATCAGGTGGACTGTGTGTTCGTTTGTCACCCTATTCTACTAAAAAAAATGATGAAAATATCTTGTCCCTATGCCAGAGCACGACAAGAGGGGAAGGGAGAAGTATATCCAACTTTGACATAACGAGTAGACATACTCGTACATCTCCTCTCTCGAAAAAATTATGCTTTTTTCATACTTGAAAGGGACAATTTTATCCTTGTTCATTGGTCGTGGGTTTAACTTTATGGAGTAATATAGGCTATATTTTATCGAAGAACATGGAGTTTTTTTTATGAGAAATCAAAAATTTGAAAAAATGAACGGTCTTTTATAAAGTTTGTCTGAATCAAGATTCTCGACGGTTTTTGCCTATTTTTGATACCGATACACTAATTCTGTAAATTAACAAAAACATTACATTTATATAATAGGTATAACAGTGTAAGCAGTTTATTTACTTCCGCCAAGCTAATTAGCTTACGGAAATTATTTTAGCTAAGGTAAGCACCAAACATTTTTCTAACGCTTTTCGTTAAGTCGGGCAATTGAGGGACAGAATTAACTTTGCAGAGAAAAAAACGTTCTCCCTTACATGGGCCTGCATGATACTCTATAATCCAACTGCAAATGTAAGTTTGTAATCGCAAAATATAATTTTATGTGATATAACTTCAAATTAACGATTTTCAGACATTTTCCTTTATTTATTTACGCCTTGCATCTGATGATCATGATTCTAAGTCACCGTAAAGTAGTTTTTGTGCAAGTATCAATATTTGTGACATAAATGGTCGTATCATTTAATTGCAATGATTTAAAGGCTTAGTTCTTTTACACGTATTTTGATTCGTAATAGAGGATACATGTAGGCGTCTATGGGCCATAGCAACCACTTAGCACCAGGTGGACTGTGTGCTCGTTTGTCACCCTATCCTATAAAAAAAACGTTTGAGAGACCATAGACCTTAGCTTATGTTTAAACAATTACTTAACCAGAGTCAGGCAAGAGTGAAATTAAAACTGTTATATTGATGAAACAAAAGGAAAATACCTTTCTCAAATTATATCTCTTCGAAGAACCATCTGCTGAGGTAAACACAAGCGGTTGCAAAGGAACCTTCCTGTCAGCGACGCCTTCCTTGTCGTTGTCTTGTCGTGACGTTGGATCTCCGTATACTTAAACGGTTTGGGTATACCTCCTCCCCAAATACCTAGAATGATGGTTTATTAAAAAAGAAAAATGAATATCTAAGCATTCCACCACTTAGAAAAGGACTATTTAAATAATAATAAAAAGTTAAGTTGTAGCCTATGTAAGTAGAGGACTGGCCTCCTCTCATTTCTGAAATTAATAATTTTCTGTAACGCAATCTCAATTTTATGAAAGGGAGAGGGAGAGAGAGAGATAGAGAGAGAGAGAGAGAGAGAGTTATGTCAAACAGTGCCGAATACTCCTCTACTTAGATAAGGACTATTAAATAACAAAGAAGTTTATTTTGAATTAAATTAATTAATCGATTAAAATACTGCCAACAAACTGTAATGCAGTTTGGCAGATAAAAGTGTTAAAAACGTTTATTGTATAATTGGAAGAAAAAAAATTAAAAAAAAAATTCGAAATTCAAATCATATCCATCCTACTTTACTTACAGCAATAAAACAATATATTTAGTAGACATCATTGAACTTGTCACTTCGCAGCGTCACAGCCTCAAGGGCAAAGGGAAAATTAATTGTTTAAAAAATTGTCTTCAAAGTTTAATCCAAAAATGTTTTTTTTTTTATAAAACAATAGTGCGATATTCTTCTACTCCATTCACATGTTACACCCTATTCTTTTCCAGACGGGAAAAAGGTTTTTCAGTATATATGTGCTCGCTATTGGCCTTTTAGGAGAAATTTGGCAAGAATTCATCCGCCGCACTACCCCAATGTATGTTATCGGATTTAACATATCTTTAAGCTATTTTATGTCTCAAGAAAAAAATATCCCCGAAATATTATTTTCCTAAATCAGCACTTCAAGCTTGCAACTGAATATAAACCTTATGGCTAGGGTATATTTTTATTTTTTATTTTTTTGTTCTTTATTGACAACGCACGTGTCCCTTTTTTAATTTGTTGCGGGTATCGGTTAATCGCTGTAACCACTTCTCGCTAAGACTGTTAGCTTGTACGACACTAGCGTAATTAGTATTGACTGCCACATTAAGTGCACCATATTCTAATAATCGCAAGTGCAATTGTCGATTGCTGTAGTACGAATCCAAAGTCGAATCCAAACAAGTTGTTGGGTGTCTCTGTCAAGAAACTCTCAGTAGCACCGTGAAGCCATAAAATTAGCAGTGTTTCAGTCTCGTGCATAAACTCATTAAAGGTTTAAACTAATTCTGGTCGTGTTGGATTGCCGTCCCATCGGACTGCGTAATTGAGGAATGAGAGAGTGCTTCTATGCTTCCTCATGCACAAGTTGACTGTAACACGATTACAGTCCTCAGCAAATACCTAGTCTTCGTTGAGACGCGATTCGGTCGGGAGAACATTTTTGTTATTATATTATTAACATACGTATAACGTATAATAACCTGCATGGCTGTATTTTGACATTTTTTTTACAAAACACTTACTTTAGAACTTGCATTGAGACTAGATCTTCTCCTGATGATTTCACGTCAAGAAAGTTTTCCTCGGAGTCTATCATACGGCGAAGTACATCATACTCTTTTGATACTTCTGGATTTGCTTCTTCCTAAGCGCAAGTGACAATAATCTAAAATCAGAAATTAATTTTGAAATCATTAAGATTCCCTTTTTCCACTGATTAACCCAATTTATTGATTATTTTTTCCACGTCCACTCTTAACCCTCTTAAATTACACTCCTCTCAACCCAACGTCTGACTATTGCCGTATCATCCCTGCAGCATCCTTAGTGGCATTGAGAATAGAAAGCATGATTTCGTCATACTAACATACTTGGTCCTCGTGACCTTACCTCATCGGAAGGCAGAAAGACCCGTGTCCGAACGTTCAATAACCCGAGTATAATGTCATTGGTTTCATATATACATATGTAACTCTGGTCTCGGATACGTCTCTAAAGATTAGGATGTAATTTTGTAATTAGATAATGAGTTATTTTTATACGGATACGCCCACGCAATGTCCTTAAGACCAAATTTCGGGCTGATTCAGAGGCTAGCCATCTGCGCAGAAAAGGAATATAGTATTTATGCGCAAGAACAGGTACACTCTTTATTCCTTCACTCTCATAGTCCAATGGGTCGACAAACTAACACCATCGGAGAGAGATCAGGCGCAGCTCCAACGGCTATACATGCTTTCCGAGGCATGAGGGTGAAACACAGCCAATTTCCTGACTCCGGACAGCTATTGAAACTTTCTTGATAAAATTTGTTTGGCCGACATGAGATTCTAACCTGGGACCACATTACTACATCACATTTATGACCTTTAGACCAATGCTGAAGTCACTATTACTATGTCATAGCTGTGAAGTTGTTGCATATTCTTACCTTACAATGTGGAGGCAGCCTTGATGAAAGCCACGAAACTTTATTATTTTCGGTACCAATCCCCGTAAGCTGGTCTACGGAGCCCAAAACAAGAGAAGTGGTTGCTGCTGAGTGGCCGTCGCCAACAACTGCTTAAGATGTGCTGTCAGAGGTACCAAGTCGTCTGGTAGGCTCTCGAAGGGTAAAGCAAAGTTATATGATATCTGCAAAAACGCTATCTATATATATGCTAATTAAAGTCACCTACTACGTTAGTAATATCATGTATTTTATTAACTGCATAAAATATCACAAATCTAAACAAGGTTATAAATATTCATAATAATAACAATGTACATTTTAGACACACAGAATAACAAGATATAACAATAATTATTATTTTTACTCACAATTTATCTTTCGTGTACGTATTCTCTACTCAACAGCTTTAGTAAGACTGCCGCTCGTAGCTGCCGCCCAATGCGACGACATCCGTCTTTTATAGGCTTGTAATTTTACAGTGCTAAACTACAGATGACGTTGTTTATGTGGTTTCCGTTACAAGTTTTTAATATAATTGGATATTAACCCCTAAGTTTTTACATTACAAAACGTTATTTATATTTTTTATAATTATCTTAAACAGTTTTATATTTTAGTTATAAATATGAGCAAAAATAAATAACTAGACGTAATCTCAAACATTAAACTACCCGCAAAATTATAGTATGATTATAATTAATTATCCACAATGTTAGTTACAACAATAAAAATTATTAAAGTACGCTAACAATTATTAACTTGTAAACCTGTTTTCTTGCTGTTGGTTCCACCTCTCCAATTTAATTAAATTGAAAATTGTTGACAACAGAATCATAAAAAAATCTTTAAAAATTAGGCCCTTCAGTAATGAAGTAGCTATAACTTTTTAGTTTTATTGAAAGTTGTTTTATGTTTTATTGTTTTTCAATCTTCATTCATTGCACTATTTTTCAAGCCATTGGATATCAAGGAAGTATCTCTTAAAAAAGATACTATATTTTTTAACACCCCAGTATCTTAAACTTGTGTTAAGTTACTATTATTGTGTAACTATTATTGTTAGATTAATGTTAGGTTAATAACTATTATATTATTTTTTTAACAGAATTAGTCGATTTAACTTTATATTATATTTACTATTAGTTGTCAACATTAGTGATTACGGATAATAGATAGAGTAATATAATTTAACCGGAAGAATAATGTTTTGATTTCTGTAAAAGAGTGGGGCGGAAATGATTCCGAACCACCCTGCTAACGAGTGCGAAAGGTTTATTAGTAAATGGAGAGTGGCATTAGCTCAACGCGAGTCGTTGCAGTAAGACCTGAAGTGTAGTTGAATTGTGTATAAGTTTAAATTGTAGAGTGAACCAAAGTGTAGTAGTTTGAATCTACCGTTTTGTTTTCTACCTGGACTCGAGATAGTATTGTAGAAAGTGAAATAAAGTATAATATTACGAATCAACCCTTATATTTTCTACCTGATCTTGAAATAGTACAACTGATCATAAGTGGGATAAACAAGATACATATTTAATTATCTTGCCACGTGCACCGCTCGAATATTGTAAGTATTTTTTCGTGTATATAAATTAATATTTCGCATATTTTCCTACCAAGTATAACTGTAATTATTGATTTTAAAGTTTGATAAATAATGAGTTAGACCATTTATATGATTAGTTTTTTTATTTATTTATTCTACCGTCTTTTTTTCGTATACGTCGAAAAATTAAAAACTTAATACTGACAATGAAACTCTGTTTCTTTTGATAATACACGACATTATGAAAACGAAATAAATTTACCAATGTTATAACTATTGCAGTATGATGAATCTGTACCAATAATAAATAAAATTACAAAAAATAACCTACACAGCTTAACTATTTAATGTGCAACTTTTAAAATGAAATTCATGTTCTAATTATAGAAATAAATTGCTATGAATTGCTTAAAAGAAAATATCTGGACAAGTTCTAAGCTCATACTTGTAAGTTTCAGATAAGCGGAGCCATTATGGATGATGAAATTGCTCAAGGACAAGAGCAAGGATGGATGACCCGAGGAAAAGGGTTGAATGAGATTAGTGAAGATGCGACCAGTCGGGGGGAAGGACTGGCGCATCTATCTAATCAAGGAGTTGATGATGCGACCAGTCGAGAGGAAGGACTGGCACACATATCTAATCAAGGAGCACACAGGATAGGGGTGCAAGGACGGAATTTCAGCACGGGATTGATACGGGAAACGCACTGCTCAAGGATAGAGCAGGTATGTTCCAAGGATAAGGAAGGACGATCAAGGAAGGGAGTGCGAACATGGTATCAGACTAGCGAGTCTGGTAGTGAGGATGGAAATGATGGGAGGAAGAAAAAGGGTAAACGTTCAACTCGCCATAGATTGGAATCGAAGAGTAAAACGAAGCGCGATCATTCGACATCTTCGGAGGATGGCGCTTCACAGCATTCTTGGCGTCAGCGGCAAAGGAGTATAAGTAAGGAACCAGGTACTAATATTATATAAGATAAGTTTATAGATATTTTAAGTACAAAATTTCAGAAAATGTACAAAATTTTTCCATAAGTTGAAATGTTTCATTAAAGGAAAAATGTACAAAAAGTGTCATGCATTAATTCTTTTGAAATAAAATTTCCCATTTCGATAAGTATAAGTATCTACTAAAGAGAAATATTTTTTATTTTAAATTTCAAAAGCATTCTTACTGTTTTTGTCCTATTAACTTTAGTTATTGGTTACTTTGGTGTTAATTGTAAATTTATCATAGACACCATTTAATCATGTTTGTTATAAATATTTTATTATATATATTTTTTAATTACTGCCATCGTAGCATTTTTGCAAAATCTATAACTAGTTGATAGCTTAATATGACCTTTATCTCCTTTAACATCAAACCAAAACATATTCATGGTCATATTTTCACTCTTAACATCCTCAGTCTTTAAAACCTATGACAGTTGCGTTGTAATGTAGTGTGGAGAACACTAACATTTCATCAAGCATTAAGAAACACAAGAAATATGTCATACTCAAGTTTAGTTCTTTCATTTGCTTAAATATAATTGGGTTTATACTTGGTTCAATTAGTATTTATTTGAAGACATTTTTAATGTCCATCTTGAGGACAAGGTGAATAATTTACTTTAGAATCTATATGTTATAAGGTTTACATTTTGAAAGTGCTAAACAATTTGTCTTTAAAATTGTATTATCATCCACTACATTCATATTATACTGTTTTAATCTTAAAACCCGAAATATGTAAGTGTGCATTGTCGAAGATATCAGAGTTTTATAAATTTTTTTTCTTGGTATTATTTTTGTTGCTTTATGTAGTCTTTTCCACAATTTATTAGATTGATTATAATTTCAAATATTCTTTTTAAAGTTGTATTATGTATGAGTATGTTATGTTATAATATATAAAATGTTTATTTTGTTAAAAAAATGTATATTGATTACACATGTAAACAATGGTAAAGTGGGCATAAGAAGTCACTTTTGTAAATTATTTATATTTTTAAAAGGTATAGTTGTTAAACACATTTAAAAAAATAGTTTTGTTTCTAAAATATGATAACGGTATAAAGTACGTATTTTAAAGATTAATAATGCTGCTCCAAAATGTATATTTTTATATTCAAGTAAAGATGCACCACTATTAACAATTAATTGATACTAATTCTTGAAATTATGAAAAAGGAGCAAACCTTTGGAGAGGATTCAATTATCAATGTGCTCTTAAATGGGAAGTAGTTGAGGCTTGTGGATACCACATATTTTCTTGGTATTACTGCTAGTCATGCAACTGACATTGAAGCCATATTTGTTTTATAAAAGAGTGCCGTACGTTCAATTTATATCTTAAATTGTAAAGAAATGCGTAGAGAAAATTTAAATAAATAAATGTATTAACTTTGGCATAGCAATAATGTATGTATTATTGTGAAAGCAGGTAAGGCTGCCGGATATGATACGAGTTTCACTCGAAATGCTAAGGGCTGGAGAGGAAGTGGTGGCAGGCCTGCTGCACACCTTGTTTAATTTATGCTGGGAACTGAAGCGGGTACCGGTAGACTGGTGCAAAGCCGTGATAGTCCCAGTGTATAAGGGAAAAGGGTCGCAGCAGGACTGTAAAAACTACCATGGCATCAGCCTTCTTAGCATTGTGGGAAAACTGTATGCTAAGGTACTCATTGAAAGGGTCATGAAAGAAACTGATGGAAAAATTTGGGATGTGCAAGCGGGATTTAGAAAGGGAATAGGATGTACAGATTAAGTCTTTTCCATGTGCATGATCGCGGAGAAGTTTTTGGCCAAAAACCAAAAGGTTTTTTGTGCATTCATGGACTTGGAAAAGGCCTATGACAGAGTGAATAGGGATGTGCTATGCCAAACACTGAACTCATTTGGGTTGAGCGCTGGTTTGATACAGGCATTGGAGTCCCTTTATAGGGACTCTAGTGCTTGTGTTAGGATCAACGGGGTCTACTCGGACTGGTTTGACATCCATAAAGGTGTCAGACAGGGCTGTGTGGCTTCCCCGTGGCTGTTCAACCTATTTATGGACAGTTTTTTGCAAAATTTGAAAGTTGAAGAATGCGGATTAAGAATGGGTGAGTTAACCGTCAAATGCCTTTTGTACTCCGATGATCAAGTTATCCTTGCGTCGTTGGCGGCCGAGTTGCAAATGATGGTTACATTAATGAACAGATCATTAAAAGAAAGGGGTATGAAAGTGAACGCAAGTAAGACGAAGGTTATGGTTTTTGAAAGAGAAGAAAGTAAAACGATTTGTGAAATAAGAATAGAAGGGGAGTTGATCGAGCAAGTAGATGAGTTTGTATATTTGGGCTGCGTATTTGGCAGGGATGGGCGATATGATAAGGATATAGAACGACGAGTGAATGAGTAAATGGGGCCCTGCACTCTATTGTGAAGTGTCAAAATGTGTCGAAAAAGGCACGTATGGCAATTCACAATGCTGTGTTGGTCCCTACTTTAACGTATGGTAGTGAAAGTTGGGTGTGGCACAAGAAGCACGAGAGTAGAATGAACACAGTAGAAATGCGGTGGTTAAGGAGTATGTTAGGGCTGAATCTTAATGACAGGGTAAGAAATTGTGTAATAAGAGAAGAGTGTGGTTTACAAGATGATGTTGTGACCAGGATTAAGAAAGGAATGCTTCGGTGGTTTGGTCATGTGGAAATAATGAATGAGGAAAGAGTGACAAAGAAAATTTATGTTGCAGAAGTGAATGGCAGAGTCGGAAAGGGACGTCCTAGGCGAAAAATTATCGACCAAATTGGCGATTTATTGAAAACGGGCCAAATTAGGAGTACCCTTAACCGACGAGCATGTATGCGGAGGTGTATGGATGTGAAGGAGGCGAGAGAGGTGTGTCAGGATCGTGCCAAATGGAAGTCTGTAGTCTCTGCCTACCCCTCTGGGTGACAGGCGTGAGTGTTTATGTATTATTGTACATACATTATATATATATATATATATATATATATATATATATATATATATATATATATATATATATATATATATATATATATATACACAATAATGTATGTAATGTATGTACATAAAAACATAAATAGCTTTCATAAGAATAAAGATGTTTATACTTTAAACACTAGGAACAAACATAAGCTTGTAACACCAGTTACTAGACTCCACTGAGTCAGTAGTGCTTTTATGGGGACATATACGCTTTTAAAACAAAATTTCAGAAAATGTTAAAAATTTGTCAATAAGTTGAAATATTTTATTTAAGGAAAAATGTACAAAAAGTGTTATTATAATATCAAAAAATACATCAATAATAACCCCTGGGATTGAGATGGTCGCCACCACGCTTGTGCTATTAAAATTTATTTAGAAAATGTATAAACAAAATTATTGTAAAGTGAAATATGTTTTAAAAAACGTCCCGCTGGGTTTCTTGTCGGTTCTTCCCAGGACAGAGGTATCTGTAGTAAATAAAACATTACTTTCAATATGTATTATGTAATAATCTATATTTAATTATAATAATTCTATTGTATTGTATTCTCTGTAACATAATATATTTACTTACTTTTAAGTAACCAGTTAAAAATAATGTGTTTAAAGAAATCAATTGATATTTTGCAAATTTGTTAAATTTAACACATCTAATGTTAATGATTTAAGCAAAGAATTTTTAAACAATAAACATTTTAAAATACCCGATTTTTATTTTATTAATAGGAACTAGCAATTAGCATAAGAAATATAAAGAAGAACCATTAATTACATTGCAGCACTTCTGCAATGTAATTAATGGTTCTAAAAATATACAAATAAAGGGCGGGCCCAAAGCACTCTTAATTTTACGCCATCTGATGACTGGTCACGGAACTTAACGTAAATAAAATTTGAGTTGCTCATCTATCTCTAGCACATAGTCAGTAATATATGCGTCGCAGTAAGACGTGAAGTTGAATTGTGTATAAGTTTAAATTGTAAAGTGAACCAAAGTGTAAGTTTGAATCTACCGTTTTGTTTTCTACCTGGACTCGAGATAGTATTGAAGAAAATGAAATAAAATATAATAGTTGGAATCTAGCCTTTTATTTTCTACCTAATTTTGAAATAGTACAACACTTGGATGAAAAATCTTGTCTCGTAGAAATTTGCAACTTTAGTATGTTTTTCTATAAAATACTACTAATTGGTTGCGTATTATTTTAATTTCGATAGTTTTTAAACGATTTATTTATTTACTAGCTTTTTACCCGCGGCTTCGCTCGCGTGGGCTTGTATTTAAAAACATCGATAATACTATTTCGTACTAAAATTAGCAAAACTAGATCAATTGTAGAGAGACGCCGGTATCTGTGTCTATATTGGCAATATTATAGACTACAGAAACACATTAGTAAATTTATCAGAATCACATAAATACCGTACATTAAGCAACACCTTTTTTTAAAATCGGGCACGTCTTCCAATGTGTCATTATGAAGGAAAAATTGTCGTGGAATCGGAAATGCGTTATTTACATAATTATCATTATTAAAGTTGATACAGTTTTGATAAAATAAGGTTTTATTTAACGATCTTTATTAATATTGGTCCCATTGAATATTGATTACCTTCACATATCTGTATTTTTTTACGTTCGAGTAGATTTCAAAATTTCATAAATGTAGTTCTATTCACGGAGAACGTGTGAACAGAACTAAATTCATGAACAGCAGTAGAAATATACATAAGATGGGATGCAGCGTCTTCCTGATTATTATATATTATCTGATATAGCTTATAATAATTAAAATTCCAGTAGACTACTCGCGTGCCAAGCGTGGCAACTATAGCAAATATCCAACTTTGTCAGTTTGTGGAGGAAACTCAATTGATGAACGGGTGTAGAAAAATATATTAGCCGTGTAGAGGTGGCGAAAAAGAAAACCACTAACCCATTTCGTCCCGTGGGTGTCTTAAGAGGCGACAGATGAAATTAAAAAAAATATTATTGTTATCATCTCGATAACAGCGCAAAGTCATAAAGAGCTGCGGTTGCTAACCCTCTTGCCAAGCGTGAATACTTCTGCAAATACACTGTTTATTTGACATAGGCAATCAGGAAAGCCTATGATCAGCAGTGAAAAGCCCCAGCAAAAGTAAAACAGTAGCAGCCTAAATACATCCTGGGCACAGGGCACAGCAAGTTTTAGGTCAAAAAGGAGTTGATTTAGTTGACTCCAATGCGGAATGATCGACTTCAGATACCTATACCTAAAAATAATTTCCGAAATATTTTTAACATCTCAGATATGCAGGTTTCCTGCGATGTTTTTCTTAGTGAATTTGGCGCCGATCTAATTTGAGTTACTAACCTACCAACTATGAAATTGACATTACAAACCCATGTTTATAATTTGCTTTCTTTGATATTTATATTACTTTTTCTCGAGAGTCTCTTAATTTACTCGTGTGAGTTATACAACCGGGACTGTCACAAAATTTTTAATAGTTATATCTGAAAATATGAAAGCTATCTTAATATATGACAAACCGTTTTAAAAATCTCAAATTAAAAAAGGAGTCATCAATTACAGTATCATGAACTATACCAACAATTATGAATATAAATCTCTTAGTGCATTTAATTTTCATTTACACTTATATCGGACTTGATACAAAAAGAATTTGGTGAAATATTGCTATGCCGATAACGACACATAAAATATTCGTATATATTTTTATTCGTATATCATGAGCATATTATTATATAACACAATATCTTTAAAAAAAAAGGAACCACTTTCAAAAAAAAAAGGTTATTTGAAAATTGTTTATATAGCTTAAAAGAATATTTAGAATGGAAAAATTTGTTAAATTATTTATGTGCTCCACTTATAGATAGTTTTTGTTGTAAATATTTGCACGTCTGAGAGCAGACTATACACATGTACCTGCTACATTATATAAATATTTAACTGAAGACTCTGTCATCTATGTTTTATGCAAAGTATCTAGAAATTTTTTTGGAAATCCTGTTTTTTGAAAGTATGTTTCGATGCTAATTACATATCGTAAAAATTTTTGTGACAGTCCCGGTTGTATAACTCACACGAGTAAATTAAGAGACTCTCGAGAAAAAGTAATATAAATATCAAAGAAAGCAAATTATAAACATGGGTTTGTAATGTCAATTTCATAGTTGGTAGGTTAGTAACTCAAATTAGATCGGCGCCAATTTCACTAAGAAAAACATCGCAGGAAACCTGCATATCTGAGATGTTAAAAATATTTCGGAAATTATTTTTAGGTATAGGTATCTGAAGTCGATGTTTCCGCATTGGAGTCAACTTAATCAACTCCTTTTTGACCTAAAACTCGCTGTGCCCAGGATGTATTTAGGCTGCTAATGTTTTACTTTTAATGGGGCTTTTCACTGCTGATCGTAGGCTTTCCTCATTGCCTATGTAAAGTAAACAGTGTATTTGCAGAAGTATTCACGCTTGGCAAGAGGGTTAGCAACCGCAGCTCTTTATTACTTTGCGCTGTTATCGAGATGATAATAATAATATTTTTTTTAATTTCGTCTGTCGCCTCTTAAGACACCCACGGGAGGAAATGGGGTAGTGGTTTCTTTTTTGCCGCCTCTACATGGCTAATATATTGTTCTACTCCCGTCCATCAATTGTATTTCCTTCACAAACTGACAAAGTAGGATTTTTGCCATAGTTGCCACGCTTGGCACGCGAGTAGTCTACTGCAATTTTTATTATTATAAGCTATAATCAGGAAGACGTTGCTTCCCATCTTATGTAGATTTCTACTGCTGTTCATGAATTTAGTTCTTCTCACACGTTCTCCGTGAATAGAACTACATTTATGAAATTTTGAAATCTACTCGAACGTAAAAAATACTGATATGTGGTGGTAATCAATATTCAATGGGACCAATATTAATAAAGATCGTTAAATAAAACCTTATTTTATCAAAACTGTATCAACTTTAATAATGATAATTATGTAAATAACGCATTTCCGATTCCACGACAATTTTTCCTTCATAATGACACATCGAAACACGTGCCCGATTTAAAAAAAGGTGTAACTTGATGTATGGTATTTATGTGATTCTGATAAACTCACTAATGTGTTTCTGTAGTCTATAATATTGCCAATATAGACACAGACACCGACGTCTCTCTACAAGTGATCTAGTTTTGCTAATTTTAGTACGAAATAGTATTATCGATGTTTCTAAATACAAGCCCACGCAAGCGAAGCCGCGGGTAAAAAGCTAGTAAATAAATACATCGTTTAAAAACTATCGAAATTAAAATAATACGCAACCAATTACTAGTATTTTTTAGAAATAACATACTAAAGTTGCAAATTTCTACGAGACAAGATTTTTCATCCAAGTATTGTACTATTTCAAGATCAGGTAGAAAATAAAAGGCTAGATTCCAACTATTATATTTTATTTCATTTTCTACAATACTATCTCGAGTTCAGGTAGAAAACATAACTGTAGATTCAAACTATTACACTTTGGTTCACTTTACAATTTAAACTTATACACAATTCAACTTCACTTCACGTCTTACTGCGACGACTCGAGTTTAGCTAATGCCATAGATTACTGACTATGTACTAGAGATAGATGAGCAACTCAAATTTTATTTACGTTAAGTTGTGTGACCAGCAATCAGATGGCGTAAATTTAAGAGTGCTTTGGGCCCGTCCTTTATTTGCATTTTACAATTTTATATTTTTAGAACCATTAATTACATTGCACAAGTGCTGCTATGTAATTAATGGTTCTTTATATTTCTTGTACTAATTGCTAGTTCCTATTAATAAAATAAAAATCGGATATTTTTAAAATGTTTATTGTTTAAAAATTCTTTGCTTAAATTATTAACATTAGATGTGTTAAATTTAACAATATTTGCACACTATCAATCGATTTCTTTAAACACATTCTTTTTAACGGGTTAGTTAAAAGATAGTAAATATATTAATATGATACAGAGAATACAATACAATAGAATTATTATTATTAAATATAGATTATTACATAATACTTATTGAAAGTCATGTTTTATTTACTGCAGATACCTCTGTCCTGGGAAGAGAACCAACAAGAAACTCAGCAGGAAGTTTTTTAAAACATATTTCACTTTACAATAATTTTGTTTATACATTTTTTAAATAAATTTTAATAGTACAAGCATGGTGGCGATCACCTCAATCCCAGGGGTTATTATTGATGTATTTTTTGATATTATAATAACACTTTTTGTACATTTTTCCTTAAATAAAACATTTCAACTTATTTATTGACAAATTTTGTACATTTTCAGAAATTTTGTTTTAAAAGCGTATATGTTGCCCCATAAAAGCACTACTGACTCAGTGGAGTCTAGTAACTGGTGTTACAAGCTTATGTTTGTTCCTAGTGTTTAAAGTATAAACATCTTTATTCTTATGACAGCTATTTACGTTTTTATGTACATACATTATTGTGTAATATATATATATATATATATATATATATATATATATATATATATATATATATATATATATATATATAGCTTACTGATAACTCGACGTATTCCGGCCAAGACGTGACAGTTGGGGTCATAACCTATCAAATGAACCATAAAATGCATTATGCAAATGTGGACCAATTTCGAGATATTTAGGTTTAATTTTTTTTTTTCAAAAATCCCAAAAGTCTGGTGTCAAAAATTTCTAAAAAAACTTACAGCTGTATTATTATATTATATATTATTTTCATTTTATTTTTTTTCTTAATGAAAACCTGGATACTTATTTATCAATACTACCGTGTGCAAAAAGTCTCATCATTTTCGAAGTAAGGCTACTAAAAGTACAACTTTTTCCAAACAGAAGATAAGTAATTAAAAATAAAAATGATTTTGTGAAAAATAATTGTATGTGAACAATTGTGCAAATCATGTTAAAACATCCCTATTTATCTAGCTACCTAATGAAGTATCAATTTAGCTTGTAACTTAAATGGTACAAAAAAAACTTGAAAAAAAAAGGGGTCAGGTAGACAAGTTCCGAGTAGCAATGTTTTGGGTAATCCCAAACAATCGCTTCTCGGAACCTTATCAACAGCTGCGGGAATGCTCGTAAAAGATTGTACGTTTGAACTTACGCTATTGTTTACATTTAGTGTGAAATTAGAAACAACGTGATGCTGGCAGGCCACGTGGCATACGTGGCATTTCATTATAAATAATAAATATTTTATTATTTATAATGAATAAATAATAAAATATTTATTCATTGACCAAAAGTAATAAAATATTTAAAACTTAAACTAATACAAAAATGATATTTTTAGAAGGACAATGAAAGGGTTCTCGACTCGGCATGTGATGCAGAGAATCTACAACGCTGTTATTCTGTCAGCACCCATATACCTACTTAGGGAGTTATAAAGTATAACAGTACGCGTACATTACTGATTATATTACAAATAGCTTATATATATATATATATATATATATATGCTTATATATATATATATATATATATATATATGCTTATATATATATATATATATATTTATATATATATATATATATATATATATATATATATATATAAGCTATTTGTAATATAATCAGTAAGTAATAAAAAATGCCATCACTAATAGCGCAATATTTAAAAACAATAACAATACGAGAATCTATATTAATGAAAATATAACGCAGCATCTTCGACGTCTATTCTGGGAAGTTAAGACTGAATTAAAAGACTTGTATAAATATATTTGGATACAGAATGCCAGAATATTAATTAGAAAGAATGATACAGTAAAAAAAATCCATCAAATACGCACTCAGAGTGACATTAAGGCCTTTTTAGATAATAAGAAACAAGAGTAGTAATAAGAGTAGATACGATATATATATATATATATATATATATATATATATATATATATATATATATATATATATATATATATATATATATATATATAATAAATAATATACATATTGATGTCTTTTAACTTTGATCCGCATCCACAGTACCAAGATATAGAATATACGAAATACACACAAATTAATGACTGGCAAAAACATATAAATAAAGATAAAAATGCACTACATATAATACATATAAACATATGTTCACAGAGGAAACGTTTTAACCAATTAATAGCACTCATAAAAAATTGCATAGACAGCATAGACGTTATTTGTCTAACAGAAGTTAATGTAAAAAACGACGAGTTAAATTTATACAACATAGAAGGATATAACTTATACTCAAGGACTAGAGAAAACAAAAGAGGAGGTGGTATAGTGATTTATATCAAAGAAAATCTTTCTTTTCAAACACATAGTTCAAGTAGTAGCCATTGTGAAATGATACACGGCATGCTGAAAGTACGAAACTACGATCTTGATATTATAGTGATATATAGACCGCCTCACACAAACAAACAACTGTTTGTAAAAGAACTGGAACGAGTAATTCAACGAGTGCCGATTAGTCGGGATATAATCATGTTCGGTGATTACAATATTGACATTTTGGAAGATAAATTGGACCATATCGCTTGTAGTTATCTTAATATGTTATCATCACGAGGATTACAGTGTGGAATTCAAGACATTATCCGCGAGGCAGTGAGTGCGGAGCGACGGACAGCCACTTGCATCGATCATGTGTTCGTTAGAACTGAGAGCGCGTCAGAGGTGCAAGCGTATTTACTTACGAGTCCATTAGCTGATCATTACCTAACGGGACTCACCGATGTTATAGGTAAGCGTATGCCGCAAAATGTATGCAAAACAAGTTTGAATAACAAAGCGATTGAGAAGAAGTTAGGTGAACAATATTGGAATGAGCTTTTAAATTATGATGACCCTATCAGTTTATATATTAGAATCAAAACAATTTTTTGTAATATATATGACTCAGCGCAAATAAAAATACAGTTGAAAAAAAGGGAAAATCAACCCTGGGTTAGTAAGTCATTATTAAATATGATTGAAATCAAAGACAGTTTGTTCAGAAAATGGAAATCAAACCCTAGTAATAATAATTCTAGATTAGAGTATACTAGATACAGAAATAAAGTACAAAAGTTAATAAATAAAGCCAAAAGCGATTATAAAAAGAAAGAAATAATTAATTGTAATGGGGATATGCGCAAAATTTGGGGAAAAATAAACCAGTGGCTCGGGAAAAATAAAACATCAGTTGATACCATTATTGAAAGATACATAAAAAATGAAAAATCTATGAAAACAATCTGTAATAAATTTTGTGAAACGTTTACTGACGAAATTGATAATATTAAACACAAGTGTAATCAAACCTTTTTTAAAAAGAAAAGAATACATAGACGAGTGTAACGTGAGCTTCCGATATAAAATGGTATCAACTGATGATGTGATAAAAGTTATAGACAAACAAAGCTGCAACAAGTCATCGGGGTCAGATCGAATTAGAGTTCAGGATTTAAAATTTATTAAAAAAGTCATTAGTCCTATTATAGCGAATTTTATTAATATGTGTATTAAAAAAAGTGTTTACCCAGAAGAACTAAAAAAAGCGATAATCAGACCTGTCTATAAGCAGGGATCGCATCAAGAATACACAAACTATAGACCCATCGCCATACTTAATGTAATCAATAAAATTGCCGAAAAAATTGTTGTCAAACAAATTTCAGAATGCTTAGAAAATAATGATGTTATTACAGATTTACAATATGGATTTAGGCCAAAAAGAAGCACAGACATGGCTTTAGCTAAATTTACAGACGACGTGAATAACGCTCTTAATGACCAAAACCTAGTAGGTGTTATTTTTATCGATTTTAAAAAAGCTTTTGATACACTGGACCACGATGGCCTGTTGCAGTCTATGGAAGAGTGCGGTATTCGAGGACCCACAAACTTATGGTTCCGCAACTATTTAAAGGACAGAACGTTAGAAGTCCGCATTAGCGAAACTAGTAGTGACCTTGGTAAAATCAAATATGGAGTCCCAACCGGCTCAGTATTCGGTCCAGTAGGGTACATAATTCATGTAAATGGAATGAGCAAAGTAGTACGATCATGTGAAATGTATATGTATGCCGATGACACTTGCCTAATGTACTCGTACAAAGATCCAAAGACGATACAAATAGTTATGCAAAAAGACTTAGACAACATTGTTAAATGGGCGCATGATAATGGTATTATAATTAATATAAGCAAAACTAAATTTATGTTAATATCTTCGCCATACAATCGACAAAAGCATGCCGACATTGTAATTAAAGGGCATACCTACGATTGTTTCCACAGAAATAACAATGTAAATAACTGTAAATGTCTGAAGTTAGAACAAGTCTCATGCTACAAATACCTAGGACTAACTATAGATACCAGTTTTGTATGGAGTATACATGTTCAGCAAATCTGTAACAAATTACGTAGTGTGTTGGGTAAATTGTACCACCTGAAATTTAGGCTAAGCAGAAGTATGTTACATATGCTGTATTATGCGCTTGCGGATACAACTATAGATTACGGGTTGGATAGTTATGGACTTACGTTCCCAGTGTATTTAAATAAAATCAAAGAACTACAAACAAGGTTGTTAAAGATACTAGTAGATAATAAAGTGAAAATTGCGTGTAATAAAGAATATAATAAACTTTTCAAAATTTGTAAAATTGTACCTGTAGACAAAAAAGTGAAAATAAAGTTGATAATGGAACAGTATAATAAAAATGAGTTTAAAGTAGAAAGAGAATATGGCTACCCAACTCGTCAATCCACTAGAAAAGGAAAATATGTAGTACCTAAAATTAAAAATTACTTCGGTATGCGCACGAGACGATGGGTTATCCCGCAATTACATAACGAGCTGCCGCCGGATTTGCTTAGTAAAGTTATCTCAAAAAATCATTTAAAAAATATCCTAAGAAAACATTATCTATCATTGTGTCCATAAAGGTACGCCACAGGCCACGAGTAACGTACTGTTAAAATTAGCAGTCTATATGCGATGTGTGCTGTTTGAGTATGTGTTGAATTAGTATATATGTGTATATACAGAATGTATATAAAAAAAATCAAAAAATAATGAACCAATTTTGATATTTGGCTGATGTGGACCTCATAACAAACTTTGTACTAAATATGTATAGATAAAATAATAAAATAGATTCTGGGAGATATTAGTATATGTATAAGAAATTATACTTCAGATTATATGTATAAACATAAGCATGTAAGACGAGAACTACTGCCGACAAACTGTAATGCAGTTTGGCAGATAAAAATGTTAAAAACGTTTATTGTATAATTGGAAGAAAATAAATTAAAATATATATATATATATATATATATATATATATATATATATATATATATATATATATATATATATATATATATATATATATATATATATTTATATATATATATATATATATATATATATATATATATATATATATATATATATATATATATATATATATATATATATATTTATATATATATACGTTACGACTTATATATGTATATATATATATATACATATACTATATAGATATACTCCCACATTTCCATCCTCACTACAAACTCACTAGTCTGATACCATGTTCGCACTCCCTTCCTTATCCTTGAAACGTACCTGCTATATCCTCGAGCAGGGCGTTTCCCGTATCAGTCCCGGGCTGAAATTCCGTCCTTGCACCTCTAACCTGGGTGCTCCTTGATTAGATAGGTGCGCCAGTCCTTCCCCTCGACTGGTCGCATCATCACTAATCTCATTCAACCCTTTTCCTCGGGTCATCCATCCTTGCTCTTGTCCTTGAGCAAATTCTTCATCCACATTGGCTCCGATTATCTGAAACTTACAGGTATAAACTTAGAGCTTGTCCAGAGATTTTCTTTTAAAGTACATAGCAATTTATTTCTATAATTAGAACCTGACTTTCATTTTAAAAGTTGCACATTAAAAAGTTAAGCTAGTATGTAGGTTATTTTTTGTTATTATATTTCTTATTGGTACAGATTCATCATACTGCAATAGTTATAACATTGGTAAATTTATTTCGTTTTCATAATGTCGTGTATTATTAAAAGAAACAGAGTTTCATTGTCAGTATTAAGTTTTTAATTTCTCGACGTATACGTAAAAAAGACGGTAGAATAAATAAATAAAAAAACTAATCATATAAATGGTCTAATTCATTGTTCATCAAACTTTAAAATCAATAATTACAGTTATACTTTGTAGGAAAATATGCGAAATATCAATTTATATACACGAAAAAATACTTACATTATTCGAGCGGTGCACGTGGCAAGATAATTAAATATGTATCTTGTTTATCCCACTTCTGACTGTTGTACTATTTCAAGATCGGGTAGAAAATATAAGTATAACTAATAAACCTTTCGCACTCGTTAGCAGGGTGGGACCGCATCATTTCCGCCCCACTCTTTTACAGTAATCAAAACATTATTCTTCCGGTTAAATTATATTACTCTATCTATTATCCGTAATCATTAATGTTAACACCTAATAGTAAATATAATGTTAAATCGAGTAATTCTGTTATAAACAGTAATATAATAGTAAATAACCTAACATTATTCTAACAATAATAGTTACACAATAATAGTAACTTAACACAAGTTTAAGATACTGTGGTGTTAAAAAAGATACTACTAAAAGATACTTCCTTGATATCCAATGGCTTGAAAAATAGTGCAATGAATGAAGATTAAAAAACAATAAAACATAAAACAACTTTCAATAAAACTAAAAAGTTATAGCTACTTCATTACTGAAGGGCCTATTTTTTAAAGATTTTTATTGAAGATTCTAGTTGTCAACAATTTTTAATTTAATTAAATTAGAGAGGTGGAACCAAAAGCAAGAAAACAGGTTTACAATTTAATAATAATTGTTAGCGTAATTTAATAATTGATATTGTTGTAACATTGTGGATAGTTAATTATTTTCATACTAAAATTTTGCGGGTACTTTAATGTTTTAGATTATGTCTAGTTATTTATTTTTGCTCATATTATTAACTAAAATATAAAACTGTTTAAGAAAATTATAAGAAATATAAATAACGTTTTGTAATGTAAAAACTTACGGCTTTATATCCAATTGTATTAAAAACTTGTAACGGAAATCACACAAACAACGCCATCTGTAGTTTAGCACTGTAAAATTACAAGCCTATAAAAGACAGACGTCGTCGCATTGAGCGGCGACTCAGTCATTATGTTTGGAGACTTTAACTCCAAGCATACTGAATGGGCCTGCCGCACTACTACCAGTAGTGGCAGGGTGCTGCTTAATATCACTCAGTCTCTCGACCTGACTGTCTATAGCCCCCTCACTGCCACACACTATCCCGACATTGTTACCTACGCTCCTGACGTGCTAGATTTTGCTCTAGTTAAAGGAGTTTCCCTTAACCTTAGAGCAATCGAGCCTCTCGACGATCTAGGATCCGACCACCGTCCTGTATCCCTCCTTCTTGGCCATCAGCCATCTCCAACTCCCACTTCCAAAACCTACACCAACTGGAAGGGCTTCAAAAAGTCTCTAGCCTCGGCTATAGACTCTCCGGACCCTCCCATAACCCTTTCCTCTGACGCCCTCGACAGTGCGGGGAAAATAGACACAGCGGTCGAAAATCTCACCTCACTTATAACATCCTCTCTTAAAGAGAATGAAAAAGTTGTCCCGGTTGCTAAAACTAGTCTTCCCCTAGATATTAGCAACCTGTTAAAAGCCAAAAAAGCTGCCCTCCGTAGAGCTGCACGCTATCCCACTCCCGAATATAGACTCGCGGCCCACCGCCTTCAACGCAAACTGCGTTACCGCCTCCAAGACTACAGAGACCACGAAAAGGGCAATCTCATGGAGAAAATCTCTCCCTCTCACACAGCGTACTACCGGATGGCGAGAGCCCTCCGGATAGACGCTATAACCCATACTCCCCCTCTGTCTCGTCCCGACGGCTCCATTGCCTTCGAAGACGAAGAAAAGGCTGAGTGCTTCGCGGACAGCGTTGCCGCTCAATGCTCTCCTAGCTCACAACCCACTGACCCCTTACACATTCAACAAGTGGAGGACGAGGTCCGACGCAGGAACTCGCCCCCTACCGCCTCTGACCCTATCACTGTGTCCAAAGATGAGATTTCATCTACCATCAAAGGACTTAAGCCCAAAAAAGCACCGGGCGCGGATGGTATCTCCAACCAAGCCCTCAAACACTTCCCGGAGCAGGTAATCGCCTTACTGGCCATTATCTTTAACGCCTGCTTCGAATTCAGTTATTTTCCCACCTCTTGGAAAGAGGCAACTGTCATTGGCATTCCCAAGCCAGGCAAACCTCTCCACCTCCCCTCCAATCACCGTCCCATCAGCCTCCTCAAGGCCATGGGCAAACTTTTCGAACGAGTCATTCTCGTGCGCTTGAGGCGCCATTTGTTTCCCACAGACGGCGACCCTCTTGTCATCCCACAACAATTCGGGTTTCGAGCCAAACACTCGTGCCCCCAACAAGTTCACCGCATAGTGGAATACATCCTCAGCGGTTTTTACCCTCGCCGTCAAAAAACCATCGCGGTCTTCTTTGACATTGCCAAGGCATTCGACAGAGTCTGGCACGAGGGCCTTATCTACAAACTGTACGACTTAGGCCTCCCAGATCGTCTCGTTCGCCTTGTAGCCTCCTATCTGAAGGATCGTACCTTTCGTTTTAGACACGAAGGCACGCTATCCTCTACCCGTCAAATAAAAGCCGGTGTCCCTCAAGGCTCTGTGCTTGCTCCCCTCCTATACATACTATTCACCAACGACATCCCTATCCCGTCGAATGGTGTCAAACTAGCCCTCTTTGCAGATGACACAGCCCTTTACTCCAAAGGCAACTCATTACCACAGATTCGGAACAAGATCCAAAAGTCAGTAAGCGACCTAGGAGCTTGGTTCCAAAAATGGCGTATCGACGTAAACCCGGAGAAAAGCTCCGCCGTTTGCTTCGAATATAAACGACGTCGTCTCACCACCACTCCGCCAATCAGGATGTTAGGAAACCCTGTCCCATGGCAAACTAAAGCCAAATACCTAGGCGTCACCCTTGATGCAAGGCTCACTTTCGAGCCCCATATCAAGAAGGTTACTCGCACCGCACGTTTTTACATGGGTAGGCTCAACAGCATGTTGGGCAGACACAGTAAAATGTCCCTCCGCAACAAGCGAACCCTATATAAGGTCTGCATACGACCTGTCATGACCTACGCGGCCCCCATTTTCGCACATGCTAAACCCAAAGCCATCAATGAACTACAAATAGTTCAAAATCTATTCTGTCGTAGGGCCACTAACTCGCCCTATTATGTCCGTAATGCCGACCTCCATCGAGACCTAGAGCTCCCAACAATCCAGCAGTTCCTCAAATCACTCTCTGAGAGATTTTTCAAAGCCTCAGAGTCCCACCCAAATCATCTCATTCGTGAGACAGCTGCCTATGCAGCCCCTATCCACACTCGCTATAGTGTGCGCAGACCGAGAAACTCTCTCTCGGACCCCCCCAACAAGCTTTCGGCTGACCTGAACTGCCTCCTGGCGGCTCGGGCCGAGCCTACATAACACATCCATTAATCTGCCTTAGTTAGGCATTCTTCTAAGCGGCTTTTCGCCGCTTGCGCCCTCCTTTCTGCCAAGGAGGGTCGCGTTCGTATACGGCTTAGAGATCTCCAGTCAGATCGTTAAGCCATTTCCTAAAAGGTGGTGTTTAGTGGGTAAAAGTCGCCACATAACCACGCAGCCGGCTGCGTGGTATGCTATGAGCATTCACCACCTCCCTCCCCCGCTTTCCGGAGGGTTGCCCATATTTGCTTCGGGCGCAAAAAAAAAAAAAAGCATTGAGCGGCAGCTACGAGAGGCAGTCTTACTAAAGCTGTTGAGAAGAGAATACGTACACGAAAGATAAATTGTGAGTAAAAATAATAATTATTAATATATCTTGTTATTCTGTGTGTCTAAAATGTACATTGTTATTATTATGAATATTTATAACCTTGTTTAGATTTGTGATACTTTATGCAGTTAATAAAATACATGATATTACTAACGTAGTAGGTGACTTTAATTAGCATAACTTTCTTAAAAACACTAATAATATGACAAATAATATTACGAAAAAAATTACTAAAGGGTATTATGCAATGCATATATATGCATATAATTCATATCATAGCACTCCCTGTATAATGATTAGATTATTGTTGTATTCTACTTTTGGTCACTACTGACAGGACAGCCTATATAATGAGGGTGACAAACGAGCATACTGTCCATGTAAAGATTAATGAATCCCGTGGAAATATACATTTGTCCTCGATTAAATAATCTAAATGCAGAGATGCGTTGCCATCCCTATGGACATAAGCTTTGGTCTCTTGATCGTAACCCACAACGCTGCGGTATACGGCTCAAATGCAGAGTCATTCCGCCGCTTTTAGCATCTCTGCGGAGAAGTGGTCGGTTGATTTTGCCGCAGCTACCAAAGCAGACATGTCAACATGAACAATAGTTTTGAAATTTGTGCTTTGTTAGAGGAGGAGGAAGAAAGAATTTTGGCTTTAGTTTAATATAAAAAAGGGATAATTTCGATTTAATTATATTAAATTATCTTCAAACAAATCCATTGTCAACCTGTAACGCACACCGCAGCGTCGCAACGAGAACGACGCCGCGCAGTGCGGAGTACCCGCTTCCCACTTCACCGCGCTTGCCCTTCGCCGCTGACGCATACTGCGACGGAACAAGAGACCATTCTACACTTTTTTCATACAATTATGTGTCCGGCACCGCATGCCGCATACCGCAGCGTTGTGCGTTACGATCGAAAGACCAAAGCTTTAGATGGAATATTCGAAATTCGCTTCTAGTAAAAAGATCACAAATTATTTGCACTTACCATACGAAACACAACATTCGACTGCTATTTAACGCTGATATTCTTTGAGCGTAATTATTTCTCGTTCAAGCCTATATTTATCATAACTGCAGAGTTATCCAAATAATGCCATTCAATTCGAATAATAAAAAGTTTCAAAAATATCAGTTTGCGCTCATCATACAGTAGAATCCCGATTATCCGGATCAATTAAAACCAGGGGTATTCCGTATAATCGAAAATCCGGATAACCGATTTCAAAGCAAATCAAATAATATTTAAGTTTTAATAATTTTTTATTATGTAATGGGTTTTACTTAGATAATACGATATATAAAAACGAGCTATAACGATAGATAATGAATTACATAATACCTATATATTTTAAAATTTTGGTTGGAAATAATTTGTTATAGATTTTTGACGTAATGAATCACATCTTTTTCTCGCAGCCAAGTCCCTGATGCGCTTCAGTTGTAATAACTGTATGGGATCCGATTCGTTCTGTCTTTCAAACCACTTAAAAGCAACATCTAGAGCTTCAAAAGCTTCTGCGTGAGATGGTACTTGACATACATCACCAGTTTCACTCTCTTCTTCATCTTCTCTCTCGTTACTGTTTAAATCCTCAATGATTTCTTCATCAGTTAATATTTGGAATCCAGGGTCTTCAATATCGCAGTTTAGCCACTCAATAATATTCTCTTCATCGCACCCTTCACCAATGCTAAGAATTTTCACTCCTTCGGTTATTTCTTTAAAATCATCGTAAGGTTTAATAGAAGAATCAGATAGAGTTAATTTTAATAATTTATTCCATGCCCTTTTCAATGTTTGCATATCCACAGAATTCCACGCTTCTACCAGCATATAACAACAGTCTTTTAGATTAATTTCTTTAAAAAACTTTAACAACGTTTCTATTTCACTGTCGTCTACTGATAAAAGACGACGCAGTAGCTGCTTTCTGTATAAACGTTTTAAAGTTTCAATGTTACGTTAGGGGGCAAAAACTTAACCGTGAACTTCCCATTTTCTCGATTTAGTGTTTCAGCGGAAGGGTGCGTTGGCGCATTATCTCATAACAACAATACATCGCCCTCTTTTCCCACGTCCTTTTGAAATTTTTTCACCTCAGGAATAAACGTATTTTCATACCAAGTAAGAAAAATATCTGTATTCATCCACGCTTTTTGTTGGTTAGCGTAAGTTAAGGGTATTTTAACATTTTTGAAACAGCGCGGATTTTTTGATTTACCAATAAGTAGCAGTGGCAATCGATGTGTTCCTTTAGCATTTGCGCAAACCATAACTGTAACTCTGTCCTTACTCACTTTGTGCCCCGGTGCTGCATTTTCACGTTGCGATGCTAATGATCTGCTTGGTAGAGCTTTCCAATTAAGACCTGTTTCGTCCGCATTGTATACAAAATCCAAATCGTATTTTTTTTCATCTAGAAATTCTTTTAACTCGTCTACAAAAGAGTCGGCTGATGCAACGTTAGCAGACAGTTTTTCTCCTTGAATCTCCAGTTCTCGAATTCCATGTCTGGATTTGAATCTTGCTAACCATCCACAGCTCGCCTTGAAAGAAGTATCACCACCAAGTTTTTGATTAAAATCCAATGCTTTTTCACATAACAGAGGTCCAGATATGGGCTGACCGCATGCTCTCTTTTGTAAGAACCAAGTAAAAACTGCATTCTCCAGAATTTCATTTTGAGATTTTTTCATGACTTTACGTTGCGAGCTTCCATCTTCTTGCTCAAGCGCGCAGGTGAATTTCATTATGGAATCGGAATTCTTTTTAATGTCTGATATCGTAGAAGTTCCAACACCATATATTTGTGCCAACTTACTGCCAGATTCACCATTTTTTATACTCTCAATTATCTTCATTTTGTCATTAAGAGACAACACTACTCTTTTTCGCTTGAACATTTTAAATTTCCAACACAAAACGTTAACAAAAATAAAAGACAACCTTTCAGTTGAACGCTATCAAAGAAAATGAAACAATAACAAACACTATCCCGCAAACAAATGAGAGCCGGAGTACACCGTCGCAGGCGGGAATAAACTTCCGCCCTCCCTCAATTGCGTACACTAACTCCGTCACCACTAGACCAAGCACCACTACTCTCAACACCTCGGGGAATAAACTTGTCATAACATGTCTCGTTGCGCCGTCAAAACATTTTTAAATTAATAATTAGAGCCGAGACGAATGAGTCCGGATAATCGGATGTTCGGATAATCGATGTTCGGATAATCGGGATTCTACTGTACCTCGTTTTTGCAGATATCATATAACTTTGTTTTACCCTTTGAGAGTATACCGGAGGACTTGGTACCTCTGATAGCACATTTTAAGTAGTTGTTGGCAACGGCCACTTAGCAGCAACCACTTCTCTTGTTTTTGGACGCCGTAGACCAACTTACGGGGATTGGTACCGAAAATAATAAAGTTTCGTGGTTTCCATCAAGGCTGCCTCCACATTGTAAGGTAAGAATATGCAACAACTTTACAGCTGTGACATAGTAGTAGTGACTTCCGCATTGGTCTAGAGGTCGTAAATGTGACTGGTGGTAATGTGGTCCCAGGTTAGAATCCCGTGTCGTCCAAATAAATTTTATTAAGAAATTTTCAATAGCTGTTCGGAGTCAGGAAATTGGCTGTGTTTCACCCACATGTCTTGGAAAGCATGTATAGCCGTTGGAGCTGCGCCTGATCTCTCTCCGATCGTGTGAGTTTATCGTCCCATTAGACTATGAGAGTGAAGGAATAAAGAGTGTACCTGTTCTTGCGCATAAATACTATATTCCTTTTCTGCACAGATGGCTAGCCTCTGAATGAGCCCGAAATTTGGTCTTAAGGACATTGCATGAGCGTATCCATATAAACTTTGGAAATAACACATTATCAAATTACAAAATTACATCCTAATCTTTAGAGACGTATCCGAGACCCCAGTTACATAATATGTATATATGAAACCAATGACATAATACTCGTGTAATTGAACCTTCGGACACGGGTCTTTCTGCCTTCCGATGAGGTAAGGTCACGAGGACCAAGTATGTTAGTATGACGAAATCATGCTTCCTATTCTCAATGCCACTAAGGATGCTGCAGGGATGATACGGCAATAGTCAGACGTTGGGTTGAGTGTAATTTAAGAGAGCTAAGAGTGGACGTGGAAAATAATAATCGACAAATTGGGTTAATCAGTGAAAAAAGGGAATCATAATGATTTCAAAATTAATTTCTGATTTTAGATCATCGTCACTTGCGCTTGCGAAGAATCAAATCCAGAAGTATCAAAAGAGTATGATGTACTTCGCCGTATGATAGACTCCGAGGAAAACTTTCTTGAAGTGAAATCATTAGGAGAAGATCTAGCAATGCAATGTTCTAAAGTAAGTGCTTTGTAAAAAATAATATCAAAATACAGCAACGCAAGTTATTATACGTTTTGTTAATATTGTTAATATTGTGATAATAATAATAATGTTCTCCCGACCGAATTGCGTCTCAACGAAGACTAGGCATTTGCTAAGGACACGATTACAGTCAACTTGTGCATGAGCAAGCATAGAAGCACTCTCTCATTCCTCACTCACACAGTCCGATGGGACGGCCATCCAACACGACCAGAAATAGTTTACACGTTTAATGAGTTTAGGCACGAGACTGAAACACTGCTAATTTTATGGCTTCAAGGTGCTACTGAGAGTTCCCTGACAGAGACACCCAATAACTTGTTTGGGTTCGACTCTGGATTCGGACTACAGCAATCGACAATTGCACTTGCGAATATTAGATTATGGTTCACTTAATGTGGCAGTCAATACTAATAACGCTAGTGTCGTACGAGCTAACAATCTACTTAGCGAGAAGCGGTTACAGCGATTAACCGATACCCGCAACAAATTAAAAAAGGGACACGTGCGTTGTCAATAAAAAATAAAAAAATAAAAATATACCCTAGCCATAAGGTTTATAGTCAGTTGCAAGTTTGAAGTGCCGATTTACCAAGTATTTGGTTCTGAAGGCAAATAAATTTTTGGGGATATTTTTGTTTCTTGAGACATAAAATAACTTAAAGATATGTTAACTCCGATAACGTACATTGGGGTAGTGCGGCGGATGAATTCTTGCCAAATTTCTCCTAAAAGGCCAATAGCGAGCACATATACTGGATAACCTTTTTCCCGTCTGGAAAAGAATAGGGTGTAACATGTGAACGGAGTAGAAGACTATCGCACTATTATTTTATAAAAAATAAAAACAAACATTTTTGGATTAAACGTTGAAGACAATTTTTTAAACAATTAATTTGCCCTTTGCCCTAGAGCCTGTGACAAGGTCAATGATGTCTACTAAATATATTGTTTAATTGCTGTAAGTAAAGTAGGATGGATATGATTTGAATTTCGAAATATTTTAATCGATTAATTAATTTAATTCAAAATAAACTTCTTTGTTATTTAATAGTCCTTATCTAAGTAGAGGAGTATTCAGCACTGTTTCACATAACTCTCTCTCTCTCTCTCTCTCTCTCTCTCTCTCTTTCATAAAAATGAGATTGAGTTACAGAAAATTATTAATTTCAGAAATGAGAGGAGGTCAGTTCTCAACTTACATCGGCTATAACTTAACTTTTTATTATTATTTAAATAGTCCTTTTCTAAGTGGTGGAAAGCTTAGATATTTAATTTTGTTTTTTAATAAACCATTATTCTAGGAATTTGGGGAGGAGGTATACCCAAACCGTTTAAGTATACGGAGTTCCAACGTCCACTATTCAAGTTGGCTGACAAGGAAGGCGTCGCTGACGGGAAGGTTCTTTTGCAACCGCTTGTATTTACCTCAGCAGATGGTTCTTCGAAGAGACATAATCTGAGAAAGGTATTTTCCTTTTGTTTCATCAATATAACAGTTTTAATTTCACTCTTGCCCGGCTCTGGTTAAGTAATTGTTTAAACATAAGCTAAGGTCTATGGTCTCTCAAACGTTTTTTTATAGGATAGGGTGACAAACGAGCACACAGTCCACCTGATGGTAAGTGGTTGCTATGGCCCTTAGACGCCTACATGTATCCTCTATTACGAATCAAAATACGTGTAAAAGAACTAAGCCTTTAAATCAATACAATCAAATGATACAACCATTTATGTCACAAATATTGATACTTGCACAAAAACTACTTTACGGTGACTTAGGATCATGATCATCAGATGCAAGGCGTAAAAAAATAAAGGAAAATGCCTGAAAATCGTTAATTTGAAGTTTTATCGCATAAAAATTATATTTTGCAATTACAAACTTACATTTGCAGTTGGACTATAGAGTATCACGCAGGCCCATGTAAGGGAAAACGATTTTTTCTCTGCAAAGTTAATTCTGTCTCTCAATTGCCCCGACTTAACGAAAAGCGTTAGAAAAATGTTTGATGCTTACCTTAGCTAAAATAATTTACTTAAGCTAATTAGCTTGGTGGAAGTAAATAAACTGCTTACACTGTTATACCTATAGTTATTTATATAAATATAATTTTTTGTTAATTTACAGAATTAGTGTATCGGTATCAAAAACAGACAAAAACCGTCGAGAATCTTGATTCAGACAAATTTTATAATCGACCATTCATTTTTTCAAATTTTAGATTTCTCAGTAAAAAAAAAACTCCATGTTTTTCGATAAAATATAGCCCATATTGCTCCTTAAAGTTAAACCCACGACCAATGAACGAAGATAAAATTCACCCTTTCAAGTATGAAAAAAGCTTAACTTTTTTCTCTTTCATTTGGTCCTATGCTACGTACACGAGATATATGTCTACTCGTTATGTCAAACTTGGATATACTTCTCCCTTCCCCTGTTGCCGTGCTCTGGCATAGGGACAAGATAATTTTATCATTTGTTTTTTTTATAGGATAGGGTGACCAACGAGCACACAGTTCACCTGACGGTAAGTGGTTCCAGCGACCCATAGACATCTACATGTATCCTCGACTACGAATCAAAATGCAGATGCGTTGTCACCCAGGAGGACTAAGATGGAATGCCTCGTTTCCAGTAAAAAGGGTCTCCGTTTCTCTACACTCAACATACGAAACACAGCAGCATTAACCTGCTATTTGACGCTGGTATTCTGTGAGAGCGTGGTCCTTCCCCGGAAAAGCCAACCCAGTCAGTGGTCGTCAGTTTTCAGTGGATATAATCGGGGGATACAATTTTTGTATTAAATGGGTAGTGTTCGCATAAATATAAGAAATCAATTGCGTGGTGAGATAAATTTACTTAATAAATTTATCACGTTGTATGATTCACTGAATATTATTTTATATTTCAGTTTGGTGAGCTGCCTTTTCATCTCGTTTGATCCAAGCGATTTACCGATCTTTACGCAGAAAGAAGTTCTATTCAATTGCGAATGGCATGCAAAGTTGACTACTGTCCTCTGCAAGTGTTTAATGGTCTTTTTTTAACGCGGAACGCTTAATCTTTTTAAAGTAGCCTTATTTAATCGTTATAACATCATCTCCTGCTCTGTCAGTGAAAGTCTTGTAGAAATCGGTTCCGCCATTTTGAAGATTAGCTGGAACAAACAGACAAAAAGCCAGACAGACAAAAATTTAAAAAATTGATTTTTGGTTATTAGTACCGTACTTTCATGTGTATTTAGTAAACATCTGTTATTGTTATATATTGTTATATTATTTGTATAGATATAATGTTTTAAATTTTAGTCACTAGAAAGTGAGATATAATTAAAGTTGAAAATCAAAATACCGTAAAAACACCGTTAAGTGAATCACTAAACTAAATTCCACTTTATTCATTCATTTATATCTTTTATGGCTATGTTTAAATGTTAAATTAATCTTTAAATGTATTTAGCGTATTAACACCGAGCCTGTATTTACTTTTAAGTAGTTTGTGTTTACTTTTTAAGTAGTTGTTACATTTTTTAAAGTTGACATATTGAGTCAGTAGTGCTTTTATGGGGCAACGTAGGTAGTTACGCTTTTAAAATAACATTTTAGAACATTTACAAAATTTGTCAATAAATAAGTTGAAAGTTTTTATTAAAAGAAAAATATACGAAAAGTGTTATTACAATATTAAAAAATACATCAATAATAACCCCTGGGATTAAGGTGATTGCCACCATGCTTTTACTATTAAGGTCAGTTAGGGTAAGAGGAACACCGGTGAAAGAGGAACACAACTCCATAACTCATAACCTATAGAGTTTAGCTCTATGGTATATTAGTAGATAAATAAGTAAAGTAAAAAAAAACAAACGGTTGCTAAAAGATGTCGCTACGATGTTCCAAAGTCGAAAAAAAAAGAACAATTTGACAGTTATAAAGTCTAAGAACACGAGTTGGCTACATAACTTTTATTCGCTCAAAAATTGTGAAAATTTTACTGTTAGAGATTATTTCCATGAAAAATTCTAACACAAAAGCGTAAGCTTTACTTTTTGTTTGATATTTTAGATTAAAACCTACAATTAATATAAGTTTCATCGAATTTAAAATCTTAACCTCCAAAAACATTGTTGGGGTAAGAGAAACGGTACTTACAGGGTAAGAGAAACAGTATGTTCCTCTTCGCCGATATCAGGGGTGATAAACATTATGATGTTTTAATAGTTTTAAATAACAAAGACAAAATGTTATGTTTATTTGTTTTGCAACTTGTTTTAATTAGAAATATGCTCATTCGAAATATTGATCTCTTTACAATGTACAATTGTTAATTTATTGAAGTTTATTGAATTAGGAGTAGAAATAAAATTATAATTTGAAAAACAAACGATTATTTTTTAGTTTGTGACACCTGACTGGAACTTATGTTTACAAATATATGTTTCTCTGACCCTAAATTTAATATTTTCATTTTCTTCAAAACTGTACCTTGTTACAATTACGTTACGATCAAATTCTATAAAATAAGTATTACTTAAAATGTAGCAGCAGGTACATTTAAATAAACATCATAATCTTAGGAGATACGATGAATGTTCCTCTTACCCCACATGAGGGGGAAGAGGAACGTTAGTACAAGTTAAATATTTTTGGCCGATACTGTCGTAGGTTTTCAAATTAGCGTTATGATTCTTAAAACATAAAAAGTTGATAAACTAAGGCAAGTTTAATGTATCTCAAAATTGTCATAAAACATTATATGCTCTTCCTAGAGCTCAAAACCTCGGGCTCAAAATAAAGTATGTTCCTCTTACTCTAACTGACCATAAATTAAAATTATTGTAAAGTGAAATATGTGTTAAAAAAGTTCTCGCTGGGTTTCTTGTTCGTTCTTCCCAGGACAGAGGTATCTGTAGTAAATAAAACATGACTGTGACATGAATCCATATTTAATAATAATAACTCTATTGTATTGTACTCTCTGTAACATAATATATTTAATATTTTTTAACTAAAAGAAATCAATTGATATTGTGCAAATATTGTTAAATTTAACACATCTAATGTTAATAATTTAAGCAAAGAATTTTTAAACAATAAATATTTTAAAAACATCCGGTTTTTATTTTATTAATAGGAACTAACAATTAGCACAAGAAATATAAAGAACCATTAATTACATTGCAGCACTTGTGCAATAAAATTAATGGTTCTAAAAATATAAAATTGTAAAGTGCAAATAAAGGGCGGGCCCAAAGCACTCTAAATTTTACGCCATCTAATGGCTGGTCACAGAACTTAACGTAAATAAAGTTTGAGTTGCTCATCTATCTCTAGTACAAATAGTCAGTAATCTACGCGCAGACCGCTTGCTTGCAACGCGTGGTCAACGAGGCGTCGACTACCGAGCAGTCCTGACAGCGGTAAGCTCGCTGTCAGCGTAATACTTAAAGCCCATAATTTGAATTACATTATTTTTGCCGGGTGGGAGCGGAGTCGTGTAACTGGGCTAAGACCTTAAGACAGTGAACACATAATATGTATTACATAATGAAACAACAAATTTTATTATGTTCATTTTGGAGAAGCATAATTTTGGTATGTGTCTTTGTTGAAAATAAAGTAATTTCGACAAAAAGAGAAATGTGATAACGAAAAATGCGCGCTAAATAGGAGGATTTTAGCACATAGGCTACTTTACAGTAAAGCAAGAAAAGCATCCCTACGGCGAGTTATTCGCAATTTGTTCGGGATCTCCACTACAGTTAAGTTCGAAAAATCTCCGGTTCAACAGCAAGATTCAAGAACTTCCCCGGTTATCACATTTCTCAAGAATTTTCAAAAAAAATCGCTGTTTCATTCCCAGTGTTGAGCCTGAAAGTTAGGGAAAGTGAAGTAAATATACAGTCCACATATTTGATGCCTAGACCGGGTCTAAGCGTGGACCCGTAAGCTCAGGCATCAACTACCTTTCATGAAAAGGTGTGCGTATGTGTTTCTGAAGTAGGCGTTGTTGAAGGGTGGAACCACGTGGCAGCTTTGCTGTTGCACGTATGGGCCGGCTCAAACCGTGGTGGTACCACGATCTCACAGAATACCGGCGTGAAGTGGAAGCTTTGCATCATCGTTTCGTTCGGTGAGTGCAGGTTGCCGGAGGCCCAAATCCCCCCCCCCCCCATCAACATGGTAGCGGAATTAAATGATAGACTACCCCAGGAGGGTTCCAGCACCCCTGGAGAATCCCTCGCTGAGCATCTATGACCATGTTTCTCCACTTCTGAACGTGGGTGCTCAGGCTGCCCCGCGTATTCTGGGGCGGGGGGGGGGGGAATTCCGCTCAAGACTACAACTGCTCGGGGCAAACGGAGCAACAAGATCAAGGCGACCCCTGCCACGCTGTCCGTGAATTTCTGCAATATCAGGGGACTTCACTCTAACCTAAACGCCGTCCACTACCATTTCGAGACGGCGAGGCTGGCTCTGCTCTTTCTGACCGAGACGCAGGTGTCCTCTCTGGGTGATGTCTCGTATCTCTCCTACCCGGGGTACAAACTGAAACACTCCTTTGTGCCTTGGGCTGGAGTTTGCGTTTACGTCAGGGAGGACATCTGTTCTCGACGCCTAGGCAGACTTGAAGGTTCGGACCTGTCCATCCTTTGGCTACGCGTAGAGAGTAACGACCATCCGCGCGTTTACGGGTGCTTCTATACGTCCCAAAGCGGTAATGCCGAAACAGACCGACTCTTCGACCACGTCCAAATGGCTAAAGATTCGTTGCTACAGCAGATCCACTACGCAGAGATCGTGATCCTCGGCGACTTTAACGCCCATAACGCCGAATGGCTTGGTTCACGTTTAACCGATCATGCGGGAAGATATGTTCATCATTTTGCCTTGGCATATGGTCTGACACAACTGGTTACTGCGCCTACGCGGGTTCCGGATGTGATGGATCATGCATCTTCCCTGTTGGACCTTCTGCTGACCTCTCATCCGGATGGATATCAGATTTCTGTCGACGCCCTTTTAGGCTCCTCGGACCATTGTCTTGTCTGGAGTGTGGTGCCACTAACGCTGAAATCGCTGTTGCATTCTGCTGGCTGCCACCGTGTTTGGCACTATAGGTCGGCCGATTGGGATAGGATGCTGTCTTTTTTTGCATCCTACCCTTGGGGGCGGGTTTGCTTCTTACTGGACGGTCCCAACGTTTTTGCGGATTCTGTCGCTGATGTGGTACTTCAGGGTATGGTACTTTTTATTCCTTCCTCTGTGGTGCCCATTGGAGGCAAATCTCAGCCATGGTTTGGTCGCTCCTGTAAAATAGCACCATGCTATAAGCAGGAGTGCTAACAAGCCTGGGATGACGCATCAGAGTCCCGGGATGTAAATACCAGCGATCTAAAAAAAGAAGTATAATTCCGCCTCTAGGTCCTTCAAAAGAGTTATTGCCAAGGCAAAGTCAGAGCACATAGGCAGAATTGGCGAGAAACTAGTTCGCCTTCCTTCTGGAACCCGTGCATTCTGGTCTCTCGTCAAGGCTGTCCAGGGGAATTTCTGTCAGCCATCTCTTCCATCCCTGCACAGGGAGGACAACTCACTGGCCCATACCGCAAATGAGAAAGCCGATCTCCTAGGCTCTTTCTTTGCATTCAACTCGACTCTCGATGACGGTGGGAGTACGCCGCCGATCATCCCGCGCTTTGAGTGCTCCATACTGGAAGTGCAGTTCACACAGCGCTCGGTTCGCAAAGCACTCCTCCCTGGACATTCACAAGTTGAGTGGGCCTGACGAAATCCCCCAAATTGTGCTGAGGACGTGTGCTTCAGAGTTGGCACCGGTTTTAACGCGTCTTTTCCGGTATTCCTACTCCCTAGGCGTAGTCCCAAAATCATGGAAGACAGCTTTCGTCCACTCGATCCCGATTAGACCCGTCCAACTACCGGCCTATCGCCATCACCTCCTTGTTCTCCAAAACAATGGAGTCCATTGTAAACTGCCAGCTCATGAGGTACCTTGAGGATCACCAGCTGATTAGTAATCGCCGATACGATTTTCGCCGCGGTCGATCTTCTGGTCTACCTAACTCACAGATGGGCGGAGGCAGTAGAGTCCTAGCGGGAGGCATTGGCCGTTAGTTTGGACATTGCGAAGGCTTCATCTAATGACGTAGCCCTCGACGCCCGGGGCGTCTCCCGCGACGGCCGGGGAGGAAAGCTGCTGCTCTCTCCTTCTCCCGCTCCGCCACCTCCTTCGCTAGCATCACTGCTTCGCAGAAGGTGGTGACGGCATCCCATTCCGTCTCACTCCGGACCATATCTTCGACCAGAGCCGAAAGCGAGAGATCGCCGCCTATCGCCGCTACGAGGACACGGCGGTGCTCCGCCCAAGCAGGGCACACCTCCACGGTGTGTTCCACCGTGTCCTCCGATCCATCCTCGCAGTGGGAGCACCCGGGCGTTTCCTCCCACCTGATTCGGTGCAGGAACCTCCCGAACACACCGTGTCCGGTGAGGACCTGCTTCATCTTCGTCCGCCACCCAGTCCTCCCTAGGCCAGACAAAATACGGCTCAGCGACCACAGCGATGTTAATCGACCACTACGCCATGCTCTGGAGCAACAGATCCTGAGCGCATTGAAAAGAACAACAGAACATTGCGAAGGCCTGCGATCGGGTTTGGCACAAAGCGCTTCTTTCGAAGCTCCCTTCCTATGACCTTCCCGAGAAATTGTGTGATTGGATCATCAGATTTCTTGCAGATCAGAGCATCAAGGTCGTTGTAGACGGTGCATGCTCCGATTGAATGCCTATTAATGCTGGTGCACGGGTGATGCTCTTTATACCGGCCGAGCCAATATTTCTCGAGAAATCGGAAATCACAGAGTCAGAGATCTCAGAGTGGCGGGACAAACTTGTGTCTTAAGTCGAGTCTTTGCTGAACAGAGTCTCGGGTTGGGGGCGACTAAATCTAGTCCAGATCAACCCCCAGAAGACACAAGTTTGCGCGTTAACCGCCAAAAAGAACCCATTTGTCGTATCTCCTCAGTTTCAGTGCACTCCCCTAGTTGCCTAAGCCGTTATCGGAATCCTCGGCGTCAACATATCGAGTAACGTGCAGTTTCGTGGTCACTTGGAAGAGAAAACCAAATTAGCCTCTAAAAAGCTTGGCGTGCTCAACAGAGCGGGACAGTATTTCATGGCGGCACACCGCCTGCAACTTTACAAGGCGCAGGTTCGGCCGCACATGGAATACTGTTCCCATCTCTGGGCTGGGGCTCCCCAGTACCAGCTCCTTCCACTTGACCGCATCTAGTGCAGAGCGGCTCGAATCGTCGACAACCGAGTGTTTTCCGATCAGTTCGATTCACTGGCACTGCGAAGAGATGTTGCATCTCTTTCGAGATTCACTTTTGAAAAAGCGATCGTACTTTATTGGGTTTATATTGTGGAAACGTTGTAGCTTATTAAAGTCCGAAAAAATGAAGCAATGGTTAACTAAGTAGTATAAACAATGAAAAAACTAAGTTAGGGCTCTACTACGAGTATTATATCCTGGCTACTGAATCTGGACCTCAAATTAATGACATCTATGTTTGTTGTTGCCAGAAATGTTTATTAAACATGCACTAACAGCTGACACATATAAACAAACATAGCAAATAGCTTCAAAGCTAAAAGAATTGACAAGATTAAAGTTTTCAAAGTTTCGATGCACGTATTCAACGTTAAATGTTTCGGTGGGGGGGGGGGAGGTAGGATGTAGGACTGTATAATAATTTTAGCTTATAGTTTTAGATTTTCTTTATTATAGTTTTTTGTTTTTTAAATATTGTATATGATTCAAAAATCAATACAAAACGTAACGAACTGTTGGTAAACGTGATGAAGTTGAGCCTACGAACTACTGGTGTTAGTATTTCCAAAATATTTTACTTCATCTCAAATAGATTACATTTCCATACTGCTTTATATTTATCTCGCTTGTGTTAAGGTGGTTTGCGGCAGTAGTCGAATAGCGGATTCGAACCCACAACCTCGAGACTTCGCGGCTGGCACCCTGCCATTAGGCTAATGCCGTTTGTACAAGGTAAAATTGAAGGGATCAGATTATATGGTGACTCTCAGACGACCGCTGTTTAGTTTTCGGGACGTGTTTAGAAGCATTACGCTTTATTGATGAACACATTACGTTAAAACACCTCATATATTAAACTAAATACTTAAGTACATCGTAAGTTATGACTCGTGTCATTGCTCAAGACAGCTGGTTTGTTGTGGTAAATTTATTAAATTTAAACACGTGAGGTAATGTTACGATGCTTTTAGAAAAAAAAATAGCAAAAATATTTTTATAACACTGTTCATTGATGATACTGGCAATTACTGAAAGTTATTACTTCCTGTCATCAGTATTACTGTTATAAAAATAAAACTATTGTAATTGAAAGCTAATATTTAAAGTCACCTCTTACGTTATTAAATCTGAAGGCTAATCTGGTAGACGAAAGCGTAGACTTCTCTCCTGTCCGCATACGTGGCGCTCCCCACTCGCAGATAACAGTCCCACTTCCAGAGCCGTTAGACTAATAAACTGTTTTCTCAGGGCCAATCCAGACGTATTTATTTATATTTTCTGATAAAACCCAGCGCCATGTAAATGTGTTAATATTCTTAAATAACTTCGTAAGAGAGAAGAATAGTAGAAGTTTAGGTAATTAAGTTTAATTTATGATGAAGTAAAAAGATCTCATTATACTGTTGTGGCTGTAATATATATTGTGTATGGTAATATTTAATAATTGGTGATTTTTTCTTGTGTATTTTATCTTATTTTGTAAGTTTATATTTTATCAATAAAGGAATATGAACGAAATGTACGAATATATATATATATATATATATATATATATATATATATATATATATATATATATATATATATATATATATATATATATATATATATATATATATATATATATATATATATATATATTTGCTTACAATGCATCATAATCTGTTTTGTTACATTTGTTACATAATTTAATTGCTACACCTACGACAAACTCTCACCACCCTATGGGTTGACTGGTGGAGAATGCCTTTAGGCAATAAGTCCGTCCTTTGTATCCTTTCTTTTCTAAAGGGACGCAATAAAGATTTTAAAATAAAAAAATAAAAACATACCAAGTGTTTTTGATGTGGCCGACTGTTCATTCAATTTATTATTTTATATATAACAATTTTTTATATACAAATTAATAACAATATATTAATTTGTATACAGCGCCACCTACTCGCGCCTCCATTGCTACTGATAAGTATCTTCCATAGACCAAAAAACGCCGTCATGAGCACCTGTATCAAATAAGTCCCTACTTATATCATGAGATCGTCACTACATATCGTAGAGGGTCGTCAACCACTGCGTTGCTACTTGAAATTCTTTCTTCTCTATCAACTGCTTCTTTGAGCTACACTACTACATTGTCACTCCAGAATACAGATTGGCTGGGCTTTGGCAATTGCCCTTGCCCTTTTGTCAATATACTCGTTTCAGATACTATCACACAGGCAAACTCCGAGCACAGCTCTCTCCATAACACACTAAGTTACTAATAGGAGCAACATCCTAGTGGTAGTTAGAACTTATTAATAGAAAAAATAACTCATCTATGTTGCGTAGTTCGTTCAAACCAGAGATTTAGTTTATACTTACGTTAGATTGGTAATGTAAAAGAGAAAAAGCATAGCATAACTTACGTTAGAACGAGATAAAATGGCTAGATCATACACATACACGCAATAGACCTATATCGGGCTGATATCAATCGTTAACTAAACAAATTCCGCTAATTTTTGCGGTATCTTTAATTTTTAAAAGTTGAGATTAAATATTGTGACCTCTGCAATACCTGAATATAGTTCGAGAAAAGAAAATCCACAAAATTATACATTTCACACATAAGTACAATTAAAAAGTTTAGCACTCTAAATGCAATACTTTAGAACTGGTACAAATGTTACACAAATGTAGAGGGAAAAATATCGCGCTTTATTACGATAATACTCCAAATGCGTAAGAATTGTAATAAAATTTTTAACAAGTATGTGAATTCCCGCTATTTCTGGTTTATTTTTAAATAGATTTCCACCGTGCCACCATCGATGTCATCTTATCGATAATATGTTTATAACAGGCAAAGGCATATATTTGGATGCAGCCTCCTTTAACTTAGTTTTTTTTTCAATATTTTATTCTAGACATTACAGTAAATACTTTAGTGCGATAAATTAAAATTTATTAATGTTTCAGGTTTCCAAGAAAAATTAAGGTTAAACAAAAATAGTTAAAAATGATAAATGGAGAAGACTGGGTTCCCAAAAAATATACAACTATATGTAGCAAGCACTTTGAACAAAACTGTTTTCTCATGGAAGTACACAAAGAGTAAAGCTGCGTTCTGGTTCAATAGCCACATTATTTATGTCGGTACGTAGTTTCTTAATTAAATATTGGATTGCACATATGTTACTTTCGTTTGCGCATATTCAAATGTGTACAAATTGTTGTCGTCATCTTTGTGACCTATATTTTTTAAACCGAAAGTAACAAAGGAACTTACATGATCACTTGGAAACGGCTACTGCAGTACATGGTCACCTACAGCTTAAAATAAATAAAGCTACGAAGGTGTTTTGACCCCTGAAGATTAAGATAAAATGCCTTACAGCTTATATAGATAAGGCTAAAGAGGTATAAGTAATCATGGCAGCGGCACTGTCATGATTACTTATACCTCTTTAGCCTTATTTTTTTAATTACGTCTTTTTGAAAAATCCCAAGCGTTTAATTTTTTGGAGAGGATTTACTGCTTTACAGACAGCAACACTTCTAAAACAGTGTATTGCTTCATTATCAGATTTTGTAAAAGTTGCTTTTGTCACTTTTGTGGCATAACATCTAATATAAATATGGCACAAATACTAAGAGCTAATTTGAGCACCTCTCCATTTGGACCGTTCTTTTAATATAGAGGACAAAAATATTATGCTATATTAGATGCGTGTCATTTACTTAAGTTAGTTAGAAATACTTTTGGATTTGAATGCAATTTTTTTTATCATTACAATGATATTATTAAATACGAATTTCTGGAAAATCTCTGCCAACTTCAACATGATGTCGGTTTACATTTGGCAAAAAAGCTAACTAAAAAAACATGTAAATTTTGTAAATCACAATATGAATGTACGGTTAGCAGCGCAACTGTTATGTAGTTCTGCTGCAACCAGCGTAAATTTCTGCAAAGACGTGTTAAAATTACCTTTGTTTGAAAATTGCCAAGCGACAGCAGGTTTCATAAAGTATATAAACAGCATATTTGACATTTCCAACTCCAGAAATTTACTCAGCTACGGATTTAAGAATGCCTTAAATGCAAAGAATGTTGAAAATGTTATATCTGAATGACTACAAAGCCTTAATAGAAAGTCGAAGAAAACTTGGTTTTATTGGTTTTTTGGCGAATATAATAGCTTTAAAGTGGCTTTATCTCGATTTGATAGAGTCAGGAAAATTAAAGTTTCTTCCGATCTAGAAAATCTCTTAAGATTATGTCCAAACTTTTTTGGTGCAGTACGTTCTAGAGGAGGACTTAACAACAATCCTACAGTCAGACAATTCACAGCGGCATACAAACGATTATTCTGCTACGTGGAAGTGCAAATCAGCGATAAAGCTAATTGTTTGCTTTTGGAGACTATTAGTATGCTCAATCTACAAAGATCGTTTACTATAGATATATTAAATAAGGCTAAGTTTGCGTTTGCTGTGTGAACAGCTCATTTTAAACTTAGCATAATGACATCTCTAAAGCTGGCGCTGGTTTTTTGAATAGCTTTTTTATGATTTTACTTAGTACTAACTTCATATCATAGTAACTTACTTATCAGTAAACAGTGTGAGGTTGGCGAAAGAGATTCAAACGCTTACATTTCACCTTCGTTGTAGCAGTAGCTACACGAGTCTACATAGTATGTTTCATTGCGGGACATAGGCCTCCTATTATTTTTGTGCGGGTTTTTAGACCAGAAAAAGTTCACCGCGCAATCGCAATGTGTGTTGGCAGAGATCCACATGACCGGGAAATAATAAACACAGGAGTTATTTGTGGCAAGTTTTTTTTGATTTATTTAGGATAACCAACAAGAAGTACACGAACACAATGTAAATACTACAAATTACAGGAAGGTTTATATCTAAGTGTCATCTTAATTAAAGTTTGCCACGGCATTCAATGTGGACAACGAATATGTTTTTAAAACTTACAACTATAAACTTAAAACTAGGTCTAAATGTTAGTTAAAAGTAAATGACTGCATAATTTTTCGTTTGAATTTTTGAGGCTTATCAGTAAAAATATCAACGTCAAAAGTCTTGCAGAGCTGGTTATATTGCCTTTGTAACCTGTTCATGGTGGCGTGGTGACCCAAATTAGTTTTACTGCTTTCAACTGAAAGGGGACGTATCGGCTGACACGCACTAGCTTCAAAGGTACCTTGAAATTTATTGCAATTAGTAGGTGTGGACAGTCTACGGTTCCATTGACGATTTTGTGTAGCAGCATGAAAGCCAGCAAAAGCCTCCGCTGTTGCAGGGTACTTAACTTAAAATACGTCAGTCATTCTTCGTATGAGGGTAGATCCTGAGGTGGTCAACAGTGGTTATAGACACTACTGAGCTAGTGTTATACACCCATGCGAAAAATGAGGCAAAGAGATTGAATATGCGTCACCATTATCTGCTTTGTCATCTCCGAAGGTCATGGATATAGGGTAAGCATTGCTATTACGTTTTTTATTTTTTATGAACGTCCAGAATAACTTTGGATTTTTGGAAAGTGCTCCCTCCAGATCCGCTACATAGTTTTTATGACAGGTGCTTATTAATTCGGCGCATCTTTTGCTAAGTGTTTGTAATGCAAGTTCATCCATTGGATTTTTGTAGTTACGGTACCTCAAACGAAGTTTGTTTTTTTCCTTGAGCAGATGTATGAGTTACTTTGTGAACCATACTGGAAACTTTTTTGTGGAGGGTTTACATTTTCGAACGCACTTAGTAATCGTGTCTGTTAAAATAGCATAAAATTCTCTTACCATGACATCAACCGAACATGAAGATTGTATACGGTCCCATGAAACTGAATTTAAATGTGTTATGATTTTATCGTAGTCCGCCTTATGAAAGTTATATCTTTGGCTTTGAGCGTTAGGCAATAAACTTGGTGGATCACAACACGAAAATGTTAGAACTAAGGGAGGGTGGTAAGAGTCGGGGTTACTCAGAAGAGCACGCACGCACCACATCACTGACCTTCGAACGAGATCAAGAATTCTACCTTTGTCATTTAAAATATAGTTATATTGAGTGAGATTATTAAGATCAATAAAATCCAGTAGAGCATTATCTAATGAGCTTTTGGTTATAAAACTGAGTGGAGAATACGTATTCCGTTTATCCCAGATAAGGTTACCCAAATTGAGGTCACCCATATTTAATGTTTTTGTATTTGATTCCAAAACGCGGTTTGTATTTTCAATGTAACAATCAAGAATGTTCTTTTGTAAAGGTGAGGGAAGATATACACAACACAATAATATGTTTTCAGAGTAATAACCTCTACCGCCTATCTCTAATTCCACCCACACATCCTCACAGTCGCTTTCCAGATGTGACATCTTACGAGAGCAGATATGTTTGGATACTGCAATGAGCACCCCGCCACCAAGACCAGGTTTATTACTATGGAAGCCACTAGTCTCCCGGTCGCGCCTGTACACTAGATATCGCTCACTAAAAAGTTCGCCATCGTATATAGTATTGTTAAGCCATGTTTCGCATAAGAAAATAACGTCGTAATTAGAACTTAATACACTAATATAAAACTCTGTGGTTTTTGTGCGGAGGCCGCGTACGTTTTGATAGTAAGTTCTTTGAAGATTAAGCAGTCGTTAATCGGAGTTGTTTGTTTCTCACACACTGTTAGTAGTTAGTGGTTCCATCTGTTGGAAGCTGAAACCAACTACTAACAACATATTTCCTTATTACACATCTGTACGAACCAGGTGGCTCTTTCTTGTGGTCCCACTCGTTTCGAACAGATGGCGCTTACTGACAATTGTAATGTAAGTACCTAGTTTAACTTGTTGCCACTAGAGGGCATCTATTATTATATGTATGAGAGGAACAGTGTTCTAGATTTTTCGGGTAGTCGTCCATGGATAGCAGAATAAACGAGACCGCAATTGAATCAAGGAGTTTTTTTCCCTGCTCATCCTTATAAATTTACATTGGTGACCCCTTCTCCCGTCCGAGGATTAAAAAAACACAGAAGAAATATAGTGCAAACACGAAACCGAACCGGCCATTGGAAAAATCAAGAGCGCAACGGAGATATTTTTTCATCGGAAGACGTGGTGCACAGCTAGGGGCCAGAGATAGCCTGGGACCTGATGTCCTTCTGTGGATCTTCGGAACAAACCCATATTTGTTGAAGACGAGGCAAACAGGGAAAGAAAAACTACGAAAAACGGCATTTACCGAGAACTTCGTCTGTGTCGATGTTGATCGACATAACCTACCAATAGGCCACGCGGTGGCCACAAACAACCAACATTCACCAGTGACATCGAAGAATAAGATAAGTAGCCTTGCCTATCTAAGTAGTGAGCTTTTTTTCTACCTGTATAGTACTTTGCTCAAATTTATTATATATATTTTAATTGCTTTTACTCAAAACCAAAGTTCTTTTGCACTACAATGTATGAGCCAGTAGTCGATTTGAAGGAATTAGTTAAAAAACGGGGGATTATCAAGGGAAAATTGACCCTTTTTGTTAAATATCTTAATGCGCTTGAGGGCCCTCTTTCTGCTGAAAAATACATCGACTTACAGTTACGATATTCTAAGATAACTAAAATACTCGTTGATTATGAAAATGTCCAAGATTTAATAGAAACTGCTTGCACGGATTATGAAGTGCAACTTCAGGAGAGAGAGACCTTTGAGAACAACTATTATACCAATGTTTCTTTGTGTAAAAAACTTATGCAAGAATTTGAAAATAGCAAACCACAGACAGCGCCACCCTCGTCCAATAATAGTGACAAACCACACTCTAATTCTGTAAAATTACCTGAAATCAAGTTACCAACTTTTGATGGAAACGCTACCAATTGGTTGGAATTTAGGGACCAATTCGATGCCGTTGTTAATGACAGTAACCTAAAACCTATATTAAAATTAAAATACCTACGAGGATGTCTGACCGGTTCTGCTCTTAACGTAATAGCTTCGTTGGACTATTGTGAAGAAAGCTACGCCATCGCTTGGCGATTACTCTGTGAGCGTTACAATAATCCCAAGGTACTAGTCACTAATCACTTGCGAGAACTCTTAAGTATTGAAACAATTCAATCAACGCCATCAGCTTTGAGAACACTAATTGATAACCTGTCGAAGCATCTCAGAACCTTAAACAAGTTGTCGGTTAACACAGAAAACTGGGATGTTATATTGATTTTCCTCTTGAGTTCTAAACTTGATAAATTCTTACACCGTAAATGGGAAGAAAAAACCAACTCACGTGAATTGCCTAATTTACAGGATTTCAAGTCATTTCTGCGCGCTCAGGCTGACCTGCTGGAATCCCTGGGTTCTGACAGGCCGGACGAGCAACCGGAAGCGAATGGAACAAGGAAGGCCTTGGTGATCGCGTCCTCCCCGGGTCATGGTACATCTCCAAAACCATCCCCTAAACCTAAGGTATTTAGCAATCAATGCCCTTATTGTAAAGAGTCTCATTACATTCAATACTGCCCGAAGTTCTTGGCCCTAAATGTGACGTCACGCCTTCGCGCAGTCTGAAAAATAGGCCTTTGCATTAATTGTTTGGGAGCGAACCACATCGTAGCAAACTGCCGGGCGAGTCTTTGCCGAACCTGTAAAGGTAAACATCATACACTCTTACATATAGGAAATTCCCATCATGATAATAACCAATCAAACAACCAAGGTCAACAGCAACCACTAACTACATTGTACACTAACCCACAGCCCGCCACAAACACAACTCCAACATCACGTATTGAGACCCCACAACAATCGGTTAATTTGCATACCAGCCGTAATATTGATTTAACACAACCATACCTACAACAAACTGTTTTCTTATCTACAGCATTGATTGATGTACTCGACGTCAATAATCACCAGCACACTTTGCGTGCACTTCTCGATTCGGGCTCGCAATCCAACTTTATAACGGAATCGGCTTTTAAAAGGTTGAATTTACCTAGAAATAGTGTAAACATAGAGGTTTTAGGGTTTAACGAAAGCGTGACCCAGATTAATCACAGTTGTCAACTGACAATCCAATCAAAATGTGAAGCATTTTCTACCAATTTGTCCTTCTTCATTGTGCCGATGATTTGCAAACTGCCTTCTTATGTCGAAAGTGTAAAACAACTTAATATCCCACATAATTTTCGAATGGCAGACAAAACCTTTTATCAAGGCGGTGATATCGATATGATATTAGGTGTCGAGATATTTTATGATCTTTTGTCTAATAACCAGTATAGATTAGGCGTAGGGTTGCCAACTTTACAAAAAACACGATTGGGCTGGATCGTATCGGGAACGGCCTATGTACCTTCTAGCCATAGGGCTGTTAGATGCAATTTTGTTCAAACCAGTAACACAAACTTTGGTGAATTTAGTAGTACAACAGAGTTTCCAGATGATGATATTGCTCAATGTGAAAAGGTATTTGAAACCCATTCACGTACACCTGATGGAAACTTTGTGGTAACCATTCCGTTAAAGGAACCCATTTCTTCGTTAGGTCATTCCAAACCCGCTGTATTTAAACGTTTCAAATCGTTAGAATCCAAATTTTCTCGCGACCAAGGTTATAAGGAAAAATATGTCAGGTTTATGCAAGAATTTGAACAATCAGGGCATATGATTAAACGAGACTCAAATGAGCCCTGTAACTACCTACCTCACCATGCTGTGGTTAACCTGGAAAAGGAAACCACACCCCTTAGAGTCGTAATAGATGCATCCCATAAAACCAGCTCAGGGAGATCCCTTAACGACATACAATATAAAGGTGCAATGAACCAGGACGAATTAATTAATATTTTGATGAGATTTCGAAAACATAAATTTGTTATTTGCGCGGATATTGAAAAAATGTATCGTATGATTTTTGTCAACCCTAACCAACACAACCTGCAATGTATCTTATGGCGCGAAGACCCTAATCACCCGCTGCACACCTACACACTAACTACACTCAGTTTCGGTTTGAAGTGCGCACCGTACCTTGCCACTCGATGTCTACAACAACTCGCGCATGAATTTCGGGAGCAGAACCCGGAAGCGGCGACTGCAATATTAACCAATTTCTATATTGACGATTTAGTTTATAGTGGAGATGACGCTCAGAAGGCTGCCGAAACGGCTATTCAAATCGACAGAATATTACGGACCGCGAACTTCAAACTTAGAAAGTGGAAATCGAATTCGGAGGCCATTATAAAGATTGTGAATAAAACCGACGACACACACACTAGTTCACAACCATATGACTCGCAACACACTAGTACAAAACTACACACAGAAACCTCACATAAGGTTTTAGGCCTACAGTGGTGTAACCAAAGCGACTTTATAACGTATTCGTTTATTGACAAACTGACTAATTATTCGTTAACCAAAAGGAAGGTATTATCTGTTGCCTCTGCAATATTTGATCCACTGGGTTTAATCGCACCAATTTTAATAACCGCGAAATGTTTCATAAAAAAATTATGGCAAAATAACATCGGCTGGGATGAGGAACTACCTCTTTCTCAAGAGGAAGAATGGCGTAATTTCTATAATAGCCTGTTTATAGTAAACTCTTTAATGATACCTAGACACGTTATCATCCCTGAATCTGTTTTGATAGAACTGCACGGCTTTGCGGACAGCTCAATGACCGCGTACGGGGCAGCTATATACCTACGGTCTATAGATGCCAACGGTAACGTATTAGTGCGTTTATTATGCGCGCAAACGAGAATCGCTCGTGATGAAACTATACCTAGATTAGAGTTGAGAGCAGCTCATTTATTAGCCAACTTAATGCACAAGGTTCGTCATGTTTTGGATCTTCAATCGTCCAAAATATTTTTATGGTCCGATTCAAATATTGTATTGGCATGGATAAAGACAAATACAGCTTCCAAATTGATACCATTTGTAAAAAATCGAGTAATGGAAATTATAAATTACACCAAATCGGACGACTGGCATTGGGTTCCGTCCGCTGATAACCCAGCTGATCTTTTATCTAGGGGTGTTCCAGCGGCTAAGTTGGCACAGACAACCATGTGGTGGCAAGGCCCTACGTGGTTGTCACAACCTAATATTGATAACTGGCCGCCTCAGAATGAATGTAACTACCAACATAAGGTAGATATTATTTCTTGTGTTACTACGGAACCCCAATCACTTTCATTCATGGAAAAATTGTTTAAAAAATACTCAACATATGAAAGGTTGTTACGAGTTTTTGCCTATGTACTTAGATTCTTAAATAATGCAAAAAACAAGGACAGATGTTTAGGTGTCCTCTCGGTTGAGGAGTTGAAACAATCTCACGATAAACTTATCATGTTAGCTCAGATCGAATCCTTTCCAAATGAATATCTCACATTAAAGAAAAAAAAACCACTGCCACAGACGTCAAATATATTATGCCTAAAACCTTATATGGAAAATGGTCTACTACGAGTGGGTGGACGCATTGAAAACTCTCCATATTCTCACGATAAGAAACACCCTATATTGTTACATAACCGACACATACTTACCAAGCTTATAGTTCAGTCATACCACATAAAGCTCATGCATGCTGGGCCGCAGTTACTTCTGGCATCGATTCGCGAACGCTACTGGCCTATCCATGGTAAGAGTTTAGTAAATAAGGTGACACGCGAATGCGTCACGTGCTTTAGGGCCAAGCCCAGGCCTAGCGCCCCAATTATGGGTGAACTGCCCGCATCTCGCGTTACCCCCTCCCTTCCGTTTTCAACAACAGGGGTAGATTATGCAGGGCCATTTAATTTGAAGACCTGGAGAGGACGTGGGGCCAGGACTTACAAGGCGTATGTCGCATTGTTTGTTTGTTTTGCTACCAAGGCAATTCACATTGAGTTGGTTACAGGTCTTGACACCCAGTCGTTTTTAGCTGCCTTCCGAAGGTTCGTCTCCCGTAGAGGTAAACCACAGCAAATGGTGAGTGACAATGGTACCACATTCCAGGGCGCTAGCAACCAGATAAATGAAATCTACCAATTTTTAAGGGACAGTTCAGACGAAATTATGACCTCACTTAGTAACGACGGCATCAAATGGAGCTTTTTACCGGTCTACACACCGCACATGGGCGGAATATACGAAGCTGCTGTAAAAAGTTGTAAATATTTTCTAAAAAGAGTTTTAGCTGCAGCACTTCTGACTTATGAAGAATTTGTAACAGTACTTATACAGGTGGAAGGAATTTTAAATTCACGACCATTGTGTCCCTTGTCTAATACAGATATTAATGACTTTTCCGCATTAACACCAGCTCACTTCTTGATAGGTAGGGCTATAACCACCGTTCCCGACTATGAGTACAAGGATGTTCCCGCCCACAGGTTCACGCTGTTCCAGCAGCTACAGCAGCTTCAACAGGACTTCTGGCGAAGATGGTCTCGCGACTACATCGGGATTCTACAACAACGTACCAAGTGGCGGAGCTCGAAGGGCCCAGCTCTCTCCGTGGGCACGATGGTGGTGGTGAAGGATGAGCGTCTCCCTCCCTGCCAGTGGAAGCTGGGGCGAATCATACAAACCCATGACGGACGTGATAGTGTTGCTAGAGTCGCGACAGTGTTAACTTCCAAAGGCGAAATAAAAAGATCATATGTTCATCTATGTCCACTACCAATTAATATAGATTAAGTATAATGTTAATAAAAATACACCTTGTACTTCAGATAGGCATTTAACTTAAGTTGAATTGGATGTTAAGTAAATTAATTAGCCTAACTACCTAGCGTTTTAGACTTCTGTATTTTTTAATTGGTTTGTTCTGTCCAATCTAAGCTTAACCCATTAGCAGTCGCATTACCTTTTTGTTAAATTTAATCAATAATGTAGCTTTGGCAAACGTTTACCTACCTGGTTTCTTTTCCTTATTTATTTCTGCTCTGTTTGATTCGCGGTTCAAGTCCGCGATTGCTATTTATAGTTTTGGGTTTGACCTCTAATGGGTTAAAGTTAGTTTACTTCTTAGCCTAACATGCTGCCATTTAGCTTGTTCATAACATAAATAATGTATCAGCTTACTTGAGTTAGATTTATGCTGGCTGGCAGAATGTTAGTAGTTAGTGGTTCCATCTGTTGGAAGCTGAAACCAACTACTAACAACATATTTCCTTATTACACATCTGTACGAACCAGGTGGCTCTTTCTTGTGGTCCCACTCGTTTCGAACAGATGGCGCTTACTGACAATTGTAATGTAAGTACCTAGTTTAACTTGTTGCCACTAGAGGGCATCTATTATTATATGTATGAGAGGAACAGTGTTCTAGATTTTTCGGGTAGTCGTCCATGGATAGCGGAATAAACGAGACCGCAATTGAATCAAGGAGTTTTTTTCCCTGCTCATCCTTATAAATTTACACACACATTTAGAGATGTGCAAGTTAACTGACTTATTATTTCTCTAATTTCATTAAGAATAAGAAACATTTTAGTACCTGGTGTAACATGATGAAAAAATTATATCCCTATATCACGTCCGCACGTCACGCACGCACGAAGCAGATGCATGAGCTGCCCATTGGCTGGCCTCCGTGGTCGGCAGCTGACCCTCCAACGTCTGCAGCGTTGCATTACCAAATCGTTTCTGATCCGTCTCCTGCTGCTACGTTGACTTTGGGTACGGAACTCTCCGTGTCATCCTTAAGTAAAATTGGCATGATTTGATCCCACTTCTGCATTAATTCTGGCGCACAACAATATAAATAATATTTACTCATATATTAAAGTGTATTGAAGGAATAAAGATGCTATTGTATCGGCGCTGTCGTCCCGTCACAAGCGAAACACACCGAAGCCTAAATCGCGCTATCAAAATTCCGAATCATAAACAGTATATATAGAACATCTCCGAACTATCACATGGAGTGTTAGCCGCTCCTCGGGCAAAACACCTTGCCCGGGGGGAGATCTCCCCTTTTCCTTTCACGGCCACACTATTTTAAGTTACTCTGTACAAGTAATTTTATAAACAACAATTATTGGAGCTCCTTGTAACTTATTTGATATTTAGCTGTTTTATATTTTTATTTTCTTGAATTTGATATAATCAATTTATTCTTACACAACTGACAGTGATAATATAAACTATATTTCAGAACTGATACTCTGTTTTTGATTGCATTTGAGTTATGCACCAAAATTACCCCGCCTCATATTAACCACCATTGATATATATATTTAATAAAGAAGAATGATACAATAGTTATTCTTACCAAACATTTCGAATTCCAAAAATGAATAGCTTTCATGATGAAGCCCTGCAGCAGTTCCATATGAACTTTGCATTTGAAATTTATGCGCATCGATTGACACAATATTTGCATTCAATCCAAACTTGCTTTGGTACTGAAAGCAGTTCCGAAAAAAGAAACTTTAAGTAAACTCTAATTTTTGAGTGTTATAGCTTAAGAGTATCCTTAACCGACGGGCATGTATTCGCAGTAACCGACGGGCATGTATTCGTAGATATATAGGTGGGAAAGTGACAGAGGTGTATCAGGATCGTGCCAAATGGAAGTCTGTCGTGCTATTTGCTGGGTAAGAGGCGTGAGAGTTTATCATCATTATTTACGTATCATCATCAATAACATTGCAGCCCTTCACAAGTCCACTGCTGAACATAGGCCTCCACAAGGAATGCAACAAAGTACAGTCCTGAGACACCTCCTTCTCCTCCTAAGCGACTTCCTCCATATCCTAGCAGGTCATTACTCCATCTAGTAGAGGTTTACTCACTTCTCTTACTGGTAGGAGATTGCCATTCGAGAACCTTTCTTTTTAAACCTTTTGTGTATTTGTGTTGTAGAGTAAATACAATATAATTGAAAAACCATATTTTCTTTCTGTATTTTGAGTGCTACAAAAACGATTCGTAACTGCTTGGTTAAGTTCAGAATATTTTCGAGGGTTTTGTCCGTATTGCACAGACAAAACCTTAGGTTACGCCGAAGAGGTCACCATAGCGTAGCCACTAGAGGGCGGCAACCGTGTCTACAAAAGTCTCATGAAGAGTTTGGTAGAACCTCCCGTGAAGGTCTTTCTCCTTCCATATGGTTTCCTGGTTGGAAATCCACTGTACTGCTGGGTTTTGGAATTGCTCGTTAGCTAACTGTAGTGGAGTTAGTCCTTTATCACACGAAATGACGTAACTGTAACATGGATCATCCGATCTCGCCAGGAAATAATTACGGAGGATGCACACTACGCGATTATGCATGGTAAGAGTACTTAAAAAGCCACGCCCACCATGTTTTCGCGGCAAGGACAGCCTAATATTATAACCGAAGTAATTCCTACCTGCAACAATTCGCAATAGAGTTACACAATCAAACTACAGATCAGTCGCATGTAGAACTGATAGAAAACGATCTTACGAAAGACAATAAATTGACAGAATTTAGGATGAACATTGAAACGCTACACTGCAGTGCAATGTAACTGCAACACAAATTAGTCGCCCGGGAAGGGATCAAGTTTGCAATAATACCAGCGTGAAATAGCAATACAATAGTGCTGTGTTTTGAAGATAGATATAGGTGTATGGACCAAGGCAACTACTTACCAGGTAGACTGTGTGCTTCTAATTTTGTGATTTTTTAAATTAAAGGGAAAATTGAGTTTAAAATCGCCTGATTGTTAGTACTTACTGGCCACGTGCTGCTGACTCGTTTTAAATTATTAAGTTTCTGACATTTGCAAAGCTTCCGAATTTTTTATCTGTTTGCATAATGTTTTAAGTTACTGTATTGGCAGTGAATGTTGGTTACAATTGATTTTACATGCATATGTTATACGTGAGGTACGTAAATGGTTGTTCGAACAATAGGTTAATCATGGCATTGGTTTAATTTTGCGTTGCACTTAAATTGTACGCCGCGCTCTGTATTTCCTACTTTATTGGTCCGAGTGTAACACACAGTTTCTTCATTTATAGCAATTCTCTTTGATCCAATTGCAAGCTGGAATAGTAATAAGCAAATTCTTTCTGGATTATTACTATTGCAGCTTGTTTTTTTAAATATCTCTAACAAAATGAGTTAAGTAAACTAAACAAACAAAACATCACAATCAAGTTACAAATGCGTATTAAGTCTGGCTAAGTAAGATTAAATATGGTGACATGTGCAGTACCTGAATGCAGTTCATCGAGAAAAGAAAATCCACAAAATTATACATTTCATACGTAAACACAATTAAAATGTTTAGCACTCTAAATGTAATATTTTAGAACTGGTACAAATATTACACACACAAATGTATAGGGAAAAATATCGCGTTTTATTACGATAATACTCTAAATGCGTAAGAATTGTAATATTTTTTTTAACAAATACGTATAGGGAAAAATATCGCGTTTTATTACGATAATACTCTAAATGCGTAAGAATTGTAATAATTTTTTTTAACAAATACGTGAATTCCCGCTATTTCTAGTTTAATTTTTGTCGAGATTGCCACTATAGATGTCATCGATAATACGTTTATAACAGGCAAAGGTATATCTTTGGATGCAGCCTCTTTTGACTTTTTTATTTTCAATATTTTATTCTAGGCATTATAGTAAATACTTTAGTGTGATAAATTAAGCTTTATTAATGTTTCAGATTTCCACAAAATATTGAGGTTAAACAAAAGTAGTTAATGCGTTCTGGTTCAATAATCAATACCCACATTATTTATGCCGTTGCGCAGTTTCTTAATTAAATATTAGATTGGACATATGTTATTTTCGTTTGCGCATGTTCAAATGTGTACAAATTGTTGTCGTCATCTTTGTGGTCTATATTTTTTAAACCGAAAGTAACAAAGGAACTTACAGGATCACTTGATCGAAACGGCTACTGCAGTACATGGTCGCCTACAGTCAGCTTCAAAGAAAGAAAGCTACAAATGTGTTTTGACCCCTGAAGAACTTAGTACCACGTATAAAATGCCTTACGGCTTATAATTATACGGGCTCTCTATATACTCTCTATATATAGATGAGAGGGTGGTTAAAAACTCATTTTATTAATTTTTGTTATAAATAAGCACATAATATATACACTAATTATATTAGTGTATATATTATGTTGGTTGTATTGAAGCCGAAAAGCAAAGCATCGTCATATGTCTACAGAGATATAACCCCAGTTAGCCAGTAGCTCTACTGAAAACGTTTCTGCTATAGACAATTCCTAGAGAAAGAAAAAAAAAGAAATCTATTGATATTCTTCGGAGACGCCTACCTATGAAACAAAAAAACTAAAAAATGTAAGAGAAAAAAAGGTGCTAATGAAAAAGTGGAAAAGTTGTCTCAACGTCATAAAAAAGTGATAAAAAATCTGGAAAGCCTTTCCAGATTTTTTATCACTTTTTTATCACATTGAGACAACTTTTCCACTTTTTCCGTCACTTCAAAATAACATTAGTGCTGTAATGGTGTCTAGTTTAAACGATTTGTTGCAGCATTTCTTCAAAAGAGTGATTAATAAAAACAAAATAAAAAATTAAACAAGAGTATGATACGCAACTAAAGACATTTTCTTATGCCACATGATCACAGAAGTTGCAATAAAGTTGTGTTCAACTCAATAGCTAAAACCCAACTACAACACACAGCGCCGTAATTGTACTAAAGAGCATTTAGCGGCTGACTCTACTTTTGGAAGGAAAATCATATTTATCAGCTCATTTCTGGTTGAATGGCTTTGTTAACAAATAAAATTAACAGATTCGGAGCTACCAAAATTCATGGGATATCTACCAAGAAGTCACTGTTAGGTGTGGATTTTGGTCCGTCCAGTAAAAATCGCGAATATGCACTGTGTGTTTGTACACACACAGTGCATATTCGCGATTTTTACCTGCTGATCAAAACTTTTTTAACTTATTGTATTGCTCTATAGTATTCGGGAATTATTAGGGAATGGAATATTTCCACTGTTCCTGTCATATTAAAATCTTTTTAATTGAAAACTCCTTGGTTTTAAAAATCGAATACCATTTATTTATTTAAAAAAAGATTCTCGGTCTTGTCACAAGGTTTTGTCAAACTTGTTTAGTCGTTGAGAAGATGGAATTGACTCGAGAAAATTCAAGAGCGATGATTTATTATGATTTTGAAAAGGGTTAACACAAAAACAGTGTGTTGACCGGATGATTTCTGCATTTGGTGATAAAGCACAATCCAAAACTACAATTTATCGCTGGTTTGATGAATTTCAACGTGGACGTGTCAAGCTCAGTGATGATCCCCGTCAAGGTCGTCCAAAAACTGCAGTCACCTAAGAAAACGTTAATGCTGTGCGTAAGCTGACTGAGGAAGATCGGCATGTGCCATACCGCAAAATTCAGGCAATTTTAGACATTGGCATGAGTCAAATACAAATAATCTTGCATGAACAATTAGGTGTAAAAAAGTTATTTTCCCGATGGATACCGCATTCGCTCTGGGAAGAGCAAGAAGCGGCTCGCGTTACTTGGCGCGTCAGAACTCTCGAAAGATTCCACGCAGGATCTTTAAATGCTGTATACAACATCATATCAGGTGACGAATCCTGGATATACGCGTAAGAACCCGGGGTTGGGTTTACAATTCGGTCGCCTGAATTTGAAGATTCTGTCACTGTGGGGGGGGGGGGTCAAGTGGGTTTATCTGAAGCACCCTCACTTGATTTTTGCTGCCGGAGCGGCGTCGAAGTATTTTTAATTATTGTTTTAAAAATATGGGTAAATGAATAATTAATTACGTTTTTGACGTTTCATCTGTCAATCTCATATCGATATATAGTACTGAATCGATCTAGCGTACCAAGAGAAGCCATAATTTAAAAGAAGAAGAAGAATCGATCTAGTGAATCGATATTTTACCCTAGAGAATCGAGATCGAAACTTGTTCTGTTTTATTAAGATTTGTAAAACTATTTACAATTAGTTGAATATACCCTAACTCGTAAAGAATGACAGTTTTTAATTCAATCATTCAATGTTATATGTAGTTTATTGTATCTTTTGATAACACAAATCAAAAAAAGATCGATTTTTGCGAAATCGGTCTTTACGATTTCGATTTTTTGTGAATCGATTCATCCAATTTCGATTTAAAACGATTTAAAAATGTGTAAAATTAATCGCTAGGCCGGTCATTTTGTTGACAGTTTTTCGTCATGCCGTTGCTTCAGAGTTTCATAATTTTGATGAATAGTGGAATATTTGTGGCGGCGGAATACTGCTAAATATCGCAAAGATCTTTTCTTACAAATGGTGGCAGCCATAAATTATGTTTATAAATTAAAGTAGTTATAAAAGTTAATGTTTTGGTGTTATATTGGGTTCAATAGCGAGCGAAGCGAGCCTAGGACGGGGGGCACCCCGACTCGGACAGGTTAGGTTAGAAGGGGATGACGGGGTCGAGTGAGCGAGCGAAGCGAGCGAATAGCTTCGTGGTTATTTTTTTGTAAACCACTCAGAAGTAGGAGCCCCGCTTCGCGGGGCTCCGTCAACCGGGCTTCCCTCGACTGCACCACGTTAAGTGGCGTGGGGCTTCCGTCCCCCAACTCTCTCTCCCCATAAACCAGGTTAAAATTTTCATAACAATTACGAAACATAACCTCAAAATGAGATTTTTAAAAATTTATTAAAAAAACTAAGCACGTCCGGCAGAAAGTGGAAGTAGGGGGTGACTCTACAACTCCTCCCCCTCCCCCCACACCACCCCCTAATTCAGGCGAAATTGTAAACCTTACCCAGAACCCGAAACAAAAAACCAGTCACGAGTTTGGGTGTTCGAAAATGAATTAAAGTCAACAAAAATTGTTCGTTCGGCCATTTTGGAGGCCCAACTTCCGAATGGAGTGGTTACTTCAATGATTGGTTCCATCGTATGGAAAAATATGTCAAATTTCGCGGAGAATACTTCGAAGAGCAATAAATACATTTTTAAATAGTAATGTGTCATTTCCTTGATTCCCGAAATTTACAGTGCTGCCCTCGTAGTTCCTTAAATACTACACAGTTTACGAGATAATACTAAAGAACTCAGTCTGATTGTCCATACTATGCCGTTTCTAAATGTTTTCATATTTAGTATTACAATGTAATAATATTGTAGATTAAATTTTTTGTTGGTTCTTCCCAGTACAGATTCTTTTCTGGAGCAGTGGTAAAAGTATAAATGATTTTCTAAAATAAAAAGTATATGAAAATTATTGAGTATTCTTGTAATTAAATTATATTGAAAAAAAATCTATTAATTTGCGGTTAAAACGCATTAGGCTGCTTGCCTAGACTGGTTCGGTAATGTCACGTGCTAAGTGCAGATCTTAACAGTACCTGCCAAAATTCTTATAGTGAATTTTCTTTCGGTTCAATCGTGGCACGCTATGACTGTTTTGCATATGCTTATGTTATGGCATGGAATGTTGTAGAGTTTGCATGCTGATAAAGATAAATAAAAAGAAGAATGTGAGAAATTAAAGTTTAACTTTTTAACATTTTACTGTTATTGCGTTCTCGGCTGCCCATTAACAACTACGTTAACTGAATCATGCTTATAGCTTTAGTCAGTCAAAGTTTCTCAGCGGTATTAAGCTCAATATCCAACTGCTCTTTAAATATTATAAAATTTGTGCAAAATCACTCGTGATTGGTGTTCAGACCTAATTGTGACGCATCTATTTGTCTTTTATACTCAATCCTTAAGTCCAAGCTTATAAACGTTACATTGGATAGCGTTTAACGGATTTAATTTTGTAAGAAAAAATACCTCTGTGCTTGTAGATTATATAAGTGCTTATGCACAGTGAATATATATTTTAATATCCTTCTTAAATGAAAAGGTTCATGTTCAGTAGTACATATTTATAGCTGGTAGCATTTGTAGCTGGTGAAGAAAAGAAAAATTACCGTGATGAAATTAATTGAATCCTGAACGAGTTATTCTAGTAAGGTTTGTCTAATTTATTCAGTCAAACAATTTGATTAAATAACGTAAACTATCTTTTGCGTCTGAAAGTAGAAGTGACAACAATTGAAGCTTGGAGTGAAGCACGTGTTTTGCCAAATGTAATTTGAAACGCTCCTATCTTATAGATATACTTAATGAAGTTATTATAGTACTTTCTGAAAGATTTCGTTATCGGTCTAATTGTTCGCTTTAGAGAATTATATCCAGCAGCCGACTGTCATATTCTCGCTTATCTCTTAATTTATGCTGCAGTTATCATAACCAATATGATCACAACAGAATATAGAATTATGATAAAAGTGAGCGCACAGTTCACATGATTGTAAGTGGCTGCTGTAGCTTATGTATATGTAATCGAGCATAGCTGTCGATTACATTTTTGACCATTTTTATTTTCAAAATGCAGTCGTCACCCTTAAAACCAAAATGAAATGACTCATTACCGGTAGGTTGGGTTGCTAAACTCTGCTTCTGTTCACACATCAGACAAAACACGACAGTATTATGCATCTATTTTAATGTGGATGATATATGGCAGCGTGGATTTAACAGAGAAAAATGCAATGCTGTCTGTTAAGTTATCATAACTACTAGCTACAAGTTTATTTAAAATAAAGTGCACATGATATCAACTGGTAAACATCATATAAATAAACGTTAAAATTAAAATAAAATAATATTTGTCGAAATAGGTGGAGAAATAAAACTGCCACTTTACAATTATACTACGAGGAGTTGACTGTTTAAGAGCATTTCCATGTAAATTCTTAATACACTTATAGATTTTCTGTTTAAATGTATCTGGAAACTTATTTAAATATACAGAAAACTACACAATTTTTCACCTTTAATCTTTATAAAATCTTAATTATTCCAAACAAGAATTATTTTTATTACCATGCATGATTAATATTGTAATATTGATCCACTCGTCTGGTTCTGCTCGACAAGAGTCCAGGACCACTCTCCCATAGAACACAGGGAAGTTTCTCTCGTCTTACTAATTTCAGTATAAATTATTCTTTATTATTATTATTCAGTATTAAATAGTACTTAGTCCTTGACCCCTGAGCTGGCTTGTTGCATAGTATTAGTTTATAAATGAAATCTTTACTGTAAGATTATGAATTACCATCGTCACATCAAACGCAACAATTTCGTATTTATTTATAAAATATTATTGTATGTCATTAAACTAAATATTTGGTGTGGTAATTGAAAGCTATGTGTCCATACTAAGTCCATAAATACTTAAAATATGACCCCAGATGAACGAGATGCAAAGGAGATGGGAAATTTATTTCATATTGACAAATTGCGTAACATTACTTTAATCTCCACACGCATATGTACCATTTATTACATCCCAAGATATATCTATATTTTTACTACCCAAGATATATATCCTAAGCACTCAGCAGGCTGTTGTAATATATGTTTTACTTAATTGAATCTCTCATCCACGTGTACCCACTCAAATTGCCTGTATTTTTTCATACACTTGCATCATCAGTTCTTACACACTGTCAATGCACTGCGGTAACTGAAGACTTTTGAACCTTCATTGATATTTACATCGTCCATGTGCGCCGATCGTTGATCGAGCTTATGGTGCCTCGTTCCATTATTCAAAATACATTATATATCCTGCACACACAACTAATTATAAGTATGTCATATTTAGTCGAGTTCGAAAAGGGAGAGTTTCTGTATTTCTATTGTATGATTGTATGATCGAAATTGTGCGCTTTTTGTTCAAAATTACATACTGCTTATATGACACCAGTAATGTAAAGGTTCACGTATAAAAAATACAAAGATTTTCAATTTTTTTTGTCCTTTTGAAGTAGGATCATTAAAGGTCCTTATTTATTTTAATAACCTTTAAAATAGCTGCGAATAAAATCCTTAATAATTTTAAAACAAAAAAAAAACAACAAACGTTTCAAACAGAGTGCTCATAAACATTTCTAGCAGAAATGTTTTTACTTCACATGCAGTTTTGGTCTCAGACGGCAGATTGTTTAAGTGCGTCAGAAATGTCATATGACTGTCTCCTTGCTTGACAAGGGACTGAGGAATGCTAGTGTGCGAACTCTGTGACTTTTAGCGTGTGCTGCTTAGTTTTTTTTAACAAATTTTAAATTTACTTACCGTTACCTTTACAGCCTATTAAAGTTCTGTAGGTAGGTCTATCCATAGATGGCCTCATAAGGGATATATTTGATATAGTTTTCACTCTCTGCAAGTGAGTTGGCAATTGCAGTTTTTTTTTTAATTTTGGTCGTTATTAGAAAGACGTTGCTTATGTTTTTGTTTGTCTCCCTCTGTCGCCTCTTACGACAGGCACGGGATGACATGGGGTGGTGGATATTCTTACAATGTCACTAGACAGTACTATGATGAAGTAAAGTTTCAAATATTTAATCCTTACCAAATTTAGCTTAATGATAATTTTTTACATAGCTTATTGGGCAATATGCTAACTTAAAGCTGACATAAAGCTGACTGACTGGCTATTAAGGATAGGCATTTCAGTCCAAACCAAACAACAATTTTTAATGTCTTCTTGTGATGTGATAGTTTCCATTTTTTTAAATTATATGGTCAAATCAGCGATTGTAATGCGTGAAGATTACAACAGACATGATAAGATGAAAGGGCTCAGTAATTCAACAGGTGTAGTATAATTATTATTGTGGGATATTGATAGTGTATTCTCATCTGGTTGTGTTGAATAAATATATAAAAGGAAATGATAAATATACATAAATATATTATATTTCATATACTAACATAAATAAATAAATAATAGTGCCCGGACCATCGGCACAATATCAGGTTTATTCGCAAGATTAGTCCTGTCTGTGATGATGACTCGGTCCCAGTAGAGCCTGGCGCGGTCATTTTCGAGCACGGCTTTCGGTAAGTAAATATAAAAAGGCAGTTTCCGAACCACGAGACCGTATTTCAGAGCGAGCTGCTGGTGTAGAATTCTGGCAGTAGCCAGTAGTAGTAGTAAGGTTGTGCCTGTGCAAGTACTCAGAGTTAGAAAGTACCGAACAGATGAGAGAGGAGATGACATGCCTAAGTGACTCCCCGGGATGGTGACAAGCTCGACAGACGTCGACGGTGCCATCCTTATGGATGTAGTATCTCCGGTAGTTGTTGGTCTTACTAACCTGATCCTGCAAGTTCCTATATAAAAGTGTTCTTACATCAAAAAAAAAAACTCTAGACAGATATTTATTGTTCATTTATATCTTTAACTATATTATCGAGTGACAGAAGAACACAAAATGGTAATACACTATGGTTCAAAAGTTTTGTCTTTAAGTGCAAATAAGTGTGTATATAACAAGTCGATATAGTACTACATTTAGGTCCGTAAAATCATAACCGTAGATATAACTTTAGCTGTTTGCTAACAAAATTGAAATTTATTGTCCCAACTTAAGCTTTTTTGAAAAAATGAGATGAATTCTGTATGATGTGGCAAAAAGTTGGTCATCACATCACTATTATTGATGTAACGACGCCACACACATTAGCGTACACCCGCTGATGTTTATTCTCATGGTGGATTCATGCCGACCTTGCAATGTTTTAGTTCCTTTGAGTATTATTTGAGTATATGATAAATAAAAGATATACAATGTCCGAGTGCGAATATCTAGCCCCTTTGACGTTAATCATGTATTGTTTGTTCTTCACATGCATATTTTTATTCTAACACACCGGCCCTTGTTTGAAATACTATGCTCGATGTGGTTTAAATATTTAAATAAACGTCTGCCTATAAGAGGGTATGTTTAATCTTGACAAAACGAATCAAACTCAGATGGACCTCGTTCGGTAAGCCGTGATAAAATAAAACTTGAATATTTTTTACTTGATGTATGCTCTTTGCTATTAAAAAACAATAGATCTTTATCATCATCATAATCATACAACCCTTCAAAAGTCCATTTCTGAACATAGGCCTCTCCCAAGGTATGCCACAAAGCATGGGCCTTAGACACGTACACCCATCGACTTCGTTCATGTCTTACCAGGTCATAACTTTATCTAGTGGGTGCAACCCCACATCTTGCCTTCTGGTATAAGGCTGTTGTTACTCAAAAGTATTTTTTTCTATCGATTGTCGGTTCTTCTAGCAAGAAGCGAAGTTGGATCCGTCAAATAACCTCTAGATCAAAGTTGAACTTATGTAGACATAGAAATATGTATTAGTCCTAGGTAAACATATTTTACAACAACTTCGAGTGTATGCTCCCAACTCAATAACAAAACTACAAGCGTAGGTGCGACAAGGACGTTAAACATGACCTTTGTTATTTCCATGTCCGTCCTAAGACCTATCCGATGGGAGACACTATTGAGGTTATTCGGCATAGTGCTTAGGTTCTCAAGCGATTCTGCCATAAGGATTGTATTGTGAGTAGTGTACTTTCCATATTCTTTCAAGTCTAGTAGCTTGAATATTTCTTCCAATACAACGGTGAAGAAATTTGGGAATATAACGTCACCCAGTTTTATACCTATTTGCAGTTGGATAGGTTTTGAACTCTGGTTCTGTACTCGGATAGCCATCGTAGCCCTACTGTACAAACACTTCAGCACTTCGATATACGGATAGTCAACTTATCAACGCTGAGAGGACTGAAGCACCGCCAAACTTTCGACGAAATCAAAGGCTCCTTCATAGTCCTATTTACATTGCTTAATTATATTGCCGATGGGTATGGACGTGTTCTATGGTTCTAAAGCCTTTTAGGAAATATTCTTGTTCGAGAGGCTGGAATTCGTCGAGAGTCATCTTTTCAAGAGAGACGGGAGACGCGGTTCAGAAAGGAAATCAGTCTGTAGTTCTTAAACAGAAATTTGTAGATTTTATTGAAGAAAAAGACCACTGCATTTTCGTTCCACGCCTCCGGAGCACCGCATTAATTGTATGATTGCCATGTTTACAGACTGGCGTCTGGGATATCATCGGAATGGATTATTTTATTTTATACATCTCGATCCAGGATATCATTTAAATTGGTTTATTAGACCATTTATTCCTAATATAAAAAATACCGGCTTTAGCTTAGTGCAAGTGCTTTCGCGACAATAGTTTTGCGTCTCGCTTACGCAATGAAGTTCACACTGTACATTTTATGCAGGATCCACACTTAAGGAAAAATATAACCTCAAATGGCTTAGCAAGATCCTCCGTTACGAAAGTATTGCAGCATTAATTTTAAAATAAATATATGGTAAAGTTGAGGATTAATGTTAAGTACTATGTTAGATGAAAACACGATTCCGTAAAATTTTCTCGATAGAATGAAAATCCAAAATTACCTCCAAACTTAACAATAAACCGCTGTTATTCATAAAATACTTTAAATAAGATCATGAAACTTTGCATACTAGTTGAAATAACTATAAAGCAGTGCTTATGTTATTGTTACGAGCTTGAGGTTCGTGACAATAAAAATTGCCGATAGAATTACCTAAATTAACACTTTAATTTACTTTACACAAATTAAAGTTAAAAACACTAATAATTAAACACACTAATTCACTTAATTCCGCTCCGAAGCTTCGCTTGTGTCGCCGAGTTCAACTCTGTCTCGATCGCATCTTGCGGCGCCTATTTATTTAAATTAGCAAAGAAACGTCCCGAATCTTCAGGTAAATGCGCGCAAAGGGACGAGTTTGCGAGTATAGATTTTCTAGAAACTTAGTTCTTCGGATGGCGCTGTCGGTTGAGAGATCTGTGATGTCATTTTCTGCAACGCTCTACTCGCTCTCGTTCCTGACACTAGATGGCGCTAGTATATCGTCGACTGGAGCGCGTAACACTGCCCCCTCCTAAGACATGCTAGTAGTTAGGTTGTACCAGTTCTGGCGCACTTGTAGAAAGGTGGTACCAGTTCTGGCGCACTGAGTCACAAGTGGTACAAGTACAACGTTCGTCGACTCACGATCCTAAAAAAAAAAAAAGGTTTTGGCATGCTCTGATCACGAATCTGCGGTCCATTTTTGCGTAGGATGCGCGGTTCCGGAGATGTGCAGATCAATTAACTCTTATCTAATTGATATCCGCTGCGAGCCTCCGCCGTCATTACCGCTCCATTGTTCTTATCTACTTATCTATTGTTGATTGACTACCGTCATTATCAATTCTTCCTCAGCGTGGTGCTATTGTATTATACTCCTTTGTTCCTATCTACACTAATCTGACTCATTAATAAAACACATTACCCAATTTTGTTAAAATTTTTATTTATAAAATACAAAATCTTATTACTTATTATCTATAAAATAGGAGCGAAACATCTCATCCACTAAAATATCGTTGTACAATGTGTTCCCTGTAAATATACTCGTAAAACTATGCATTGAACATCCCTGAAACTTATATAGCAAATACATTAAGCAATATTCGCCACAAACTGAAGTCCACTCATTCTGAATCCTATCAACATTCCAGTTCCATCTTTTACAATTTCTTTTAAAAAACTCTAGATGATATCGTACAGGTGCCCGTCCGAATGAATCAAAATATTGACCGATATCGATATATAAAGCTACCCAATGTGACCCTGGTTTATCATCTGTATCCAAATTGCATATTATATACGTTGGTACGTGGGTGTACATGGGTAGTTTATTGGCAGCATAAACATTATTTTCTAGAGTGGGGTGAATCTTTTTCAGATGTTGTTGTACATCTAGTGTATCCATAATATTACTGCTATTAGTAGATTATTACAGTACCAATCTACTCAATGACTAATATAGGAGTGATCAATTATAGTGATTTCTAAATATTAAATTGCTTTCTTTGTGTTATACAAATCGTATTTGAGTCACCAATACACTGAACAAGACACGACAGGAAGGACGTAGGAATGTAGAGATAAGCAACAGAATGTAAGGTAAGCTTGTTGACGCATAAAGATACTATCAATTCTACTGCAGAAATTCTTTAGATTAGAATTATTACTCACTGGTACTATATAAGACCAAGCAACTGCAGTCATGGAGTTAGTGTATGGTCGTTTGACCGCAGTGGATCTATCAATACTACGTTTGTGTTACTTCAACGCATCAAAGGCCATGGATGTAAGTGTTTATTCTATTGACAAACTTACTTTTCTTTCTGTTATTTTCTTACGTGTGTATGATTTAGTGTTAACAAATTATATTTAAATATTATGTGTGTGTATATGGTTAAGCCGTGGTAGCTCAGATGGTTAGCGCAAAATGTAAAATTCACAGTACGCGACCCGGGTTCGATCCCCGGCGGCACCAATTAAATTTTTAATTACAATTTTAAGTGCTGATTTACCACGTGCTCAGCGGTGAAGGAAAACATCGTGGGGAATGCATGTCTGAGAAAATTTCGAAGGCATGTGAAGTTTGCCAACACGCATTGAGGTATCGCAGCGAACATTTCCTAGCCCTAAAACCCTCTCAGAAATGAGAGGAGGCCTATGTTCAGCAGTGGACTTTAATAGGTTGTAACTTTAGCTTTTTTAACTTTTATGATTAAGTGTTAACAAATTGATATTAACATGATAATTGTGTTGTTGCAGAAATCATTGAGCTTCGATGAAAATACCTATAAACAGTATTACTACTCGCCACTCTCCCCTCAAGAAGAGAGTGATGACATCGTCATTAATAATAACACATGCGATGGTGGAAAAAGAAAATCGCAATCGATTGATCATTTTTTTGAAGCTGAATCAAAAATAAAAAAAGGAAGCTGTTATCATCAACCGTAGCACGAACCGCTAGAGATGGTGTATCATACATTTCTACTAATTCTGACGACGGAGACCAAGCGACGCATCTCATCAAAATTGAAATGTACGATATGAAGAAGATATCCAAGATTCCAACTACTGATCATTGGAAACATGCTTCCACGAGGATTAAATATTACGTAACGACTAATAAGGATAGCATCTACGACAACACAAACGCCCTCGTATACAATATTACAAAGACAATAGCAGAAAGTGAAAAAGTTAAAAAATACTTTTTTAACAATGACAGTCATTAGCTGATCATTAGTGAATGTGATTCTGTTTACTTAAATTACTTCCGTGTACTCATTATATTCTATTTCTAATCCTTTGTTAGACTTAAATATCGGACATTATTTGAAATTTGGGTATCAGTTGGTCTACCAACACTGAACTGTTACTTACTCTGCTACCTATTTTCTTCTTTACTATAAGGATGGCAAACTTCAGTGAAGTGTGCACCAGTGCTTTCTTCTCCACAACCATGGAAGAGAATACGGAACTATTCAACAGCGAATTAAATCAGGAGTTGTCTAAAGTTTGTGATGAAATGGAGAAGGATCAACTGTTCGATTCATCGTATGATGATGAGTTGTATAATCACTGTGCGATGGTTGAAACACAGTTTAAGTAAGTAAAATACACATTCATTTCGATCATAATTTACACAATGTCTTGTACAGTTTTTAATAAATTTAAACATTTTAGTAGTCAACCACTACAACTTGGAAGAGGAACGAAGCGAACGAGCAGCAAAGAACCCAAGATCATCAAAAAACCAACAACGGAAGCAGAAGCGCCTACCTCTGCAGGGAACAGTATCAGTAACGATGATCAAGTGAAATGTCTAACGTGTCATATATTTATCAAGAAACGGTATTTAGCTAATCATTTTAAAAGTAATGTTCACAAAAATAATCTTTTAAATTCACATAATTCTTTATCAAACGTTAGCGTTATTGAATCTGCTTTTGGAAATAGGATTTTAACTTATAAAATCAAGAGTAGAGTAGATAGTTCGACATTGGTAAATTTTGAAACTCCTGAACTATTTTTAAATTCTATTAAAGATGATATTTTATTTTTAATACAAGAGTGTATTCATCAACACATAATTTTTAAAGTAAACTTCATATTGCATGCTGATTTTGTTCAACAAACTAAAGATATTCATGATACGTTCGATTTTCAAACGCTTAACTATATTATTTGTCAAGGAGATGACTTAAATATTTTTTTTTTCATCTTTAAATGATACAATTACTACTAAAATTAGTGCATTTGAAAAAAAAAAGATAGTGGATGGAGTCTAAAAAACATAAAATCTATAGACATGAATGTTAATAAATTTAACCCCCTACGCGGTACTTCATACATAGATCTTCCTCGTGACATAAAATTAAAAAAGGCTGTTATAAATGTAAAAAGCAAGGATTATTTTTGTTTTAAATGGGCGTTACTCTCGGCGTTATATCCCGTAAACAAAGACGCGGATCGTGTATCATCGTACGTTAAACATGCAAATAAACTTAAATTTGATGGTATTTCCTTTCCAGTTAAAATTTCTGACATAGCAAAAGTAGAGAAATTAAATGATATTAGTATTAATGTTTTTGGGTTAGAATATAATAAAGAAAAACGATGTAATTCTATAGTAGGTCCATTATTTTTAACAAAGTGTCGTAAAGATAGACATATCAATTTATTATTTTTTTCCAAGGATACAAAAAATCATTATTGTTACATAAAAATTTTTTTTAGTTTAGTAAAAAAGTAGTTAGTTAGTAAACAAATTTCAAAAGACGGTCACATCATGTACATTTGCGAAGCATGTCTACTTCACTTTCCATCTAAGGAAAGTTTAAATAACCATGAACAATACGATTGTGCCCACATTTGTACAGAATTACCAAACAGTGAAACTTTTAAAAAAAAGAATTGGTTTGGTCAACCTATTTCAAATGATAAAATTAAATTTGATAGTTATGAAAAAAAGTTGAAAATACCATTCGTAGTTTATGCTGATTTTGAAACATTTTTAAAACCAATAGAATCATGTTCTAACGATCCTTCCAAACCTTTCACACACAATATTCAGAAACATGAAGTACATAGTTTTGGTTATTATATAAAATGTTCATATGATGATAAATTATCAAAATATGTAACGTATTGCGGACCCAACTGTGCACAAGTGTTTATGGAAAGTTTATCTAATAATCTCAAAGAAATAAATAGACTTCAAAAATATCCTCCACTTCCGCTAACAAATGAAGACAAAAACCAAATTTCAAATGCAACCATTTGTCATATTTGTGAAACAGAGTTAGCAGAACATTTTTATGATTTTGATTGGTACACCGGTAGTTTTATAGGTGTTGCTCACGAATCATGTAGCTCGAAGTTCAGAAAACCTCGTTATATACCAATATTTTTACACAACCTTAGTCACTATGATGCTCATTTTATTGTTCACGCGTTAAACTTTTGTGATGGTGAAGTCGAAGTTATCCCTCAAAATAAAGAAAAATATATATCCTTTTCCAAAAAATTGAAAATGAATAACCACGAAATTATATTAAGATTCATAGATTCATTTAAGTTTTTATCATGTAAATTAGAAGAATTGGCCAAAAATCTCAGTAATGATCAATTTCAAGAATTACGTAGAAATTATCCTAATGATGAAGATTTCTTTCGTTTAAAACGGAAAGGCGTTTATCCATATGAACTTATGACTAATTATGATAGTTTAAGCCTAACATCGCTCCCCGAACGAAAATTTTTTTATAGCTCGCTCACAGATTCCCATATTTCAAATAATGATTACAATCATGCTAAAGATGTTTGGGAACACTTTGGGTGTTGTAATATGCTAGATTATTCAAACCTGTATTTAAAAACAGACGTTTTACTTTTAACCGATGTATTTGAAAACTTTAGAAAGTTATGTATTAATACTTATGATTTAGACCCTGCCCATTATTACACAGCACCCGGTTTAAGTTGGGATGCAATGTTAAAATATACAAAAATAGAATTAGAACTTTTAACAGATTATGAGAAAATTGCATTTATTAGATCAGGTATCAGGGGTGGTGTATCTCAATGTAGTAATCGTTATGCTAGAGCTAATAACAAATATATGGGGGATTATGATGCAGGGAAACCAAATTCATATATCACATATTTTGGTGCCAACAATTTATATGGTTGGGCTATGTCTCAATGTCTTCCTACTGGTGGATTCGAATGGGTAAATCCGAATACAGAATTTAATGTGTCTGAGACATCGAACTTCGGTTTTATTTTAGAAGTTGATTTGGAATATCCAGATGAACTTCATGATTTACATTCGGACTTTCCTTTATGCCCCGAAAACATTTGTTCAGGCAATATTAATGAAAATAAACTAGTCCCAAATTTAAATAATAAAGATAAATATGTAATTCATTACAGAAATTTAAAGCAGTGCATAGAAATGGGGGTTGAATTAACTAAAATTCATAGAGTTTTAAAATTTAAACAGTCTCGCTGGTTGAAGATGTACATAGATCTAAACACAAAATTAAGAACGTTAGCAAAATCAGATTTCGAAAAAGATTTTTATAAATTAATGAATAATTCAGTCTTCGGAAAGACTATGGAGAATATTGAAAAAAGGGTTAACATAAAATTAGTTACACACTGGGAGAACCAGGGCAAAGCTTTAGGTGCTCAAGATCTAATCGCTAAACCACAATTTCATAGTCTTTCAGTATTTTCGGAAAACCTAGTTGCGGTTCAGTTGCGAAAAACAAAGTTAATATATAACAAACCAATTTATTTAGGGTTTTGCATTTTAGGTATTTCAAAAACATTAATGTATGATTTTCATTATAACTATATGGTTAAAAAGTTTAGTAAAATCAAATTATTGTAAACAGATACGGATAGTTTAATATATCATATATTTACAGATGATTTTTACTCTGATATAAAACCTGACCTTTCATCATACTTTGATACCTCAGCTTATGATGCAAATAATATTTTTGAATATCCAAAATTAAATAAAAAGAAATTAGGTTTTTTTAAAGATGAAAATAATGGTAAAATCATGAAAAATGTTAATAAAATTTGTGGGTTTACGATCCAAAATATACGCTTTTAACTTAGAGAATAAGACTATAGCCAAGGCAAAAGGGGTAAATAAATGTATCACTAAAAAGATGACCATGGATAATTATAAGTCTTCTCTATTTAATAAAAAAGTGCAATATTATAGTATGCTTAGATTTAAATCAATTAAACACACAATTTTTACACAAAAATTAAATAAGATTGGTTTATCATATAATGACACAAAGAGGCATATTTTAGATAATAATATTGAAACATTAGCTTGGGGTCATTATAAACTGCGTTAAGTGTTGATAGTTTTTAATTTTATGTCTGCATGTAAACAAAATTTGTATTGATTGTAAAATAATGATAATAGTATAATATGACGTAGAGTTTATTACATATTTAATCGTTGTTTTATTGTAAATAATTTAAGTTAATTGTTGTTTATATTTGCGTGTGTGTGTGTGTGATGTACTAATTGTGTTAGAAATAGTATACAGATCATTCTGTTTTATATAATGTTTGCAATATATATTAATTGTTAACACCAACACTTTCATTTTTTATTTCACCCCTTAGAACTTTAGACGTGTGTAATGTTTCACTTTATCCATCCGTTTACTGCTATTGTGGCGGGGCCAAGTGGATGTGGGAAGTCAAATTTTGTAACAAATTTCATAAAATCAGTTACAGAAATATGTAATTGTGATTTTAATCAGATCACATGGTGCTTTGATGAAATGCAACCTTTATATAATTTACCAAATGTTAACTACCATCAAGGAATTCCAAATGTTAATATGTTTGACGGTGAAAACCCACATCTTGTTATTATTGATGATCTAATGAGAGAGTCCGATGGAAGAATTGTGGATATATTTACAAAAGGTAGTCATCACAGGAATCTTAGTGTATTTTATTTAACACAAAATTTATTTCATCAGGGTAAAGGGCAAAGAGACATATCCTTAAACTCAAGTTATATAATATATTTTAAAAACCCTCGAGATAAAACTCAAATAAGATATTTAGCACGACAAGTGTCACCAGATAACCCAAAATTTATTGAAGATGCCTACAGAGATGCAACTCTAGAGGCGCATGGATATTTAATGGTAGATTTAAAACAGAATACCAATGATTTTTGTCGTATCAAGACAAATGTCTTCCCATTTAATGGTTTCTGCACAGTCTACGTCCCCACAAAAGAGTTTAAATACACCAAGAATCAAACATTTCAAATCATTGCTAAATGATGCATCGTCGACTCACAACGCATAAACATTTGCTAAACGCTTTGCATACGCTTAAACCAAAATATCAAAGAGCATTACTTAAAACGTGTGATGAAGAAGAAATTAACTGTATTTGTGAGTGTATTCATAACGTTTTACAAGGAAAACCTCTTAAAGATCAAGATAAACAAAAATTGAATAAACACAAAAATATACTCCGTCAACTAGTGCGTAAGTGTAAACATAAACTAAGAAAAAATATAATTATACAAAAAGGAGGGGCTTTCTTACCAATAATATTAGGTGCAATATTGAGTGGATTAGTGAGTGGACTAGCCAGTCAACATGGAAAATGCAAAGAAAATAATACTTATCAAACCTGGATTGATTGAAAAATTAAAACAAGAAAATAAGGTTAATACGAGTAGTAGTTTATCTCGATTAGATATTGAAATGCAAAATATTATGAATAGGAAGACGGAAGACCGAAAGAAATGGATGTTATATTTACAAACACTGCAAAGATACCTTCATTTTACCGAAGAGGATCGTCAACCACTCAGATTACCAATTTATTCTGATACATCTAATGAAGATTCAAACGAGTCTAAAATTGGTTTTAAAAATAAAGATAGAGATCTAAAAACTTCAGTTGATGCTGAATCTTTGTTGGAGGAGAATCGATCCATCAAAAGTAAAGAAAATGTTGACAATCCACTTTACACACCAGCTCAAATACTCAGTTTAATACCAAAAACTTATAATAAAAAAGGACAGTTATTATTAAACTTAGTTGAAACAAGTAAAGGTAAAATACATTGGGATAATGAAGGTACAGTCATAATTGATAATGAAAAAATTCCTGGAAGTAATATTGTTGATTTAATAAATGATTCACTAAGACCCTTAAAAAGAAGTGATCCAGTAGGGTGGGATAGATTTGCTGAAGCATTAAAAGATATTAAAGTACCACTTACTTATATTGGAAATCCAAAGAGATGTGAGTTTATTAACCAACTTCAAGCAAAAGATCTGAACAAACCCTCTGAGATTGAATTTCAAGAGTTTTCTACACCGAGCAGTAGAGATAAAAAGTCTACAAATAAAATACGTAAAAGGCTTGAGTGGGAAAAATGGACCCCGCACTAGAAGAAATTAACAGGATTTATTATGATCCATCTAATCCCGCTGGTTTTGGTAGTATTGATAAATTATCAAAAGCCATGAAGGGTAAAATGAATAAAAAGCAAGTAAAGGAATGGTTAAAATCACAAGAAACATACACATTACATAAACCCATTCGAAAAAAATTCCCGCGTAATAGGTACATTCTATCAAATATTAATGAACTGTGGCAAGCTGATTTAAGTGATATGCGAACTTATTCTCAATATAATGATGGTTTCTAGTATATACTTTGTGTTATTGATGTATTTAGTAAATATGCTTTTGCAAGACCAATGAAAAAGAAAAACTCAGAAACAACTAAAGAATGTTTTGAAAGTATATTTACTGAAAGTAATTTAACACCTACTCACATACAATCTGATAAAGGTACAGAATTTGTTTCAAAAGATGTACAAAAATACTTTAAATCCAAAAAGATTAATTACTATACCACTAACAATCCTGACATTAAGGCCAGTATTGTTGAACGATTTCAAAGAACATTAAAAATGAAAATGTGGCGTTATTTCACTCATAATAATACTTATAGATATATAGATGTTTTACAAGATTTAATATACTCTTACAATCACAGCTTCCACTCTAGTATTAAGATGTGCCCATGTGATGTAAATTCCAACAATATTATGACAGTTTGGACTAATCTTTATGATAGACGGTCAAACAAACTTTCTTTAGAAAATCCTAAACCAAATTTCAATGTGGGTGATTATGTTCGAATAACTAAATATAAACATGCTTTCCAAAAAGGATATGAATCAAATTGGAGTGATGAAATATTTATTATATCTTCAATAATTGATAGATCTCCATGGGTTGTTTATACAATAACAGATTTACAAAATGAACCAATAGTTGGTATTTTTTATGAAAGAGAATTACAGAAAATCACTTACAACCCCACCTCACAATATAAAATAGATAAAATAATTGACACTCGTTACTCAGGTAACAGAAAAGAAGTATTAGTGAAGTGGAAAGGTTATCCAGATAAATTTAACAGTTGGATTTTAGCTTCTAGTTTAAAAGAAATATGAATAAAGAAAGTTTTTATTTAACTTTGCTCAGCAATAGTTCAATGGAATACTTTCCTGATAACAAGACCACAAATTTTTCTACAAAATTACCGAAAGTTATTAAATTAGAAGGTGAATGGTCGGTTGGAGTTGTCGAGTTTCAATATCCATGTACCATGTTTACTGTTCAAGATCATGAAAATGTTATATACATTACAAAATCTATGTTAATGCCTAATGAAGATAAACCATCCACAGTGTACTACAAAAAACATATTCCAGCTACCAACTATGATAACGTTGAGCATATTTTAAGAGTGTTAAATGGTATCGGAGAGAACTTGAAATTTCGCTATGATGAAATAACAAAATTTGTGTCTATTTCTGTTTTGGATAAAAATATAACATCCGTAACATTATCACCCAAATTAAGTTTACAACTAGGTTACGAACCAAATAAAAATCTCCTAGAGAGAAATTTTGGAAAGTGTCCTGCTAATTTACACTTAGGTTTACCATCTCAACTCTTTGTATATTGTGACATTATCGATCCTCAGATTGTGGGTGATGTTATGACTCCTTTACTAAGAGTCATTTCATTAGATCCTACAAAATACATTTATGGTGCAAATAAAATGCACGTTTTCTATCAACCTCACTACTTACCTGTTATGCGAAGAGAGTTCGATACGCTGGAAATAGTTATAAGATCGAGCACAGGACAAAAAATACCATTCCAGTTTGGAACCGTGTGTATTCAACTACATTTCCGAAAATTATAATAATGAATTCTCTTCGTGATCATCATAAATGTCCATATGAAAATTATTATACACATCAAGCTGGGTCAGGAGTTGGAGTAATTTATAAGGGTGCACCATACCAACGCGGTCATGGTATTGGGAGCTTCTTAGGGGGGTTATTTAGATCAGTTTTACCTTTACTTTCAAGTGGTGCTCGAGTGATTGGTAAGGAGGCATTAAGCACTGGAGTAGGACTTTTATCGGATATGGTTCAAGCGCGTCCTATGGAAGCCTCAATAAAAGATCGTCTAAAGCAAGTTAGTACGAATTTAAAACGAAAGGCTGATGAGAAAATTGATCAATTTAACATGACAGGATCTGGGTATAAAACTAAAAGAAAACGATTGACCTCGTTCATTCCACCATTAACTGCTAAAGTGAAAGCTGCGAAAAAACTTGCTCTAAAACCAAAAAATAACAAAGATATATTTTCAAATTAAATATGTCTTTCCTTCATAATCATTCTTGCGAGTGCGTTAAGTCAGAATTGGATTTGTTTGCACTACCGTCTACACAAACTAGCATTGAAAATGGATTGTGGATTCATTATAAACCAATTTCATCTCTTGGTGATGATGGACCTATCGAGTTTCAAGTTCCTGGGACAGGCGATGACTACATAGATTTGTCTCATACATTACTCCACATAAAGGCAAAAGTATTAAATCAAGATTCAACTAACTTGATATCTACTACAATAGTAGCACCTGTAAATAATTGGCTGCATTCACTTTTTAGTCAACTTGATGTTTATTTAAACCAAAAACTTGTATCACCACCTAATAATACCTATGCATATCGAGCATACATGGAAACCCTTTTAAACTATGCTCCTGCTGCTAAACAATCTCATCTTACTTGTAGTCTTTGATATGATGATACAGCAGGAAAAATGGATTCTACGGATGGTAAAAACATAGGATTTGTTAAAAGACAGGAATTGATTAGTGAAAGTAAGGAAATAGAAATGATTGGTCATCTTCACGGTGACATTTTCAACCAAGATAAATTTTTAATTAATGGTGTTGAAATGAGTGTTAAATTGGTTCGATCGAGAGAGAGCTTTAATTTAATTGCTGGGTCAAACGATGTAAAGTTTAAAGTTTGCATTACGGACGCAACTCTTATTGTTCGACGAGCACGAATTAATCCAAGTGTATTACTCGCACATCAAAAAGTTTTAGCTTCTACCACTGCTAAATATCCTATTACTCGAGCTGAAGTAAAAGTTTTAACAATTCCATCGGGTGTTCAAGGAAAAACTCTTGATAATATATTTTTAGGGCAGGTACCCAAAAGATGTATAATTGGATTTGTGAACAATTCTGCATTTAATGGTTCCCTTACTAAAAATCCATTTAACTTTGAAAACTATGGTATTAATTCTTTCAGCTTATATATTGATGGTCAACAAATACCTTCAAAAGCTTTGCAACCATCTTTTAATAATAGCATATTTACATCAGCATATCATACTCTATTCTCGGGAACTGGTATTCACTTTCTTAATGAAGGAAATGGAATCTCTTGTGAACAGTATGCCAAAGGTTACTGTCTATTAGCATTTGACTTAACTCCTGATTTATCAGCCAACTCATCAGCTCATTGGAATCTCATAAAGCATGGTAGTGTAAGATTAGAAGTACGATTTGAATCCTCACTAATACAAACGATTAACTGTATATGTAGTTTATGCTGAGTTTGATAATACGTATTATTGAATAATGATTTCTTATATTTACGCGAACACTACACATGATTAAAACTAGTTTTACGGATTTTATCGCGTTTATTTTTACTTTTTATTTTTAATTCCCGACGTTTCGGGCGCTTTCCAGCACCCATGGTCACGGGGGACTGAGATGACTGACGTCCCGATGTCATTGTTAAACCCGGAGTACCTTCAGCTTTTTTAATTATTGTTTATGGTCCGATCTATGCAAAATGAACTAACTCTGTCTTGAGGTCTTGCAGTGGTATGCTTGGGTTTAGTTTTAATTTTATTGATTATAGGATCCCAAGCAGGTGGTAGTACCCAGCCTCCTTCTCTATTGAAATTAGGATGTTTTTTAATTTCAATAGCCTCACGTATCATCCTTGGTAGGAATCGGTGTTCTTTCGCGATGATTTGTGGTCTATCAAATCTGATGTAATGGTTGGGGCCGTCTAGGATATGATCACTGGGAAGTCTGCAGTTTGTGATCATATCCTAGACGGCCCCAACCATTACATCAGATTTGATAGACCACAAATCCTCGCGAAAGAACACCGATTCCTACCAAGAAGAAGAGTTAGTTCATTTTGCATAGATCGGACCATAAACAATAATTAAAAAAGCTGAAGGTACTCCGGGTTTAACAATGACATCGGGACGTCAGTCATCTCAGTCCCCCGTGACCATGGGTGCTGGAAAGCGCCCGAAACGTCGGGAATTAAAAATAAAAAGTAAAAATAAACGCGATAAAATCCGTAAAAGTAGTTTTAATCACGTATTATTGAGATAGATAAAAACAGAAATGTTACTGTAGACTATAGTAGTTAAGGTTATAATATGTGTTGTGTGTTAGATTTTATGAGTTATGTGTAATGCATTTTGTGTGTATGTAACTATGTGAAACATTATAAAATTAAATAAAACAAATTGTATGCAATATATTATTTTTTATTTCTTTATAAATATTCTATTTAATCTAATACAAAACTCTGTTCGAGTTTAAATTTTACATAAGCACACTGACTAAACCTATGAACATGCTGCTGCCAAGGATCATCATCATCTTCCCAATCTTTTAAGCCACCACCACAATGGAAACACTTGGTCCTGTCTGCATGGCCAGTATAAAAGAAACCGGCTTCTGAAAGATCTTCAGGTTTCTGTCGCATAACGAGAGGCCAGTTTTCGAAACTGAGCAACCGGCTAGATTTTGAACTGAAGAATGGATATTCAGCTCTTGAATACTGCATATTCTTCTCGTTTTCATCTCCACTCAGTGTTGTAGTTTTGTTCTTCAATGATGTGTTCTGTACACGTATGCCACACTCATCTCTTTTTTCTGCTCTAGTCTTCCTGTAATTTAAGTAAACAGAATCACATTCACTAATGAACAGCTAATGACTGTCATTGTTAAAAATTTGTTTATTGTTGTCTTTGTAATATTGTATACGAGGGCGTTTGTGTTGTCGTAGATGCTATCCTTATTAGTCTTTACGTAATATTTAATCCTCGTGGAAGCATGTTTCCAATGATCAGTAGTTGGAATCTTGGATATCTTCTTCATATCGTACATTTCAATTTTGATGAGATGCGTCGCTTGGTCTCCGTCGTCAGAATTAGTAGAAATGTATGATACACCATCTCTAGCGGTTCGTGCTACGGTTGATGATAACAGCTTCCTCTTTTTTATTTTTGATTCAGCTTCAAAAAAATGATCAATCGATTGCGATTTTCTTTTTCCACCATCGCATGTGTTATTATTAATGACGATGTCATCACTCTCTTCTTGAGGGGAGAGTGGCGAGTAGTAATACTGTTTATAGGTATTTTCATCGAAGCTCAATGATTTCTGCAACAACACAATTATCATGTTAATATCAATTTGTTAACACTTAATCATAAAAGTTAAAAAAGCTAAAGTTACAACCTATTAAAGTCCACTGCTGAACATAGGCCTCCTCTCATTTCTGAGAGGGTTTTAGGGCTAGGAAATGTTCGCTGCGATACCTCAATGCATGTTGGCAAACTTCACATGCCTTTGAAATTTTCTCAGACATGCATTCCCCACGATGTTTTCCTTCACCGCTGAGCTCGTGGTAAATCAGCACTTAAAATTGTAATTAACAATTTAATTGGTGCCGCCGGGGATCGAACCCGGGTCGCGTACTGTGAATTTTACATTTTGCGCTAACCATCTGAGCTACCACGGCTTAACCATATACACACACATAATATTTAAATATAATTTGTTAACACTAAATCATACACACGTAAGAAAATAACAGAAAGAAAAGTAAGTTTGTCAATAGAATAAACACTTACATCCATGGCCTTTGATGCGTTGAAGTAACACAAACGTAGTATTGATAGATCCACTGCGGTCAAACGACCATACACTAACTCCATGACTGCAGTTGCTTGGTCTTATATAGTACCAGTGAGTAATAATTCTAATCTAAAGAATTTCTGCAGTAGAATTGATAGTATCTTTATGCGTCAACAAGCTTACCTTACATTCTGTTGCTTATCTCTACATTCCTACGTCCTTCCTGTCGTGTCTTGTTCAGTGTATTGGTGACTCAAATACGATTTGTATAACACAAAGAAAGCAATTTAATATTTAGAAATCACTATAATTGATCACTCCTATATTAGTCATTGAGTAGATTGGTACTGTAATAATCTACTAATAGCAGTAATATTATGGATACACTAGATGTACAACAACATCTGAAAAAGATTCACCCCACTCTAGAAAATAATGTTTATGCTGCCAATAAACTACCCATGTACACCCACGTACCAACGTATATAATATGCAATTTGGATACAGATGATAAACCAGGGTCACATTGGGTAGCTTTATATATCGATACGAATGACGTCGGTCAATATTTTGATTCATTCGGACGGGCACCTGTACGATATCATCTAGAGTTTTTTAAAAGAAATTGTAAAAGATGGAACTGGAATGTTGATAGGATTCAGAATGAGTGGACTTCAGTTTGTGGCGAATATTGCTTAATGTATTTGCTATATAAGTTTCAGGGATGTTCAATGCATAGTTTTACGAGTATATTTACAGGGAACACATTGTACAACGATATTTTAGTGGATGAGATGTTTCGCTCCTATTTTATAGATAATAAGTAATAAGATTTTGTATTTTATAAATAAAAATTTTAACAAAATTGGGTAATGTGTTTTATTAATGAGTCAGATTAGTGTAGATAGGAACAAAGGAGTATATAACAATATCACCACGCTGAGGAAGAATTGATAATGACGGTAGTCAATCAACAATAGATAAGTAGATAAGAACAATGGAGCGGTAATGACGGTGGAGGCTCGCAGCGGATATCAATTAGATAAGAGTTAATTGATCTGCACATCTCCGGAACCGCGCATCCTACGCAAAAATGGACGAATTCGTGATCAGAGCATGCCAAAACCTTTTTTTTTTTTAGGATCGTGAGTCGACGAACGTCGTACTTGTACCACTTGTGACTCAGTGCGCCAGAACTGGTACAACCTAACTACTCATGTTCGTCCCGAGCATTATCGGTCCCATGATAACGTGCCAAACGATCCACATGGACGATCTTAGGAGTCCCTCTTGCGCCTTTCTGTAACGGCTCCGCCATGTCAAGGGCTGTCCTATCCCGTGGTGCACCAACATAGTACAATTTCGGTGCTCCTCTACTACGTGTCTGAGGTCCCCGCATGGCCGCACAACTTGTACAACACAATCCTCGACATCGTCACGATAATGGACCCAGTAAAACTGTTCTCGGACCTTCAGTAGAGTTCGTTTAACTCCCAGATGGACTCTTGAACGACCATTATGGCACAGCTGTAGAACATTCGGCACTTTAGCTTTAGGGACAACTATTTGCAAACGACAGCTGTTTCTTCGACCATTGTCCCATTTACGGCACAGGACTCCATCCTGAAGCAGCAAGCTGTCCCATTGGGCCCAATAGCTTTTCTTGGTTGAACTCATCGCTGAGACGTCCCTCCACTTAGGCTTGGTAGCACGGGCCTTCATCCATCCCAGAATCGGCTTGATGTCCGGATCTTCCTGCTGTGCATGACGTAGGCTGTCCTTCCACCCGTTGCTGAGGTGGTCTGTCCTGAGCATCCTCACGGATACCACTTCCTTACTCTCTTGCCTACTACAATGGTTGCAATCTTCAGGACAAGGTCTTCTTGACAATGCATCTGCGTTGCCGTGAGATTTCCCGCTGCAGCGTCTGATAGTAAAGTCGTATTTATGTTGCTGCTGGGCGGTGCTGTTAGCCGCACTTCTTCTCTGAGACCGTTCAGCTTCCCTTCCTAGGGTGTGCTTAGGGCAGCTGGACCGAAGATGGCCCCATTCCCTACAGCCATAGCACCTAGGGCTGTATCTTTTATTGTGGTCGCGAACTGTAGCTGCTGTAACCTCCCTGATGCGATGGGAACGATGATCCTGCCGCATGACTTCTACCTACAGTGCATGGGCCAAGGCGTCCTTAAGCGTCTCGTGGTGCCCGAGCCTGTGAGGCTCGGGCACCACGAGGTCACGGATGCCGTCGATGAATGTCTGCACCAGGTTCCCTTCAATGAGCGCAGGTACAGATCGGTATGCTTTTCGCACCAGCTTCTCCACCTCTAGAGCCCACTGCTGCAGGTTTTCGTTGATGCGCTGCACGCGATCTTTAAGCTGCGCACGAAAGGCGTGTTCCAGGTGAGCGTCGCCATATCTCGCCTCCAATTCCTCAAGGAGTTGCTCATAAGTCACTTCCTCACCGAGAGCTTCCAGATCTGTTAAGGCCTGGTCGCGCAGGCCTAGTGTGAGAGCAGTCATGGCCTGACTTATATTCCAGCCGTTCGCCTTCATAAAAGCCTCGAACTGGATTTTGTAGGCTGACCAGGAAGAGGTACCGTCGAACGGTGGCACCTTGAACCCGCGTAGCGAAGGTGTTGTAGCTACTACGGGAGCTGTAGCTCTATCTCCATGTTTGAGTTCGTCCAGTGATTTCTTCATGTCAGCCATTACGTTGTCAACCCGATAGTTTACTTGGTCGATTCGGGTTTCGGCCTCCGACAGGCGGTTGTCATGTTGAGCAACCTTATCCTTCACCTCCCGTATCTCTTTTCCGAAGATAGCGTGAAGGTCCTTCATGAGGAGCATCTGCTCTTCCGACCGACGAGCCTGTTCCTCCTGTTGGCGGGCCTGTTCCTCCTGCAGCTCTTTCAACTGACTGGCCTGTTCCTCCTGTCCGCGCTTCAGCTGCTCTTCGAACCGACGAGCCTGTTCCTCCTGTCGGCGGGCCTGCTCCTGCAGCATCACCATCAGGGCGCCTAAATCAGGTGCTGCAGACGCAGGAGCTACTGACGGACCGGCCTCCGTTGCCGGCCGCTGGCCCTCCGACGTCTGCGGCGTTGCACCACCAAATCTCCTCTGGTCCGTCTCCTGCTGGCGTTGACTTCGGGTACGGACACCCTCCGTTTCCTCCTTAGGTAAAATCGGCATGATTTTATCTCACTTCTGACACCAATTGTTACGAGCTTGAGGTTCGTGGCAATAAAAATTGCCGATAGAATTACCTAAATTAACACTTTAATTTACTTTACACAAATTAAAGTTAAAAACACTAATAATTAAACACACTAATTCACTTAATTCCGCTCCGAAGCTTCGCTTGTGTCGCCGAGTTCAACTCTATCTCGATCGCATCTTGCGGCGCCTATTTATTTAAATTAGCAAAGAAACGTCCCGAATCTTCAGGTAAATGCGCGCAAAGGGACGAGTTTGCGAGTATAGATTTTCTAGAAACATAGTTCTTCGGATGGCGCTGTCGGTTGAGAGATCTGTGATGTCATTTTCTGCAACGCTCTACTCGCTCTCGTTCCTGACACTAGATGGCGCTAGTATATCGTCGACTGGAGCGCGTAACATTATTTACTTTTTTTAAAATACGGTTGTTTGCAATGAAAAAAAAATTACCTAAACTATCGGCGTCTTGATGCTTGATTCCTGTCGCCCCATTAGCCCATTACTCCGTTAGTATCACTTAGGCTTTTCAGGGAGAAGTTGTGTCGCTTACGATCAGAATACACATTACGCAACAGGACGACGTAAAATTAAAATGGGAAATAACCATGATAAAAATAAGAAGCGACTGGGTTGGCGTTAAGAAACAGGCATAAATATGATAAAACTAATGAAATAAGTGTCTAACGTCCTATCTACTTACAGTATTAGTGATTACAAACATGTCGGTACATAGCATACGACGCGCTGGGAGGTGGGGGCGAAATTAGAATTTGAGCTGACTTAATATATCCCATTAAGCCCCAATCGCGCGTTAAGGTCAACGGTTAACGGTTCTTCGAGCTATATGGCCGGCCCATTACCACTTCAGCTTACTAATCCGTTGGGCTATGTCGGTCACTCTGGTTTTACTGCGGATATCCTCATTTCTGAGTCTATCACGCGGAGAAACTCCGAGAATAACCCTCTACATAGCACGTTGAGCGACCTTGAGCTTCCTCATACGGCCAGTTTGTATTTACTAATAATTATTCACTTGGTGATAATATACACTAAGTTAAGCAATGTTATTCTTCTTTTCCAAGCAAATACATGGTCTGGTATTTAACTTCGCACAAGATGGGTTTGATTTAATAACTAAATGGCTAAAAGAAACTTACATTAAATGTCGATAAAACAAATTACATAGCATTTACTACCCAAAATATCAATGTATCTGAGTTAGAATACTTCCACATTACAGCTCACTGCTGCTCCCAAATTGAAAGCCCTTTCTCCTTTCCTACCCTGTCTAGAACGAATTGCATAAAATATCTTGGCGTAATTATAGATAACACCCTAAGCTTTCACCTTCATATTGGCCTCTTAAGTACAGGGATACGTAAGTTAATTCACATTTTTTTAAATCTACGTCGTGTTGCAGATTTTAATGTAAGAAAAATGGTATATTTTGCGTTGTGTCAATCATTGTTGACATATTGCATTACCATCTGGGGAGGGGTACCACCTAAAACGACCATAAGACCAAATGCAAGGGCTCAGAGGGCACTATTAAAAGTTAGCAATTTTCTTCCATTCCGTTGTCCTACAACCGACCTTTATCAACATTGTAATGTCTTATCTATTCGTAAACTGTTTATATTGCACACTACGCTGCTACAACATTCTCTTATAGCGCTTATTACATTATAAAAATTTAGAAAATCTAATTAGGAACCTAAACTGGAAGCTAGTGATCACATTACACTAAATTGAATTCTAAATCGTGACGAAGCGCATTCGTAAAGAAGTATCGTTGGGGTTGCACGTTTGATCGATGGCGCCGTATTTATCAAACCAGCAGAAAATAGGACTTGCCTTAGCCGTGGTGGGAACAATGGATATTAAAAAAAGAGAAAAGAGTACTTGTCATTGAGAAAAAAACTGTCCAATATGAATATAATTATATATTTTTAAATTCTAAGCAGTTTTTTATAAGATACGGTGATAAACTGTTAAAATCTAATTAGGAACCTAAACTGGAATCTAGTGATCACATTACACTAAATTGAATTCTAAATCGTGACGAAGCGCATTCGTAAAGAAGTATCGATGGGGTTGCACGTTTGATCGATGGCGCCGTATTTATCAAACCAGCAGAAAATAGGACTTGCCTTAGCCGTGGTGGGAACAATGGATATTAAAAAAAGAGAAAAGAGTACTTGTCATTGAGAAAAAAACTGTCCAATATGAATATAATTATATATTTTTAAATTCTAAGCAGTTTTTTATAAGATACGGTGATAAACGAGCACACAGTCCACCTGATGATAAGTGGTTGCTGCGGCCCATGGACATCTACATCTATCTCCGATTACAAATCAAAATGCAGATGCGTTGACACCTGTGACGACTAAGATCCTCGTTTCCAGTAAAAAGAGTCTCCGGTTCTCTAAACTTGCCATACGAAACACAGCAACATTAAGCTATAATTTTACGCTGGTATTCTGTGAGAGCGTGGTCCTTCCTCGGTCGAGCCGACCCATTCGTGCTACAACTATACTACTAATATAACTGCAGCATGGCTCTACCACCTATAAAACAGTTTGAATATTTGTTAAGTTTGGTATCCAAACATATTGAAAAATAAGTCACGATATTTCGATAAAGTATGAGTGCCAAAGAGCTTGTATCAAAGCGCGGGCGCCGACTGGTTGTTATAAATCGTAACGTTGCGATTACACTGTCCTAAATTGTAAACAATTTAGGAAGTAGAGCGATCGGGACCTCCAATTTTACTAAATCGGATCCTAACTATTTCTAACTACGATTACACCTTCCTACTTCCTAATTAGATTTTCCAAAAAAATTAATAAGCGCTTATACAATATAATATGTAGTTTGTCCCAGTAAGCTTCTAAAGACAAAATTTTCGCATAAACATTTCTGGTTCCTGGGAGGTTACCTTTATAATAAATCAAATAAACTTTTCTCAATTTACTCTCTACCAAAACATGCATGTAAACAAAAATTACAGAAGTGGTTGCTAAATATAGTTTATAAGTATCACACACATGCGCGCGCACACACACACACACACACACACACACACACACACACACACACACAAACACAAACACAAACACACACACACACACACACACATATATATATATATATATATATATACATACACACACACGCGTACACATATACACTATTACACACAAACTAAAAAAAATGCAATAACTTAAAAAAAACATATGGACACCAGTCTCTCACGAAATTAATAATACGGAGTATATTCGTTAATGGTGCACTGTTTTATTTTTTATTGTTTTCCTTATAAATGAAAAAGGAGTAAACCCTATTAAAAAAGAAAAGTTGCAACCTTTAAAGTTGAAATATAAGAAATAAAACTTATATAAAATATTTTGACGCAAGTCGACTAAATACTTACTGGTAGGCTTACTTATAGATAATTAATCCACACAATAGTGGCAAATAATTCAAAATTAGTAAAACTGCCATTAAAGAACTAAAATAGTGAAATAGTTTTCACTTATTTTAATAGCTTTTGACGCTCAATGCTAAGACAGTAGCATCGAACTACTAGCGTATTGCAGAAGCCCCGATGTTTTCATATTATTTAAATGGCTACATATATTGTACATGTAGCAGAAATACTATTATTAACAGTGATATTTTTTCATCTTGGCCTGGGGATATAGTAAGTCACCTCAAATTCTAATTATACCGACAAGTTTTAATTGACCCCAGATATTGTAATTTACAGTCAATTTTATGGCGCGAAAATGACAGAGAGCCCATACGAATATTACGTCTTAAGGGAATAGAGTAAGTCAGCTCAAATTCTAATTTCGTTCCCACTTCAATTATTAGATCCCACAAAACTTATTAGAGTAAACGTTTCTTACGTGAACGTCCTCGGAGTTCAAGTTTATCGATTTATATATATTATTATTATTATATAAGAGGTATTTCGCTATAGAATTAGGTATCAATTAATAAATTACTATTAAGGCAAGATAGTGTAATATTATGTTAAAAATTAGATATATAATTACAAATAATTAATCGATCACAAGCAATCGTAGTTTTCGTAGTAGTTTATTCCTTTCTATAATATGCAAGGAAAATATAATGAGGATAAATAAGTTGTTTCTAACCAATGTGCTCAATGCTCGCAGCTGATTTCACTCGACCTGGATTCAATACTCGACAGTACAATTAAAAATGTTAATTGCAATTTGAAATGCCAATTCACCAGGTTCTCGTCGGTAAAGAATAAGATCATGAGAAAACTTGCATGCCAGAGGAAAAAAAATCAAGGGCATACGAACTCCGCTAACACGCACTTCAAATTGTTGAACGAGATCTTAATTAAGTTGGTATGCTCACTGATCGCTAAACTTTGTTGCCAGAGTGAGCGTATTGATATTCTCAGAGGAACAGAATATTGAAAGCAACGGAAATTAATTTCATCTTGTCTGATTTAATTTCTTACCGCATTATCTGTATTGTCTGATTTAATTTCTTACATATTATGTGATTTGTGTTCAACATAGAGAAGTACATTAAAACATGCTTAAATTACAAATGGGGAAAAAAGGGAATATGGAGCCGTGGGGCGGCAAAAAATAATCCATCAGCCCATTTCATCCCCAGGGTGTCGTAAGAAGCGACCATAATTAATGCCACAAATATCGCATACCTTCCGATAGATGGCGTTACGCGTTACATACACAGCCTTTGTCAGGCATATATTATATGCAGAACGGCGCTGGTAAGCAGTATCAAAGGGTAAGAGTAAAGTAACAAAACTACGTATGGTATTGCGGTCGTCAACCCACCTGGCAAGCGTGACTTTATATTCACCCTGCATTAGAAGAGCCCCCTGCCCAGCAGTGGACTTTAAAGGATAATGATGATAGTAAAACAGATGCGCCGAGTTTTTAATTACGATACAATTTAAGCTCTTGCCATACCTCACCTAATATGGTAAGTGATCACCACCGCCCATTGACATTCCAAAACCGCAGGAATCATAGAAGCGTTGTCGGCCTGGATGCTTACAAACTTAATGCAAACTCAGATTGAAAGTATCCTTTTGATTGTTATTGTGCTGTGACACAATAAAATTTTAATTCACAAAGTGGCTATGAGCGTGCTTATCTTCTCCTTGATAATAAATGTAAAAGGTTAGTTATAAGCGCTTACATACGCTTGTGCATATAGGTAACATTTGTCGAGGTGGACGAAATATGTCGTTTTCTTTAAGCGACGCGGTACTGCTATGCCAAGATATCGATTAATGTTAAATATTGAGGCGTTGGTATTTGTAATGGAGCTATGAGATACGATACGATTGTACTAAGATTTGTACTAGAGCTGCGAGCTACGATATAGTGAATGCTACGCATAATAGGACGTTTCTCTTATTGACATGCTTGGTTACAAGTCCCGGCTACTGCGTTGAAAATGTTGCTTTTATATTTAAGGCAAGTCCAGATAGCAAGGCATAAAATTTTAAGATAAAACTGTGAACAAGTTAGTACTAGTAACTAGTACTCTTTCGGCAAGTCAACAATATAATTATGCGTCGTGTTGAAAATCTAAGCCAATCTTCAAAATTGATTTCGAAAACTGTCTATGGTATTTCGGTGCTATGTGGGCAGACTTCTTATGTCTTCAATCAGTTCTAAATTCTCATCTCCAAGTACGTTGCAGTAAGACAAGCAGTCCTCCTCACGATATCTTCTTTCACTACCTAGCACACTGCTAATCAACTCTGGACATTGCGTGTGCGTGAGTGACTAATATCGGTGGTACTTTTAAAAGTTGACCTTCTGTTTCTTGCAAATTAATAATTTTAACGTTTTAAGGCGAGTGACGAGTGGTGAACGATATAATAATACAGACGTAATAGTCTGAGTAGACTCAAAGTACGCTCAAATTTTGTACATCTACTAAGAATGATTTCTCAACAAAATATCCCGTTTTTAACTCGTATTTTATACCAGACACTCGGTATTCCATTTTTATCAGGGGCGTGCGTCAATTGCCGCAGCGTCGCGGAATTGCTTAGGGTATGACAAATGTTACTTTTGAAAAGGCGATCGTGGTTTATTGGGTTTATTTAGGTTTATTGTGGAAAAGTTGTAGCTTATTAAAGTGCGAAGCAATGGTAACTTAGTATGTAACTAAGTTAGTATATCACCAACTTAAAAACTATATTAGGGCTCTACATACGTGTACCACGTCCTGGCTACTGAATCTAAGCCTCAAATTAATGATGTTTGTTGTTGTCAGAAATGTTTATTCAACGTGCTCTAAGCTGACACACATTCAATGACATCGTTTAATGTTTCGGGGAGTAGGACGTAGCATTGTAAAATAATTTAAGTTTATAGTTTTAGTTTATATTTCTTTATTTTTTTAAATTGTGTATGATTCAAAAATCATTTTAAAACATAACGAAATGTTTGAAGACGTGACGAAGTTGAACCTATAAGCTCATTAATTATAAAGCTGTATGGAAAGTTATCTATTCAACATGAATAGATAACTTTCCATACTGCTTTATAATTATCTCAGGGAAATGCTTGTGTTAGGAGTGGTTCGCGGCAGTAGTAAAATAGTGGATTCAAACCCACGACCTCGAGAGATCGCGGCCAACACCCTGCCGTTAGGCCACTGTCGTTTATACAAGACAAAATTGAGAGGGTCAGTTTGTATCACGACTCAGCATCAGACGATCGCTCGTCTTACGGTACAGAGTATCTGTCTTTGGTCCAGGACAGTTCGCATCTAAACTGTAGACAACGTTTGTGCAGAGTGAAGACAAACAAATTGTTAGATTCATGAGTAAGTTGAATGCGCAGGGGTACAGTTTGGCACTGTAATATTTCCGCGCAATAGAGGGCTATCACCATGGTGCGAAACGACTAAAAGAAAAATCTATAGCTATATAAATAGCCAACATAAGACGGCAAGAGATATAACGATATGTGATTAGAAGCATTACGATTTATTAATGAACATTTTATGTCAAAACTCCTCATATATTAAACTAAAAAACTTATGTATACCGTGAGTTACGACTCGTGTCATTACTCAAGACTTAGCTGGTTTGTGGCGGTAAATTAATTAAAGTTAAACACGCTAGGTAAAGTAATTATGCTTTCAGAAAAAAATTATTGCAAAAAAATTTATAGCACTGTTCATTGATGGTACCTACTGTAAATTACTGAAAAGTTCTTCCTTCGTGTCATCAGTATTACTTTTATAAAGTAAAAACTATCTAAGTAATTGAAAGCTAATATTTAAAATCACCCAATATGTTATTAAATCGGAAGGCAAACGTACATTGCCAAAAGTTATCCTCATCTACGATACTGCGTATACGAGCTAGGTTTAATTGAAAGGTACAGTGCGACTCTTGAGCTTATATTCTGGACATATTTGAAGTGAAACATCTATAGAATAGTTATGATATTACACTCAATAAAATAAAAAAGCGACACTAAAAAGAGACAATTAAATAAAATTATAGGATTCAGCGATGTGAGAGAATAACATAATAAGTTGCATTTTACAATTGCAAAGAGGCCGTTTTCTTTTTATCATAGCACGAAAGATAATTTTATTTCAAAATTTGGATGTTGTATAGTATTTTGTATTAAAAACTTGTCAATTATATAAAATGTTCTTAAAATGTAATATAATCAGCTTTAGTGTTAACTTTTTAAATTTGAAATGCCTTTTTAGGTCACTAAAATGGTATACAAATAACATTAACTACTTAAGCAAATATCGCAAGTTAAAAAAGTGTACATCACGCGTAAATAAATATGTCCTCGTCGTGTCTGGTTGCGCGGAAAAAACCATTGGATTATTATATTTGACGGTAGAGGTGCCAAGCCGCTTGTTCCTTTCCGACAAAACGATATCATTCATACCCTCCTCGATCCTACATCGACACATCGGGGTGGTGGGGTGGGAGAGGCAAGAAGATGATTCTAGAATGTCACGTAATCATCGGAGCCGAGGACATATAAGACACGCGCGACCGTTGCGCGTCCTCTTTCCTACCGCGCCAGTCATTGGAACAACAACTCTTTCCTACCGCGCCAGTCATTGGAACAACAGCTCTCTTTCCACCGCAGTTGTCGTTGAAACCACACCGCTAGTAGAAACCGCTTTAGCCTGGAAGCAGTCGAGCTCCAGGAAACCCGCCTCACCTCGTGTGAGATATAGTCGCGCACCGCCTCTCTCCGGAGTGTTCCAGAAGAAGTTCTAGAAGTTGCAGCTATAGTGCTCAACAGGATAGAAGAAACCCCGGTGAGTCAATATTCCTTTATTTACCGCCTGCCTGATAATATAGTTTAACCCGCTCCAATTTGTGTTTTCCTAATCAGGCAGGATTCCTTTCAGTGATTTGGCACAATAATAGTTTAGTTTAGGGAAGAGCGAGTGCATTATACCGCATGCTATAGTAGTCGCTTTTACGTAAGCGTAGAAGCAACCGCATATACAGTCCACTTTAGTTAATATCTCGCGTAATAGGTTTAAGGTTCGACCGGGGAATTAGACTTCGGCAGCCTTAAACACGTGGCTCCACCATTTTATGGTCACTTCGAGCAGGATTTTGGTCGAATTGTTGAATTAATTAATTAGATAATGCACTCTAATTTATAGAATAGACTTAAATAGTGTTCGTTTAAATTTAAATTTTGATTAGGTACTCGCAAACAGAATTATTCGTTTTATAGCGCTCGTATTTGATTAAATTTAAAGCCTATTAAATAATTGAAACAGTGTAATAGGAACCGTTTGATACGCTTACCCACAATCTTGATAAAATTATTGAGTCTAGCAAATGACGCGTCACCTCGACTCGCTGCGCAGGTGTTCGATTTAATTACGTAATACGGCATACCGAGTGTCCATCCTTTATTGTTTGTGCGTTGTGAGATTAATTGTGATTGATATAACTTTATTATAATAGTTTAAAATGGCAGTTAGTGGAAGTGAAATTAAAATTAAAACGCTTTATGCTAAGAGGGACATACTCTTTTCGCGTATGCAGAATATAAGTGATTATATAAAGAACATTCATATAGAAGCAGTGCGGGAAACTTTTTTGACCGAAATCGAAACGATAGATTCTTTACGAATAGATTACGAAAAAATATTAGACCAAATTAATCATTTGGAATTACAAATCGACCCGAAATACATAGTGAACTACCAACCGCTGCTGGCATTCGAAGATATGTTGTGTCGCGTGAAAAGAGTTGCGAGATGCCTATCTCAAAACGAAGCAAAGCCGGAAAAACAGGTACGTCCAAGCGACTCGATTAGGTTGCCGCCAATAGATATTCCGGTATTTAATGGTGATATTAAGACGTGGCCCTTCTTTTTCAGTAGTTTTCAAAACAATATACACAATAACCCATCGTTATCGGATGCCGAAAAATTATATTACTTAATCAGTAAACTTAGTGGCAAGGCACAGTCGATCTGCTCTGGTTTTACACCTACAGCAAACAATTACTTATTAATATTCGAAACGCTTAAAACTAAATATGAAGATAAGAGAATGTTAGCTTCCGAATATTTGAACCAGATATTCGATCTTAAACCTATATCATCCGCGAACATCAACGGCTTAGAGCAATTTCTAGATAAATTTGTGGCATCGGTGGCTGCACTTAAGAATTTGAAATTTAATGATCTTATGGACGTGGTGTTTCTCCATATTGCACTGAAGAAGTTGGACCCCGACACCGTGCGTGCGTTTGAAATGGAGCATCGTAGCTCGGAGATGCCTTCCTTTCATTCATTAACATCGTTCGTGCAAGATCAAATAAAGGTGATGCAGCGCTCTCCGAACGTTAAACAGGACAATAAAAGGTGCGTCGACCGTAGACAGACTCAACCATCTAAAATAGCAGGGTCGTTAACTTACGTAACCGCTACGTCAACATCACTCCAGCATACTTGTTTAGTATGTAAAGATAGACACGGTAATTTATATAATTGTGCGACTTTTCGTAAATATTCACCAAGCGAGCGTTATAAATTAGTAAAGACCAACAACCTATGTTTGAACTGCTTAAGCGATAAGCATTTAGTTACAAAATGCAATTCGAGTTCCGTATGTAGCAAGTGCGCCAGGAAACATCACACGCTATTACATTTTGAAAATAGCAATATAGCGGCGTCAAGTAAAGCGGATAAGGAATTCGCCCCTACTAAGGTCAACGATTCTAGCGGTCGACCTGGTGATGTCGCTCTGTGCTCATTGGCAAATATGGGAGCACAACCTCCTTCAACCGTGTTACTGGGTACGGCACGTATTTTGGTTAGGGATTCGCGTGGAAACGAACAAAGCGTCCGTGCACTGCTGGACAGCGGAGCCCAAAATAGCTTTATAACGCGACAATGTTGTCGGCGCTTAGGCTTAGTAATAAATAGGTCACTTTCATGTCCTGTAATTAAAGGCATCGGAGGCACTAGTAAATCAACACAGGGATATATAAATTTAAAAATTTATTCTCGGATAGATCGTAATGTTAACTTTGATATAAATGCACTAGTAGTAGATAGGGTCACTGAACGGTTGCCAACCGTTTCGGTTGACACCTCGGCAATGATTGAATTTAAGAATTTGACTCTGGCGGACGACACTTACGCCGTTCCTGGAAACATAGACATGCTCATTGGAGCATCGCTTTTCCCTTATCTTTTGTTAAACAATAAGGTCAGGGGCAACTCTTCGCATACCGCGCCTTACGCACTGGAAACCGTATTGGGCTATGTGATCCTTGGCTCCGCCCCCATCATAGATAGTATTTCGGCAACCTCTTATTGTGGTATGGCTGTCGAACCGCTCGAGTCGTTAGTCCGCAAATTTTGGGAGATGGAGGAGGTGAACGTCCCACCCATAGCTAGCTCAGATGACAGGTTATGCGAGGAAATTTACGTCCGCACGACCATTCGTGATCGCGACGGTAGATATAGTGTAGCGCTACCCTTTAAAGGAGATGTTTTATCTCTCGGCGATTCGCGTCAAATGGCGGAAAAACGTTTCTACAGCTTGGAGCGTAGGATGCTCGCTTCACCCCAGTTAAAGGAAGCTTACGACGGCGTCATTAACGAATACATAAGAGAAGGTTACATATCACTTGTGGCTTCGAAATTAGATAATTACGAAGACACACCGTCGTATTTCATACCACACCACGGAGTCATTAGAGAGGACAAACTTACATCTAAGTTACGTGCAGTGCTCGACGCTAGGGCTAAAACTAGCACTCACCTGTCGCTTAACGATATCCTCTATAGTGGGCAAAATTTACAGGGCAGTTTATTTAATATAATAGTCAATTTTCGTTTGTTTAGTATAGCACTATCCGCCGATATTCGTCAAATGTTTCTTTGCATAGGGGTCCGTGAATGCGACCGTAGATTCCAACGCATTTTATATCGTTTCAACCCAAAGGAACCTCTAATGGTGTTTGAATTTAACCGCGTTTGTTTTGGTTTAAAGTCGAGCCCATTTCATGCGTTACGCACGGTGAGACAGCTCGCTCACGATGAAGGTCCCTCTTATCCTAAAGCTAAGAGGGCAATTGAGAGCGGATTATATATGGATGATTTTGTGTATTCGGTCGATAGCGTGGAGGAGGCAACCCTAACCACCGCCGAGGTTATAAGGCTCATGAAATCGGGTCAATTCGATCTTGTGAAGTGGACTAGTAATTCGCGTCCGGTTTTGGATACAATCCCACTATCACACCGTCTTTCGGCGATAAAGGAATTCGACGATTCTGATACACACAAGGTGCTCGGTCTGTGTTGGTCACCAGAGTCCGACGTGTTTAGCCTTAAGGTAAATCCGCCCGTAGAGAAATGCACAAAGCGCACAATACTGTCATGCGTTGCTAGATTATGGGACGTCATGGGTTTCGTAGCTCCAGTGGTATTATACGCTAAGCTTTTAATTAAACAACTTTGGTTATTGGAATGCGACTGGGATGACTCGCCGCCTGACAGCATTGTTCGGTTGTGGCAGCGCTTTAGAGAGGAACTTCCTTTATTAAGAGAAATTAAAATACCGCGTCATATAAACGTAGATAGGAATAGCGCCATAAAGGTCGTTGGGTTTGCAGACGCCAGCGAGAAGGCTTACGGGGGCGTTGTATATTTCCACGTCCAGAATAATGGTAGAAATTCGATTAGCCTCATTAGTTCTAAGTCGAGAGTCTCCCCCGTAAGGTTGTCTCTCTGGCGCGCTTAGAGCTTTGCGCAATATTAGTACTCGCCAAGCTTATTACCGCAGTTATCAGCGCATGTAGGGATAGAGTTCACATAGAAAGGATATTTGCCTTTTCCGACTCCACCGTCGCCTTATGCTGGGTTCATTCTTCACCCCACCGTTGGGATACGTTTGTTGCGAACCGAGTGGCCAAGATACAAGACGAGTTAGAAACGCGGAACTTTTATCACGTGTCCGGTACGGAAAACCCCGCCGATTGTCTATCCCGTGGACTCACCCCGATGCAAATAATGGACCACCCGCTTTGGTTCCACGGACCTGCTTGGGTTCACTTGGATCCCTCGCAATGGCCAATAACCGACTTCGAACCTTCGTCAGTGTCACAACCGCCGGAAGTAAAGAGACACGCTCTAGTGGCGAACGTTTCGAGTGAGGTTTCTCCAATCATTGCTTTGGCGAACCGCTTGTCCTCTTGGTCGAAATTATTGCGTAGCGTAATTTACGTTTGTCGATTCGCGAGGCTGTTACCGCGACGTTCGTATGTCTTAGCATCCGATTACAACTATGCCGAGTCGCTAGTATTGCGTGAACTTCAACGTGCGCGCTTCTCTGAAGAAATTAGAAGATTACAATCGAATAGAGCTTGTAGTCGCGCCTTTCAACGCCTTAAGCCATTTTTACAGGATGGGATTGTAAGGGTAGGTGGACGCTTGTCCAACTCGCAATTGAGTTTCGACCAACGGCACCCTATTGTTTTACCGCGTAAAGACCATATCATGAACTTATTAGTCGACTACCATCATAAATTGAACTCGCACGCTGGCCCCGACTTGTGGATGTCGATTTTGCGTCAGAATTATTGGATTCTTTCTGCACGTAGTTTAATACGCAATCGGGTGCACAGATGTATAGCTTGCTTTCGGGCACGCCCCAAGTCGTCATTTCCGGAAATGGCGGAACTTAGATCTTGTAGAGTAATACAATCAGTAAAGCCCTTCACGCACACCGGGTCTGATTTCGCTGGTCCGTTTAAGGTCACGCTCACTCGCGGGCGTGGTATAAGATCCACAAAGGCTTACGTCTGCATTTTCGTATGTCTAACTACTCGAGCGGTGCATATAGAACTCGTTGGTGATCTAAGCACAGCAGGCTTTATGGGTGCATTTAAAAGATTTCTTTCCCGCCGTGGCCCTGTAAGTAGATTGTATTCGGATAACGGTACGAACTACGTCGGTGCAAAACGTATTCTATCGGAACTACATGAGCTCTTAGCTAGCAAATATTATAATTCGGAGTTCGCTCACATTCTAGCCGAGAACCGCATTGAGTGGTCTCTGAACGTCCCAGCCGCGAGCCATTTTGGGGGCAATTGGGAGACTAATATCAAGAGTCTAAAGAGTCATTTATACCGAGTAATAGGAGATCAAATTTTGTCCTTCGAAGAGCTAAGTACGGTGCTCGCTCAAATTGAATGCGTAATGAATAGTCGCCCACTTTGTCGTACGTTGTCTAGTGACCCCTCGGAACCGCTGGCTCTAACTCCAGCACATTTTTTGAATTTAACGCCTTTAAAGTATTTGCCAGCCGCAGATATGGATGAGAACAGACTTAGCATTTCCGCACGCCACAAATTATTAGATCGGTTAGTGCAATCGTTTTGGAAACGATGGAGGATGGAATACTTGCATACTTTGCAGTCTCGGCAAAAATGGAACACAGCAACTGAGCCTTTAGCTGTAGGAACTGTAGTTGTGCTCACCAAAGAGAATACGCCGCCTCTCCACTGGCCGTTAGGAATTGTCGAAGAGGTCTTTCCCGGTTCCGACGGAGTAGTTAGGATAGCTCGCGTTAAGACCACGGTTGGGTCTTACTTGCGTCCGGTTGTCCGTTTGTGCCCCCTGCCTCTTCCATAATTTAAATTAGCTTTCTAGATTAAATTGTATTTGAATTTAAGTAATCTTAGCGTTAGTTAGTTATTTTGTTAGTTGATCTTAGCTCTAGTTGTATTAGTTAATTTTGAAGGAAATCCTTCAAGGGCGGGGGAGATGGTTGCGCGGAAAAAACCATTGGATTATTATATTTGACGGTAGAGGTGCCAAGCCGCTTGTTCCTTTCCGACAAAACGATATCATTCATACCCTCCTCGATCCTCCATCGACACATCGGGGTGGTGCGGTGGGAGGGGCAAGAAGATGATTCTAGAATGTCACGTAATCATCGGAGCCGAGGACATATAAGACACGCGCGACCGTTGCGCGTCCTCTTTCCCACCGCGCCAGTCATTGGAACAACAGCTCTTTCCTACCGCGCCAGTCATTGGAACAACAGCTCTCTTTCCACCGCAGTCGTCGTTGAAACCACACCGCTAGTAGAAACCGCTTTAGCCTGGAAGCAGTCGAGCTCCAGGAAACCCGCCTCACCTCGTGTGAGATATAGTCGCGCACCGCCTCTCTCCGGAGTGTTCCAGAAGAAGTTCTAGAAGTTGCAGCTATAGTGCTCAACAGGATAGAAGAAACCCCGGTGAGTCAATATTCCTTTATTTACCGCCTGCCTGATAATATAGTTTAACCCGCTCCAATTTGTGTTTTCCTAATCAGGCAGGATTCCTTTCAGCGATTTGGCACAATAATAGTTTAATTTAGGGAAGAGCGAGTGCATTATACCGCATGCTATAGTAGTCGCTTTTACGTAAGCGTAGAAGCAACCGCATATACAGTCCACTTTAGTTAATATCTCGCGTAATAGGTTTAAGGTTCGACCGGGGAACTAGACTTCGGCAGCCTTAAACACGTGGCTCCACCAGCAATTGTTAGATTCATGAGTAAGTTGAATGCGCAGGGGTACAGTTTGGCACTGTAATATTTCCGCGCAATAGAGGGCTATCACCATGGTGCGAAACGACTAAAAGAAAAATCTATAGCTATATAAATAGCCAACATAAGACGGCAAGAGATATAACGATATGTGATTAGAAGCATTACGATTTATTAATGAACATTTTATGTCAAAACTCCTCATATATTAAACTAAAAAACTTATGTATACCGTGAGTTACGACTCGTGTCATTACTCAAGACTTAGCTGGTTTGTGGCGGTAAATTAATTAAAGTTAAACACGCTAGGTAAAGTAATTATGCTTTCAGAAAAAAATTATTGCAAAAAAATTTATAGCACTGTTCATTGATGGTACCTACTGTAAATTACTGAAAAGTTCTTCCTTCGTGTCATCAGTATTACTTTTATAAAGTAAAAACTATCTAAGTAATTGAAAGCTAATATTTAAAATCACCCAATATGTTATTAAATCGGAAGGCAAACGTACATTGCCAAAAGTTATCCTCATCTACGATACTGCGTATACGAGCTAGGTTTAATTGAAAGGTACAGTGCGACTCTTGAGCTTATATTCTGGACATATTTGAAGTGAAACATCTATAGAATAGTTATGATATTACACTCAATAAAATAAAAAAGCGACACTAAAAAGAGACAATTAAATAAAATTATAGGATTCAGCGATGTGAGAGAATAACATAATAAGTTGCATTTTACAATTGCAAAGAGGCCGTTTTCTTTTTATCATAGCACGAAAGATAATTTTATTTCAAAATTTGGATGTTGTATAGTATTTTGTATTAAAAACTTGTCAATTATATAAAATGTTCTTAAAATGTAATATAATCAGCTTTAGTGTTAACTTTTTAAATTTGAAATGCCTTTTTAGGTCACTAAAATGGTATACAAATAACATTAACTACTTAAGGCTACAGTCTTTTAAAGTTGACTCACATCGAATCATTAGCGCCACTTTGATTTCTTTTTTTACAGCAAATTATTGTTTCAGAGTAAAATATTTTGATAACACATAAATACCCAGATTATAAGTAATGGCTAAATTTTTTTTTGGTTCATCTATGTGGTCTACGTTAGATAAATCAAACGGTAAATAGAGCTCTCTCGCACCCAACGCAATTTCGAGCTTTGTTCGTGTACCATTATAAGGCAATCGATAATAAAAAGGCGAAATCTATTCAGCGCGTTAATAGCTAAACATCTTCATCTCCAAAATGCGCTGTTTCTTTTTTTCTAAATATCTTTCATTGTCTTAAATAAGAGGTCTCAATTTCGTTAAATTTCGCTGTTTTCGCCTCATAAAAAACTATTTGTTTCATAGCAATAGCTGAAAATATTTATGCTATAATTATTTTTTTCTCAAGGGCAGGTGTTTAATTAGACAAATATTAAAAAATAATAATTTAAACCACTTTATTTCAAAATTAATAATTATTTCGATCGACCTATAAAATATTGACTTTATAAACAATAATTGCGGGCAATATTCCTTAGTAGCCGCTGAGCGGCTGTAGCGTTCAGACGTCTTGTCTGTGCCAAATTTTTGCACTTCCTCTCGCTCTAACATTCCTCTTTCTCTCTCTTTCCCTAATCTTGGTTGCGCATTGTTACGAATTGAAAGTTTCTCTACTTTATTATTTTTTGCATATAATTCTTTAAGGGTTTATAAATCATTTTGTATTTGTTTTATAACTTTTAATTTCGACATGGACCATAAACGTAAAAAATATGCTTGTACCAGAAAACGAAAATTGAAATCAAACGTTGAAGCAATGAACAGAAATAGAATTCAAAGGTAAGTTTTTTTGTGTTTCATAGTAAAATAGTTAACAACGTGCATATGTGTGAGCACTTGGTTAAATATTAGGTATATAATTAGGTACCTAACCTACATATTATGTAAGTTCTTCAAGTAAATATAGAAGTATTATACATTTTTGAATTGCACATGATGTTTTGTTTACAAGCGACAGTAGCCTAATGGCAGGGAGCGGACCGCGAACTCAAAAAGGTCGTGGGTTCGAATCCACCATTCAACTACTGGCGTGAACCACTCGTAACACAAGCAATTTAAGCTTACCACGAGTGGTTAATGTCCTTTTTTTAAAAAAAAAGTACATTATGTTTTTATAGAAATACTTTTTTAATTTAATTTTTAAGTGTCATAAGGAAAATTTCGTCTTTTTGATTTTCAACTAGAGATTTCCTTGTTACCGGTAGCTGCTGATGTCGAGTTAATGACATTTTTAGATACGAAAACTATTCAGTAATACACGTAGACTACAAGTAAACTATTAAGTAATATCCTCAGCATCCCGTAATTTATTGTACGCCCACTATGGCCAATTTTGGATATAATGTGGCGTCAAACTGCTTACGACGTCCAATATACGGACGTCAAATAGGAGACTTAGCACAATGTTCGCAAATTGTCATGCTGATCACAGAAACGTCAAAATCTAAAAAAAATTGGACGTCATTTTTCTTCCTCTTTAGCTTCCTGAGCTAATTGATTCTCGCATGGAACGCTCGATGCCAATCAAAGACCCTCCATACATCATTCAAGCCATTGCGAATAAATTAAAAAAAAGCGCTAAGTCGTCCGTCGATGCTGCTGTACAAGAATAGTAATTCATGCATATAGGTAAATGCTATACAAAGTTACATTATACTTTAATGAGAAACTATAAATATGTGTGATAGTGGACTGTTTGTACTTATATAGAAATTATTTTGAGTTTTTTTTAATCTATTTTAGTATTTAGAACTACTTGACGTACTTGACGGATTTTCGATAGTGTCATCGACTTATTACGAAACCCTCAGTGCACGACTCATTCTAGCACTTGCCAGATTCATTTGAATAATCAATAATACGAGTCCATGTTATACAGGTTCTAGATGATTATCTTTTAGAAACCTTTTCAACAAAACAACAAAAATTATACAAACTTAAAATATTTTTTTTTTGTGTAACGAATTTTGTAATAAAAGCATGGAACAAAAATAGATACGAGGTAGAAAATCTGTATGTGAAAATTTGTTAGCTAATTATCAATAATCCTGTATATTAGATAAATTGATACTGGAAAATCTTAGTAGAGCAACTTTCCACGCTACGGCCAGAAAGATAACTGCGGTGGCGGTACATGAAGTGGCGGGGCAGGGAGGGTGTAGATGTGTCACCAGAACGCAATTTTTCTGTTTTGCTCTGAAAGACTGGGCTCTTAAGCAAATGTTGCAAGTTAAAAAAGTGTACATCACGCGTAAATAAATATGTCCTCGTCGTGTCGCTATTTGATTGTTTACAACGTTAATAATTACTTTACGCACCTGCACGAAACATACCGTAAATATTAAGTATAAAATAAAATAAAACGAACATTAAATTATGGTACTTTGGGAGTATTATCACAGTCAGTATATATTATGGTGATACGTAGGACACTCAATAAGTTTTGAGATGTACAAAAAGTATTCTCGATACTATTAATATTTACATTAAATCTTTTCAAAATATTCCCTATCATGCTTTATACAAAGGTCCATTCGCCTAAACCAACTTTGAAAACATTTTTGCCAGTCTTGATCTGACAGGTCGGAAATCGTTTCTTCGTGGGCAGTTTTTGCAGTTTTGTCGGTAACTGTCCGTCTGATTCCTTTTATTTTTTTAAATCATATTGATAGATCCGTGTCTCGTTACCAGTAAAGATTTCTGAAACACTCCTAGATGCCCCGTTTTCAAAACCATTTCATGGCACCAATCCACACGAGTCTGTTTTTTTGCTTTCGGAGAGCAAACGAGGGATCCATCGACAACAAAGCTTCTTCACTCCAAGACGTTGATGTAGGATGGTATGAATACTCCCCGAACTAATGCCTACAATGTTTTCGATGTCAGTATATGGAATTCGTGGGTCTTTTCGCACCAACTCGTCCATACATTTTCTGCCGCTACTGCTGTTTGTGGGGCCCCGGTTCTTTGGTCATCTTTAAGGTTAATTTTACCCCTTTTGAATTCAGCAAAGCACCTTAAAAATGCTAATTGTGTCCGTTTTAAATTGTTCGGATTTTCGTAAATTGTATATCAAATTTAAAATCGTAATAGATCATAGCGAGCAAATGTTCACGGTTAAGATCCATTGTTTTAAATGAAAAGCGCGGAAAACGTTGCAGGAAAATGAATAGAACTTTTTTTTAATATTGAGCAGTTGGATTATGGTTGGCTTTTTAGAAACATATAACACGGGTGCGTTCCATTTTTAAATTTCGAACATCTCAAAACTTATTGATTAACCTACGTACTATTATAAAAATAAATTTCTTACTACTACTTAAAGTGAGTGAATGTGACATTATATCTGAGTTTTTAGCAATTTTCGACTTCCGGCTGACAATCTGGGAAAGGAGAATGGGTTTTTTGGGCCCAAAGTTAGCAATTTGGTTCGTACTTTAAAAAATTGGCTAAATTTTTGTAAAGAAAAATAGAAAAAAACTAGTTCATTTTACAATCCAGAATTCGAAAAACCATTAAATTAAGAAATAATTTAGAAATAAGATTGTATTAACACTATCGATTTTATATTTATTCATCATCCAGCGAAGTAATAATTCATTCTCGTTGACTGCGATGTTGACGATGTATGAGGTATTATTTAAGGTCGATTTTTTATTGCCGTTATCAGAAAGATGATAACAAAAACAATGCTTGTTTTAGTGTCAATTACATGAGCTCTAGTTAGTTGAGTCTTCTTGATATTTTAACTTATACTTCAAAAAAGAAGAATTTTTAACATAAAGTCCCTCACCCTTAAGGGTGATAAGAAATACGCTGCCACCACATGATTATCAGCGCCATTTTCTTAAGAATAAAAATAAAAACTAAAGTCAAAGTGTGGGATCGCACCTTCGAACCTTCGAACATTTATTATGTCTGTCTGTCGAAATTGTGGGTATTTTATGACTCGGGATAACGAGATAGTTTACCATGACTTATGGAAAGTCATAAAATTCCTCTGCCATTTCCCAAAGTCACCTCATTTGCTCCCTTGGGACGTAATAGGGCAATGGATTCTCTCACGGTGCCACCACACTGCAAATGTTTGTTAGATGACAGTAGATATTTAATGATCTTTTTAATCTGAAACAAAACATTTGTACACACCTTCATCACTGGCGTGCTTTGACTGCCCCCATCCATTTAGTATCAAAATTTATTCTGAAACTTAAATTTTTTTCACGCATTATATTAACACTGCGTATATTTTGAAAACATATGATAGCTTCACGTTGAAGTCTGGTAACGTCACACTACAGGTGGATACAGGCGGTGGTTAGTTAGAGTTTTGGGATGCTTGGGAGTGTACTACGCTTACTTACCCCATCTCGCTAGGCACCATCCTTTTACCTATTTCTGCCATTAAAATGTAGTATAAATAAATAACAAATAATAATCGACTACTAAGTTCTGTTTCAAAAGTGTAAAAGTTCAATTATTTTAGTGTGGTGGTTACATGGTAGAGCTACGCTGCAGCTATATTACTGGTATAAATGCAAGAATGGACCGGCTTAACCGAGGAAGGACCAAGCTTTCACAGAATACCAGCGTAAAAAAGCATCTTAACGCTGTTGTGTTTCGTATGAGTGTAGTCAACCGGGCAACCTATTTACTGGAAACGAGGAATTCAATCTTAGTCCCCACATTTGATCATTTTGAGAATAGATATAAGTGGCTATGGGCTACAGCAACCATTTACCATAAGGAGGACCGTGTGCTCGTTTGTCACCCTTATCCTATAAAAAACATAATACTAGAATTTTCTCCTGTATCGTGCCTAGGCAGTTTTCATACATAAATTTCACAAAAAACAAACGTCAAAAGCCAGATTTTCAGGTCATAAAAATACTAGTAACTCGCGTAGTTTGTTTCTTTGCAACTCCAGGCCGCAACTCATTACTAAGCCGCCAAAGTAGTGCAATTACTGACTGTATTTATTTATTAGTGACAACACTAATATTCACTTCCTGTGGGGTGCAATGTGTGCTGGCTTTCTAACTTTACTTCTACAAACAGTATATTATTTTAAAATAATAACAATATATAATTTATAATATATATTGTTATTATTTTAAAATAATGTATAATTTATAATAATAACATTAATTATTAATGAAAAGGAACCAGACAAACGTTAAACTAAGAAACAGAAGAGGGGAATCGAGGCTTCTCTCGATCCTGCCTCCTATAACGCCTACGTTGGCTTCGGGAACAACGTATGTGATCTCCGCAACGGAGTTACACACAAGGGCGATAACCTCTTCCTTTTCAGAAAACAGGTTCAGGCGGGGATTACGGGTCTTCCGAAGTCGTCCCGGTCCCAACGCCTTAATTCTTCGATATGCACTGTATCACTTTAAGGGGAGAATTCCTTGGGAATAAAACAGCAATTATCTTCAAACCGTTCCGTGAGAGAGTAATTACTTTTCCCTATCACTTCCCTATACGTTTTCTTTCTTCTTCTTATTGACTGCTGGTCTTGCACTTTTCCCGAACATTTGCCGAACATTTCCCGAACGATTTGCAAGAAAAAATCAATTTACTGAACTACCTCGAAGCTAAACGCGAAAGTGAGCCGCGCCATTTGTGCGCTTGCGCAACTCATTTACATCAATTTGTACTATCACTCTCTCACGGTTTGCTCAATAACTTTATTTGTATAAGACATACATTTATACAATTTACTTATAAAGATAGCACAAAAATATCAATACTACGATATACATTACATTTTCATATCACAAAAAACCTTTTATTTATTTAACAAAATATGCTTATTTTACTCATATGTTCAAAGTTGGAATTTCTTAAATATTTAACATAGAAAATTAAAACAATGTTTTCCACTTGAAATTATACATATCATAACTAATAAAATAGTTTAATTTACATTTTCTCTATACATTTCACTATTAAAACACTTTTAAATTTCTTATACAAAACTATCATTATTTCACTTATTCACAGGAATTTTCACATAAAAATAACACAGAATTCACCTCTTTTACACGTACAATCAATCTGAAATATTTTACAAGTCATTTTTACATAAATTTCTGAAATTTGCAAATATTATAATTTCTACATATTTGGCCTCCTAAGTACGTGGCTAGCGTGCGTCTATGAACTCACACTATTTGAACAACTAACTTTTGCACGGCTATCGACTATCAGTAAAAATGGAAAGTTTAGTATACACTAATATCAACAATACTAGGTGAATAAATGATTCTACACAATTCTCAAACGTTGAAAACTATTTCTAATCAGATACTTATCAGTTATCAAGTTTCTTATCAAACAATATAAGTGAATGTTTTCATAAATCAATCATAGAAAATAGGCATTTGTTTTCATACAAAACATATCAAACTCATATAAGACAATACTTATGCAATTAATTTCCATTAATTCTATTTATGCACAGCGATCATCTCGACCGGGGAACAAACCCTGGTCTCTAACTTTATTTAAATATTTCTTTAAATTAACATTATTGGAAAGATGATTTCAACCGGGGAACAAATCCGGTAACATAATTTATATCTTAAAAATTCCCTATATGAATTTATTAAGAGATATTACTAACAAAACGATAAACTATTCCGGCCTGGGAGTCGAACCCAAGACCTTCATATCATTAATTCGATATTTCTTTAAGATTCAACTAAGCATTTTCTTATCGGAATATTGTTGCTTGATAATTTGCTTTTTAGAAGCTATTCGTAATCGGTTAACTAATAAATTGAAATATTCTTATAGGCGCGTCGCCAACAATTAATATTGATCTTTTTCTCGATAAATTTAATATAACATCGCAACTTGGTTTGGAGAGTGCTGTGCTTATGACGAAATATCATTCCTGAAGTTAAACGTGACTACGACGGCCATTACCAACATGTTCCCTGATCTATTTCATTTTAAAATGCTTGTAAATTTTATTTTTGTGCGAAGACAATTTTATTGTAACAATTTTTCAGTAATACATATGTATTATTTAAAAGTATGTTTAATTTTATAATTTATACTATAAAAGCTAATTATTAATCAAAAATTAATTAAAATGAAATATGATAATAATGATATGCTTGTTGGCTATATCGGTTCCACTAGTTTTACTGCAGGTATCTTCGTTATGATTTATACCACACAAATAAACTTCGAGCTTTCTCAGCTCGTTGAGCGACCTTAACTTTACTCATATAGTTTAATAATAATTTCGAAATATATTTTTAACCGATTTTATAATAAGTTATTAGAATATTATCAAGTGTTACGCTGCTTTGTCTAAATTGATGATAAATGAATCATGATATTGACTCCTATTATTTCAAAATGTTAATTTTGAATTTAATATATTATTGTTGCTGCGATAAAGTAATATTGTGTCATTGTTTATATTTAAATTAAAAAATGCACCAGTTTCTTACTACTTGACAAAACATTCTCAAATAGCCAAACTCTTGTTCGTAACTTAGCACGGTGTACTGAGTGCATTTTTTGTCAATTGGACAAATAGTTCTTACATTCTCGTTGTTTTGGATTATGCCTTGCCCTGTGATAACATATTATTTCTCCAACCAGCCATTATTCGTAATTTAACTAAGTTTTCAAGATACCACGGATAGATAAAATGTGCGTCCAGGCTTTAATCCAGCCAGTGCTCTTTGATTCTCGTTTATTTGGTACACAATTGCAACGGAGTAATTATGTCACATTATTCATACATTACAGTCTTAGTTAATCTTATTTCATTAATAATTATAATTACAAGATAGTGGTTTTATTAAATCCTATATTACACTGCTGTACATAGATAGCTTCAAAGAGAGGAGGCTTGCCACAGTTGCCACGCTTGGCAGGCTGGTTAGTACCCACTTCTGTTTGATATCCCCATGTCATCCCGTACGACACGGGATGATATGGACACCTAATCTACTACGATAATGTAAACTAATAGAAAATTTAAAATAAATGCAAATGATGTAGAAAATATTTAAAATAATTAACTTCACCATCCTCAGCTTACTTATAAGTAAACTATAGTATTAGTCACACGGCTCTGTGCTGCACGCTCTCGTTTGTTATCTGTTCCTTACCTAATGGAGGAGAGCGCTTCCTAAGTATTAAGTAGAGCGTTCAGGACACCGAGTATAAATACTTTGACATTAATAAAGAGAAGCGATATTTAGAGCTATTTACGACGTGTCATTATTTTTGTATAAAAACCTTAGTTCATTAATAATTATAATTACAAGATAGTGGTTTTATTAAATCCTATATTATAAATGAGCAATTCTTTTTAAATCGATTGTACGAGTGCTTGGTTATATAAACTGCAGTAACGACTTGGATATTTATTGTATTTGGGTATATGTTATGTATAATCTTTAAGGAAATAAAGAAAACCTCCTCCTTTTTTTGAAGTCAGTTAAATACACAGCACTTAGTTTTACAAATACTTTTTGTTACCTATTGTTACTTCATCTTCCACACATACGTTATTCTACGAAAGGAACGAAAACTGAAGTCACGAATTGATAGGTCTTTGAGAAATATTTTTTTGATAAGCTTATATTTAATCGACACTGTTATAATCTTCAGTGATATGTGAATTAAATGTCATTCTACAATGATGTCAAAACAAAAATACATAATTATTTTGGTAGATTTATAAAATAACATGGGTAATAATTGGTAACAAAGAAATTGGTTTCGTTAGGGAACTTTTTGCTGGACAACATTATTTAATTTAAATTTATAAAACGATGTTGAATTGGACCAATCGCGATAAGTAAAATGAATTTCAATCAGTTATCATATCGTTTGAAATCTATAACGTTCTTCATTTTCAAATAACGATTGGAAAGTTTGCATTTATGTGATCTATGTATATCTATGTGATTATTTATGTGTCTAGAACAACAACAGGTCAGCCGCTTTTCCATACATTCGAATTTCTTTTTTTGATTTTGATTTTATTTTATTTTTAGTTTTGAATTATTTTGAATATTTAGACGATAAATTCACGAAAAATCATATAATTACCAATTTTACCCATGTTATTTAATTAAAATTTCATAAAACGATTTTGAATTGGACCAATCGCGCTAAGTAAAATTAATTTCAATCAGTTATCATATCGTATGAAATCTATAAGATTCTTCATGTTCAAAAAAATGATTGGAAAATTTGCACTTGAAGTATCTAGAACAAAAATGAGTCAGCCGCTTTTCCATACATTCGAGTTTTTTTTTTTTGATTTGGGTTTTATTTTTTTATTTTCAGTTTGACGTATTTTTAATATTTATACGATAAAATCATGAAGTATCATATAATGATGTATTTTTTAGCACCTGGATACATTTAAACACGTAATAATCTTAACTTAAAAACATGGGACAAGTAAAAAAGCTCCTCGCAAAAATTTTAGGAAATACTCATCTGTTTTTTTCATTCCATCTCTCACACTATTTACGTACCTCCCTTTCAAACGTCTTTGGACTTTTTCCTCTCTCGTGACAGCTTGTGATCCTGCTCGCGTAGCGTACGCGTGCTGCTTGCACTTCGACTTGGACGAGAAATTCTAAGATGATCAGGTGCAAGAATGCGGCGTTGATCGCGCTCTGAACTACGTTCTCGAGTCCGCTGCAGTCGTAGCCGACGCACACCTCAATCACTGAGGCTGCGGCTTCGACTGCGCCTCTCGATTCCTCGCAGATGTTGACCAAGGCCTTGGGACTGCTGTCGGTCACTAGTACGACAACAACTACGAGCGCATCGAGAATTCGCCTCGGCTCCTTTGTCACTCATTTTCCTGGAACTCGGAAACAATTTTCATGTCACCGGCACGGAAACTTGGCCAAGCGGTTATCTCGCGATAGCAAAAGCTTTAAGTGTTTCTGATGAATGTTTGTTATGCAAGTATATCAAAAAATGTTTACCCTCAAGTTCAAGAGGGTAATTCATTATGTTTAAGTGCACCATGACGAATTCTTTAATTTTTAGTTGAATCGGGTCATTTGAGCGACTAAGTTCACATTTTAAATTTGTGTGTTGTGAAAAGTTTACTGTAAAGTTATTCAATTATTGTGATCTTGTGTCTTAATTAAATAACTAAAGGTACTTTAAAGCCAATAAAAATGCCATTAACACCAGCACAAGTTGCACAAGCAGTAGCATTAATTGACCAAGGGCTGACACAGCGTGAAGTTGCTATTGTGCTTAACGTACCACGGTCCTCAATGCAGTATTCACTGAAACGATACCAGGAGACAGGCCGCTACACCCGCAGGCCAGGCAGTGGGGGCGTAAGGTGCACATCGGGCCGGGACGATCGTTTTATTGTTATGGAGATTTTGAGAAACCGCTACCTGACCGCTGTTGAGATACGCCAGCGGCTCCAAATCGCAAGAGGCGTTAATGTTAGTGAGCGTACGGTGAGAAGACGAATGGAGGAAGTGAATTTAAAAGCTCGTAGACCAGCACGAGGTCCAGAACTTCTCAGACAGCACCGAGTAGCCCGACTTCAGTTCGCAAGAGAACATGTCAATTGGACCCACGAGCAATGGGCTAGAGTGTTGTTCACAGATGAGTGTCGAATAGCTTTACGTGCTCCAGACGGTCGAGAACGAGTGTGGAGAAAAAGAGGAGAGAGGTTTCTACCCATTACCACCACCCAAACTGTGAGTTTCCATGGAGGCTCAATAATGGTATGGGGAGGTGTAAGTTCCGACGCACGTACAGAGTTGGTCGTCGTCATCGTCGATAATCGGCTTACAGCTACTCGATACATCGAGGAAGTTCTTCAGGAGCACGTAATGCCTTATTCGGGATTCATTGGACACGACCAATTCCTCCTCATGCACGATAATGCACGCCCGCACGTCGCACATTGTGTAGAGGAATATCTGGAAGAGGTTGGAATACAAAAATTGTAGTGGCCAGCTCATAGCCCGGACTTAAATCCAATTGAGCATGTATGGGGTATGCTCAAAAGAAAGATAAAGTCCAGCTCCAAACCGCCACAAACTCTAAATGAGCTCCGAAATGCAGCGCTGGCCGCTTGGGACAGCATACCGCAAGTTGATGTCAGAAACATCATTCAAAGCATGCCAGATCGAATGCAAGCGGTTATCAGGGCTAGAGGAGGAAACACCCGATATTAAAACTGATAGACAATAAAGAAACAGACTTAATTTTTAACTTTGTACTGTTTTTAAAGTGACAATGGAAAGATGTTAATTTTAGTGAAAACATGTTATCTTGAAAAGAAAAATTTCGGTGAAGTAAACATTAATTTTCTATGTTCTAAAACCATTAGAGACACTTATTGAATGCATCTACCCTTAATTTACTGTTAAAAAAACGTTTCAGTGCAAATAATCAGCAAATTCACGAGTGGCCAAGTTTCCGTGCCGGTGAGTAGTTATAAAAACGAATAAATCTTAATTTTCATTTATTCAATGACGGAAGGTATTTTAAAATTTAATTTATTATTGCAAATCGAATTTTAATGAAATATATTTTCCACATAAAATGTAATAGCTTCATCGCTTATGTGTATAATAATAAAAAAGAGATTTATTGAAAACGGGCCCAATTAGGAGTACCCTTAACCGACGAGCATGTATGCGTAGGTGTATGGATGTGAAGCAGGCAAGAGAGGTGTGTCAGGATCGTGCCAAATGGAAGTCTGTAGTCTCTGCCTACCCCTCTGGGTGACAGGCGTGAGTGTTTATGTATGTATGTATGTAATAAAAAAGAACAAATCTCAATTTTCATTCATTCAATAACAGAAGGTATATACATATACATCGCATATACATATACATGTACATATACATCGCTCACTAATTAAAGTAGTGCTAGTGCTACTACTTTGTTGTCACCAAATCACTTCCACCAGCTTTATTTTGTACTTATATGATTTAAAAAAGGACGCATTTAGCAAGAGGAGATTTAATTGATACTTCTGACGTAATTATAAGATTATTCATTAAATGGAATTAATTAAAAATAATTTCACCCGGATATCAGTGGGTCGATATGGATGTGAATAAGACATCTTTAGGAAGACTGAACTTATCACTTTGATTATTTTTTCGCTTTAATAGAAAAACGTATTTCGGTAATTAATAAAAGTAAATTGATTATCACTTTTGAGGCACCTCTTACACGATAAACATTAAGTTTCCTTAAGCGACTGAGCAACTGCATGTACAAATTAATGTACTATGATATTTCGAGTCAAATTTTAGTATATTATTCTTCTTCTTAAGTGAAATAATTTCCTCGCATTATCTGTCAAATAAATAAATTTAATTCATAAGTTAAAAAAATTATAGTATCTACAGTCGTACTCTCCGTGGTATTGTGCCAAGAATTTTTTTCATTTTTATGTTATTTATTGTACGTTCTACTTATTGAGGAAATAAGTAACGCCATGATATACACAAACAAAAACATACATACACAAAGTTTGTAACACATTCAAAAGTTTGTACATATACAAAGTTTGTAAATGAATGAAAGTTTATAAAAATACGACCAAAAATGTCCCAGTGCTGATCTTTATACATATATTATCAAGCTACACATTGGCATGTAATGATAATTAGATCTTCTGTCCGTGAATATTATGGTAATGTTAGGCGAATAAATCAGACAAGATGAAATTAATTTACGATCTCATTTGCAACTCGTACATCTGGAGGCTTATTAAAATTATTTATGGGCTCAAAGTATGGCCACGTAGATTAACGATCAACACCTTACATTTAGCCATTCGAAATATAATTTTATTAAATTACTAACTACCAAATTACAAAAAATAGAAAAAAAAACACGTTGTTATCATTGAATCTTATTGTAAAGATATCGTTTAATTATATATTAACATGCATACATAATTTAAAACAACTTTAAAAGCCATGACAACTCAGTCAGGGGCACGCCTTGCATTGCTTTCTTTTCATTTAGTGAAGCTTCATCAAAATCGGTTGAGCCATTACCAAGATTAGATTTAATGAAAAAATAAAATAAAAATGTTTATTCACTTTTGTTCATAGACTGTAAATAAGACCTTGCGTTTGATCGAAGACAGTTATTCAGTATTGCAAGCAGAAACTTCAGTTATGAGATTCGCCAAGATAACTTGGAACATATACGATATGTATTTACTTTCGCTAACGCGCCGGAAATGTGTTAGCTCTAAATAACTTGTATGCATAGTTCGTATATGTTGGCGAGGCAAATTTATTTTTTCTCTGGTCTTACGTGTGTCAGAAATTAATATGTATATATTGAAATGGTTTTACAATTTTAAATAATATTATCTGAAGTGAGTAGAGGATAAAGATATCCAGACCGGCAACAGGGAGCAGTGTCAAGGATACGAAACCTACTCATTCTCCGAGCTAGCTTCTTTTAAATCACTCTCTCGATTTTATTGGCGAAAATTTCTTCGCTAAAACATTTTTTTCTCATGACCTCCAGTTCTTTATTCACTCCCAATCTGATCTTGTCTTCTTTTACAAATCGATATATATATATATATATATATATATATATATATATATATATTGTATAGTAGTTGTATATATATATATATATATATATATATATATATATATATATATATATATATATATATATATATATATATATATATATATATATATATTGTAAATTAAGGGAACAAGGAACTGTGACTTTATATTCTGATACTTCAAAACTAAGCATTAAACCATTATACTTGTCCTTCGTGCATAGCCAGCATTAAACCATTATACTTGACCTTCATGCATAGCCAGCCTTAAATTATATCGTGTTTGTAGCAACGTGAATGCCAATTTTATTGTAATTTTCTACAGAAATATTTTGCAGCACGACATAATTTTCCTTAACTTTACATTAGAGTTGTAGTGGCACGGCGGTTGGTCTATTCAATAAAACTCCTTAGTAGTGTTGAAATCTGAGTTCCAATCTAGTCGTCTTCAATGAAGTTGAAGTGTAGGACCGTTCCCTGCAGTACGGCATTTGGGTACATTACATTACTTATTACCACCACTGGTGCATTTATGTTCACACATAACTTTGTACTTCTCGATAAAAATTTTAAACAAAAGCTTTCAAGTGGTCACAAAGTTTAGTAAGTTGTAATAAAGTTATAAGCAGCTTGACTTCAAAAACAGTGAATTTAAAATTATTACATATGGAGGTAATGATGGTAGCATTCGTTGTATATGACATCAAAGGAGTTGGAAATGATATTCTACGATCGTTAACGCCATAGAAAATAAAAATAATGAAATCAACGCTAAGTCACGAGACTTTCGCGTGACTTAACGTTAAGATTTGTTGTTTCTATTTATTGCTATATTTTATAGCGCTAACTATCGTAAAAATTATAAATACCATTTCAATCTCGCAGGACGTTAAACTCCTCAGTCCCTCCCCACGGTATCCATAAGTACTACAAAGCACAAGGACAAAAAAGTTAAATTTCTTAGTCTGAAAAAGCTCTTACTAAATAACTTTTATTAAACTTTAACTTTTATTTAGCGAAGCTAGCTTAATTGCAGGGTGCTAACAGCGAAATGCAGCGTGATAACAAGTGGTCGTGGGTTCGAATCCGCTATTCGACTTTTGTCGTGAACCATTACTAACACAAGCATTTCAGGCCTACCAGGCGTGTTTGAAGGGAATATGAGTAACTAGTTGACCCCCGCAACTTCATTTACGTCACATAAGATAGAGAGGAAGGTAACGAAGCAGGAAAAGCATGTTCTACACTCAGTTCTGTACGAAATCTAATATCAAATTGTAATATCAATTGAAAATTGTAATATCAATTTTAGTGAAACCAACAGGCAGTAAATTTGATTTGCTGCATATTGCCCTCCTATTATGTTGAAAGTAAAATTTGTAAAACATTTAAGACAAATAAACTTTTAACATTTACGTTGCACTTACCATGCCTAAGCAGTCTCGTTAAAAAGTGAAAAATATTTCTGGATTTCATTCGCTTTGTCAAAAACGGATCATCCAACATAGAAGTGCTTTTACTCTTTTTCGCAGTTAATTGAACCTGTTGTGTTTTTTGGTTGACTGAAAATGGAAAAGCAGATACCTTTAAATGTAAAAAGATATGTTTAAAATTTACTACAAGGTTCTTTCATGTACAATATAACGCCGGTATACAATATAATGTAAATATTAGTGAGTGTGGTATGAGAAAGTCATTTATTGATACCACCAGCCATTACCACTACCATCTATCAAAACTCCACCGCTGAACATGGGCTTCCCCCATAGATTGCTTCAGAGGGGAGATATTTGTATTGTTGCTCTGCTCGCCCACCGGGTTGTCGCCAGGAATTCTATGTTTTTATTTAGCTGTTATCGGGAAGATACTGCTGCCTCTGCTTCTCGTTTAGTTCCCCTCTGTCGCCTCTTACTTTACAGAGGTTGGAGTTATTTACACGCTGCTACGTGGTTCGTGATGCTGCCAACAGGTGTTTCAGATTTGTTTATTTTACAACAGAACAACAAAGAATAAATAATAGAAAAGTTAACACGGGCGGCTTCAATAGAAAGGAGGAATTACTGCAATCATCGTATTTAGCAGGCGAATTGACGATCGCCATTATGTAAAAGACACGTTATACGTTACCATTTTCAGAATCACCGATCGTTTCTCTGCAAGCTGCATCGGTATGGACGCTGATAGTATGCTTTCTATGCAAACAGGTCAAACAATGCGCATAAATTTAGTGTGAACCAAATGTTGAACAGGTACAAGGAGGGGCTGCATTCTGCAAATTTTTGTTGTAACAGTTGAATTATAATGACTTAAGTAATATGTGCATACACATTCACATGTCTTTCAATAACAGCCATACAAACCAACTGATGATATACATCATTATCATCAATAGTCTGCAAAAGTCCTCTGCTGGCAATGTGTCTTCCATGTTTATTTAGAGTTTTTATTTAGATTCTTTTAATCGCCACGCTCTACAGTTGGATTGGCGATCGCAGTGCCAGACGTCCCCCACCTTTGGAGCTGCTTCTCGTCCCCAGGCTGGGTATTTTACGTAAAAATACGCCAAATCCGATAGATGATATTTTATATTATTATAATGGTTTATTGGCCACTTTTTTATATATTTGTTAGTATATTATGTACTATGATATTTAACCATTATGTCCAATGTATCAGTAAAAATGAATTTGCGAATAGTATCATCATCATTACAGCCAATCTCGACTCTACTGTTGAACAAAAAAAACTCAACCATAGATAGATAGTTTATTTTTTCATTTTTGTGGTAGTTGGATCCATCTACCACAAAAAAAACTTATGCCTAACATTATAAGACTTTCAAGTTTAGGATCTTACATCTTTCTCCGATAACTTTTATATTGTCTTCTAACAGACAGGTTTTGAGGTCACCGGTACCGTCACCCTTACAGCCTATTAAAGTCCACAAATTGCCTCACAGGGTGTATTTGCCACAGTTGCCACGCCGGACAAGTGGGTTGGTAACCACACTTTTATTTTAATTTTAATCGTTATTAGAGAGACGCTGTTACCCCTCTCTTAATTTGTTTCCCTCAGTCGCTCCTTACGACACACACACAGCTTGATATGGGGTAATGGATATTCTTACACAGCCACTACGAGCACACGGTAAGGTATTAAGGTGAACACAGACGAATCAAAGGTCATGTGTAAAGTCCATGTTCTTGTGTTTTCTAAATAAATTCTGCAATTTCTACACATATAATTAAAAACTTAGACTTTTGGTTATATAATTTCCATTTGTTTCTAAATAGTTATCCCTTAGCCGAAGCGCGACAATCTTGTGAATGTCATATTTCCTGTGAAATTCCATTTTAATTTTCATGTTAACATTTTAATTTCTTGATTTACGTTTTAATTTGCATATTTTCTGTGGAACTTCTTGAAACCGACTGACGATGATCTCGAAACCAATTATAAACTATGTTTTGTAATAGGATACTTTGTATCCAATTCTTTTTTATTAAATCTTAAAACGTTGTAACTGATTAATACTGTTAAATAGGTTTGGGATAAGTAATTTCGTACAATTCAGCATGTACTATTTAAATATAACATTAAGTTTATGAGACTCTATTGAAAGTGCTAGGCTCAAGTTATATTGTCATCGATGTATTCTACTAGGTTGTAAATATTTTCTGCTGAAAAGTTTTTTTATTTAAGTGTGACATACGAGCACACAGTTCATGTGATTGTAAGTATCCTCGATTAAGAATCAAAATGCGCTGTTGCCCCCGAGAACTAAGGTGAAATGCCTCGTTCCCAGTCGGTTCTCTAAACTTAAAACACAGCTGTGCATCAAGCTTCTATTTAGCCTATTTTATTTATAATCCTGCGTAATCCTTCCCCGTTCGAGGCAACACATGCATGCCATAACCTTAATATAGCTGTAGCATGGCTCTACTACATATATGTATTAAGATGCCAATTTGATAATGACTTTACTTGCAGTCTCCCTGACATTTCATCTATGATCTCAGAGATGTCGATCATTTACTGCTGAATATATCTCACTTAATGATTTCTTAATGATAATTAATATATAACTAATATAATTAAAGAATAAATAGTTCTATAAGCAACAGTAGCCTAATGGCAGGGCGTGGACCGCGAACTCAAAAAGGTCGTGGGTTGGCATCTGCCATTCGACTACTGGCGTGAACCACTAGCAACTTAAGCTTACCACGAGTGGTTAAGGGGAATATTAATAACGTTTATAAGATTGTTAATATTCTTTTTAAAAACAAAAAGCAATTAATATATAATATTCTTAATGATATTAATACCATACATTAATATTTTTACTTATATTTATTTACTATACTATATATTAATTAAACGCGATAAAATCCGTAAGTATAGTTTTATTCAACATATCTTATTTACTAACTAAAAATTTAATTAATATAGTTTTGTTAAAAAATGGTCTTTTGCATTTGAAATTACACAACAATTATAATTTGTGTGTGAGCGAAAAAGTCATTGCAACCGGTCGTACGGAAAAGATTAAATTTTGTATGTAATTTACCAAATTCAATAGAATTTATTATTAAAATCGATAAAACTTACCATATTCTTTTGTTTTTTAAAAGCAAATATCGGCAAAATTCATTTTTATCCATTATATTCACCTGAAAATCACTTAATCACGCAGCGAAAACACGCGACATAAAAATATGACGTATAAAATAATCTTTATTTCGGTCTACCTGCGTCGTGTCTCATATATTTTTTTTTATTTATTAACGCAATCACTTTTTTATCTATTTTTATTTTTAATCTATGTAGGTAGGTGTGTTTGGTTTGGGAAGCTGTGTAACCAAACTCAATTTGAGGCCGTTCGTCATTGGTAACTGTAGTTACCGAACTCGCGTTAGCGGTTACGGTTTGAGGCTGCTGCACGAAAAACTTTCGGCACAGGTTGTCGAAATTTTCGAGCTATATGATGGGCTCATTGCCACCTCAGTTTATTGATCACTTTTTTTGTTATCGGAATGTATATTTGGAAAATATTGGTTATTATCGCTAATATTATTAACATTGACAAACTATCAAATTGCAAATAATAATGTCGGAGGAACGATGTGAGGGGTAATTCAGCATTTTTTGAATTCTTCTACATCTATAAAAGCACTTTCACGTTCTCTACAAGGTAATATAGGTTTTGCAAAACCTGAACGCATAATTTATTTCAGAGTAAATTTTAATTTATTGCAAGAACTGCAACGTGACAGGTGCGAATACTTAAAATCATACTATCGAGGAACCGAATGATGCCATGAAGTGGTAGAGTAAGTGAATCCATTTCCGCAAGATAGGAGTCGATTCCTCATTGTGACGGTATTTTCATTAAAGAAAGCCTCGTACGTTTAAGTTAATAGGAAAATAAAAAAGGAGCTGAATGCAGAATTTCCCTCATGAAAATAATTTTACTTGCGTTTATGATACATCTGGGATTCGAAGAAAATTCATTATTCCGTTGTACAAAAATAAATGACATAACACAATACCTGTTAAAACTCAAAGGTACATAATAATTACACGATTTTTACAGTGTAGTGCTAGGTTACCTGAGTATTTAGTCTCATTGTATTTACGACAATTGCTGCGATAACATCTAACAACGACAGCTGGCATTTTATACATTGTAATGTTAGTTTAGTGCGTCACTGGTAAAACTAATGCATCATAAATATACCCGTATGTTCCGCTCACTTTGCTGATAACCGTGAAGACTTTTGGTTGGTCTAATTTTTATCTGATTCTTATTATGATGGTTTTAGATTGATTAACACTAGAACATAGGAACAGGGCACAGTTTTTCTGGAGATCATTCAAACTTAATCAAAATCACAATCTTTTCTATTTCCATAGAAGCGAGTGAACTACCTTCTTACTCTAAATAATATTTATATGTGTTTACCCTCGAAAGAAAGTGTATTGCAGTGTGCATAAAAATCTTTTAATATAAGTTAATGTCGCACTGTACTTAAGAATTGTGTATATTTGCATTGTTTTTAATTAAAATAAAATAAATAAATAAAGTACTACAAAAGACTATCACTAAACTCTTGCCCTGTTTTACTTCTTTTTGCATGAATGGTACAGGTTTCGACAAAAAACAATATGAAAAACTCTCATTCAGAGTCCTTTAGTATAATTTTTTGCTACAGGAGAAAATAACTTTCGGCATATATGAGGTTGATTGGTACTTACAACAATTTTCACAACTTTGAATAATGTGCACATGTTTTTTTTTTTATAATTTACATTCATAGTAGTGTTTCTTCTAAATTTTGAAAGATGTGAGATTCAAACCCGCGGCTTTTAGCACGGCAATTCATTGCTAAACTACTGCACTACGGAGATGTCACCTAATAAATGAACAGCCTCAACAAATTATGACTATAAAATCATCACCACTCGCCATCCTGATGGATGCTAATGGAGTGTCTTTCTACAGATACCATTTTGCAAGGAAGTTTCAGAATTTCCCTTTAACTTCGAAATATTACTTCACGCAAAAATAGGATTTATAAAATACGTTATTTATTTTTGTACATTTTTACAAGAAATATTTTATTGTTTATAGGATAAGGGTGACCAACGAGCACACAGTTCACCTGATGGTAAGTGGATGCTGTGGCCCATATACGTCTACATTTAATCTCGATTGATAAAATACAGATACGTTGTCACCCTTGGGGACTAAGATGGTATGCCTCGATTGCAGTAAAACGGGTCTCCGGTTCTCTAAATTCATCATAAGAAACACAGCAACACAGCTGCTATTTTACGCTGGTATTCTTTGAGAGCGTGGTCCTTCCCCGGTCGATCCGACTCATTCATGCTACAAACATAATAGCTGCAGCGTTGCTCTATCACGTATAAATTCATAACAAGTTTTATTTTATAAAACAGTACTAAGGTGTTGGACGTTCTGATACATTCATTCGATGACTAGAAGATCACAATTTATGAGACACAGTTAACTTTTAATATACTTATTATTTTCAACGTACGATCAGATTAAGAGTAGATAGTGAATTGCTCCATAATCCTCTCCAAAATGAAACGGGCGTGTACCCAGCTGTGGGACTTATTATAGACGTAAGAATGACCAACGAGCACACATGTCACTTGATGTTAAGTGGTTACACAGATATCAACATGCATCCTCGGTGAATGTTATATTTTACTTATATATACACACACAACATATTATAAAAATAAAAATCTGTGAAATATAAAACAATAGTGTTTATATCATTAGATATTCCTACTAGATCATGTAACAACCTGGCAACGAATCAATGAAGGCATGATCGAATGCAGGTGGCACTAAACCGTTATTAGTGACATAATTTGGGGGAGTAATACACTTAGCAGTGGATTTGTGAAGGGATGATTAAATGATTCCTATGTTGGATTCATTGTTTCCTTTAATAATGAGACTAATTTTGTCTTTGATAAAGGGATAGCAATAAACAATTATTACAGCCATTATATTATAACACTATTGGCCTCTGAAGTTAAAGTCAACTACTTTTTTCTCGAAAGGCCTCAGACTACAGAGCTTTCATGTTTATTTTTGTAACCATGTTGTATTTTCGTTTTGGTCTGAAAGTATTTAGAAACATTAAAAAGTACTTTTTAATTATAGGTATATAATATAAGGGTTGTGAATTTAATAGTTTGGAAATACTTTAAATTAATAAATACCACCATGCTTACTTTTTAAATATTTTTAAGCAATAGGCATAATGATAAATCTATATGTTATAAAAATATCTTAGGTATCGATTTTAAAGGAATGCAGGCGACTCGATTTATTTGATGACGTTAGCCCCAAAGATGGCTTTACGTTTTTAGATCCATGGATCTTGCTCATTTTTCCAAGTATACGAGTTGTTTTTTATCTCAGCCCACAGGGATGACAAGACATCTCTTTCCTTCTATTTGAAGTTGGTTCAATGTGTCCATGGACAACAGTAGTCATACGTACGAACCTACCGCGGTACATTTTATAACCTGACCCTAAACCATAAGGCTAATATAAACAGAGTGCATTGTAAACTTGACACTTGTTTAAAATGCTGTTTTTGTTACGATTCCTGTTTACATTCTTGACCTATTATCCTATAATTAAAAAAAACTAAAACTATTATGTTTAAAAAAAGCAGGAACTTTAATTTTACTAGCGTCAGGCAAAGTTCGTTAAGGTAAATCTTTGGGTCTCTTTGACACTTATTTTTGTTAGTAATCATGGCTGTTCGCGATTAGATTTGACTATTGAGATAAGTTAATTCAATTATTATTTAGACGCGTGGCCTGAATTCACACGTAATTGGAGTAAGCACAAGGTTCGACTGGTGCGGCACTGTCAAAAACGGATAACAAAGAAAGGACTCGGATTCTATTTATAATTGATATAGAAATTTAAATATTATTTAATTAATTTATACACCACAGCCTAACAAAATTCTATGCTAATTTGCTAGCGCTGAACATAGGTCTCTAGCATAGATTGCTGTATAGTGTTGACATTTGCCATAATTTCCACGTTTCACAGACAACCGTAGATTTTACTTCGAGTTGTAATCAGAGAGACGCTGCTGTCGGGCTCCTGTTTAATGTCCCTTTGTTGCCTCTTTAGACATCCTCGAAGTTGATAAGAATCTAATGTATGATACTTTATATAATAAAATAATCATTAATATTTAGTCACTCTATAGGATTTTCCACAGTACAATATTTTTCATTTATTATTTTCATATCCATCAGGCACCGCATTGTCACTGAACCCTACTGAATATAATACGTAGGAGTCCTAGCTATTTTTTATACTTTCGTCCTACTCCAAACAGATGTGCTAACATGCACATAAAAAAACACGTTTAATTTTAATACTTAATAGTATTTTACATGAACTTGTGAAGTGAGAATTTTTGTATAAGATTATACTCAAGCTTTCTTATACAGACCTTTAAGACATGGGATTCGATTTGTTTGAAGTTTGAAATAGAAAACGAATTATTCTGAAAACCTATAAATATGATGAATACAAATATTTCTTTCAATTTTTCGTTGTGGGATCCTGTGTGGGAAGTGTAGACTAAACTAGTGTATACATTCATTACTTATTGAAAGTGTTCAAAGACATTTTATCTGACATCTAACATTTTTGTAAAACGTAAAATTGTTAGAATACTTAAACCTCGTTGTAGAAAATAAAAAATCTGTTAAACTGTAGATATTTGAAAAAAAAATATTATAAGTAAAAAAATAAATACTTTTAAAGCTTAACATTTTATAACTCAATAATCATATTGTTTGAACCAAAAATTTACATGTTAATTTTCCTTGAAATCCACAAGGAAAGACAAACGGAATATTGTGAATGTTTCTAAAGATACCGAAAATATGCTCAAATTATTGAGATGCAGTCACGCATCAATTTTATTCTTTCTTTATTTATCAGCCAGTTAAAGTTCAATGGTGGAATGCATACACATGCACCTAAACCATGTCATAAAATAAGTTAAGCATGGTTGGATGATAATAACCCCTGGGAAGGGTGATCGCTACCAAGCTATTTCTAATTTGTCTTGTGTTGTTAATTGTAAACATGATTGTAAGCTATTATTGAAAAAAAATAGTCCCGCTGGGTTTCTTGCTGGTTCTTCCCAGGACAGAGGTTTTTTTGCGAACCAGTGGTAAATGGAAAAAAGTGACTTATTAAGTATTATTATAATCTACATTGAATAAAAATGTTTCTGTTTCTGTCTCGGTTTTGTGTCACCTGAAATATATGCAGCGCTTTGCATTTCTTACTTTGTTGGTCTGAGGTTAGGACGTGTACACATTGTAGTAACAAGTTAATTAAAACAAGATCCACACTCACATAGCGCTGCAGATGCGAGCTCGAGGTAAACAAATTCATTTTCATTATGTCTCAATTTGGCGATATCATTTATATCTTTTATACAAGTAACAATAACATTTTAAACTATATAAAGAGGACGGAGATTCTTATCTCTAGATATTGGACTCGTATATTGTTTATGTGTGTTTGCCGATTTCTGAGAAATAAATAAACCGATTAAACAGATTTTTATCATATATACTCCGCGGGACTTTTTTCTTGCAGCGAACTGATGACAAACCTGAGTCTGGTAGTCACTCGTACGTAATACTAAGAATATCAGCGTCGAATAGCAGCACAATGATATGGTAGTCATGGTAGATTTCAATATTTTAAATACGACTGCTTGACAATGGTGGATCCACCTTGTATTCTCTTTAAATGACAGATTCCCATTAACGTGTCTTTTAATATTTTCCCGAAACGTGTAGGAATATTGGACCCAGTAACGTTAACACAATACTGTGTGATTAAAAAAAATGGTAGACACAATATCTGTCAAATTTTTTTACCTATACCTCAAATATTTGCAAGTTTTGACGTTCTTAAGGTTTGGTTGAACGTGTTTAAACATCAAACATCAGTATCAAGGTAACGAACTGTTAGTAGACATGATGAAGTTGACCTCCAAATCAACACATCAGTATTGTTATAGATAGTTATTTCTTGTAAAATGCAATGCATATTTGAAACTTCATTGGTGGTACAAAATGATCGTTTAATTTTATACGTGATGCCATTAGACTACGAAAAAAAATTTGAATTGTTTTGTTAAAATAAACTATTCAGTTCAGCTTTTTTACTATAAGTCAAATCAGTGAAGCACAGAAAACTTGCGTCAAAGAAGATTCAATTATTCTAATTAAAACGCAAATTTCAAGCACATTGTAAGTATTTTGAATTAAAAATATATTATTGTGATTGGACTTCATTAACGAATACAACAGCCGTAGTTGGTAAAGATTTAATTAGCTATATTATATAATTACTGCGGCTAAGCGGACGAACCATTTTTCAATGGACGTTGTGAATAAATGAATTGTCTAAAGAAAAATAAACCAACATAAGATATCGTTTATCTGCTTAAAAATAGAAGAAAAAGGAAAGTTCTCTCTTAATTTTGTAATGAAATAAGGTTGACAAACGAGCACACAGCCCATCTGACGGTAAGTGTATGCTGCGGCCCATAGACATCTACACTCATCTTCATTTAATAATCAAAATACAGAAGCGTTGTCATGTCTGGGAACTCAGATGGAACGCCTCGTTTTCTTTAAACCAGGTCTCCAGTTCTCTACACTCACCATATAAAACATAGCAGCATTATGCTTCTATAATACGCTGGTAATCTGTGAGAACGCGGTTCTACTCCGATATAGGCGACCCATTCGTGCTACAACCCTAATATAGCCGCAGTGTAGCTCTACCAATTACTAAAATACTCACCACCTATGATTAATCTATGTAACGCTCTTTTACCTTATGTTTGGGTGTTGACTACATTAATCGAGTCCTGACCAGAAAATTTCCCTCCTACCATTTAAGCTACTGAAAACGAATGTAACATATGTCTAAATTATTTTTCAGTTTTTATTTATCATCGAATATACTCGTACAGTACCTTCAGATGTACTTTGGGGGCATGCGGTCTATTGGATAGTTTGTGTTTTTATTTTCCTTACGAGTAATATCATCATCATCATCATCACTATAATCAAGTTATTGCAGTCTACTGGACCTAGGTTTCCACATATAATTTCATGCATTCTGCTATCAGATCTTTATACAATCTAGCTAGGGGGCGTCGCACTCTGCACTTACCTTAGCACGAATACAGCACTATGACACGTCTATTTGAATAAAAAATCTGCAAGCCTTCCGCCTAACGGTGATACCACGTCTTTGAACCTTTTTTTTTATAGAAGAGGGGGCAAACGAGCATGCGGCTCACCTGATGTTAAGTGACTACCGCCGCCCATGATCAACCGCAACACCAGGAGAATTGCGGGTGCGTTGCCGGCCCTTTAGAAAGGAGTAAGCTCTTTTCTTGAAGGTCCCCAGGTCGTATCGGTCCGGAAAAATCGCCGGTGGTAAACTATTCCACAGAGAGGTTGTACGTGGAAGAAAACTCCTTGTGAAACGTACAGTGGTGGACCGCCAAGCATCCAGATGGTGTGGATGGTATCGGGACGTTTGCCGTGTAGTGCGTCCACGAAATTTTAATTTGGCGGCTGGGATTAATCCGAACAATTCCTCAGAGCACTCCCCGTGATAGATGCGATAAAATACGCAAAGAGATGCAACATCTCTTCGCAGCGCCAGTGAATCGAGCCGATCGGAAAGCACTCGGTCGTCGACGATTCGAGCCGCTCTGCGCTGGATGCGGTCAAGTGGAAGGAGCTGGTACTGGGGAGCCCCAGCCCAGAGATGGGAACAGTATTCCATGTGCGGCCGAACCTGCGCCTTGTAAAGTTGCAGGCGGTGTGCCGGCATGAAATACTGTCCCGCTCTGCTGAGCACGCCAAGCTTTTTAGAGGCCAATTTGACCTTCCCTTCTAAGTGACCACGAAACTGCACGTCACTCGATATGTCGACGCCGAGGATTCCGATACTGGCTGAGGCAATTATTTTATTTTTAATAATAGTCGTTATTTTTACGATTTCAAAATAAGATAGACCGTCTTAATGTTATTTCTTTTTACAATAATCTTATACATCTTCAGCCAACGTTTGCGACTTACAGTATTTAAATGAACGTTTGTCACTGAGAGTCCGGAGTTTGCATTTGATATTAAATCTGTGGATATGAAAGTTTAAAACATAAGTTGATTTGTCATATCATCATAGTACTCAAAACGAAACTATTCTGTAGCCTGTTTTGCATGCAGTTGGTTATATGTGTCCATGGACTGCTTTTATCATTAACCGTCAGCTGAACTGCTATAAAATTATGAAAAAAGTTATATTTACGTAATTACACAATGCATAAAACTATCAGTTTTATTAAACAGTAGTGTGTATTCTGTGATTATTACAATACATACATAAACACTCACGCCTGTCACCCAGAGGGGTAGGCAGAGACTACAGACTTCCATTTAGCACGATCCTGACATACCTTTCTCGCCTCTTCCACATTCATATACCTACGCATACATGCTCGTCGGTTAAGGGTACACTTAATTTGGCCCATTTTGTGTCAAGACTATTTTTCTTTAGATATTCAAAAACAGTCAAACGTAAATCAAGTTTCGTTAGTGCACAACCATGTTCGCCGGCTGCAACCAATGCTAGAAAAATACTCTTTTCCTCTACGAAACGGCTCCGTTTCCTAGTAGGAGTTCCAACATTTTTGTTATTTTTGTTACACTTTGTTTAGGGTGGTGTGCCTAGGTAACCAAATGATTTTTCGTCTGTTTTAGAAGACGTCCTATTTTTTTTGACATTTTCTACAGCGAGGTCTTCTTTGAATAATTTTTATACGGCCGAGATCCGAGGGCTCTGCGATTTATTCTTTTGATAGGCTTCCCCATACTGCAAAAAAACTACAATATTTTTCTGTTTTTCAAAAAAGTAACTATATTTTGAGATTTTTACACTACAATACAAAAATATTTAGTATTTATTTACAATATACATAAATAAACACTCACGCCTGTCACCCAGAGGGGTAGGCAGAGACTACAGACTTCCATTTGGCACGATCCTGACACACCTCTCTCGCCTCCTTCACATCCATACACCTACGCATGCATGCTCGTCGGTTAAGGGTACTCTTAATTTGGCCCATTTTTAGTATATCGCCAATTTGGTCGACAAACTTCCGCCTAGGACGTCCCTTTCCGACTCTTCCATTCACTTCTGCAACATATATTTGCTTTGTCAGTCTTTCCGCATTCATTCTTTCTACATGACCAAACCACCGAAGCATTCCTTTCTTAATCCTGGTCACCGCATCATCTTGCAAACCACACTCTTCTTTTATCACACAGTTTCTCACCCTGTCACTCAGATTCAGCCCTAACATACTCCTTAGCGACCGCATTTCTACCGCATTTATTCTACTCTCGTGCTTCTTCTGCCACACCCAACTTTCACTACCATACGTTAAAGTAGGGACTAATACAGCACTGTGAATTGCCATACGTGCCTTTTTTGACACATTCTGACTTTTCACAATAGAGTGTAGAGCCCCATTTACTTTATTTCCTGCATTCACTCGTCGTTCAATGTCCTTATCATATCTCCCATCCCTGCTGAATACACATCCCAAATATACGAACTCATCCACTTGCTCAATTAACTCTCCTTCTATTCTTATTTCACATACCGTTTTGCTTTCATCTCTTTCAAAAACCATCACTTTCGTCTTACTTGCGTTCACTTTCATTCCCCTTTCTTTTAATGACCTGTTCATTAATGTAACCATCATTTGCAACTCGGCCGCCGACGACGCAAGTATGACTTGATCATCGGCGTACAAAAGGCATTTGATGGTTAACTCACCCATTCTTACCCCGCATTCTTCAACTTTCAAATTTTCCAAACAGCTGTCCATAAATAGGTTGAACAGCCACGGGGAAGCTACACAGCCCTGTCTGACACCTTTATGGATGCCAAACCAGTCCGAGTAGACCCCGTTGATTCTAACACAAGCACTCGAGTCCCTATACAGAGACTTTAATGCCTGTATCAAACCAGCGCTCAACCTAAATGCGTTCAGCGTTTATTCAGCGTGATTATTACAACTATAAAAACTAATTAGATTTAATTTAAGTTCCACATTTCTTTGTAAAAAAAAACTTGCTCCAATTTTACACACTAAATATATAAAGACACTTAAGGTCATTTCACACCAAGACGTGACTCACCTAAATGTAAGTGTCTACCGCTGCACATGAACAACTGCAACACTAGAGGAATTGCAGGTACTTTCTCGGCCGTTTATAAAGGAGTAAGCTCTTTTCTTTGAAAGTGTCTAAGCCGTATCGGTCCGGAAAAATCGCCGGTGGTAAACGATTCCACAAACGCCTTCAAAAAAAGGAATTTCTCATTTCATCTGTATGTTTTTTTTGTTGTATGTATTTTAGGATCGGTGTTACTATATCTTCGTTTGTTGTGACCCAATTATATCGTAAATTGTTTAAAAGTTTTAGGGCTATATAAATTTGGACAGAAATTCCACCTCTAATCTTATGCAAACAACATATTCAGTGGTTGCATTATCTAAGCACTTATTTTTTAAGCAGCCCGTAAATGCCACCAACCATATTATTATCATCATCATTACAGCCCTTCACAAGTTCACTGCTGAACATAGGCCTCCCCCAAGGTATGCCACAAAGCACGGCCCTGAGCCACCTGCATCCATCGACTTCCTGCATGTCTTACTAGGTTGTCACTCCATCTAGGGGGGGGGGGGTCGCCCTACACTTCGCCTACCGGTACGAGGCTGCCACTCGAGAAAATATGAGGACGCTCAAAGTCGCTCAGCGAGCTATGGAGAGGGCTATGCTCGGAGTTTCTCTGCGTGATAAAATTAGAAATGAGGATATCCACAGTAGAACCAGAGTAACCTACATAGCCCAACGGATTATTAAGATGAAGTGGCAATGGACCGGCCATATAGCTCGAAGAACCGACAAACGTTGGGGAAAAAAGGTTCTCGAGTGGTAACCATATTATATGGAATACGTGTAATAATACTAAGAAAATAAAAGTGTATTAAAATGATATATGAAATAAGAAATTGACAAATGTATCGGATCGTTAAAATTAACCTTAATGATCTGTCATTATTCATTAATCTTTCGTGAAATAAATTACTTTTTTCAATATAAGTACTTATGTAATTGAAGAAAATGACCTTTATAGTTTCCTATAGTCCAGTTTTTTTTGTAGTCCGTAGATAACTGTATCTCGAACTCGTTCACTTGTCTATTAAAGCTCTACTCAAAACTTTAAGCAATACTAACAGCCAGCCGAAAACAGGTTGCTGGAATTGCAAGCCTATTGGTATCATCATCATATCATAAAAACACTCACGCCTGTCACCCAGAGCTCGCTTCGTTCGACGGCACACGACCAAGTGCCCTCTTTAGTAACGTCCCTTACAAGACGGCCGCCTTTCCAGTGGCGTAACACACTGGTGGTGCCCACAAAGGGCGGAATAAACTGGTGTCCACCAGTCGGAGGCAGATCCCAGCCATGGTTAGGTCGTTCCTGTAAAATAGCATCACACATTAAGCAGGAGTGCACCGGGCCTGGGCTGACGCATCAACGTCTCGGGATGTAAACTCCAGCGCTCTTAAAAAGAACTATAATTCCGCCTCCACGTCCATCAAAAGTGTCATTGCCAAGGCAATGTCTGAGCACACTATGATGATGAGTCTATGGGCCACAGAGACCACTTACCATCAGGTGTCCTGAGTGCTCGTTTGTCAGTGTCAGTGTGTCAGTGTATTCAGGAATGTGATGATAGTAGCAGATCACTAGATTAAGACACGGCATTATGTCGTCACAATAACACCATGTCTTATTTGGGTTCATAATCATCACAATCCGGTGCACTGCTGAAAAAAAGCCTCTCTCCTTTAAAATGAAAAGATATTTTTGTGTTGCTAGTTTCTTTTTATTTAATTAATTTCTTTCAAGTTAGTGGGAAAAATATATCACCTAATATGATTCTTTTACAGAATTTGTTTTAGCCACTTCAATACCCATGAATGGATTCTACGCTCGTCGCGGATATGTTTTTTACCTTATCGACAACTCTTCAAGTCAACAGAACGATAACCCATTATAAAATCAAACGCTTCCAGCAGCATATTCACAACCACTAAACAAGATTGCTGAATTAAACTACAAGAACAATCGGGACAATTGTGAGTTACGTCAAACTTTCAGTATACACATCGTAAATGCGCCTCCACCATTGAGGACTACAATAGAATACCTCAAAGCCTGTTAATATACTCGCTATACCCTTCAGACCGGAACGCAGTAGTGCACGTACTGTTGCTTTGCAGCTACAATAAGTGGGGGTGTGATTCCTACTCAAACGCACTGCTGGGCAGTATATGAGTCCTAAACACTAGTAACATACTACAGCAAGTAATTTTTTTTATTAAAATCATATTCGTGTTATTGTTTCTACATCGCCGGTTTAAATAAATTAGCCAGCAGAGGTCGCACACTTGACTACTGAATATAATATTCAGTAGAACTTTAGAGTTAACGTGCTATTTGTGAAGCCATTTAGCCATTAGCTAATGGGTAACGGAAAGCTTAAGGCTTTATATTTGCAACATTTATTGCAGTTGTATTTTGTGTTCTTAATTAATATGTTATATATAATTTGGATGAGCGATAGTCTACCAGATGATAAATGATTATTGCAGCCCGGCGACATATTTAAGCTAGGACGACTGATGCATAATCACCTCTGAAGACTTGAACAAAATCTTTCAACACCTTGTAACTTTAAAGACTCTCTTATCCTTCAAACTGGGACAACACGAACGCACCGCTACTTGGCGGTGGAAATAGAGAATAGGTTACCAGCCTATCAAAGGAGTCCATTTAGGTAGTAAAAATTTATTAAAAAAATCATTATTATAGAAAGCAAATAGGGCTAAGAAGTAAACGTTCCAAGCTCTGTAAACAAGCTTTAATAATGTTTTACAGATAATTCTTAAGCACTATCAATGAATCTAATACCGCGTCCTTGTGACTCTACAAATGACAGAAGATCCAACATTTTTTCAACGCTCTTCAATCTACCTTGCCAATTTTCTGCTAAACGGAGAAATTACTGTTTCATAGTAATAAATGGATTTTAATAAATTATTTTGGTATTGATTTTACAACCATATTCTTGCATACCATCACCTTACTTGAATAAAACAATGTTTGCTGAATTCCTGATTTTTATTTATTTTAGAAAAAAAAAACTTTATTCTTACAGTCAGATTACCTCCAGTATCGCGGAAGTGCTATAATTTATCCAACAAACACTTGTTTCATGCGGGATCCGTTCTCGCAGCCCCGCAGCCTAAGCTACTAGAAGCAAACATGAGTAATAACACAACTTTAAAAAAGAAGAATCACAAAATAATAGACAGTCTTACAATTAATATTACTATCACTTTCTGTAAAACAATTTATGACATAGATTTATTAACTTTAACTTCTCATTTTCGGAAATAATGTACATACACATAAAAAATAGTTTTATTAAACTAGTGACATCCATTGTATAAATACTAGATGCTCTTAGTATTTACAGAAAGTACAAGCTTACAACTTATACCTGTTACTCGACTCCATACAGTCTTCATGGGGCAATATTACATACGCTTTTACAACAAAGTCTCAGAAAATATGCAGGACCTATTCAAGGAATAGTTTAAAGTTACATGAAGCAAAAATTGTTTAATAAGGGTACAATACAATACAACTCAAAGTACACGACTGATACAAACGTTACTACAACGTGCGAAAAAAAGACTTTTTAATGTTATTTCGAACGAGACCTGATGATGTCAACCTAACACATAACACAGGTTGAGACAGTGGTTGTATTTATTATGGACTAGTAATCTTAATTAGGAATGTATCACATTTTTTCGCATGTTGAATAAAATTCACACTTGTAACCTGTAAATAATTACTAATATATACCATCTAATAATTTTATTGTGTGCCTAAATATGTTTTATGATGGGTTTAATTATATGACTGAACTGTATCGCTTATCTGTTTCGGTGATATTAACACACATGCCCATAGGAAATGACATTGTAAGCGACCTATTTGATGCATGGCCATATAAACTTCTCATCTAAACATATGTTGGTACGATGCCAACTGTAAGGCCTAAGTAAGAATGCTCCATTGTTTATTTTTTTCTAATTACTTATTTTTTTTATTAAGCAAAGAGCTGTATAAATTATTTTTAAGATAGCATTTCCGCGTACGCAGCATGACTATCATCATTACAGCCCTTCACAAGTCCACTGCTGTACGCAGGCCTCCCCCAATTAATGCCAATCACACGGTTCTGAGCCCCTTGTATCTATCGAACTTCTACATTTCTCGTTTACATCTGGTATAAAATGAGACAGGGGATCTCGTATGTAGGGCTCACCGACATAAGGTTCTAAGACTTAGACTTTTTAAGAATGCGCAAACATTAATTGCCAAGTTTTTTTTAAATGCCACTTTGGTTTTCTCTTCCAAGCGACCACTAAACCGCAAATCATTCAATATGTTGACGAGGAGTATTCCGATACTGACTGAGGCAACAAGGGTAATGTCTTAAAACTGAAGAGATGCGACAAAGGGGTTCTTTTAAGCGGTAAAAGCGCAAACTCGTGTCTTCTGGGTATTGATTAATTACTTCTTGGAATTAATGAGACGGACGGACGGACGTGACCTATTATATTATCATTAGTGTCGACAAAAATATAAATAAAAGTTTTACTTGCCACTGTGTATTATTTATTATTATATATTAACTATCCATCAGCTCGGCGTTGGGATAATTGTCATGCTGTGTGTTTAGCAGATATCTATAGATAATTGCAACAACTGTGAATGTAAAATTCATGAATGAAATGAATTGAAAATTAAAACATTTTATAATTTAAATTATTAAAATCTTGTTTGAAAAAAAAAACATTGAATATTATTAATGTTTAAGGTATTTTTAGAATAAATGTGTCTTAGAAATATTTTTCTCAGATATATTTTACACATATTTGCTTTCCCACTACATGGTAAAAAAATGAAATCGGCACTTGTAATTAAAACTTTAATTGCTGCTGTCGGCGATCGGATTTAGACTTGATGTCTAGATGATACTTGCAACCGTGTATGGCGGTGTAAGAGAATGCACTAATTAAATCGTACTGCGAATCGCGTTAACTATTTTTAGTTATTGTGGGGTATATATAGTCTGTGTGTATTTTATATAGTTTGTTCGTACACCAATGAAATGTTTTAAATTCCAATACTGTTAGTTACTGCGATCAGCACCGTCACGCCTGCGTACATTTCGAATTGATTTTTTAACACGCGCACCAAAACTTTCGAGGTTTTTGATTCTTTAGATGTTTTAACTATAAATTTCAATTTTATAAAGCAAGTGATACTTAAATAAAATCATGAATTTTATTAATCGTTAAAGCCGTTAAAAAAATTCTGAGAAAGCTATACTAAGACAGGTGCTGGATCAACCATATTCAGCAAACCATATTTTTAGTGTATCTAAACTTTCTGTGTCTTCTTCATTTGACAACTTTATTTGTTATTATAATATGTTCTAAGGAAAAGGTATCTTTCATTTCTGAAAAGATACTCAAACAGAAAAAGTATATAGCTTGTATTTATCAAACCTAAGTAGAGCACCGTTAAAAAAGAAAAAAAATTATTATTTCGTGTATCATTCATTCACTTTGGCAAAAACGGATCTAGGGTGCGGCAATATGGAAGCGCTTTACACTATTTTTAAAATTAATTGAAGCTGCGGAGATTTTTCATTGACTGAGAGGAAAAGGCAGAATATTTTCTTCTTAAGATGTTTTAACTATAAATTTCAATTTTATAAAGCAAGTGATACTTAAATAAAATCATGAATTTTATTAATCGTTAAAGCCGTTAAAGAAAATTCTGAGAAAGCTATACTAAGACAGGTGCTGGATCAACCATATTCAGCAAACCATGTTTTTAGTGTATCTAAACCTTCTGTGTCTTCTTCATTTGACAACTTTATTTGTTATTATAATAATATGTTCTAGGGAAAAGGTATCTTTCATTTCTGAAAAGATACTCAAACAGAAAAACTATATAGCATGTATTTATCAAACCTAAGTAGAGCACCGTTAAAAAAGAAAAAAAATATTATTTCGTGTATCATTCATTCACTTTGGCAAAAACGGATCTAGGGTGCGGCAATATGGAAGCGCTTTACACTATTTTTAAAATTTACTGAAGCTGCGGAGATTTTTCATTGACTGAGAGGAAAAGGCAGAATATTTTCAGCCTTTGCTTGGTGGCTCTTGAATTAATACAATGTGATATCGTTAGTTAAATTATTGTACAGAAAAAGTGGCCTCGATAATGAGCTTAAGATAATGTAAGGGTAAATATTAAGAGCCTTACGCGAATAATGTTTACTTATGTCGCCTATTTATAGAATAAGAGTGACAAACGACACAACCTGATGATAAGTGGAGTTGAAATGGCGACCGCAGTACTAAACGATATGTACCTATAAGCTGCTCTACATCGCTATCCAACATTATCAACAATGGAAAAGGTAATGCTCTTTTCCGTGTGATATAATTATAAACGTAGCAATTAATTATATCTGTTTAAAACGAAAGTACTCTGAATGTACACCTAGCGAAAATGTATGTAAAAACCAAATATTTGAGATAATCAGACACGATGTCACTAAATCGCACAAAATCATATTAATTTTCGCCCTCGTCCAAGTCCCCTTCCTGCCGAGACCTATTTTAACTTAACTATATTATGAGATAGGAATTTCAGAGGTACAAAATTTACAAACAAAAGTCTGCATTATTTATTAGTAGACGTAGGCGTATATGCTTTTATTTATAATCCACACAAAATATTTATATAATAATTCACTCTGACAGAATTTGATACGAATCACTTTCGGTGTCAGAATTGATTATAATGTAACAACTATAAATCAGTTTGATACAAATGTGATTGATATTGAAGCTCATTGCTTTTATTGGCCGTAACATTATGGACTGTGGCTGCCTTTTTGGTGTAGTTGTCGTGTGTCGTGTTGATCATGTGGTTAAGTGCAACTGCTGATCATGTGGTCCCGGGTTAGAGGCCCGGTACATAATCAAATCCCTTGCTTTAACTGTTCTGCGTTACTGTACTTCTGTGATCAGAAGCGTCGATAAAATCGAATCCGTTTTCATATTTAAAGAATGCAATTTTCTGTTCGCATGATGGCACAAACAATCTTTCCGGGCTGTTTGTACGGTGTCTTTAATAATCGTGTATTGTAACTTGTTGTTGATTGCCTACCTAAAAAGATATTTATTGAATTCAAATACCATTGGATCAGAAACGTATTTGAGTAAATGTTAGTTCCCTCTAACGATACAATAAATCTGCAAAATCAGTTAAGTAACTAATTTTTTTCATATAATAAGCGTGACAAAAGAGCACTCAGCCCACCTGATGGTAAGTGGATGCTATGGACATCGGCATCTGTTCTCGATTAAGAATCAAAATGCAAATGCGTTGCCACTCGTTACCAGTAAAAAAGATCTCCGGTTCTCTACACTCACCAAATGACACACAGCAACATTAAGTTGCTATTTTACGCTAGTACTTTGTAAGAGCGTGGCCCTTCCCGGCCGTGCCGACCCATTCGTGCTACAAACATAATGTAGCTGCAACTGGGCTCTATTACGTAAATAAAAGGATAGTTATAACAAAACAATAAAACTTTAAACGTGACTTTAGAGTAAAGCAAAATAAAAATTTTCCTAAATGGCGTTTAATTTACAGCTTTTTAGCATGCCATGCCAAAACTAGAAACCGACTTGAAAACTGATTGTTTGCAGTTACATACTAGCTTTCATGTTTGAATTGAAAACACCGATTTGCATTTTCACTCCGTTAAAGACGCTTTGCGCACTGTCGGATATTTTGACGTACTGTTAGCAGTTGAAATGGATGCATTCACCATCGTATTTTCATTGAACGAGCTAAGTCAATTTTGGTTAGAATAGGAAGCTAAAGGGCATACGGCTCATGATGGTATGTGAACGCCGTCATTTATGAACAGGGTATGTCGGTTTTTTTTTTAGAAGGGGAAGCAAACAGGCACACGGCTCATGATGGTATGTTATCGCCATCGCCCATGAACGAAGTAAGTCGATTTTTGTTAGAAAAGGAGGCAAGCGTACTCACGATTGGCTCATAGTGGTATGTGATGACCGTCGCCCATGAAAATTTGTATCTTCCCTTGCTGCCTCACCTAGACAGTATTTCATGCCGGCACACCCATAGCAACTGTACAAGGCGCAAAATCAACATTTCATGAAATATTGTTCTCATGTCTGGGCCGGGCACCCCAGTGCTCTTTCCAATTGTGCGCATCCAGCACAGAGAGGGAGAATCATCGATGGTCAAGTTCTTTCCGATCGATTCGATTCACTGGCACTGTGAAAGGATTTTGCATCCCTTTGCATTTTCTATCGCATCTACCATAGAAAGTACTTTGAGGAATTGTTTAAATAAATTTTTTTTGAAGGAGTTTTCTTCCTCGCACAACCTTTTTGTTTCAACAACATTTCAATGTTTACCACCCGCGTTTTTTTCAGACCGATTTGAATTAGTGAGCTTCATTTATCCTTTCTATACTTTCAATTTTATTGACTTTCTAATAATCATTACGTGCTGATTACGTTATAATTATGAAAAAATATACTCGTATAGAGTATACGAGTATATTACATATACGAGTATATACACTCGTATAAAGACAAAATACTCAGGAAAACAGCGTAAAAGTCGTAAGATATGTTACATAGGGAATTTTAATGGCAGTTTGAAACAAGTTTTGGGTATGATAATTTTGCGTAATAGTATAAGAGCCCACGAGTGATTTTTTTGGATTTACTAAAACGCGTCATTAAGCAGCAAGTTGGGTTAAATACGAGCTAAAAAGCCCTTTTGAGAGTATAATGTAAGGGAGTGGAAGGGTTACAAATTAGAAAAAAAAACATTGTCTTGATATTCTCGTGTGTGGTCTTTATTGAAGGGAATAGTGCAAAAATAACAAAAGAAATATTAAATATCGTCTATGAAGATGAGAGCGTGTAGCTGGAGTAAAACATGTGTACCCCACTCTCTCTTACTTTAATATAAATAACCCTCTTGTGCCATTCCTACACATTCAAAGTAGCATTTTGTGGTTATTAATTAAAAATTCATAAAATTCATAAAATAATTATTTATAGCAGTCAGATTATTAATATTCCTCAAAATAATCGTCAGATTTTAAGGTACCATATCGGGGACCTCAAACTAAACCTTCTCTGTAATAATCTAATACGCTCGAGTATTTCAATATGGCAATGTTATGCGCATTTTCGAAAATTCGTCAATAGACGTGACTTACATCCCTTCCAAATCGTCAGTCTTTTGAATGGGAGCACTTTTAGGGTTCACTTAATACCCCTTTTAGTTTTTACATTCTTGCTGTGGACTCCTTCCCCATCACTGGAAGGGGAAATATTATATAACTTTTTTATTTCTATCAATTAATCTAACAAATCTATTAGTTCCCCACGACGCTCGAGTAAACCTCATTTATCATCATGAGCTCCGCTACTATAATGATCGCTAACGTAAAATATTACAGTTTTGAAAATGAAATAACAGAAATTTGCATCATCATTAAGTTGATTGTTGGAATAACGTTTGGTATTACCACTCGTTGCGTTTCTGTTGTATTTCTAAAACTTGTGTACAGAGTACGACTCTATTAATGTATTACTTCGTTGGATACAATTTCTAAATATAATAAGTAAATTAATAAAATAATTTACTTTGAATAGCGATCCGTATCTATTACTAATGCATAACACTTCAAGTTAACTTACACAATTAAAAAACAACATTTTGTGTTTATAAAAAAGTGTTGTTTATAGATGTGCTATGAACCCAGGACATAGAACGTTGCACTGGTGATTTAAATAAGGGTCGTGTAAAATCAAGTCGAACTTAAATGTCGAGTCAGCAGTAAATTCATAGCTAAAGTCACAAAGAAACTATTCACTAAGCTATAATTTTTCTATTTCTTATTCTACGAATTAAACAGGTTTCAACGTAAACTATTTTGCAAAAACACTCAGTAATGAGCCCTTTAGCGTGAATGTATTGCTTCAGGAGAAAATAAGATTCACCAAATATGAGGTTGATTGGTATAGAAAATAATTTTCGCAAATTTGCAAAACACATATGTACGTTATTTTTTTAAAAGGTTACCTCACACTAGGGCTTTTTCCTATGTCATGGTGACAGTTTCAGTTCAGATTCGAACCCGCGGTCCTCAGTACCGCTACTCATTACAAAGCCAAAGCAAAGCGGAGCCGTCATGTTATAAATTAAAAAACTTATATAGTCCAGTAATTATAGTAAGTGCACCTCGGAATTCAAGATACCCAGCTGTAAGTCTGTAAATGCTAAACTCTGTAAACTTTTCACTTCTTTTTTATTTCTGTTTTAGGTTGTATGAAAGAAAATTCCTATAGTAATAAGAACTCGCCTTTTATTTTTCTCTGCTTTTTTCTTATTACGTCTTTTGTTTTCTTAGTGTACAATAATGCAATGTTGTACGGTAAAACAAGCCATCATTGACCGCAATTTTACTTAATTTTGAGATTATGAAAAAACTATTTAACAGAACGCGTAATAAACTTGACCAATATTCTTTTTTTAAAGGAGAGAGGGCAAACGAGCATATGGCTCACCTGATGGTAAGTGATTACCGCCACCCATAAAGAGCTGCAACACCAGGGGGATTGCAGATCCGATGTCGACCTTTTAAAAAGGAAAAGGCTCTTTCTTCAAGAGAAGGTGCCTAAGTCGTATCGGTCCGGAAAAATTTCTGGTCGGAGTTGATTCCACAAGGAAGTTTTGCGAGGAAGAAAATTTATTTTAAATCGCTTAGTGATGGACCGTCAGTCATCCAGATGGTATGGATAGTATCGCAAGTTTAGTCGCGACGTGCGATGGTGAAACTGTGCGGCTGGAATTAGATCAATTCCTTAGAGCACTCCCCGTGGTAGATGCGATAAAATACACAAAAAAAGAAAAGAGATGCAACATCTCTTCGCAGTTCCAGTGAGTCAAGCCCATCGGAAATAACTCCGTCGCCAACGATTCGAAATGCTCTGCACTGGATGCGTTCAAATGGAAGGAGCTGGCACTTGGGAGCCCCGGCCCAGAGATGGGAACAGTATTCCATGTGCGGCCGAACCTGCACCTTGTAAAGTTGCAGGTGGTTAGCCGACATTATTTTTTTTTTCAGCAATTATTATTAAAGACTTTGACAGAATTCTAGCCTTGAAAAAATTATAAGCAAAATCGTCACATATTGCTCAGCCTTATTTTTTCTAAAACTATCAGTTCTAAGGTTTTGGAAATAAAGTATGTTACGGTAAATTATGCCAAGATGCCATCTTTCTTGATGAAAAATTCAAAAACATTTTATTTTCTATTTTACTTGGGTGGGTAGTGTTATACTACACACCAGCTACATGCATACAAACTTAAAAGGTGGGTTAGGGTTGTCACATGATGTGATAAATAATAATCTTTTTTTAATATTATAAACTATTGTATTAAAAATTATAAGGTACATTAGTTATACATTGCAGTTATGAGTATTTAGTGCTTTACGCCCGGAAAGCTTTTCGCGAAAAATCTTAGAAAAAAAACATTACAACACTTGCCGGACACAGAGAAACAAATGACTAACCTAAGAAAGAAAGAAATAACATTTAAGTATAAGGTGGAATTAAAATATTTTTTTCAAGACTATTTTTCTTTAGATATTCAAAAACAGTCAAACGTAAATCAAGTTTCGTTAGTGCACAACCATGTTCGCCGGCTGCAACCAATGCTAGAAAAATACTCTTTTCCTCTACGAAACGGCTCCGTTTCCTAGTAGGAGTTCCAACATTTTTGTTATTTTTGTTACACTTTGTTTAGGGTGGTGTGCCTAGGTAACCAAATGATTTTTCGTCTGTTTTAGAAGACGTCCTATTTTTTTGACATTTTCTACAGCGAGGTCTTCTTTGAATAATTTTTATACGGCCGAGATCCGAGGGCTCTGCGATTTATTCTTTTGATAGGCTTCCCCATACTGCAAAAAAACTACAATATTTTTCTGTTTTTCAAAAAAGTAACTATATTTTGAGATTTTTACACTACAATACAAAAATATTTAGTATTTATTTACAATATACATAAATAAACACTCACGCCTGTCACCCAGAGGGGTAGGCAGAGACTACAGACTTCCATTTGGCACGATCCTGACACACCTCTCTCGCCTCCTTCACATCCATACACCTACGCATGCATGCTCGTCGGTTAAGGGTACTCCTAATTTGGCCCGTTTTCAATAAATCGCCAATTTGGTCGATAAATTTTCGCCTAGGACGTCCCTTTCCGACTCCGCCATTCACTTCTGCAACATAAATTTTCTTTTTCACTCTTTCCTCATCCATTCTTTCCACATGACCAAACCACCGAAGCATTCCTTTCTTAATCCTGGTCACAACATCATCTTGCAAACCACACTCTTCTTTTATCACAGAATTTTTCACCCTGTCATTCAGATTCAGCCCTAACATACTCCTTAACGACCGCATTTCTACTGGATTTATTCTACTCTCGTGCTTCTTCTGCCACACCCAACTTTCACTACCATACGTTAAAGTAGGGACCAACGCAGCATTGTGAATTGCCATACGTGCCTTTTTTGACACGTTTTGACTCTTCACAATAGAGTGTAAGGCCCCATTTACTCTGTTTCCTGCGTTCACTCGTCGTTCTATATCCTTATCATATCTCCCATCCCTGCTAAATACGCAACCCAAATATACAAACTCATCTACTTGCTCGATCAACTCCCCATCTATTCTTATTTCACATATCGTTTTACTTTCATCTCTTTCAAAAACCATAATTTTCGTCTTACTTGCGTTCACTTTCATACCCCTTTCTTTTAATGATCTGTTCATTAATGTAACCATCATTTGCAACTCAGCCGCCGACGACGCAAGAATAACTTGATCATCGGCGTACAAAAGGCATTTGATGGTTAACTCACCCATTCTTAATCCGCATTCTTCAACTTTCAAAGTTTGCGAAACAACTGTCCATAAATAGGTTTAACAGCCACGGGGAAGCCACACAGCCCTGTCTGACACCTTTATGGATGTAAAACCAGTCCGAGTAGACCCCGTTGATCCTAACACAAGCACTAGAGTCCCTATAAAGAGACTCCAATGCCTGTATCAAGCCAGCGCTCAACCCAAATGAGTTCAGTGTTTGCCATAGCACATTCCTATCCACTCTGTCATAGGCCTTCTCCAAGTCCATGAACGCACAAAAAACCTTTTCGTTTTTGGCCAAAAACATCTCCGCGATCATGCGCATGGAGAAGACTTGATCTGTACAACCCATTCCCTTTCTAAATCCCGCTTGCACATCCCAAATTTTTCCATCGGTTTCTTTCATGACCCTTTCAATTAGTACCTTGGCATACAGTTTTCCCACGATGCTAAGAAGGCTGATACCGCGGTAGTTTTTACAGTCCTGCTGCGACCCTTTTCCCTTATATACTAGGACTATCACGGCTTTGCACCAGTCTCCCGGTACCCGCTTCAGTTCCCAGCATAAATTAAACAAGGTGTGCAGCAGGCCTGCCACTACTTCCTCTCCAGCCCTTAGCATTTCGAGTGAAACTCTATCATATCCGGCAGCCTTACCTGCTTTCATGCTTTTCATAGCTTTCATTATTTCATCTATACTTATCTCGCTACCTCCTTCGATAAATATTTACAATATTTATCTACAATACGAAAAAATATAGTATATATTTGCAATATTTATCTACAATACAGAAAAATATAGTATTTATTTACAATATTTATCTACAATACAAAGAATTCATAATTATAAACTAATTTTATATAATATAAACTCATTAAATACTTAGTTATTTCATCATCTCAATATTCACCCCCTATCTAGCCATATCCATATTTATAGCCATAGTGTTTTTGGCCTTTCCCTACATTTATAGCTATCCACGTTCTTACTCATACTCAAATTTATACTCAAACTGTCGTAACAAGCTCGTAATTTCCCCACATCACATACCCTCATCACGACAATCGTACAGCCGTAAATATAAAATAAAAACTATTTGTCCCATTTATCAAAAATGTTTTGGTACTATAGTAACAGGAACAGGTCTTTAAATCACTGTACCTAATGAAAGGCTCTAGCACTGGTGTTATTATTTAGAGAGCAATTTACTTTTAGACAGAAGTGATATATAGGTGTTAGTTTGTGCAAGAACGTAACTTGTAGCATGCAGGCAGTCAATTTAACTTATCATGTAGTACAGAAATATACGGCGGTCGCCAAGATTTCACAGTAACCTAGCAACCAATATTTAATCTTCGCTGGTATATCCTATACTATTAAACGAGCAATTCTTGTATATATGTATATATATATATAATCGGGATCTCGGAAACGGCTCCAACGATTTTCATAAAATTTAGTGTCCAGGGAGTTTCGGGGATAATAAATCGATCTAGCTAAGATTTATTTTTAGAAAATGTCTTTTTGTCCGTGTTTTTAGGCAATTAAAAACTGCTACAATATAGTTAGAATAAGAAAGTAAATTTTGACAGTTTGGTAATGATTATAAATAGCTTATTGGTATAATGGGCGGTCACAAAATCGTAAAACCCCGGTTCGAGCCCAGACCGACCGACCGACTTTTTTATTTTTTTTTTTCAAGTTTCTTTCTTTTTTGAGAAAATATATTTTTTTCGAGCCCTTTTTTAGTATTTTTTAAAAACACGAAAATTTAAATAAAAATAATTGCACTCATGATTTTTTATTCAAATAACCAGTTCAGTTTTTTCTGTTATGTCGCTAAGATCAAAAAATATTATTTATAATTCATCAGTATGTAATTTGTATCTAAATATAATTTCCAAAACACACGAATTAAAAAAATCGAGCGAAAAATACCGAGCAAAGCTCGGTCAACCGGGTACTATTAATATTAGCAACCCTACGTTTTAATACACAATGTAACATGAATTAAGTAGTTAAGAATATTTCTTTTCCTTTTTTTATTTTATTATACACTATGGGCCAACCCTAACACTATTTTTGAAGTGGGCAATGTTGTCACTCGTGTGTTCACTTCAACTTCGGGAATCATTGCTCATCCCGTTATCTTGAAAATTGTATGATTTAAAGGTCTCAAACAAGCGTAGAAATGAAGCGTCGCACGCTGATAGTGTGAAAAAACGTAAAACAAGGTTTTTGCACTTCCACAACTGAGTAAACCTTGTAACGTCACGAACAAGTGTTGCCAGAAAAATATTCGAATTTACGCTAAAGATTGAAAAATGTAGTCAGCTCTGTAAATTTATTTACAATTCAAAATTTCAAAAAGTTATTTTTCGTGTTCGGGCAAAGATATTCGCTAAGGGCAATGATGGCCGGTTTTACGGTACTGTAAGCTTTGCCAGAAATATCCAATATTGGACTTCAACTTTATCAGAATATAAAATTCTACTGCTGGACCACAACCCTCGTTGTAGAGAGGACTTACCTCAATAGCCACGCTTGGCAAACGTCTCGCACTTTTGACGCTGCTCTCTATTTTCACTCTAGGTATTTTACGTCTCACGTAAATGAAATGTTTGTAAGATGATTTGTGAAAAAAAAATAAACAAACAAAAATATCGTTTTCTGAAAATTCTGTGGAAATAAGCCAATATTGAAATATTTAAAGACACTTTTAATCTTACAAAATTCGTGTTAGCCTATTTTTCCAAAATTATATTTCTATGAATTAAATATTTTTTCACGAATTGTATTCATTTCGCAAAATCAAACAGTACTTACTATATGTATAAATTCTGTGCTTTTTCAATTGATACACGATGTATGCTAACTTATACTTGAATTTAAAAATTCTTAGTATTTTTTGTTCACATAGATGTCGAAAAATTTAAATGTCGAAAAGAGCATTAATATTTGTCCCATTTGTCAAAAAGGTTTTTGGTACCTTAGTAACAGGATACCTGTGTCTAACAGGGACGGACAGTGTGTTACCTTTTTCTACGACAAAGCAGAATTGCGTGCTCTGCTTTGTTCCGTTTAATTTTGGTCTCATTAACGCAAAAGAGCTTACAATATTTTGAAGTCTTGCAGTAGTATGCTTGTATTTGGGTTTTATTTAATTAATTATGTGACCCCAAGCAGATAGTAGCACCCAGACATATTCTCTATTGAAATCAGTATGTTTTTAAATTTCAATAGCCTCTCGAATCATTCTTGGTAGAAATCGGTGTTGGTGCTTCACATATGATCTTTCACAAGGGTTTTTATGGATCTTTATGTGTGTCCTATGTAAGAGAGACCATATTCACAATCTAGCTTGTACACTCCAGCATATTGTAGAGGAATATTATATTTGACGGATGATAAGAACTGACTAATCTTCTTCGGCGGCTTTTAGTATGTTTTATGGAAGCCCGCTTCAAGATATAGCCAATCTTATCTATGTTTCCGCTGACATATGGTAGTACAGCGGGAACACTCTCGACTGTGGCCAGTTTCACTGGGTCTCTGTGACGTAGGCGCGGGATGTGAAGCTTATTGTCGTGCGAAACGTGCTTGTCGTGTTGGAGTTCGACAGCCAGGTGTTTAGTGTCACTGGTCCTTTGTGCTCTCTAAAAAAGATTTTCCTACGGTAGCTAATTGTGAAGGATTCACCGTTTAAAAGTTGGTTAGTATGTGGTAAAAAACATCCTAATTTCAATAAATAAAATGTGTGGATGCTACCATCTGCTTCAGATATCATAGTTAATAAAATGAAATCGAAACCCAAACATACTACTGCGAGACTTCAAAATACTCTAAGCTCGTTCTGCGTAGATTGGACCATAAATTAATATTTAAAAGTTGAAGGTAGTCTTCGTTAACGTCTCAGTGACCATGGGCGCTGGAAATTGCCCGAAAACGTCGGGAATTAAAAATGTTAAAATTAAACGCGATAGAATCCGCAAAATTAGTTTTATTCCATGTAATTTCTTATATTTACGTAAATACTACTTACGTAAATATAAGAAATTATCTAGATATTATAAAATATTAACAATTAAAGTAATAGAAAGTGACATTTTGATTGTAATCCGAGAGAAATAGGTGATGGCTACCATGCTGTTTCTGAATTTTTTCATAATTATTTTAATAACATATATTATGGTAAATCAAGGTAAAAAAATCCTTCTGGGTTTCTTGCTGGTTTTCCTCAGGACAGATTTCTTTTGCGAATCGGCGGAAAAAATATAAATTACTTTCAATAAGTATTCTTTTAATTTATTGAATAAAAGAAATCAATTCTATTCACCCAAACACACCTTAACCGAGATTTGTTAAGAATACTACCTTCAAAGTGTATGCAATAATTTATCAAGCTGTAAAACTATTTTATAGACTACCTAATGCCCTAAAAACCATAAATGTGAGCATATTTAAACAAAGGATAAAATCTTCTTTATTTGAAAAAAAGTTTCTCTCCAAAAAAGTAAAAAATAATATTGCATTCATTATTTAATTATTAATTTATTTCTAGACATTTTAAGTAAACACGAGTAATGGTGGTTAATTTTATTTTGTATTTTAATTAAATTTTCCCACATAATATGTAATGTTTTGGAATAAATGACTTATTATTGTACATGGCACCAAACGCATAATATAATAGACGTAAGTTCTACTTCAACCAAGAGGTTACGCGATGAATCCATTTCGTCTGGGCCACAGCCGATAAGTTTTGACAAAAAACAGTATGTAATGCGCTAATAACCATGGGAAACGTTATAATAAAGAGCAATCACTTTCTGAACACATCCAATGCCTGTTCAAATGATTGACTTATAACAACTGACTTAAAATTTCTGTTTAAAAGTTTTTTTAAACTGATTTATTGCATATTTTAATTAGTGTAGTAATTGTTTTAAGAAACAAATGTGTAAAACCTTTGTAACACTCAACAATTTCCTCATCTTATTCAATCCATTTGAACAATTACGGATGTTATCAAGGATTTTCAATTTCGATCGAATCGCAGATAACGTTGGCAGTTGGAGAATATTCGTATGATTTGGGTGGCGCGAGATATTGATGACTAAGTTTATGAATTAAAGTCAATAATATGCAGGTTAAGGTTCGAATTATTCCTTTGATTTTACATTGCATTGTAGTGTGTTCTAGTGAATTTTTAGTTCAGTAAGTAACTACGAGCCTATAACCAAATAAAACTAAACTATAACAAATAATGTAGAACGTTAGATACAAGAGCCAACTCAACCTTTTGAATACAGGTGATGTTTTTCAAGGCGAACGAACTGTGTAGATTAGAAGCGGCGCAGTGCTTCTATGCTAGAATGTCAATAACCGTGAAATATTGAGACGGTATTTGTACTGCAGCTACGAGCTACGCGTACGATATGCTGAGTGTAGAGTATAGATACATGTCTGAGCTATTGTGTTAAAAATGTTTAAGACAAGCCTAAGAAGAAATGTATAATATCTATGTATTGACCTACAAATGAGGTTGTAATCGGTGTTATATAAGGTGCGTGAAAAAGATTAAATAAATAAAAAAATTAAGACAAGGGCCTCGCACTTTACCACGAATCATTAAGCACTTGGATTATATTGCTCCTGCGATACTAATTAGGGTTGATGAATAAATAAAATATTATCAGTATATACAGGTTGGGCCAAAAATTTTTGCAAATAGCAACACTAGATTATTTTGAAAAACCGTTCGAGAGAGGGGCGCGCGGGTGTCGGGAAACTGCGTCACTTCATGCAATTTTAGTCAAGATGGAGCGCTTCACGGGACAACAGCGTGCTTTATGTGTAAAACAATTTTACAAAAACAATGATTCCTACGTTACTGTACGATGCCTGTTTAGAATTAAATATGGATTACGCCGTATAAGTGACTGTCCAAGTGTTAATTTGATCAAAGTTTGGGTCAAGAAGTTCGAGCAAACAGGATCAACAACGAATATTAAACAAACAGGGCGGCCACGTTCAAGAAGAAGTGATGAGAACATTCGAGAGGTTGAAATATCCGTACGGAACGATCCAGAATCATCTACGCGTAAGCGTTCGACGGCTCTGGCAATACTAAGAACTAGTCTAAGGCGGATTTTGCATCTGGACCTCAAACTACACCCATATAAGCTTCAAATTGTACAGGAGATGAAACCAAATGATTATATTCAACGTACGTTATTGGCTGACACTATGCTGGAGCGATTCTCTAGCCTTGAGAGTGTATAGTTTACGGACGAGGCCCATTTTCACATCAATTTGCACGTGAATAAGCACAATTGTTGATATTAGAGCAGGGAAAACCCTCGCCTTAAACATCAAAAGCCACTTCATTCACCTAAAACGACAGTATGGGCTGCCATATCAGCAAAGGGCATAATTGGTCCGTATTTCTTTGAAAATAATCAAGGAAATAATGTAACTGTGAATTCAATGGAATACGTCAAGATGTTGCAAGACTTTTTGACGCCGCAGTTGCATGAATTTCAAGGGTACAACAACAGGACCTGGATGGAACAAGATGGAGCAACATGCTTTATGTCAAATGTGAGTTTACCGGTAGTCAAAGAAATGTTTCCGAACAAATTGATTTCTCGCAGAGGTAATATCCCTTGGCCTCCCAGCAGCCCGGACCTCACACCGTGCGATTTTTTCTTGTGGGGATACCTGAAAAGTCGAGTGTACTTTGATAAACCGACGACAATATCCCAATTAAAACAAAACATCCACGAGGAGATAGCCGTGATCCCCCGCAGCATGTGTCGGCGAGATTTCCAAAGTTTACGTAGTCGATTTCAGGAGTGCCAACAACGAGACGGCGCACATTTGGACGATGTCATTTAAAAAAAATAAATTTCATTAAATGATTATTACGATAAATAAAATATCAACAAAATACCATTTGTAGTTTTATTTCTATTAATGTTTCAAAAGTGCAATAATTTTTGGCCCACCCTTTATATTCTTTACCGTTAATTCTAACTTTAAGTGTTAATAAATATTAATATTTTTGACGTGTAGTGGCGGTGTAATTATATTCACTACCCCATATCGCCCCGTGGGTGTCATAATAGATACCAAAGAGAATCAAACCAGGAGAGGGGCAGCAGTGTCTTCTCATTACCAGGAAATCACATCTGCGGTAGTCAACCAATCTGCCAAGCGTGGCAACTTAGGAGGCGACCGGCTCTAGTGTATAAGAATTTAAAAAAAAAAAAACAAGGAACTTGTAAATTTTGCCTTATGGTGCTCTGCGGTGAAAAAACCTGCATAGCTCGCAAGTTACTACAGAACTAACTTAAATAAACGTCTTATTCGCGGTTAGTTCAAAATATTTCAATTATAATATTTTTTTAGTACCTGAAAGTCTATGAGGATTGATAAAAAGCCTACGTTCAGACGTGGGACTTATAATTATCACCTGTTCCTTTAAGTACCTTAAGTACCGTGGACCGCGGGTTTAACCCCACCGGAACTCTAAAAATTGTGAATTATAATTTTAAGTGGTGATTTATCACGTGCTTAGTGGCAATAAAGACTTAACTCTATTCTAAAAATTGAAGTGCGGCGGATATTTATTTGCCCTAAAACCCTCTCAGCAATGAGAGGAGTCATGATGTGCTCAGCAGTGGGTCGAGTGTGGGCTGAAATTTAACTTTCTCAAACAATTATTCAGTGCGGGATCTGATCTCGCGGGAGCTGGCGGAGCCCTTTAACTTAAAGAATGTTATGTATGGTCAGTGGATTTAGCTACTCCTTCGCAGCTTTTTACGTAGTAGGGCTATGCTGTAGTTATATTAGTACTATAGTAGTACTCATACGAATACACATTGGCATCTGAATTTTGATTCTTAATCGAGGATAGATGTAGATGACTGTGGGTAGCAGTAACCACTTACCACCTCTTATGCTATGGAAAAAAAGTCCTAGAATCGAATTTAACTGGCAAAATACACCGTAAAATCATAAATTTGTGATTTTTAGGTTCTGGGTGTATTTTAAATGTCTCGGTGTATAATACACCAGTGCACATTTTATCGCAATACAATGACTATGAGTTGGTAAGGACAAGTGAGTGACGGTGCCAGTACGTGTGGTAATACACAATCTCCTGCGCGGTTGACAAATACGGCTTCTGTTCTTAACGTAGCGCCATTGTTGAAATCGGTCAGAAAAACTTCAGCAAGGTACTTGAACATTTATTCAAATAAACATTTTGTATCTTTTTGCATGCGACATTAATTTCAGTGAAAATCCTTAGAATTTTCGATGTGGTTACTTTCCACGAAAATAATAAGCGACAACGGAAGCTACGATTGTTTACTTTAGGCAGCACTATATTTACTTTGAAAGTTTGTTTTCCTCAAGTCGATCCGATTAATGATCCAAATATCTAAAAAATAATAGTTTAAATATTTTATTAACGCATAGAAAATAAAACAACCGAAAAAATTACGTTAAGTCGATGTGTGCGCTAAAAACTGTTAGACAAGACAGGAACTTTGGTAGTCGTAGCTCCAGCTCCAGGACGGAGCTTAAATTGCTTGCATTATATATATACGAGTATATATATATATATATATATATATATATATATATATATATATATATATATATATATATATATATATATATATATATATATATATATATATATATATATATATATATATATATATATATATTCGTTAATATATGGTCTCGTCAAAGTCTCACAAAAATCAACTATGTTCATCACAAAAATTCAACTATGTCTATCACAAATATCTTCCCCTCCGTCGATAAATGGCGTATAATTATCCTGCATACGCAAAACGTAAAATACCAGGACCGACCACGGCGAGCAGCATCAAAGACGCCAGACATCTAAAGCTAATACTGTCAATCCACCTCCCACGTGACGATTAAGGCAAGTAATTCCTGCAATTTTTTTATAGGATAGGAGTGACAAACGAGCACACAGTCCACCTGGTCGTAAGTGGATGATGTGGCCCATAGACATCTACATTCGATTAAGAATCAAAATGCAGATGCGTTGTCACCACTGAGGACTAAGATGGAATGCCTCGATCCCAATAAAACGGGTCCGGTTCTCTACACTCACCATACGAAACACAGCAGTATTAAGCTGCTATTTTACGCTGATTTTCTGTGAGAGCGTGGTCCTTCTCCGGTCGAGCCAACCCATTTGTAGCATGATACCATAATATAGCTGCAGCGTGGCTCCACTACGTTTTTTTTTTAAATTGAGCGCATGTCGCAGTAAGCTTAAGGGATAACCTAAGCCTAAGGAAAAGGTGTGGACTACCGAACATAGTAATAAAAGCTGAATATTGGAAATACATCAAAATATCATAATATTTTTATTCAATTGAATATATTTTCACAGCATTGATTCCACGCAAAATTAAACAAATACGAGTACGATGACAATTGTAGTCGGTTTATATTTTTTATATAATATCTAATTTAATGCATACTAACTACTAACTAATATATATATTATAACTTTACCGGAAATCATTATTCACTGGGTAAATAAATTAAGTAAATACATTCATTTATTTTTCAAACATCGTAAATATTTAAATAAAAACAACGAGTTTAGCCTGATGGTATTACTGCCTACAATAGTTCGACGAATTTTCTTTTATACTAAAGTTACTAATCTGAAGTATATTAACTGCAACTTGACTCCCCGTCAAAAAATTTTTACCTAAAGCAGGAGTTGCGTTATAAGTGGGTTTATAATTTCGCGTGAAATCTTTATGTAATTTTATTTAACAAATTTACGAGTACTTTCGCGGGCCGCATCAAACTGCACAATTCGATTCAATTATTAACAAGAAGTGGCGTGTTGACTCTAAAAGCGATTCAAATGTTTCACGTACTTCAACTTCTGGAAAAATATTATAATTTTGTTTATGTTCATATTCCTTTTTTAATGCAAATAAACAATTTATACATGTCTCAGATTTTATACATAAAAGATAGAGCCTTCTTTAAGGTAAAGAAAAAGTAAAGGAACAGGCGATAATTATAAGTCCCACGTCTGAACGTAGGCTTTTTATCAATCCTCATAGACTTTCAGGTACTAAAAAAATATTATAATTGAAATATTTTAAACTAACCGCGAATAAGACGTTTATATAAGTTAGTTCTGTAGTAACTTGCGAGCTATGCAGGTTTTTTCACCGCAGAGCACCATAAGGCAAAATTTACAAGTTCCTTGTTTTTTTTTTTTAAATTTTGATACACTAGAGCCGATAAAAAGTCTACTGCTCTGGACAAAACAGCCCCCACCTATAGTTTGCCTTCTAAGTTGCCACGCTTGTCAGATTGGTTGACTACCGCCGATGTGATTTCCTGGTAATGAGAAGACACTGCTGCCCATCTCCTGGTTTGACTCTCGCTGGCATCTACTATGACACCCACGGGGCGATATGGGGATATAATTACACCGCCACTACACGTTAAAAATTTTAATATTGATTAACACTTAAAGTTAGAATTAACGGTAAAGAATATATATACTGATAATATGATATTTATTCATCAACCCTAATTAGTATCGCAGGAGCAATATAATCCAAGTGCTTAATGATTCGTGGTAAAGTGCGAGGCCCTCGTCTTAATTTTTGACGTGACAACGTCTTATAAATTGGTTTGCCGGGTGACACTTCAAGAAACTGCGTTACGCTCCGCTCACGTTATGCGCTCACAATGAGAGCGAGTGAGAGGCACGCGTCCCTTCCACTCGGGCATGGTTAGCCCGCCTAAGAGCGAGAGAGACAGACATAAAAAGTGTTATTTCATCCTTCTTCCTACTATACGAATGAATATTCACATTAAAATTATTTTACCACTCAAAGTCGTTGTCACGTAAAACTTTCGCCCGTATACCGACTTTACAGGCAACCAATTTTTTTTTATTTATTTAATCTTTTTCACGCACCGATTACAACCTCATTTGTAGTTCAATACATAGATATTATACATTTCTTCTTAGGCTTGTCTTAAACATTTTTAACACAATATCTTAGACATGTATCTATACAAGTTTCGAAAAATAAAGTGTCTACTGTCCATAGCACTCAGCATACCGTACGCGTTGCTCGTAGCTGCAGTACAAATACCGTCTCAATATTTCACGTTTATTGATATTCTAGCATAGAAGCACTGCGTCGCTTCATATCTACACAGTTTGTTCGCCTTGAAAAACATCACCTGTATTCAAAAGGTTGAGTTGGCTCTTGTATCTAACGTTCTACATTATTTGGCTTAAGCACTTGGGTTGACTCGTGCGGTACTGTCAAAAGCGGATAACTGATAAAGGCCTCGGACGGTATTTATAATTGCTATAGAAATTTAAGATTTGTTTTATATATAAGTTCATTACCACCTTACAAATGTACGCTCTAACGGTCAAGTGATGAACATATAGGGCTCTCCCATATATTGCTTTATTGGAGCGATATTTGTCTTATTATTTTGACGTGACAACGTCTTATAAATTGGTTTGCCGGGTGACACTTCAAGAAACTGCGTTACGCTCCGCTCACGTTATGCGCTCACAATGAGAGCGAGTGAGAGGCACGCGTCCCTTCCACTCGGGCATGGTTAGCTCGCCTAAGAGCGAGAGAGACAGACATAAAAAGTGTTATTTCATCCTTCTTCCTACTATACGAATGAATATTCACATTAAAATTATTTTACCACTCAAAGTCGTTGTCACGTAAAACTTTCGCCCGTATACCGACTTTACAGGCAACCAATTTTTTTTTTCTGGTAATAATCAATTTTTGTTTGCATAGGATTGTAATAAATAAATACATGAACTACTTGTCATACATTCTAAAAATGGTTGAAAGTTTGACACTAACAGTGATATCTTCTCTGTATCTTCTGTAACGACTCATCTACGAGTCAAAAATTTCAAGTTTTAAATAAAAACCCATTAATATAATTATCGTATAATATGTTAATAATTATATTATATTAATTATTGGGGTGATGGAAAGTAATTACTAGTCCTGATATGATTTGTATAACATAATCCAGTAAGTGTAAATTTAAAATATCTGAAATATTTTGGGACGATCTCTCTTCTTCAAATTTTTTCACATGATGTTCTTTATTATTTAACATACACATTTGAAATATTTGCAAATTAAATGTGTGTGTTAAATAATAAAGAACATCTGTATATAATTAAATGATCGGTGATTGGTGTTTGAATGTTTTCGGGAACAGCAATCGACACCATTTTATATTGGAAATTTTCCAGCTGAAAATGTTTCTCTTGTAGAAGTATACTATATGTTATTTTATTTACATACTACCTATATAATTAGTTTAAGTTTCTATATAAATTAGGATGTAGACTGTATATTATTGTAGTATCTAGATAGAGCTAATAAAATATTGATTCTATGTATATTTACATAAAATTATAATACAAGAGTATGACAGTTATCATTATTATTTTTTCAGACAACACAGCAGCATGCGATTGAAAGGCAGGCTACTTTATGCCTACCTGGAACATCTGGGTCATCTTCCAGGCCAAGTGTTGTTCGCATGTTGAGTAATCTACTACGGATATTTAAAATTTCTTTATTACACAATTTTAACACTTAATATATCCGATTATAGGTACAGTCCCCACCCTGCACACCACCCACAGTTGGTCCCGCAAGTCCTCCCTGAACTCCTACGGGATCAGGCAGCCACCCATAGCATCGGCTAAGAAATGCACGGCGCCAATTAACTGGATCTCCAGTGCATAATCACCCACTGCCCAATACAAGTAATTATATATTATCACATTACTAAAATTGAAGGATATCTCAAAGTTATGTTATCTATATATCTTTTTCACACCACTGTATTCTCATTTAAATATTAATAGAAAAAAAAACGTTAAAAATTTTAATTAGATCTTCGAGTAAATTTTCGTCAATAATGATTTTGTTCGACGCTTCATTGATTAGTATCACTATTTCGTATTCGTATTTTATAAAACAATTGTAATTCCTTTAGTTTGACATATGTCATTACTTTCCAGAATTGGATCCATATTAGCGACGCAATCGATAGGTGTTAGGTTTTTTTTTCAAAATTGGCGGGTTCGATTCCTCGCTAGGAATATTGATTTTTCAAAAATCCAATGATGCTGTTTTAGTTTTCATCAAAATCGGCCTCGAGGATCCTTTGAGTCTCATAGTTTCGGATTTTGCCATCCACGCTCATTGTGAAAATTCACCTGTATATTATATATAGGTAGGTATATTGGGTAATTTTGTAACAGAAGTGAAATTAGCTTAGTTAATTAGGGGTTGGCTTTCGATTATTAGATCTCTAGTTTGATGTTTACCTGATGATAGTAAGCCTATGTACATTTGTATAAAAATCACAATAAAACACCTGAAAAGAATAAATTCACTTCTAAGTTGGTCTATACACATAAGTGGCTCTACCACTTATGTGTATAGACCAACTTAGAAGTGAATTTATTAATTTCAGATGTTTTATTGTGACTTTCATACAAATAATAAAAAAACTAAAAATAAAGTAACTAAATAGGAATAATATATTTACTGTACCATTTATTATTGTTATAGCAACATCAAGACTTCGCCATAGTCGTCGAAGTCGTGCATCACCTCCATCTCAACGGCGATCACAATTCCTAAGTTTTTCGGAGCGATTTTTGGACGATAGAAGAAGGAAATTTTGAAATAAATCGCCGAAATTCTGAGCTTTTAAAAATGCTCATGAATAAACCAGTGCAGAGCATTAAGGAAGTATTTAAATTATTATCAGAAACTTTAAAAAAATAAATTTTTAGTTTTAGTGGTTTTTTTTATTATAGTTTTCTTGCAAATGTTGTGTAACACACAACATGCTACTACAATTTTTGCAACCACATCAGGGTATGTAGTACACTGTGTGTAAAAGACATGTAATATTAAAGACATCTAAATCTCCCCTTTAGCCTGCCTATAGCTCTCTCCACGGTATTACGCGCTGTCGATTGGAGTTTGTTGGTGTGCAGCAGGTGTACCCTTATAACGGAAGGTGAAACACCCACCATCATCGCCGGGGACCTAAACGCCAAACACCCAGCGTGGGGGTCCAGGGTGATCACACCGCCGGGTCTTGCACTATATGAAGACGCGGAAAACACAACTATGACGTTTTAGGTCCCGAAGAACCAACACACGTTCCGACAGATCCGCGGAAGCGTCCGGATGTATTGGACATTGTGCTCTCTAGGAACGTCAACTACCCGATTGTGGTAGAGGTGCTGTACGACCTGAACTCACAGCACCTCCTGATTCTGATCACCCTTGGCACAAAGGCGGTGACTACGCCGCCCAGAGCATTCAAGACACGTATCGACTGGAGGCTCTACTATCAACACCTGCAGGAGAGACCTCAAGTCCACCATCCTATAAGCATAGCGGACGATGTAGAGGCCGCTGCTACCAGAATCACCAAAAACATCCAGAAGGCCCTTCACGCGGCCTCAACGATCGTCCCGATCACAGCAAGGCGAGACGATCTGCCGCGAGAGATATGCGTGAAGATCAGGCGCAAGAGAGCGTTGAGGAAGCTCTGGGCGCGTACTCGCTGCTCGAGACTGAAGATACAGTTAAACACCTTGTCGGAGGAACTGTCGGTTGCAGGCCAGGCCTACAGAGGAGAGGCGTGGGAACGGCATATATGGAAGGCAGATGAGCATGAAGCGTCGCTCTATATACTGAACCGACAGTTGACCAAAGCTAGACCTCCCGTTTACCCGCTGACCAACAGCGCGGGTGAACGCTGCTGCGATGCCAAGGGTAGAATGGATATTCTAGTAGAGCACCTCGAGGAGCATTAATGCTGAACGCAGCAAGTGCGGAGTTCTTGTCGTCGTCCGCCCATTGTAGACAAAATTTGTAGTATTTATGACGTCTCCAAAAACTCTAGGCGATGGCCACTTACCATTTTTTTTTAATTTAGTGAATATAAGTGCTATAAACGGTTATATTGTACATACAATAAACAAGGACTACAGAAATAAGGCCAGGAAGGATTTTTTATAAGAACTTGGTTTTCACCTAGTCGCGCCCTGCATATAACGCAGAATAAATATTAAAAGTATTCCAAAATCATTGAAAATGAAAGGGAAAATGCTTTTGGGCATGAAAGAACCACCGGAATTACAACCATGCCCAGCACAACTCTACAACACTGGTCGAGTCGGGAAATGTTCCTTTTGTGGCAGAGCGCGCAATAAGTCCACTAGAAAACAATGTGACACCTGTAAAAAGTGGATTCGTCCTCAACATCAAGTTCTTCAATGCCTTGACTGTTGTAAAAATGATAAAGACTGTGTGGAAGATATGAGCGAGTAAAAAAAGGAGACTGAGAAGGTTTGATGCCAAAAAATCTTTGATTTTTCTCAAAATTCACAAGAAGTCTGATATTAAGTGCCTAATAAATGATAACAGTTATGTTTGGTCTATTTTAGTTTCTTATTAAAGTTTGTTTTCATATGATATTGAAGTATTTTTATATTTGTTTATTGTTCCTGTAAAATCTTTACACAAAATAGTTCTACATATGTAGAGCGCGCGAGCACTCGCGTCCCAAACAGGGGCGCGCATAATGGAGTGTTAAATATCTTTGCTTTTTTAAATAAAGTTTAGGATAGAAATATTAAAGTTTACATTTTCCTAATAAATTATCGTCCCCGCTATGAAATCTGTCAAATATTTTACCTCAATGTAAAGCGGCGCCGCCCTGGTGGCAGGAAAAGTCGTGCATGCCCCCATTAATGACATATTATTTGATTTTTACCAATTAACTATAATAAATATAAGATCATAGCAGAAAAATGTTTTTATCATTCACTTGTTTTTACTTTCCAACAGGCCTCAAATTCTTGTGTGCCCGAGGGCCCCGGTATGACCTAAGACGGCATTGACTATACTTCTAATATCACTGCAGCATGGCCCTACCAAGTATAAAACTAAGGGGTTTTCCAATAGGGACTTGACAATTTTGAATTTAGTTTGTGAACGCACCTTTTCACTTAACATCAAACTGTTACTGTCAGTTTATTCAGCAGACATAACATTTTCATCATGGTGAAGTACATGAACGAATAACGTCTGCAAACCTTAAAAATTTACTACAGAAATTCGGAGTCGGTGGCCGCTACTTTAAGAGCGTTAACTCCGATTTTCGGTCGTAATTCTCGCCCTGATAGACAGGCAGTAACAAGTTTAGTGAAAAAGTTTGAGTCTACATGTTCGTTATGTGATCTTGCCGTGCCAGTGAGACTACGGGTTGGTCGAAGTGTCGAAAATTTCGCTGCCGTTGAAACGTCCGTAGCAAATGATCCAAATTAGTCAATTCCACGGCGTTCTCAAGAGTCGGGCATCGCCAAGACCACTTTATGGCGAATTATGCGTAAGGATCTTACTTTACACCTACACAAGATCAGGCTCACTCAAGAATTGAAGCCGATGGACAATTAGAAGCGCCGTACGTTCTCCGATTAGGCTCTAGAAAAGATGAGCCAAGATGATCAATTTCATCGCAAAATCATCTTCAGTGACGATGCTCATTTCTGGCTCAATGGGTTTGTCAATAAACAAAATATGCAGTATTGGGCGGGTAAAAATTCACATTTGCTTAATGAATAACCACTTCGTCCACAAAAGATAACTATTTGGTGCAGTTTCCATGTCGGCGGCGTCATAAGGCCATATTTTTTCGTCAACGATAGTGGTCGCCACGTTACTGTGAATGGTGATCGTTATCGCACCATGATAATCGATTATTTTTGGCCCGAATCGGAATATATGGACTTGGACAGTATGTGGGTTCAACAGGACGGCGCCACAAGCCACACTGCACACGTTACAATCGATTTATTGAAGAACAAGTTTGATGAGCGCGTTATCTCAAGAAATGGACCAGTCGATTGGCCGCCTCGTTCGTGCGATTTAACGCCTCTAGATTTTTTTCTTTGGGGCTACGTCAACTCATTGGTCTATGCTAATAAGCCGACGACGTTGAAAGAGCTCTAAGCTAACATTGAACGCGAAATAGCAGCCGTTTCGGCTGAAATATGTGGCCGAGTCATGGAAAATTGGGTCCAACGAATCGACCGCTGGTGTGAAAAAGATATCAGAAATGAATATCTTCAGCGATGAGTGGCGAATATTAGCGGATAATTATACACCCATTAACTCTCGCAGCTGCATTGGCTCTAGCTATGAATAACTAAATGGATTTATAAAATGGATAAAACATTGTATCCAGTACATGTTTTGTTATTTGGTATTCATTATAATAGCATTGCTAATTACCCATTTATTAAATGTGAATACAATGCGAGCTGTGAGTTGGTTGACTTTCCCATTTCATCCCGCTAGAGACAACGGTAGGATATGGAAGGAAAATCGAATGGGCTTTGATAGATCACGGCATAATTATCCTTTTTTTCTAAGGGGACGCAATAAAGATTTTAAAGTAAAATAAATGAATAATTATCATGGATATTTCGATATATTTACTTTCAATAAAAGTAAAAACCGACTTTAAAAAACCAAAAATAATGAGATAATTACACAATTGGAATTTGATGCCAAGAATTAGAGTATATCAGAATGAAAGACTCGAATTAAAAATTTGAAATTCTTTATTCTTTATAGTTCTTCGAAGCCGGCGTTAATTTTTAATTAAAAGTTATTCTTTTCATCATTTTGTCAGTAAAAGTCAGACAGACAGACAGACAATTTTTTACATGTTTATTTTGTTATAAGCACTTATTAAAAAGCTGTTATTTTGACATTACAAGCAGACACTGCATTTTTATTTATTTGTATAGATTATTCGCGATATTGAAATAGAATTGAACGACAAAGGTAATAACTTAGAGTCAAAAGATATTCACAAGGTTCATTTCAAATGTTTAAGAGAACGTTTGATCGAGTATTTTACTTTTGAAATCATAAAATTACTCAGTTGTTTTTGTATAACTACAATGGTAACTGAGTAATTCATGTAATTAAATGAATGGAAATTAAAGAATATAAGCTGGACTAGAGCCTGGGCGCTCACATACTTTATTCCTGTTATCTTAACGACTTGAGTTAATAATGGGAGAGAGGAGATAGGCGATGGGACTGGAAGAAATAAAAGAAAATAATAATATTTTACTCCTTTCGATGACGGCAGCCAATCTCAATGGAGACAAGCTATCTTTGCAGGATTACAGTGCGCATGTATACGGTGGATTCGAATCTAAGACCTCGTGTTAAGCAGTTGCGCTAACAACCATTAGACCAAAATGGCAGTTAAAGGTTTTAGTAAAATAATAAGATTTTAGTAATAAATAATAAAACGTTATGTAAATAAATCAGACGAGATGAAATTAATTTCCGGTCTGTTTTGGATCTCTATCTCTTCACACCACTGTATTCTCTTATATCTTTTTCACACCACTGTATTCTCATTTAAATATTAATAGAAAAAAAAAACGTTAAAAATTTTAATTAGATCTTCGAGTAAATTTTCGTCAATAATGATTTTGTTCGACGCTTCATTGATTAGTATTACTATTTCGTATTCGTATTTTATAAAACAATTGTAATTCCTTTAGTTTGACATATGTCATTACTTTCCAGAATTGGATCCATATTAGCGACGCAATCGATAGGTGTAACAATACATTGTCTTTTTTTTTCAAAATTGGCGGGTTCGATTCCTCGCTAGGAATATTGATTTTTCAAAAATCCAATGATGCTGTTTTAGTTTTCATCAAAATCGGCCTCGAGGATCCTTTGAGTCTCATAGTTTCGGATTTTGCCATCCACGCTCATTGTGAAAATTCACCTGTATATTATATATAGGTAGGTATATTGGGTAATTTTGTAACAGAAGTGAAATTAGCTTAGTTAATTAGGGGTTGGCTTTCGATTATTAGATCTCTAGTTTGATGTTTACCTGATGATAGTAAGCCTATGTACATTTGTATAAAAATCACAATAAAACACCTGAAAAGAATAAATTCACTTCTAAGTTGGTCTATACACATAAGTGGCTCTACCACTTATGTGTATAGACCAACTTAGAAGTGAATTTATTAATTTCAGATGTTTTATTGTGACTTTCATACAAATAATAAAAAAACTAAAAATAAAGTAGCTAAATAGGAATAATATATTTACTGTACCATTTATTATTGTTATAGCAACATCAAGACTTCGCCATAGTCGTCGAAGTCGTGCATCACCTCCATCTCAACGGCGATCACAATTCCTAAGTTTTTCGGAGCGATTTTTGGACGATAGAAGAAGGAAATTTTGAAATAAATCGCCGAAATTCTGAGATTTTAAAAATGCTCATGAATAAACCAGTGCAGAGCATTAAGGAAGTATTTAAATTATTATCAGAAACTTTAAAAAAATAAATTTTTAGATTTAGTGGTTTTTTTATTATAGTTTTCTTGCAAATGTTGTGTAACACACAACATGCTACTACAATTTTTGCAACCACATCAGGGTATGTAGTACACTGTGTGTAAAAGTCATGTAATATTAAAGACATCTAAATCTCCCCTTTAGCCTGCCTATAGCTCTCTCCACGGTATTACGCGCTGTCGATTGGAGTTTGTTGGTGTGCAGCAGGTGTACCCTTATAACGGAAGGTGAAACACCGCACGAAAGTTGAATAAATGCTGTAGAAATGAGGTCTTTAAGGAGTATGCTAGGGCTGAATCTGAATGACAGGGTGAGAAATTGTGTGATAAGAGAAAAATGTGGTGTGCAGGGTAATGTCGTGACCAGGAGTAAGAAAGGAATGCTTCGGTGTTTTGGTCATGCAGAAAGAAGGAACGAAGAAAGAGTGACAAAGCAAATTTATATTGCAGATGTGTACGGCAGAGTCGGGATAGGATGCCCTAGACATACTCAAATCCCTAGGCGAAGGTTTATCGACCAAATTTGCGATATATTGAAAATGGGCCACATTAAGAGTACCCTTAATCGTCGAGCGACGAGCGTAGATATATGGATGTAAAGGAGGCGAGAGAGGTGTGTCGGGATCGTGCCGAATGGAAGTCCGTAGTCTCAGCCTAACCCTCTGAGTGACATGCGTGAGTAAAAGTCTAATTACTTGACTCTTTTAGTGTAGCTGCTTGAAGTTAAGTATTTCATTTATTTATTTTTAAATTATCCATTTATTTTACTAAGCTGATATCGTGTTACGTTAATATAGTTAATAATTAACTTTATTATGATTGAGCGAAACGATATTTTTTAGTATAGGTAGCCAATTTTGTAAGTACAGAAGCGGCCCACAATTATACTCAGGCACAGGAATATTCTGCCTAAGCTGCAGAATATACCGGATAAAAGCCATTATTAAATTAATTGCGAGTATTCTTGTAACAAATTTTGACTTCGAACCGTTTCAATAAAGACTTAAGACCATTTCTATGTTGTAAAATCTATATTTAACATTGATGAGAGTTACACAAGATTTACACACAATTTTTTTTTAAATATAATTTTAAACGGTATTTGACTTACGTTAACTCAAAAAGATTTACGGTGACAATTATATTTCTCATCTAAAATATAAAAAAATTATTGAATCTCCATATATATAAAAAAATCTTTAATCGAGAAAAAGTGTTTGTTTCTTGAAACACAATATAACCCTTTTTAGACCACCTCAATACGCAGACCCTAAAGAAACATTGGGAAACACGTTAATTTACATTCACGTTCTCTTACCCTCATTAGACTTATCGCCCTACCGCAAATAATTAAATTAAGGTATTGATACCCGTCCAACTATACCACAATCACACACAACCCCTGTAATTACTCGATTATACTGATGAAAATTCGATACGTTAGTCACGTACGAAAGACATTCTCGCTGGATACAATTTTTGACAAAATAACAATAAACTATACTATTATTTTCTCTTTTCCACTCTACCTGACCTATTATTTAGACAGGACAATTGAATTTATCCTATTCAATCGTCCGTATAATACCTTGATATAGCTACAAGGGATCAAATATACCTACGACCTTTAACTATATTCTACTCGTATATTGATCGCTCTTACAAACAGGCTTAAAATAATGATATTATACTGTACAACACTATATTATAGGGTAATTTACTTATTTTAGTAGCAAGCCCGTTCCTTATTTGCATTTTGCTGATAAACTCATTTTTATAAGAGAGTAACGGTAAGAAAAATGTTATGGTAATCGAATGCGTCTCAATAGTTCGGTGGTTAAGCATTTGGCTGTGGCGCTACATGACCGCAGATTTAAATACTGTACGGAACAAGTATTTGTATTTTTTACTTACTATAAGCCAGTGTTTGATCACAATCCTTGTGATGAAGCCTGATGGTAAATCACACTGTCTTATCGTAACAAAAGCCTATACACTGATTACTTGAAAGATAGACGCCGGATAATTATTCCAACCCTTTGCTGTACGCATTAAAAACTCAAAGCAAAACGTTTGGTTCTAAATCGAAGAATATCGACAACAAATGAGTGAAGACCCGCCGACCGCTAGTCATCCAATAGTGAAAAGGAGATGAAGGAATTAAAACGTGTAATTCCTGAGCACACTCACCGAAATGCATCCTATAGAATACCGATAGGCTGGCTACTCTACGCCAGGATTGGCTTAAACTAAATCAAGGTCACTAATGAGCCTCTTAGAACGTCTCTCCACTGAGTTCAACGCTGCCAGATGGCATCTTGCAGCACCAGGCCATATGTGACAAATAATAGTTTTGTTTTTGTTAAAGTACAAATAATTGTTCCGGATCAGGCGGCTCGTCTCTAGTAGGTTTATTTTAGGTCTTACCTCAACAATATATTATACCGCCATCTAACGGAGGTCATATGCTTTTTTGGGTCATTTCCTATAGTTGCCTCTTACGACAGCCATGTGACGGATTTTCTTACCTCCCCACTACATGGCGCATGTGCAGTTTGTGTATTTAAAACACCCCACGATACAGAGGAAAACCCATGCGTGGAGGTAACATTTTATAACATGTAAAATAATAGAAGTTAACATTCTTATCTGACCGCTTCGGAACGCTTCGAATCTCTGACTGATGAACTGATCGGTAGTTGAAGATGATAATGTCCTCCTATATATATATATATATATATATATACTTTTCCTTCAATGTCCTGTGTAATATCCATTTTATGACAAATCTTTCTTTGCTCTTGGTGTATGACCACGAAACACCACTCGATTAAAAGTGATCCAACATTTTTTAAACACTTATAAAGTATGCGTCTAAAGAATGTTATCTTTTCAGCTAGTGCATAAGGTCGTGAGTAAAGCTTTAACAGCTCGGGATACAGTGATTGACTGACTGACTGACTTAAAAAACACAAATGTGTAGACGTTATAACCGACAATTTTACGTTTCAATAAGTACATATGTAGACAATTTGAATCACGTGGGTCCAGTTATCCAATGGTATGCGATTGCTGACATTGAGCTCCTGCGTACGAATCCCGTGTGTACAAACAAGAAACTAATGACAGACACGTCAGGGATACTATTAGGCACGATAAAATCTGTGAAATTAATTTTATTTAATTTTGCTTTTAAGAGAATAGCTCTTAGAAAATTCGATGTGCTTGTTTTTTTAATTTAAGAAAAGACTACATAATGATTTATTATATTTACGCGAACACTACACATTGATTAAAACTACTTTTACGGATTTTATCGCGTTTAATTTTAAATGTTTTCTTTTCAATTCCCGACGTTTTTGAACGAAGCGAGCTTATATCAAAACGTTCCACAAGCTCCTGAAGAAGATTAGTCAGTTCTTACCATCTGTCAAGTGTCACATTCCTCTACAGGATGCAGGAGTGTACAAGCTTGATTGTGTATGTGGTCTCTCATACGTAGGGCAAACAAAAAGATCTATTAAAACCCGCATAAAAGAACATATAGCTGATGTAGCATCAACGTTCAGGAAAGTCTTCAGATTGGGAGCGTATCCTAGGCGGCCCTAACCTTTACATTAGATTTGATAGACCACAAATCCTCGCGAAAGAACATCGATTCCTACCAAGGATGATACGTGAGGCTATTGAAATTAAAAAACATCCTAATTTCAATAGAGAAGAAGGCTGGGTACTACAACCTGCTTGGGACCCTGTTATTAATAAAATTAAAACTAAACCCAAGCATACCAACGAGGCATCTTTATCATCAGGGCTGGCAACGCATCTTCATTTTGATTCTTAATCGGAGATAAATGTAGATGTCTATGAGCCACAGCACTCACTAACCATCAAGTGGACTGTATGCACGTTTGTCACTTTTATACTATAAAAAATAAAAATAAATATCCGTGCAATTCTTTTCTACAACTTTCGAAGAGGTCTAACACGGCTTAACATCTAAAAATGTTGACCCCACAACCATCAGATGGGTGAAGTCGATGCTCTCAAACAGAAAGGCAAAAATAGCGCTATTTGAAACTTCGATTGAGGTTGCAACCACAAGAGGCTGCCCACAAGGAGGTGTTTTGTCACCCCTTCTTTGGACTCCTGCGGTTAACCAACTATTGTACAAAATGGCAGACCTACGCATTGACACATTGTGTTATGCTGATGACCTTGTGATCATTGCAAGGGGCTTTTTTCTTGCCAAAGTACTTTATCGTCAATAATACAAAGAGCCCTAAACACCATAAATAACTGGTGTAGGGATAACAGTTTATCAGTTAATGCTGATAAAACTTATAATACCCTTTACCAAAAAGAGACGGTTGGACAAATTAGTCCAACCAAAACTTAATGGTAAAGAAGTACCATTTTCCACGGAAGTTAAGTAGTTGGGCGTAACAATCGACCAAAAATTAACGTGGAACTCTCACCTTAGCAACGTATGCCATATAGCAAAAATTGCTTTAGGGACGTGCAGTCGTTTGGTCGGGAACAACTGGGGCTTGCGTCCCAGTATGGTCCTATGGCTGTACAGCAGCATAGTGAGGCCGATTCTCACCTACGCCTCTATTGTCTGGTGTAACAAGGCCAACCAAAAGACGACTGCGGATAGACTAAATAGTCTACAAAGGACTGCCTGCCTAATGGCAACTGGAGCTATGCGATCATTGCCTGGAGCGGCTCTTAATGCACTTCTATGCCTAACGCCCCTTGATCTCTATCTAGACAAGGAGGCGAGGGCTAGTTTGTATAGGATTAACACCCAGGGCAGTCTTAGCTTGCTCTCCTACAGATTGAGATCCATGCTCGACTCAATTAAGGAATCACCGGTTTTATGCATGATCTCAGATATCATTCGTTCACTACACACTTTTGATAAAAAGTATATAGTGGAATTAACCTCCAGAGAAGACTGGCTGAATGGCCAGGTTATCTGTGAGGTCGGTAGCCTCATATGGTATACTGATGGGTCTAAAATGGGCCTCGACGTAGGCTTTGGAATTTACGGGGAACGCCCTAAATCAATCTTACTATGAATTTGGGTAGATAAACCTCTATTTTCCAGGCAGAAATTTTCGCCATACTTCGGTGTGCGGAAATCAATCTGCAAAAACACTACGTCAACCAAAAAATTTACATAAACTCTGATAGTCAAGCAGCACTCCTAGCGCTGAGATCAAATTTAGCGAACTCAAAGTTAGTTGGAGACTGCGTGAACCGTTTAAACGCCCTGGGTTGTAAAAACAGGGTCGTTTTAAGATGGGTTCCGGGTCACGAGTGTATTGTAGGCAACGAATTTGCCGACAAACTTGCACGGGAGGGCTCAAAGTGCACACAATTTGGACCCAAGCCATTTTGTGGAATCTCAAGAAGCCTAGCCCGACGGAACCTTGAAACTCTTTATCACAATAAATCACAATAAATCACTTAAGATCTGGTCTGATACACCGGGCTTAAAATATTCTAAAACGTTAATCCGGGCCTTTAATCGTAAATTCGCTCAGAAGCCCTGGGATTAAGTAAAAATAAATTGCGCATTCTGGCAAGAGCCCTAACTGGACACCGTTGTCTTAAAAAGCAGATGTCCATCCTGGGACTAAGCAACTCAAGAATGTGTCGGTTCTGTTCCGTAACGGAAGAAACGCCTCTACACATCCTAACCGTTTGCGGATCCTTAATGCACAAACGTAACACTCATCTGGGACACTATCTACTCCGCCCAGAAGAAGAGAAATTGCTCACGGCTAAGCAACTCCTTCGATTCATTGAAGACATAGGGCTTAGCAGTGAACTATAGCCATAGCAGCGATCACAATAGATCTTATAGGTCGCAGTGATACTGGTCTCTTTAACTAGACCTGTATAGCTGCTTGCACATAATAAAAAAAATAAAAACACGGCTTCAGTGTTTCGAAGAACTAACTTTTGTAGTCCAAGACGAAGCCCCATGTCTGAGGACTGTCGGACGCAGGTATTTAGAATTCGAGCATGAACGAATTTTTGAAGATCGTCATGTGACATATCGAGAGATAGAGCCGTTATTAAGCATCACAGGGACAACCAATCAGAAGATCTACGACATCATCAGTGGTGACGAATCTTGGATCTATGCCTACGACCCCATTTCTAAACAACAGTCATGTGTAGTGTTCGCGTAAATATAAGAAATCATTAAACAGTCTTCAAAGTTGAGCCCAAGATGACTAAAGTCAAAGTCAAATGGGAAGCGTAAATAGGCTCGAATCGACCGGGGAAGGAGCACGCTCTATTTCACTCTGGTATTATGTTCTCACATAATACCAGAGTTACTTAATGCTGCTATGTTTCGTATGGTGAGTGTTGAAAACCAGAGAACCTGTTTAATGGAGATGAGGCATTTCGTCTTTTCCTAAAATATGACAACGCATCAGTATTTTGATACCTACCCGAGGATATGTAGATTTCTATGGGCCATAGCATCCACTTACCGTCAGTGGACTACGTGTTCGTTTGTAACCCCTATTCATTGAAAAAAAAATTAAACATAATTTATACATAGGATTATTTTTAAATGGCAAAAGCGCGATGAAAACTAAATATAAATAAAAGTTAGCCGTTCAACATGTTCGGACAAAGTACTGAATGGAATTAACTCGAATATAATACCCATTGCGATTTTATGTCGAAACAAATGAATTTTTATTTAAAAATTTCACATTCAATAAAAAGTTTTAATTACTTTTCCAGGGTTATTTTCCATTGCATGTTAAAAACTTTTTCCTTTTTTTAATATTTAAATACGATGTGCATGGATAAATTACAGTGTTTTGCACTTTTAGTTTTGTAACTACTAGATGGAGTGATGACCTGATAAGATAATATGCTTAAAGTAGTTGGATGTAGGTGGCTCAGGAGCGTGTTTTTTGCATAGCTTAGGGGAGGCCTTTATTCAGCAGAAGAGTTCTGAAGGGCTGTAACAATGATGATGTTGGTGCAATTGATGTTACATAGAACCTACTCTTTTTTTAAAGGTTGGCAAAGCGCTTCCAATTCTGCTGGTATCTGCAGTTGTTCATGAGCAGTGGTACTGGTGAGCCGCATTGTTTACGTCCTTTTATGCATTTTTTTATATCCTGCGTTGTACAGAAGACTAGCTATAATCATCATGCTAGGCTGGTGGATTCAAAAAGTTATATGGAGTTATTTAGTGATTTGGTGGTAAATTCCTTTTTCCCTGAGAGGGTTAAGTTGGTAGTCTTTTAACGGGTAATTAAGATTACTTGTATGACTGATAGATTCTAAAAAGTTTTTGTGCATGTAAATAGGCAAACGAGCAAATAGTCCACCATAAGCGAATGTTGTAATATATACTTACAGCATTCGATTATGGTGGACTGTTATTCGCTTATGGTGACTGTATAAAATTAAGAATCAAAATAAAGGTGCGTTGTCATGTATTTTTCATTCCGGTATGATTCATTACCAATAAAAGGACACTCGGTGTGAAACCTAGTACCAGTATTCTGCTACTTTGCTCTAGTATTCTGTGTATAAATGGTACTGGCCTCGTATTTATCGGGGATTCACAATCAGGTCTCATTACTTTATGTATGTAGTTTTCTATTAGCATTAACGAATGTATTCGTATGCATTTTATATGTGGTAGAGCCATGCTGCAGCTGTATTATGGTTGTAGCACGAATGGGTCGGCTCGACCGAGGAAGGATCACGCTCTCTTAGAATACCAGCGTAAAATGGCAGCTCTATGTCGTTGTGTTTTGTAAAGTGAGTGTATAGTACTGGAGACCCTTTTTTACAGAAAACGAGGCCACAGCATTAATAACGTTAATAGACTGCACCATTAATGGTAAGAACTATAACGCTCTTTGTTTATTTTTTACCGATCCCTAAGAACAGTTTTCAGTGCAGACGAGAAAATTTCTTCCGTCTACTTATTACGTGGGCGTGAACTGTCGTCGGCAAACTGCGTCGCGCCATTAGTGAAAGGCTGAATTTTTTCATACGCCAAAACATGTAGCGTCCATATTACGAAAAAACAAAATTGCCTACCAGTGACATGTAATTTTCCCTGGACCGGATAATAGTAATCATGATTTCTTTTTAAAATCATCTGTCCTTCTCGTATCAAACAAAATTGGATTTTTTTTTGAGTTATGGCAACCACAGGTGGAATATTAGAAGATATACGACATTTGACTTCAATTAGAGAGTCATATCCGATAAGTCTATCGGGACTATCCCCTAAATAATAATCATCTTAATCAATAAACAGTCCACACACCGAAACTTTTAGATTGGTAGTTGTGGAAAATTCTCGTATGGCCTCCGATTTGTGTTGGTTTCCACATTCGGTTGCCGTATTTCCTTTGAAATGAGTATACAGTAAGGGCGCAGTTTGCGATTTTTCCGAATTTATATGCAGCAAATTTTTCTCCTTCAGTGTGCCACAAATCATTGTCTCTTAAACCTCTAGTAGCCTATTCTAATTATTTTACTTTGTTCTCGTTTTTTTTGCAAAGAAGCCAAAAACTCTTCTTTCTTTTCTTAAAAACATGATTGGCACTGATTTTATGTCATTTTTGATGTTTTTATTTTTTCCACGTCAGTGATGTCTTCGTTCTTCCAATGTTTCACGTCGCCAACTACTGCTTTTTATAGAATGGGATGACAAACGAGCACACAGCCCACCTGATGATAAATGGTCGCTGTGTCCCATAGACATCTACATCTATCCTCGATTACGAATCAAAATGCAGATGCGTTATCATCCATGAGGACTTAGGTGGAATGCCTCGTTTCCAGTAAAAAGGGTCTCCGGTTCTCTTCACTCACCATACGAAATACAGCATCATTAAGCTACTATTTCACGCTGGTATTCTGTGAGAGCGTGGTCCTTCCCCGGTCGAGCCGACCCATTCGTGCTATTACACAACTATACTACTAATATAACTGCAGCATGGCTCTACCATGTAAAAGCGACGCAAAACATTGCTCACAACTCTTTTTCTTGTAGGTACTGGTAGTAAGTAACCTTATTGGTTGTTATATTTTTTCCCCAACTGCTTCAATTTGAAACAAAAATTTCTGAAAAGGTGATTTTTGCATTCTACTTTTTTAACCATGAGGTTAGAACCGTATGGCATAGTAATCAATAGTCCATTTATGATACCAGAGTCGCCATTGCCAATCAGCATGTGATATTTAACACCATGTTTTTCCACGCTCTTTCGGAAACCCTCCGCTATTATACCTCATTCCATCGATGTAGACTTAGACCTCTAATATTCATTCGACAAATATTAGGAGTACATCGTCCCTGCATATTACTGTCCGGTAATTCCTTGTCAAGCTCAGAGTCACTGAAAAATAAATAGAATGATAATGGTTAAAATATATTTCATACACACCGGAAAGGATACGGTATTAACATCAATGGCGAGTACATCACTCACCTTTGATTTGCCGACGATATAGTCCTTATGGCAGAATCGCTGGAGGACCTAAGCACTATGCTCAATGACCTCAATGCTGTCTCCCAACAGATAGGTCTTAAGATGAACATGGACACAACAAAGATCATGTTTAATGCCCATGTCACACCTATGCCGGTAGTTGTTGGGAGCACAATGCTCGAAGTTGTTGACGAGTATGTTTACCTGGGACAAATAGTCCGACTATGTAAGTTCAACTTCGACCGAGAGGCCAATCGACGGATTCAACTCGGCTGGGCAGCGTTCGGGAAATTACGACAAATCTTCTCGTCAGGTATACCTCAATCTCTGAAAACTAGATTGTACAACCAGTGCGTGTTGCCAGTGATGACTTATGGATCTGAGACGTGGTCCTTCACTGCGGGCCGTATGAGGACGCTCAAGGTCGCTCAGCGAGCTATGGAGAGGGCTATGCTCGGAGTTTCTCTGCGTGATAGACTCAGAAATGAGGATATCCGCAGTAAAACCAGAGTGACCGACATAGCCCAACGGATTAGTAAGCTGAAGTGGCAATGGGCTGGCCATATAGCTCGAAGAAGCGATAACCGATGGGGAAGAAAGGTTCTCGAATGGCAGCCTCGTACCGGTAGGCATAGTGTAGGGCGACCCCCAACTAGATGGAGTGACGACCTGGTTATGCAGGAAGTCGATAGATGCAGGTGGCTCAGGACCGCGCTTTGTGGCATTACTTGGGGGAGGCTTATGTTCAGCAGTGGACTCGTGAAGAGCTGTAATGATGATGATGATGATGAAGATTAGTAAATTAGTAATTAAAATTAGTAATACGAACATCATTTTCTAACGGACTAATATTATTACTAGACAAGTGGTAAAATTGAAAATTTTGTACAACCGACTTCAATAAAACTCAACTACAACATATGACATGATATTTATATGGGGCCAAATGTGAGACATTCATATATTATACAAGAAATGATTAGATATTCAAAATCGGGCCACGATGGAGAAATCAGTGAACATACATAAAAAATAAAATAAAAGAAAAAACATTTCTCTTACTGTTCATCTCTCATATAGAATATTAACTACTTTTTTACTTCAGTTAAAACATTTTTGTAAATAAAAAACAATAATATGATACCAATAATATTCAAACCTAATCACAATTTTCAATCATGCAATACAATGACAATTACTACTTGCAACATTCTGCTTTTACATATTATTGGTCAGTGCTCCACTACATCTAGGCTACTCTCTGCACAATAATTAAACTGGCGACATCATATTATTATAGTTATGTTTGTTCAAAAATCACATGGTAATGGCTTGAAATATTCTGCTTTGAAAAGGAAAACCTTTCCGTCTGTCGAAAAGCTCTGCAGCTTAAAATAATTGTGAAAGGAAAGTAAAAGCGCTTCCATGTTAGCGGGCTATATTTGTTTTTGCAAAAGAGAATGAAAATCGGAATATTTTTAACGGTGCTCTGTTCAGACTTGATAAATACAAGCTAATGGTAAAAGTTTATTCTTCCCAGAATGAAAATGTTTGGAAGACATGTGCATTTTGACAAATTGCTGTGAACCATTGCTGTGAACATGATGTCCCGTTCTCTAAGACATATAACAAATTATATGAAGTTTTATGTCAACAGACTGAATACATTAAGTGTAAGTGTATTCTTTTGAAGATGGGTAATCCATCACTTGTCGTTCGTGTAATGATAATGGCATTAATGACTTCAGTTCACACATCACATGTATCACAGTTATGACCTATAGTTCAAATATTCAAAAAGAATAAACATCGGGAAATTAGGTCCGCAGACGTGATAGAGCTGATCTTCGCGAAGTATTCCTATTCAGACCCGATGCACTGCGTGTATGCGTGGTTGGTATTTGCAAGACAATAAAAGCAATAAGTCTCGGTAAATAAAATATACGTAATAGTTCATAAAATCGATTCGTCGCCAACTACATTTCGATCTACATCACGACACCGTTCACATAACTGCAGTGGAAATGCGAACGACTCGATATTTCACATTTACTGACATCCTAAGCAATGCCGTAAGTTCACAAATCGAGCACCGTGAAAAATATCACCTGTGTTCACAAGAGTACCTAAGAATATATTATGTCTCATCATCATCATCATTACAGCCCTTCACAAGTCCACTGCTGAACATAGGCCTCCCCCAAGTAATGCCACAAAGCACGGTCCTGAGCCACCTGCATCCATCGACTTCCTGCATATCTTACCAGGTCGTCACTCCATCTAGTGGGGGGTCGCCCTACACTACGCCTACCGGTACGAGGCTGCCACTCGAGAACCTTTTTTCCCCATCGGTTATCGGCTCTTCGAGCTATATGGCCGGCCCATTGCCACTTCAGCTTACTAATCCGTTGGGCTATGTCGGTCACTCTGGTTTTACTGCGGATATCCTCATTTCTGAGTTTATCACGCAGAGAAACTCCGAGCATAGCCCTCTCCATAGCTCGCTGAGCGACCTTGAGCGTCCTCATACGGCCAGCAGTGAAGGACCACGTCTCAGATCCGTAAGTCATCACTGGCAACACGCACTGGTTGTACAATCTAGTTTTTAGAGATTGAGGTATACCTGACGAGAAGATATGTCGTAATTTCCCGAACGCTGCCCAGCCGAGTTGAATCCGTCGATGTTTAATGTCCATGTCACACCTATGCCGGTAGTTGTTGGGAGCACTATGCTCGAAGTTGTTGACGAGTACGTTTACCTGGGACAAATAGTCCGACTAGGTAAGTCCAACTTCGACCGAGAGGTCAATCGACGGATATTATGTCTATACGGCATTTTTTGTTAATTTTCTAAGAATATGTAATACGCTCTCAGTTAATATTGACTTATAATTTTACTGTAACAAAGCGTGGAAAAACATTTCTTACTTCGCTTAGGGATTTAAGAGTGAGTTCCTACTAAATATATTGTATTAATATACTTCTATTATTATGTACGATTAGAGCCTTAACAGATTGCGGCTAACTTTCTTGGAATTTTATTTCTCTTACTTCACTCATCTTTCATCTACACTGTAACCATCAAGTACAAACTCGTCAACAAGTAAAAAATGGACCACCGAATGAACATTATCATCCTAAACTCCTACAATGGCATAAACTAATTGTTTTAGTTACTAGAGTGACATAAACAATTGAATCACTCTACTAACTAAATTGTGTACAAAAGTTACTAAAGAAACTTAATTGCTTTTAATATCAGATTAATTACAGTTTGATAAGATTTGTTACTATTTCCAAACTTTCATTGAAACCTCACGGTTAAGCACCTTTAAACTGTCCATCAGTTGTCAACTTCTCTTATTAAAAACTAGCTATTCCCCCGACTTCATCCGTGTGGAATTTATTACAATTGGATTTCATGGGTTTTAACTTTTTGTGTGGAAGACTCATTCTTTTTAAAATCAATATAGCCCAAGTCCTCCTTATAACATCAGCTATCTGCCAGGGGAATCCCCGCCAAAATCCGTTCAGCCATTTCGGATTAGCCAAAACAAACAGACAGAGAGACAACAGTTTTAAAAACTATTTTTTGTTATAAGTACCGTATTAACTTTCATATAAGAATTAATATAAACTGTTATATTGACATTACAAAAAGAAAATTCAATTTTAATTATTTGTTATATTATGAAGTACGTTGTTTAGATTAACGTTCAAGGACAGACGAGGACGTGCGATGAATCATAAAGGAAGCTAAATCATATTTAAAGTCTTGAGTATGGCTTAAGCTCTTTTAATACAACTAAGGGTAACAAACAAACAAAGCGCGTGGCGGAGTGATGCCGCAGCTATTTTAGCTATACATAGCTGCAGCACTATGTGTCGATTCAACCGAGGTGGGACCACGCTCTCACACAAAACTAGCGTGAAACGGTAGAATTACGCTGCTGTGCTTTGTATAGTAAGTACCGTAGACTTTTTTTACTGGTAATGAGACATTCTATGCTAGTCTGCAGGGCTGACAACGCATCTGCATTTTTATTCTTAAAATCGATAATGGGTAAAAATTAATTAAAATTAATATCGACGACATGTGAAGTTCGCCAACACTTATTGGGGCAACGTGGTGGACGATTCCTTGCCCTCCTGTCACTTCTCGATGAAATAATGTTGCCAGTATAAAGATCAAAGAATAATTTTAAAATTATGCTTTTCGTCACAACGTAACAATATTATAAGATGTTAAGAATAATAAAATGCGTACTACGTCGTGAAGTCTTCAAGTATTACAGCTACGTCCAGGAACTAAGATTGAAGTTCTTGCTTTCTGTATTAGTTTTTAAATTTAGTAAATTTATTTCATCGCCTTCATCTAACTCTTCATTGGATTAAATTGATTCAAACAAATAACCATATAAATATTATGTTGTCTCAAGTCATTGATCGTTCATAATTAAATAGACAGATCGTAGTTTCTGTAGTCCTTTTTTACATTAAAAGAAAACAAACACATCGAAACTTTTTTTAAATATAGGATAGGGTGACAAACGAGCACACAGTCCACCCGATGGTTAGTGGTTGCAGTGGCCCATAGACATCTATATCTATCCTCAATTACGGATCGAAATGCAGATGTGTAGTTACCCGTGAGGACTAAGATGGAATACCTTGTTTCAAGTAAAAAGGGTCTCCGGTTCTGTACACTCACCATACGAAAGACAGCAGCATTAAGCAACTATTTGACGCTGGTATTCTGTGAGAAAATTCGCTGAAATAAATATCGATAGCAAAATGAAATAAAACTAATTTTACAGATTTTATCGTGTATTTTATCGTGTTCCGCCTGCCGTTTTCTCCATTAGTTTCCAGTTAATACACACGACGTTCGTGTGCAGGATCTCAATATCAGCAATCGCATGTACGAGATGTCACTAGACCCACGTGGCAGTCCAATTTGTCTACATAAATACTTAATGTAACATAAATTGTCGGTTTTAACGTCTATTCATACGTGTTTTTTGCAGTCAATTACTGTATCCTCAGCTGTTAAAGCTTTATACAAAGCATTATGCACAAAGTTACAAAATTACACAAAGTCTTAAACAAACGTTTGAGTTGATGTTTCAACTTACACCAAGAGCAAAGAAAGATTTATTATAAAATGCATTATATATATATATATATATATATATATATATATATATATATATATATATATATATATATATATATATATATATATATATATATATATATATATATATAATGCATTTTATAATATCTTAATATAATTAATTAATATGCATTTTATATATCGTCTGATTTATTTACATATAATTACCTTATTATACTGCAATGCTTAACTGCCTTTTTGGTTAAGTGATTGTTAGCGCGACTGCTGACGTTAAAATAACACTAATAATGCAAATGAGGGCCCAGACTGATCGAGGCAATACTCTTTAATTTTCGTTCAGTCAGTTACCATTGCAGTTATACAATAACAACTGAGTAATTTTATAATATAAAAAGTAAATACTCGATCAAACGTTCTCCCGAACATTTGAAATGAAACCTTGTGAATATCTTTTGACGCTAAGTTATTACGTTTGTCGTTCAATTCTATTTCAATATCACCACTAATCTATACAAATAAATGCAAATGGAGTGTCTGCTTGTAATGTCAGAATAACAGCTTTTTAATAAGTGCTTATAACAAAATAATAATTTATAAAATTTGTCTGTCTGTCTCACTTTTACTGGCAAAATGATGAAAAGATTATCTTTTAATAAAAAGTTAACGCCGGCTTCAAAGAACTATAAAGAATTTCACATTTTTAATTCAAGTATTTCATTCTGACATACTCTAATTCTTGGCATCAAATTCCAAATGTGTAATTATTTCATTATTTTTAGTTTTTTAAAGTCGATTTTTATTTTTATTGAAAGTAAATATATCGGAATATCCATGATAATTATTTATTTATTTTATTTTAAAATCTTTATTTCGTCCCCTTAGAAAAAAGGTTAATTATGCCGTGATCTATCAAAGCCCATTCGATTTTCCTTCCATATACCACCGTTGTCTCTGGCGGGATGAAATGGGAAAGTCAACCAACTCACAGTTTGCAGTGTAATCACATGTTGTTGCATCTATTTAATAAATCCATTGAGTTAATCCTAGCTAGAACCAGTGCAGCTGTGAGAGATAATGGGTGTATAATACCGCTAATATTCGCTACTCGTAGCTGGAGATATTAATTTCTGATAAAACATTCATAACTGTAAATTTGATGGTTTTTAAATTATTTAGTAAACCAGTATTGCGTAATGTTAGGTATAAATTGTATGTTTGTGATAAGTGACGGTGTGTATCTCGTTAACACTATGTGCAAAATATCCAAACAGGCAACGTGCAGCAGTTGGTACTGCTGTGCTGTGGTCAGCAGTGCGGCGTCTGGTCTGCGATATGTTCTATATTGAATTCGTCATCCAACAACGATATGAATGACAAGCTCGTGGAGACTGTCCATGCGGTCGGAGCTAAGTTCTGCAAGACCCGCCGCAGAAGAACACAAAAACTCTCCGATCACACTCTTAATCTCATGGCTGTTAGACGGGAGATGAGGCTGCAATCGTCAACAGACTTGACAGCATACAGGCAACTGAACAGACAGATCTCCAAATGCATGCGGCGAGACTTACGCAACTTTAATACTGCTCGTATTAAAGAAGCGATCGAGCGGAACCAGGGCTCCAAAGTCTTTGCCAGAGATATGTCTGCCCGTAAGAGCCAACTGTCAAAGCTGAAGACTGAGTGTGGCAGCATCGTTTCCGGGACACCTGAGATTTTGAGTGAGATTGAGAGGTTCTATGGGCAGCTGTACACATCATCGTTGGAGCCACACGTAAGTGTGAGTAACGATCCAAGAGCAAGTCTTATCCGACACTATTCCGATGATATCCCGGACGTCAGTCTAAGCGAGATTAGAATGGCTCTCCAGCACCTTAAAAACGGCAGGGCCCCAGGCGAGGATGGAATTACAGCGGAGCTTCTGAAAGCGGGTGGAACACCGGTACTTGAAGTCCTTCAGAGGCTCTTCAATTCCGTCCTCCATGGTGGCACTACTCCAGAGGCGTGGAGCAGAAGTGCGGTGGTCTTGTTCTTTAAGAAAGGCGACACCGCTCTCTTGAAGAACTACAGACCGATTTCCCTTCTGAGCCGCGTCTACGTGCTGTTTTCGAGAGTCATTACGAATCGTCTCGCACGCAGACTCGACGACTTCCAGCCTCCCGAACAAGCCGGTTTCCGAAAAGGCTTCAGTACCATAGACCACATACATACCCTGCGGCAGATTGTACAGAAGACTGAAGAGTACAATTTGCCACTTTGCCTGGCGTATGTGGACTATGAGAAAGCCTTTGATTCCGTCGAAATTTGGGCGGTGCTGCAGTCCCTTCAGCGGTGCCAAGTTGACTGTCGGTATATCGAAGTGCTGAAATGTTTGTACAGTAGGGCTACGATGGCTATCCGAGTACAGAACCAGAGCTCGAAACCTATCCAACTGCAGAGAGGTGTAAGACAGGATGACGTTATATCCCCGAAACTCTTCACTGCTGCTTTGGAAGACGTTTTCAAGCTACTGGACTGGAAAGGACACGGTATTAACATCAATGGCGAGTACATCACTCACCTTCGATTTGCCGACGATATAGTCCTTATGGCAGAATCGCTGGAGGACCTTAGCACTATGCTCAATGACCTCAATGGTGTCTTCCAATGGATAGGTCTTAAGATGAACATGGACAAAACAAAGATCATGTTTAATGTCCATGTCACACCTATGCCGGTAGTTTTTGGGAGCACTATGCTCGAAGTTGTTGACGAGTACGTTTACCTGGGACAAATAGTCCGACTAGGTAAGTCCAACTTCGACCGAGAGGTCAATCGACGGATTCAACTTGGCTGGGCAGCGTTCGGGAAATTACGACATATCTTCTCGTCAGGTATACCTCAATCTCTAAAAACTAGATTGTACAACCAGTGCGTGTTGCCAGTGATGACTTACGGATCTGAGACGTGGTCCTTCACTGCTGGCCGTATGAGGACGCTCAAGGTCGCTCAGCGAGCTATGGAGAGGGCTATGCTCGGAGTTTCTCTGCGTGATAGACTCAGAAATGAGGATATCCGCAGTAAAACCAGAGTGACCGACATAGCCCAACGGATTAGTAAGCTGAAGTGGCAATGGGCCGGCCATATAGCTCGAAGAGCCGATAACCGATGGGGAAGAAAGGTTCTCGAGTGGCAGCCTCGTACCGGTAGGCGTAGTGTAGGGCGACCCCCCACTAGATGGAATGACGACCTGGTAAGATATGCAGGAAGTCGATGGATGCAGGTGGCTCAGGACCGTGCTTTGTGGCATTACTTGGGGGAGGCCTATGTTCAGCAGTGGACTTGTGAAGGGCTGTAATGATGATGATGATGATGATGATCCAACAACGTGAGAGGCCCATATCCAGCCATGAACTTCACTTCTGCGGGCTGAAGAAGAAGGAAAAAATTTATGGATGTAGATATGTAACAAGTAATAAACGTAACGATTTCTTATCCACGCTAAAGAACAACGAATACATCCCAGGATAACCCGCGACGCTATTGAAATCTAAAAACATCCTAACTGGTACTATCTGCTTAGATTTCTACAATTAATAATAATCTATAGGTAGGCGTTGTTCACTATGACATTGCGACGTCGAAAACCTCAGCCCCCTCCCTCCCCTGACCGTAAAGTGCTAGAAACGTCGTATATATACCATTGTATATTTACGTCGTTTCCAGGACTTTACTTAAAGTGTTAATGGATTTTATCGCGTTATCTCATTGTCTACAATGCGATAAAACCCATTAAAACTTGTATTATTTCAAAATAATAATCATATATACTTTCTTATACATATAAAGACTAAGCCAGGGTAGCTTTAATAACTATGTGGTGTACTGATAACAGTTATTTTTCATTTACTCATTTAATATCGGCGAGGGGAATAAAGGAACTGTGTAACGCTTATCTCATTCTGATTCTAATTGAATTAGATTATCCACTGTAGTTAATATATAATAGTTATATAATAGTTAGGCTTAAATCATGTTTGTTGACGCCTCGTCTGTGTTTGTGTAGTATGTAGTCATGAATTGACGGATTGAATCACATGACTTTTAACCTTCCGGGGGAAAAATAAGATTTTTACTGGTATCCTGACCTAATATACTACTAACTAAACATATTTTAATATAAATGATATAAAATAAATTACACTATTAATCTACATAAATGCTTTCAGTAACTAGCACATTTTACTGGATAAATGTTAATACTATATTGTTCAAAATAGCTTCGCAAATAACCAAATACTTTCTAATAAAATAAAAAGATAAAATGGTTACATTTCGTCGACCTTATTAACCAATTATTTTGATTTATAAATACTATTTATTGAAGATACTACGGTAGAGACCAGTGTAGAAGATAACGTAAACCTACATTTTAAATGTTACAGGCGCACTGCTATTTCACAAAGATCCAAAAACATTTTAGAAATGATTAAGAAGAAAAATAGTACAGACACCACCTTGAGAATTTTAGCAGAAGGAATAAAAGTCCTTATCGCAAGCTACTGCATTTTGATACATTATACTATAATAGGCCTTATTCGATGACGTTCAATGTTTTTGAAAAGTTTTGTGATACATAAATTACTTATAATTCACATGTGCTTTCATCGATCCTGAATAATTTGAATAAAGATTTTAAAACTTGGCCTGCTCAGAGCCATGATGCATTACCAAATTCTGATCAGGTGAAAATCGATTTAACCTGCAACGAAGTGATACAGTCAGAAGAACTCTCATTTAATGTAACTGAACAAAATGATATTAGTTCATCAACGTACGCGTTGCAATGTGGTTTTGATTCCGACGACTCTGTGCGTGATAAAGACTATCTCCCATCTGATTCCAGTAGTGATTCAATTGACGATTTTGAATCAGTTTAACCAAGAAGCCAAAATTCCCAAGTGTTACAAACAAATAAAAGTTCTAAAAAAAGGGTTCACAATCCATATTTACTCCAGCTGTGGTCAAGTGTGTGGTCACGAAGAGCTTAACTTCAGACGTTTTTGACACTGTTACTTTTATTCATGAAAGAAAAAAATTGCAGAATAAACGCAGAAGTTCAATAAATTTTCCTTGTACTGATAAATATATTGCGGCGTCGTTACTTCCTCACAGTCGTAAGAACACCATTGATGTTGGTGCGTATCAAACATTGTATCAAGTCAATGGATCTGTTGCAGTCACTTTGGAACCTGAAACATCACAACCAAAACAAAAACGTAAAAAATATAACACTCCCTTATTTCAGCACAAAATAGATGCCAAAAATAAAATAAAAGTTAGAATATAATGTTAAAACGGGGTGTAACGAAACCTACCTAAAAAATGTACTTCTAAATTTAGTCAAGACCTGGCGAGAAAAGCATTTATTCTTGAATGCACAAACTTCAGTTACAGTTCTAAAGAGAAAAACGACCAGTGACCCGAAAAGAAAACCAAGAAGGGTATTTACATTTAATTTACATTTAAACAACTAGACCATATCAGAGTTGAAGTACGCAAACCCTTTTTTTTTGACTACCTTTGGTTATGTTAAAACAAACGACAGATTTTGAATAGCTCTCATTTAGATCTCCAATTTACTGATAAAAGAGGAAAACTCCAGAAAACACTTGCTTATGATCGTAATTTGTTGACTCAGGAGGTTGAATCGTTTCACCCATCAGAACCCCACTACAGGCGTGAACATGCTCACTGCGACGATATTTTTCAAGTGATATTAGTATAACTAATATTCATAGACATTTCTGTAAGAAATATCTAGATAAAATCGTTTAGTATTTATTATATAGGCAACACGTAAAAAAAAATAATATTTCTTTTACTCGTTAGGGTAATGAAGAGTGTGAAATGTGTGAAGCCTATACTTTGCATAAAAAAGAAACACCACATGATGCCGGTAACCAGATTGTCTTAGACTGTACTGTATGTTTGGAGTGGGCATAACATCATCAAAAATATAAAAAAGCAGGAGCTTTACAATGTACACAAAAACTTACCCCAAAATGATTTCCAAATATATTACAGCGCAGACCTCGAAAGAGAAATTATGTTGTCCAGATTCAAAGCTGCAATTTTTTGCAGACGCCTTACGGCATTCAATCAGACATTTGCAGTACTAGGCAAAATCAGTTCCTCTTCAAAGCCATTAACAGTCATATGGCATGATGGTATTGCAGAGAGAAAACAAGAGGACATCATGACGGCCTTCTACCATTTTCTTTTATGTAACCGAGACGATACTAATGTGAATATATGGCTCGATAGCTACGGTGCTCAAAATAAAAATTGGTCATCATACTCGTTACTTGTCCATTTAATCAACTATAAAATATTTTCAAAATTTGCTTTAAAAAGGTATTTTTGAAATATTTTTAGTCGTTTCATAAGATAACATTATATACTCGTATAAGGTGAAGTTTTTTTTTTTTTTAAGTTGTTTGTTAAGATCTCATTTTCAATTATTGTAAGTCCTCGCAAAGTAATTTTGTTAAAATTAAAGAAGACTGTGTCATTAAATGATTGATTCATATTTTATAATAAGCTCTTTTATTTCTGCAGGTTGCTACTACTTTATTTGATTTCCTCAACTATCGTATGGTAGTTTCAAAACTAAAACGCCGTTACGTTTTAATGTTTTGTGTTTAGCGGCATTTAAGCCATGTAATCAACCTAAAAAATAAATGCAGAAAAAATATCCCTATAAGTCACTAGTCTTAAGTGCGGCTGGCTACGTGGTTTTAGCTGCATTATGGTTTTGTATAGTGTTTGTTCTCGGAGTCATAATGCTAAGCTATAACAACGTTAAAGTATTTAGTGGCATTATAGTTTAGTAATGAAGAGATTTTTTTAAGACTTTTTAATGTCAATAAAATTAAATGAAAATAAAACACTAAAGTACCGTTATAGTAGGCTTAGCGGCATTATAGTCGTAGTTTCATAAGTTGTAAATTGTAAAAATACTAAACTAAAACGCAAAAAGCTATTTTTGTTAAGGTTAAATCATTATTAAATAAGTAAAAGTATGGCTTTTTCAAAATGCAAAACTAGATCTAATTTTTGATATTTATAACTCTCGCATAAAAGTTATAGTTGTGAAACGGCATCCATTTTTCATTTTTCCGCGCTTTTTTGTCGTTAACTTTGAAATATGATTTTGTTGGATAGCGGCATTATAGCTTGCGGACGGCAGTGCTGGAGCGTGAATATAATGGATACCCACCTTTCAACTCATAAGTGGGAACACTTATTGTGATGGACGGGAAACTACGGAACCCTACACTGTGCGTGGCCCGACACGCTCTTGGCCGGTTTTTTTTCTTTTAAAGGTAATGTGTTATATAATAATATGCTCATGATATATGAATAAAAAAATATAGTCGAATATTTTATGTGTCGGCATAGCAATATTTCACCAAATTTTTTTTTGTATCAAGTCCGATATAAGTGTAAATGAAAATTGAATGCACTATGAGATTTATATTCATAATTGATGGAATAGTTCATGATACTGTTGATGAAGCCTTTTATATTTTGAGATTTTTAAAACAGTTTGTCATATATTAAGATAGCTTTCATATTTTCAGACATAACTATTAAAATTTTTGTGACAGTCCCGGTTGCATAACTCACACGTATAAGTTAACAGACTCTCGTGAAAAAGTAATATAAATATCAAAGAAAGCAAAGGTTTGTAATGTAAATTTCATAGTTAGTATAGCCAATATAGACACAGATACCGACGTCTCTCTACAAGTGATCTAGTTTCGCAAATTTTAGTACGAAATAGTATTATCGATGTTTCTAAATACAAGCCCACGCGCGGTAAAAGCTAGTAAATAAAAAAATCGTTTAAAAACTATCGAAATTAAAATAATACGCAACCAATTAGTAGTATTTTTTAGAAAAACATACTAAAGTTGCAAATTTCTACGAGACAAGATTTTTCATCCAAGTGTTGTACTATTTCAAGATAAGATAGAAAATAAAAGGATTGATTCCAACTATTGTACTTTATTTCATTTTCTACAATACTATTTCGAGTCCAGGTAGAAAACAAAACGGTAGATTCAAACTATTACACTTTGGTTCACTTTACAATTTAAACTTATACACAATTAAACTTCACTTCACGTCTTACTGCGACGCGTAGATTACTGACTATGTACTAGAGATAGATGAGCAACTTAAATTTTATTCACGTTAAGTTCCGTGACCATCCGTCAGATGGCGTAAAATTAAGAGTGCTTTGGGCCCGCCCCTTATTTGCACTTTAAAATTTTATATATTTAGAACCATTAATTACATTGCACAAGTGCTGCTATGTAATTAATGGTTCTTTATATTTCTTGTGCTAATTGCTAGTTCCTATTAATAAAATAAAAATCGGGTATTTTTAAAATTTTTATTGTTTAAAATTTTTTGCTTAAATTATTAACATTAGATGTGTTTAATTTAACAATATTTGCACAATATCAATTGATTTCTTTAAACACATTATTTTTAACTGGTTAGTTAAAAGTTAGTAAATATATTATGTTACAGAGAATACTATACAATAGAATTAGTATTATTAAATATAGATTATTACATAATACTTATTGAAAGTCATGTTCTATTTACTACAGATACCTCTGTCCTGGGAAAAACCAACAAGAAACCCAGCGGGAAGTTTTTTAAAACATATTTCACTTTACAATAATTTAATAATACAAGCATGGTGGCGATCACCTCAATCCCAGGGGTTATTATTGATCTATTTTTGATATTATAATAGCACTTTTCGTACATTTTTCTTTTAATAAAACATTTCAACTTATTTATTGACAAATTTTGTAAATTTTCTGAAATGTTATTTTAAAAGCATACACGTTGCCCCATAAAAGCACTACTGACTCAAAAAAAGTAAACATACTGCAAGTAAATACAGGCTCGGTGTTAAAAGGGTAAATACATTTAAAGATTAATTTAACATTTTAACATAGCCATAAAACATAGAAATGAATGAATAAAGTGGGATTTAGTTTAGCGATTCATTTAACGGTGTTTTTACGGTATTTTGATTTTCAACTTTAATTATATCTCACTTTCTAGTGACTCACATTTAAAACATTATATCTATACAAATAATATAACAATATATAACAATAACAGCTATTTACTAAATACACATGAAAGTACGGTACTAATAACAAAAAATCAATTTTTTTAAATTTTTGTCTGTGTGTCTTTTTGTCTGAGTTCCAGCTAATCTTCAAAATGGCTGAACCGAATTCTATACGACTTTGACTGGCAGAGCAGGAGATGATGTTATAACAAATAAATAAGGCTACTTTTTTAAAGATTAAGGGTTCCGCGTTAAAAAAAAAGACCATTAAATACAATTGTAATAAATTTTACTTGGATGAAGTTTTAGGGAACATCTAGTAGTAGATACAATTTAACTCATTGATCAACACACCTTACAGCATCTTTGTTGACATGAAGTTTAGCATCTTCAAAATCTGCCAAAACAGCTTGCAGAGGACAGCAGTTCAACTTTGCATGTAGCCATTCGTAACTGAATAGAACTTCTGCGTAAAGATCGGTAAATCGCTTGGATCGAACAAGATGAAAAGGCAGCTCACCAAACTGAAATATAAAATAATATTCAGTGACTCATACAACGTGATAAATATATTAAGTAAATTTATCTCACTATGCAATTGTTTTCTTATATTTACGCGAACACTACACATTTAATACAAAAATTGTATCTCCCGATTATATCCACTGACAACTGACGACCACTGACTGTGTTGGCTCGACCGGGGAAGGACCACCCTCTCACAGAATACCAGCGTCAAATATTAGCTTAATGCTGCTGTGTTTGATATGGTGAGTGTTAAGAACCGGAGACCCTTTTTACTGGAAACGAGGCATTCTATCTTAGTCCTCACGGGTGACAATGCACCTGCACCTTTGATTCGTAATCGAGGATAGATGTAGATGTCTATGGGCCATAGCAACCACTTAGCACCAGGTGGACTGTGTGCTCGTTTGTCACCCTATCCTATAAAAAAAAGTTTGAGAGACCATAGACCTTAGCTTAAGTTTAAACAATTACTTAACCAGAGTCAGGCAAGAGTGAAATTAAAACTGTTATATTGATGAAACAAAAGGAATATACCTTTCTCAGATTATATATCTTCGAAGAACTATCTGCTGAGGTAGATACAAGCGGTTGCAAAGGAACCTTCCTGTCAGCGACGCCTTCCTTGTCAGCCAAGTTGAATCGGTGACGTTGGATCTCCGTATACTTAAACGGTTTGGGTATACCTCCTCCCCAAATACCTAGAATGATGGTTTATTAAAAAATAAAAATAAATATCTAAGCATTCCACCACTTAGAAAAGGACTATTTAAATAATAATAAAAAGTTAAGTTATAGCCGATGTAAGTAGAGGACTGGCCTCCTCTCATTTCTGAAATTAATAATTTTCTGTAACTCAATCTCAATTTTATGAAAGAGAGAGAGAGAGAGTGAGTTATGTCAAATAGTGCTGAATACTCCTCTACTTAGATAAGGACTATTAAATAACAAAGAAGTTTATTTTAAATTAAATTAATTAATCGATTAAAATATTTCGAAATTCAAATCATATCCATCCTACTTTACTTACAGCAATAAAACAATATATTTAGTAGAAATCATTGACCTTGTCACTTCAAGGCAAAGGGCAAATTAATTGTTTAAAAAATTGTTTTCAAAGTTTAATCCAAAAATGTTTGTTTTTATTTTTTATAAAACAATAGTGCGACAGTCTTCTACTCCATTCACATGTTACACCCTATTCTTTTACAGACGGGAAAAAGGTTTTTCAGTATATGTGCTCGCTATTGGCCTTTTAGGAGAAATTTGGCAAGAATTCATCCGCCGCACTACCCCAATGTACGTTATCGGATTTAACATATCTCAAAGCTATTTTATGTCTCAAGAAACAAAAATATCCCCGAAATATTATTTTCCTTCAGAACCAAACACTTGGTAAATCAGCACTTCAAACTTGCAACTGACTATAAACCTTATGGCTAGGATATATTTTTATTTTTTTGTTTTTCATTGACAACGCACGTGTCCCTTTTTAATTTGTTGCGGGTATCGGTTAATCGCTGTAACCACTTCTTGCTAAGTAGACTGTTAGCTCGTACGACACAAGCGTAATTAGTATTGACTGCCACATTAAGTGTACCATAATCTAATAATCGCAAGTGCAATTGTCGATTGCTGTAGTCCGAATCCAGAGTCGATCCAAACAAGTTGTTCGGTGTCTCTGTCAAGGAACTTGTTTCAGTCTCGTGCCTAAACTCATTAAACGTCTAAACTAATTCTGGTCGTGTTGGATTGCCGTCCCAGGACTGCGTAATTGAAGAATGAGAGAGTGCTTCTATGCTTCCTCACGCACAAGTTGACTGTAATCGTGTCCTTAGCAAATGCCTAGTCTTCGTTGAGACGTAATTCGGTCGGGAGAACATTATTGTTATTATCATATTATTAACAAAACGTATTATAACTGGCATTGCTGTATTCTGACATTATTTTTTACAAAACACTTACTTTAGAACTTGCATTGAGACTAGATCTTCTCCTGATGATTTTAATTCAAGAAAGTTTTCCTCGGAGTCTATCATACGGCGAAGTACATCATACTCTTTTGATACTTCTGGATTTGCTTCTTCGCAAGCGCAAGTGACAATAATCTAAAATCAGAAATTAATTTTGAAATCATTAAGATTCCCTTTTTTCACTGATTAACCCAATTTATCGATTATTATTTTCCACGTCCACTCTTAGCTCTCTTAAATTACACTCCTCTCAACCCAACGTCTGACTATTGCCGTATCATCCCTGCAACATCCTCAGTGGCATTGAGAATAGGAAGCATGATTTCATCATACTAACATACTCGGTCCTCTTGACCTTACCTCATCGGAAGGCAGAAAGACCCGTGTCCGAAGGTTCAATAACCCGAGTATAATGTCACTGGTTTCACATATACATATGCAACTCTGGTCTCGGATACGTCTCTAAAGATTAGGATGTAATTTTGTAATTAGATAATGTGTTATTTCCAAACTTTATATGGATACGCTCATGCAATGTCCTTAAGACCAAATTTCGGGCTCATTCAGAGACTAGCCATCTGCGCAGAAAAGGAATATAGTATTTATGCGCAAGACCAGGTACACTCTTTATTCCTTCACTCTCATAGTCTAATGGGACGATATACTAACACGATCGGAGAGAGATCAGGCGCAGCTCCAACGGCTATACATGCTTTCCGAGGCATGAGGGTGAAAACACAGCCAATTTCCTGACTCCGGACAGCTATTGAAAATTTCTTGCTAAAATTTGTTTGGCCGACACGGGATTCTAACCTGGGACCACATTACCACCAGTCACATTTACGACCTTTAGACCAATGCGTAAGTCACTACTACTATGTCATAGCTGTGAAGTTGTTGCATATTCTTACCTTACGATGTGGAGGCAGCCATGATGGAAGCCACGAAACTTTATTATTTTCGGTACCAATCCCCGTAAGCTGGTCTACGGAGTCCAAAAAACAAGAGAAGTGGTTGCTGCTGAGTGGCCGTTGCCAACAACTGCTTAAAATGTGCTGTCAGAGGTACCAAGTCGTCTGGTAGGCTCTCGAAGTGTAAAGCAAAGTTATACGATATCTGCAAAAACACTATCTATATATATGCTAATTAAAGTCACCTGCTACGTTAGTAATATCATGTATTTTATTAACTGCATAAAATATCACAAATCTAAACAAGGTTATAAATATTCATAATAATAACAATGTACATTTAAGACACACAGAATAACAAGGTATAAAAATAATTATTATTATTACTCACGGTTTATCTTTCGTGTACGTATTCTCTACTCAGCAGCTTTAGTAAGACTGCCACTCGTAGTTGCCGCTCAATGCGACGACATCTGTCTTTTATAGGCTTGTAATTTTACAGTGCTAAACTTCAGATGGCGTTGTTTGTGTGGTTTCCGTAACAAGTTTTTAATATAATTGGATATTAAGCCCTAAGTTTTTACATTACAAAACGTTATTTATATTTTTTATAATTATCTTAAAAAGTTTTATATTTTAGTTATAAATATGAGCAAAAATAAATAACTAGATATAATCTAAAACATTAAAGTACCCGCAAAATTATAGTATGATTATAATTAATTATTCACAATGTTAGTTACAACAATATAAATTATTAAAGTACGCTAACAATTATTAACTTGTAAACCTGTTTTCTTGCTATTGGTTCCACCTCTCCAATTTAATTAAATTAAAAATTGTTGACAACAGAATCTTAAAATAAATCTTTAAAAATTAGGCCCTTCAGTAATGAAGTAGCTATAACTTTTCAGTTTTATTGAAAGTTGTTTTATGTTATATTTTTTTTTAATCTTCATTCAATGCACTATTTTTCAAGCCATTGGATATCAAGGAAGTATCTCTTAAAAAAGATACTACCTTTTTTAACACTACTGTAAAGGGTGCACACAAAATGGTAGGAAACTCGAAAACCAAAATTCGTTAAAACCGTTTATTTTAAAAAATGACAACGTAGATACACGAACAAAGCATATGAGAGCGAGAGGAGGGGTACGTGTATCGCGCGCGATAGTAAAGGCTGACTGCCTGCGTCGCCGTTCGATTTCTAGTTTTAATACAACACTGTAACGTCACACGTATCCTCGATTTTCTACCTTAAAATTTAGTATAATATTTAAACATATGAGATGATTGGGCCGTCATACCCGCCACCTTAAGCTAATAAAAATTCGTATAACGATTTTTGAGCACGTCGCTAACACACCCCACCCCAGTGCTGGCTCAGCACTACTCAGACAAAGGAATTCTAGCGACGCGCGCCGCTGAACGTCTCAGCGTCCCCGATTTGGTTCTGATTTCAACCAACCTGACCCGGCCGTCCTTGCCTGGAAACACCTGTTCCACGATCGCCTTCTGCCACACGTTGCGTGGCGCTCCAAGGTCCACGACCAGCACGAGATCACCTACCTTTAGCGGTTCGCGCTCCTCATTCCACTTCCTTCTAGGTATCAGCTCCGGTAGGTACTCTGTTACCCATCTGCGCCAATACATGTCGGCTAAGCGTTGACTCTTTCGCCACTGTTTTCGTAGGTACAGGTCAGAGTCATTGAAAACACCTGCAGCAGGTAAGTTGGAACTCTCACCCAGCAGAAAATGATTTGGCGTCAACGACTCGTTGCTACCAGGTTCTACAGACACGTGAGTAAGGGGGCGGCTGTTGACTATATTCTCGACCTCAGTCATAAAGGTGGCGAGAACTTCATCTTTGGGGACACGCTCTTTGAGTATAGCCCCTAGAGATACCTTAACGCTTCGTATTAAACGCTCCCACGCCCCACCCCAATGGGGGCTTGCCGGTGGGATAAAAGACCATTGCGTCCCATTGTTAGCAGCCTCGTTCTTCAGGGTCTCGTCGTCAATCGACTTCAGTAGCTCCGCATCAGCGCCACGTAGGTTAGTTCCGTTATCGGAGTAAAGGTAGCGTGGCCACCCTCGGCGGGCAGCCATACGCCGGAGGGCCATAATTAGTGAGTCAGTAGTAAGGGAATGCACGATCTCCAGGTGTATAGCCCGAACTGTAAGGCATGTAAATATGACTCCGTACCGTTTTTCCCTTCTCCTCCCTACCACCACCTCCATCGGTCCAAATAGATCCACACCGCAGTGTGTGAAAGCTCGCTGGTGATGTGCCACCCTAGCGGGAGGTAAATCGCCCATCACTGGCATTTCCGGTTTCGCCTTCTTTATTCTGCAGATCATACATCCGGCAGCTACATGTTTAACAGTGGGTCTCATTTTAATGATCCAGTACCTTTGCCTTAGGTTATTTACCACTGTCTCCTGGTTTCCGTGGGCAGCTTTTATGTGGAAATGTCTTACCAACAATCGCGTTACTCGATGCCGCCCGTCGAGGATACTCGGGTTTTTTGTCTCGGAAGAGACATCAAGTACCGCACCAATGCGTCCGCCGCAACGAAGGACGCCGTGCTCGTCCAAATAAGGTGACAAGTTGAGAATACGACTGCTGCGGGGCAAACATTTACCTTCTCTAATTGCGCTCACTTCCGTGCCGAAGGCCTCGCTCTGTACCCGCCGGAACAGCAAACGTTTAGCCTGTTCCATTAATTCGCAATCGTCATCGGTACGTTTCCTGCACTTACATATAAATCTAAGAACAGCGGCTGTACTTCTGAGCAACCGCAGCCACGAAGAAAACCGTTCCGGATCGGGAGTAGGCTCGACACTAGGGATGTCCGTAGTAACCACATTTGTTACCAGGTTAACACATTCAGTTGTCTCGACATCAGTGATAGGACGAATGACGTGACGCGGCCACGATGACTCATCGTCACGCAGAAACGTAGGGCCCCCCAACCATACACTCTTAAAGGTGGCGTCGTCGTAGGTTTCGCGTGTAGCTATATCCGCAACATTTAATTCAGTAGGCACGTATCGCCATTCTTTACTACTAGTGACCTCATCAATCTCGCCCAACCGGTTCGCTACAAATGTTTTATAATTTCTCGCGTCATTATTAATCCAGTGCAAAACCGTGGTCGAGTCACTCCAAAAGAATCGCTGTAACACGCTCAACTTATGTTCCTTAACAATGGTGTCGGCGAGTCTCGCCGCTAGAAGCGCTGCTTGCAATTCTAGTCGCGGCACAGTCAGTGGTTTTACCGGCGCAACTCGACATTTACTCGCTATAAATGCAACAAACACATTACCATTGCACGTCCACCGCCAATAAGCAACGGCGCACATCGCTTTAGTAGATGCATCGCAAAAAACATGCAGCTGTGTGTTGTCGTACGTCGTAGCACTCGTGGTTCGCGTAGGGGCCGTAGCGGGCTGCACGGGCGTAGGCGGACCGCGGGGCGCGGGGGAGCATTGACCTGCTACGATATCAGCTGTGTCCGTTGTCATGCGATCACCTGTCTCGCTCGCACCTAGAGGGCTTAGGTAGCACCTAGGAATGCGTACATTACTCATTTCCTTTAGCAAATCGATCCAGGTTTTCCATTTGTTAAAAATGCTATTGGGAATCTCGTCGTCCCAGCCAATGTTTGATCGCCAAAGATTTTGAAGCATTATTTTCCCTTGTATTGTGAACGGCGACAAGAAACCAAAAATATCGTAAATAGACATAATTACTCGCAGCATAACCCTTTTAGTGGGCACTTGTGCTCCGTTCACTACGTACTCTGGAATGCGCTTGAAGGATAAATCAAACCCCAGCTCGTCTTTAGCGGGAAACCAAATAAGACCGAGCGTTCGTTCTCCTTCACACTGCTGACCCATTTTGAGACTTACCGCCACTGTACCTAAGGTCTCTTTTGGTATACTGTCCAACACTACTACACTGTTACTATTCCAATTGCATATTTCGAAGCCCTCTTTGTGAATGTAAACAATATCTCTTACCATTTGCGTCGCGGTGGCTTCGTCCGGGAAACTGTCCAGATAGTCGTCCATGTAGTGCTGGTTGCAGATAGCGTCGGCAGCAGCGGGAAGCGACGAAACGAAACGTTCCGCGTTCCTGTTTTTCACGTACTGTGCTATAAATGGAGAACAATTAGCACCGAATATGAGCGAAGTCATGTTAAAAGTTTTGACCGATTGTTCGGGGCGAGGTCTCCACAAAAATCTAAGGGAATTTTGATCCTCGTCCCTTATTTTAATTCTCAGGAACATATCTTTAATGTCCCCGGCTACAGCGACCCTATTCTCTCTAAAACGTACCATAATGCCGAATAGGGACGCGAGTAAGTCGGGACCTTGCAATAGGTAATCATTTAAACATTTTCCGTGACTTTTCGCTGCTGCATCGAAAACGAGACGCAACTTTTTTTTATTAGGATTATCGACCCCAAAGTGTGGTAAATACCACGTTCGCGGTGTGCGCCGAATATCAGTCGACTCTTTAGCGAAATCATTAAGTAAAAGGTGATCCACTCGTTCAGAGTAACGAGTGGCGTAGTCAGGGTTCGCCACCATTTTTTTTTCTACTCCTTTGAACCTGTTGCAAGCGTTAGCGTAGCTATCGGGCAACGCGCAGCCTTCATCGCGCCACGGAAGCCCGACGTGCCAGCGGCCCGCCACGAGCGTTGCCGAGCGCTCCGCCTGAGCGCGCGCGCGCACGTCTTCGCTGTTCTCACGGGTTTTGCTACACACACCTAGGGAATCGAGCATGAATGAGCGCCTTACCTCGTCATGAAGTTCGCGAAGTAAGTCCTCGGCATCACCGGCGGCGGGCGCGGCGGGCCCCGCGCTGCAGCACAGCAGAGGGCTCGGGTTCGAGGCGCGGGCGCCGTGTGGCGGTGCGCTCGCTATTCCATGTAAGGACCAGCCTAGGGTGGTGCGAGTAGCGGACGGCTCATTACGTTTACCGATACACATTTCAATAGGAGCTAACAAATGATGATTATCCTGGCCGATTAGTACTTCAGGTTTAATATTATTATTACAAAATATTAAATCATGTTTCAAATTTTTCAAATGAGCATACTGACTACAATCGATTGAATAAAGATTTTGCTCAGGCAATTTTAAATTGTTTACGCTTCGTGCATTAATGGTAGACATATTACAATTATTTTTATCAGACACATTTATAGACAAAACAGTAGAATCAACAATAACATCGCTACCGCTCCACGCTCCGCTCACGCGCATAGTCTCAGTGCGGCCGCGCAGGCCGGCCCGCGCAGCGAGGGAACCGGTTATCAATGTTATTGTTGATCCGTCGTCGAGCAATGCAGTCGTGCTGATTACACCATTAGGTCCGTGTATGTTTATAGGTACTACTTTCAATAACACGTTTTGTGCAGAGTTAATGTGTGTCACGGTAGCAGCTGCGGCTCCGGAAGTGTGGCCGCTGTGGGCCGCGTCGCCGGTGTCGCCCGCGCCGGGCGGGGCGGGGCGCGGCTCCCGGCCGGCGTCGCGCGGCTCCCGGCTGACGTCGCGCACGTAGTGGAGCAGCCGGTGGTGTGCCTCGCCGCAACTGTCTTTGTCGCAGACGGCCGCGGGACACGTTTCTCGATCGTGGCGCGACACTAAGCACTTGTAACATACGCCGTGGCGTTTAACGTGACGCCACCTGTCTTTGCGCAACGCTTTTTTAAACATTTTGCACTCAGTTAATTTGTGTTTTGCGACGTTGCAAAATAAACACTTAATGTCACTGTGCGTTGATTGCACTAATACTGCATGAGGACGACTGTCAGGTTTACTCTTGTAGTGCTGCTGAAATCCGACGCTGCGAGCCTCTGTGGCGTGTATGTTCGCTGTAGTCGAAATTTTAACAGCTTCTTGATTTAAAAAATCGCCTAATATATTCAAACGTGATTTCTTTCCTTCCTTTATTATAGCAAAACTATAATCGGACCATTTTGATATTAATACGGTAGGCATCTTGGATAAAATAATATTTGGAATATGCATACCTTGCATGTACTCTTCTCGGCCGACGGCGTGCACAGCTGCGATGAAATTTTGAACTTTAACTGAGAAGGACACGATGTCTTTGTTGTATTCGTTCGACATTGGTGGTAGTTTCTTCAGGCCCTGGGTAATTTTGCTTAGAATGGTGTCTGCGTTACCGTATAGTAGCTCTAAAGTTTTTATCACTACGTCGGGTGATGTAGCGCTTATCATGAGAGCTGAAACTGCTTCCTTAGCTGGCCCGTGAAGACACTTCCTTAAACGCCATAAATTTTCCTTCGGGCTGAACCCGCACACTTCGGTAGACTCGTCATAAGCCTGCTTGAACTGGAGCCATTCCAAACGAGTCCCCTGAGTAACTAGGTAGGTCCCGGGGGGTACACATACGACTAAGCAGGTTGTTGTTTGTCCCATTATTTGCAGAGATCGAGGATAGATTCTGTAGTGCGCTCGCGAGCATATGAACCGTTCCGTCACATGGGCCGGCAACGGGTGCCGCCGGCGGACACTGCTTGCCCGGCTGATCACCGAACTCTGGAGCGTGCAACGGGGGTTCGCGCTCGAGCTGGCTTTGTTCTAACCATTGCTCCACTTTCTTATTCTTGGTGTCGTCATGCGGGTCACTATGTGGACTGTATATTTTCTCTTCTTCATCCATAAGGTCTGCTAAATCCGCCTGAAACTGCTTATCGATAAGATCCATTTGAATTTTAGCCTTTTCTTTAGCCATCTCTAGTTCCAGTTTCTTTCTCCTGGCCATCAGAGAGGACGACGTGGACGTTGACTTAGCCCCGGTGCGCGAAGCGGGCGGCTGTTGCAAGCGGTACTCACGCTTGGCGCTGCTACCCGCAACATCATATAGTTGGCTAGCGGTCGGTGTCTGTTTATCCTTCTGTGTATTTCCATCAGTTGGCTGTGGCTGCACTTGTAACTGGACTTCCTGATTTTCGTCCTCTTTGCTCTCGAGCTCCTTGCGTGTAGTGCTTCGAGTTTTTACCATTTTTGCAGGCGGCGTGCTGAACATTAGATCCGGTTCGAAGACCACTTTGTAAAGGGTGCACACAAAATGGTAGGAAACTCGAAAACCAAAATTCGTTAAAACCGTTTATTTTAAAAAATGACAACGTAGATACACGAACAAAGCATATGAGAGCGAGAGGAGGGGTACGTGTATCGCGCGCGATAGTAAAGGCTGACTGCCTGCGTCGCCTTTCGATTTCTAGTTTTAATACAACACTGTAACGTCACACGTATCCTCGATTTTCTACCTTAAAATTCAGTATAATATTTAAACATATGAGATGATTGGGCCGTCATACCCGCCACCTTAAGCTAATAAAAATTCGTATAACGATTTTTGAGCACGTCGCTAACAACTACAGTATCTTAAACTTATGTTAAGTTACTATTATTGTGTAACTATTATTGTTAGATTAATGTTAGGTTAATAACTATTATATGATTATTTATAACAGAATTACTCGATTTTAATTTATATTATATTTACTATTAGTTGTCATTACTGTAAAAGAGTGGGGCGGAAATGATGCCGAACCACCCTGCTAACGAGTGCGAAAGGTTTATTAGTAAATGGAGAGTGGCATTAGCTCAACACGAGTCGTTGCAGTAAGACGTGAAGTGTAGTTGAATTGTGTATAAGTTTAAATTGTAGAGCGAACCAAAGTGTAGTAGTTTGAATCTACCATTTTGTTTTCTACCTGGACTCGAGATAGTATTGTAGAATGTGAAATAAAGTACAATAGTTGGAATCAACCCCTATATTTTCTACCTGATCTTGAAATAGTACAACAGATCATAAGTGGGATAAACAAGATACATATTTAATTATATTGCCACGTGCACCGCTCGAATAATGTAAATATTTTTTCGTGTACATAAATTGATATTTCGCATATTTTCCTACCAAGTATAACTGTAATTATTGATTTTAAAGTTTGATAAATAATGAATTAGACCATTTATATGATTAGTTTTTTATTTATTCTACCGTCTTTTTTTCGTATACGTCGAGAAATTAAAAACTTTATACCGGTGATAATGAAACTCTGTTTCTTTTGATAATACACGAAATTATGAAAACGAAATAAATTTACCCATTGTATAACTATTGCAGTATGATTAATTTGTACCAATAATAAATAATATGACAAAAAATAACCTACACAGCTTAACTATTTAATGTGCAACTTTTAAAATGAAATTCAGGTTCTAATTATAGAAATAAATTGCTATCTACTTTAAAAGAAAACATCTGGACAAGTTCTAAGCTTATACCTGTAAGTTTCAGATAAGCGGAGCCATTATGGATGATGAAATTGCTCAAGGACAAGAGCAAGGATGGATGACCCGAGGAAAAGGGTTGAATGAGATTAGTGATGGTACGACCAGTCGGGGGGAAGGACTGGCGCATCTATCTAATTAAGGAGTTGATGATGCGACCAGTCAAGGGAAAGGACTGGCACACCTATCTAATCAAGGAACACACAGGATAGGGGTGCAAGGACGGAATTTCAGCACGGGATTGATACGGGAAACGCACTGCTCAAGGATAGAGCAGGTATGTTTCAAGGATAAGGAAGGACGACCAAGGAAGGGAGTGCGAACATGGTATCATACTAGCGAGTCTGGTAGTGTGGATGGAAATGATGGGAAGAAGAAAAAGGGTAAACGTTCAACTCACCATAGATTGGAATCGAAGAGTAAAAGGAAGCGCGATCATTCGAAATCTTCGGAGGATGGCGCTTCAAAGCATACTAAGCGTCAACGGCAAAGGAGTATAAGTAAGGAACCAGGTACTAATATTACATAAGATAAGTTTTACAGATATTTTAAGTACAAAATTTCAGAAAATATACAAAATTTGTCCATAAGTTGAAATGTTTCATTAAAGGAAAAATGTACAAAAAGTGTCATGCATTAATTCTTTTGAAATAAAATTTCCCATTTCGATAAGTATAAGTATCTAATAAAGATAAATATTTTTTATTTTAAATTTCAAAAGCATTCTTACTGTCTTTGTCCTATTAACTTTAATTATTGCTTACTTTGGTGTTAATTGTAAATTTATCATAAACACCATTTAATCATGTTTGTTATAAATCTTTTATTATATATATTTTTTAATTACTGCCATCGTAACATTTTTGCAAAATCTATAACTAGTTGATAGCTTAATATGACCATTATCTCCTTTAACATCAAACCAAAAGATATTCATGGTCATATTTTCACTCTTAACATCCTCAGTCTTTAAAACCTATAACAGTTGCATTGTAATGTAGTGTGGAGAACACTAACAGTTCATCAAGCATTAAAAAACACAAGAAATATGCCATACTCAAGCTTAGTACTTTCATTTCCTTAAATATAATTGGGTTTATACTTGGTTCAATTAGTATTTATTTGAGGACATTTTTAATGTCCATCTTGAGGACAAAGTGAACAATTTACTAAAGAATCTATATGTTATAAGGTTTACATTTTGAAAGTGCTAATTAATTTGTCTTCAAAATTGTATTATCATCCACTACATTCATATTATACTGTAGTAATCTTAAAACCCGGAATATGTAAGTGTGCATAGTCAAAGATATTGTCAGAGTTTTATTCAATTTTTTTCTTGGTATTATTTTTGTGGCTTTATGTAGTTTTTTCCACAATTTATTAGATTGATTATAATTTCAAATATTCTTTTTAAAGTTGTATTATGTATGAGTATGTTATGTTATAATATATAAAATGTTCATTTTGTTAAAAAAATTGTATATTGATTGCACATGTAAACAATGGTAAAGTGGGCATAAGAAGTCACTTTTGTAAATTATTTGTATTTTTAAAAGGTATAGTTGTTACACACATTTAAAAAAATAGTTTTGTTTCTAAAATATGATAACATTATTAAGTACGTATTTTAAAGATTATTAATGCTGCTCCAAAATGTATATTTTTATATTCAAGTAAAGATGCACCACTATTAACAATTAATTGATACTAATTCTTGAAATTATGGAAAAGGAGCAAACCTTTGGAGAGGATTCAATTATCAATGTGCTCTTAAATGGGAAGTAGTTGAGTCTTGTGGATACCACATATTTTCTTGGTATTACTGCAAGTCATGGAACTGACATTGAAGCCATATTTGTTTTATAAAATAGTGCCGTACGTTCAATTTATATCTTAAATTGTAAAGAGCTGCGTAGAGAAAATTTAAATAAAAAAATATATTAACTTTGGTATAGCAATAATGTATGTATTATTTTACATACATAATTATATATTTAACCATTAAAAATGGAGACGCCAGTAACTTAAGGTATCTTCGATAAAGATTTAGTGGACTGTAATTTTGGTGCATACGGCAAATGGGAAAATAAATAGGTGGGATAGCACGCACTGACCTGATGAGGGCTGCCTTGCCTTCCTCCTGGAGTGTCTGCTATACAGCAAGCTCGCCACGTGGTTCGGCGCACACGCACTCTCGGTTAACAGGTTCGTGAAGTCCCACACTCTCGACCTTTGCCCTTACGGGGGCGTCTCACACTTTTATGAGTTACAAAGACACAATGTCTGATGCGGTGAGTATTAAAGATAAACAGGAGATCTCAATGTTCGTCCTGCGCGGTTTGCGGTTAATATATATATAAGACGCGACGGGTGGCCGTGCGTTGCGGATGGCGTAATATCACTTAGTATAATCTATAGATGTAGTTAAAAGTTGATGACGTGATGTGAACATACAACAAATAATTTATATAGATAATTATATGCTTATTCATTCTATGAATATAGTTTTAAAATTACTATGAATGTCACCTATTAGGACCTATTCTAGTGTTCTAATAAGGGCGGGGTTAATCCGAAGTCGGATTAAAATATAAATAATTAATTATATAAACGCTTATTACGATAACGATCTAATAAGGGCGGAAAGTCAAGGTCAATCCAGCGAGAAGTGACCATTAAAAAATGGAGAGTCAAGGTCAATCCAGCGAGAAGGACCATTACATTAATAATGTATGTAATGTATATGTACATAAAAACATAAATAGCTTTAATAAGAATAAAGATGTTTATACTTTAAACACTAGGAACAAACATAAGCTTGTAACACCAGTTACTAGACTCCATTGAGTCAGTAGTGCTTTTATGGGGTAACATATACGCTTTTAAAACAAAATTTCTGAAAATGTACAAAATTTGTCAATAAGTAAATAAGTTGAAATGTTTTATTTAAGGAGAAATGTACAAAAAGTCAAAAAATACATCAATAGTAAACCCTCGGATTGAGGTGGTCGCCACCAAGCTTGTACTATTAAAATTTATTTAGAAAATGTATAAACAAAATTATTGTAAAGTGAAATATGTTTTAAAAAACGTCCCGCTGGGTTTCTTGTTGGTTCTTCCTAGTACAGAGGTATCTGTAGTAAATAAAACATGACTTTCAATAAGTATTGTGTAATAATCTATATTTAATAATTATAATTCTATTGTATAGTATTCTCTGTAACATAATATATTTACTAACTTTTAACTAACCAGTTAAAAATAATGTGTTTAAAGAAATCAATTGATATTGTGCAAATATTGTTAAATTTAACACATCTAATGTTAATAATTTAAGCAAAAAATTTTTAAACAATAAACATTTTAAAAATACCCGATTTTTATTTTATTAATAGGAACTAGCAATTAGCACAAGAAATATAAAGAACCATTAATTACATAGCAGCACTTCTGCAATGTAATTAATGGTTCTAAAAATATAAAATTGTAAAGTGCAAATAAAGGGCGGGCCCAAAGCACTCTTAATTTTACACCATCTGACGGATGGACACAGAACTTAACGTAAATAAAATTTAAGTTGCTCATCTATCTCTAGCACATAGTCAGTAATCTACGCGTCGCAGTAAGACGTGAAGTGAAGTTGAATTGTATATAAGTTTAAATTGTAAAGTGAACCAAAGTGTAGTAGTTTGAACCTACCGTTTTGTTTTCTACCTGGACGCGAGATAGTATTGAAGAAAATGAAATAAAATATAATAGTTGGAATCTAGCCTTTTATTTTCTACCTAATCTTGAAATAGTACAACACTTGGATGAAAAATCTTGTCTCGTAGAAATTTGCAACTTTAGTATGTTTTTCTAAAAAATACTACTAATTGGTTGCGTATTATTTTAATTTCGATAGTTCTTAAACGATTTATTTATTTACTAGCTTTTTACTTGCGGCTTCGCTCGCGTGGGCTTGTATTTAGAAACATCGATAATACTATTTCGTACTAAAATTAGCAAAACTAGATCACTTGTAGAGAGACGTCGGTATCTGTGTCTATATTGGCAATATTATAGACTACAGAAACACATTAGTTAGTTTATCAGAATCACATAAATACCGTACATCAAGCTACAACTTTTTTTAAAATCGGGCACGTCTTCTAATGTTCGTTGTGAAGGAAAAATTGTCGTGGAATCGGAAATGCGTTATGAAACATCGATAATACTATTTCGTACTAAAATTAGCAAAACTAGATCACTTGTAGAGAGACGTCGGTATCTGTGTCTATATTGGCAATATTATAGACTACAGAAACACATTAGTTAGTTTATCAGAATCACATAAATACCGTACATCAAGCTAAAACTTTTTTTAAAATCGGGCACTTCTTCTAATGTTCGTTGTGAAGGAAAAATTGTCGTGGAATCGGAAATGCGTTATTTACATAATTATTATTATTAAAATTGATACAGTTTTGATAAAATAAGGTTTTATTTAACGATCTTTATTAATATTGGTCCCATTGAATATTGATTATCACCACATATCAGTATTTTTTTACGTTCGAGTAGATTTCAAAAATTCATAAATGTAGTTCTATTCACTGAGAACGTGTGAGAAAAACTAAATTCATGAACAGCAGTAGAAATCTACATAAGATGGGAAGCAGCGTCTTCCTGATTATAGCTTATAATAATTAAAATTCCAGTAGACTACTCGCGTGCCAAGCGTGGCAACTATGGCAAATATCCAACTTTGTCAGTTTGTGGAGAAAATCCAATTGATGAACGGGAGTAGAAAAATATATTAGCCATGTAGAGGCGGCGAAAAAGAAAACCACCACCCCATTTCGTCCCGTGGGTGTCTTAAGAGGCGAAAGACGAAATTAAAAAAAATATTATTGTTATCATCTCGATAACAGCGCAAAGTAATAAAGAGCTGCGGTTGCTAACCCGCTTGTCAAGCGTGAATACTACTGCAAATACACTGTTTATTTTACATAGGCAATGAGGAAAGCCTGTGATCAGCAGTGAAAAGCCCCATTAAAAGTAAAACAGTAGCAGCCTAAATACATCCTGGGCACAAGGCACAGCGAGTTTTAGATCAAAAAGGAGTTGATTAAGTTGACTCCAATGCGGAATGATCGACTTCATATACCTATACCTAAAAATAATTTCCGAAATATTTTTAACATCTCAGATATGCAGGTTTCCTGCGATGTTTTTCTTAGTGGACTTGGCGCGGATGTAATTTGAGTTACTTACGTACTAACTATGAAATTTACATTATAAACCCATGTTTATATTTTGCTTTCTTTGATTACTTTTTCACGAGAGTCTGTTAATTTACTCGTGTGAGTTATGCAACCGGGACTGTCACAAAAATTTTAATAGTTAGTCTGAAAATATGAAAGCTATCTTAATATATGACAAACTGTTTTAAAAATCTCAAAATAAAAACCGGCCAAGAGCGTGTCGGGCCACGCTCAGTGTAGGGTTCCGTAGTTTCCCGTCCGTCACAATAAGTGTTCCCACTTATGACTTTAAAGACGGGTATCCATTATCGTCGCGCTCAGTTCAAAATGATTTTCCTAGAAAGTCCTTATGAAGTTCTACTTTTCAGATTTTTTTCATATTTTCTAAACTTGTGGTTCAAAAGTTAGAGGGGGGGGGGACACATTATTTTTTACTTTTGGAGCGATTATTTCCGAAATTATTGACATTATCAAAAAATGATTTTTGTAAACCCCTATTCATTTTTAAATACCTTTTCAACAATACATCACACGTTAGAGTTGAAATTAAAAAATAAATCACTTCCCACTTTACATATAGGGGGGCTACCCTAAGAAAACATTTTTTTCCAATTTTTATTTTACCACTTTGTCGGCGTGATTGATACACATATTGGTACCAAATTTCAGCTTTCTAGTGCTAACGGTCACAGAGATTACGCGAGGACGGACAGACGGACAGACAGACATGGTGAAACTATAAGGGTTCCTAGTTGTTACGGAACCCTAAAAAAGGCTTCATCAACAGTATCATGAACTATTCCATCAATTATGAATATAAATCTCATAGTGCATTTAATTTTTATTTACACCTATATCGGACTTGATACAAAAAGAATTTGGTGAAATATTGCTATGCCGATAACGACACATAAAATATTCGACTATATTTTTTTTATTCATATATCATGAGCATATTATTATATAACACATTACCTTTAAAAGAAAAAAGGAACCTCTTTAAAAAAAAACGAAATGGTTATTTGAAAATTGTTTCTATAGCTTAAAAGAATATTTAGAATGGAAAAATTAGTTTAACTATTTATGTGCTCCACTTATAAATAGTTTTTGTTTTAAATATTTGCACCTCTGAGACTAGACTACACACATGTACCTGCTACATTATATAGATATTTAACTGAAGACTCTGTCAACTATGTTTTATGCAAAGTATCTAGATAATTTTTTGGAAATCGTGTTTTTCGGAAATTATGTTTAGATGCAAATTACATACTGATGAAATATGAATAATATTTTTCGATCTTACCGACATAATAAAAAAACTGAATTGGTTATTTAAATAAAAAAATCATGAGAGCAATTAATTTAATTATTTGTGTTTTAAAAAAGTACTGAAAAATGGCTCGAAATAATAAGGGAAAGGGAACTTGAAAAGAAAAGGAAAAAAGTTACACTGACGAAATCTTTACTCGAACCGGGGGTACCACGATTTCGAGATCGGCCGATATACTATTTGAGCTATTAACCTGTGAGGTATTGGCAAAATTTACCTTCGTATGCTAATGACATTGTAACAGTTTATTTATTGCCTGAAAACACGGATAAAACGACAGTTTCTAAAAACGAATCCTAGCTAGATCTATTTATTGGCCCCGGGACTCCCTGGAGACTAAATTTCATGAAAATCGTTGGAGCCGTTTCCGAGATTCCGATATATATATATATATATATATATATATATATATATATATATATATATATATATATATATATATAGTTGCTCGTTTAAAGGTATTATTACATAGATAAAGAATTTGTATTTGCAACAATTTGCAAAATCTAGAAGTAGCAATGTCGTGTTTAGTTGTTAATATCTCCAAACAATCTCTTTTCATTGACTTGGTCAAGCTTTATCATCTTATAGTAAACAATCACTGTGAAATTTTATGAAATACCGCTATTTCACTTTCAATAATCGATTAATTTATGATATTATAAATTCTCAGATATTATCAATACATATATAAAAATATTTTTATTGAAACTATAAGGGTCATAAGAGTTTTGTACTAAATAAAATTTTTATGAGTTTATTTATAGATAAAAAACTAAACACTAAAACATTTTATTGATTAAAAATTTAACTTAGAAACATCGTTGAATTTATGATTTTCCATAAATGTCACTATTATCTTTTTTTAGAAGTCATTTGTTAGTATAACATTTATTACTATGTACTAAAATGAAATAACAAAAACGAAAAAATGTACATTAGAATTTTCAAATAAAAATAACTATATAAATGCTATATAATTTGATTAGTTAGTAGAGGCAAAATGTCATTACTTTTTGTATTTTACGTTAGATGGCACTATTTTGAAAAATAGTAGGCGTAGTTCTATTTATTATACTAACCGTTGTATAATAAACTAATGTTGGGCTTTATTTATAAATATTTTATATATTTTAATAGAACACAACAATCGATAAAGTAGAAATTAACTATGCTAAGGGCTGGAGAGGACGTGGTGGCAGGCCTGCTGTACACCTTGTTTAATTTATGTTGGGAACTAAAGCGGGTACCGGGAGACTGGTGCAAAGCCGTGATAGTCCCAATATATAAGGGAAAAGGGTCACAGCAGGACTGTAAAAACTACCGTGGTATCAGCCTTCTTAGCATTGTGGGAAAACTGTATGCTAAGGTACTAATTGAAAGAGTTATGAAAGAAACTGATGAAAAAATTTGGGATGTGCAAGCGGGATTTAGAAAGGGAATGGGGTGTACAGATCAAGTCTTTTCCATGCGCATGATCGCGGAGAAGTTTTTGGCGAAAAACCAAAGAGTTTTTTGTGCGTTCATGGACTTGGAAAAGGCTTATGACAGAGTGGACAGGGATGTGTTATGGCAAACGCTGAACGCATTTAGGTTGAGCGCTGGTTTGATACAGTCATTAAAGTCTCTGTATAGGGACTCGAGTGCTTGTGTTAGAATCAACGGGGTCTACTCGGGCTGGTTTGGCATCCATAAAGGTGTCAGACAGGGCTGTGTAGCTTCCCCGTGGCTGTTCAACCCATTTATGGACAGCTGTTTGGAAAATTTGAAAGTTGAAGAATGCGGGGTAAGAATGGGTGAGTTAACCATCAAATGCCTTTTGTACGCCGATGATCAAGTCATACTTGCGTCGTCGGCGGCCGAGTTGCAAATGATGGTTACATTAATGAACAGGTCATTAAAAGAAAGGGGAATGAAAGTGAACGCAAGTAAGACGAAAGTGATGGTTTTTGAAAGAGATGAAAGCAAAACGGTATGTGAAATAAGAATAGAAGGAGAGTTAATTGAGCAAGTGGATGAGTTCGTATATTTGGGATGTGTATTCAGCAGGGATGGGAGATATGATAAGGACATTGAACGACGAGTGAATGCAGGAAATAAAGTAAATGGGGCTCTACACTCTATTGTGAAAAGTCAGAATGTGTCAAAAAAGGCACGTATGGCAATTCACAGTGCTGTATTAGTCCCTACTTTAACGTATGGTAGTGAAAGTTGGGTGTGGCAGAAGAAGCACGAGAGTAGAATAAATGCGGTAGAAATGCGGTCGCTAAGGAGTATGTTAGGGCTGAATCTGAGTGACAGGGTGAGAAACTGTGTGATAAAAGAAGAGTGTGGTTTGCAAGATGATGCGGTGACCAGGATTAAGAAAGGAATGCTTCGGTGGTTTGGTCATGTAGAAAGAATGAATGCGGAAAGACTGACAAAGCAAATATATGTTGCAGAAGTGAATGGAAGAGTCGGAAAGGGACGTCCTAGGCGGAAGTTTGTCGACCAAATTGGCGATATACTAAAAATGGGCCAAATTAAGAGTACCCTTAACCGACGAGCATGTATGCGTAGGTATATGAATGTGGAAGAGGCGAGAAAGGTATGTCAGGATCGTGCTAAATGGAAGTCTGTAGTCTCTGCCTACCCCTCTGGGTGACAGGCGTGAGTGTTTTATGTTTAGAAATTAACATCTAAAGGAAGGAAAATACTTAACTTTCCTTTTTTGAAGTTCTGTAATCGAATAAAAAGTACCCTATAAGTAGCCCCGGGTCTCTAACCACCTGCACACAAAATTTCATGGCAATCTGTTCAGCAGTTTTTGCGTGAATCTTTAATACACAGACAGACAAAAATTCTAAAAACCACTAATATGGCTTCAGTACCCTTCGTTGCCGTGTAGTGGCGGTTGAGAATATCCACTACCCCATATCTTCCCGTGGGTGTCGTAACAGGCGACAGAGGGACACAGAAAGGAGATGGGCAGCAGCATCTTCCTGATAACAACTGTGATATAATAAAAACTGCGGTTGCCAACCCGCTCACCGAGCGTGGCAACTATGGCAAATATCTCCCCATGAATGACGATGCAAACAGACGGCCCCCAGTCCCCGGTGGCCTCGTTATTCCTGGCTAGGGTGGCGACGATGGTAACGGTGGGGCAGGGGGTGCTAAGAAATTCCGGTGGAGGTTCGGTTGCCACCTACGACGACTCGACCTGGCAACATACAACGTAAGCACCCTGAGGACTTACGAGAAGATACTGGAGCTGGAAGATGAGGTAGACAAGTTGCGCTGGCATATCATTGGATTATCCGAATTCCGAAGAGAGGGGGAGGACACGGCAATCCTCGAGTCCGGCAACTTGTTCTATCACCGGGAGGGCGACCATCTGTCCCAAGGAGGTGTCGGATTTATCGTCCACAAGTCTCTCGTCAACAACGTTGTAAAGATTGGGAGTGTGTCGACGAGGGTCGCGTACCTGATACTCAGAATCACCAAACGGTATTCGCTGAAGGTCATACAGGTTTACGCACCAACCTCGGCACATCCGGATGAGGAAGTGGAGGAAATGTATGAGGATATTTCCAGAGCCATGCATTCCTCCAAAACCCACTACACAGTGTTGATGGAAGGCTTCAACGCAAAACAAGGCATAAGAAAAAGCGGTGAGCTGAAGGTAGAGAAATTTGGAGCAGGGCAACGGAACCGAAAGGGACAGCAGCTGGCCGACTTTATGGAGAGAGAGGGACTATTTACGATGAACTCTTTCTTCCAGAAGCGGCCCCACAGGAAGTGGACCTGGTCGAGTCCCGACGGTTCGACAAAAAATGAGATTGACTTTATTATGACGACCAGACGCCAACTGTTCAGTGATGTCTCAGTGATCACAAGGGTGAAGACTGGCAGCGATCACCGAATGGTTAGAGGCACACTGAACCTAAACGTTAAGTTGGAGAGATCTCGTCTAATGAAGTCAACGCTCCGTCCCCCTCGTGCTCTAATCCAGAATCCCGAGACTTTTCGGCTCGAGTTACGTAACCGCATTCAGTGCCTAGAAAATTGCAATGCAGTGGACGATATGAATGACAAGCTCGTGGAAACTGTCCATGCGGTCGGAGCTAAGTTCTGCAAGACCCGCCGCAGAAGAACACAAAAACTCTTCGATCACACTCTTAATCTCAAGGCTGTTAGACGGGAGATGAGGCTTCAATCGTCAACAGATTTGACAACATACAGGTTACTGAACAGACAGATCTCCAAATGCATGCGGCGAGACTTACGCAACTTTAATAATGCTCATATTAAAGAAGCGATCGAGCGGAACCAGGGCTCCAAAGTCTTTGCCAGAGATCTGTCTGCCAGAAAGGGCCAACTGTCAAAGCTGAAGACTGAGTGTGTCAACATCGTTTCCGGGACACCTGAGATTCTGAGTGAGATTGAGAGGTTCTATGGGCAGCTGTACACATCATAGTTGGAGTTACACGCAAGTGTGAGTAACGATCCAAGAGCAAGTCTTATCCGACACTATTCCGATGATATCCCGGATGTCAGTCTGAGCGAGATTAGAATGGCTCTCCACCACCTTAAAAACGGCAAGGCCCCGGGCGAGGATGGAATTACAGCGGAGCTTCTGAAAGCGGGTTGAACACCGGTACTTGAAGTCCTTCAGAAGCTCTTCAATTCCGTCCTCCATGGTGGCACTACTCCGGAGACGTCGAGCACACGCACAGTGCTATTGTTCCTTAAGAAAGGCGACAACGCTCTCTTGAAGAACTACAGACCGATTTCCCTTCTCAGCCGCGTCTACATGCTAATTTCGAGAGTCATTACGAATCGTCTCACACACAGACTCAACGACTTCCAGCCTCCCGAACAAGCCGGTTTCCGAAAAGGCTTCAGTACCATAGACCACATAAATACCCTGCGACAGATTGTACAAAAGACCGAAGAGTACAAACTGCCACTTTGCCTGGCATATGTGGATTATGAGAAAGCCTTTGATTCCGTTGAAATTTGGGCGGTGCTACAGTCCCTCCAACGGTGCCAACTTGACTGTCGGTATATCGAAGAGCTGAAGTGTTTGTACAGTAGGGCTACGATGGCTATCCGAGTACAGAACCAGAGTTCGAAACCTATCCAACTGCACAGAGGTGTAAGACAGGATGATGTTATATCCCCGAAACTCTTCACCGCTGCGTTGGAAGACGTTTTCAAGCTACTTGACTGGAAAGGATACGGTATTAACATCAATGGCGAGTACATCACTCACCTTCGATTTGCCGACGATATACTCCTTATGGCAGAATGGCTGGAGGACCTTAGCACTATGCTCAATGACCTCAATGGTGTCTCCCAACGAATAGGTCGTAAGATGAACATGGACAAAACAAAGATCATGTTTAATGTCATGTCACACCTATGCCGGTAGTCGATGGGAGCACTATGCTCGAAGTTGTTGACGAGTACGTTTACCTGGGACAAATAGTCCGACTAGATAAGTCCAACTTCGACCGACAGGTCAATCGACAGATTCAATTCGGTTGGGCAGCGTTCGAGAAATTACTTCACATCTTCTCGTCAGGTAAACCTCAATCTCTGAAAACTAAAGTGTATAACCAGTAACACGCACTGGTTATACACTGCCAGTGATGACTTACGGATCTGAGACGTGGTCCTACAATGCTGGCCGTATGAGGACGCTCAAGGTCACTCAGCGAGCTATGGAGAGGGCTATGCTCGGAGTTTCTCTGCGTGATAGACTCAGAAATGAGGATATCCGCAATAAAACCAGTCAAACGGATTAGTAAGCTGAAGTGGCAATGGGCCGGCCATATAGCACGAAGATCCGATAACCGATAGGCAAGGAAAGTTCTCGAGTGGCAACCTCGTACCGGTAGGCGAAGTGTAGGGCGACCCCCCACTAGATGGAGTGACGACCTGGTAAGACATGCAGGAAGTCGATGGATGCAGGTGGCTCAGGACCGTGCTTTATGGCCTTACTTGGGGGAGGCCTATGTTCAGCAGTGGACTTGTGAAGGGCTGTAATGATGATGATGATGATGATGACCCTTCGTTTAGTCCATTGGACTTGTTTTTCTAGAAAATATTAGAATTACAGACAGATCAATTTTTATTTTATTTTAGATCAATTTCGTAATTTGTTAATGTGAAAGAAAAAAAAAAGAAAATATCAGAGCCCATATGCTTTTATTCCTTTCACCTGTTACACCCTATTTTTTCAGACGGTAAAAAGATCCTTCAGTATACAGAGTACAAAAAATACTTATTGTTAGTTATATTGTTTAATTTTTCCTGTTCTGAAATAAACCAGAACAAGCATAAAACCTATCAGGATTTTTAAAGAACGTTAAACAATAAAATACAGGTAGTACAATTATTTACAAAACTTATAACAAACAGCTTGGAAGCAACCACCTTATTCCCAGGAGTTATTATCCTCAATTTATTTATTAATAACGCTTTTCATGCGGTCTTTGTTTAATGAAAGCTTAAGACTTGGTAATAGAGAAACTAATATTTTCTGGGACTTTGTTGTAAAAGCGAATAAATTGCCTCAAGAATGAATTATGGATGCTGGAGTCCTAAAGTTTATACAATGTCAATCACATTTTATTATATCTACGTTTACTTTAGTGAATATATATTAAATTTTCGTAAATATGCTGTAAGGTTAATTGGGTTAATAAATATGTTTATTTTTTTTAAGTATTTCTCTGAGAGACTCTCTTCTGCAAGGAGAGCCTCTTAGGGAGCCTTCTTAGGGGACTTCTTAATGTATTCGTTAAGGTACTGTCAATAATTACATCTATCCATTTTATATTTTTTATACTATTGTTAACATCAGGATTAAGAAAGGAACGCTTTGGTGGTTGGCCATGTAGAAATAATGAGTGAGGAAAGCAAATTCATGTTGCAGCAGTGATCGGCTGAGTCGGCAGGGGTCATCCGAGGCGTAAGTTTGTCGACCAAACTGGCAATATATTAGAGATGGGCAAAATTTAAGAGTACCCTAAGCATGTATGCGTAGTTAAATCGATATAAAGGAGGCAACGGAGGAATGTCAGGCGGTCCGTAGTATCTGCCTGCCCTTCTGTGTGACAGGCGGCGAGTGTTTATGTTACTTGTTATATAAACACTAGCTGCTGCCCGCGACTTTGTACGCGGATGATGTTGCTTACGCCAGCGACAACGGGGTAGTCGAAATCGAAGATCTAAAACGTCTGTTTTCGAATTCTAAGAGCCCGGGGATGGGAAAACTACGTGATGTGCGAGACGATTTGAGACGTTCCAGATCTTTCATTTTTGTAAGTCAACACGAAATGCCCATCAGATTAAACAACTTTTGCTAAGGCGTCATTCCTATATATGTTATAATGTCGCTGGGTTTTGGAGTTCCACAACAGGTGTTCCAGATCTTCAAATAACTATAGCTGTACCCGTGGCTTTTCCCACGTTCTCGGTCACGCGCAAGTCGTATCTCACGCTTCTGACTGCTCTCAAGTGATCGAGCCGTCTCACAGCGGATATTCTGAAAACTCTACCTCTGATCACGGTTAGCACCTAGCCGTTGTTAAAGCTCTGAAAATTTCAAATCAATCTATTCAGTAGTTTTGGCGTGAAGCCGTACCATACACACAGACAAACAGACAAACAGACAAAAATTCTAAAAAGTCACTTTTTGTCATCAGTTACGTTTTTCTAACAAAAGCCACTTATTTTTTCTCGAAAATACACAATGTACAGTTTTTTTTCGTTACTGTTTTATTATATGTATAGAAGATAAATAGCCTTCTTAAGTTATTTTTAACGTTACCTTTCCGCAACCTAAATGCAAGGGTTTTTATTTTTATTTTGAAGTTTTATCCATACAGAGAAGAAAAGAGCTGTTAAATGTGGCAATGTACATATACACTACCACTTTTATAATTTTTAAGTAACCGACAAATTATTTACATTTTAATGTTGCAGCCAACCTATAGGAAATAATAAATTCAAAACAGGTGTGTTTCCTTCCATAAATCATACCTGCTGACAGATAGAAACTAAAGTCGGTGTAAGAGCACTTGAGTCAGGAGTAGTTCCAAGAAACCTGATCACGTTTATGGGTCGCACTCCAGCGAAACATATTTCCAGTGACATTGCTGAACTCTTCGCTAAGAGACTGGTTTTGCCACAGCCACCTGAAAAGTTAATATGACGTTAGCGACTTTGCGTTATTTTTTGGCGGCTCAGTAGCGCAGCAACAAGGCACACGCAATTGACCAAAAAAAAATTTTTTAATCATCATCACGAGTCCATTTCTGAACATAGACGGTATTTTTATTTTTTATTTTTAATTAAAAAATATTAGTAATCTTATTAATTACGAGGGTGGATTGAAAAGTACTCGGCCTAACCAAGAAAATAAACACATACTAAATCAGTTATATTTTTATTTTTCTACATAATCACCATCAAGTTCAATACACTTTTGCCACCTCCCCTTCCAAGCATTTAGACCGTTGAAAAAAAATGATTCTTCCTTAGAGTCAAAATATGCGTCTACAGCTGCTTTGACCTCGTCGTTTGTCGAAAATCTTTGACCTCCCAAGTGCTTTTTTAGGTTAGGGAACAGAAAGAAGTCTGATGGTGCCAGATCAGGTGAATATGCGGTAACAGTTCAAAGCCACAGTTGTGAATTTCAGCCATGGACTGTACTGACGTGTGAACACGGGCGTTATCTTGATGAAACAGGACTTTTCTTCTGAGCATTCCTCGACGTTTTTCTTTTATTTCCTCTCGTAAACGACGTAGTAAGGTGCAGTAGTAATCAGAGTTTATAGTCTGACCCCTTTCAAGATAATCAATCATAATCACACCTTTCGAGTCCCAGAATACTGAAGCCATCACCTTATTTGCCGACAAAATCGACTTAGCCTTTTTAGGGGGTGGTGAACCAGGTCTTCTCCACTGTTTTGATTGCTGTTTTGTTTCCGGTGTACAGTAATGAACCCATGTTTCGTCCATAGTAACAAAACGATTCAAAAAATCATCTGCATCGGCTTCAAATAACTCCAAACAGTCGCGTGAAATAGTCAATCGCGTCCTTTTTTGTTCAACTGAAAGCAGTCGCGGAACCCACCTCGCAGACACCTTGTGGAAACCCAACTCGTTGACAATGATGTTTTGAGTTCGTTCATAAGAGATGCCTATAATCTCGGCTATCTCTCTAATTTTTAATCTGCGGTCTCCCATTATTAAATCAAGTACTTTTTTAATATTTTCGTCAGTAGTTGACGTCGAAGGCCTTCCAGAGCGGGGTTCATCTTTCACACTCTCTCTACCACGCTTAAATTCTGCTATCCATTTTTTGACGGATGAATATGACAGAGCACAATCGCCTAATGTACTGACCATGTCATCATGGATGGCTTTTGATGATAGCCCCTTCTTATGGAGGTACTTAATGACGGCACGCTGCTCGATTTGCTCCATTCGCGGAAATTATGTGTGATTACTTTGTTAATAAATGTATAAAATCACAACTAATTATCGCACACGTTTCGAACTTCACACAATTAACTAGTCTGAACTGAACTAAATAATGTGGGTAGATTTGATTTTTAGAATTGAATGGATCTGTGTTAGGCCGAGTACTTTTCAATCCACCTAGGTAACATTACTAATATTCCCCTTAACCACTCCTGGTAAGCTTGAAACGCTTGTGTTAGGGGTGGTTCACGACAGTATGTTGTCACGTACGGTTATATCACTGCAACATAACGTTGAAGCAGATTCATTTTGTTGGTATATTGCATTAGTATAAAACCATTTGAGAAATCAGAAAGTGCACGCCTCATGAGCGTTTTATTTAATGTTGATAAAAAAATAAATTGTACTCCTGACTTTCAAAATATATTATTTACGTGATTTAAATTTAGCGCTCTATCATTTAAACTGGTAGTGTTACCTACAGGGAAAAATTAATAATGCTTACCAAAGTAAATCGACTAAACAAAGTATAAAATCAATATAGGATGTATGGTACATTTATCTTTCGTCTATCAAGAGCTAAAACAATATAAAAGCGCCTTTAAATTTTTAATAGCAATAAAACTTTAATAAAGTTGAAAATCATTTTATTTACAAACTACGCGTACTAGTCTATTGATATAAAATCGGGAAGCATTTGATGTAATTCTGAAGCTAATAAAAAGGCCCGGTCACGATACGTCAATTTTTTCGTTAGTTATTCGTGACCACATACAAAATCAACATCCAGACGTCCACGAAATTTTTTTTCAGGCTGTTTATTTTTTTAAAAGTAGCAATATAAAGTAATTTTTTGGAAAATGTAAGATGGATTATTCAGAAAGTTTTCTTGATATACGGCTACTCATATTATCGTATAAGTGCATTGTGATTATGATAGAGGCATTTTAAGAACACAAAATTGCTTGACCTTGACATGTCAAGAGTAAATCTTGATACCTAACGCATCGAGTTATGAGGCGCGCAATATTCTGATTTTTCATATTGCAGGCCATGGAGTGGCTTACGTTCAGTAGTTGACTTGTGATGGACTGTAATGGTGAAGATGATGACGAGTATTTTATATAAGTGATATGATACAACAAATAAAAATACACATACTGTATTAAATATCTTTTAATAATAAAAATGCTAACAACTCTATGTAAACACAATCTAAATACAATCGACTTGAGTACGACCTACCCCTGGTTGTACGAGGGTCGCGCAGTAAATCAGTGTTGTAAGCGACCTTTTGTTGTTTGTACTGTAGCGTAGGGAATAACAGTGCTATTTTTGTTAAACCTTGATTTAATTTAATACTAATAACTCTTTTTAAAGGTAATTAATGCATATATTTTCCTCTCTCTAAATATTATTAATATGGATTTTCTGTACCGCTTGCATATAATAATAATAGCATTATTTTATTGAAATAGATATGAAAGCGACTTATCAATTTCTCATTCATTATAGATTATCAATCTATTGCTGAAATGAAATGAATGAAGTGAAATTGAATGAAATGATTTTTTTAATGAATGTAATGAAATGAAATGAATAATTTTATTAAACATTCAATGTACATTACTGATTACTGTATAATAATACTGTATAATACTTATTGAAAGTCATTTTTTTAATTATCACTGGTTCGCAAAAATAACCTCTGTCCTGGGAATATCCATCAAGAAACCCAGCGGGACATTTTTTTAAACATATTTCAATTTACAATAAATTTATTTAATACAATTTTTGTATCAACTTTTATAGAACCAGCATGGTGGCGATCACCTCATTTCCAGGGGTTATTTTCATTTATGTATTCATATATATTATAATAACCCTTTTTATACAAATTTTATTTAATAAAACGTTTAAATTTGTTCAATAAACACAGGCCTTCCTATATTTTTTTACAGAATATGAATGACAAATGAGCACTCATCAAACATTGAAAATCTTAATGGACACAAAATACAGATTCGTTGTGATCCCGAGTATTAAGATGAGAGAGTGGTCCTACCCCAGACGCGCCAACCTACTCGTGCTACAACTATAATACAGAAAGGGTTCGAAACCCGCATGTAACAAGCATTTGCAGGGCCTACAAATAATAATTGTTCCGGGTCTGCATGTTTGCATGTTTTATATAATACGTAAACTGCCCCCACGATACAGAAGAAAATCTTAGTGTAGAGATTACGTTTTTTTACAAAAGAGGAAAAAGAGATGCCGCGGTCAAAAATTGCATTATTTCTTAAATTCAAACGAACCTGTCAACGAGCTTTATATTTTTGTAGAAGTGTGATATAAAGTGGTTGAGATATTCTCCATGAGTTTCCGTGTCAAGTCCATCGCGACCAATCCATTCAACAGTATACCTAAAAAAGATGGCTTATTATTAAATTTGTTAATCTATACATCTATATAATTAAATAAAATTGAAGTGTCGGTTTGTAAGGACAAAATAATAGCTTTTTATTAAATAAATATGAACGTATATACGGTACTTATAACAAAAAAAAACTGTTTTTAAAACTTTGGTCTCTCTGTCTGTTTGTTTTGAAAAATCTTTAACTTTCACTGGCAGATAGCTAATGTTATAGGGAGTAATTTAGGCTACTTTTATTTAAGAAAAGTAATTAGGGTTCCGCGCAAAACAATTGAAGCTCATGAGATTCAATCGTAATAAATTCCACGCGGAATATACTATATATTTCAACTCATAATTTGTAACACCATTAGGTTTTATGTTATTCCTTAATTAGCGAATTTTGAAATTTATTGTCACCAGCAGTAGTGTTGATATGACTAAGGAATCTTGTGAATGACTAAGGATCTTTTTGGTCCCATTCCCTACCTTACTTCCCCATAAAAGACCAGCAATGCACCTGTTGCCTTGAGTAAGCTGTCAATTAACCATCAGTTGAGCCTTGCTCATTTCCTAAATAAATATTAAAATATTTATTTCAGTTTAGACATATACCTCATACATCTACAAAAAAAGTTTTGTTTATTTTTTATTAAACCGAGATAGAACAAACTGTGGTAATAAATATGAGAAGTGTACAAGAAATCAAACCTTGGCGGGATATGACGTCATAGATAAATAGTCAGTGAATAAAATAACTAATTTAAAATTTACAATAGAAAAATAATATCAATAATTATTCGTCTATTAAAATGCTCAGCATGATATGGTGTTCCCAATTTAACACAAAACAGATTTTAAGCTGACTTTTTACTACTTACTTTTGTATGTTTGTTGTTTAAATTTTCTCTGGTAGCCTCACATGTCTTAGATCAGCCAATAGTTTGGAAGCTTCTGCATCTAAGCTCCTGTTAAGAATGTCCACGAAGTTGCCGGCTTTCTTTAGGTTCTGAAGGTTTATATTGTAGATGTACCGAACGTAAGCGGGACAATGATGTTTTGTATTCTTAACGTTAAGAATTCCGTTGATAACTTCACATTCAGTTACTAAAAGGATTAAACAATATCAGATAATTTAACGTCGTCGCTGGGGTGTAAGAGAAACTATTAATAATTACGTGGTAAAGCTAGACTGCAGCTATTATGGTTGCAGCATGAATGGGTCGACTCGACCGGGGAAGTACCACACTCAGACAGAATTCCAGCGTAAAATAACAGCTTAATGCTGCTGTGTTTCGTATGCATGCATCTTAGTCCTCAATGGTGACAACGCATCCGCATTTTGATTCTTAATCGAGGTTAAATGTACGAGTAAATGTCTATGGGTCACAGTATCCATTTAGCATCAGATGGACTGTATGCTCGTTTGTCACCCTTATCCCATTAAAAAAACAACTAATATGTCGTCCAATGAATAAAGTAGGAGGGAACAAAGGGAAACGAAACATGAGTTGAGCAGCAGTACTTCACTAATATGAACTAAAAAATAACAAAAACTACAGTTGACCGTAATTAGCAGTAGCTTTTAATAATAAAAAAACTGCTGTTGCTAATCCGCCTGTCAACCTAAATTAGCTCTATATAATCTTCTGAACATTATACAAAAGTACAAGCACTGCTATTTCGCACATAGATTTATTTATCTCGCCAAATAGAAGAGCTTTCACTGCAGCGTTACGCTTGAAAGAGTTAAGTAAGCCAGTATAATAACAAGGTGTGCGACGTTCTATCTGAGTCCTCAATGGTGGCTTCGTATTTCTCATGTCCATCGGCTGCAGTAGCCACTCGCCATCAGGTGGAACGCAAGTTCGTTTGTCACCTCAGTTTTAATACAAGGTAGGGAGGGAAGTTCGGGAAATAAATAACATGTCTTGTGATCTTGACCGTAGATTTCATACCGACTTAATTGATCTATTGTACATTCACATGAGCATACATTACACGCTCGTCAAAAAAGAAATATTTGATTGTGAAAAAAAAACTAGAACTACAACTACAATAAAAAAATAATGCTGCCAATCACTTGTTTGTAAAGTATAGAGTTTACCGTTTTCGGTTGAATTTGAAAATTTGAAATATCGGTTGGTTTCCAGAGCTTCCGCAAATCAGCAGGGTGCACATACTGAAGTACAGCTGACATTTGCCGAAAAAGTTGCTATAATTTCTTGTCGTCATTGCTTTAATAACATTTTTCGGTATTGTTTTATTCGTATTTTAGTTTGGTGGCCATGCAGTGTAAAATAGTGACTTTGGTGTTTTATAAAATGTTTTGTTCTAGAATAATGATAAAACGCTTAGAAGCTTAGAAAACGTGTGTGAAAAATTAAATTGTATTCCAACTGACTGCAAAACCAAACGTAATATCATAATTTAACAAAAATAGCCTTTCACAAAAATGAATCTAGTTAAGGAGAGAGTAATTTCGTACAGATTAGGTACAATAGTCGCACTCATCCTTAAGATGCAGTGAGAGCACCAAAACTCAACACGATCAAGTAAATAAATTATATTTTCGGAGTTATGTCAGCAACAATATGCCACGGTCTATTGTAGAAATTAACAACCTATTGGCAGTTAACGCAGTAAAACCTTATATTAAAATGAGTTACTTCGCCAGACCATATTAGGTTAATAGTCACAATATAATAAAACAAACTTCTATGAAACCTGTCAAATATCTACAATTGAGTCCATCTTCCTGTACTCAATCAGAAGCTAACTTATACTCAAACAGAATTATGGGTTGCTTACGAAATACCTAACAAGAGTTCTTTTAGGCAGACAAATGTAAAAAGTTAAAATATAGTACAGCATGAAATAAACCGATAATCCGACGTCCGCATCTACAATTATAAAAATATAACTAAATTCTAAAATAAGGGTATCAAATATCATTCAGTATGAAAGTTTTAGGATATTTGGACGTCCATATTATGTGTAGGTAAATGTAAGGTTAAGAAAACAAGTTTAAAAGTAAAATTACTAGTACCAAGCGCAGTATAAACCATATAATAATGTCCTGCAGACCGAATTACGGCGGTCTGACTCAACGGAGACTAGCCAGGCGCAGGACAGGATTATAGTGCCCAAGTGTATGCGCAACCACAGGTGCACTCTCTATTCCCTCATTCTCATAATCCGATGGGACGGTAAACCGACAGGACCGGAGAGAGATCAGGAGCAAACAAACCAACAAGGAAAAAACAAACCAACGGCTTTACGTGGTTTCCGAGACACGGGGGTGAGACACCGCCTACTTCCTGACTCCGGGCAGCTATTGAAAATTTCTTGACAGAAAAACTCAATTGATTTTTGGCCCGACCCAGAATTCGAACCCAGGACCTCACGATCAGCAGTCGCACTACTACAACCACTAGACCAACGAGGCAGTTATAACCATATATCACAAAATACAAGTAATACGTTGGCAATGGTGACGGAACGGCAACGTCGCATCTCCTATTTTTGTGCGGAAGTCAAATACGGCCAAAAGAAAGTAGTCACAAATCGACAGCAGCGCTATTATTTTTGCAACGAAAATTAGCGGAACTACGTAAATATTCAGTACAGCAAGATTGGAAGAAAAATGACGTCCAATTTTTTTTAGATTTTGACATTTCTGTGATCAGCATGACAATTTGCAAACATTGCGCTAAGTCCTATTTGACGTCCGTATATTAGACGTCGTAAGCAGGTTGACGGTTGTGTGTGTGTGTGTGTGTGTGCGTGCGTGCGTGCGTGCGTGCGTGCGTGCGTGCGTGCGTGCGTGCGTGAGTGCGTGCGTGCGTGCGTGCGTGCGTGCGTGCGTGCGTGCGTGCGTGCGTGCGTGCGTGCGTGCGTGCGTGCGTGCGTGCGTGCGTGCGTGCGTGCGTGCGTGCGTGCGTGCGTGCGTGCGTGCGTGCGTGCGTGCGTGCGTGCGTGCGTGCGTGCGTGCGTCTCGACATAGTAAGTGCGGGAAAAGGGATGCGCCTATCAAAACATCAATTTTATTAGGCATGCTATAACATTCATCAGCGAGTCTTATGCCATGGAAGTGTGATAAGACAGATGTGTCTACCACAGCAGTGGGCAAAAGGTCGGTGATTTGATCAACAACTAGCGTTGAAATATTGAAGTTAATATTCGAGTCGAATCGTGAGAAAATTTTAATATCAATCGATTTCGATTTTACAATTTTTTCAACTCCACCGAATCCCTTTACTACAGTACATTCGGTATCGTGTTGTTGAACGCCTAAACGATGACAGCACTCTTTAGTCATAAAATGGCTTTGAGCCGCGGAGTCTAATAATATACGAATAATTTGTTTCTCTCCCTTACCATCGTAAGCAAATACTTGAGCGGTTGATAATAAAACAGTTCTCTGCGAACGACTTGCGCGCGCGGGAGGCGGTGAACGTTGAGACACATTCTTGAACGAAGTACACAGCGCGACGTCTGAACGCGCACCTGCGGTGAGGGGTGGCGAGTGTGCGGGCGCGGGGGTTGTAGACTTTAGTGTAACTGGCTGAAGCGGTGGAGAACGCGCCAGCGCAGGGGAAGCATTATCGCTTCTGCGGTGGAAGTGCAACAATGTGTGATGTTTAAATTTACAAACTCGACAACTATAATTTGAAGAACAACTAGACACTCGATGACTTAAACTGAGATAATTCACACATGCATTGTTACTCTTTACGCATTTAAATCGTTCCTGCGGCGTCATTTTATTAAAGTCTGCACACTTAAATAGGTGTTGATGCACAATATTATCGCACAGACACTTTGAGCAACTAGTCGTCGTGCTTACGTACGCCTGATACTTCGGCGACGAAGTATTATTACAGCGACGATTATTACCGTTACCTCGTCGATTGTTTGGTGCGCTATTAGAATTTGTACTAGAATCGGTGCGTTGCAAAACTTTGGAGCGGGTCTTAATAAAATTTACTAAATCATCAAAGGTAGGTACCATCGAGTTATGACTATATTCGAAAGAGCGAATGGTATCCGGGTCCAGCTTCTTAAGCGCGATATGAAGAACAATTAAGTCCGCGAGATTATCTAACTTTAAGTTTTGTAAAGCGCGCACTGCACTTATAAAGTTATCAGTAAATAAATCAAAATTATTTGCGGTGGCCGATTGCAATGGCTTAAATTCGAACATCTGATTAATATATGTAGATAGCTAGCATACGCCGGCCTTCATATTTGTCAACGAGTGCTTGCAATAAAATTTTATAATTTTCAGCGCAAGGAGTTATACCTGAGCATACAGATAGGGCTTTGCCCGTTAGTTTACCTAGCAAATAGTATAACTTTTCAGCGTCGGTAAGCGATGTGTTGTCATGGACGGTTGATTTAAAGCTAGCATAAAATAAAGGCCATGAGCGAATGTCACCCGAAAATGGCATAAGTTCGATAGGCGGAAGTGAGAATCTGGCTTTAGATGGTGTACTAGTACTTTGTGAATTAGATTGCGAATATTGTAAATAAAGCCTATTTATTCTACCGCAAAGAGACTCAAACGCAATGAGGCTGTTATAATCAGGTTTAGCAATAGGGTTTATTTTTAATAAATGTGAATTATAATTATCTAAGACCTGTTTAAACTCCATACGTAAAGCATTAATATTAGAACTTCCATCAAGAAAACGCTCCATCGTGGAAGTGTTTGTGAGGATGTCCGAGGACATATCATATATTTTTTGCACTATTTCAAATAAAGCATCTTGTTTAGCTAACAATAAAACCAACTCAGCATCAGGTGTGCCCTCATTATCCGAGGAATCGCTATTATTCGATGCTATTTGTTTTTTAGGCGGCATTACAACTTAAGTTATGCGGCAAAAATAATATAATTATAAGCGGGTAGTCTGTAAGCGACCTCGCTACGCGGTTGAATTATTAAATATTAGTTTTGTTAACGATGAACTTTAAGTGTTAACTTTTATAATAATTATGAAGTTATTTATAACGAATATAATGCTTAAATATATGTGCAAATAATAAATGTAATTTAACAGTATAATCTATAGATGTAGTTAAAAGTTGATGACGTGATGTGAACATACAACAAATAATTTATATAGATAATTATATGCTTATTCATTCTATGAATATAGTTTTAAAATTACTATGATTACTATGAATGTCACCTATTAGGACCTATTCTAGTGTTCTAATAAGGGCGGGGTTAATCCGAAGTCGGATTAAAATATAAATAATTAATTATATAAACGCTTATTACGATAACGATCTAATAAGGGCGGAAAGTCAAGGTCAATCAAGCGAGAAGTGACCATTAAAAAATGGAGACGCCAGTAACTTAAGGTATCTTCGATAAAGATTTAGTGGACTGTAATTTTGGTGCATACGGCAAAGGGGAAAATAAATAGGTGGGATAGCACGCACTGACCTGATGAGGGCTGCCGCGCCTTCCTCCTGGAGTGTCTGCTATACAGCAAGCTCGCCACGTGGTTCGGCGCACACGCACTCTCGGTTAACAGTTTCGTGAAGTCCCACACTCTCGACCTTTGCCCTTACGGGGGCGTCTCACACTTTTATGAGTTACAAAGACACAATGTCTGATGCGGTGAGTATTAAAGATAAACAGGAGATCTCAATGTTCGTCCTGCGCGGTTTGCGGTTAATATATATAAGACGCGACGGGTGGCCGTGCGCTGCGGATGGCGTAATATCACTTAGTATAATGACGCGCGCCGAGATCCTCTTTTTAACCTCGGCGGCAGCGCGTGCGGTAGGAAAGGGAAGGAAGGAAGGAAACAAAAAATATACACTAGTCATGTTGATAAAGTAGATATAACTTAGGACGAACTCAATGCGATATGTAATGTAATGTTGATAAAGTAGATTGTTAACTGGCGTTACCATTTCCTCCCGCCCTTAAAGGGTCACCTTTAAAAGATAACCGTAATATAAAAAGTAAAAGGAAAACAAATAAATAAGCGGTATATAAAGTGAGAGGATGCGCTCAATGCGCATGTCTCATCTACTAACCTTACTTGGTAAGCGAGAAAATGTATACATAAATATAATATTGCGGTTTAATACTTTTTTAATATAAATAAATATAAACTTAATTCCTAATTTAGATAAATAATTATAATCAAAATAATCGTGATTTATTGTCTTGGGAGAGGGAAAATACGAGCAACAGGACGGAGATATGTTCTCTTAGTAGTTCTCACGGTCACTACTCGAACTACGCCATCCTTCGAAGGATGAACAGACTCGACAATCGCTAATGGCCAAGCAAGGGGCGGTTCATTATCATTTATCACAATTACAACCATGCCTGGTACGATAGCCGTAGACGGGGTGTTCCACTTCTGACGAACTTCTAATCCATGAAGGTATTCCGTCCTCCACCGGTCCCAAAACGACTGAACTAATTTATCCAGTAAAGAATGCCTGTGTAACAGACTGGTAGAGTCAGATTTGACTTTGGGTGCGGGTAATGACAATAAAGGTGCGGTATTCAAAAAATGACTCGGAGTAAGAGCTGAAGGCTCTGCAGGATCAGAACTCAATACTGTCAAGGGCCGCGAGTTTAGCAAGCACTCAATTTGCGCAAGAACAGTATTAAGCTCTTCGTATGAAAGTAACTGATGTCCGATAACTCGGAACAGATGCGTTTTTACGACTTTGATCATACTCTCCCAGGCGCCTCCAAAATGAGGAGAGTTGGGACAGATTAACTTCCATGTTATACGATTCTCAGCACACTCTTGCTCAAGCTTTGGGCGGTATTCAACGTTTAGAAATTTATAGAGATCGCGAAGATACTGTGACGGCTCAATATTATTATTAATAATTAAATTCAATATAAAGGGGCGTCAAAAAAAGTTTTAAAACATATATATTAAGCAATAAAGTTAAATTAATAAACATAAAGTTAATATATTTCAGACATTATCCCAATAACATAGCAAATTAAAGGCAAAATTATTGTTTCTCGTAATAAGTAAATTTATTATAAAAAACTTGTAAAAATATTTAAAATAAAATAAATAATAGAAATACAAGTCAAAAAATATTATAAAATTAAGTTAAATAACGTTTATAAGATAATTAGAAAATTTGTTAAAAATTGTTTAAGTCATGGGAGGTGTTCGTGTATAAAAGAAAATTTTTCTAAGTTGTGGAAGGAGTTCACGTATAGATGAAATTTTCTAAGTTGTTGAAGGAGTTCATGTATTAAAGAAAATTTTCCTAAGTTATGGAAGGTGTTCACGTATAGACGTCTTGTATGGATGAGGTGCCGGAGATACATACCTGCAGTTGTACATATATATGGGGTGGTCGGGAGCCCGACTGCCTGAAGTACTGTAGCACAATGACTAGTCCTATATTAGGGACTTATGATATTAAACTCAATGATACAAAAGCAATACTATAGAAGGTCTCCATGATGAATTTGCATTACAATAGTAGGGTCGTGGATTCGAACCCTATATATGAATGATTTATGAAAGTAAGGTCTATGATTCAAAAGCAATACTATAGAAGGTCTCTGTGATTAATATGCATTACAATAGTAGGGTCGTGGGTTCGAATCCTATATATGAATGATTTATGAAAGTAAGGTCTGTGATTCAAAAGCAATACTATAGAAGGTCTCTATGATTAATATGCATTACAATAGTAGGGTCGTGGGTTCGAATCCTATATATACATGACTTATGAAAGTAAGGTCTATGATACAAAAGCAATATTATAGGAGGTCTCCTTGATGCATAAGCATTGTATGGGGTGGTCGGGTGACTGACTGCTCCTACTACTGTAGCAAAATGACTAGTCCTTATTAGGGACTTGAAAAGGAATATTATGGTGGCGTGTGTGCTGCTTCACGAGCAATTGGTCCGAGGTAAACTTGGACTCGCTAACCGATGTGTCCTAGACATATCATCTTAGTGCCGGTGGTAAGCGGGTTTGTTGTAGCAATACGGCTTTCCCGTGGACATCGCACACCCATACCGTTTGTGGGCGGCGTAGTAGCGCATAGCGAAGCGTCGTCTATATTTCGGATTGGGATGATGAGTGTGTTTGGTAGCACTTTTAAGTGTAACGGGCATACTAAACTTCATGTCTTAGTGCATTAGCGCTATGATACGTGAAGTTTTATCCACTGGCGTCTTAGTAGCGTGCTACTATGATACGTTGGTGCAGTTTTATATAACAACAATCTTAGTGCCGGTGGTAAGCGGGTTTGTTGTAGCAATACGGCTTTCCTGTGGACATCGCACACCCATACCGTTTGTGGGCGGCGTAGTAGCGCATAGCGAAGCGTCGTCTATCTTTCGGATGGGGATGATGAGTGTGTTTGGTAGCACTTTTAAGTGTAACAGGCATACTCAGCTTCATGTCTTAGTACATTAGCGCTATGATACGTGGAGTTTTGTTCATTGGCGTCTTAGCAGCGTGCTACTATGATACGATGGTGACATTTTTTATATAACAACAATACTAACTTTGTTGCCAAAGTCGATAGGGATCATGTTGGGTGTGTTGTGAGGGGGCGCCATCCGTATGATAGTTGCATTGATGCTTACTGCTACTGGCGGTATTGCGTCTTGTGATGGATCTACGGGTGTGCTGCGCCTGATTCGACGCTCTCTGTGGTTCTGGTCGATGGAGGTATACGGGTGGTGATGTCTGCTGGGATGTATGGGGGACCTTGGAATGGTGTAAGCCCGACGATAGTCGTATTGATGCTTGTTGCATTCTGCAGCATTACGTCTCTGCGATGGTTGTTTGGTGGGACGCTATTCTCAATGGCGCTCTCTGCGTCTTGGTTTGACTCACACCTAAGTAGCTTTGCCCAAGTCGGGTCCCTTCATTGCGGGGCTGCAGACTGTCTGCCCTCCACGATGTTTTATATAACAACATAATATTATCTCTCTGTAACTTTCCCACCTTTGAATGATTGAAGGCAACTTGTTGGTGGGTGAGACAAACATGATCGAAAATGCATTTACTCAACGTCAGTGACACAAACCCTTTCTGATGGCGAATTATTACTCTTATCTTATAACTGCCTTTTGGCTATATCTGCCGTTGTATTGGTTGGTGGAGCATATGTGTCGACCTCATGCGGGTGGTAGCTGGCGGGAGGATCTGAGGAGACTCTCAAGGCTGCGGCCGAAAGCTGCACAACGTGGGACCCCATTCCCTTGAGGTGAGCAGTAGTCTCATGACACGCTCTGCGGCTAGTAGCCGTGCTGATCATGCAATTGGTGGTGATGCCATACACTTACATCACGTCTGCAGGAGCGGCGGTCTGGCAGGTGGTGGCGCTCACGGAGGGTTTACAGCCAGTGTGCCTATTTGCCTAAACCGTGTGACGTATATTCACTGTGGCTGGATTCGTTCGTATTCTGTATGGCGTTTACACGCATTGACATGCGCGACTTCGGTCGATGTTTGTGCTTAGGCACTAACAAGGGGCCAAGCCTCTTTTACTGGTTCGCCAGTTATTTTGCTGTGGACTACGGTCCAGTTCCCGAATTAGCGTTCCCTTCGGGGGGAGTGCATCAAAATGGTTGGCGCTCACCGTGCACGGCGTGTGTGGGGCCGTGTACCTCCCCTACATTTTTTTAAATAAATGTAGGAGAGCGAAGCCCTTGTATCGGGTATTTTTGTATAAATATATTGTGAGCCTTTTCCAAGCGGGAAGGGATAAATAATAATAAATTAATAATGTAAACCTGATACAAGTGGAATAGGGACGTTTTATGTTCTTAACCTTTTTCGAGCCCTGTCTTCGTGAACGGGGTTCACTTAGCTTATTAGGCACTACCAACAGCTTTCAATTGCTCTAGTGAATATTCATTCTTCCAAAAGACACCTAAAAGAACTAAGTTACAAACAAACACAACGTAAATAAGGGTCCTAACTAAGACGATCACGCCAAAAGATTACAAACGGCCTATTATTAAACCTTTAGAGAGATCATTTTAGAAAGATCTAAACATAGTTTATTAATCCTGGTCACATATATATAATGTTATTGAAAAGGGGATATTTTTAATATTATAAAATTTTTATTTTGCAATACAATAGAGGGGGGGGGGGATCGTTACAATACGAAGCGGCACCTTTAAAATTCGTTCCATTATCCGAATATAAAACCTGAATCGGCCCTCGTCTAGAGAGGAAACGTTTAAGCGCAGCGAGGAAACTAGAACTACTAAGATCTGTAGCGATTTCTATATGTACAGCTCGAGTCGTGAGGCATGTGAAAACACATAAGTACGCCTTCTCGCTGCGTACACCACGACGACGTACAGGAGTGTATGCGATAGGACCGGCATAATCGCAGCCCGTGTGTGTAAATGCCTTAATAGCTTGTCTTACACGACTATGGGGAAGATCAGCCATTAAAGGGTAAGTTGGACGGGGTCTAAGCCGGAAACATATATTACACTTGTAGACTCTGCTTCTCACAGTGCGGCGTGCGGAAAGTATCCATAATTTTTGACGGAGCAATGACAATAACAATTCAGGCCCAGCGTGTAAATTTTTAATATGATAATAGTCAATGATCATGTTCACTACATGATCACTGCGCGGGAGTATAATTGGATGTTTTTGTGTGTAATCTAATGCGGAGTTCGAGAGACGACCACCAATGCAGATTAAACCATTCTCAATAAAAGGCCTTAAACGATTGAAAGCGGGCGAGCAAGGTTTGTTACCTTCAATATTTAAATATTCCACTGCAAAATGCTGTTTTTGCAGGGCGCGGAGGATTATAACCTCAGAGAAACTGAGATCATCAGCAGTCACTACAGTAGTGTTGCGGCGGGGCAATAATTTAGCAAACTTACACACGTACGCAATTATACGTAGAAGTTTACTCCAAGAAGAGATGCGGAATGCGAGCTCATAAATCGCAGAATTACAGACGGATGTGCACACAGTGTGCGACAAAATCTTCTTCTCAGGCATGTTTGCAATAACCTCATTGTCTAAAGTACGAAGAGGCCATTGAGATGGATCTAACGAAGTCCACTGAGGCCCATGGAGCCACAGGGGGTTTGAAACTAATTTACTTGGCGTAACGCCACGTGAAAGTATGTCAGCGGGATTCTCAGTACCTGCGACATGATAAAAGTTATCAGCGCGAATATTGTCGGTAATCTGAACAACGCGGTTTGCAACAAAGGTCTGCCACTTGTGTGGCGAACTCTTTATCCAGTACAGAGCTACTTTTGAATCTACAAAGGCATAGACTGATATTGCAAGGTCAAGAGAATAATTGTCGAGTACTCTGCGAAGCAATTTTGAGAGTAAAACCGCTCCACAAAGCTCAAGGCGTGCAATAGATAGTGGTTTCGTCGGTGCGACTTTAGTCTTTGCACAAATCAACTGGACGGTGTTACCATTGACGCTCTTTACATGTATGTAGACTACGGCACCGTATGCGTGCTCGCTGGCGTCGGAAAACCCCAGGAGTGACGCAGTACAGTTTTTGGATACACCAACATGTCGCGGGATACGTAAATCATTAAGAGCTGGTAATTCAGCACAGAATTGCCTCCACGTCTTAATAATTGGCGGTGGTGGTATGTCGTCCCAATCTAAATTAAGTTGCCAAAGCTGCTTTATTAACAATTTGGCGTACGCGACTGTGGGAGCAACGAAAGTATGCGATAGGACCGGCATAATCGCAGCCCGTGTGTGTAAATGCCTTAATAGCTTGTCTTACACGACTATGGGGAAGATCAGCCATTAAAGGGTAAGTTGGAGGGGGTCTAAGCCGGAAACATATATTACACTTGTAGACTCTGCTTCTCACAGTGCGGCGTGCGGAAAGTATCCAAAATTTTTGACGGAGCAATGACAATAACAATTCAGGCCCAGCGTGTAAATTTTTAATATGATAATAGTCAATGATCATGTTCACTACATAATCACTGCGCGGGAGTATAATTGGATGTTTTTGTGTGTAATCTAATGCGGAGTTCGAGAGACGACCACCAATGCAGATTAAACCATTCTCAATAAAAGGCCTTAAACGATTGAAAGCGGGCGAGCAAGGTTTGTTACCTTCAATATTTAAATATTCCACTGCAAAATGCTGTTTTTGCAGGGCGCGGAGGATTATAACCTCAGAGAAACTGAGATCATCAGCAGTCACTACAGTAGTGTTGCGGCGGGGCAATAATTTAGCAAACTTACACACGTACGCAATTATACGTAGAAGTTTACTCCAAGAAGAGATGCGGAATGCGAGCTCATAAATCGCAGAATTACAGACGGATGTGCACACAGTGTGCGACAAAATCTTCTTCTCAGGCATGTTTGCAATAACCTCATTGTCTAAAGTACGAAGAGGCCATTGAGATGGATCTAACGAAGTCCACTGAGGCCCATGGAGCCACAGGGGGTTTGAAACTAATTTACTTGGCGTAACGCCACGTGAAAGTATGTCAGCGGGATTCTCAGTACCTGCGACATGATAAAAGTTATCAGCGCGAATATTGTCGGTAATCTGAACAACGCGGTTTGCAACAAAGGTCTGCCACTTGTGTGGCGAACTCTTTATCCAGTACAGAGCTACTTTTGAATCTACAAAGGCATAGACTGATATTGCAAGGTCAAGAGAATAATTGTCGAGTACTCTGCGAAGCAATTTTGAGAGTAAAACCGCTCCACAAAGCTCAAGGCGTGCAATAGATAGTGGTTTCGTCGGTGCGACTTTAGTCTTTGCACAAATCAACTGGACGGTGTTACCATTGACGCTCTTTACATGTATGTAGACTACGGCACCGTATGCGTGCTCGCTGGCGTCGGAAAACCCCAGGAGTGACGCAGTACAGTTTTTGGATACACCAACATGTCGCGGGATACGTAAATCATTAAGAGCTGGTAATTCAGCACAGAATTGCCTCCACGTCTTAATAATTGGCGGTGGTGGTATGTCGTCCCAATCTAAATTAAGTTGCCAAAGCTGCTTTATTAACAATTTGGCGTACGCGACTGTGGGAGCAACGAAACCCATTATGTCCCACAGGCGAGCGACAGTAGATAAGATGGCGCGCTTAGTGCACGTCACATCAGCGGGAACAGATATCTTAAAATAAAAGGCGTCACTATCGGTAGACCAATGCAAGCCTAGTATTTTATGTGGCATTGATTTATCGAACTCTACTTCTCCTGTAATTTTATGGGAAGTAGGGAGGTCATCTAAAACAGATCGACGGTTGCTATGCCATTTTATCAGGTCCCATTGGGCACCCTTGAATAAGTCTATCAGCTGCCGCGAGGTCTCACTAGCCTCGGATTCACTGGGCATAGAGAACGCGATGTCGTCCATATATAGCGAAGTAAATGCGATACGACTCGCAAGCGGATACTTTGCGCCGTCGTCATCAATGAGCTGTCTTACCGTGCGCAATGCATGGTATAGACTCGAAGTTAAACCGAAGGACACGCGATTGAAGTGATATAACACAAGTGGGTCTTGTGGACGGAAGCGGTATAGGAAGCATTGGTAACGACGATCAGAATCGCGAACAACTATTTGCATAAATTGTTGGCGACAGTCGGCTGTCATAGCGATTGGATGTAAGCGGAAAGTTAAAATTATATTAAACAAGTCGCCTTGCAAATTTGGTCCTGAATGCAGAATATCATTTAATGATCGCCCAGTGCTAGTCTTACTGCTAGCATCCAGGACGATGCGCAGACGTGTTGACTTCTTATCTTCGCGTAAGACTCCATGATGCGGTATGACATATATTGGAGCGGGTTCATGAGAGTCATACGGCGGTGCGGGGGATATATAATTTTTAGCTAAGTATTCCTTTATAACGTCATCATATGCTAACCTTAATGTAGGCGAGGCTTGAAGTTTCCTCTCCAAGCACATGAATCGTCGTCGAGAGGTTTCATAAGAATCTCCGAGAGAGTAAGCGTCATCTTTAAATGGCAGGCCAACAATATATCTACCAGTAAAAGGATCGCGGGATGTCGTAGATTTATAAAACTCTTCACATTCAATGTCTGAAGGACACTGAATGGGCGGTGCGGAGGGTGGCTGTTCAAGCTCCCAAAGTCGTTGCACTAATTTGTCAACGATAGGAGACTCTAGAACTGAGCAGCACGTTAAAGAATGATTTACCTGAAGTGTCGGCACTGAGCCCATAATAACGTAACCAAATACCGTACTCAAAGCTGAGGGCCCGGACAAGTCGTTAGACGAATAAATTACGTCTGGACATAGTAAGTGCGGGAAAAGGGATGCGCCTATCAAAACATCAATTTTATTAGGCATGCTATAACATTCATCAGCGAGTCTTATGCCATGGAAGTGTGATAAGACAGATGTGTCTACCACAGCAGTGGGCAAAAGGTCGGTGATTTGATCAACAACTAGCGTTGAAATATTGAAGTTAATATTCGAGTCGAATCGTGAGAAAATTTTAATATCAATCGATTTCGATTTTACAATTTTTTCAACTCCACCGAATCCCTTTACTACAGTACATTCGGTATCGTGTTGTTGAACGCCTAAACGATGACAGCACTCTTTAGTCATAAAATGGCTTTGAGCCGCGGAGTCTAATAATATACGAATAATTTGTTTCTCTCCCTTACCATCGTAAGCAAATACTTGAGCGGTTGATAATAAAACAGTTCTCTGCGAACGACTTGCGCGCGCGGGAGGCGGTGAACGTTGAGACACATTCTTGAACGAAGTACACAGCGCGACGTCTGAACGCGCACCTGCGGTGAGGGGTGGCGAGTGTGCGGGCGCGGGGGTTGTAGACTTTAGTGTAACTGGCTGAAGCGGTGGAGAACGCGCCAGCGCAGGGGAAGCATTATCGCTTCTGCGGTGGAAGTGCAACAATGTGTGATGTTTAAATTTACAAACTCGACAACTATAATTTGAAGAACAACTAGACACTCGATGACTTAAACTGAGATAATTCACACATGCATTGTTACTCTTTACGCATTTAAATCGTTCCTGCGGCGTCATTTTATTAAAGTCTGCACACTTAAATAGGTGTTGATGCACAATATTATCGCACAGACACTTTGAGCAACTAGTCGTCGTGCTTACGTACGCCTGATACTTCGGCGACGAAGTATTATTACAGCGACGATTATTACCGTTACCTCGTCGATTGTTTGGTGCGCTATTAGAATTTGTACTAGAATCGGTGCGTTGCAAAACTTTGGAGCGGGTCTTAATAAAATTTACTAAATCATCAAAGGTAGGTACCATCGAGTTATGACTATATTCGAAAGAGCGAATGGTATCCGGGTCCAGCTTCTTAAGCGCGATATGAAGAACAATTAAGTCCGCGAGATTATCTAACTTTAAGTTTTGTAAAGCGCGCACTGCACTTATAAAGTTATCAGTAAATAAATCAAAATTATTTGCGGTGGCCGATTGCAATGGCTTAAATTCGAACATCTGATTAATATATGTAGATAGCTAGCATACGCCGGCCTTCATATTTGTCAACGAGTGCTTGCAATAAAATTTTATAATTTTCAGCGCAAGGAGTTATACCTGAGCATACAGATAGGGCTTTGCCCGTTAGTTTACCTAGCAAATAGTATAACTTTTCAGCGTCGGTAAGCGATGTGTTGTCATGGACGGTTGATTTAAAGCTAGCATAAAATAAAGGCCATGAGCGAATGTCACCCGAAAATGGCATAAGTTCGATAGGCGGAAGTGAGAATCTGGCTTTAGATGGTGTACTAGTACTTTGTGAATTAGATTGCGAATATTGTAAATAAAGCCTATTTATTCTACCGCAAAGAGACTCAAACGCAATGAGGCTGTTATAATCAGGTTTAGCAATAGGGTTTATTTTTAATAAATGTGAATTATAATTATCTAAGACCTGTTTAAACTCCATACGTAAAGCATTAATATTAGAACTTCTATCAAGAAAACGCTCCATCGTGGAAGTGTTTGTGAGGATGTCCGAGGACATATCATATATTTTTTGCACTATTTCAAATAAAGCATCTTGTTTAGCTAACAATAAAACCAACTCAGCATCAGGTGTGCCCTCATTATCCGAGGAATCGCTATTATTCGATGCTATTTGTTTTTTAGGCGGCATTACAACTTAAGTTATGCGGCAAAAATAATATAATTATAAGCGGGTAGTCTGTAAGCGACCTCGCTACGCGGTTGAATTATTAAATATTAGTTTTGTTAACGATGAACTTTAAGTGTTAACTTTTATAATAATTATGAAGTTATTTATAACGAATATAATGCTTAAATATATGTGCAAATAATAAATGTAATTTAACAGTATAATCTATAGATGTAGTTAAAAGTTGATGACGTGATGTGAACATACAACAAATAATTTATATAGATAATTATATGCTTATTCATTCTATGAATATAGTTTTAAAATTACTATGATTACTATGAATGTCACCTATTAGGACCTATTCTAGTGTTCTAATAAGGGCGGGGTTAATCCGAAGTCGGATTAAAATATAAATAATTAATTATATAAACGCTTATTACGATAACGATCTAATAAGGGCGGAAAGTCAAGGTCAATCAAGCGAGAAGTGACCATTAAAAAATGGAGACGCCAGTAACTTAAGGTATCTTCGATAAAGATTTAGTGGACTGTAATTTTGGTGCATACGGCAAAGGGGAAAATAAATAGGTGGGATAGCACGCACTGACCTGATGAGGGCTGCCGCGCCTTCCTCCTGGAGTGTCTGCTATACAGCAAGCTCGCCACGTGGTTCGGCGCACACGCACTCTCGGTTAACAGTTTCGTGAAGTCCCACACTCTCGACCTTTGCCCTTACGGGGGCGTCTCACACTTTTATGAGTTACAAAGACACAATGTCTGATGCGGTGAGTATTAAAGATAAACAGGAGATCTCAATGTTCGTCCTGCGCGGTTTGCGGTTAATATATATAAGACGCGACGGGTGGCCGTGCGCTGCGGATGGCGTAATATCACTTAGTATAATGACGCGCGCCGAGATCCTCTTTTTCACCTCGGCGGCAGCGCGTGCGGTAGGAAAGGGAAGGAAGGAAGGAAACAAAAAATATGCACTAGTCATGTTGATAAAGTAGATATAACTTAGGACGAACTCAATGCGATATGTAATGTAATGTTGATAAAGTAGATTGTTAACTGGCGTTACCATTTAGTGCGTGTGCGTGTGCGTGTGCGTGTGCGTACAATATATGTGTAAAAATACATAAAGATTAAAAATAAATGTGTACTTTATTTTCTCCTGAATTTCTGATATATGTGTAAAAATACATAAAGATTAAAAATAAATGTGTACTTTATTTTCTCCTGAATTTCTGAAAAGAACTATATTTTTAGATCCTGTTTAGGAAAAATACTATACTCGTATTTGTTTTAAAAAAAAAGGTGGCAACGCTACGTGGTACGGAAAAGGCTCAAGGGTATAAGAAAATGAGGAAGGCCATGTAGAAGAGGAATCGACGATATCAAATGTATAGGGAGATGATTGGCAAACAAAGGCGAAAGATAGAAAACAATGGTCAAAAATGGAGAAGGCCGTTACGTTCTCCGTTAAGTTCTCGTAAGAATAACTCAAAATTTTATATTTCCTTTATTTAATAGTGATAATATTTAAATAATCAAAGTATATAATGAAAATTAATTTAAATATATTATTCATTAAAAATTACAAATTGAAATTAATTATGCAACTAAAATATCAATTAATTAAATGAATGAATTGTTAATAGGTTATCATTTGTTTATTGTTGCACGTAAACGTATAATATCCATTGTAAAACAGCAAGAACACGAGAAATATATTATTTATTTATTATTTATAGTCATTCTGAAGATGAGCCCGGTCAGACAAATTTAACTCTTTCTCTGTCCGTCCCATGCAAATGGATTATTGCTTTTAACTAATTATTGTCTTAAAACCGGACAGCGAAAGTATTAAAAATGGTTATTAAGGCTCATATTACACTGCTGTGGAACGGAATGGAAGTAAATTTTCGTATAAAATTGCACATGGTAAAATGAGTCTAATGGACGCCACAAGCGGTCAGTTCAACTGATCAGTTCAAACTAAAACTGTTGATATTTTTAAAATATCGAATTTTCGACATATCGATAAATAAACTTATATATAAAACTCCGATTTTGATATATTTATAATTATCGGTATATCGAAAATCCGATATTTTAAAAAATATCAACAGTTTTATGAGCCAAAAAAGAAGTCGCGAGTCTTCCGGGGAATTCTCGACGATTCCCGTAGCTACTGTCGGTGTGGTCTGTGGAAATGGCTCATATATAGTTTGCCCGTTACAAAATTAATATAAGACTTATTTTACTATGTACAATTTCGTTACAAAAATTCGCTTCCATTCCGTTCCGCAGCAGTGTAAAGTGAGCCTAATAACTCAATGGAACGCCAATAACTCCCTTCGATAAATATGAGGCAGTTATATCGATATTGCGGAGAGACACTCAGAGAGAAAGAAAGAAAGATATAAGTTTATTTGGCACATACATTATAACAAAAAAAAATCAAGTAAAAGAGATTTTTTATCTTTAACAAAAATATTTAAAAAAAAAGGGAATAACGTAATATGAACCAAAATAGTCTCCACTCAGTTTTAAGTCACAAATTGATATACATACATCAATTATCATCAAAACTTCAATTTTATTTAAGTGTTTAAAGAAGCAAAGTATAAGAAGTGTAATTACACTTAGTATAGTAGCTATGTAACTAATATACTTAGTATAGTATCTATGTAACTGAATTGTGAGTCAGTTACGATGCGGAAATATCTCGAATGACGGTTTCGTCGAGAATCCCGTAATTTTGGGAGGATCAGCCCCGCACATGGTTTATAAAAAATGGATCTGGAAAATAGATGTAGTATTCCTATCCATTACAAGCTATAAAAGTCCACTGCTGAGTACAAGCCTACCGCAAGCTGTCTAAAGGTGTCTTGTTGCTCCATGACAACGCCCCTGTTCATACCGCTGGTGTTTCGAAGGATGCAGTTCGTCAATGCGGGTTCACAGAAGTTCAAGATCCACCTTACAGTCCAGACATGGCCCCGTCCGACTATTATTTATTTCCAAATTTAAAGCGGGACTTAAGAGGAAGAAAATTTTCAAGCGATGAAGAGTTGCAGGCGGCCGTCTTCAGTCATTTTGAGGATAAAAAATGTGATTATTTTTATAAAGATTTAGAGATGTTGATTCACAGATGTCAGAAGTGTGTTAGTATTCATGGTGATTATATTGAAAAATAAAATTGGTTTCGTTTCATTTCCTTCATTGGTTCATAGTTAGGCTATTTCATTATGGGACCGCCTACGTATATATAGTTTTTTTAGTTGTTATCAGAAAAATACTGGTGCCCATCTTCTGTTTATAGGGTGGTGGAAATTTTTACACCACCAGTTCATGGTTTAATAGTAGAATTATAATAAAAATAATAATACAGTGGTACAGTATATATTGTTTTGTTTAGGTTAAAACGATTGTAATTTTAATTTTAGAACTGTGTACGATTTTATTATATGTTTGTGTACCTACCATTTTTATAAAACTAAATAAAAACTAAAAAATACTTCACGAAATGCTTTTTATTTTATAAACATCCAGGGAAGTATTTTCTTTAACACCTTTGACATAATGTTCAAAAACCTCGCACATCGCAGACCGTTCCGCGAATTAAATCTCGAATTTTCAATCTGAAAAAAACCGTTATTTTTAAAACTGTAGGTACTTAATACTATATTGAACAAATTAAAATAATTAATGAAGTTCCTGAAAGAACTGTATTCGCGACTGGTCGTCGTTGCTGGTGATAAGAGGGCAGGTTCTTTTCCTGCTCAAAGGCTAAAAATGTACGTAATACCACTGAATAAATAATAGGTACTATTATTTATTCAGTGCTTCAGCGAGGAAACGCACTATATCGCTGGGGGTAAGAGGGGGACTGCATGATAATTTAAGTTTTTAACACGCTTTCACTAGCTTCACGTTTATCTATCTAAAGTAATGTTATAATGTAATTTTGATGACAGTACAATAATTATAGAGCCGTGGTAGCTCAGAAGGTTAACGCTCGCTGTAAATATAACATCGATTCGATCGGGTTCGATCCTCGCCGGCACCAATGAAATTGGTGATTTACCACGTGCTCCGAGGTGAAGGAAAACATCGTGAGGAAACCTGCATGTCTGAGGAATAAGAGAAAAAAATATTTCCTGAGGCCTGAATTTGTGGCCTGAAATTGCCCCCAAAAGAGGGTTCGTACTATCTATTTTCAGTTATTTATATTAAATAGAATTGTATAATTTTTAAGCCAATTTAAATTAAGTATACTTAAAATTATACTATACGAGGTTATTTTTCAAAGAGTAACCAAATTTTAAACTTAAGTTCAAATATATAAATAGTGATATACCGTTACCGCAGTTTTTGAGAGTAGGTACGAGTAAATAACGCTACTATTTTTATATGAAATTATCCCAAATTAAATCTAAGTTATATCACTATTTATTAATCTGTGGTTATAGGCAACAACGTTTTTGCCTATCGATCGTCCCTTACGAAAGTGTGCGTGCGCTGTAAAATCAGTTAAAATAATCCATTATCTCGTATTTTGTATTTAAAAGATGAAAGGGACAAAACGTTTGAGATTTTTTTGATTAATTTTTATTCGCCATTTGCCTATAATATTTATTCTGGACCTTTTTTGCAAATTTGGCCGGTTATTGCAAAAGAACGCTGTATAATCATTACTTTATCCTTGTGTCCTGGTCAGGATCACCAGGATCACAAAATAAATATCAGGATCATTACTTAACTTTTATTTAATTTTAATTTTTACTTTTAATTTATTTTAATGTTTCTTTCAATAAACTGTACAATTAATTCAAACAATGACTATTTAAAATAAATTTCATATTTTTTTTATTAGTGTAAGCTTTTTTACTATGGTAATAAATATTGTATATATTTGAATGTTATTTTTATATTATTGCTAAAGTTAAAAAGAGTATTTTTTTTTTTTTTTTTTTATAGAAGAGGGGGCAAACGAGCATGCGGCTCACCTGATGTTAAGTGACTACCGCCGCCCATGATCAACCGCAACACCAGGAGAATTGCGGGTGCGTTGCCGGCCCTTTAGAAAGGAGTAAGCTCTTTTCTTGAAGGTCCCCAGGTCGTATCAGTCCGGAAAAATCGCCGATGATAAACTATTCCACAGAGAGGTTGTACGTGGAAGAAAACTCCTTGTGAAACGTACAGTGGTGGACCGCCAAGCATCCAGATGGTGTGGATGGTATTGGGACGTTTGCCGTGTCGTGCGTTCACGAAATTTGGCGGCTGGGATTAATCCGAACAATTCCTCAGAGCACTCCCCGTGATAGATGCGATAAAATACGCAAAGAGATGCAACATCTCTTCGCAACGCCAGTGAATCGAGCCGATCGGAAAGCACTCGGTCGTCGACGATTCGAGCCGCTCTGCGCTGGATGCGGTCAAGTGGAAGGAGCTGGTACTGGGGAGCCCCAGCCCAGAGATGGGAACAGTATTCCATGTGCGGCCGAACCTGCGCCTTGTAAAGTTGCAGGCGGTGTGCCGGCATGAAATACTGTCCCGCTCTGCTGAGCACGCCAAGCTTTTTAGAGGCCAATTTGGCCTTCCCTTCCAAGTGACCACGAAACTGCACGTCACTCGATATGTCGACGCCGAGGATTCCGATACTGGCTGAGGCAACAAGGGGAGTGCCTTGAAACTGAGGGGATACGACAAAGGGGTTCTTTTTAGCGGTTAACGCGCAAACTTGTGTCTTCTGGGGGTTAAACTGGACTAGATTTAGTCGTCCCCAATCCGAGACTCTGTTCAGCAAAGACTCGACTTCAGACACAAGTTTGTCCCGGCACTCGGAGACGTTTTCCCGAGAAATATTGGCTCGGCCGGTGTAAAGAGCATCACCAGTGCTGTCATCTGCATAGCAATGAATGTTACGGGTATGCAACATATCATTGATATGCAGAAGAAACAGCGTTGGCGATAGCACGCAGCCCTGTGGAACACCAGCATTAATAGGCTTGCAATCGGAGCTTGCACCGTCTACAACGACCTTGATGCTCCGATCTGCAAGAAAGCTGGTGATCCAATTGCACAATTTCTCGGGAAGCCCATAGGAAGGGAGCTTCGAAAGAAGCGCTTTGTGCCAAACCCGATCGAAGGCCTTCGCAATGTCCAAACTAACGGCCAATGCCTCCCCCTTGAACTCTACTGCCTCCGCCCATCTGTGAGTGAGGTAGACCAGAAGATCACCAGCTGACCGACCACGGCGAAAACCGTATTGGCGGTCACTAATCAGCTGGTGATCCTCAAGGTACCTCATAAGCTGGCAGTTTACAATGGACTCCATTGTTTTGGAGAACAAGGAGGTGATGGCGATTGGCCGGTAGTTGGACGGGTCTGAGCGGTCGCCTTTTTTAGGGATCGGGTGGACGAAAGCCGTCTTCCACGATTTTGGGACTACGCCTAGGGAGTAGGAGTACCGGAAAAGACGCGTTAAAACCGGTGCCAACTCTGGAGCACACGTCCTCAGCACAATTGGGGGGATTCCGTCAGGCCCACTCGACTTGTGGATGTCCAGGGAGAGGAGTGCTTTGCGAACCGAGCGCTGTGTGAACTGCACTTCCGGCATGGAGCACTCACACCGCGGGATGGTCGGCGGCGTACTCCCCCCGTCATCGAGAGTCGAGTTAGACGCAAAGAAGGAGCCTAGAAGATCGGCTTTCTCCTTTGCAGTATGGGCCAGTGAGTCGTCCTCCCTGTGCAGAGATGGAAGAGATGGCTGACAGAAATTCCCCTGGACAGCCTTAGCGAGAGACCAGAATGCACGGGTTCCAGAAGGAAGGCGAACTAGTTTCTCGCCAATTCTGCCTATGTGCTCTGACTTTGCCTTGGCAATGACTCTTTTGAAGGACCTAGAGGCGGAATTATACTTCTTTTTTAGAGCGCTGGTGTTTACATCCCGGGACGCTGATGCATCAACCCAGGCTTGGTAGCACTCCTGCTTATAGCATGATGCTATTTTACAGGAGCGACCAAACCATGGCTGAGATTTGCCTCCAATGGGCACCACAGAGGAAGGAATAAAAAGTTCCATACCCTGAAGTACCACATCAGTAACAGAATCCGCAACAACGTTGGGATCATCCGGCGAGAAGCAAACCCGCCCCCAAGGGTAGGATGCAAAGAAAGACCGCATCCCATCCCAATCGGCTGACCTATAGTGCCAAACACGGCGGCAGCCTGCAGAATGCAACCGCGATTTCAGCGTGAGTGGCACAACACTCCGGATCAGACAATGGTCCGAGGAGCCTAAAGGGGCGTCGACGGAAATCTGATATCCGTCCGGGTGAGAGGTCAGCAGAAGGTCCAACAGGGAAGGTGCATGATCCTCCACATCTGGAATCCGCGTAGGCGAAGTAACCAGTTGTGTCAGACCATATGCCAAGGCAAAATCATGAACAGATCTCCCCGCATGATCGGTTAAACGTGAACCGAGCCATTCGGCGTGATGGGCGTTAAAGTCGCCGAGGATCACGATCTCTGCGGAGGGGATCTGCTGTAGCAACGAATCCGCAGCCATTTGGACGTGGTCGAAGAGTCGGTCTGTTTCGGCATTACCGCTGTGGGACCTATAGAGGCACCCGTAGACGCGCGGATGGTCGTCGCTGTCTACGCGTAGCCAAAGGATGGACAGGTCCGAACCTTCAAGTCTGCCGAGGCGTCGAGAACAGATGTCCTCTCTGACGTAAACGCAAACTCCAGCCCGAGGCACAAAGGAGTGTTCCAGTTTGTACCCCGGGTAGGAGAGATACGAAACATCAGCCGGAGAGGACACCTGCGTCTCGGTCAGAAAGAGCAGAGCCGGCCTCGCCGTCTCGAGATGGTAGTGGACGGCGTTTAGGTTGGAGTGAAGTCCCCTGATATTGCAGAAATTCACGGACAGCGTGGCAGGGGTCGCCTTGGTCTTGTTGCTCCGTTTGCCCCGAGCAGTTGTAGTCTTGAGCGGAATTTCGCCCCCCCCAGAATACGCGGGGCAGCCTGAGCACCCACGCTCAGAAGTGAAGAAACATGGTCGTGGATGCTCAGCGAGGGATTCTCCAGGGGTGCTGGTACCCTCCTGGGGTAGTCTATCTTTATTTAATTCCGCTACCATGTTGATGATGGGGGGGGGGGGATTTGGGCCTCCCAACAATTGGAGTAAAACAATTTCCACATATTTTAATAGATTCTGGAGTCGGATCTTAAAATCTTCGATAGGTACGTACACAGAAATCGTACCTAATAATTGTTACATTACTACTATTTCTGCGGGTACGTACCACCAATTTTCGAAATTTTTTGTAGATTAAGATTAACAAACGAGAACACGGTTCAACTAATGAGTACGTTTAGTTTTAATTGGTGTTCGGTAATTAAAGTGTCGTTTTTGGTAATTCAATCGGCAGTTTTAATTGTCACGAACCCTAAGCTTGTAACAATATGATAAATAAATAAACATTGTTGCCTGTCATATTGAATAAATACAACATAGTAATCTAGTGTATAATATAAATGACAGTTCTATATTTCGGGTAAATTACGGTTCTATATTATCACTAAGAAATCGATACTATATAAAAATATCCATATTTACACACTCACATACAGTGTTGCCCGCAGATACCTACATCTATCTCAAATAAGATTCAAAATGAAGATATTATGTTGTTACCCTTTAGGACTTTGACTCGTTACCAGTCGTTAGTTCTCTGCACTCACCAAGCAAATTAAAAAAAAAAAACTAGTTACCTATGTATAAAATAATTATAATCGTCCGTATCGAATCTGGAGTATATGAACTTCGGTATCTGATTGACCAGCACCCACACGTGGTCACCTATTACTTTTAAATCTGAAACAGAGGTTAGGTTAGATGATCCTGAGTGTTAAGTATCGGACGATTTGGGACAGTCTCTTTACCATTCGTCGTTTGATTGATAAGGAAAACGAACAAATAATAAATATTAATTTATACATAAGTATGTATTAGATTTCTGTATAACTTACCAGAAATATACGCAAGTTTCTTATGGTCCTGTTCTACAACAGCAATATTATTCGGCGCCATGTTGGTGTCGATATTCCAACACAAAATGGCGTCTTGTGCGACATTCGCGTAGAACATTGTTCCGGAAGGCGCGTGATAATCATGGGAACCGCTTTGCGTGTTAGAACCACGTTCTCCGAGATACTGAAACAATTTTTTTTATAATATAAGGGTTACATAAGAGCAGATAGTATCTGAGCCAGTTATTTGTATGTTACAGCCAGACTTTCAATTTCATTTATATGTATGACCTGAGGTCCTGATCCACCTGCATCTCTCTAATTCCTGTATATTTTACCTAGTCGCCACTAATCTTGTGGACCGTTGGTTCAGGACCGTGCTTTTGGGGGACGCCCATGTTCAGCAGTGGACTCGTGAAGGCCTGTAATGATCGTGATGATGATTTAAATGTACTTATAGACAAAATGGTAACATTCTTACATTGTACTTACGGTATTGAGCCCTGAGAACTTTCTGGAGTCTTTCAAATACTCCGTGTTGATGGAGAACTCTTGAGTTGACACCAACGGGTGATAGAATGCTCTTCTCTTTCCCTCAGAGTCGGGTTCCGAAAGCGCTATGCTGAATAAACCGTCTCTCCAATTGATGACATACCCTGAAATAGATGACGTGATTCTAGTAGAGATATATTTCCTCGATGAAGCTTCAGATAACATATTTGGGACTTATGGTTCACTGTTACTATTACATCTTATCAAATACACTTTTTATAGAATGAGGGTAACCGAGCAGACAGTCCACCTGATGGTAAGTGGATGCTGTGGCCCATAGAAATCTACATTTACCTTCGATCAAGAATCAAAATTCGGATGCATTGTCACCCTTGAGCTCTACGATGAAATGCCTCGTCCAGTAAAAAAGGGCTTCGGTTCTCTACAATCACCGTACCAAACACAACAGTATTAAACTGCTATCATACGCTGGTATTCTGTGAGAGCGTTGTCCCTCTCCGGTTGAGCAAACCTATTCATGCTACAACCATAATATAGCTGCAGCGTGGCTTTACCACGTAAAACTTCAGTAGAGGACTTTTAATGGCTTTATCTGATGTTTAAATTATGACTTAATGATCTAGTCTAGATGACACTGACCACAGTTACGGTGTGGATGTGGTGTGGATGATTACAGCTTATCCAAAATCTGCTGCAAAACATAATCTTCCCCTAAATTCTGTCTAATAGGAGGGATGTTTAGCACAGTCACTACATTTTATGTGGTAGAGCTATGCTGCAGCTATATTATTTTTGCAGCACGAATGGGTCAGATTAACCGGGGGGAACCACGCTCTCACAGAATACCAGCGTAAAATAGCAGCTTAATGTTGACTGTGTTTCATATGGTGAATGTAGATTACCACATCTGCATTTTGATTCATAATTGAAGATAAATATAGATGTCTATGGGCCACAACAACCTTTTCTCATCCTCTTACCATCAGGTGGACTGTGAGCTCTTTTGGCACCCATATCTTTTTTTTTAAACTTGGTACGCGGGTTGGCAACCGCTTTTTTAATTTTTTCGTTGTTAATAGAAAGGCGCACATCTCTTGGTTCATTTCCCACTTTCACTTCTTACAAAACCCACGGGACGATATTGGGTAGTAAATATTCATACACCAATACTCAGGTGTTAACGCCTGGTATCGCAATACAGTCGATTACGCCTGATATTAAAATCGCCGCCGTTCTGGGTATTTTGGGTTTGATGTAGCCGTGTAGCTAGATGGCTATACCGCCATGAATTGTTAGCCATATCGTTGCACGCGACATTTGATGGCACTAGCGTCATCTGGTATCAAGTATCATAAATAGGAGTGTCAATATCTTTCTGGAACTCTCCCAACAGCGCCATCTAGTATTGAATAGAAGAATTAAGCTTCCTAGAAAAGTCCACACTCGAACTTTCTGCACTTAGGCGGTCGGGACCGATATTTGCTGCAACATTCTAAATGATTCGGTGGAAAAGGCCTATTTAAGGCAATTGTAGACCGTCACCGGGGCAGTATTGAATTGGCGATACGAGCGAAGCTTTCGGAGTGAAATAAAGTGAACTAAAGTGTTAAGTGTGAATAATTATTGGTGTGATTTAAGTTTTAATTGGTGTTCAGTAATCAAAGTGTCAATTTTGGTAATTCAATCGGCAGTCTTTATTGTCACGAACCCTAAGCTCTTAACAGTATTATCTCTTTGCCACCGTGTAGTGGCGCTGTAAGAACATTCACAGCCCTCGTGCCGTGGGTGCCGTAAGAGGCGACAGAGATAAAATGAAACAGGAGAGCAGCATCTTCCTGATAACAGCTCGGGGTAATAAAAAAAGCTGCGGTTGGCAACCCGCTTGCGAAGCGTGGCAATCATCGCAAAACCCCCCATGAGGCAGTCTGTGAGGGAAGCCTATGTGTTCAGCAGTGGACTTTCTATAGGCTTTTATGAATGGATAGATAGATCTTTTTGTAATACCCCAGCCTTACGACACCCACGGAATGTAATGGAGCAATAGGTTCCCCACCACACGGCGACAAATTTATTTTCATTCATTACATCTATTTACAAGTCTACTGCTAAAAGTTGGCCTTCTCCAACGGTCCTGAGCAACCAGCATGCATCGACAATGGCTTGCAAGTAATCACTCTATCTATTGGGGCCGCCCTAAGCTTCGCCTACTGCTATGAGGCTACCACTTGAGAACCTTTCTTCTCCATAGATTGACGATTCTTCGAGCTATACGGCCAGACTTTTGCCACTTCAGCTTACTAATCCATTTGGCTATGTTAGTTTCTCTCGTTCTTCTGCGAATATTTTCATTTGTAAGTCTATAACACATAGAAACACTCTTTATAGCACGTCGTATTAAGCTCAAGGTCACACGACAACACAAGTTACACCTATTACACTTCAAAAAATACCTGCAGCCGTGAAGTTGATGGCGCTATCATCATGGACGAAGCTTCGGTGATCCAGCCTCCAACTGTTCCTAGCCTTCATTGAGAACACAACCATACCTTCCGTTGCCAGGTCGTTTATATAAGCGTACGCGTCATCACAGGCATCTTTAGTTACGTCAACAGTTATCGAGGTTAGACCTGAAATTAAAACTTTTTTGTTATCAAACTGTGAAAAACGAATTTACCAACCACCTGATGGTTAGTGGCTACTACGGTCAATGGTGTCCCAGATCTAACTTCAAACATAGAAGGCTGCTGACACGTTGCCACCTCTGAGGACTAAGAGAGAATGACTCACAGCCTGTATTCATACTAGCTCTCTATACCCTCCGTGTAATTTCCAAACTGCTTGACCGTTTGAGGTCATAATAACACAACGAATTTTGTTTAGTCGAGATGATGGTTCATAATTATGTTAGAATCCGATAGGTGGCGCTGTTATTAATTTATTATCTTATTCTATATTTATGGACCAAAACGATATATGCGCAAAATAATTTGTTTAAGTGCATAAAAATATATTTACTTAAGCTGAACCCGATAGGTGGCGCTATGGTCGAGTAATTAATCCATTTTTATATGCACTGCCAAAAGTTCGTCGTAAATTCGGAGAGAAACTAATCGGACATCTACCGGAATAAACAGACAACGTCAGTCGGGCTTACTAGTTGAATGAGTGAGTGAGATTAGAGGCTTACCAGCAGATGTTCTGTTATTGACCAAGTCCGAAGTCTTCAGCTCGTATCGAAGTACTTGTTTATTTGTCTTCAGATCGAATACGACGATAGCTGGCGGTTGGATTTGTTTTCTCCCCCCTGTGAAATGAAACAGAATGGGGGTAGCCCTTTATTTTAATTTATTTTACACAATAATTATTTATTTAATCTTTACTATACACCTTTTAATAAGAGATATAAAGGGCGTACTTCACGTCGTATGGCATTCTCTACCTGTCAACTCTGGATAATTTGAAAAACTGTGGCAGATGTAAACGTAAAATTATTATATAAGTAAAAAAGATACGAGTAACAATAAAAAGGGACTAAATAGAATATAGTTTCGTTTCGTAGGACTTTTTACCTATACTCTTACCTACTTCTGCCGATTCGAAAGGGCACATAGGTACCGCAATCGCAATAACATTACCAAAATAAATGAAAACATCCTGTTATTTGTTATTCAATATACTTATATTCCTACATTGAAATTTTTGCCTAAAATTTTGCAAATATTTCGCATCTAGCAGCACCTTGGCGTCTACGACATTTTTTGATCGTGTGTTGACCCATTGTTGGACTTGCACTTCTCCCTCTGTAGGGAGAAGGGGTTAAATTAAAGTTTTGTCTTAATAGTCACGCTTGGCCGGCAGGCATTGACAGGTCACAGTACCAATGAAACTAATTTTATAGATTTTATCGTGTTTAATTATAAGCGTGTACTTATTTTGACATATTTTAGTCATTTCGTTTTCAGAAGTATTTTTAAATTTAGAATTGGGAATTAAAAATAAGCACAAATAAACGCAAAGAAAATTAGTTTTATTCATTTATTCATTACAGCTCATCCAAAATGCACAGTTCAACATGACTATACCATACATAGCCTCATAGAGGGTGGGGGTTCTTGCCACAGTTGCCACGCTCGGTAGGCGGTCTGACAATATTAAATGCTAAAGCCTTGAGGTTGTGCTCTACTCTCACCTAATGGAAATCCATTAGTTTTCTGAGCTAAAAATGTCTTTATTTTCTTTTACTATTGCACTTTTAGAATAATAAAAAGACACATATATCGAGAAAAATCACTCGTTTTCATGTTCCTATTATTTTTAAAAGTAATTTTCTCTATTAAGTGTAAAAAAAACTCATTGAAAAAAAATTCGAGGGTGTCCGGATGCCTGTATGTGTAGATAGCGAACGATTACGGTCGTGAGAATTAATGTATCAAAATAATTCTTTTTTTATAGGTTTAAAATCTCAACGCACAGGTTCCTTTTAAAAATCTCAGAGTAATTTGGTCTCGTTAAATTGTAATTAATGAAAATGTAAAAAAACAACTGGTACTTTTCTACAAAAAATATTCTCATTCTCATTCAAATATGGAAAAAGAGATATTTTTCTTTTTATATAATCAAATGAGATCATAAGGCGTGCACTTTTGGATTTTCCAAACTTTTTGTTACTCTTTTCATTCCGTAGGTGTCTAAATAGACGACTATGGAAATGAAAGAAAAACCTCATCACATCTTCCTTTGGAATATTCCAAAAAGATTTTATTGTTTTCGATAGATGGCGGTGGCGGTATACGGTTTACGTCTTGCTTACATTAAGCGTAACGTAACCAAACGGCGGGCAGCGTCAATGTGTCTACATCTGCGTCTGGTACTGCGCACGTTAATCCAAACGCGGGGATTATGGTGAAGCGTGGGGATAATAAAGAAGAAAAAGAACTAAGAAGATAAGATTAATTTTTAAACCTACCAGGTACTTCCAGATGACCAGTGTCGACCATCCATAGTCTTCCACAGACGTCCACCCTTGGCCGGTATACTGACACGAACTCGTTCCTACTTTCCGTGCTCGGGTACGGCTTCAAGGCTGGACATTTGTCTCCATTCAGCTCTACATAGTTAAGAGTGGAAGGTATACCTAAAATAAAATAATTAGTTTAAACTCATGAAACTCCTTGCCTTTTTATATTCGACTTGCTCAGGCCCTTTTTGCCTTCCAAAATTTATTTAAATCTTATTACGGGTGTACTCGTAGAAGTGATCTAATACGACGCTACAACTCCCTAAGATGATTCAGCTATCTTAGGTGAAGATGTTTCCTTTTTAAATCCATTAGAGAATCACCTTCTTATAATCTCGAAGTGACGCATGTGATCAGCTCCGGTAGTCTTCCTGCGTTGAGATACAGATTAACTAACAGTTATTACGTAAGTCAAGCCTTGATATGAGCGCAGTTTAGCTATTTTGGATGTTATCTTATTACGTCAAGTCAGAATTCCATGCACGACTAAAATTGACTGATGTGTTGCATGAACCTTCGAAACTGCAATTATAGATTGTTGGTGCCGCTAGGGATGAAAAAACTTGGGCTTCTCGCGAAAAATGTTAGCATAAAGCAGGCTGAATAAAACCTCGCTGATGCTCTAGGAAAAAATATCATTTATATCATAGTCATAGTACCCGGTTGACCGGTTTGCTCGGTATTTTTCGTTCGGTTTTTTTTTAATTCGTGTGTTTTGGAAATCATATTTAGATACAAATTACATACTGATGAAATACGAATAATAATTTTTGATCTTAGCGACATAATAGAAAAAACCGAACTGGTTATTTGAATAAAAAATCATGAGTGCAATTAGTTTAATTTAAATTTTCGTGTTTTTAAAGAATAAAAAAGGGCTCGAAAAATAGATTTTCTCAAAAAAGAAAGGAACTTGAAAAAAAAATTAAAAAAAGTCGGTCGGTCGGTCTGGGCTTGAACCATGGTATTACGATTTTGTGACCGCCCAATATACCAATTAAGCCATTTGTAATCATAAATAAACTGTCAAAATTTACCTTCTTATTCTAACGATATTGTAGCAGTTTTTCATTGCCTAAAAACACGGACAAAAAGACATTTTCTAAAAATAAATCCTAGCTAGATCGATTTATTGCCCCCGAAACTCCCTGCACACAAAATATTATGAAAATCGTTGGAGCCGTTTCCGAGATTCCGATTTTAAATATATATATATATACAAGAATTGCTCATTTAAAGGTATAGGATTATTGAATCGGTTGCAAAACCATAATTACCTGGAAACAGAGAAGTTAATCAGTATTTAAGATCTAACACACAGCACATACACACACACACACACGCGCGCGCGCGCACGCACGCACACACGCACGCGAAATGATCTTTTTTTTATTTGTTTTGTACAACTCAGGGTAAAAGACGCTGAAGGTTGTAACAAGTTTATGATGGTATGGATGTTAACACTAACTACTTTGAAATGTAATTTTGTAATTTAAAATTGATATAATATAATATAAGTGTAATCTGCTGAATTGAGAGTTAAAATAAATTATTTTTATTATTATTTATGGTTTTATAGTATTCTCATCTGGTTGAGCTGAATATATACATAAGTATATATTAAATATACTAACATAAATAAATAAAAGCCCAACCCAATGGCAGTCCTCGGCAGGGGAGACCAAACGGCCGAGGGTTAGGGGAAAAGGAAAAGAAACCTGCGGACGATACAGGCGGTATCCAGGAGCACCGCCCTCTGCATTTAAACCCGGAGCGGTCTGTCACCGACTTCCAGTCGCCTCAAATGATACGAGAGGCCGGCCGGGATTAGCCCATTTGCAGAGACAACTATCGGACTAATTTCAGTCGGCAGACCACCGTGTCAGTTACCTCGTAAGCCAGGCTCAGATACTTTGTTTTCTTGGGTTGTTCCGTTTATCCACCCTAAGAAATCCAACCAAGGGTGGATTACTCGGAATCGCGTGTTTTAGTTATTCTTACTTACTCAACATTTAATTGTTCAATTACAGTTGTGGCCGTGGAAGGAAAAGGGGAGATCTCCCGCCGGGCAAGGTGTTCTGCCCGGGGAGCGGCCAACACTCCAAATGATAGTTCGGAGAAGTTCTATATATACTGTCTACGATTCGGAATGTTAATAGCGCGATTTAGGCTTCGGTGTGTTTCGGTGTGCTAGTGGCGCGACGACAGCGCCGCTACATCACCCCCCTGCTCAGACCGGAGGTCGATAATGAAGTCTCGTTGTCGACGAATGTGCAAGTGCCAGGAGATTGCCTTGTAGTCTGCGGTGAGTCGAGAAGAAGGCAAGTAATCTGCGAGAGTGCCGTGAAGCAGAGGCGAGCAGTAAGGCTCAGAGCCGTGCCGAACACTGTATAGCGCAGAGAGTAGCTTGAAGGAACAGGAAGCATTATTATTCCAGTGCTGCGATGAACCTTGTGAAGCTAGATGGCTTGCAGGATATTAAGACTGCAGACGATATCTGCTCGGGAGCGTATGGATGGGGAATTCTACGACGATGATGAAGCTTGAAGTTTCCGAAGGTTGTTGTGGTTGGTGTTCAGATCACGTCGGGGTCACCACTGTGACCGTGGAAGGAAAAGGGGAGATCTCCCGCCGGGCAAGGTGTTCTGCCCGGGGAGCAGCCAACACTCCAAGTGATAGTTCGGAGAAGTTCTATATATACTATCTATGATTCGGAATGTTAATAGCGCGATTTAGGCTTCGGTGTGTTTCGTTGTGCTAGTGGCGCGACGACAGCGCCGCTACATCAGCTACACAGTATTTCTGTTACCTAACTCATAAATGGGTGGAGGCAGTAGAGTCCAAGGGGGAGGCGTTGGCCGTTAGTTAGGACATAGCGAAGGTCTTCGACCGAGTTTGGCACAAAGCGCTTCTTACGAAGCTTCCTTCCTATTGGCTTCCTGAGAAATTGTGCTATTGGATCACCAGTTTTCTTGCAGATCGGAGCATCAAGGTCGTATTAGACGGTGTGTGCTCCGATTACAAGCCCATTAACGCTGGTGTTCCACAAGACTGCGTGCTATCACCAACGCTGTTTCTTCTGCATATCAATGACATGTTGCAAACCGGTAACATTCATTGCTATGCAGATGACAGCACTGGTGATGTTTTATTTACCAGTCGTGCCAATATTTCGCGGGAAAACCTAGTCGAGTACCGGGACAAACTTGTGTCTGAAGTCGAAACTTTGTTGAACAAAGTCTCAGACTGGGGGCGACTAAATCTAATCCATTTCAATCCCCAAAAGACACAAGTTTACGCGTTTACCGGTAAAAAGGACCCCTTCGTCGTATCTCTTGAGTTTTAAAGCACTCCCCTTGTTGCCTCAGCCAGTATCGGAATCCTCAGGGTTGACATATCGAGTGACGTGCAGTTTCGTGTTCACTTGGAAGAGAAGGTCAAATTGGCCAAAAGCTAGGCGTTGAGATGTTGCATCTCTTTGCGTAATTTATCGCATTTACTTCGGGGACTGCTCTCAGGAATTGTTTGGACTAATTAAACTGCACAATTTCACCATCGCACATAGCGACAAAACTCGCGATACCATGCGTACCATCTGGATGACTGGCGGTTCAACACTGTGCGATTTAAAAGAAGTTTTCTTCCTCGCACAAATCGACTACCACCAGAGATTTTTTCTTACCGATACGACTTAGGGACCTTCAAGAAAAGAACCTACTCCTTTTTGAAAGGCCGGTAACGCATAGTCTACAATTCCCCTGGTGTTGCAGTTGTTCATGGGCGGCGGTAATCACCTATCATCATTTGAGCCGTATGCTCGTTTGCCTCCTTTTCTATAAAAACGTTACGTCGTTTACGTTACGTCATTTTTGAGATATCTTATGATGAAAGAAATGTTTTACTGCTATCAATTTCAATAACATTTTATTGATGTAGGTATTTATTTAAATTAAATAAAAAATATATTGTTAATTATATAAACACAGTATTGGAAATATTATAGTACTTAACAAATTTTAAAATATCTTTTATTAAAAGACGAATTTACACAGGATATAAAATTACGTCTACTCAATAATTAAATTAGTGTTGGTCATTTCCTGGACATATTGCAGAATTCATAAATTACTTATTATTATTTATCCTATACTATTAAACGAGCAATTCTTGTATATAAATAAATATGTAATCGGGATCTCGGAAACGGATCCAACGATTTTCCTAAAATTTAGTGTCCAGGGAGTGTCGGGGATAATAAATCGATCTAGCTAGGATTTATTTTTAGAAAATGTGTTTTTGTCCGTGTTTTTAGGCAATGAAAAACTGCTACAATATCGTTAGAATAAGAAGGTAAATTTTGACGGATTGTTAGTGATTATAAATATTATAATTGGTATAATGGTCGGTCACAGAATCTTAAAACCCCGGTTCGAGCCCAGACCGACCGACCGACTTTTTTTTATTTTTTTTTTTCATGTTCTTTTCTTTTTTGAGAAAATCTATTTTTTCGAGCCCTTTTTTTAGTATTTTTTAAAAACACGAAAATTTAAATTAAAATAATTGCACTCATGATTTTTTGTTCAAATAAGCAGTTCAGTTTTTTCTATTATGTCGCTAAGATCAAAAAATATAAAAATATTATTCTTATTTCATCAGTATGTAATTTGTATCTAAATGTAGTTTCCAAAACACATGAATTTAAAATAAAAACCGAGCGAAAAATACCGAGCAAAGCTCGGTCAACCGGGTACTTACTTATTATTATTTAAAAACAGGAATTTTAATTTGGTTAAAATGCAATACGTAATGTCATTTTTGTTTAAGTTTGTGTTTATTAAAAATTTATCGATAATATGTATGAGAATATATTTTCTGTTGAATTGTATACTTAGTGTGGAAAGGCGGAACAAGAATTAAAAAGTGAATTCCGATTATCCACCCCGTGTAGGGTGGATTTCTTAGGATGGATAAATGGAATTACCCGTTTTCTTATCTGATTCGGTTTTAACGATGTTCTCGTCATATGGAATGGTAATGTCGACAAAAAATATCCTTGGCTGTGCCCGGTCCATCAGCACAATACCAGGCTTATTTGCAAGGACAGTCCCGTCTGTGATGATGGCCCGGTCCCAGTAGAGCCTGGCGCGGTCATTTTTGAGCACGGCTTCCGGAAAGTACTTATAATAAGGCAGTTTTCGATACACGAGACCGTATTTCAGAGCAAGCACTTGGTGTAGAATTCTGGCTACCAGGTTGTGCTTGTGCAAGTACTAAGAGTAAGAAAGCGCCGAACAACCGGAGATGACATGCCTAAGTGACTCACCGGGATGACTACAAGCTCGACAGACGTCGATAGTGCCATCCTTTAGGATGTATCTCCGATAGTTGTTGGTCTTAATAACCTGATCCTGTATTGCACAGACAAAACCTCCAAGAAAAGTTTCCTTGAAGAGGTGACCGAAACGTAGCGTAGTTGAGGGAGGCAACTGTGTCTACAAAAGGTTCATAAAGAGCCTAGTAGAACCTCCCGTGAAGCTCCTTCTCCTTCCATGCGGTATTCCGGTCGTAAATGCACTCTACTGCTGGGTCTTGCCATTGCTCGTTGGCTAAGGATAGAAGGTTTAGCCCTTTATCACACGAAATGACGTCCCTGAAAAATGGATCATCCAATCTCGCCAGGAAATAAATACGGAGGCTGCACACTTCGCGATTATGCATGGTGAGAGCGCTCAAAAAGCCGCGCTCACCATGTTTCCGCGGAAAGTACAGACTCATTACTGATGATCTCGGGTAATGCATCCTGTGGGATGCCAAAACAGTAGTACGGACTTTGCTATCCAAAGCGTTCAGTTTGGCCTGAGTCCACCTGACACCTGCCAAAGGTATACGTGAGAACAGGCATGACCCAACGGTTATATGCGTGTATCTTATTAACGCCCTACAAAAGACTGTTAAGAACTTTTGGAAAGCGTGCATAAAACACATCGCAAACTGACAGTGTATCATGCCTGCCTCATCGACACCTTTGTTCTGTGACATACATAAGTATCGGAATGTTTCTGCCTTGGAAAAGGTCCTTATGTTGATGGGTCTGCCGATGAGGGCCCTTAGCTTTGCGTTACGATCCTCAATACTTTTTCTCCAGGCTGGGTTGGCGCTACTTTATCTAGTAGAGTCTAGGTGTGGGAAGCTCGGCGCCAATAATACGGCAAACTGCCAGTACACGCCAAAAATAATTGAGTCTGTCCAATCCCACACGACAGTCCAATTCCACTTGTTTAGGGGTATGTGGGGAAGTCGCGGTCGATTTTCGAAAGGCGTACTGCGCGTTTCCGACATCGCCTCTTCCAATACTCTCCCATTTTGTCTAGTTCGACTATTCATTTTGATTATTCTATGATCGTCTGAATCACCCACAACTGGAATATCCACGGCGGCAACCATGTATTCAGGTTGCTCTGCAATTAGCGGCGCCGCATTCCCAGCCCTTAGCTTTTTCATCCGATGAGGGAACAGCCTCACGTCATAGTCGTTCAAGTTCGGCGTCACCAAATATATTAGAGCGCTGTACGGATGTACCATACTCGGGTAACTCTACCAGGTTTTGATCAGTGACAGCTAGAGATGGCTCCAGCTCATCAAACAAACGATGCATCCAAGTCCAACGCCAACCTTCCAATTTATTCCCCTTTTGTCCCGCCCGCCCTGCGGCGGGTGCCGCTTGCTGAGTCAAAGATGTTCCAGCCGACACCAAGTCTTCTGGTGGGGATGATGGATGCGGAGGGCTGCTAGGTGGTCTTGCAGCGCTTGCCGGCCTTTTAAAAAGAAGTAGGCTCTGTTTTTGAAGGTCCCTAAAGAAAAAGAAGGTCCCGAAGATTTCTTTGTCGATTCAACAAAGAAGTTGTGCCAGAAAGAAAACTTCTGTTAAATCTGTCAGTGATGAATCGCCAATCATCCAGATGGTATGAATCCCAAAATTTGTTGCAATTTGCGATGGTGATTTTTGGTCTAACTACAAGTACTTACCGTGCCTTCTCCTTGGGACGGTAATAAAAACCCGGTCTCCATACACCTCCATTCCAATCGGCACATTGTTGTATTGGATGAAGAATTTGTCTGCGTCGTTTATTTCTGTATTGTTCTGTGTACCCACAGCCTTCCTCTCATAGTTTGTGTCTGTATCATCTGAAAGAAATTATTTTTTAAATTCATATCCTCTATAGTCTTGTGGCGGCGACTTTGCGGAAATCCAAAGATGTTAAGAATGAATTAGCTAAGATCTGCGCAATAAAATAAAATGATGTCTTTCACGTACATAGTTTGAGAAGCACCTCTCACAAAACCCGTCACCACTAATCGTACGTGATGGAAGTATGGTCATCTCAAGCTTTGCCTGGGCGGCACAAAACCAAATCTACCCAAAGGACAAAGACAAAAACACAAAATCGTACACTACAACTAATATATTTGGAAAAATAGCAAACAAACGTTGGCAATAATTAGGATCACTTCGAAAAATCTACTTAAAAAATCTAACTACACTACACCATACTAAAATTGACTAAAATATTCTGTCAAAATGGCGTCGATAAAGCATCGCCTTTTGACCTTTTGTTATTTAATAGCTATCGTATCATAGATCAATTTATGCATACAAGGTTTTGAGTGATAACAGAGTGACCATATTAACCGAATGACCATATTACCCTCACGTACTATAGTGGTTTTTACCTGAGCAGGAGGATAATGTTTTTCGAAAGTATGTATGTATGTATATTTGTCTATTTTATTGGCACACTTTGTATCCTTAACCGCCCTATATAGTATATTATCTATGGCCTTAACGGCTTGGTGAATTTTAACATATGAAGCATCGAGGTACGGAGAACCATCTCACATAGGAGAATAGTTGAAAAAGTGTCCATCTGTAAACAGTAAATAAAACAATTCAAAAACTCTCCACAACAGCGCCGGAGTTGCTAAAGGGTATGAAATTAACTTAACAGTTGTCGACGGATTGCAGAATGCTGAGTTGAGAAATTTAATGTTTGTGGTAACTAGAGTAGTTGATGAAATTGTAGTAGGTAAGTATTTATAACCTCAACTACTCACGTTGTCTAAAATAATTTAGTATATATAACCTAGAAAAAAATCGCCGTGAAACACATTGAGAGTGATTTTGAAAATAAAATTTTTGAAAACAATAATATAATTATTATAAAAAAGAATTCTCGTTTTTGTTCAAAAGCAAATTTATTTTTATACCAAGTTTCGTTTTTAAATATTAACGGTGCCATTGGCATGACTTTTTTTTCCGAAATGGCATCTTATACGACACCAAATAGAATTTTTTTTCAATGGTCCATATTTCCCCTTCTGAGAAAATACTATTTCTACTGAAGTGTTACTACCAGACAAACACATAAATTGTACTCGTATAATTTAGTTTGTTCGTTTGGGAGTGTTTAAATACTTCCACGAAACTAACCTTTATTAATTTAAATTTGTAATCTAAACATGTAAATTTTCAAGCATGACAGCTTAACAAGCGTAAAGTTACATAGTAAAGAAGTTACACAGTAGTTGATCCGTAACAAATAAAACCACTTACACAAAATTCCGTCAAAATCGTACGATATTTGTTTCCATTTTAAGACCTCTTGAATCACTGTTTTTCCCTGCAGGTATCCATATGAAATAATCACGTTATATAACAAAAAATATATTGTAAAATGAACATAATAACTCATATTTAACCGGTAATCACGTGTGTGCTTGAAAGGAATACAAAAGTCACTAACCAACTGGTTTTTTGTAGTGTTGCCAGGTAAATATATTTCCTTAAACTGATTTAATAAATAGATTATTGTTATCATTACTGCTATTCATAAGTCAAGTGCTGGACAGTGACATCCCACAATGAATGCCATAAAACAACGTCCTGAGCCAGCATTCATCGACTTACCCAAGTCGTCGCTTTATCTATTGGGAGATTGTCCTACATTTTGCTTACCAGTACGAGCCTGTCACCTGAGAAGCTCTCTTCCTCATCATCAGTACGTCAGTTCTTCAATCTATATGACTGGCCCGTTGCCAGTTCAACTTACTTATTGATACTTAAATATAAATATTCAGTTCTGATATTTAATGGTTACAAAATATTTAACGGTTGGTTCAATCTAGGTGTAAGGAGAAATCTTGATCTGCGTGATGTGTTTGACTATTGTTATGTAAGGGAAGTTGCGCTTAAAGCCAATAAAGTGACGGCCTGCCTTTAATGAAAAATTTTCTTTTCTTTTTAAAAACGTTAACCCCCACACTAGGATTTTGTCCAGTACGATTTATTTTTGTAAACTGCCTCCACGTGGAGGCAGTTTACAAAAATCAATTACACAAGGACAAACATCCACACCCGGAACAGTTATTTGTAGGCCATACAAATACTTGTTCCGTGCGGGATTCAAACTTGCGGCCTCCAGCGCACTGCGCCACGGAGCCGTCTAATCGGAGGAATAAGTATAGTATAAAGTAAACATACCTTTTCAGAAATGCATCATTTGGCGCATTCTTGGAATTGTTTATTTTACAGTCGGCTGGCTTAATAAAGTATAGTAAGCAATTTACTAAATAATACTTCTGTCCCTTCCCCTGTCATCTTCGTACAATCCTGTCCTTTCATTGTTGTCTGGAAGAAATTACTTTCACCAATAAGACCGCACATTACATACTTCTTTTGAATATGTAATTTCTGCAACTTTTGTATGGTGTGCAATAAAGAATATTAAATAAAATAAATAAAACCTGAAGTTTACGTCCTCCTTCTTGTCGTTGGTATACTTGTAGTTAACGCTGAGTAAACGTCACAGTTTACGCAAGTGCCTCTTTAAAACACTAAGCAAACCAAACAAAGAAAACATCATGTGCAGTGACCAAAAGTTCAGCGCACGTTGCTCCAAGAGAAACCCGGCACCGATGAGCAACGATTTACAAATGTGTATAGGTTATGTAGCATCGTTACCTTCTAGTTCTCCCGTATTCACGTAAGAACTATGATAGTTATCAATTATTACTTCCTACTCTCTCTCAATACTCATATTTGCCAGTTTTATAATACAACTACTGGTAATACAAGAGGTTAGGTACCTTGACGGACTTGCTTGCACAGTTGTGGATTATGCCATGTCCTTACTGCTGCACAAGTGGTTCTTGCATGTTGGACTACTTACATCCATCCATCTATTACAGTCTTATAAAAGTCCACCGCCGAATATAGGCCTCCCCCATAGATTGTCTCATATGGGTGATGTTGCCATTGTTGCCACGCTTGGCATGCGGGTTGGCAACTGCAATTTTTTTATTATTTTGAATTTTTATCACGAAGACGCTGTTGCCCATCCACTATTTTAGTTTCCTCTCTATCGCCTCTCACGTCACCCACAGGACGATATCGGGTAGTGATATTCTTACACCCCCACTACACAGTACACCCCGTACTTAAACTGTGTGTACTACTATATGGAAGGCCTTTGTCCAGCAGCAGGTTTTTTTATAACCTATAATGAATTAATGAATGATATTCAACACCCGAAATTAAGGCAAATTTTAATTACTGGCAATACTTTATTTTTATATTTAATGCGATAAATTATCTTTAATGGGGTCAAAAGAAATTCATAATTTAGATATCCATCATAAATTATATAATAACTTGCATTTTACGCTTTTATAAGCGCGTAGCAGTTACTAGTCACTTACCTAGCTTATAACATTCCTTTTTAAATTTAAAATTTTTATTTTAAAAACAACTTCTGGGCCAACTTAGACCACGGCAAAAAATCCAAGATATTCCAGCCGCGCAGGAGATAGTATAGTACAACTAGATAATAGTACTACTAGATATCAAGTTATCACAAATTCTTGAATGCAGTCAAAGGCATGATGACCAACGCAAAGTAACGAGTCTAGACTATGTGAGTCTGTCTTTTTGTTGACACCGGCTCATACAGGAACCAAAGTCTATATCTAAAACTGTCTGATATCAGAGATAGATCAATTTGCCTTTTCATCTACACTCGTGACTCTGAGGCCATTAAAACGTGTTAACAGATCGTGTATTAATCAAAAGAAAATTGAAGAATTAAACTCCGGATAGATAGATAAAACGTTTATTTGTATCTCCAATCACACACGTAAATTCAGTGATTAAACTAGATATACAATCAAAGTATTATGGAAAAAATATACATAAACTTATGATCTAAATATACATGTGTGTTGCAGTTAAACAAATGGGTCATAGCTCAGCGATTAATATTGCTCAGAGAGCAAACACTGATTTTCAGCTATTACCCTCGAGGTGACGAGACGAAAATGAGCACAATAGTACAATCAGAAAGAAATAAGGAAAAACTATTTTTTTGCACGTTAATATTATTATAGTGTAATTATGTCTGAAAGATGTGTCCTTTCAGCTCTATGATTTATATCTTGGGTTTAATTTAGTAAAAAATTACGGAAAAGATGTGTAAGAAAGACTGCGTACCCAATTAAGGCTAGTACCTAAATGACTTAAAAAACATGATGAGTTAGTAAAAGAAAAAAGAAAAAAAAAGAAAATAACATGCCATGGTTTATAGCTGGCAAACGAAGTGTTTGGGAATACCTTGTTTTTGTTTATCTAGAAGATATGTTTTGAATTTATTTTTAAACTTGTAGTTGGTGTTAAGATTACTTATTGGTGGTGGGATGTTATTCCAACACTTCGTTGCCATATATCGGAAACTGCCGGTAAATGCCGCTGTTTTATGGCTGTAATATACGAGTGCTGATCTTATGGATCTCAATTGTTTTCCAGAATTTGCTTGCTTAGCAAACTTTATCTTTGCATGCAAGTACTCTCGTTTCTTAAACTTAATAACACTAAAGACTAGTCCCCCCAAATGTAGCTCTCTACGTGAGTCCATATTGAGCATGGAAGCATTGTTCAGAAAGGGTGTAATGTGATTTCTGGGAGGTACATCAAAACAGAACCGACAACATGCATTTTGCACGCGTTGTATTAGTCGCTTTGTTTTGCTGAAAATCCGGGGTCCATAAACAACATCCCCGTAGTTGAGCCTAGACAAAATAATATAGTAAAATATATGATAGGATATATAGGATAGTAAAAGCTATGTGCAAATTATTTTAATTTTTAAAACCGCTTTACTTTTACACCCTCTTGAGTAAACTGAAGAATGTCACAATTGCAATGTAACAAATAGAATGTCGTCGAATGTCAAATGCATAGTTACATTAGTAGGTAACTTCATCTCCTATTTTTTGAAGCTGTAAATTTTCATATAAAAAGCGATGAAGTATTCCTTCCTGTAAACATAGACAAATTTTTATAATTTTTGGATATGTTGTAGATATAATAAAAAACTAGGTCCTTACGTTTTTATTTTAAGGAAATATTGCATATGATATAAAGTACCCGGATGACCGAACTTTGCTCGGTTTTTTTAAGTTACATTCATATAGAAATTACATGAATAATAGTTTTTGATCTTATTAACATAATAGAAAAACCTGAACTGGTTATTTGAATAAAAAATCATGAGTGCAATTAGTTTAATTAAAATTTTCGTATTTTTAAAAAATACTAAAAAAAGGGCTCGAAATAATAGATTTTCTCACAAAAGAAGGGAACTTGAAAAAAAAGGGAAAAAAGTTGGACTCAAGACGGGACGCGAACCACGGAACTCCGATATCACGCCGAAACAACATCCCATCTGAGCCATTACGATCGTTGGTTACCTGTCAAAATTTACCTTCTTATATTGTAGCAGTTTTTTTTATTGCCTGAAAACACGGACAAAAGGACATTTTCTAAAAATAAATCCTAGCTAGATCGATTTATTGCCCCCGAAACTACTACTCGCGCCGCGTCATCGGCACTTCACAATCCTCTTAATTGGTTAGTAGGTTCTACTGCGAATACCCTCTTCAAGCCTATTACCCAGAGAAATCCAGAGCATAGCCCTTGCCATAGCCCGCTGAGCGACCTTGAACTTCCACATACGGCCAGCTGTAAAGGATCACTTCTCAGATCTATAGGTCATCAGTGACTACACGCACTGATTGTATAATCTTGTTTTGAAGTTTTGAAGTATGCTCGACGAGAAGATGTGTTGTAATCTCCCGAACGCTGCCCAGCCGAATTGAATCCGTCGATTGAAATCTCAGTCGAAGGTGGACTTATCTTCTTTTTTTTAAATTTATTATTAAAAATACAAAATTTGGTTTTTAAATATACATATTACCGCAAAACTGTTTACACAGTTTGTCTGCAGGAACATTTGAGTCTCATTTACGTAATACATAATATTAATGTTAAGCAGTGAAACTTGCCAATAGTATAGTCTAGTCGGATAATTTGTCCCAGGTACTCGTCTACAACTTCGAGCACATTGCTCCCAACAACTACAGTCACAGGTGTGTCATGAACGTTACACACGATTTTTGTTTTGTACATGTTCATCTTAAGACCTACCCGTTGGAATACACTATTGAAGTGATTCAGCATAGTGCTTAGGTCATCTAGCAATTCTGTCAAAAGGACTATACTGTCGGAAAATCGGAGGCGATTAATGTATTCGCCAATAATATTAATATCGTACCCTTTCCAGTCCAGTAGCTTGAAAACCGTCTTGCAATGGAACGGTGAAGAGTTTCGGGGATATAACGTGACCCGATCTTATATCTCTCTGCATTTATATAGGTTTATACTCTGGTTCCGTACTCGAATAGCTATCGTAGCCCTTCTGTACAAAAACTTCAGCACTTTAATATACCGCCAGTCAACTTGACACCGCTGAAGTGGCTGTAGCACCGCCCAAATTTCTTTGGAAACAAAGGATTTCTCATAGTCCACATACGCAAGGCAAAGTGGCAGTGTACTCTTCGGCTTTTGGGTCTATGGTGCTACAGCCGTTTCGGAAACCAGATTTTATTTTTCGAATAAATATTATTAATAAAAGTAGAATCAACTGAACAATAAAAACAATTTGTTTTTACACATAAAAAGAAATTTTAATCCATGACAAATTGGGTTAATCAAATTTTTAAATCCAATATTACACAGTTTGCTTTTGACATTCATTTAGAATAAAGCATTTTTAATAAAATTTAATTTTTTTTTGATGGTAAGTGGTTGCTGTGGCCCTTAGTCATCTACATCTATCTTCGATTACGAATCAAAATGCAGATGCGTTATCCGTGACTGTAACCGTAAGGACTTAGATGGAAAGCCTCGTTTCCAGTAAAAAGGGTCTCCGATTCTTTACACTCACCATACGAAACACATCAGCATTAAGCTACTATTTAACACTCCGCCGACTCATTCGTAACCGGAAAAACCAGATGAACGAAAAAATTACCTTCTTTTATAAAATGCCGCGCAGCACTCGCCCTACTTCCCGGAGCGACTGGTTGGAACTTGGGGTCGGGGCAGAATGAAATGGCGTCTTGTACCATATTGCTAGCTTTTAAAAATATAGCATAATTCGCCAGAAATTTGAATTTACCCCAACGCACCATAATATGTATTTTTTTATGTGTTACCTCAGAACCTAGCTAAACCAATTTTGATGGTTCTTTTATTATTTAAAGCTGGTACTTCTCGTGTGGTCCCATATAAATTTGATCAAGATCTGACCAGTAGTTTTTGAGTTATCCTTAATAATGTGTATTTAATTGACTTCGAATACATTGATGATGTTCGCATTTTATTTATATTGAAGTCGGTTGTAAAATATTTTTAATTTTACCACTTGTGATACTGATTTCGGATTAAACGGTTGTATGAAGCTATAAGATTAAGTAGTTTGCGAAATATTTAGACACAAAACAATACTACTGCATTTCAATTTTTAGAGCGTAGCGTAACGTATTCAAATCAGTGCCGGATTAACCGCGTAGCAAGAGCAGCTAATGCTACGGGCCCAGCGCAAAAGGGGACCTCGCGTATCCAAGCCTGCTTGCTCATCACCGTCAAAGCGTAATTTTTTGAATGAAACTTTTTGAATTTATTCTTACTTATTGAATATATATTGATATCTGGGGGCCAAGAAAATCTATATATTTAAAACATAAAAGATTTTTAACATTGATATGATCACTATCAAATGTTGTTAGGTAAGCTAATTACGTAACAACTTAAAACAGAAGGACCTTAAGTAGGGACTGAATAAATTAACCGACTTGGTGCTACATGGATTTCACAACTTTTACGGTAGAAGAACTAAGTTGCGAAGACTTGTTTTTTTTACAAGTTATGTTTTTAATTGCATTGAACTTACTTGATGTCACAAAAAACGAAACGTTACACCTTTTTCGAATAAGACAATCCAGTACAGACAATCGGTGACCGATTATTTCCTTGGCGAAAAAAAAACCACAAAACCTACGGTAAGCGCACAAGTTTTAACGCCTACCATGCCGAATGGCTCGGTTCTCATACTACGAATCATGCGAGAAGATCTGTTTACGACTTTGCCTTGGCATATTGGCTGACACCACTGGTCACTTCGCCAACGCGGATTTCAGATGTGGAGAATCTTATACCTTCCCTGTTGAACTTCCTGCTGACCTCTCATCGGCTCTTGGCATCTTGGCTCTTCGGATCACTGCCTAATCCGAAATACAAAGACCATCACTTGTTCATTTATATATTATGTGATTATGTAGTTTTGTATTTATTTCTTAATGTTATTGTTTGAGGAATATATTTGAGTATATATATATATATATATATATATATATATATATATATATATATATATATATAAGGTTAAGGGTCGTCGTCGTCGGTTAAGGGTACTTCAATAGCAAATACATTAATCGCCTCCGATTTTCCGACAGTACAGTCCTTTTGACAGAATCGCTAGAGGACCTAAGCACTATGCTGAATCACTTCAATAGTGTATTCCAACGGGTAGGTCTCAAGATGAACATGTACAAAACAAAAATCGTGTGTAACGTTCATGACACACCTGTGACTGTAGTTCTTGGGGGCAATGTGCTCGAAGTTGTAGACGAGTATGTTTACCTGGGACAAATTATCCGACTATACTATAGACAAGTATCAGTGCTTAACATTAATATTATGTATTATGTAAATGAGACTCAAATGTTCTTGCAGACAAACTGTGTAAACAGTTTTGCGGCAATATGTATATTTAAATACCAAATTTTATATTTTTAATAATAAATTTTAAAAAAAAGAAGATAAGTCCACCTTCGACTGAGATTTTAATCGACGGATTCATTTCGGCTGGGCAGCATTCGAGAGATTACAACACATCTTCTCGTCGAGCATACTTCAAAACTTCAAAACAAGATTATACAACCAGTGCGTGTAGTCACTGATGACCTATAGATCTGAGAAGTGATCCTTTACTGCTGGCCGTATGTGGAAGTTCAAGGTCGCTCAGCGGGCTATGGAGAGGGCTATGCTATGGGTTTCTTTGGGTAATAGGCTTGAAGAGGGTATTCGCAGTAGAACCTACTAACCAATTAAGAGGATTGTGGAGTGCCGATACGCGGCGCGAGTAGGTATTTTCAAAAATAGTATCTGTTTCACATCGCTCGCTCCGTATCGCCGTCGTGCGATAGAGAGAGTTGCAAATGTTGGAAGTTATTGCCTACCTTTTCTTTTTAATATATTGTTTCGAGCGACAACGTTTTCAGGCCTTTACGAAATAAGACAATTTTGGTCTCATTAGATTCAGTATACATTATTTTGGTCTGTACGTTTTTCTTTTTTATAATTAAGTTTAATTTAATTTAAAAAATAAAAATGCTGGAGTAAGTTCTTGTATATATATATATATATATATATATATATATATATATATATATATATATATATATATATATATATATATATAATCGGGATCTCAGAAACGGCTCCAACGATTTTCATAAAATTTAGTGTCCAGGGAGTTTCGGGGGCAATAAATCGATCTAGCTAGGATTTATTTTCAGAAAATGTCCTCTTGTCCGTGTTTTCAGGCAATAAAAAAACTGCTACAATATAAGAAGGTAAATTTTGACAGGTAACCAACGATCGTAATGGCTCAGATGGGATGTTGTTTCGGCGTGATATCGGAGTTCCGTGGTTCGCGTCCCGTCTTGAGTCCGACTTTTTTCCCTTTTTTTTCAAGTTCCCTTCTTTTGTGAGAAAATCTATTATTTTGAGCCCTTTTTTTAGTATTTTTTAAAAATACGAAAATTTTACTTAAACTAATTGCACCCATGATTTTTTATTCAAATAACCAGTTCAGTTTCTTCTATTATGTCAATAAGATCAAAAACTATTATTCATGTAATTTGTATATGAATGTAACTTAAAAAAACCGAGCAAAGTTCGGTCATCCGGGTACTTTATATCATATGCAATATTTCCTTAAAATAAAAACGTAAGGACCTAGTTTTTTATTATATCTACAACATATCCAAAAATTATAAAAATTAGTCTATGTTTACAGGAGGGAAAACTTCATCGCTTTTTATATGAAAATTTACAGCTTCAAAAAATAGGAGATGAAGTTACCTACTATGTAACTATGCATTTGACATTCGACGATATTCTATTTGTTACATTGCAAATGTGACATTCTTCAGTTTACTCAAAAGGGTGTAAAAGTAAAGCGGTTTTAAAAATTAAAATAATTTGCACATAGCTTTTACTATCCTATAATTATATCCTATCATATATTTTATTATATTATTTTGTCTAGGCTCAACTACGGGGATGTTGTTGATGGACCCCGGATTTTCTGCAAAACAAAGTGACTAATACAACGCGTGCAAAATGCATGTTGTCGGTTCTGTTTTGATGTACCTCCCAGAAATCACATTACACCCTTTCTGAACAATGCTTCCATGCTCAATATGGACTCACGTAGAGAGCTACATTTAGGGGGACTAGTCTTTAGTGTTATTAAGCTTAAGAAACCAGAGTACTCGCATGCAATGATAAAGTTTGCTAAGCAAGCAAATTCTGGAAAACAATTGAGATCCATAAGATCAGTACTCCTATATTACAGCCATAAAACAGCGGCATTTACCGGCAGTTTCCGATATATGGCAACGAAGTGATGGAATAACATCCCACCACCAACAAGAAATCTTAACACCAACTACCTAAAAGTTTAAAAATAAATTCAAAACATATCTTCTAGATGAACAAAAACAAGGTATTCCCAAACACTTCGTTTGCCAGCTATAAACCATGGCATGTTATTTTCTTTTTTTTTCTTTTACTAACTCATCATGGTTTTTAAGTCATTTAGGTACTAGCCTTAATTGGGTACGCAGTCTTACACATCTTTTCCGTAATTTTTTACTAATTTAAACCCAAATATAAATCATAGAGCTGAAAGGACACATCTTTCAGACATAATTACACTACAATAATATTAACGTGCAAAAAAAAATAGTTTTTCCTTATTTCTTTCTGATTGTACTATTGTGCTCATTTTCTTCTCGTCACCTCGAGGGTAATAGCTGAAAATCAGTGTTTGCTCTCTGAGCAATATTAATCGGTGAGTTATGACCCATTTGTTTAATTGCAACACACATGTATATTTAGATCATAAGTTTATGTATATTTTTTCCATAGTACTTTGATTGTATATCTACTTTAATCACTGAATTTACGTGTGTGATTGGAGATACAAATAAACGTTTTATCTATCTATCCGGAGTTTAATTCTTCAATTTTCTTTTGATTAATACACGATCTGTTAACACGTTTTAATGGCCTCAGAGTCACGAGTGTAGATGAAAAGGCTAATTGATCTATCTCTGATATCAGACAGTTTTAGATATAGACTTGGGTTCCTGTATGAGCCGGTGTCAGCAAAAAGTGAACTGTCGTAGTCCAGACTCGTTACTTTGCGTTGGTCATCATGCCTTTGACTGCATTCAAGAATTTGTGATAACTTGATATCTACTAGTACTATTATCTAGTTGTACTATACTATCTACTGCGCGGCTGGAATATCTTGGATTTTTTGCCGTGGTCTAAATTGGCCCAGAAGTTGTTTTTAAAATAAAAATTTCATATTTAAAAAGGAATATTATAAGCTAGGTAAGTGACTAGTAACTGCTACGTGCTTATAAAAGCGTAAAATGCAAGTTATTATATAATTTATGATGAATATCTAAATTATGAATTTCTTTTGACCCCATTAAAGATAATTTATCGCATTAAATATAAAAATAAAGTATTGCCAGTTATTAAAATTTGCCTTAATTTCGGGTGTTGAATATCATTCATTAATTCATTATAGGTTATAAAAAAACCTGCTGCTGGACAAAGGCCTTCCATATAGTAGTACACACAGTTTAAGTACGGGGTGTACTGTGTAGTGGGGGTGTAAGAATATCACTACCCGATATCGTCCCGTGGGTGACGTAAGAGGCGATAGAGAGGAAACTGAAATGGGAGATGGGCAACAGCGTCTTCGTGATAAAAATTCAAAATAATAAAAAAATTGCAGTTGCCAACCCGCATGCCAAGCGTGGCAACAGTGGCAACATCACCCATATGAGACAATCTATGGGGGAGGCCTATATTCGGCAGTGGACTTTTATAAGACTGTAATAGATGGATGGATGTAAGTAGTCCAACATACAAAAACCACTTTTGCAGCAGTAAGGACATGGCATAAACCACAACTGTGCAAGCAAGTCCGTCAAGGTACCTAACCCCTTGTATTACCAGTAGTGGTATTACAAAACTGGCAAATATGAGTATGGAGAGAGAGTAGGAAATAATAATTGATAACTATCATAGTTCTTACGTGAATACGGGAGAACTAGAAGGTAACGATGCTATATAACCTATACGCATTTGCAAATCGTTGCTCATCGTCAGCTCAACTTTTAGTCACTGCACATGATGTTTTCTTTGTTTGGTTTGCTTAGTGTTTTAAAGAGCCACTTGCGTAAACTGTGACGTTTACTAAGCGTTAATTACAAGTATACCAACGACAAGAAGGAGGACGTAAACTTTAGGTTTTATTTATTTATTTTATTTAATATTCTTTATTGCACACCATACAAAAGTTACAGAAATTATATATTCAAAAGAAGTATGTAATGTGCGCTCTTATTGGTGAGAGTAATTTCTTCCAAACAACAATGAATGGACAGGATTGTACGAAGATGACAAGGGCAGGGTCAGGAGTATTATTTAGTAAATTACTTACTGTACTTTATTATGCCAGCCGACTGTAAAATAAACAATTCCAAGAATGCGCCAAATGATGAATTTCTGAAAAGGTATGTTTACCTTATACTATACTTATTCCTCCGATTAGACGGCTCCGTGGCGCAGTGCGCTGGAGGCCGCAAGTTTGAATCCTGCACGGAACAAGTATTTGTATGCACTACAAATAACCGTTCCGGGTCTGGATGTTTGTCCTTGTGCAATTTATTTTTGTAAACTGCCTCCACGATACAGGACAAAATCCTAGTGTGGGGGTTAACGTTTTTAAAAAGAAAAGAAATGTTTTTATTAAAGTAGGCCATCACTTTACGTGGGATCAGGATTCGTTATATTTGAATAATTTTTTTTTCGCAAACAATGGCTTTAAGCGCAACTTCCCTTAGATAACAATAGTCAAACACATCACGCATATCAAGATTTCCCCTTACACCTAGATTGAACTAACCGTTAAATATTTTGCGGTCGCTAATCAGTTAATGCTCTTCAAGGCAGTCAATAATGGATTCCATATTTAGAAGAACAAGGAGGTGATAGCGATAGGCCTGTAGTTGGACCCATTCAAATACTACCTTTTTTAGGGATCGGGCGGGATACTTTTTGAGTGTACTAGTGTTTGAGCTGACGCGTCAGCTCAGGCCTTATAACACTTGCTTTTGCCGCGATGCAATTTTGCATGAGCCTCCAAATCTAGGCATCGTATATGTAGTGCCTATCGGCAGTAGCCGATAGGCACTACATATGACGGAATAAATAGTTCCATTCCCATAAGCACCACATCGGCAACAGACACAGCAACTTTTTTTTTGAGATCACCCAGTGTGAAGATCCGTTTTAGCATAAAAAGCCCGCATCCAATCCCGATCAGCTAATCTGTAATGCCACACATGGCGGCAGCCTCCCGTTCGTGTCTACAATGAATATGAACATGCACATGAATATACTTTATTGTACACCACAAACAAATTTACAAAGAACATAACAAAGAGCAGATTACATGTACAATTTGGCGGCCTTATCGCTACATAGCGATCTCTTCCAGGCAACCAAAGGTATAAAGGAATAAAACAGTGAATACTAGGTAGGTGGTGCAATATAAATATACCTAATATAATATCAATACATGCAATAAAATAACATATAAATACGTATATACATAAACACTACACACTACTACTACTATTACACACAAACACACACACACACACATATATATATATATATATATATATATATATATATATATATATATATATATATATATATATATATATATATATATATATATATATATATATATATAACATAACATAAACATAAACACTCACGCCTGTCACCCAGAGGGGTAGGCAGGGACTTCCATTTGGCACGATCCTGACATACCTCTTTCGCCTCTTTTACATCCATATATCTACGCATACACGCTCGTCGGTTAAGGGTACTTCTAACGTGGCCCATTTTCAATAATGGAACCTTTTAATCACGTCCAGTCAGTCAACGAAATATGAAAAGTACTAAACAATTCAAAGCCTTATTTTTACGATCTATTTATTTGTATTGTTACACAAAATAAAAAAGAGAACTAGTAAAATACTTGCGGCACTTACTTTACTCTATTATTTACTGAGAATATACCAAATTTTATGTATGTATGTAAGTTATGCCAGAAAATGTAAGACCCCCCCCCTCCCGAATCTTGGGCCTTAAGCACCAGCTTGGATAGCGTGTGGGTAAAACAGGCCCTGTACATACGGTGAGCGCTGTCAAAATACGAGACTTCTGTACTCCAACGGCCATTCCCCCTAACAAGCTTGGCGATGATAGTGACTCTTTTCTACAATAAGAGAGGACAATGTCTAGCTGTGATATTAAGTTGAAAGCTTATGAGGAAGAATCGAAAATATGCCTATCTTAAACAACAAGTTATTTTAAATAATAACCTAGAGCAGATATATATGGATCATTATCAACAGCCTACCAGATCTAAAGATATTGATTATCTACTTATACAAAGTAAGTTGCCTTTTAGTGGCGGCGTAGCAAAATGTACTACCACATATCATCCCATGGTAGTTGCCGTAAGAGCCGATAGAAGGCAATTGAAAAAGATGGACATCTTAACAACTCAAAATAATGGCTGTGTTTGGCAGAAAAAAGTGCTAGGAACCGCTTGTAAGCAAAATAGCGATCGTAATCTGTAAGCGCTGTCAAATGGTAAATAGCTATTTTCCTCTAGGATACTAAGTTAGCTTTAACCGGGAACCTAAACTAATTTAAATATATGTTTGTAAAGTATTCATATTAAAAACTTACCAATCATGAATTTTAATAACATGTATAATATGTTTATTCATGTCATTATATTACTTGAAACTAATTGCACGAAACAGCTTATAAACTCTACTTCAAAACAAAGAAAATAAATTAGCAAAATGGCGGATTGTGTCAGCGCTACTGAAGTTAGCAAACGTGTCCTGGCCAAAAACTGTCTAGTTTCGCCATTTTGCTTACAAGCGCTTCCTAGCGCGTTTTTCTGCTAACACCCAAAGGTAGTCCTTATTTACTCATATTTTCAAAAATAGAATTAATTCTAATTAATAGAATATCATTAGTCGTATTGATATATTTGAAAAGGATACTTTTTGAATAATAATCCTGTGTATAGTTACAATGAGGCAATATATGGGGGACGCTGATGAATAAAAAAAACGACAGTTCAGTAAATTCGATGATACCGCGGCTACACGCGTTTTAAATGGCGCATCTTTTTTCTTATGCTGACTGGTCTTTCCTGGCTGACAGGTCAAATTAAATTTAACAAAAGATTTTCTTATCATTTAAAATACCCTTACATATCATTTAAATAAATAGTAAATGTCACTATAGAAAATCTAGTTTGACACCTAAATATCCATATTGACGGCTCCGTGGTACACCAAAGAGTTGCAGCGCTAAAGGTAGTTCGAATGTTGCGAGATCCGAACCCGCGAATGTAGTGTGCAATAGCGAAGGCCTTCGATCACGTCTGACCCAAAACGCTTCTTTCGAAGCTCTCTTTCTATGGGTTCCCGAAAAATTGTGAAATTGGATCACCAGTTTCCTTGCTGATTGAAGCATCAAGATCGTAGTAGACGGTGCATGCTCTCATTAAGCCTATTAACGATGGTGTTCTACAAGGCTGCGTGCTATCACCAACGCTGTTTCTTTTGCATATCAATAACATGTTGCAAACTGGTAACATTCATTGCTATGCGGGTGACCGCACTGGTGATGCTTTTTGCCCCCGATTGTACACCGAGCACCGGAACAAACTTTGTGTCTGAAGTCGAGATTTTATTGTACAAAGTATCAAATTGGGGGCGACTAAATCTAATTCAGTTCAATCCCCAAATGACACAAGTTTGCGCGTTTGCTGCTAAAAAGAACCCCTTTTCGTATCTCCTCAGTTTCAAGGACTCCCCTTGCTGCCTCATGTAGTATCGGATTTATCGGCGTCGACATATCGAATAATGCGCAGTTTCGTGGTCACTTGAAAGAGAAGGCCAAATTTGCCTCGAAAAGGCTTGGCGTACTCAGCACAGTGGGACAGTATTTCATGCTGGCTCACCGCTTGCAACTTTACAAGGCGCAAAAGTTCGGCCTCACATGGACTCACTGTTCTCATCTCTGGACCGAGGACCCCAATGCCAGCTCTTTCCACTTGACCGCATCGACTCGACTCGAATCGTAGATGACCGAGTTCTTTCGACTCGATTCACTGGCGTCACAAAATAAATAATAATACTACATACAGAAGTTGCACTCATTTGATATTCGACTGTTTGCCGACGTTTAAAAGCCTACATAATTAGATATTTTATGCGTGGTAGAGCCACGCTGTAGCTATATTATGGTTGTAGCACGAATGGGTCGGCTCGACCGGGGAAGGACCACGCTCTCACAGAATACTAGCGTAAAATAGCAGATTAATACTGCTGTGTTTCGTATGATAAGTGTAGCAGTATTGTGCCTGCTTGGTCATTTTAAAGATCACTCCGTGCTAGTTCATTTCGGACAGTGAACTAATTTATTCTATTAGTGTGCGTCCACAGTGAATGCGCAGTGTCTAGGGCCCGTTGCGGACGCGACGGCAGGGACGTGTAATAGCCACAGTGACGAGCTGTTTGAGTACTTAGACCGTATTTCAGATCATTCAGATGTTGCAAACCATGGGCGAGGATTTAGTAGATTGTACCCTAGAAACTTTTTAGAGTAAACTCGAATGTCCGTGTCAACATCCTGAGTTAGAATATTTAGAGTTGAATATTAATATATTATAGAAATTATATCACCTAAAATCATCATTCATCAAAAAAAACTTGAAGACTGCTTACGCCGAGCGACAAAACCGAACTGGTTTGATACCCCTGTTATCCGCGCATTGGATCACTAACTGACTATAATATATATATATATATATTCTCCCCTCATTTCTGAGAGTTTTAGGGCAAGGAAGTGTCCGCCGCGCTGCCCCAATGCGTGTTGGCGAACTTTTATTATTCCTCAGACATGCAGGTTTCCTCACGATATTTTCCTTGGTGCCGGGGTGGGGGCGAACCCAGGTTGCTCGCGTTCTGTTATATTTACAGCGAGCGTTAACCATCTGAGCTACCACGGTCTTAGTATATAAAAAACTCTATATAAAAACTCTATAGCAAAAACTGCAATTCCCCTGTTGCAGTCGTTCATGGGCGGTAGTTACTTATCATCAGGGTAGCCGCATGCTCGTCTGCACCTGTTCTCATTTCTTTTATAAAAAAGACAAGTATTTGTATAGCCTACAACTAATTGTTTCAGGTTTGGATGTTTGTCCTTGTACAATTTATGTTTGTAAACTGCCACCACGATTCAGGAGAAAAATCTTAGCGGGGGTCACGTTTTTTAAATACAAAAAAAAGTATATTTTTGTGTAAATTTATTTTGAAAATAACTTTTAGTCAATGACCCTATAGAAAATCGAGTTTGTCACCTCTGACCTAAGGGAAATACATACATAAAACAAACACTTACATAACCTGATTTATTGTAAATATTAAAAAAAATATATGGCACAACTTTAATAATATTTATGTAATAAAAATTAATAATGGATATAATCACAAAGCTGTGAGTCTTAGTTTTAATGTACATACATAGTGGCGTCATGTGCCATACAATAAATGGTACGACTAACTACATATCCCGTTTTTTATCGTACACAAAAATCAATTAATGATTCAGTAGGAATTTTATTTTGTAGTAATTATTCACACATGATGTAGTTAAAAAGAAACTTTTCACTGAGCGAAGTACATTTGTGTCAATGAAATGTACCTACAACATAAAAAGTATTGCCCCCACTGATTTTTAAATCGTCTAATAAAAGTTATCTATAAAATAAATTATAACCTGAATAAATATAAAAGTCAATAAAATTTAACCATTTTATTATTACAACAGCAATAATAAATAAATAGCAATTTTAATTTATGTTGTATTTTAATATATGTTTTATTCATCATTTATCTAATTATTTCAAAGCAGTCCCCGTAAGGTTTTACGTTATAGATGGTGATGCATTTCGTTGGTAGAGAATGCCTTTAGGCATTAAGTCTGCTCTTTGTATGCTTTCTTTTGTAAGGGAATGCAATATTTAAAAATAAAATAAAAAATATGACAATATTTATTTCGGTTGAACTATTTTAAAATACTTTAGACCATAATATATGATCAGAGTTTTCATTTACTGTATGAAAATGATAAGGCATGACAACCTATATAATATTATATATCACATTCTTCACTTTAATCTTCCACTTCATTGAAATTCAACGCATCAAATTTCTCACCCTCATCGTCACTGTCCCTAAGTTTCTGTAAAAAAAAAAAACATTATTGAACAAACATTTTTTCATTCATTTATTATACCCTAGGGTTGCCAACCGTCCTGTTTTCCCAGGACATGCCCTAGTTTTTGTAGTGTCCTGGGATGTCCTGGATAGTTTTTAAGCAGCATCCTGGTATTTAAAGCGCCGTGATCAATTCAAGTATTTTAAATTTCAAAGAATCAAATAGACTGCGAACCGATAGCGTGGGGAAGTGTTTTTATTTTGTTATGTGTATGTTATCAATTGAATATAAAAAGCGTAGGAACACTTAAAAGCGAAAACAAACCAATACTTGCATACATAGTACATACATTTGCCATGTTTTCGGTTCTGTTCAGCTCACAATTAACACGGCCTTTACTGCATCCTGTTTTTAAACTGTATTTGTCCTGGTTAAGTTTTTTAAATTTGCGGTTGGCAACCCTATTATACCCTATCAAAACTGCACAGTTTAATATAATTTGCTTTATAAAGGGGATTTTGGGTCTATGGTCAATGGTCGAATGGTTAACACGTACTTGTGAGTGCTTTTCGGTATTTGGTTAATTTTTCTTAATTCCTTCATTTTGTGGTGGTGGATTCCTCTGTTGCAAGTAGATTACGTTTATAAGATATAGTTATTTCAAACAATACACTCAATCATGGGTGACGAAACGGGGTCTCCCCGTGAGAAACCCCCTGACCCTCCTGATGTAGACATGTGCTTTAGATTAAGTGATATTAATGATTGTGATCGTGGTAAAAAAAGACATGCTGAGACTCGAAGATATGATCCAATATTATATAAAAAGAATTCTGTAGTTGATTTAACAGCATCAATAAATACTATATTTATATAAACATCCCTGCCTATAACAAAATCTTAGAATGTATGGGCCAAATGATCAAGGCCCTTTCATTGTCCACATCTCCCGGTCTTCGTCAGACCCTAGATTAGCGCTATCACTTCGACCTATTAAAATAGGCTTATGCTTGTCTAAAAATAATATAGGAAACATTAAAAAAGGAGGAGTCAAAAGTGTTGGTAGAAATTGCATCTCTATTGAATTCTGCTCAGCAGATGAGGCTAACAAATTCCTTAATAATTCAATGCTCGCAAAAGAAAAATTGATTGCAACTATTCCATCTTATAATGTTTCTCGAATGGGTGTCATTCGCGGTGTCCCTGTGGATTGGTCAATGGAAGAACTTGCAGAAGCTATTGAGCTTCCCCCTGGTTGTGGTAAAATCCTAAAAGCTCGCCGTCTTCAGAGAAAAACTTTTACTGAAGGGTCATCATCCCCAATATGGGTTCCTACTCAATCTATTGTTTTGACATTTGAAGGCCAGATACTCCCCAAATACGTATATGCATTCTACACATCCCTTACTGTTGAAACTTATCAACTCCCCACCATTCAGTGCAAACAGTGTTGTCGATTTGGTCACGTAACTGATCAATGCCGCTCTAAACCACGCTGCTTCCATTGTGCCCAAGAACATACTGGAGCAAGTTGTTCTGTTCCTGAAAGCGAAGCCACTTGTCTGTTATGCTCCAAAAATCACTTTGCTAATAACAAAAATTGTCCAGAACACCATAGACAGAAATCTATCAAAGTTATGATGTCAGAACAAAATGTATCCTATATAGAAGCGTCAGCCAAAATCCCATCTATTCGTCTGAACAATCTTCAAAAATCATATTCTGAAGTGGCCTCTACTCAGCCTTCACCTACTTCTCCTACCTCCTTCAACCTCCCCATCATGTCACAGGCATATAGAAAAACCGTTTTCCAATCTCCCCGCCCCATCCCTAGAATCCCCAAGGGATATGACCAGCAAGCTCATCGAAGAATAGTTGCAGACTGCCCATCCTCTACTCCAAATGGATGTGCATTATCCAATACACACAATCAAATATCTCCAAATGAAAACCTTGTTGAATGCCTAATTTCTCTCCTCAATAATTTAATTTTGAAAATGTCAGACTCACTACCGAACAACGTTGCAGAAAAAAAGACCCTAGGTCTGCTGTTGACCTAACAGCTTGCTCTTCTAGTCTAGCCCCTCAGCTTTCTTGGAAAACTCTCAATCAAACATATGGAAGTGATCACTTTCCCATTCTTATTACCAAACCCTATGCGGTTATTCCTTTTCCATCCACCACGCCCCTCCTTAAATATAAGCTCCAAAATGCAGATTGGACTAATTTCACTAATTTCTTAGATTCTAAATTTACCCAAATGCAGGTTGACTCCTCAACCAACCCAATAACTTCTTACTCTTTATTGGTACAATATATAACTGAAGCAGCTGACTTATTTATCCCAATCAAAAAACCCTACTGTGAGAACCTTGCCTCCCCTCCATGGTGGGATGCTGAGTGCACCACTATGATTAAAAGGAGAAAAGCTGCAGAAAAACTTTACAACTACTGTATGACAACCGATAATTTTATACTATTTCAAAAAACCTCTGCTCTCTCAAACAAGGAGACTTCTTTCCAAAAAGAAAAAAGGTGGTTGGAAAAAAATTTGTGAATCCTTGTCCCCTAATACACCAGTAACAATAGTTTGGAAAAATATAAAAAAAATTCGTGGATCTCTTCCTTCTGATAGCAACATTTCTGATAACTCTCTATCATGGTTAGAAGTCTTCTCTGATATGCTAGCTCCTCCCTTTGTTCCTAATGAAAATGCAATATATCCACCGATTCCAGTCCCGTCTAGCATCAACAATAATGAGATAATCTTTTCATTGTCTGAACTATCTGGTCTGGTCTGTGTTATCTGGTTTAAAATCCTCTGCTCCAGGAGAAGATGGCATACCCTATGCATGTTTATGTAAATTAAGTCTTAAGGGAAAATTAATTCTTCTCCAAATTCTGAACAATATCTACATATCTTCTAATATTCCTCGGTCTTGGTCAAACCAAATTGTTATACCTATCCTTAAACCCGGAAAAGATCCCAAAGAAGCCTCTTCATACCGCCCAATTGCTCTTTCATCTGCTTTTTGTAAAATTTTAGAACATTTAATTAAAAACAGACTTGAATGGTTTTTGGAACATAATAACATCCTTGCAAAAAGTCAATTTGGTTTTCGAAAAGGGAAAAGCACATTAGATAGTTTGAGTATCCTAACTACAGATATTAGGTTGGCTTTTTCTAAAAATGAATACTTGGTGTGTTGTTTCCTTGATATATCATCTGCCTATGACAGTGTTCTCCTTCCGGTGCTCAGGCAGAAAATGCTCCATCTAAACATCCCTGCGAAGACTGTTCACTTCATTTACAATCATAGAGGAAAGTAATATTTACAATCTATTCATGGGACGATCTATCAAAATTCGCAATAAAGGAATCTTAAGCTCGCCCACTATTCATGGGACGATCTATCAAAATTCGCAATAAAGGAATCTTAAGCTCGCCCAAAACAATTTGGAAGGGTCTACCACAGGGTTCAGTTTTAAGCCCTATTCTTTACAATATTTACACATATGACCTGGAACATTCAATTTCGTCTTTCTGTGACATATTACAATATGCAGATGATCTTGCTATCTATGTAACGGCTCCTGATTTTCTAACTGCCTCCCATCATCTTAACAGAGGCTTATATTATCTTAATCAATAGCTTACTGACCATGGCCTCTCTCTTTACACCTTCTAAAAGCAAAATAATAACATTTAGTAGAAAACGTGTTATCCCTACTATTGATATCTCATATAATGGTGAATCTATTCCAGTTGTTAACAAAGTAAAATTTTTAGGTATTTACTTAGATTGTCATATGACCGGTACTGCTCACTTTAATTACATCAGTGACAAATGTGAAAAAGGTGTTAACATTCTTAGATCTCTCTCTGGCGTATGGTGGGGTTCTCACCCCATGTGTCAAAAAATCCTATACAATGCCATCATCCGTAGTCACTTCGACTATGGTTCTTTTCTCCTGGAGCCCTGCAACAAATCGGCCCTTAGTAGGCTTGAAGCTATCCAAACAAGATGTTTACGTATTATCACAGGCGCAATGAAATCAACTCCTATAAATGCCTTACAAGTAGAATGTGTTGATCCCCCTCTCTCTTTACGAAGACAGTTTCTAGCTGATAGATTTATCTCAAAAACTCTACAACTAACATCTCACCCCTTACACCGTAAACTAGAATCCTTGCTACTATTAGTTGTAAACAACTCCTATTGGTCTAATAAAAGCTGGCCCCCTATTCTTAAATCTATTAATAGATTAAAAAATATTGAGTATCCTTGTGTTACATCCCCAATTCTACCCTATTTTGAAACCAGCTATGATGCTATATTACTAAATCCTAAAATCACTCTGAATTTAAACATTAATAAAAATTCTCCAACTGCAAACAGAACTTTCTATAACCTAGTGGCAAAAAAATGGACTGATTGATTATATATTATTACTGATGCTTCCAAATTGTCTTCATTCAAATGTGTCGGTTCTGCAGTCTGGATTCCCAACTATAAAATTGTCCTTAACTATAGATGCCCTCCTCAGGCTTCTGTTTTTACAGGGGAAGCTGTAGCCATATATGAGGCTATATCCTACATTTTTTCCCATAAAATTCCTAAATCAGTTTTATTTACTGATTCAAAAAGCAGCCTAATGTCATTACAGAGCAATATATCTAAAATGAAATCCATATCCCCATTGATACTGAAAATTAAAGAACTCATACTAAATTGTAATAAGAGTGGGCTTGAGGTAGAGATTGTATGGATTCCTAGTCATTGTGGCATAGAAGGAAATGAACAGGCTGACTCCTGGGCCAAAGGAGCGGTAGATACTGGCTGCCCTTCTCATTAAATGAATTACTCTAATGATTTAATATCATTAGCTCAAATTGAATTAAAGAATTCTTGGGACAGAGATTGGAGCATATCCAGACAGTAAAGGTAGCTACTTTGGTAAAATTCAACCCCAAATTCCTCCAAAACCTTGGTTTTTCAAATTTAGGTTTCTGAACAAACAAATCACATCTACAATCTGCCGTTTAAGGCTCGGGCATGTCTGCACTCCTGTATTCCTAGCTAAAATTAGAATCAAAGATCATTCATTCCCTCTGTGAATGTGGTCTGGATGAAGGTTCCCCAGACCACATTTTCTTCAGTTGTCAAAATCACCCAATTTCTTTATATGACATCCTCCCCAAAACAATCCCTCGACCAGTTAATATCAATTCCCTCTTAACTATCCCCGATTCCATATATGTCAATACAATCTCAAAATATATTCGAATGTATAATATTAAAGTATAATTATTGTGTACTAAATTTAGCTTAACCTAATTCTATATTCCCTGCCCAGGCTAATACCCTCCTATAACTAGATTTTTACTCTAAATTGTGTGGTCCACAATTCATATATTTAGTTGCTCCGTTTTTATCCACATTCTCACCCAATAACCACTAACTGCTTTTCCACCGGAAAGCCTCAAGACAAGGTGTGTCAGACTGAAGACCGGACATTGGCAGAATTATTGTGACATTATCACAATACCAAGGGCCATATAGTTATTTAAAAAAAAAAGAAAAAAAGGGGATTTTGCCATTGAGGCAACCATTGGCTTTACCAACTGCAGTTTTGATTATTTGGAGTAGTTATCATAAAGATGCATCTGCCCATCTTCTGTTTCATTTTCATCTATTCAACTCTTACAATACCATAGAGATAATGTGGAAGTATTCACTTCTCTTACTCTAGATTAATCTGCCACAAAAATCTCCAAAAAGCACCGCAATGTACATCAATATAGTGTGAAGAATTTAGCAAATGAATTTCCAATTACATAAAAGAGTTAAGGTTGCTCAGGGTACCTAAGCACCCGCTGTAAACTTTGCAGGCAAGCAGCCCAGGTTCGATCTCCGCCGGTGCCTATAAACATGTTTAAGCGATCAAAGACGCCGAGCATATGGCATTAATAATTCATCACTTTTTAAATCATAAAGAAACACTGTAATAAAACTAATTAAAAAAAGTTACAGAATAATCTTAGCAGCATAGAAAAGATTTTTTTTATTCAACATAGACTACAAGTAATCCTTATTGAGTCATTTTTTATTTTAACCACTGGTTTATAACACCCTCTGTCATGGGAAGAACCAGTAAGAAACCCAATGGGGCATTTTTTCAAAGTAAAATTATACAATGCAAAACAGGATGTAGAAACTAGTCACAAAACTTATTTAAGAAACAACTTGGAAGCGACCAGCTCATTCCCAGAAGTTATTATCAATTATGTAGCTGCATGTAAGTAGCAATCACCTTAGTTGTAAAGGAAAACCTTATAAAGAAACCTGCATGTCTGAGAAATTAATAAATATACTCCTTAAACATGTAAAATCAAGCCAGCGGATGGCCAGCACGGCAGCCTTGCCCTAAAACCCTCTCAGAAATGAGAAAAAGCCTGTGCCCAGCACATGCATATAGGATGTAATTAAACTATTCTATTCCCTAACTACTTATAGAACTTACAATCAGCAACTCGGGCTCCCAGCGTCCAAAGGACTTCTTAAAAGACTCCGGTTCCAGTCTCTGTTTAGTCATTACGACGGACCATTTTTGGGGATAACCTTTCTTTAGCGGTTGTACATGGTTCTGGAAAACATAAAAGTAACAACTTATTATATTTTAAATCCACAAAAGTCTACTTCTGAACTTATCTTACCACTCTTGGCAAGCGAGTTGGCAATCACAGGTTTTCTAATGTTTCGAGTTGTTGTCAGCTAGTGTTGCTGCACATCTTTAGTTTTGTTCATCCCATAGATTGCCTCTAAGAGGCAACTTTGCCTAAGGGTTTTGCCATAGTTGCCAAATTTAGCAAGTGGGATGGCAACGGTAGTATTTTTATTGGCTGCGTTTGGCAAAAAAGCGCTAAGAAGCGCTTGTAAGCAAAATAGCGAAACTATACAGTTTTCGGCCAGGACACGTTCGCTACCTTCAGTAGCGCTGACATAATCCGCCATTTTTCTTTTTTATTTTGTTTGTTTTGCAGTAGAGTTTATAAGTTGTTTTATGCAATTAGTTTCAAGTAATATAATGACATGAATAAACATATTATACATGTTATTCATGATTGGTAAGTTTTAATATGAATACTTTACAAACATACATTTAAATTAGGTTAGGTTCCCCGGTTAAAGCTAACTTAGTGTCCTAGAGGAAAATAGCTATTTACCATTTGACAGCGCTTCCCGCTTACGATCACCATTTTGCTTACAAGCGCTTCCTAGCGCTTTTTTTGCCAAACGCAGCCATTATTTTAAGTCATTGTCGGGAAAATGCTACGGCGCATCTTCCGTTTCATTTCTCTCCGTCACCTCTCACGACACCCACGGGGTGATATGGGACAGCATATTCTCTTACGCCATCACTCCACAGCTACGAGTAAGTTTAATTTCATGTAATTTGTTTAGTTCCCATTGGTGTCAATGCATCCAAATCCTCCATATATGACGGTGTAACTGTCGCATGTGTATGACATCTTCCTTGTCAGTCTAGTAGTTGTAGGCATGATTTCTAATCATGTGGGGCTTACTAATCATTTGTTACTGTTACTAGTTTTTTTTTTAAATAGTATTGGGTGACAAACGAGCACACAGTCCACCTGATGGTAATTGGATGCTGTGGCCCACAGACATCCACATTAATCCTCAATTAAGAATCAAAATGCAAATATGTCACCCCTGAGGAATAAGATGGAAAGATTGTTAAGTTTCTCATGACAAATTCACTACGATTCCAGTAAAAAAGGATTTCCATTATGCAGAGAATCACATCTGCATCAAAATGCAGATGTGGTTCTCTACATTCACCATATGAAGCACAGCAGCATTACGCTGCTATTTTACGCTGGTATTCTGTGAGAGTGTGGTTCTGCCCTGGTCGAACCAAACCATTCGTGCTACAACTATAATATAGCTGCAGCATGGCTCTACCACATAATATAACAGAATAGTTACTGCGTTTTAGTTCAAAAAGTTTTCTGTAGTAGCAAGTGGTTAGCAAGTTAACAGAGTTTCTTCATTAGAAGGAAATCATGTGAAGCCGTTGGTCCTGCAACTGATCTCTCTCTGGTCTCACCATACTATGAGAATGAGGTATTAGAGAGTGCATCTGTGCTTGCACACACACTTGTGCACTATAATCCTATCCTGCTTAGATGGCTAGTCGTCATTGTGACTGGCCGCCTGAAAATTGGTATGGAGAACATTATAATTCGTTACATGTCAGCAATGGTAAGCTGGCAGCCGGGTATTATAATTTGTTAAATAGACATCATGGGTGGAAGTTACGGCAAACTTTTTTACATTTAGGACATATAAGGTGCTAAGTTCTTTATAAGCTACAGGTTATACGAACATGCAATTAATATGTTTCCTTGTTAATTAACAGTTATTAATACATAACTTACATATATATCAAATGCCGCCTTACGTTCCTCATCAGTTACGTCTTCGCCTATCCAGACAAATAAGTCGTCACCCATGTCCAGCACAAATATTGCATTTTGTCTAAGATCCTGTAAGCAAGGTAAATGTAACATTGCAGCCTATGTACATCCCACAGTTAGGCCTGGCGTTTTCTAGGCAAGGAAGCGTCCACCTTGCCACCGCAACGCATGTTGGAAGATGAATGAATGAATGAAATATAAAATAACAAAGTATTTAAATGTACAGTTGGCAGCCTTATCACTTAAAAGTGATCATTACCAGACATGGTAGGTAGAAAAATTCACAGACATGTCTACACATGTTTTCATTCATTTTCCTCACAAAGCTTTTATTCACCAACAATGGATAAATTAGCATTTAAAATAGCAATAAATATTCAAATTGCTGGCTAGCTATTCACTACATGCTGCTCGGGCGGGGTGCTTACTTTAAATATATAGATATAACTTAAGTCCAATTTGCTGGCACCACTGAATTAGTTTGGAATGAAATTATTTATACTTTTACAGAAAAAGTAGTACATGTGGCCAGATTTAACACCTAAGGGAATTCTCTCCCACTCGAAAATTAGGCTAAGCAGAGATACACATATTAAAAACAGTACAGCAAAAATCCATCCATCTATCAATTACAATCTATAAAAGTCTACTGCTGAACGTAGACCTCCCCCGTAGATTGCCTTGACCAACTTTTGACCAGGCATATTGGCAACTGCAGTTTTTTATAATTTTGTGTTGTTTTCAGGAAGATGCTGCTGCCCATCTCCCGATTCAGTTTACCTCTGTCGCCTTGTACGACACCCACGGGACAATATGGGGTAGTAGATATTATTACACTGCCAAATTCATATAAATATATAATTAATGTATATATCAGGATAATATATAAATATAATATAATATAAGCATATATAATAAAGAGTAGCCCAAAAATATTGAAACATTTGTTTCTTGCATATTGTATGAAAGCTAACCATTTGTCATTAAATAAAAGTTTATTTATCATTAATCATTTACATGTTATTCAATTGCATTGCTTTTCACTTTCTAAAGGCCCCAACTGAGTCACTGGACCCTGGTATGAATTCTAGTATATACCAAAATACCATTTAATTTATTTTTAGATATACAAATTCATTAATAAAAATTAAAACGGCTTTATTTACCTACTAAGTTATTAGGTTAATGCAAAACATAGATTTAATCAAAAATAGCACATATCAGTTACACTGCACCTTCTATACTTACTAATATAATATTTACATATTTGTAATCTATAAACTTACGGTTTGTTTGAATTCTGGAATTTCCTTTAAAATCATGGTGTTTCCAGATGTCACAACCCCCTTGTACAGTTTGGGCAACTTTGATTCCATTTTAATATAGGATTTTGAAGCTAGAATTATTTAAAACATTTCAGATAAGAGCGATTATTACACTTATCAATTATAAACATTAATTTGATTAGACAATGTGTTCAGTACAAAGCCAATAAGATATTCAGACCCCAGTATTCAGGCCGGCCAAGTTAAATAGGTTATACCATATAGTTACCATTTTATTTGATAAGAAATTTAGATAAATGAAATTTCGTCATGAGAAACTTTACAAACTTTTACTTTTTTTAAATTGTTGTTGTTACTACTAACTACAGCCAAAGGTTATACAGCCATTCAACCTAGTCTGATTTGTATTTTGCTCACAGAAATCTTTACAATATGCTGATGCTTTACATTGCGAAGTTCTTGGAAGATTTTAACGACAGTTTAATCTAGTGGATAGTTGATGACAATAATATCTTAAAGCTCACAAGTGAATAAAAAAAACTGAGATATACTTTATGACCAATCGAAGCACTTGTTACATCGTCTCTGCTAGTAGTTTAGATTTAGACATTTAATAATGAAAATCGCACCATTTTAACGTATCAAAATATCAAAAACAGGAGCAGTAATCTGCCAGCGGTAACGTTCCCGTCAAATCTCTTGTTTATTTGGTTTGAGTCTGCATTGAACAAAACTACACATTGAAATTTTAAAATATTTCTTATGAAGATAACGTAATGAACATACGTGAACTGTTTGTGCTTAAAAAATGCATTTAAGGAAATCCTTAGTATTTTTCATTCATGCTGTCATAAAACATGCTTAAAGCATATAATATATTATAATATGTACATGCCTGATAAAAATAATAAAAGCACCACGGAAAACCTAGCAATATTAAATTACCAATATACCTTGTAATATTAATTTATTTACAGTTTTATTTAAAATTAATATGGGTACTTGAGTTTTTAGTTTTAGTTTATAGTAATTATTACATAAAGTTTTTTAATATTGCTCATATTTGAATGTTGCGATCAAAAATTATCAGTACTATATTTTAATAGGTAGCTATATAAAATCAATATATATATTATAAGTATAAACCCAAACTTCATAAAAGTGAATAATGAATAAAACAAGGTTTTACTGTAAATATTTTATTATTACTAATAAGATATTATACAATTAACAAAAGTGCTGATTAAAAGAAAATTTAGAAATTTACAACATAATTTTGGAGATTAGTAAAAGAATATAATATATCAGAACATGAGTATTCCGTGTGATATGGGTAGGTACTTATACTTATTGAGTGACAATAATTTTTACTTATTTAACTTAAGGTTTATTTCTAATATAGTTCATAAATTATGTTGTAATTATTTTCTGAAATTCCGGCCTTCTCTCCTTACATTCCTAGTAGATTCTGAAAAATGGTTACTTTTACTGTAAATAATAATCCCTTCGAAAACAAGAATATTAAATGCAATATATAAAATTATTATGATTGTAATTATATAATAGTATATTAGTCACATACATAACAAGGAGTATATAATCATTACGTTTTACTGCATTCATCATGGAGGTTAAAGAGATCCATGGCCGTAGACAGAGAAACCTATAGACAAATTGACGCCTTCTTTCGCATTCGCACACGAAAAAGATAGATTTATGCATACGTCTTGCATAGAAATGAGCTAGAGCGGTGTGATTGTTTGTCCCTTTCTCCGTGCCGGTTTTTTTTGAAACTGTAGACTTTGCTAAACAACTTTAACAGCGTAGCGATTTAAGGAGTTGACAAGTTGGTTTAAGCGAGAAAAAAGTGTTTTGTGAGCTTAAGATTGGTGAATCTTGTACAGTTCAGTTCTTAGAACAATTAAATTTTTTATCTAAATGTGTTTAAAAGTCATAAAGATTATTGTATAACCTAAAAATTTGTTATCGTTCTTTCTCACTCGAGGCCACGCTGATCATTAGTCTATAGGTTTCTCTGTCTACGTCCATGGCATTATGGGGTGTAGGAGTAAGGAATACAGAATGTATTAAAAAGTGTCCATAGAAAACCGTTAAATAAGGGTGGCGCCACTATAGCTACGGATAAAATTTTAAAGAAAGTGCCGAAAATATTAGTGGGATAGACGACTTTTTCGAGGTTATATTTACTAAATAAAATTATTTTGGATTTTAGAGCTACTGACCATTTTAGCGGCACATTTCAAACCGTCGACAACTACTAAGTTGATTTCATCCCAGTAGCTACTCCAGCGCTGTGTGAAGAGTTTTGAACTGTTATTTACCGCTTACAGATTTTCACTTTTTCAACTATTCTACTATGGGAGTTGGTACTCCTTACTTCCACACTTCATACATGGCATTCATTTTGACGTTAATTTTGTGATTATCTATAAGACAGGCAAAAGCATAGAGCCCAAACAGCCATTAAAACATTAAGTTGACTGTTATAATATTACTGCCAGTGTAATCTATATTTTGTTCTTTTATGGGAAATATGTTTTCTTTTTAATACTAAAATTGTATATTCATTTACCTGTCTTAATCGGTCGTAATTAACATTAACAAACTTTTTGAACTTCATGCTGCTGAAAATGTACTTACCTCCTACAGATCTGACGAGTCTTGAATGTGACATTCCAGCATCGCGCCAAGTCGCGAAATATTGTTTGAATGCAGCAGGCTCTGTACCTTGAGGAATCTTGGTTACGTGGACCTGATTAAAAAAAACTACCGTACTCATAAATCACAGGAACATTTTTATGTGTTATAATTTATAAACTATAATTTATATGCTAATTTTGTAATAGAAGTATACTTAAATCAAATTTTAAGTACGTAATATTTTTATGATTTTTCAACGTCGCGCGAAAGCTATATTATGGTGCACTAGAAATGGGTAAGCTCGATCGGAGATCAAGCATTACGGAGGACTCTTACGGAATACCAGAGTAAAATAGCAGCAGTATTTAGTACGGTGAGTGTAGAGAACTGGAGACCTTTTTCTGTGACAACACATCTGCATTTTTATTAATCCAGGATAGCTGTAGAATATAATAGAATAGAATCATTTTTATTAAATATAGATTATATGTAATATTTATTGAAATTAATTCTTTATTTCTACCACTGGTTTGGAAAAAAACCTCTGTCACCTCGGTGTGTTACTAAAATATTAAGAAACAGCGTGGTAACAACCACATCGTTCCCAGGGGTTATTATTAGATATCAATCATGTACTCTTTAGTAAGTATAATAACTCTTACTAAACAATTTTTGCTTAATAAATATTTTAAGCCTTTTGATAGATAAGGTCTGCACATACTCTGGCATTTGTTGTAAAAGTGTATACATTGCCCCATGAAGGAATTACTGACTCTTTGGTGTCGAGTAACAGATATAACTAACTATATGTTCCTATTATTTACAGAATGTACATTACTATTTTTAATAAAACTGTTCTTTTTATTTAATAATTATTAATGTATTTACGAAAAATTAATTTACATTGATTTTTCGTAAATATATTGGAGAGCAAAACTTAATATATTTATTTATTTAAAATATCTCCAAGAGATTGTTTCGGACCTAGGTTATAAATTGCTATTATGGCTCTCTTCTGCAAAACAAATATAGTTTCAATGTCAGTCGCATTACCCCATAGCAAGATTCCATAAGACGTTATGCTATGAAAATAACTAAAATAAACTAATCTAGCTGTTTCAATACGTATAAGGTCTCTAATCTTTTTACAGCATAAATATGCTGCAGAATTAAGTTTGCTATCTAGTTTAGCCCATCATATCATATCATATATGAGGGCCCCATTGAAGCTTTGCATAAACTGTAATTCCGAGAAAAACTGTGGATTCAACAAGGCCCAGCTCATCCCCATTTAAAAGCACACTGGTTTTCACCTGTTTAACATTAGGTGTGGTGAATTTAATGCATTTCATTTTATTACCGTTCAAAAGCAAATTATTGACGTTAAAGCAGTGTACTACTTACTTTTGATATAGCATTATTCACGTCGTCATATTTCAATAATTGGCTTTTAAGTCGGAAAATCAACGAAGTATCATCAGCAAATAAAACTATATCATGGTCATTCCCTACCAAGTAAGGTAAGTCATTAATATTATAAACTAATAACAGAAAGGGCCCAAGAATTGAACCCCGAGGAACACCCATAGATACTACCATAGAATACTATAAAACATACATAATGGAACGGAGGAGTGGGCGGAGCCCACGTAGTCACTAAAATGTCACGAACACGTCAATTCACACGTATTATGTCAACACGAGATGTGTTTTGACGTTACAATCGTTTCCAAATTTCGCTTGCAAATTATTTAGAAAATGCCAAATTGCATCCTATTTACAAATAAATATGTATTAAAAATTAATGATGATCTTGAACATTAATCAAAAGTCTAAAATGTGTAAATTTACTCAGTCTGTCAACACAGCGAATCGGGTTCGCCGACGCAAATCCTCGTATAAAATAAAGTTGACAGCCATTCTATTGTGTATTATAGTCATTGAGTTATACAACACTAGAGGAGCAAACCACATTACAGCGCATCGAAAAAAGGGTAACCACTATCCAAACGCGACGACGTAGCTTTGAAACTAATAACAATTTTAAGTAAACATATATCTATCTCACTTACACAAGTTGCGAAAACAATATCGTCGCTAAGATTAGATAAATATAGACACACAAACATGCAATGGCGGGTTGGTGTGGCTTACTATATGAAATTTTACCTAAAGTACGCAATAAAAATGAGTTTTTTTAAGCTGCAGTTGTTTTTATATTAAAAAAGTATATTTTTTTAAATCTTTATTACGTCGCCTTAGAAAAAAGGATACAAAGCTTATCAGATGAATAGAAGTAAACACAATGATGAAATAAAACGTATTTTATGTTACTAATAAATCAAACAATATAAAATAGGTAATAAAATATAATTAATATAAAATTTATATGAAATTATAAATAATATAAAATTATTGATATAAATAGGTAATAAAATATATTTAATAGATAATTCATGAATGAATAAACTAAAATAAGAATTATCAATTATTTTGTATGAAAGTTAAAACGTAGTTTTTATTATAATTTCCAAAATATTTAAAATCAGAGGTAACAAATTAACTTACTCCATTGATTATATAGTCTCCCATTAATGTAGGCAAGTGGCAATATTTAACCTAAATGGCAATATTCGATAATTTTATTTAATTATTTGAGGTTTTTTACGTTTATATGAAAACAAGAACTAAATATTATGTGTTGAAAGTGATTCCGCTTGATTTAAAACGTTTTTGTGACCTTGAATAGCATTCTTTCACTACGCATTTACCCATTTTTGTCGCGGCTCAACTCTATCGGCGTCATATTGAACAATGAACGCACGTTAGCTAGGCATATGGCTGTGGCCATATGTGCAGTGGCAACGCTTTGGCGCTGTTATTACTGATCTAGTGTTATATAAATCAATGATTATAGTATTCTATGGATACTACCGATCCGGAAGAACTGCTCTGACATATACGAACTGTCATAATAAGTTTAAGCTCTAGGATTTTTACAAAATAATGATGTAGCTTCTAAATAAAAAATATTGTTCAAAAGCCTTTGCCATATCTTTATTAGTACCCGGTTGACCGAGCTTTGCTCGGTATTTTTCGCTCGATTTTTTTAATTCGTGTGTTTTGGAAATTATATTTAGATACAAATTACATACTGATGAATTATAAATAATATTTTTTGATCTTAGCGACATAACAGAAAAAACTGAACTGGTTATTTGAATAAAAAATCATGAGTGCAATTATTTTTATTTAAATTTTCGTGTTTTTAAAAAATACTAAAAAAAGGGCTCGAAAAAAATATATTTTCTCAAAAAAGAAAGAAACTTGAAAAAAAAAATAAAAAAGTCGGTCGGTCGGTCTGGGCTCGAACCCAGGTTTTACGATTTTGTGACCGCCCATTATACCACAGACTAGATAGAGAAACTGACGTTTCAGACCGCCATATCACGTATATTGTCTTTGAACCGTATGCAAGAATTGAATATGACTTTTTTATACTTATATATGTAACGTAATGCACTCTGAAACACAACACTTTCGAAACATTTTCCGAAATTTCACCCTGATATTGCTTTATTTGTGGATAAAGGTAAAGATGATCGAAGCAAGCACTTTTATCAACACGAAATAAGCAATGACGGGTGAGTGACATTGACATCACAAAATGGCGCGCTTGGAGTTTACGGGGGTGAAGAAGGCTAAAGAGAGGCGCAGAACGTCAGATTCAATTCTTGCAATGTCATTCTATACGAACCATTTTTTTTGTTAGGACATTACCTGGCGTGCATTATACCAATAAGCTATTTATAATCATTACCAAACTGTCAAAATTTACCTTCTTATTCTAACTATATTGTAGCAGTTTTTAATTGCCTAAAAACACGGACAAAAAGACATTTTCTAAAAATAAATCTTAGCTAGATCGATTTATTATCCCCGAAACTCCCTGGACACTAAATTTTATGAAAATCGTTGGAGCCGTTTCCGAGATCCCGATTATATATATATATATATATACATATATACAAGAATTGCTCGTTTAATAGTATAGGATAGGATAATGATCACATATAGGTGTCTAGGGGTCACTCTTACAAAATATAAGCGTAAAGTAGTAGGCTAGTGCTGCCGTGTTTCGTTTTGCTGGTAAAGAGAACCAAAAACCCTTTTTACTGGAAATATGACATTTCATCTTAATAATTCTTAGGGATGATAATTCATCTGCATTTTTATTCTTTATTCAAGGCAGATGAAGCTGTTCTATGGGCCACAGTATCAACTTACCGTCAGATGGATTGTGTGGTTTTTGTCAACGTTATTCTATAAATCTAAGCCACTCACGATTCTAAGATATAGGCACGCAGTGGCATTGCTTGGGTTGTTGCCGTCTGGGGTCGTAAGAAAAATCCCCCCCCCCCGCCTCCGTTATTAACAACATTTATCTCAAAAATAAAAAAATAAATCTTTTAGGAGTTTTGTATATTATATAAAAGTTACAAACCGTAAAATGTATTTTGTTATGCTAGGAGTGTCTTTTGTTATGCTATGTACGTTGTACGCTATGTGTGTAATGTACACGTAAGTAAATGAATCACTTACCCATGACGGATAATTTTTGGAGCTCAACAACTGCTGCGCCTTTGACATCGCTTCAGTCTTTTCCTAAATAAAAAATAATTTTTTTTTAAATATAAAATGCCTTAAAATTATATATGTCTAGTATGTACTATGCACAATTAAGAATGTGTGATTCAGCATTAGGGATGCTAAACCCACTATAAAACATACTATTTTTTATCACAACCTAACGGACGGCGACGAAAAATTCATTCGATTTTTTTATGATACTCTGTATTGCAAAACATAAATAAAAATGTGATGTGTCTTTCCGTGTATTAGTGCGGTATAAAACCTTGAATAGTCGACCAGTAAAGCTTCGCGTTCAAGGCGTGCAATAAAGTATACACTATATTAGGTGATTTTTTTACCGCCTGGAAAAAATAGGGAGTAACCGTTGAACGGAATAGAAGTTGCCTATCGCACCGATATTTTGCAATTTTTTTTGCTTTAACATTAACATATTATGAAATTGAACTATCAATAAATAACACTTACTTGGAATAAACTAAAAAAATAAAACAAAAATTTTGAACTACTTATACTCGTATAAATAAATCAATTAAAAACTATCGGAATTAAAATATTACGCACACAATTAGTAGTATTTATTGATGTTTCTAGGTTTCAGTTTAATTACTTTTTTTAATTTCAATTTAATTAATTTTATCAATTTCATAATACTGTTACGAGCTTAAGGTTCGTGACAATAAAAATTGCCGATTGAATTACCAATATTTACACTTTTATTACCGAACACCAATTAAAACTTAAATCACACTAATAATTATTCACACTTAACACTTTAATTCGCTTTATTTCACTCCTAAAGCTTCGCTCGTATCGCCAAATTCTATACTGCCCCGATCGCGGCTATCAACGGATTTATATAGGGCTCTTCTACCGAAACATCCAGAATATTCCAGCAAATACCGATCCCGACCGACTAAGTGCGGAAAGTTCGAGCGTGGACTTTTCTAAAAAGCTTAGTTCCTCTGTTCGATAATAAATGGCGCTAGTGCCACCAACTGTGGCACCCAACAATACTTTGATGTAAAAAAATTGTAAAATATCAATGCCACAGGCTTCTATTCCGTTCACTGTTACACCCTATTTTTCCAGACAGTGAAAAAATCATCCAGTATATAGATTCCTTTATTTAATTTAATATTTTAAATTATAATGTACTGTAATTAAAGGCACAAGGCAGCAAAAATATTACTTAAATAAAACATTAGATAAAATAATATTCTTTCTTTTATTTATTTCTGCACCATCAACCACTTCTATTTAAGAGGTTAATGTTAAAGAATCGAATCCAATCGAATCCTCAAAAATATAATAATTTAAAAAATTGACAACTGCACTTAGAACTCACCCGTTGTGAAGCCTGTTTTCCGACCCAAACGTAGATACTGCCGCTGACTGTGTCCAGAATGTAGGTTTCCTTGATGCAAAAATATAATCAGTTACAAAATTACTAGAAATAATGGTTTTAAAAATCTTATGACTGAGTTTCGTATTCTTTCTACTATAACGGCCTAAAATATTTTGAATATTTATTTTGAAATTAGAGAGAATGAACTTCGGTGGTTTGGTCAGGTAGAAAGAATGAATGAGGAAAGAGTGACAAAGCAAAAGTGAACGGCAGAATCGAAATCAAAGAGAAAAGGGAAAGTGACGCGTCCTAGGCGAGTTGGTCGACCAAATTGGCGATATATTGAAAATGGGCCAAATTAAGAGTGCCCTTAACCGACGAGCATGTATGCGTAGGTATATGGACGTGGAGGAGGCGAGCGAGTGTATCAGGATCGTGCCAATTGGAAGTCTGTAGTCTCTGTATACGCCTCTGGGTGACAGGCATTTAAATTTATATACATGCATATGTAGAATGACTATGGTTCGGCTTGTAGTGGCAGCATATCCCGTGGGAATCGTAAAAGGAAACTGAAGCAGGAGATTGTCTGTTGTCGTGTTATCTTCCTGATAACCGATTTAAAATAATAAATTCTTCTATTAGTAGTAAAAATAGAATTTAATTTTGCACTAAATTTCCGATCCAATTTTTTTTGTTCTATAAGGTTTAGGATCACTTACTGAGCATAAAATCACTAAATGCTGACAGATCCAGTTAGCGCTTCAAGCTCCATCTTGAAATAACGTTTTCAGCCGACATCTCGAAAACTATGCACTTTAAGGCAAAAGTTATAGAGACTATTATTGTAGAGAATAAAATTTCGCATCTTTTGTTTCCAGTAAAACTAACGGTTTACGATTTATGGCCCACTTAATGAACCGGTTTTTCTATCGCGGCCAATAACTCTCGAAATATTAGATTAATCAATAAAATTAATGCATTAATTATTTTTAAAGATCAGTTTATTTTCTACAACATTTGTTTTAATTTTTTTCTAATGTCCATACTTTTTGAGGCTACGATGGCTATCCGAGTACAGAACCAGAGTTCGAAGCGTATCCATCTGCAGAGAGATGTAAGACAGGGTGACGTTATATCCCCGAAACTCTAGACCGCTGCGTTGGAAGACGTTTTCAAGCTACTGGACTGGAAAGGATACGGTATTAACATCAATGGCGAGTACATCACTCACCTTCGATTTGCTGACGATATAGTCTTTATGGCAGAATCGCTGGAAGACCTTAGCACTATGCTCAATGACCTCAATGGTGTCTCCAAACGGATAGGTCTTAAGATGAACATGGACAAAACAAAGATCATGTTTAATGTCCATGTCACACCTATGCCGGTAGTTGTTGGGAGCACTATGCTCGAAGTTGTTGACGAGTACGTTTACCTGGGACAAATAGTCCGACTAGGTAAGTCCAACTTCGACCGAGAGGTCAATCGACGGATTCAACTCGGCTGGTCAGAGTTCGGGAAATTACGACACATCTTCTCGTCAGGTATACCTCAATCTCTGAAAACTAAAGTGTACAACCAGTGTGTGTTGCCAGTGATGACTTACGGATCAGAGACGTGGTCCTTCACCGCTGGCCGTATGAGGACGCTCAAGGATGGGGAAGAAAGGTTCTCGAGTGGCAGCCTCGTACCGGTAGACGTAGTGTAGGGCGACCCCCCACTAGATGGAGTGACGACCTGGTAAGACATGCAGGAAGTCGATGGATGCAGGTGGCTCAGGACCGTGCTTTGTGGCGTTACTTGGGGGAGGCCTATGTTCAGCAGTGGACTTGTGAAGGGCTGTAATGATGATGATGATACTTTTTGAGATATAGGACGTTTAATGTTGGACTACCGGGTGTAAAGTTGAAAATTTCAAGATACGCATAGAATATAATGGTACAAATTCAACAAATAAATTTAAAAAAAATATGCGTCACCCGCCGAGCGTCGGCATTTCTACATTAAACGTCCTATAACTCAAAAAGTAGTGACTCGAAATGTCAAAAATTTCAAGTCCATTTCCAAATTTCACCAATTTTTGACATTGAATGAGAAATTTCGGAGTAATTTAAAAAAATCAATTCTTTCAAAAATGTTTCGTTAACGATATCTCACGAACGAATTCATTCGAATTTGACCAGATCAGCAGCAATCGACGTGGTTTTTCAAGGTTAAAAGCTGATTAGTTTTTGGAATCAATCGGTAAAGCCGTTTAAAAGGTATTTAAAAAAACAGTGTTTCAAAATTTTTATTTTTAAAAGTTATAAGAGGTTTACATACATTCACACACGCCAACATACATACAGACATACAGACACCATCGAAAAATTGTCGGGGTGGCTTTCTGTGACGGTTCTTTCCGGAAAGTTAAAAAAAATCTTGATATTTTACATCTAGGTTCCGCAATAAAATACTATCGTGCGCCATGCGAAGCGAGCGAGTGTCAGGTCTTGTAATAATAATATCCTCCAGACTGAATTGCGGTCACAGTGGTCAATTTCAAAGATATTTTATATATCGTTAGATCCTATTAAAGTCCACTGCTGAACATAGGGCTTCCCCGTAGATTGTCTCATAGAGGAGTTATTTGCCATAGTTGCCACGGTTGGCGGGCGGGTTGGCAACTGCAGTTTTATTTTTATTTTTAGGCATTATCAGGAAGACGCTGCTGCCTATCTCCTGATTTGTTTCCCTCTGTCGCCTCTTACGACACCCACGGGATGATGTAGGGTAGAGAATATTCTTATGTGGAAAAGGGGAGAACTCCCGCCGGGCAAGGTGTTCTGCCCGGGGTGAGGCCAACGCTCCGTGTGATAATTCGGAGCGGTTCAATATATACTGTTTATGATTCGGAATGTTGATAGCGCGATTTAGGCTTCGGTGTGTTTCGCTTGCAGCGCAACAACAGCGCCGCCACATCACCCCCATGCTCAGACTGGAGGTCGATAGTGCAGCCACGTTATCGACGAATGTGCAAGTGCCAGTGGATTGCCTTGTAGTCTGCGGTGAGTCGAGAAGAAGGCAAGTAATCTGCGAGAGTGCCGTGAAGCAGAGGCGAGCAGTAAGGCTCAGAGCCGTGCCGAATACTATATAGCGCAGAGAGTAGCTTGAAGGAACAGGAAGAATTATTATTACAGTGCTGCGATGAACCTTGTGAAGCTAGATGGCTTGCAGGATGTGAAGACTGCAGACGATAGCTGTTCGGGAGCGAATGGGTGTGGTATTCTATGACGATGATGAAGCTTGAAGTTTCCGAAGGTTGTTAGTTGCGTGTTCAGATCACGTCGGGGTCACCACTGTGGCCGTAGAAGGAAAAGGGGAGATCTCCCGCCGGGCAAGGTGTTCTGCCCGGGGAGCGGCCAACGCTCCGTGTGTTCGGAGCTGTTCTATATATACTCTTTACGATTCGGAATGTTGATAGCGCGATTTAGGCTTCGATGTGTTCCACTTGCGGCGCGACAACAGCGCCGCCACACTTACATCATCACGACAAGGTCAATCATTTTTATATGCATATTTTATATCGTTATCTCGATCAGATACGGCATGGAAAATTTAAAGTATAATTTTGCACAGATAAGAAAAATTATAATAAAAAAAATGTCTTTCACACGAATTTAGCTTACTGCGATCAGTCTCAACGACGACTATCCATCTATGCAGAACTTATGGTGCACGAGTGTGTGCGCAAACACAGGTGCGCGCTATTCCCTCAGACTAGTCGGATGACGATAGACGGCAACACGACAGGAGAGAGATTTTACATCGACAACCTCCTGACTCTAGACTATTACTGAGAATTTCTTGACAAAAACGACCGGTTGAATTCCGGGAGTGTTAGCAGAATTGAAAACTTGAATATTAACGTTGTGAATTTTTATATTTTGGAATGGTTAGGGAATAATTTTGCACGAATTGCTTTAATTATCAGTATAAAAGTACTATCATTTATGTGGTAGAATACAATATTTATTTATTGCTCTATCGATTTTCACCGCGCCGTAGAAAGAGAGGGGGATACTTCCCCTCCTACGCCGTCCGTCTTATGAATTTTCGATCAGGTCACGTGTCCTGACGCGAGGTTAAAATTTTTTACCCATTACAAAAAAAAGTGCACAAGCCGCTAAAGAAGTCTTCATTTCAAAACCCAATAACTGATTTTGACCCAATCTGGGATCCAAAACCAGAACAACATAATCGATCGTCGTTTACGACCACTAGACAGACATGGCAATTTATAGTAAATGAAGAAATAAATAAATAAAATGAATACTAACTTGGGGTTTGAGTTGTTCCTGTCTAAAGGGCTTCCTCAATGGCGTGGCCACCAAAGATCCGGAGCTGTCAGAAATCTCCGACAGACTCACAGTGTCTTCTTCACTTCTCTCAAACGCCTAGATAAAAACTAAACTTTGAAAAAAAGTAAGAACTGACTTCAAATAACTGAAAAGTTAAAGTCTACGTCCCACTGTTGGGCATATGCCACCTCTTATTTTTAAAAGGGCTTTGGGGCAAGGAAATGTTCGCTGCGCTGCCCCAATGCGTGTTGGTGGACTTCACAAGTCTTCTAAATATTTTTTTCTAATTTTCCATACATGTTACCTCACGATGTTTTCCTACACCGCCAAACCCGAGGTAACTCAGCATTTAAAATTGCAATTAATAATTTCATTGGTGCCGGCGGGGTTGAACTTGGAATGCTCGTGTACTGTGAAATTTAGAGCGAGCGTTTTATCCGAGCTACTACGGCTCAAAGAGCTAAAAATAATGAAGTAATTTCTATTATAGCTTCTGACGTCGGTGCTAAGATAATAACATAGACAACTAACTCCCACACTCCATTGCTTTTTGCCTTGCTTGTTAGTACTCTATATTGTGTCTTTTCTGTGATGCGCGCTCTCGTTTGTTAAAGTTATTTTATTTCACGATGAAGGTTTGACTTTAATAGTTGTTAGCCATGCACATATACATTGTTTTAGCGTGCGTAGGCCTCGCGAGCGCTGCCATTGGCTGTCATGATTGCGAGTCGAACGAATTACAGTTACACACACACAAACGCGTCTGTCGGTACCTACACGTCACTACTACAATCAAGGCGAAACCTTCATCGTGAAGTAGAATAACTATGTCTATTCTTTAACTAATGCAGCAGAGCTCTTCCTTGGTATTTGATTTGATTAAAAATCTAAATGCTGATGCGTTGTCACCTCTGAGTACTAAGATGGAATGCCTTGTTTCCGGTAAAAGTGTCTCCGGTTCTTTATACTTACCAGGGGAAACACAGCAGCATTAAGCTGCTATATTACGCTGATATTATGTAAGAGCGTGGCCGGACCAATCGAGCCGACCCATTCGTGCTACAACTATAATATAATTGCGGCGTGATAATACGTAATAATTACCTGATCATCACCACCGGCGCTTGGTTCTGGGACAATGTCTTTTGTGCCAGATCCTAATGTAGTGAAGAACTTCTGAACGTCCGTTTCACTGGAGTATTGGTCTGAAAGAGAAGTTTTATTTTTCACTAGCTGTTAGCCGCCCGCTTTGTAAATCATATACTTAAAAAAACTGAAAGGTCTGTCTTGTTAGGCATTAATAGCAATGAAATTGTTAATTGCAGTGCATTGTTAGTCGCAGCAGTGGGACGTATAAAGGATGTAATTTAAACTTTAATAACTGTTATAAAAAGTTATTTAAGGCGTTTCCCACTACGCAATCCACCGCTGTGCAAAATTTTGTAAAATTCTTTCAAACCCTTCAAGTGCGAATGAAAGATAACTTCCAAACAATTATTTTTACTTTAATTTTCTTTCGACAAGGAAACAAAAAACAAGAGAAGTTTAAATGAGTTTTGTTAGTAATTTATAACAATTTGTGTTTTATTTTACTTAAAATAAGTCCTGCTCGATTTCTTGTTGTTTCTTCTCAGGACAGGGAGTTTTCCGAACCAGTGGTAAAAATAAAAAAATTTTCATTAAGTGTTACTTGCATCTACTGGATGACTTTTTTACCGTCTGGAAAAAAATAGGGGGTAACACCTGTGTACAAGTATGTAATATATATAAAAATATAATATATATATATATATATATATATATATATATATATATATATATATATATATATATATATATATATATATATATATATATATATATATATATATATATATATAAATTACGTGTCACGTTGTTTGTCCGCGATGGACTCCTAAACTACTTAACCGATTTTAGTCAAATTTGCACACTGTGTGCAGTTTGGTCCAACTTGAGCGATAGGATAGTTTTTTTGCCCATGCGATGTGACCCACAATTTTTTTTTTGCGAATTTAAAGATTTTTAATAGGACATGACAACGGGTCATCGAAAAGGGCAGAACAACGTCTGCCTGGCAAGCTAGTAGAAAATAAAATTAAAATAAAATAAAATTATATACTTCTGTTAATATTATATACTTATATATATATATATATATATATATATATATATATATATATATTATGTACTTCAATATTTATTATATACTTACATATATATCATATACTTCTATATATATTACATACTTGATAGAACCACACATGTGAACGGAGTAGAATCCTAGGGCACTGATATTTTACAAAAAATAAAAAAAAATATTTAAATAAATAAATAAAAATCTATCGAAATTCAAATCATATCCACCCTACTTTACGAACGGCAATAAAACAATAAATTTAGTAGGCATCCTCGACCTTGTCACTTCGCAGGGTCACAGGCTAGGGTAGATATGACTTGAATTTCGATAGATTATTATTTATTTATTTATTAAAATCAAAATTTTTGTTTTTATTTTTTGTAAAATATCACTACCATAGGCTTTTACTCCGTTCACATGTTACACCCTATTTTTTTTCAAGACGGTAAAAAAGGTAATCCAATATATTGGATAAAAATTGTTCTTTTCTATTCTATTCTATAATAGTTGCCTAATGGTCAAGAGTACGGGTTGCAATCTCGAAAAGTCGTGGGATCGAATTCACCTCGCCATTCGACTTCTGTCGTGAACTTCTTACCATAAGCATTTTAAGCCTACTTGGAGAGATGATCAGTGGCTACCGCTGTCCATGGACTCTTGCAGCTAGGTTGCCACTCCTACTGTAATATATAGTATCGTACTATATTTCAGTCAATTGTAATTTATATTATAGAAAAATACTCTAATTTTATCCCTACTTATATTGTCGTTTTTTATATGTATGTTTTGCGCTTTTTATATGATTATAAGTATGTTTTACGGAAAGAATTTCTTCCATCATGAATGTAAAATTCGAAGAATATTAATGTTTAATTAATTTTAATATAAATCTAAATTGCTCAGACTCCTATAATTATTTTATAAGTAAGGTAGAATGTAAGATCATTGATGGCCTATGCAAAGAGCAATAACAAATATATATGGGAAAAATACATTCATATTTGTATTGAGTACATACAGACATATAGATTATAAATAAATGTTTACTTTTTTCTTCGTTATACACTTAATTTCTCAAAAGTACTATATTTTTGTATCCTTTCTGAGAAAAAAAGGTGGCAACCCTACTTGCACTCAAAGAAGGGAGACGGGAAATCAACACAACCGGAGAAAGAACAGGCGTAGGATCAACGGCTTTATGTGCTTTCCGAGGCACGGGGTAAACACCGCCAACTTCCAGACTCCGGCCCGACACTGAAAATTTTCTGACAGAAAAATGCAAGAACTGATTTCTAGCCCGACTGGGGATTCCAACCCGGGAGGACCTCATGATCAACATTATAAATTTATATAAAATTTATATAATACGCAAATATTATATAAATTGTAAAAATCACTTTCAATAGGAATTACTTAGAATCTATATTGGATAAAAATTATTTTCTTCTATAGTGAGTGTCAAGAACCGGAGACATTCTTCAATCGACTTCAAAAGAAAGAGGTTCTCAATTCGAATCTATTTTTTTTAATGTGTGTTACTTCAGAACTTTTTTCTCGTTGAATTTATTTTGATGGTTATTTTTTTTTATTTGAAAGCTGGTGCTTCTCGTATGGTTTTTTTTTAAATTATGTGCGAGCAGCTATGCAGGTCTAGGGAAGGAGACCAGTATCACTGAGACCTAAAAGATATATTGTGATCGCTGCTATGGCTATAGTTCACGGCTAAGCCCTATGTCTTCTCGTATGGTATCATATAAATTTGATCAAGATCTGACCAGTAGTTTTTGAGTTATCTTTAATAATGCGTATTTAATTGACTTCGAATAATACATTGATACCTAATATTCTTATTTTATTTATATTGGAGGCAGTTGTAGAACATTTTTAGTTTTACCACTTGTTAATAGTAACGTTTATGGACAATCGAATATAGATAAAGTTGTCTATGGGCCACATCATGTATAATTATACTTACCAAAAGTGCTTAGTGGTATTTGATTGATTATCCCTAATTTAAAAAAAATAAACCTACCGATAATTTCAACACGTCCCCTTCCATTGTGGTCCTGGTCTCTGATCTGGTTGGCGGCGGAGATCGCCTTCAGCCTCTCCTTGTTGTTGGCGCCTTCACCCACGTATACCAAGATGTCGTTATTTATGTCCAGGATGAAGCAGTCTCCTTTATTCATTGATGAGATGAGCGGGTCCACCTGGGGGATTGCGTGAGATCATCATTATGATTGCAGATCTCTACCCACTAAGTACTCTGTGTAGCGGCGTTAGAGTATCCACTATCTATAATTGTCCTGTGGATTTCGTTAGAGGCGGCAGAGGGAGACTGTAGCAAGAGATGGGCATATAGCAATAGCAATAATAGCATCTTTCTGATAACTAAAACTAATAAAACAACTCCAAAGTCAACCCGTCTGCGAAGCATGACAACTATGGTAAATAACACCCCCCACCCTCCCTAATAAGGCTCAATTTACATTGCGGCAGAACGGAATGGAACGGAAGCGTCAAAATGGACGACGTTCAGTTATTTAGTCAAAATTTTGTATTTGCGAAAAATGGTTGATTGAATATTGCTTTTATATTGCTTATTTGTGAGGAGGAAGAAGAAAAATATGATGAGAAAAGGAAGAATATCAGAAAGATCCTTTTTAATGGAAAGTAGGCATTCCATCTTAGTCCTCACGGGTGACAACCCATTTTTGATTCTTAATTGAGGATAGACGTAGATGTCTATGCGCCACAGCAACCATTTACCATCAGGTGGACTGTGTGCTTGTTTGTCACCCTATCCTATAAAAAAGGAAAATAAATATTTGGGTTTATAATTTATGGAAGAAACGAAAACGTCACCCTTCGCTCCACTTCCCGCGGATTCCACAATCCACAGACTGCACCAACAGTAGCTACGGAAATTCTCGTGAATGAGCGAGAATTCCCCGGAACACGTGCGACTTCTTTTTTGGAAAAATTCGCTTCCATTCCGTTCAGCGCCAATGTAAATTAAGCCTGGAGCTGACTTTTGACTATAATGATGATATAATGATTTCTTATATTTACGCGAACACTACACATTGAAATAATACTAGTTTTTTTCAGAATTTATCGCGTATATTTAACTTTTTAAATACCCGACGTTTCGAGAGCTTTACAGCACCCATCTGCTTGGGATCCTATAATAAATAAAATTAAATCCCAACCCAAGCATACAACTGCAAGACTTCATGATACCATAAGTTCATACTGTGTAGATCGGAACAAAAGTTAAATTTTAATCTATGGTAACCGCGGTTAACTATGACATCTCAGTCCTTCCCGTGACCATGGGTGCTGTAAAGCTCTCGAAACGTCGGGTATTTAAAAAGTTAAATATACTCGATAAATTCCGTAAAAACTAGTATTATTTCAATATAATGATGATGATGATCATAGTTAATATACTAGGTATATAGGGTATAGCTGAGCCACTCTCACAAGTTATTAGTTGACGAAAAGAGGGAAGTGTCTTCTGCGCTGTCTATAGTTTCTTCTGCGCTGTCATAGATGGTGTTGCGATTTTAAATTACCGAAAAATACACTAGAGGGCGCAATTATTAATTTGGCTCAGTTATCAGCTCAGTTATCATTTCGTACATTTTAGATAAAATCAATAGGAAATAATTCTATTTATAAAATGGTTTAGCTAAATATTGTAACTTTTCGCTGAGCTGCTTTTAAACGACCACGAATTTAGAAAAGCTTCAATATTTCGTTGTGAGTTATTTTATATATACACTGCAGTATTACAAAACTTTGATTATCACCAGTAGCGCTATCTTTTGAGTAAAATGTGTAAAAATAGTAGGGAAAATAGCGAGGTGAAGGTTACTGATCGCAAGTCTTGTGCAATAAATCCAACAACAAAAAAATATTCAGGACCAAATAGATAAATCTGTAGGCAACTTAAAAAGAGTTGCTGAAAAAACAAATTTTGCGATATTGACATTGGATCTTCAGTTCTTGTTGTATTGTTGTTCATGTTAGTTTTTTTACAGTAAGCTTAAGGACGCGACTAGCTAAAGCTGCCTAAATTATAATGATATAAAATATAATATTGAAATAATTGAACTTTTAATTTAAAAACTTCAAAAGTATAAGTCATAAATAGATTTGACTAACATTCTTAGTCAACATATGCTTATAATAATTGTTTCCCTAAATTAGTCCAGTAAGATATTTATATTACTAAATCGTGCTCGTATCATAGTTATATTCTAGTATATAGCTATATCCCTAGGGATGTAACTATATCACGGTTTCAACCATCTTACTGCGACATATATAGATACACAAAATAATGCCTTTGTGTTGTGATCTTTAATTTATTACACATTTTTAACTTTTTTAAAATCTACTTTTAGGAATATCCGTATCCATTCTGCAGCTACGTTATGGTTGCCCCACGAATGCGTCGGCTTGACCGGGCTAGGACCCCACTCTCACAGAATACCAGCGTATAAAGCAGAATGGTACTGTGCCTTGTATGGTGAGTGTAGAGAGCTGGAGATTAAGTGTGACAAACGAGCACGCAGTCCACCTGATGGTACGATTATCCTCGATATATTTATCCTCAATTAAGAATCAAAATGTAGATGCGTTATCCGCCCTGAGGACTAAGATGGAATGTCTCTTTTCCAATAAAAAGGGTCTCCGGGTCACTACACTCACCATACGAAACACAGTAGTATTGAACTGCTATTTTAAGCTGGAATTCTGAGGTGAGCGTGGTCCTTCCCAGTCGATACGACCCATTTGTGCTACAAATATACTATTTAGCTACAAGGTACTACGTACCATACCACGTAAGAGAATGTGATGGATCTTCTTCCTGAATCCTTATCCCAATTTAGCTCCGTTAATTTCGTAAAAAGCGGCTGTAATGAAGGGCAAAAAGGCCTCATCGCCCTTCATAGATGACGAAACGCTATCTCGTAAATGCCTCAAATTACTCGAGACCTATGTCAAGCAGTACTCTCTTAGGATGCAGTGAGCTTTGAAACCACGCTAGGTTATATCGGCATGGGACGCGCAAACATAGAATTTGCTTCTTTGTTACTGTTAAGCAAATACTAGTCTATTTGCAGGTGTCCGCCTAACCTACCTTAGAAGAATTAACGCAAATGTTTTGGGTACTCAAAAGTGTACCTGTGAAAAGATATTTAAGTCCCGACGATACTAATGCTAACGTATTTTCACAGTACGCATACGCTCGACGCTGCGCACTGATACATATACTCGTAATTACGCTCCCTTTCAAATATGATCCGAATGAACTCATTTGCTCAAATAACTTGGTTAAGTCACTGCTTAGTTAGAGACTGCAGTTAGAAAAACGCTTAAGTCAGTTCCCGGAACTCCAGCTTGAGCTGATGATGAAGCGTCAATACACTAACCTGCCTGACGCGGACGTTCTTTTTGCCTTTGATCTGGAAGAGACGCTTCTCAGCACCTGGGTTTGTGACTACATGGTTGAAGCCTGACGCTGCGCCGCCTTCCACGTACCTGATCGCTGTAAACAATCAAGAATTCTTTAGATACCGTCTCGCTTCTACTGCATAACGAAAGTATCTTCAGAAGTTACAAGGAGACTATGTAGAAAATTAATAATAAATTTTAAGAAAAAATATCTTGTATCTTTGTCAGGTCGGAAACTTTCAGACCACCCACGTATATCTAAAGTGTGTACATCTAAAATTTTATTACACTACTCGTTATAGCTGTCGAAGAAGTCGTTACGTTGAGTGAGGACTGTCACGCAACATGCGCCTGGCAAGGGGGGGCGCCGTCATTTCGAAGTCGTTTCTGAACACACGACCGAGTTCGCTACTAAGCCACATCCCGATTTTTGAACGTATTTTTCTTTAGCGTGCAGTTTCTTTTCTGCCAATATATTTATAAAAAAATAATTTGCAGTCGTAATAGGCTATAATGATAACGATGATCTTGGCTTGATCATGTTCTTTTATAATCGAGGGTTAAATTTGAAGCTTCTTAAAACATTAATTTTATACACCGTATTCAAGTCTCAAGTTAGGAGAGGGCTCGATGTTATTCAGGAGCCCCTCTGAAGGAAGTACGAACCTCGGCTTGAACCACTATTGTAATGAGGGGAACGGGTAGTAACTAAAAACGCCCCGTATCGCGGTTGTTGAACCTCGTATACGGGGTGTGTATATGACTTCGCGCTTGACGGCGAGCGCGGTGTGCCCTAGTGTTCTTTACTGTAATGTCTGAATATTATATAATATTATATATAACAGTCAAAGTAAAACACCTTACCCGGTTGGAATAAAGACAGGAACTGTTGACTCTCATGGCCCAAAGTTTCCCTGTGCTGGACGGCAGCGCCCCCGAACTTATCGTCCAGACCGACAGTCAAGATGGCGGCGGCTCCGGACTCGTCCTGTGTGGACTCGCTACCGATCCAGTAGTAGATATCCCATGATAAGTTGTTCCTTTTGTCGGATGTAGTCTATGAGAGATGAGATATAGATTTTTTTATTTTTTATAAGTTTTTTATTAAATAAGGGATATAAAAGAGCACATATTCCAGCCGATGGTACCTAAGTGGATTTTGTGGCTCATGGACATCTACATCGATCATCGATTAAGAAACAAAATGAATGAGAAGGATGGAATGCCTCGTTACAAGTTAAAAGGGTCTCCGGTTCTCTCGTTCATCATACGAAACATAGCATTAGTTGCTATTTTACGCTGGTATTCTGTAAATTAGTGCACGGATGAAAATGATTCTTTAAACTAGAAAGAAAACTTTAGTCCTGGAAAATATGCAAGGTCTATCTATCAGAAAGTTAAACATTTATAGTGAACAAAGACTATAAAAAGGGTTATTACAATACTAAGAATATATTTTATTTATAGAACTTAATGAGCATGAGGCTCAGCTGCTGGTATAGTGACTACCGCCGCATATGAACAAATACAACACCAGGGGAATTTTAAAGATTGAATTGATAACCCTGGGACCTATGTTACATAACATTCCATTGTACAACATTGTAAGCAATTATTTGAAAAAAGAGTCTTGCTAGGTTTGTTGTTGGTTCTTCCCAGGGTAGAGGTTGTTCCTAAACCAATAATAAGGACATGACTATATTGAATAAAAATATTCTATTCTTATTATTGATTTTAAAATACTTACTCTAAGTACAATATAGGAATCTCCTTTGTTGAATTTGCCAACATCATTCGGAGAGACGGCGACGGGGTTGAAGTTCTAGAAACAAAAGGTTACTAAGTTAGATACAAAAACTTTTTCAAGTAACGACTCACTTTATTAAGAGGGAAGAGTAAGTCAGCTCAAATTCTAATTTCGCCCCCACTTCCCCGTGTATCGTATGCTATGTACCGATATGTTTGTAATCACTAATATTGTAAGTAGAAAGGTCGTTAGACACTTATTTCATTAGGTTTATCATATTTATGCCTGTTTCTTAACGCCAAGCCAGCCGCTTCTTATTTTTATCACGGTTATTTCCCATTTTAATTTTACGTCGTACTGTTGCGTAATGTATATTCTGATCGTAAGCGACACAACTTCTCCCTTCAAAAGCCTAAGCGATACTAACGGGGCGACAGAATTCAAGCTCAAGACGTCGATAGTTTAGGTAATTTCTTTTTACAGTAAATAACATAAGCACTGCTTTATAGTTAGTTCAGTTAGTATGCAAAGTTTCTTGATCTTATTTAAAGTATTTTATGAATAACAGCGGTTTATTGTTTATTTTGGAGGTAACTTTGGATTTTTTTTCTATCAAGAAAATTTTACGAAATCGTGTTTTCGTCTAACATAATCACTAACACTAATCCTCACCTTTACCATATATTTATTTCAAAATTAATGCTACAATATTTTCGGCATAACGAAGGATCTTGTTAAGCCATTTGACATTGTATTTCCCCTTAAGTAGTTTTTATGCATTAATTGTTCAAGCAGTAACACTGTGTAGTGGTGGTGCAAGAAAATCTACTCCAGATCATCCCGTGGGTGTCGTAAGAGGCCACAGAGGGAACTAATCATGAGATGACTAGCAGCGTCTTCCTAATAGTTTATTCTTATAGAATAAGGGTGAAAACTAGCACATAGTCCACCTGATGGTAAGTGGATGCTGTGGCCCATAGACATCTACATTTATCCTCGAATAAGAATCAAAACGCAGATACGTTGTCACCCTTGAGGACTAAGATGCCTTGTTTCCATTAAAAAAGGGTATCCGGTTCTCTACACTCACCATACGAAACAAAGCAGTACTAAGCTGCTATTTTACGCTGGTATTCTGTGAGAGCGTTGTCCTTCCCCGGTCGAGCTGACCCATTCGTACTCTAACCATAATATAGCTGCAGCATGGCTCTGTCACGTAAAACATCCGAGGTCGCGGTCGCGGTACTGCTACCACTGCGGCGCGATTATAAATCGCCCCATGATTTCTTGGCCTTAAAAATGTCTTTTTTTTACTCGGTCAATATGTGTTGGCAGTATGTCTCCAACGTGTGTAATGACCGTCCAACTTCTTTTATTGGTTAGCAGGATAACGCTAGGTGCTAAGTAATCGCATAGTATCATATCAGTTTTGCGGGATGGTGCACGGGCACAGGTATCCAACCATGCAGCCTATATGGCCAGATGATACAATTACTTTCTGTTCACATACTCACCACTATCCTCCACACTTCCACGCCTGCTTGCCTGCCGGCGTTGGCAAACGCCGGATGAACGCTGGCCTTGTATCTTGCATCCTATAACAAAAAAGAACAAATGAAAATCATCAAAAATTTTAGTCATGCATAGTATTGGGTTATAGTAAGCTAAATATTATATCTAGATCGTTGACAAGTCATTCTGTATCAAAACTCAAACTCAAAAGTAAGATCCGTTCGGGAGTGAAACAAGGAAACGCACTATCGTCTATAGTCTTCCATTTGACACTTGAGACTGCCACACGTAAATTGAACATCAATGGCCTGATTGACTACAATACCACTCATCTCGCTGTGTATGCTGATGATATTACCAGCAGGTCAAGAAACAGTATGGCCGATCACTGTCTACCGCTGGAGACCGAAGCCGCGATTTTTGGACTGCGTGTAAATGCATCCAAGACTGTGTATCTTGCAACAGCTAGGCAACCTGGACAGCCACAAAACGTTAATGTTGGCAATCAAATCATAAAGGGCGTGAGCAGCTTCAAGTATCTAGGAGCAACGATTACCTCCCAGAATAGATCTGACGAGGAGATTAAGGCACGGATAGTTACTGGGCACAAATGTTATTACGCGTGTGTCAAACCCCTGGGTTCTAAACTGCTTAGTGTGAAATCAAAACTCACCATCATCAGGCCTGTTATGACTTACAGCTGTTGAAACCTGGACTTTAACCCAGAGAGACGAACTGAAGCTTGCCGTGTTCGATGGTGAGAAAAATCTATGGCCCCATAAAAGAGCATGACGGTATCTATCGTCAACGCATGAACCATGAACTGGACGCACTTATCGGGCACGAGAACATCGTCAGGTTCTGTAAGTCGCAGCGACTGAGGTGGGCAGGTCACCTTGAAAGAATGCCGGACACAAGATGCGTAAAAATACCAATTGGACGCTGCAGCAAAATGACCGAGAGTCAGGCCTAAAAAGCGTTGGAGTGACTGTGTGGAAGAAGATCTCAGGAAGATGGGAAAGTTTACCAGCTGGAAGAAGGTAGCCAGACGGCGTGACAACTGGAGGAAGATTGCGGAGGAGGCCAAGACCCACAAAGGATTGTAGCGTCAATGGAAGAAGAAGAAGTGAATACAGATAATTAGTAACGAGACGGAATAGAACTTTGAATAATTATAACTTTTAACAAAAAGTAGTAACCAACTTCAAAATGCTTTAAAGGAAGTTATTTATTAGCAACCCCTAAAGGTGGACTTTTTTCTCCAAATGTATATGGGACTATCCACGAAGTATGCACAACCTATTTAAAAAAAAAAATAATCATTAAAATAGATTCCTTATTTGCGAAGCCATAATATGATATTCCTTAAAAAATTTCCTTCAATTCCTGAAACTTATTCCAATATTTTCCACCCTGGGAACAGAATTTTTATTTCAAAATTTAATGAGACCCTTGAGTTACAGCCTATTTAATAAAAAAAGATTAATTAAAATCGATTCACAATCTGCGACAATATCGCGTAACATACATACAAAAAAAGAACATATACACTCGAATTGAGAACCTGTTTTTTTTGAAGTCGGTTAAAATTATGTTTGCTTCATTCAACCCTTAAGTATAAAAATATTATATTTACAATTAAATCTAACTACATTTCTACAGTTAAACTATTTCATTATAATAATGTCCTCTAGACCGAATTTCGGTTCGGCCTGCCTCAACGGAGGCTAGCCATCCACAGGACAGGATTATAGTGCCCAAGTGTAGCGTACTGCGCAAGAGGTGCACCCTCGTATTCGCTCACTCTCCAATCAACCAACGGCTTTGCGTGCTTTCCGAGGCACTGAGATGAGACACCGCCAACTTCCTGACCCCGGGCAGGTACTGAGAATTTCTTGACGGAAAAACTCAATAATTGTTTTTTGGCCCGACCCGGGATTTGAACCCGGGATCTCATGAACAGCAGTCGCATTACTACAACCATTAGATAAACGAGGCAGTCAAATTTTTAATTATATTATTTATATTATAATTATATTAGAAACGAAAAGAAACAGTTTTTGTCTATGACTGACATAATATCAGCGGTGACACTTTTTCTGTAGCATTATGCTGTCAGTAGACTTTTTATTGATACAGTTCAGGAACTTTGTTTTGATGCTTAGTTGCATCTTGTATTATATTTTTTTTTATTTTGCTATTGAAGAGAGATAGAGATTATAGGACAAGATTATTGCGTGCATAGTGCACTCTCTATTCCCTCACTCTCACAGTCTCATAGCCCGATGAGGCGGTAATTTGACCCACCCGGGAAGAGATCACACGCAGGACCGACGACTTTACATGCTTTTCGAGGCACTGGGCTGAAACACCGCCAACTTCCTGACTTCGGGGTACTGCGAAAACTTCCTTACAGAAAAATAAAAAACTGATTTTGGCCCCAACTTGGGATTCAACCCCGTGACCACATGACTAACAACCGCTTTCAAGACTACTTGATTGGTCGTTGGCGAGGTAATCAAGAAATAAACTAGCTTGCCAGGCAGACGTTGTTCTGCCTTTTCGACGACAATATGTCATGTCCTATTAAAAATCCTCAGATTCGCTAAAAAAAATTGTGGGTCACTCATGGGCAAAAATAACTATCCTATCTCTCAAGTTGGGCCCAATTGCACACGGTGTGCAAATTTGATTAAAATCGGTTAAGTAGTTTAGGCGTCCATCGCGGACAAACAATGTGACACGTAATTTATATATATTAAGATATGCATAGGATGTAACTGTTAGTGATCGTGCAATTTCTCAACGACTTGACCTATTGAGATCATATTCAGACAATATATTTGTATTATTATAAGGCAAATTGGAAAACTGCATAAGTCCTCAAAGTTTTTATTTTAATTTTCAGACATGGAGGTTTCCTCTCATGGTTTTCCTTTATCGATCATCTAATGCTAAAGGATATTGAATTCCAGAGTTTAGGTGCTATAATTTACTCAATAATTAATATTAATATTTGTTGATAGAGCCATGTTGCCGCGGTGTTATGGTTGCAATGGGTCGGCTCGACCGGTGAAGGATCACGCTCTCACAGAATAATAGCGTCAAATAGCAGCGTAATGCTATTATTTCGTATGATGAGTGTAAGATCCGGAGACCCTTTTACTGGAAACGAGGCATTTCATCTTAGTCCTCAGGGGTGTACAACGCATTTTCATTTTGATTCTTAATTGAGGATAGATAAAGATGTCTATGGGCCACAGCATTCACTTACCATCTGGTGGGCTATATGCTCGTTTGCCTCCCTTATACTATAAAAAAAAAACCGGCAGCACGGCTCTAATATACTTAGCTAAATCGAAATCTACAACTTCTACTTCTAGATTATACATGACATACCTGAGACGTCCTAAAGATTTTTTTCATCACAACTATGAAGAGTTTAAGAGCATTAATTGTTTTTGTCAAACGAAAAAAGCCAAACTCCACTGCTGCCAGTTACAATGGAGTCAAAAAACGTAATCCCTAGTGATTTAGAAGACCGAACTCTGAACCATTAACCTATTTCCAATACCAACCCTATGGGTGTGTTTTTAAGGTAACTAGGCATATAGATATAGTTGCTTGACCTGCCTATATCGATCCATTACAATTTAGCATCGAAAAGGGTTTCACAATATTTGGCACACGTGATTAAAAATCGTATTATATTGTGTAATCCATAGATTATTATATTTAAGTGATAAGATGTAATCATTTTGGATGACAGATTTGTTTGACATTTTGTATATTTTTAAAATGTATTGCATCAAGAAATATTATCAATAAAAAAAACCTTTTATATAAATTGCATGTATTTTAAAATCAGTACTAAAATAATTATGATTAGGCCTTCTGTATTCTACATAAATTGAGCCGTGGTAGCTTATTGGGTAGCTCGACGTTAATATCACAGTACGCGAACAACCCGGGTTTGCTCCCTGTTAATTGCAATTTTTAATGTTGATTTAACGTGCTCAGGCAGGACTTGTGCTCTCAGTGCGAAGGCCCAAAACATCTATAAATGTAACACTCGGGGAGGACGGGGACTGGGAAGTGGTCCCTAGACACCACAATAGAACTGCGAGGGTGCTGGGAGCAGTATAATATCCTTCAGACCGAGTTTTGGTCACGGCAGCATGCCTTAAAGGAGACTAGCCATCGGCGCAGGACAGGATCATAGTGCCCAAGTGTATGCGCAAGCACAGGTGCACTCTCTGTTCCCCCACTCTCATAATCAGATGGGACGGTAAGCCGACACGACCAGAAAGAGATTAGGCGCAGGACCAACGGCTTTAGGTGCTTTCCGAGGCACGGGAGTGAGACACCGCCAAATTTCTGACAACGGGCAGCTACTAAGAATTTATTGACGGAAAAACTCAATAATTTATTTTTTTAATAGTACGAACTGCCCCCGAGACTTGCTGTAATAAATCAAAACGAGAGACTGGCCCGTTTGTATTCCAAACAGAGATCACGGGAGCCCTCACAGCCGAAGGTATTCATGAGGATATGCCCACGTAGAAAAAAGGTTTTTAAGTCTGTGCGAACTCTTGCAGTATTATACCTCTTGTGTAGTTGATACTTGTTGTTATAATTCGCAAGTAATTGCCATCGATACTGCCCAGGAGACTTCCATTGCCAGATTAATGTATGTTTCACTGTTAGACATAGGACTCCTTTCGTTTCTCTAAGGGTTTTTTGCGTGTAGAAGAACATGCAACAAGTTTCTTTACGAGATTTTCCTTCAAAAAAATTGCAATTACTATTCCATTACTGTTGGAGGGGATCCAACAAAACTTGCTTGAGTACTTTCAAATTTTGAGACTGACTTATCTTCTGTTCTATCTTAAAATTAGAGGTCTGTGCCTTACTGTCAGTTTTACACAGATGTAAATTTTATTGTTAATCTAAAGTACTCGTAAGTTTATATTAATATGATTAGGTAGCGCAGTGGCGTTTGTTCTCAGTACTGTGCGGATTCGAACCCGGCACGGAATAAGTATTCGTATGGCCTACAATGCTGCTGTGGGGGCAACTTTTTTAACAAAAAAAAAGCAAATACTTAGCTACATAGTTGTATCTGTCCAGGAAAAAAGTCCGTTTTGATAGACACCACCCTCTTTTTTATCTTTGCCGCAAATAATTTAAAAAAAAAAGAACAATTTGTAAAGCCAATATTATGTGTAGTTGTGCGGCATTTTATCTTAATTTCAGAGGTGATAATGCATTTCTAACTTTTAAACCCTTTGTTGTCGACATACCACGCGTTTGAACAAAACTGCTTGCTCTGTTCTTCATAACACATACGGCAATCGAGTAGAATAGTTTACCAGCATCTGTCTTGCCATTGAATTACAATCTTAGTGTCTTCAAAAGTAAAAAAAAAACCTACAGTCTACTACGTCCCGCTGCTGGGAACAGGCCTTCTCTCATTTCTTGTCAAGGTTTTAGGGCTAGAAAAAGTTCGCCGCACTGCCCCAATGTGTTTATGAACTTCACGTGACCTCGAAATATTTTTTTAATTTCTAAGACATGCAGGTTTCCTCACGAAGTTTTCCTTCACCGTAGAACACGTGGTAAATCGGCACTTAATTGTAATTAACCATTTCATTGGTGCCAACGGGGTTTGAACACGAGTTGCTCACGTACTGTAATATTTACAGATACCTTGCGCTACCACGGTTCCATTCAGTGTCTTCAAGGCAAGAGTAAATAGGTTTTGTTAGGCATTTTACTTTACCATCATTAGTTACACCATCATTTACCACTAGGAACTATTTACCAATCAAGCACGGGCTTATGATATTAAAAAATTAAAAATGTACTAAAATATGCCAAATGCTTAGTACACCTGCTGTGTAATGGGCAGGGACTATAATGGTTAGCAAAATAGAGTAGATTTCCCTCGAGTTTTGCGGGTGTGGCATATGATAACTAGTGTGATATGAAAAAGGATAGGATCTGCAACGTTTTTTGTTTCAAGGTAAGGCTAAACATCGGTCAAAAATATGTAACAATGATAATAATTTTCATAAATAAAGACAAACGATGTATCGAATTTTAAAGTAATACGAGTACAGCTACGCTGCAGCTGGATTATGGTTGTAGCACGAATGTGTTTGCTTTACCGGGGAAAAACCACGCTTTCATAGAATACCAGTGTAAAATAGGAGCTCAATACTGTTACTATTTTTTATTTAGTAATATATACTGAATATGACTAAATAAAACATACTGACATGACGTAACCGAGTCAGTCTAATTTCTATTCGTTTTATGGTCACTTTTTATTTTTGGCTTATGAAAGCGAAAAAGCAGTTGATTAATGGATTACTGTAAAGGTATGGTTGAGAGAAAGCGGAGCGGGAAGCGGAATTTTTATAGAATCTTATACTTGATTTTTTATCTGGATACCCCGAATGATTTTTAACAACAGGGGGCTATTGTGTAAGGCAAGAATTAAAAGTACTGAATTTAAAACCGCCATTCGTTCTACTGTCATCCACTACTTAATAAGTTCCTAAGGAGGAGATAACTTCTTTTGAGCGAACTATGTTTATTTATATTTATTTATTTATTTGCCATTACGTTACATTACATAACATTGGTACGTCAAAATTACAATTACAGTTATATAAGATTTAGTTAGATAATTAAAATTACAAATTAAAATAAATCTCATTTACATTACATTATTTTATATGTCAAAAAATGAACATTTCATATATTCTTCTATATTGTAAAAAGCGTGATTCAAAAAGAATGTTTTTATCACTTGCCGAAACGAATTCACTATTATATAACATATAATATATATTTATTATTTGATTATTCGCTCGCGTCCGTAGGCTATGACCACCTATTCCTAGGCCCACCCTACACGTGTCCCCCGGGTGGTGCTAAATGAGCGACAAGCCGATACCACAGACTCGGCTCCACGCCGTGGTAGCGGCGTAAAATATACTACCCCATATTTCGCACCATGAAGAACTATATAAAAGAAATGGCCCCGAGTTCCCGGCGCCCCTTTAATGGGGCAGGGGTGCGAAGAATCTCCGGGAGGAAAACCGGCGACGAGGTTCGCCACCCGTCACGTTCTGTCTCCCGGAGAGGCGAAAAGTGGATTGCAGAGGCCCGTCTGGCTACGTTGAATATATGTGGGGCAATGAATGATAAAATGGATGAAGTATGCGATGTGATGTATGATAGAGAAATAGATGTGTTATGTGTAAATGAGACGAAAAAAGGGGAAGGATGTCACTACACATGGCATGTATACCGCATACTGGTCTGGTGTAGACGAGATCGAGCGGGCATGCCAGGGAGTAGGTATCATCCTTTCAGAAAGAATGGGCCAATGTGTGAAAGAGTATGAATGTGTAAGCCCAAGACTGCTATGGATACGAATGAAAGTGGGCTTAAAGAAGTTGTTTGTGTTAGGGGTCTACGCCCCAGACATGTCTAAGCCCACTTATATCCGAGAGCAGTTTTGGGAAATGGTAAGGATGGTGTTAATGAAGTTTAAGGGAAATGAAAATATTATTATGCTAGGAGATTTTAATGAAGGGTTGGGGTGAGGAGGCTTGGTTATGAAAGGATATTGGGAACGTTTGGTGATGAAAGTATAAACGAGAACGGTGAAAGTATCCTCACCGTATGTATGGAAAAGAATCTTTTTGTGACGAACACTTGCTTTCGCCACAAGAGGATTCACATGTATACTTGGGAAAGAGGTGACGATAGAAGCATGATAGATCTCATAATTGTGGATGAAAGATTGAGGGGCGCAGTGGTAGATACAAGGGTTTACCGGGGTTCTAACGTAGGAACGGATCATTATTTGGTTTTACGCCGAATTAATGGTCAATTAAGGCGTTGGCGCCATCGATCATCTGTGTCCACCACTGCGTTACAGCGTATTAGAACAGAAAGGTTACAAGATGAAGGTGAGAAAAACAAGTCCAAATGTAGACTGAAAGAAAATATAAGTGGTTTGGATGAATTATGAATGAAGGAGTCAGACTTGGAGAATGTATGGCAAAATGTAAAGAAAGGTTTAGTAGATGCAGCTACCGAAGTATGTGGTGTTAGTAAGAGAAAGAATGAAAGGAAAAATAATACGTTATGGTGGGATGATGAGATACGTATGGAAGTTGAAGCAAAGAAGAGCATGGCTAGATTTACTAGCAACAAAGGCTGGTAATTCTAGCGGTACGAATGATGATATTGAAAGAAAAAAGGCAGTCTTTAGACATCTTAATAAGAGAATAAAAAAGTAGTTGAAAGGAAAAAGCAAGAAAGAACGGATAAGAATAATAGAAGAATATTGGATAACTTCCAGGCAAATATTAAAATGTTCTGGAAACTTGTAAGAACTGCCAGGGGACATTCAAAACAGCCTATGATGAATTTTATAAGAGACGAGAATGGCTATATTCTGAATGATGAAGTTTCCAGTTTACAGAGATGGAAGGAATATTTTGAAAGCATATTTATGAGTGAGGAGACAACGTGTGTACTGAGTGAAGTAGAAACTCCGAAAGAAGAGGAAAGAAGTAGCGAGATAAGTATAGATGAAATAATGAAAGCAATGAAAAGCATGAAAGCAGGTAAGGCTGCCGGATATGATAGAGTTTCACTCGAAATGCTAAGGGCTGGAGAGGAAGTCGTGGCAGGCCTGCTGCACACCTTGTTTAATTTATGCTGGGAACTGAAGCGGGCACCGGTAGACTGGTGCAAAGCCGTGATAGTCCCAGTATATAAAGGAAAAGGGTCGCAGCAGGACTGTAAAAACTACCGTGGCATCAGCCTTCTTAGCATTGTGGGAAAACTGTATGCTAAGGTACTGATTGAAAGGGTCATGAAAGAAACTGATGGAAAAATTTGGGATGTGCAAGCGGGATTTAGAAAGGGAATGGGATGTACAGATCTTTTCCATGCGCATGATCGCGGAAAAGTTTTTGGCCAAAAACCAAAAGGTTTTTTGTGCTTTCATGGACTTGGAAAAGGCCTATGACAGAGTGGATAGGAATGTGCTATGGCAAACACTGAACTCATTTGGGTTGAGCGCTGGCTTGATACAGGCATTGGAGTCTCTTTATAGGGACTCTAGTGCTTGTGTTAGGATCAACGGGGTCTACTCGGACTGGTTTGACATCCATAAAGGTGTCAGGCAGGGCTGTGTGGCTTCCCCGTGGCTGTTCAACCTATTTATGGACAGTTGTTTGCAAAATTTGAAAGTTTAAGAATGCGTATTAAGAATGGGTGAGTTAACCGTCAAATGCCTTTTGTACGCCGATGATCAAGTTATCCTTGCGTCGTCGGCTGCCGAATTGCAAATGATGGTTACATTAATGAACAGATCATTAAAAGAAAGGGGTATGAAAGTGAACGCAAGTAAGACGAAGGTTATGGTTTTTGAAAGAGAAGAAAGTAAAACGATTTGTGAAATAAGAATAGAAGGGGAGTTGATCGAGCAAGTAGATGAGTTCGTATATTTGGGCTGCGTATTTAGCAGGGATGGGAGATATGATAAGGATATAGAACGACGAATGAATGCGGGAAATAGAGTAAATGGGGCCCTGCACTCTATTGTGAAGAGACAAAATGTGTCAAAAAAGGCACGTATGGCAATTCACAATGATGTGTTGGTCCCTACTTTAACGTATGGTAGTGAAAGTTGGGTGTATCAGAAGAAGCACGAGAGTAGAATCAATGCAGTAGAAATGCGGTCGTTAAGGAGTATGTTAGGGCTGAATCTGAACGACAGGGTAAGAAATTGTGTAATAAGAGAAGAATGTGGCTTGCAAGATGATGATTAAGAAAGGAATGCTTCGGTGGTTTGGTCATGTGAAAGAATGAATGAGGAAAGAGTGACAAAGAAAATGTATGTTGCAGAATTGAATGGCAGAGTCAGAAAAGGACGTCCTAGGCGAAAATTTATCGACCAAATTGGCGATTTATTGAAAACGGGCCAAATTAGGAGTACCCTTAACCGACGAGCATGTATGCGTAGGTGTATGGATGTGAAGGAGGCGAGAGAGGTGTGTCAGGATCGTGCCAAATGGAAGTCTGTAGTCTCTGCCTACCCCTCTGGGTGACAGGCGTGAGTGTTTATGTATATGTAATGTATTTTATGTATGTATAATATATATGTTATATAATAGTGTAATATATATATATATATATATATATATATATATATATATATATATATATATATATATATATATATATATATATTGAGGAAAACGAGCACACAGCTTAGCTAATAGCACGTGGATGCTGTGGCCCATAGACATCTACAAATAGCCACACATTTTGATCTTATTATTAGTATAGACTCCATTAAGAATCAAAGTGCAAATTGCCTTGTTTCCATTAAAAAGGGACTCCGGTTCTCTACACTCAGCATACGAAACACAACAGCATTAAGCTGTTAGTTTAAGCTGGTATTCTGTGAGAACTTGGTCCTTCTCCGGTCGAGCCGACCCATTAGTAATACAACCATAATATAGCTGCAGTATGACTCAACCACGTACAACATTTAGCTTCATAGTCGTACTCTAAAAAAAACATACAATCATGCAACTACTTTAATCAGTGTTAACCATCTTAACTAGTTGTTTATCTCGTCCGTATAACAATTTCCGCGTTTTTATTTTGCAATGAGTCAACAATAATTATCATGTCTACGAAAAGAACGTAAGCAGTCCACTTTTGGATGTAGATTTTCGCCTCCTTTAAATTTCATCGTTACTACGACTGGCGATTCCCAGTCAGTTAATTTCACATTTTATTGTTTAATTTGTAATTTATAATTGGGTGTGTTTCTCGTTTGTGCACGCCATCGTCGGTTATAACAACAGCGTCACTTAGTTTGAATTTGAACTGGTTTCATTGTCATTCGTTGATTTTAACCCGTAGAAATAATGAATGGGGGAGAGAATGACAAAACAAATGTATGCTAGAGACGTGAGAGGCAGGGTCGGCCACGGACGTCTAAATTGATGTTTATCTAATAAATTACCGACATATTGAAGATAGAATACCAGCGTAAAGTAGCTGCAGAATACTACTGTGTTTCGTATTGCAAATGTAAAGAACCGGAGACCCTTTTTACTGGAAATGAGGCGTTCTATCTTATTCCTCAGATGGTCCTCAGATCCTCCTGGATGATAAACGTGAGAATTTATTTATATATGTATATATACGTATGTATATATATATATATATATATATATATATATATATATATATATATATATATATATATATATATAGTACCTGGTTGACCGAGCTTTGCTCGGTATTTTTCGCTCGATTTTTTTTAATTCGTGTGTTTTGGAAATTATATTTAGATACAAATTACATACTGATGAAATATAAATAATATTTTTTGATCTTAGCGACATAACAGAAAAAACGGAACTGGTTATTTGAATAAAAAATCATGAGTGCAATTATTTTAGGTAATTTAAATTTTCGTGTTTTTAAAAAATACTAAAAAAAGGGCTCGAAAAAATAGATTTTCTCAAAAACGAAAGCAACTTGAAAAAAAAAATTAAAAAAGTCGGTCGGTCGGTCTGGGCTCGAACCGGGGTTTTACGATTCTGTGACCGCCCAATACCAATTAAGCTATTTATAATCATCAACAATTTGTCAAAATTTACCTTCTTATTCTAACGATATTGTAGCAGTTTTTCATTGCCTAAAAACACGAACAAAAAGACATTTTCTAAAAATAAATCCTAGCTAGATCGATTTTTTATCCCCGAAACTCTCTGAACACTAAATTTTATGAAAATCGTTGGAGCCGTTTCCGAGATCCCGATTATATTATTATTTATATACAAGAATTGCTCGTTTAATAGTATAGGAATATAATATATATATATATATATATATATATATATATATATATATATATATATATATTCACACCCAGGTCTCGCTCGAAAAGCACGTGTAGTCGATCGTCCAGCCTGATTTCTTGCCGGACGTGTGGGATTGCATTCCCACTGCTATATGAAAATAAGAGAATAGAGGATACATCTATTGTTACCTGATGTATATATTATTATTAGGGCCCGGATTAATATGTATTGAAAACATCAAAATATGTACATATAATATGGACTGAAAATCCTCAAATATGGGAAAAATATGTATAATAAAAGATAACGACATTGTACATTAAATCGACTTTTTATTAAGGAAAACAAAAAAAATACAATTTTACTTCGCTTCTGTTTCATTATTATTTGAATTACAGTATACAATTACATGTTTCTTTAAATTTTCAAAATTAAAACCCTTTCTGTTCGGACGAAACAATGCCTTGTACTGGCTGAATGATCTTTCAACATCACAGGATGTGATTGGAGCATATTTAAATTTGCATAATTCTTCAAGTGAGTAGGGTACATCTATGGTGCCTTCTAATGTTCCACACAGCATGCTGTTAATTTTCTTTAGGGTATTAAATCCTTTGTTTTTTTCCAGTACGTAGCTTAATTTTTGCCTCGCTACTTCAGCAACGGGACCTTCTGATGCTAAAACTTTTTTTTCGATATTTTCGATAATCTTCAAATTATCATTTAGAGAAGTAGAAGAATTTTCGAGTGCCTTTATCTCGTGTGATAAAAAGCAATAATTGCTTTTTATGTAAAGCAAATCGTTACGTAGAGTGTCATGTTCGAGAAGTTCTTTTGAGATTGAAATAGCAGCAGCCTCGTTCTCTAATTCAAAAATAATAGTTTTGATTTCAGTGTAATACTGGGTATAGTATTCAACTGCTGTCAGCCAAGTTCCCCAGCGAGTCAGCACTGGCTCTGGTGGTAAAGGAATGTCGGGATACATCTCTTTAAATTTTGAGATCCTGCTTGGTGCTTTCAAAAAAATTTTCTTTACGTTTGATACTAAACTGTCAACATTTTTAAACAGAGACCTTATGCATTCAGCTAATCTATTTATACCATGAGCCAAGCACGTCACATGAATCATTTTTGGATACAAAACTTGAAGGGCACTTGCAGCTTTTACCATATAAGGAGCAGCATCGCTAAGTAACAAGAAAACTTGTTCATGTTTAACTCCATCAGGCCACAAAACACTCATTGCATCATTAAAAAGCTTTGCTGACGTTTGGTGGTTGCATTTAGGAAGTTCTTCACATGCTAATAAAAAGGATTTGCTGGCATTTTCTTCATCTAGACGTCCGATAATCACATTGCCAATGCATCGGTTTTGAGAATCTGTAGTTTCGTCAATGGCAACCCATATAGGGCCATCCTTTATATATTCACGAATCGAAGCCAAACAATTTTCATAAATACCAGACACATAATATTTTCTAAGTGTGGATTCATCAGGAATGCGTTTGCCAGAGTATTTTTCCAGGAATTGTTTAAAAGTAGGATTATTCAATTTCCATAAGGGTATATCTGCACATATCATAGCTTCACATAATTCTTTCGAGAAAGTAGAACTTTGGGAGCTGCTCGCGACTGCATCAGTAAAAAATTGTTGCTTAAATTTGTTCTTTCTTGTAATATTTTGCTTGTGTTTAACAGTAGACACATGTTGTGATATCAAAAAACGTTGCTCGGTGGATATAGATTTTTCACAAGCATTACAAAATAGTACTTTTCCATCTGTAGTTAGGCATTGGTTTGGGAAATCTTCGATATACTTTTCCAATTTGAACCGCAATGGTTGCTTATCCTTAGGCATTTTTGCAATGCGAGTAAGTAACAAAATACAATCACACGCGACAAATCGACACGGCAAGCAATTACGAGCGTCACTTACGAACTGTGGGGCACTAGTAATGGGCGTTGAATCAACGAACGGTTTAAATAGACGGTCTACGTTCAATCGACGCTTCGACGGTCTACAGTTCATTCGTTATCTAGTCGAATTCATAGACGGCTAAACTGAGAGTCCACAGCGTTCTTATCTACTAACAATGCGACGACGACGCCGTAAACATACCCGGTTAATATAAGTGCATGCGTTCGTTGAATTAGTATCATTGTACAAACCAATTTAAACCTTAAGTATATAACATAGGAGTTAATATTTCTTTTTTAATAGAATTGTTTGAGTGAAAAGGCAAGAGCATTCTGATATTGCGTGAAAGAGTATGTCGACGGTCTGGCGGACTATTGTTTACCTAAACTAGATAATATTACCGTGCCTAAACGTTGCCGTTGTTTAGAAATTTGAAATTAGTGTGTCGACTCGCGCCGCAAGGTCAAAGCTAAAGAAATTCTTCCAAGAAAGGACCAGAGAGGACATTTGGCGTGCCCCCTTGAATGGTGGAGAAAACACCAATACTTACCTACGTCCACCCAAATTAAAAAAAATATTTGTAATCCATTGTAACATTGTAGCAACATCTGTTCCTTGCGAACGGATGTTTTCTAAAGCAGGTCTTATAATGTTTTAATTAATGAAAGGCGAACGAGACTAACGACAAGCAAAGTTGAGCAAATTATGTCCTAAACGTAAATACACCTGAGGAGAGATTAAAAAAAGGAGAGGTTTTTTAATTCATTTATAAAATAATTTATGTGATTATTCTGTACATACATTAATAAAAAACGAAAACAAAGAAAAAAGCAAATAAAAATATTCCTTAAACACCTATCCATAAAAATATTTAAATAAAAAATGTAAATAATTAAATATGTACATAAAATCAGTTGATCTTCTAAATACGCCTGAAATACGATAGTAGTAAAATCTTTTAAAAACTTATTCACTAGTCCTAAGCCTGGAAAAGTACGAAGGGAAGTTTAAATCGATTGATTGTAAAATTCGATAGTAGGTATTTATACACCACACACACCGTCAGAGTGCCTTGTGCTCAAATCAAATTTCTTTGAATTTTAACTAACTTTGCCGTTCATTCAACTGACGAATAGTGGGCAAAACCGTCGTCGTTGCGTTGCGCCCGTAGACACCGCGCTTTAATCGATTGAACGTCTGCCGTTATCGCGTTAACTAGTCGACGAATTCAACTAGTTGATCACCTAGTCGATAAACGGCAATAGACGGTCTAGTTTCGTTAAAGAAAATTACGTCGACGACCCACCTCTATGGGGCACGCACGACGCACGAGTCAGGTGAGGAAAGGCGGTGCGGGGCGGGTGACGCGAGCGCGATTCAGTGACCGCTGTCATCTTGGCGCAAAACTCATTTTTAGGTATTTTACAGAGCTGCTGATTCATCTAACATAAAATAATGAAGATATGGATAAATTTACTTAATTTCTTGTGAAATATGGATTTATACTTAAAATATGGAAAAATATGGAAAATAGAAATTGCATTTTCTTGATCTAAATATCATAATTTATGTAGAAAATATAATTAAGAACAAAAGCCATTTCAAATAAAAATATGGATTTACATATTAATCCGGGCCCTAATTATTATATACGACGTGCATCGAAACTCAACGTCAAGCGGGCACGGGGAAAAAGGGGGGGTGTGTTATACCAGCCCCGAGAAAAATAAAAAAAATCATATCAGTTAGTTCAGTTAAAGCCGTGGTAGCTCAAATGGTTAACGCTCGCCGTAAATGTAACAGAACGCAAGTTAACCGGGTTCGAACCCCGCCGGCACTAATGAAATTGTTAATTGCAATTTTAAGTGCCGATTTACCACGTGCTCGGCGGTGAATGAAAACATCGTGAGGAAACCTGCATGTCTGAAGAATAAGAAAAAACAAAATATTTCGAAGACATGTGAAGTTCGCCAACATGCATTGGGGCAGCGCGGCGGATACATCCTTGTCCTAAAACCCTCTCAGAAATGAGAGGAGGCCTGTGCCCAGCAGTGGGACGTATATAGGATGTAACTTTACTTTACTTTTACTTTAGTTTAGTTATAACTAACTGATATGATGATATGACAATGAGGGAAAATTGACACCTTACATCATAATATCATTAGTCAACATGGTCATAAATAAACGAGTTAAGAGGGAAGAGTAAGTCAGCTCAAATTCTAATTTCGCCCCCACTTCCCCGTGCATCGTATGCTATGTACCGATATGTTTGTAATCACTAATACTGTAAGTAGAAAGGTCGTTAGACACTTATTTCATTAGGTTTATCATATTTATGCCTGTTTCTTAACGCCAAGCCAGCCGCTTCTTATTTTTATCACGGTTATTTCCCATTTTAATTTTACGTCGTACTGTTGCGTAATGTATATTCTGATCGTAAGCGACACAACTTCTCCCTTCAAAAGCCTAAGCGATACTAACGGGGCGACAGAATTCAAGCTCAAGACGTCGATAGTTTAGGTAATTTCTTTTTACAGTGAAAATAATGGTATTTTAAAAAAAGTAAATAACATAAGCACTGCTTTATAGTTAGTTCAGTTAGTATGCAAAGTTTCTTGATCTTATTTAAAGTATTTTATGAATAACAGCGGTTTATTGTTTATTTTGGAGGTAACTTTGGATTTTTTTCTATCGAGAAAATTTTACGAAATCGTGTTTTCGTCTAACATAATCACTAACACTAATCCTCACCTTTACCATATATTTATTTCAAAATTAATGCTACAATACTTTCGGCATAACCAAGGATCTTGTTAAGCCATTTGACATTATATTTCCCCTTAATAAGGGTATGTAGTCAAATTTCGGGAATTTTGAAAGGAGTTTTTACAAACTAAAATACAATTAAATTACTATGTTTCACCGATTTGGAGGTGGCTTTAATAATGAAACATATTCAAAGAGCCTGTTCGTGCGCGGTGTTAGTTTTATTGCTTAGCCTAAATAATACAATATTATATAAGTATTTTAATATTCTAGTCTAAAACAGAGGGATGGAGTGTATCCATAACTATGTCGCCAGACCGTTTTGTTGTTGATGTGCGCGCTCGCATACATAGAAAAGGGAAGCCGACAGTCCTTAGTCAGACTTGTCGCTGAGCAGTTCTTGTAGGCAGTAGACTATTCTGTCTGTGAGACGTTTTGTTTGAAGTTTGCGCGTCTCCGTATATATTTTATAAAGCAATAGTCTGTCTTAAAACTGTTGTGACTGCAATCTGCGCTCAGCCTTTTATCACAGAATAAGTAATTACATTTATTCTCATTATGCGTTATATATGGGAATAATGAGCATAGATAAAGTATTATAGAACAGACGACGAATTGTATTTCTATAGTTCTATAGCAACGTAAATAATAAAGTTTTATTTTATATTTATATTTTGTTTTTAAATAAAAATAAAGATTGTTAAAGGAAATTGACATATAAAGAATAATCTATAAAATTAGTTTCTTTGTTTACAGGTAAAAGTTTTTGTAAATAGTTTTAGTTACTTATAAGAAATGATATAAAAATCTTCATTTACAGAGCAACAAAATATAGTACATATATTTCATTTGTAAACATATTTTTAATTTGTCAACATTTAATTTGCAAGTATATTAATACTTAGTATTTACCTGTATTAGTACAAAGTTCAGAGAAAATCTTTGTGTACGTGGAATATTTTTAATATTTATTAAATATTAATTTACCTTGTCAGTTAGCGAGGTGATCTGCGCGGTCACCGGTTGCTGTTTGTATGTTGTGCGTGCACTCACACACACAAAGAGGGCCAACAGGGCCCAAGCGAATATAGACCGCATTCTGAAATAGAAACAAAACTAATAGTCTATTTTATTTGCTACAAACACATTATTATAGTTTTTCTTATAGAATAAGGGAGATAAACGAGTCCACATGATGTTAAGTATATATAAATCTACATTTATCCTCGAGTAGACTCAAAGATGGTTAACGCTCGCTGTAAATATAACAGAACGCGAGTAACCCGGGTTCGATCCCCGCCGGCACCAATGAAATTGTTAATTGCAATTTTAAGTGCTGATTTACCACGTGCTTGGCGGTGAAGGAAAACATCGTGAGGAAACCTGCATGTCTGAGGAATTAGAAAAAAATGTGAAGTTCGCCAACATGCATTGGGGCTGCGCGGCGGACACTTCCTTGCCCTAAAACCCTCTCAGAATGAGGGGTGGCCTGTGCCCAGCAGTGGGACGCATATAAGCTGTAACTTTTACTTTAACTTTAAGAAAAAGTTTTAGATTAACTTTAACTCAAAGTGCAAGTGCGTAGTCACCCCTGAGGACTAAGACGGAATGACTCGTTTCCAGTAAAAAGGGTCTCGGGTTTTCTACACTCGTCATACGAAACACAGCAGCCTATTTTACGCTGGTATACTGTGAGAGGGTGCCCTACCTTATTTCGATACCTAGCCTTATTGCGATCTATTTTCTAGTATAATTTTTTTTTAATTAATAAGGATTTGAACCTTGAATATCACAAGTAGTACTCACTTAGTACTCAGTCACGTATGAAATACTCACGTATGTGACTAATGCAACCATGAATGGACCTTTTAATAAACAAGGTTAGATTCGTTAGTTTCCTGTTCTATTGTTTTTCATACTAAAGAGATAGGCTAAGAGCTGTCAATAAAAAATTACGCAAAATATTTATTTCTAAAAGAAAGATATATAGTGTAAGTTATAAGAAATGTAATATGATTGTAAGGAAATTTCTGAATAAATTTAAATTACGAAAACACAGAGAAGTTGTTAGAAATTCTTAAATAGTTTTTATTAATTGTTATTTAGAAATTTTATTTATTGTATAATATAGTTTAATTATTTAAATTATCTAGTGTTATTGTTGTTTGTTTAAATTTGTTTTAACTAACTACATAATTTAATTATTTTAATTATGTTGTTGTCATTATTAAACCCATAGTGTAAGTAATGGTCTGAAACACAGGTACTCAACCTAGTTCATGCAGGTAGCTAATATTATAGACTTGACTTTTCAAATTTTCTTTTGTAGATTCTACATTATTAGGCTACACATAGTTTTAATTTTGTTATAGCATGTTATTTTTGTTAGACTTATTGTTACTTTATTTAATTGTAATCATATGTGTTCCTGTATGTAAATATGTCTGAAATGAATTGAATGAAATGAAATAAAAATTATTAATTAATTTATATTTATCATCATGAGCCAGAAATTGTCTACTGTTGGACATGTGCTTTTTAAGGCTAATATTTGCCATACCTGCCGTACCTATATGGCAGATGGATATGGGATATTTTTACCTGCAACGTGTGGCATGTTACCGGATATTTGGAAGAATCAATTCATCCATCCATTACAGCCTTTTTTGTAGAATAAGGTTGACAAACGAGCACATAGTCCACCTGATGGTAAGTGGACGCTGTGGATCACAGACATCTACATCTATCCTCGATTAAGAATCAAAACGCAGATTCGTTATCACCCTTAAGGACTAAGATGGAATGCCTCATTTCCAGTAAATTGGATCTCCGGATTTCTACACTCACCATACGAAACATAGCAATATCAAGCTGCTATTTTACGCTGGTATTCTGTGAGAGCGTGGTCCTTCCCCGGTCGAGCCAACCTATTCATGCTACAACCGTGATATAGCTGCAACATGGCTCTACCCTGTAAAAACTTCGGTTAAAATGCAGAGCATAATTATGAATATTACAACATTCGTTTTAATTCAATGTTATTTATACGTCTTTTATCACAAAACATGATTTGTTTTGTCATAGGTCAAATTGATTAAGTTCTTAGAAACATCGCATGAGAGAGATATAGGTACAAACTATAATATATAACTTAAAATGAACCCTTACAGATCAGGAAATTAAATTAGTAACTTATGTATTTCCCACTGGATATAGTTTTTTTATCGTTTCTTGGAGGACTGAATTCGCCACGCTATAATATAATGGCATTGATATGAATAACCTCCTGATCTCAGAAAAAGGCACTTGTCACTTCTTAAAATGTAAACCGGGCCTTTTGAGAAGTGACAAGTGCGAGTGGCAATTGCAACTGATAAATGACGAGTGCTTAGTGCGTTTTTTCATTCTCACTTATCACTTGTCATTGCCTGTTCACACGCACAAAGCACTTGTCATTTGTCAACTGCACTTGCCACTCGCACTTGTCGCTTCTCAAAATGTAAACCGCGCCTTATTCTGATATTGCAGACAGACACTTTAATTTTATTTATATGTATAGATACTGTCTACTGAAGAGTTGAACTCTCCCGTCATTTATACAAAAATAATGAGTTAATTTAATATTTTTTATAGATTAAAGATACCAAACAAGCACACCACAGTCCACAGAGCGTGTCAAAGAAATAGACATAGATACATACGCACTCTCGAAAAACGTTACCCTGTGTATTCGAAAGTATTATATATAATTATTATGATTTCTAATTATATGTTTACCGTGTAGTGGCGGTGTAGAACATCCACCAGCCTATATCATCCCGTGGGTGTCGTAAGAGACGACAGAGGGAAACAAAATTAGGAGATGGGCAGCAGCGTCTTGCGCTTGCAGTGCAGCGCGTGCAGCGCTTGCCAAGCGTGGCAACTATGGCAAATATCCTGCCTTATAGGAAATCTATGGATTGTAATATGGAATTTAATATGATGTAACCATAGAATACTATAATACATACATCATAGAACGGGGGAGTGGGCGGAGCCCGTGTAGCCACTTACATGTCACTAACACGTCAATTTACACGTATAAATGTCAACACAATCAATCGTTTCCAATTTTCGTGTCAAGCGTCGCTGCATGTAAAAATGGCAAATTTTGGAATAATTACGTGTCGAAAGAACAGCGGGAAATGGAGTTTAAATAAAGGAGACATATTCTACAACCAGTAAGTCGAAACTCTTTATATTTTGTGAATATTAGAAACAAAAATAAAGAAACATTTATGTGTCAAAACATTAATCAAAAGTCTAAAATATGTTTGTAGTAGTGATAATTGATAATACGACGTAATTGCTTGCATATGTGCTCCCGGCGACGCCGATCCTCCTACAAAGTAAGGTTGACAGCCCTTCTATTGTGTGTTATAGTATTCTATGGGTGATACGGTGTTTCGAAAATGAATGTTTTAAGAAGCTTTAAACGTAACCCTCGATTATGAAAGTATTGATGCAGAAATTCTTTACTCTACATAAATACATGATCAAGCCAAGATCATCATCATCATTACAGCCGATTACGACTGCACTTTATTTTTTTTAAACGTACTGGCCGAAAAGAAAATGCACGCTAAAGAAAAATACGTTCAAAAATCGGGATGTGGCTATGGCGGGGTGTGGCGGGGTGTGGGGTAGTATTCTATGGCTGTAACGGTAATATTTTTAGGACACAGGTACCTATCTGTCTCGGTGGTCTAGTGATGGTAAGCGTGACTACAGATTTTTTTTAATAGAAACGAGCATGCGGCTCACCTGATGGTAAGTGATTACCGCCGCCTATGGAGAAACGCAATACCAGGGGAATTGCAGGTGCGTTGCCGGCCTTTTAAAAAGGAATACGCTCTTTTCTTGAAGGTCCCTCAGTCGTATCAGTCCGGAAAAAACGCCGGTGGTAAAAAATTCCACAGAGAAGTTGTACGAGGAAGAAAACTCCTAGTAAAACGCACAGTAGTGGACCGCCAAGTATCCAGATAGTGAGGACGGTATCTAATTATGACGCGATGTGCGTTCATGAACTTTGGCGGCTGGGATTAATCCGTACAATTCCTCAGAGCACTCCCCGTGGTATATGCGAAAGAAAATGCAAAGATATGCAACATCTCTTCGTAGCGTCAGTGAATCGAGACGATACGAAATCACTCGGTCATCGACGATTCGAGCCGCTCTGCCCTGTATGCGGTCAAGTGGTAGGAGCTAGCACTGGAGTGCCCCGGCCCAGAGATGAGAACATTATTCCATGTGAGGCCGAACTTGCACTTTGTAAAGTTGCACGCTATTTGTTGTGTGGCATTTTTCTTTCTCAGTAGCAGCCTTAATTAAGAAGTTGACAACGTTATACCTTCAAGCCTCAGAAGGCTTGTAATGCCGTTCGTCCTGCCCCTGATCTTTCTGCAGTAGTGCTGGGTTACCGTCTCGTCGGACTGAGAGAATAGAGAGTGCACGTGTGCTTTAGCACACACTCGTACTTATAAACGTCTTCTGATGGCCGGTCTCCGTGGAGACCGGCCGCCGTGGCCGAAATTCTGTGTAGAGAACATTATTATATACCAGGGAATAAACTTAGCTTGCATATCATTAAATTCCAGGCATTATAAAAAAAACACAAACGGCCTTGACAGCTCATGGAACATTTAGTTGCGGTGCTAAGAGATTGAAATCCCGTACGGAACGAATAATTGTCTCATTACAGGAAAAAATCCAAACGTGTGGTAACATTATTTTTAATGTCTATGCTAAAATAGAAATAAAATGATCTTAATTGGCAGGCTAAATTACATTGTGGAAATGGATCTCTTCCCTTTTTTGACACAGACGATTCCGCCGGTCGTTATACTACCACTGATCGGAAGGCATAATATTCTTCTATCATTTCTTAATATATCTGAACAAAATGGAAATAAGTAGGTACTCCTTACAACCTATTAAAAGTACCCCCACAGATTGTCAAATCTGGTGGATATTGGGCATGTTTGCCCTAGTTACAAGGTACGCAATTGCAGCTTTTCATACATAAACATAAATACTTACGCTTGTCACCCAGAGGGGTAGGCAGAGACTACAGACTTCCATTTGGCACGATCCTGACATACCTCTCTCGCCTCCTTCACGCATACATGCTCGTCGGTTAAGGGTACTCCTAATTTGGCCCGTTTTCAATAAATCGTTGATTTGGTCGATAAATTTTTGCCTAGGACGTCCCTTTCCGACTCTGCCATTCACTTCCGCAACATAAATTTTCTTTGTTAGTCCTTCCTCACTCATTCTTTCCTCATGACTATACCACCGAAGCATTCCTTTCTTAATCCTGGTCACAACATCATCTTGCAAACCACACTCTTATCTTATCACGCAATTTCTCACCCTGTCATTCAGATTCAACCCTAACATACTTCTTAACGACCGTATTTGTACTGCGTTTATTTTACTCTCGTGCTTCTTCTGCCACACCCGACTTTCACTACCATACGTTAAAGTAGGGACCAACACAGCATTGTGAATTGCCATACGTGCGTTTTTTGACACATTCTGACTGTTCACAATAGAGTGCAGAACCCAATTTACTCTGTTTCTTAGTTATTATCGACGCTGCTGCCCATCTCCAGGCTTGGTTTCCACTGGTTTGTTGCCTCGTGCGACACCTACGGCACGATACGGAGGAGTGGATATTCTTATACCGCCACAACACGTAAGTAAGGTAAGTAAAATCTAATCAATTATACAATTTAATATTATAAGTTTTTTTTTTAAATATAAGTAAGCATTATCTTACGGTAAGTTGATACTGTGACCCCACCCATATCTATTTTTAATTAAGAATCAAAATGCAGATGCGCTATCACCCCTGAGAAATAATAAGGAATAGGTACCTTTTTACCAGTAAAAGAACAGTCTAAATTAAAAAAAAAACAAATTTTATATAAACATTTTTGACAGTTAAAGTAGGTCTAAATTAATATTTACTTAACCACTAAGTATATATACGCTTTAAGTTTTGTGTTTTTTCGTAAAATCCAAAAAGCATTTTCCTTTTATTTAAAATTATCTCAGTAAACTCCTGCGGTTCCCGAGTGCTAAGAAGCAGATATAGGTACAAATTCTTTTTAATTTTCGCTTGCAAATTGCCAGCTTCTATCGTGTAAATTGATTCACTTATTTAAAATAAATTAAATGTTAAATAACTCACATTATTTAGTCCGATGTTTTATATAAATTCACTCGATGTGTCCGCACGTAACACGCGTTTTAAAACGCGTCGCAAACTCCACTGGTTATAAAATAAGCATCCAAGTGGTCTACGGTCAATCTGATCGGTCATAAGTCAAGAAAACAAGATGGCGGGCGTGGTGATTAATTGAAACAAGTTATACTTGTTTCGCGGATTTTGCGATTTTCACTTATTTGTATATAAATAAATAAAAACTTTCAAATGATGCGTAAAGGTATCTATGATATAAGAAAGATCTGTGTCTATCAATAGGTTTTGTACAGGTTGAGGATAATAAGAATAAATTATATATATTGTCTTCAACTAGAATACGAACCTGACTGTGTCCATCACCTCATTCCGTCTCATAGGTGACGTAAGATTAAGAGGCGACTATATTTTTTTATAGGATAGGGTAACAAACGAGCACACAGTACACCTGACGATAAGGTAAAAGGTTCCTGTGGCTACATCTTGGCTACATCTATCCTCGATTACGAATGCAGATGCGTTGTCATCGCCGTGAGGACTAAGATTTTGTATCTTGTTTTCAGTAAAAAGGGTCTCCGGTTCTCTACACTGACCATACAAAACACGTATTTTCTTTATTTCTATTTACTTATTTGACATTGTTAATATTTTTCTTCAAAAATTTTAAGCCTTATTTACATAATATAAATGACGAATGATCAATAGTTGACATATAATATTTATTGAAATTTAATTTTTAAAATAAATGTGTGTATTAAGTTTGACATTTTATAAATTAATTAATAAGTACCTGGTTGACCGAGCTTTGCTCGGTATTTTTCGCTCGATTTTTTTTAATTCGTGTGTTTTGGAAATTATATTTAGATACAAATTAATACTGATGAAATATAAATAATATTTTTTGGTCTTAGCGACATAACAGAAAAAACGGAACTGGTTATTTGAATAAAAAATCATGAGTGCAATTATTTTAATTTAAATTTTCGTGTTTTTAAAAAATACCAAAAACAGGGCTCGACAAAATAGATTTTCTCAAAAAAGAAAGGAACATGAAAAAAAATAATTTAAAAAAGTCGGTCGGTCAGTATGGGCTCGAACCGGGTTTTTAAGATTCTGTGACCGACCATTATACGAATTAAGCTATTTGTAATCACTAACAATCCGTCAAAATTTACCTTCTTATTCTAACGATATTGTAGCAGTTTTTCATTGCCTAAAAACACGGACAAAAAGACATTTTCTAAAAATAAATCCTAGCTAGATCGATTTATTATCCCCGAAACTCCCTGGACACTAAATTTTATGAAAATCGTTGGAGCCGTTTCCGAGATCCCGATTATATACATACATATATATATATATATATATATATATATATATATATATATATATATATATATATATATATATACAAGAATTGCTTGTTTAATAGTATAGGATAATCTATATATTGTGTACTATAAATATTGTAATTTAATTGAATTATATAATAACTAACATTTAAACTCCGTCTAAATATGCTACGCCCGTACATGATGTCACAAGTTCTGTAAATATATTGTATCAACTTTATACTTTGTGACATGCAGTAAAGAATTATGAATTATTTTGGGGCTTCATACATATGTGAGTGAAATATTCCCAATTTCTTACACATGTAAATTTCATTACGATATTTTCCTTTACCGCCAATCTTAAGGTAAACGAAGACATAAATTACAGTGATGTCAGCGGCGATCGAATGCGGGTTACTCATATGGTACTTTGCCCCTAATTAAGAAAGTTTTGGATAATACTAACGCCTGGGAATGTGGTGAACGCTTATAAGCTATTTCTAATTTGTTTTGTGTAGTTAATTGTAAAAAATAATACGTAATATACGATTGAAAAGCGTTTTTTTCAAAAAGAAATGTACCGCTGGGTTTCCTGCTGGTTCTAACCAAACATAAAAATGACTTTCAATATGTATTATTTATAATCTATATTGAATAAAAAAGTTTCTATTCTAATCCATTCTAAGCGGCCAAATTGGCTTCCGCCTCAACAGTGGCTACTGATTATACCGTACCTAGATGGTGTTTTGGTATTCAACGTGATCAAAACCGTCGTTGGAATTTGGTGACAAGAAACCAGGAGAACATACGAGTATATGCAACATTAATTTGAATAAACAAACGGTTGACAGTTTTTTTTATTTTTATCGTCCAGTGTTACTAGGTATAGCCATGCAGATACGAAACGCAGTAGGTATTCTTAAAATTATACTGCGTGAAGTAGTAAAACTGCTTCCCGCATTTAGATTTATCAATTATTAACATAACATGTATAGAATATTAAAAAAAAAACATAATAAAAAAATTAACTAAAAACTTAAATTAATAATTAAAGCCAGCGTTCTGCGGACCGCGACAGTGCCAAGGATGCTAGCTGCGATTTTTTAGGATAATAAAATAATTGTATATCATTATGAGATGTAAATAAAATATATTTAATCCAACAATAAATATATTTTTAACATTTTAATTGCCCAATCGTTAGTTATTTCATTAGAATAAAGCAGTAATGACGACGTCAAAGGTTATCTTAGGTGAAAGCTTTAGAGTTATTCAGCAATCTTTTGTAGTTTTTTAATTTGTTTGATATGATGTTGATTACGCTACTAAAGTATAAACTAATAAGCCATTTAAAACAAAAATCACACCAAGATCTCATTTAAATGTATATAAATTCTACAAGTTCACTAAGTCAATTAATAGAATGTGATCTCATATATACACAAAGCATCTTAACTTTTCGATGCTGGAGACGTTATTTTTTACTATGACATCCACAGTGGCTACATCGACTAAATCAAATTGCTATGATTGGTCACCATCTTTCCCACTCTTAAAAGTTATGTAAAATCTAATGCAGAATTAGTTTTTTCTCTCCTCATCAGAAACGAGAGGATGCCTGAGCCCAGCAGTGGGCCTAAATCGACTGTTACTTTATTTTTATTTTAACTTGTGACCGTGGAAGGAAAAGGGGAGATCTCCCGCCGGGCAAGGTGTTCTGCCCGGGGAGCGACCAACACTCCAAGTGATAGTTCGGAGATGTTCTATATATGCTGTTTATGATTCGGAATGTTGATAGCGTGATTTAAGCTTCGGTGTATTTCGCTTGCGGCGCGACGACAGCGCCACCACAAACTGTAATTCTAAATAAGGTATTTAGAATTTCAGAATTTTCCTCTGAGGTCTAAGTTGAAATGCCTCACAGTCTATAATTATGCGGGTGCAACGCAGTTTTGAGGCACAAATTGGTAAGAGTTTGGGACTTACCCAAACTTCTATATAGAAAAGGAGTCCAACAACGTGGTATATAATATTTTTAATATTTAATAATTTAGCATAAACTTTCAGAATAGCCCATACTGTCGATAAGAAGTGTTCGTAACGCATTCAGAGAAATAGATGAAAACACTTCTTAGAAGTAGTTCATATGCTTTGTATTTATTGGAAAAACGATATCATCCTTATTTTTTACCTTTTCAATTTCTAGGAAATAAAGTTTGTTATAAATACATATTGTAAAGTTATATATATATATATATATATATATATATATATATATATATATATATATATATATAATAGAATACAGGTGACAGGCGAGCACAAATGGATGCTGTGGCCCACAGATTTCATCTGTCCTCGATTAAGAATCAAAATGCAGATGCGTTGTCACTCCTAAGAACTAAAATAGAACGCTTCGTTTCCAATAAAAAAAAAGGTCTGGGTCAGTTCTACAGACTCATTATTCGAAACTCAGCAGCATTTGTGAAATAAATAAAATAAAAAATAAAATTAAGCTGCTATTTTATGCTGCTTTTCTATCAAAATGTTTTCCTTTCCAAGATGAGCAAATCTATTCGTGTATAACTGCAGCGTGACTCTATCATTTATAAAATAAAATACATAGATTTGAAAAATGCGAGCGAGGTGTATCAAGTTTATGCCACAGTCTCTGCCTACACCTCTGGGTCACAGGCGTGAGAAGTTATGTTACATTATGAAAATAAAACGGAACAAGCTTTCAAGTGTAGGTGTACGAACACACTACTGTAAATAAAACTAGTTTTCACGGATTTTATCGCGAATATAATAACTTATTTTATATTCCCGACGTTTCGAGCACTTTACAGCAACCATGGTAACGGCGGGGGGGGGGGGGGGAGTGAGGTGTCCGACGTCCGAATGTAAAGTGCTCGTATAAAATATGTTAACGTACGCGACAAAACCTGTAAAAACTAACCAACCAACTTCAAAAAGGAGGAGGTACTCAATTCGCTCAATTCACAATTGCTTGACTTGGGGTGCAAGCTGGCGAACGCGTGACGAAAGCGTTACGAAAAGTATGATCAGGCGAGGCGAAAGTAGAGTGGGGGATATAAGCGAGAAACAGCAATGCACGCACGTTTTCTTTCTATCTTCCTCTCATAAAAATATTTTACGTTGCGATTTTATGAATTAATATTTTGTTCAATACATTAAATATTCTACGCTTACAGTGAATAAAATTGTAAATTCCTTTTAAAGTTTATGTTGTGTGAATTTTTGGGAGAATAGTAACAAATTATGGAAGGATGCCAATAAAAAATTTCAATATTTGTAGAAAGTTAATATATGTATATGTATATAAATGTATATAAAACACACATATATATTGGTTTATATTTGCATATATATATATATATATATATATATATATATATATATATATATATATATATATATATATATATATAGAAAGAGAGAGAGAGAGACCATTTTTTACTGGAAACGAGGCATTCCAACTTACTTTTACACTTTACTTATAAAGATGTTTATGGGCGCACACTCACCATCAAGTGGACTGTGTGCTCGTTTGTCATCTTTATCCTATAAAAAAAACTAATTCAATTCCACTTCATTGATGGTTTTCTAATTACATCGGTTGTACATTTTTGATTTTACCACTTGTATTCAACTGCGTAGAGTTCGCGTAAATATAAGAATTCATTACATTACTATAATTTATCTTCCTCTTCAAGGTCCCGTAAAAGTTAATTGCTGGAGTTGTGCCTCTCCTTTTGTAATGAAGAGACTTATAATATTGTCATGCATGGATTTTCGATCGCGGTACTAGCCTTGACGCTGCCGCCTATCAACGAAAGCTGCCATCTGTCGGAAAACAAAGAAATACTTACTGGCACTTCTCATATTCTAATGGATTCGCTTACGTCATCATACGGCAATGTTTTAATGTGCTTTTTCATTTTATTAGTTCATTACAGCCCATCATAGGTCCACTGCCGGAATACAGAACGGCTACTCACCTCCCTGCACTCATTTCAAATATCACACCCCACCCCGCACTTCATTGTAGACAACACTGGCACTTGTACGAGGGCGCGCGCTATTGGTGGAGCCTAACGGGAACACACGATTTTACAATTTAAACGATAGGCACCTATAATTGTGTTCTCATTACGATGGTTGTATATTGTGCTGTATTTGGATACATTTCTACTTCAAGGATAAAGACATGAGTTTCTTTCGGTTCCCAAAGGAAGAAATAAGGTAAAAGAGCACATCTTTACCTACTTTTACATTATAATGTATACACGTTAAGTCAGTGTTAGTATACTATCATTTTGTGTAGATTATTGGTTTTTATTCATAGTTTTATTATTAAAAAAAAACGTTATCTCCACACTAGGATTTTCTCCTGTATCGTGGGGGCAGTTTACAAACATAAATTTCACAAGGACAAACATCCAGACCCGGAACAATTACTTGTATGCCATACAAATACTTGTTCCGTGCGGGTTTCGAACCCGCGGCCCTTAGCGATGTAACTTATAGCTAAGCAATTGCGCCTCTGATTATTATTATTACTCATCTACGATAACATTAAGTTAAGAAATTCATCGTTCTACCATAAATACGAAACTACTGACAGTTAATATTTCCGTTACGATACGATCATTTTGTGCTGCACACCTACGGTAATATATCACTAAGTGTTGGCGACGCGCCTATAAGAATATTTCAATTTATTAGTTAACCGATTACGAATAGCTTCTAAAAGGCAAATTATCGAGAAATAATATTCTAATAAGAAAATGCTTAGTTGAATCTTAAAGAAATATCGAATTAATGATATGAAGGTCTTGGGTTCGACTCCCAGGCCGGAATAGTATATTGTTTTCTTAGTAATATTTCTTAATAAATTCATATAGGGAATTTTTAAGATATAAATTATGTTACCGGATTTGTTCCTCGGTTGAAATCATCTTAATTTAAAGAAATATTAAATAAAGTTAGAGACCGGATTTGTTCCCCGGTCGAGATAATCGCTGTGCATAAGTAGAATCAATGGAAATTAATTGCATAAGTATTGTCTTGTGTGAGTTTGATATGTTTTGTATGAAAACAAATGCCTATTTTCAATGTATTGATTCATGAAATATTTTGTCTATGTTATCTGATAAGAAACATGATAACTGATAAGAATCTGATTAGAAATAGTTTCCTACAGTTTAAGAATTATGTAGAAGCATTTATTCACCTAGTATTGTTGATATTAGTGTATATTAGACTTTCCATTTTTAATGATAGTCGATAGCCGTGCAAAGGTTAGTTGTTCAAATAGTGTGAGCTCATAGACGCACGCTAGCCATGTACTTAGGAGGCCAAATATGTAGAAATTTAAATATTTGCAATTTCAGCAATTTATGTATGTAATGACGTAAAACATTTCAGATTGATTGTACGTGTAAAAAAAGTGAATTCTGTGTTATTTTTATGTGAAAGTTCCAGTGAATAAGTGAAATAATGATAGTTTTGTATAAGAAATTTAAAAGTGTTTTAATAGTGAAATGTAAAGAGAAAATGTAAATTAAACTGTTGTATTGGTTAAGATATGTATAATTTCAAGTGGAAAACATTGTTTTAACTTTCTATATGTTAAATATTTAAGAAATTTTAACTTGTTCAATGTGAGTAAAATATGCATATTTTGTTAAATAAATAAAAGGATTTTTGTGATATAAAAATGTAACTTATATCGTAGTAAAGATATTTTTTTGTGCTATCTTTATAAGTAAATTGTATAAATGTATGTCTTATACAAAATAAATAATTGAGAAAACCGTGAGAGAGTGATAGTACAAATTGATGTAATTAAGTTGCGCGAGCGCGCAAATGGTGCGGCTCACTTTCGCGTATAGCTCAGGGGTAGCTCAGTAAACGAGTTTTTTTGCAATTCATTCGGGAATCCTTCGGGATTAGTTCGGGAATCAAACCAGCAGTCAATAAGAGGAAGAAAGAAAAAGTGTAGGGAAGTGATAGGGAAAAGTGATTACTCTCTCACGGAACGGTTTGAAGATAATTGCTGTTTTATTCCCAAGAAATTCTTCCCTCAAAATTATACAGTCCACATCGAAGAATTAAGGCGTTGGGACCGGGACGACTTCGGAAGACCCGTAATCCCCGCCTGAACCTATTTTCTGAAAAGGAAGAGGTTATCGCCCTTGTGTGTTACTCCGTTGCGGAGATCACATACGTTGTTCCCGAACCCAACGTAGGCGTGATAGGAGGCCGGATCGAGAGAAGCCTCGATTCCCCCCTTCCGTTTCAGAGCTCGAAAGTTTAATCCTGCCCAGGGTTCCTTTTCAATTGGTCCTTGCGAGCAGGATTCCTTTTCAATTGGTCCTTCGAGCAGGATCAAGGAACCAGCAGTGGGCTGCTGGTTATAGAGAAAGAAGATCTTCGGAGCCGAGCGAAGATCAGCAACCGAAGGAAGCCGGAGGTTTGAGCTGAAGCAACAGGACCAAAGGCCAGAAGACCAGTTCAGCGCAGTTGGACTGGACCTGGAACTACCGGAAGAAAGAAAACCGGGATTGCGACTTGCGACGTGTGCTCGCATGTGGCACGTATCGCAGCCAGGCGCAGGTGCTTTGTGAAGGCACTCATCGTGGCCGAGCAGGGCTTGGCATTTTCCTGTCGGGCAAGCGTGCTCGGCATTTTCCTGTCGGACGATCGTGTCTGGCATTTCCTGTCGGACGACCGTGTCCGGCATTTCCTGTCGGGTCATCAGAGTGTGCAAGAAGAAGAAGCATCCACCGCTGCTGCTGCCAGGCGAGGGTGCTTGTGGGCACCTGACTGCATCGCGGCCGGAGGAGGGCGCTTGGACGAAGCGTCACCAGCGACTGGGCGACGAAGCGCAGCATACACCCCGACCACCTAACGGTGCCAAACGGTTGGGCTCTGGTACAACACCTTCGGGTGGAGCAATTCTCTCGAGCGAGACTGCGCTTGCACTACCGCTCGACTGTTTCGTCATATTCCTTGGCGGGACAGTTCCTAAACCTTTCCTCCATTCCATTCCTGCACGACTCCATCCCTGGACGGCTCACCTCGGTAGGCCCCGTTCAGGATTGATAGGGCTGATATGGCTGTTAGGGTGGTAGTAAGGTTGTAGGGTTGGGAGATAAAGGGGGGAGGGGTAGTGGGGTTAGGTTGGGGTGTAGAAGGGTTGTAGGTAAGGGACGGACCGTAGGGACAGTTAGGGACCGTAGGCCAACAATCACCTTCCTGCAAGATGAAGAAGGCACAAGACCAGACAGGGAGAAGCGAAGGAAGAAAGACAAGAACAGGGCTCTCAAGAAAGGCTAAAGAGGCAGAATCATCTGGAGCGACCACAGCTACTGCTTCGAGTGGAACAACTCCTTCAAGTGGAGCCACCACCGATACGTCCACATGCACGTGGGACTCAGGGACGTCCATGGCAACGACAAGCAACAGGACGGACACCAGTGGTACGCAGGCCAGCACCGCACAACAATCCGTTATATCCAGGAGTGAAACGGTAGTCGAAAAAGTAGGTCAAAGGACCGAAGAAGCGGCATCGTCAAGGACAGTAATCGGGCACACTAGTGACAAAGGGTCAAAGAGTCGCGATCGGCGAGGCTGAAAGCCGAATTAGAGGCGCGGATTAAATTCGAACGCTCAGAGCTCGAACGAGCACAGGCAGCTGCTGCCTTAGGCAAGTCTCAAGTGGAGTTGGCACGACTCAACCGAGAAGAGGAGATCGACTCGAGTGAGGATGATGAAGAGCGGAATACTCAGGTGGAACCTTTCGTAAGGAGTTGGGTTCAACAGACCATAAAGAGCGCGCCGGTTAGTGTAACGCAACCCGATATTACTGATAAGGAAGCGTGTAAAGGATCACGCCGCGCAAAGGGGCGGAGATCGAGCGCAACCAAGGAAATGCACAGAAAACACACGCGAGTGAGGTGTCAGAATTGACCGAAGCGATTGTGAGTGCAATAAAGATAGCGGGAAAAGATAAGTCTTCCCAGCTTCATTTCCTCCAGGAATTACCGGTGTTCGATGGAGACCCGGGTGAATAAATAATTTTCAAAACGGTGTTTGAAGAACGAGAAGCCAATTTTCAGGGGTGCAGAATGTCGCACGCCTTAGGAGGGCATTAAAGGGCACCGCTAAGGAAGCGGTTAAGTCATTGTTGTTTACTTTGTGTGAACCTGAAGAAATAATGAACGCTCTCGAAAGAAGATTCGGTAGGGTTGAGATGCTCATTTTAGCCGAAATCGAGAATGTAAGACGTATGCCAAGATTGGCAAAAGATTGCCGGAATATAGGATCTTTTGCAAGTCGTATTACGAACGTGGTTGCCACAATACAAGCATTGAATCAACCACAGTATTTATACTCACCGGAGTTAGTAAACCGCATAGTAGAGAAACTTGGAACTATGATTAAATTTAAATGGTTTGAATATCGAGGTCAGCATCCTTTGGAGCCAGAGATACAGAAGATGGCCAAGTTTTTAAATTTATTGAGTGAACGATTTGGAACATCCTTAAGCAATGAAAATGTGCCTGAAAAACGGAAGCGTCCTGAATTCAGGAAGCAAACTGTACACACTGCAAAGGGGTGTGTACGCAACCGTGTCAAGAGCGAGCGCTATGAGCGCCGAAGTAATACGAGCGAGCGTCTAGAACGCCGAAATAATAAAGGGCACAACCGACATGTGGTTATGATATCCCAGGACAAGCCTGTAAGTCGGGTAACACATAAGTGCGTTATATGTAACAAGGAGCACTCTATAGTGAGTTGTTACAAGTTTAAGGACATGAATAATCGCGAGAAATAGGACGCGGTTAAAAAAGCGAAAGTATGTTTCCAATGTTTGTCACCTAACCATAGGAGGTTAGAGTGCAGAGCGAAAAAATGTGGTGTAGAGGGATGTAGAATGTCACATCATCGAATGCTACACCGATACCCCAATGAAAATACCTCGCCGCAAGGCGACGAGGGGGGTAAAGAGGCTCAAATTACAACTGTTAGTACAGTAAATGCACTTGCATGTGCATACTTAAAGATTATACCGGTCGAGTTGTATGGACCTAGAGGAAAGGTCAAGACAACAGCTCTTCTGGATGAAGGATCAACCATGACACTCATAGAGGAGTGGATGGCTCAGAAGTTAGCGCCTCGCGGACGTAAAGAAGAATTACGTATTGAAGCCGTGGGAGGTAAGCGAATTAACGACGACAGTTTGTATCGCTTAAACGTTAAGATAAAAGGCATTTACTCGAACGACTTAGAGGAGATAAGTGTACAAACAATTAAGTCACTTAACCTTTCTCCGCAGTCAGTAAGCCGAGAATTATTGCAACGGTGTTCTCATTTGACACCGATTAAGGACGAGTTGATGTATGAGAGGTCCAGACCTACCATATTAATTGGCCAGGACAATTGGCATCTCATAGTTACTCGTGAATTAATTTCAGGAGGTAAGAACCTACCTGCAGCATCGCTCACCAAACTTGGATGGGTTTTACATGGTCACATATCGGGTGGCATCAAACCAATCAAGATTGTTAACCACATTTCCACCAAGAAGGAGGAAGACATGGAGAAGTTAATCAAAGATTATTTTAGTTTGGAATCTCTGGGAGTGTCTGCGCGAAAGCCCGCAAACGACCCAGAAGAACGAGCTTTAAATATTTTGAGCAAAACGGTACGTCGTATACCTAATAATAGGTACGAGACTGCTTTGTTATGGCGCACAGACAATGAGTGCATGCCGTCGAATAGAGCGCAGGTTGAAAGTCGCCTGTTTAATATCGAAAAGAAGCTCTACAAAAATAGCGAGTTGAAAAAGGAATATGAGAAGCAAATTGAAAATCTCATCGTTAACGGTTACGCAGAGAAAGCGAACCATATTTCCATTTCCCCACGCACGTGGTATCTTCCTCACTTCGCAGTGACTCACCCACAAAAAAAAAAATAAGAATAGTTTTCGACGCCGCCGCTAGGACGGGCGGACGTTGTCTCAATGATGCATTGTTAACCGGACCGGACTTATTGAAGTCGTTGTTTGGTTGTCGTTGCGTGGCAGTGATGGCAGACATTAAAAAAATGTTCCTGCAAGTGAAAATCCGGGAAGAAGACAGGGATGGCCTTCGATTCTTATGGCGGCACAAGCGTAACGCGCCACCGGAAGAGTATAGAATGACGTCACTCATATTTGGAGCGGCATCATCACCATGCATCGCTATATATGTGAAGAATAGGAATGCGCAGGATAACGCACATATCTATCCAGAAGCAGCTTCCGCTACGGAAAGCAATTTTTATATGGATGACTATCTACAGGCATTTCCCGACGTGACGATGGCCGAAAGGATAGTAAACGATATGTATGAATTACATAAACATGCTTCTTTCCAACTGAGGGGATGGGCTAGCAACCGACCCGAAGTTTTATGTAAAATGGAAAATAAATATAAGAGCGACAGTGCTTCGCTGGGAGATAAAGAGCACACAGAGCGCACTTTAGGTTTGATTTGGAATATCAAACGGGATATAATAAGTTTCTCCATAAGTCTTCGTAACACACCGGAAGAGGTGATGGAAGGTTTGCGACCGCCTACGAAGAGGGAGATAACTAGCGCTGTGATGTCAGTCTTCGATCCTTTGGGACTCGCATCACCCATAACGATTCAAGGGAAGTCGCTGATCCAGCAAGTATGGAGGACAAGCATCTCTTGGGATGAAGAAGTTACACACGAATTACACGTGTTATTTTGTAAATGGATATCGGAAGTGAAGAAATTAGGTCATTTAGAAGTACCTAGACCCGTTGCTGAAGGCGTCGGCAAGGGAAAGTTACACACCTTCACGGATGCTAGTGAAAAAGCATACGCTGCCGCGGTGTATTACGTCACCACGGACGAGCTAGGAGAAAGGCGGATCACGCTGATCGCCGCAAAGGCAAGAGTAGCGCCGCTGAAACCAATTTCGATTCCAAGGCTTGAATTACAAGCAGCTCTTATGGGCAGTCGATTAGCTGCATCAGTTGGTGAAGAGAGCAAGTACGAGATATCCGAGAGAATATTTTGGACAGACTCACGTACAGTGTCAGCGTGGATTAAGTGAGATCCTCGCGCTTTTAAACCATTCGTTGCTCATCGATTGGCTAAGATCGAAGATCACAGTAAGCCATGTGAATGGCGATGGGTTCCAACGTCACAAAACGTGGCAGACGACGCCACTAGAAGTTTTCCTTCCACCTTCGATGTAAGTCATCGCTGGTTTCAAGGACCTGAATTCCTCAGGAAAAGTCCTGATTTATGGCCCAAACAAGTGGACACCATAAATAGCTTAGAAACAGGTGAAGAAAAATCGCCAAAAGGCGTAAATGCGCTGAGAAAGCAACCGTCTACCCGACTACGGACGATTTAGCAGCTTTAAGAAATTCCTTGGGGCAACTACACGCACCTTACAAGCGGTAGAAAAATTCAAGAGTTTAAGAAAGTCGGTTAAAGGACCCGACAACGCAGCCGAAAAGTCGGTTATATGTTCCAACGAAGTTTTAGCAAAGTCGGTTAAAGGACCCGATGGCGCGTTGGACATAGCGCTCTTGAAAAAAGCTGAATTATTAATTTGGAGGTTCGTTCAAGACGGAGTGTTTTCATTTGGAAATAAAATGCTTGAAAGCAGGCAAAAGCGTTGAAAGAAGTTCACGCTTCAGTAAATTATCTATGGAAATAGTAGAAGATAACTTACTCCATTTAAATGGGCGTTTACCTTTTAAGTCTAATTTGACTGAGGAAAGTAGAAAACCTGACATATTAGACGGTAAACACGAAATCGTTAAAATGATGATTAGAGAAGTTCATCATCATTTTGGACATGCCAATCACCAGACGGTGATGAATGAGGTGAACCAAAAATTTTATGTCTTGAACCTGCGTAATGTAGTACGAAGTGTGTCACATCACTGTCAGTGGTGCAGGACATACAGGTCAAAACCGCAGAACGTGCCACAAGGAAATATTCCTCTGGAGAGAATAGCTCATCATGAACCACCTTTTACATGCTCAGCCGTGGATTATTTCGGACCTATGAGTGTGACTATAGGAAGGCGACACGAAAAACGTTGGGGTGTTTTATTTACGTGTCTGACCATCAGAGCAGTACATCTGGAATTAGCAGCCTCATTGACGCTGGTGTCATATATATATATATATATATATATATATATATATATATATATATATATATATATATATATATATATGCATAATGGCATTGAGGCGATTTATCGCCAGAAGAGGAAAATCAGCCGTTATATACAGCGATAACGGGACAAATTTCAAAGCTGCGAATAAAGAATTATTGAAAGCATGCGAAGAATGCTATGAGGGCATGAAAAACGAGTCATTTAAAAATATATTAAATGGAAATTTATACCTCCGGGTGCCACCGCACATGGGTGGCGCCTGGGAGAGGTTAGTAAGATCAATTAAAATTGCGTTGACCGCTACGCTCAAAGAAAGGAGCCCGCGAGAGGAGGGTCTGCATACGTTGCTTTTAGAAGCAGAGCATACTGGTAAATTAAAAAAGTGACTTTCAATAAGTATTTTTATAATCTACATTGAATAAAAAAGTTTCTATTTCTATTTCTATTTCTACTGTAAATTCCAGACCTCCGGTAACATTCAGTATGGATAGTCCTGAAGAGGGTTTGACCCAATCATTTTCTTCTGGGACGCTCATGTGGTGATCGACCACCTGGATTATTTTTAGAGCAACATCTGACGGGTCAACTCAATTGGAAATCTGCACAGAGGTTAGCCGACAATTTTTGGACGAGATGGCTAAAAGAATACATGCCTACTTTAATACCTCGAATAGGTAATAATAGAAGGTTCATGGAACCTAAAGAAGGTGATATTGTCTTGATAATAGATCATTCGTTACCACGAAATACGTAGCCGAAAGGCAAGATTAGTAGGACGCTACCGGGACCAGACGGTCACACCAGAGTGGTTGACGTCATTACTAGCACAGGTATCTTGAGGAGACCTACATCCAGAATAATAGTCCTGGTACCCGCGACGGCTCCCAAATGATGGTGCTGATGCACGGGGGGGGGAGATGGTTGGCGACGCGCCTGTAAGAATATTTCAATTTATTAATTAACCGATTACGAATAGCTTCTAAAAGGCAAATTATCGAGAAATAATATTCTAATAAGAAAATGCTTAGTTGAATCTTAAAGAAAGATCGAATTAATGATATGAAGGTCTTGGGTTCGACTCCCAGGCCGGAATAGTTTATTGTTTTCTTAGTAATTTCTTAATAAATTTATATAGGGAATTTTTAAGATGTAAATTATGTTACCGGATTTGTTCCCCGGTTGAAATCATCTTAATTTAAAGAAATATTAAATAAAGTTAGAGACCGAATTTGTTCCCCGGTCGAGATAATCGCTGTGCATAAGTAGAATCAATGGAAATTAATTGCATAAGTATTGTCTTATGTGAGTTTGATACGTTTTGTATGAAAACAAATGCCTATTTTCAATGTATTGATTCATGAAATATTTTGTCTATGTTATCTGATAAGAAACATGATAACTGATAAGAATCTGATTAGAAATAGTTTCCTACAGTTTGAGAATTATGTAGAAGCATTTATTCACCTAGTATTGTTGATATTAGTGTATATTAGACTTTCCATTTTTAATGATAGTCGATAGCCGTGCAAAGGTTAGTTGTTCAAATAGTGTGAGCTCATAGACGCACGCTAGCCACGTACTTAGGAAGCCAAATATGTAGAAATTTAAATATTTGCAATTTCAGCAATTTATGTATGTAATGACTTGTAAAACATTTCAGATTGATTGTACGTGTAAAAAAGGTGAATTCTGTGTTATTTTTATGTGAAAATTCCAGTGAATAAGTGAAATAATGATAGTTTTGTATAAGAAATTTAAAAGTGTTTTAATAGTGAAATGTAAAGAGAAAATGTAAATTAAACTGTTGTATTGGTTAAGATATGTATAATTTCAAGTGGAAAACATTGTTTTAACTTTCTATGTTAAATATTTAAGAAATTTCAACTTGTTCAATGTGAGTAAAATATGCATATTTAGTTAAATAAATAAAAGGTTTTTTGTGATATAAAAATGTAACTTATATCGTAGTAAAGATATTTTTTGTGCTATCTTTATAAGTAAATTGTATAAATGTATGTCTTATACAAAATAAATAATTGAGAAAACCGTGAGAGAGTGATAGTACAAATTGATGTAATTAAGTTGCGCGAGCGCGCAAATGGTGCGGCTCACTTTCGCGTATAGCTCAGGGGTAGCTCAGTAAACGAGTTTTTTTGCAATTCGTTCGGGAATCCTTCGGGATTAGTTCGGGAATCCTTCGGGATTAGTTCGGGAATCAAACCAGCAGTCAATAAGAAGAAGAAAGAAAAAGTGTAGGGAAGTGATAGGGAAAAGTGATTACTCTCTCACGGAACGGTTTGAAGATAATTGCTGTTTTATTCCCAAGAGATTCTTCCCTCAAAATTATACAGTCCACATCGAAGAATTAAGGCGTTGGGACCGGGACGACTTCGGAAGACCCGTAATCCCCGCCTGAACCTATTTTCTGAAAAGGAAGAGGTTATCGCCCTTGTGTGTTACTCCGTTGCGGAGATCACATACGTTGTTCCCGAACCCAACGTAGGCGTGATAGGAGGCCGGATCGAGAGAAGCCTCGATTCCCCCCTTCTGTTTCTTAGTTTAACGTTTAAGCCTGCCTGGGTTCCTTTTCACTAAGATTGGAATTTCCGTCAATTTTCAATTCCGTCAAAAATTTCCGCTTCTACGTCGGCCGCCGCACCACGGATTACACAACCCTAATTATTTCACGCACACATTTGCGCGTATACAGACGTCATTTGCCTATGTTGTAGTAATAGGTAATACATTTGCGAGAAATTTGTATAGAGTGCCCGGGGTGTGGCTGAACATTGGTCTCAACCATAGTTTGCATTTTAAGTGCTGATTTACCACGTACTCGGCGGTGAAGGGAAACATCGTGAGGAAACCTTCATGTCTGAGGAATAAGAAAAAAAATATTTCGAAGACATGTGAAGTTCGCCAACACGCATTGGGGCTGCGCGGCGGACACTTCCTTGCCCTAAAACCCTCTCAGAAATGAGGGGAGGCCTGTGCCCAGCAGTGGGACGCATATAGGCTGTAACTTTACTTTTATAGTTTGCTTGGAGGTGAGATATTTGCATAGCTGTCACGTTTGGCGGTCGGGAAGATGCTGCTGCCATCTCCTGTTTGAAAGAAAGAAAGAAAGAAAGAAAGAAAGACCTTTATTCACTGGAACTGTACACACCATCATAAAAAAAAAACAGTTAAAAGTATCGTACAGACCGTGATGGGGTGTGTATCGAGCCAGTGAAGAGGTTATGACTAAATGCTGCAGGGTAACCCACAGCGCTGATGATTCTGTCATAACCACAGATACACGCACGATCTGCCTGGGTGTATTTTATGAAATACATTTCAATAATTACTTTTAAAAATTGAAATATTTCGTTGCTCCTAAATATACCCACATTTATGTACATTCACGATGTACACACAGACATACAAGACATACTATACCTACCCATACATTCTATATAAACATAAAAATAGTACCTGGATGACCGAGCTATGCTCAGTATTTTTTATTTTTGGAAATCGTGTGTTTTGGCCATTATATTTAGTTAAAAATTACATATTGATGAAATATGAATAATATTTTTTGATCTTACCGACATATTAGAAAAAAAACTAAACTAGCTATTAGAATAAAACATCATGAGTGCAATTAGTATTTGAATTTTCGTGTTTTTAAAAAATACTAAAAAAAAGGGCTCGAAATAATAGATTTTCTCACAAAAGAAGGGAACTTAAAAAAAGGAAAAAAAGTCGGACCGAAGATGGGACTCTAACCAAGGTACTACGATTTCGGGATAGCCCTATATCTTATTTGAGCTATTATAGTCACTAACGCATTGCCAAAATTTACCTTCTTATTCCAATTATATTGTAGCAGTTTTCACTGCCTGAAAATACGGATAAAGTGACATTTTCTGAAAATGAGTCCTAGCTAGGTCGATTTATTGCCCCCGAAACCCCCTGGACACTGAATTTTACGAAAATCGTTGGAGCCGTTTCCGAGATTCCAAGATAAACGTAACAACTCTTACTCTGTCGCCTCTTACACCCACGATTCCCACACCCACGGCATGATATGGGGTAGTGGAGTGACTTCTACAAGGTAAGAGAGCCTCTTCATCCATTTATCCATTACAAACTATTAAAATTCCACTGCTTAACACATTTTTGACTGAAATTTCGTCATAGTTACCACGCTTTTTATAATTTTTTTACCAGGATACCAGTTGTTATCAGGATACTGCTGCTCAACGACTGTTTAGTTTCCCTCTATCGCCTCTTACTTCACCCACGGAATGATATAGGGTAGTGGATATTATGTTTACACCGCCACTGCAAGGTTAGGACCAATTTTAAACAAGGCCTCCTTTACCTAATACTTATTGCAGCCTCGTTGATTAAATAGTCGTTAACACATCTAAAGATCCCAAGTTCGGACACCGAACGGACTGCCGTGCCTCAAAAAGCAAGTAAAGTCGTTGATTCTGCACTGATATCTCTCCGGTAGTTTCAGATTACTGTCTTATTAGAATATGAGAGCAGGGCGGGATATATACATTAGCTTTTTGCCAGCCCAGGATCTTAAAAGCCTCAAACCCTCAGTAAAGACAAAATCTGTTAAAGCTTCAAAAATAAATTATGATCTTATACGTGGTAGAACCATGCTGCAGCTATATTATAGTTGTAGCACGACGTGGTAGAACCATGCTGCAGCTATATTATAGTTGTAGCACGAATGGGTTGGCTCAACCGGGGAAGGACCACGCTCTCACAGAATATCAGCGTTAAAAAGCACCTTAATACTGCTGTGTTTTGTAAGGTGAGTGTAGAGATCCGGAGACCCTTTTTTACTGTTTACGAGGCATTCCGTCTTAGTCCTCAGGGGTGACAACGCATCTGCGTTTTGATTCTTAATCGAGGATAAATGTATCCATTTACCATCAGGTGAACTGTGTGCTCGTTTAACATAACCTTTATTATAACATGTACACATATAACCTTTTAATTTATTATGCGATGTAATTTTTTCCAGACCGTACATATCACAGGAAACAGTTTTTTGACTTGATTTGTTTGATTAATTTGGTAGCGTCCCAGGAGTTTGCCCACTTGGGCTTGCACATTAATCCCACACTCGTGCACTTTGATCCCCAACCTGTGTAGATGGCTAGTCTCCGTTGAGACTGGTCTCCATGACCGAATTTCGGTCAGGATGACAATTTTTTGGATAACATGAGAGTAACAGGCGAGCACACTGTCCACCTGTGGTAAGTGGATGCTGTGGCACATAGACATCTACATCTTCGCTCCATTAAGAACTTAGGCTGAGATCTATAGACCGTACTTTGATTTTGCTCAGACTTTGCTTTCCAGTCAAGTCAGTATCGGTATTTATAAAGCTACCTTCGAGGTCGTGCCGAGTGTGCGCTTAGCAAACCCCAAGTCAACGAAATCGACAATTGTTGTTTTTATTTTACTCTAATTATTTATAACAATAAATAGGTTTAAAATAATAGGTAGTTTTAGGCCGTTATCCAGTTTTATAGGTAGCATCGGGAGTCCAAGTTCCAAAGCCAGACGTAATAAAAAGAATATCAATAAACCAAAAGCTTCACGCTTGAAGCAGTGATTTGACAGCGCTTGACCGGCTGATCACGGTTTCTTTCTCATATTTTAAACTAAAATTGGTAAAATGTTATAATAACTTATTCATGAAATACAATTTGGATTGTTTTAGATCTTTAAACATATAATTTTTGGAGTTTTACAAGTTTAGGTTAATCTTAGCCCGATACAACTATAAATTCAGGAACAAAGATTATGATAAGCGTATACTCAGTTAAGTTTTTCGTAAGTTAAGTCTGAGCAAAGTAAAGTACGGTCTATAGATCTCAGCCTAAGACTAAAATGGATTGCCCCGTTACTATTAAAATGGGTCTCCGGATCTCTACACTCATAATATTACCTGTTGCAGTGAATGATGTAGCTTGTACAAGTGATACGATAATGTATAAAATTGTATCATACAAGTAATAAAAATGCATTCGCTTAAGTCTTTTGCTAGCTCAACCCGTATTTCGAAACGTAGCACAAATTACCATAATTGGTTAAATAATTTTCTTAAATGTTTACAATTATTATCATCAGCTAAACAATGTGGTAAGTAACTGACATAGGCGGTGACGTAGATCGGCTAATAGCTCGAAGAAACGACATACCGATAAGTAAGAAAAGTTACCGGTAGGCGAAGTGTGGGGCGGCCCCCCACTAGATGGAGTGACGACTTGGTAAGACATGCAGGAAGTCGATGGACGCAGGTGGCTCGGGACTGTGTGGTGTGGCATTATTTGGGGTAGGTCTATGTTCAGCCTGTGATGCCAATGATGATGATGAAAGGATGTGTTCGTGTAGAAACGGCGTAAGTATATCCACTACCATAATATATCGTCCTGAAAGTGTCGTAAGAGGTGACAGAGAGAGACGCTTGGCAAGCGTGGTAACTATGGCCAAATGTGAGGCAATCTATGGAGGAGGCCTATGTTTAGCAGTTGACTTTCATAAGCTGTAATGATGAAACGATAAAACGTGTAAGAATATCCGCTTCCTCATATCATTTCCTCATATCCCGTGGGTGGCCTAAGAGACGACAGACGGAAACAAATCAGGAGCTGGGCAGCAGCGTCTTCCTGATGAATTTTTGGACAAAACAAGGTTTTTGGATAAGCTTTAATGAAAATAAAATGAACTATGAATGTGTCGTAGTAAGGAGTAGCTAGCATTATAGGGACGAAAATGTACAGGTGTGAAGCGACAGTTTACCTTATGGTCAAGGCGGACTACACACTGGTAAAGCTCGAAAAAGAATGAAAGCGATTTATCATTTTATAAAACTCAAACATAATAAACAACTATAATGTGCTCCAGACCGAATTTCGGTCCCGGCTGCCTGCCTCAACGGACACTAACCGTCGGCACAGGACAGGATTATAGTGCCCAAGTGTATGCGCAAGCACAGGTGCACTCTCTATTCCCTCACTCCGTTAATCTGATGGGACGGTAAGTCGACCCGACCGGAGAGAGATCAGGCGCAGGATCAACGGCTTTCCGAGGCTCGGGGGTGAGACACCGCCAACTTCCTGACTCCGGGCAATTACTGAGAGTTTCTTAACGGCAAAACTCAATGATAAATTTTTGGGCCCAACCGAGATTCGAACCCAGGACCTCATTCATGATCAACAGTCGCACTACAACCACTAGACCACCATGGCAGTTAAACTCAAACGTATTTGATTATCAAACAAAAAATTAACTATTTTATTATTTCTAGTCTTTTATTTATAATATTATCTTTGTACAACCTTTTCGTACAGAAAATCAAACGTGTGAACGGCCGTGAGATCATCTATGTGCACTGTAAACTGTCGTAAGTGAACATCGTTACCTAAGTAACGTTAGGAATCATTTTCATCACTCTTTCAGATAGCCCTGAGTCTGATCTACCTGCAAGAGCTAAAAAGGCCAACAGCGCTAACACCATCAGACACCAGCAATATACTATATACACTTCGTTGCTTTTACTGTTTGAGCAAAATGCCGCGCTAGTCGTTATTTGTGAGGTTTTTAGGTGTTATGTACTTGTTATTAAAAAGATACATCAACTAAAAAAACCTATTAAATTTCTACATAATCTTGATTCCACATAATCGCCAATTCCAATTTTTTTGAAAGGAGTAAATACTTGATGAGTCTTTCTACAACTAAACCACAGAAATGCGAAATAATTATATACGCATAAAGTAAGCATTATTTTATCTTGCGATTGACACTAATGGATAGGCGATTTATTAATGAACGTTTTGCTCAATTTAATTTTTTCAGAGGACTAAAATTCCATTTGATACAGAAAATATTTAAACATTTGGGCGTATTTCTTACGCGATATATTGTAGCGAGAGCGCGTGAAGTGTAGATGCATAGCAACGAACCGAATGCTCCAGGTCGCCCTCTTTAACTCAAACTTTTTTATTGGTTTCCATTAATTATAAATTCTACTATCAACTATGGTGTTTTACAACTACCAGGCATCCAATGAAAGCCAACTTTTTTGTTTTTGTGTCAAGGTGTAGGTACATATTGTGTGAAATCATCTCTGTGTTTATGTTACTCCATCCTAACCTACCTGCATTCTCATCACCAAATCATAAATTAGTACTTTTACGCACTTAACAACTTCTCATAGTAGGTATACTTCTATAGGAAGTTATTCTGAGAAGCCTAAATTCAATTTCAGTATTGTCCCTTTCCGTACTTATCATAATCTCTTAACATATTAAAGTGTGAGGCATTCCATCTTAGACGTAAGAGCAGACTAATCTGCAGCCTTTCTTCTTTTAAGCTCGACGCAGGTGTCCATGTGCTTCACTTAAATAACCACATACCATCAGTGGTTTATTATAAAAGAAAATAAAGTTATATAACAACCTTCTGACATATTTCAGTGTTGCTTAAGAATGAAATTGCCCATAATTTTTCTTAAGGCGTCAACGTATTTAGGCGAAGTACATGCTTTCCGGTCGCTTTTGTAGTTTCATCTTACTCTCCAATTGTTTTTAAGACAAGGTTATTTCCAGTGACAACCAGTTCCAGTGTGGAATAAAAGTACCATAAGGCCTTGAATGGGTCGGCTCGACCGGGGCGGGGCCACGCTTTCACAGAATACCAGCGTAAAATAGCAACTCATTGCTGCTGAGTTTCGTATGGTGAGCGTAGAAAACCGGTGTGTGGTTTGTAAGGACACACACTTTTAAGAAGTAGAATTGTAGTTAGTTGATGAGCACGTCAAAAGGAAAAGATCACTATAATTAAAAGTTTAATAATTATAAAGTTAGAGTGGCAGATCTTTCCTTGAGTGGTTGGTGTTAAGTAGTAGGTTGTTGACATACTGCCGATTGTCCATGTGCAATTAAATAAGTAAATTTAAATAGACGCGACGCGCGGCTAAAAGTAGGTTGTAGCGTTTCTCAAATAAAAATGTGTGGTATAACCATACAAACGGAGACTCTTTTAATGGAATTGAGGCATTCCATCTTAGTCCTCAGAGGTCGCAACGCATCTGCATTTTGATTCTTAATCGAGAATAGATGCATATATCCATGAGCCACAGTATCTACTTACCATCAGGTAGACTGTGTGCTCGTTTGTAACTCTCACTCTATAAAAAAAGTCCTTCAGACCGAATTTCGGTCATAGCAGCCAGTCTCAATGGAGACTGATCGGCTGCATAAGACAGGCACAGGTGCACTATTTTTTCCTGCACTCTTATCGTCCTATAATCGGATGGTTCAGCAATTCGACACAACTTGAGGGAGAACAGGTGTAGAACTAACGGCTTTAAATACTTTATAAGGCACGGGGTAAAACACCGTCAACTTCCTGACTCTGAACTACTAGTACTTAGAATTTCTTGTCAATTAGCGTAATTGAAAAGTCCACACAGTACAAACCAACAATGCAGTCAAATAACTCGACAAACTGCCCCATTGGCAATTGGGTAGTGACTTTGTTAAAGAAAAGACAATTTTTTTATTCATATTTATTTGTGACAATTTCACAACCTTACTAAAATAAAACTTAACTAAACTTACGAGTTACAAGATCACAAAATAAAGGTCATTATAAAAGTTACACATAAAAGCACAACATGCATATTAAACTTAAGCACGTAAATACGAAGACACCAGCGCAAAGATATAGGGCTGCCAACAGGCCAGGTGGTTTCTATTCTGTCCTAGTTTGGAGAGCGTATTCCATACATCTCTACTACATATTTCAAAACTTTATTAATTAATAATATGTATAATAATTTTAATGAATATTTTAAAATCCATTTATTGTACCTATAATGCACATTATTATTATTACTGTATTTCAATTATTAAATAATAATAAAACACTATATAAAAATAACGGTTTTGATTACACCACGTATTGTCTTTAATGAATTCGAATACACTGAATAGAACAAAATTTACAGAATTTTGTTATTTTTTGTAATTTTTCCTTGTTCGACTTTTCGATTGCTTCGCTGCACCTATAGATATTAGTTATGGAGTTCTGAGGTTTACGTCATATAGTAGAACCCGTGTATAACCTCATTTGATAGAATTGACATCTGTAAAATTAGTTTATTCGACATTCAAAAAAGTTTTTAAACACTTTTTATAAAAGTATGTAGTGCCTCCAGCAGTCAGTCAGTATTAGTGTTTGTAGGTAGGAAGTTGACAGCCCTACCCAGTACAGAAATGTTCCAGTAATAATACGTTTAAATTCACTAACTATAATCAATCTATTAAAATGTTTATGTGTTACGAAATAAAAAGAATATATATATATATATATATATATATATATATATATATATATATACAATGAATCCAGCACGAAAGTGTAGTGTAATATATTTTTTTAATTATAATATAACAAAAAACAAAAGTCAGTAACAAGTGTTAGTTACTCAACAAACTAGCATGTACCAAAAACGTTCAACAAAATGAAAAAAAATTGTACGGGTTAATAGTATGATCAAAAGTTAAAAAATCAATTGGAAGTAGTTACGCAAACAAGACTCAATCCATAAAGTGATAACGAAAAAAAGTATGTTTAGTTTTCACTAATTTCCAGACTTCGGAATGACCTGGAATTTAGCAGATTTATTAAAAACCAATGACAATACAATAATTTCATGACAAGTAATCTCATTAGAATCATAACGACTCTTGATCTATGTGTTGTTGAAATTACTTTTAAAAAAAACTTGTACGTTGTTGTTGTATATAACTAGCAATTAACCTCGGTTTCATCTGAATAGGATCTATTATGGTGCGTGTTTGAGCAGAATGCCGCGCTAGTTGTTATTTATGAGGTTTTAAGCCATCTTATATGTTATTAAAAAGATATATTAACTAATAAAAAATCCATTAAATTTCCACATAATCTTGATTCCATAATAGCTAGTTCCAGTTTTTTTAATGAGTAATTACTTGATGAATCTTCTTTGTTTTATTAAATGTGTCTCCTCATAAAGTAACTATTATTTTATTTTACGATTGACGCTAATGAATAGGCAATTTATTAATTAAATTTCGATTTTGTAAAGAAAAAAATTTAAATTTTGGGCGTATTTCTTACGTGATATATTGTAGCAAGACCGCGTGGAGTTTGGTAAACTATTTATTAATCTGTGGTGGAGTGTACAGGATCGATTCGCGAAAAAAAGATTCATTTTATTTTTTATTTATTTAACTGGCTTTACGGCTCTGGGTTCTATCCCTTCTGAGGTTATCATTTCTTTCGTAATCTTCGTTTTTATATATTTTCTTAACAATATGTAAAGTTTTTGAGAGATATTGACGACAGCTCAACCCAGCGGACAGTTGATGACGACAACCACCCAAGTTCATAAGGCGCCCAAGCGATCAAAATAACTTGAGGTTTATATCAACATCAAAGCACTTGTTTAATCGTTTTCTCCAATAGTTCACGCGCGCAGACACCTAATTCACAAAATCGCATCACTTTTACGAATCAAAATCCACTTCAAACCATTATTTAAGCGACGAAACAGGAGCGACAATCCGTCTACGGCCAAGTTCCCGCCAAAACTCCCTGACACTTCAATTTTATTTACATGTATAGATTATTTAAAGGCCAAGAGACGTTTTTTTTAAATAATAATTTAGTTGTGCGTAATCATCATAATTACAGCCTACCGAAATTCCACTACTGAATACGTTAATGACAAAATATGAGACAGACTTTACAACCTCTTACAAAACTTCTCTCCTAGAATTGAGTGAAGAACTGTTCCTATCCATGGTCCATGGGGCACTTAAAATTCATTTTTAAACATCTTAATATTATGGCGATAAACATAACAGCCTGAACGGAATGAAACAAATTTTACGAATTTTATTTTATCTAACTTTTTTAATTCCCGAGGTCATGGGTGGTGGGGAGGACTGAGGTATTTAACATCCTGATATCATAGCTGACGAAGTCTACCTTTAACTTTTAATCATTACCTTTTGGTGCGATCGACGTAGAACGAGCTTACAGTATATTGAATCTTTGCAGTAGAATGCTTAGGTTTGGATTTATTTTATTAGAATAGAATAGAATCATTTTCACATGTTCAACTATAGCAGTGGTGTTGAAATGCTTGTGCGTAACTACGTCTAACTTAGTTAAGCTTATATATTTCAAAGGAAATACATATAGAAATGCAGTTTGTTGTGCATTCGAAATAGAGATTCTTAAATTTACATTATTAATTAGGAAACGATTTCCTATATATCATTAAATAAAACACAGTTCACGTTAGCATATTTAGTTCCAGTCTTCGAAGTACTGTCTGAAGGCAGTGGGTTCCGCACCTTCTGTCACTTTTGAGATGTGCACCTGAAATTAAAACAACAAATTTCACTACACTAGGAGTCATGGAAACTCGGGGTCTGAGCGCTTGTCTTATATGTTACAATAAGTCTCTTTGGTTCAGTGGTTGTAAATGCGTCTGATGATCTCGAGGTGACGGGTTCGAAGCAGCCCAGCGCCAGAAAGTTGGCGGTATTTCACGGTGAAATACCGCTCACGCAATACGTCAGAAAGACTTGCCATCCCATATGATAGTGAGGGAATAGAGAGTGCAGATGTGATTACTCATAAACTCGGACACTATAATTCTTTCCTGTGCAGATGGTAATCTCCGTTGAGACCGGCCGCCATGATCGAAATTCGGTCTGAAGTTCCCGAGTTCGATCTCTACCGGCACCAATGAAATGCTATATGCTTATAGCAATATCCTTTGATAAATCTATCGAGAAGACTTATGTTCAGCATTGGAGTTTAGATGGCCTGTAACAATGCCCTCCAGACCGAATTATGTTCGCGCGGCCAGTCTTAACGGAGCCATCGCCGCAGCACAGAATTATAGTGCGCAAGTCCTGTTGCACTCTACATTAATCCGACACGACCAGAGTCAGCAGGCGCAGGACCAACGGCTTTACGTGCTTTCAGAGGTACCGGGGTGACTGAGAATTTATTGACAAAAAAACTTAACTTATTTTTTGGCACGACCCGGGATTTGAACCTGGAACTCATGATCAAGACAGTTGTTATGTTCACGACCACTAAACCAATGAGGCACTCAAAATGATGGGCTTAATGAATTAATAATATCTTATATATATTAGAGATATTATCTTATATATATATATATATATATATATATATATATATATATATATATATATATATATATATATATATATATATATATATATATATATATAAAATAATATCTTATATTAGTTATTATCTTACCCAAGCTGGATAGTTGTTGGCCTTTAAGTACTGTTTCGCTTTGTCCATCGCGGCCGACTTTTCCTAAAAAAAATAATGACTGTTTTCAAATAAAAATCATATTAAAGTTTTCCAAGTAAACATATAAGGGAAATAATGCATATAGTATATAGCCTTGAGCTGCTATTTTACGCTGGTATTCTGTGAGTGTGGTCCTTCCCCGGTCGAGCCGACTCATTCGTGCTACAACTATAATAGGGTCATAAGGGCACTGCTTTATCGACGCCATTTTGACAGTTGACATCATACTTATAGGGTATGTTCTAAAGTAGAACCCAGTGTACTGTCCAATGCAAATGACGTCATGAATCGACGCTATACTGGTGATTCGTTCCAAAAATAGGACAGTATACGGCGTCATACATTTGCGCCATATTGGAAAAGTTTTGGCGATTATTTTGTCATTTTGTGCTCCAAAAATCATTATATCCTCTTAATGGAAATACCACCAATTATTCTAAATTTTTTTGTATTTGAATAAATAAAAACAAATTTTGGCGTACTTCATTCAGCGCACACACAATTAAAAATTGTTTTATTATGGCCGGATATCCGACACAATATGGCGGCAGCACGCCAGTTCAATATGGTGTCAATTGATGACGCCCTTTGTATTCGGCAGTATACTGATAATGTTTCGGAACATACCCATAGTACATAGTCTTTAGTCGATTTTAGTACGGTGTAGTGTATGTAGTTTTTTTTTTATTTTTCGTAGAGTTCATAATAATGACAATTATTGTTTGCTATTTTTTTTCTAATATATTGGTTTTAGTATACTCTGTGTTTTTGTCTCTGTCCCCCTCCTAGTTTTGGTTTTATAGGGCGGCAAAGCTGAAGGTGGCCACCCTCACGTACCTTATATAGTATTTATATATGTATTTATACAAAAAGACGCTTACATACCTTGCCATTAGATTTCTTTCCAACCCACACATAAATACTGCTTCCAGTGTCTAAGATATAGCATTCCTGTAAAGAACAAAATTAAATATTAAAATATGCTCAAATTCTCTATTTCTCTCCTTCTCTATCTATATCTATCTCTCTCTACATATATAACATTTTTACAGACATAATATTGACTTAAATAAGTTCCTGTTACGTTATATTATCTGTTTTAATAACGTTAAAATTTAAAAAAATATTTTGGCATTTAAGAAACTAACTTGGATTTGTTGACTTAACGATCTAAAAATTAGCTAATTATAAAGTAATAATATTTATTAAACCGCGTAATAATTTTATTTGACAGATTTTCCGCGTAATTAATTTTAACATCTATATTAAAATGGATTTCCGCAAAGTTTTTTTTACGCCTGGTATTTTTAAATTAGGTATTTCAGCGTTATTGCTTTTGTTAGGCAAACAAATCCCCTTGACTGTTGTATATTTATAGAAAAAGGGTGACAAAACAAGCATACAGTCTATCTTATAGTACGTAGATATTGTGGCCCTTAAACAAATACATTCTATCCTCGATTAAGAATCAAAATGGAAACTGGAGACCCATTTTATTGGCAACCAGGCATGCCATCTTAGTCCTCAGGGGCGACAACGCATCTGCATTTTGATTCTTAATCCGGGATAGATGCAGATGTCCATGGACCACAGCCTCTACTTACCATCAGGTGAACTCTGTGCCGGTTCGTCACCCCTATTCTATAAAAAACGCGTGACTTTACCTCGACTACTTAAAAATAGAAAGTAGGTTGGCGTAAATGCTCACTCCACCTTAAATTCAAAAGGCACGACACTGCTTAATCAGTCACTTATTTTACGACTTTTTAGGTTAAATCCCGCCAACAATTGCCACTTCAGCTTATTAACCCTTACGGATTAGTAAGCTAAAGTGGCAATGGGCCGGCCATGTAGCTCGAAGAACTGACAACCGATGGGGAAGAAAGATTCTCGAGTGGCAGCCTCGTACCGGTAGGCGAAGTGAGGGACGTCCCCCCAGTAGATGGAGTGACGACCTAGTAAGACATGCAGGAAGTCGATGGATGCAGTTGGCTCTGGATTCAACAGCTCTATGTTCAACAGGGGACTTGTGAAGGGCTGTAATGATGATTATGATGATGATACTCCACCAACAGATAACATTTGGAAAACTGGTTATAACCAATATTTTAACAGTGTTCGTAAATATCAATCGTAAATAAAAGCAAATAAATATAATCAATGGAGACAACTTATTTTTGTATGGGCCCACTACAAATTGTGGCCCAATGTAATGAAACGCATGTCGATTTGTTCTTTATAATCTATAAATTACAATAGTAATATTAGTTTTACTGCTTCTAGAGGGAACATAATGATCAAAAAACTCACCTGCGGATCCAAAAGTTCCTGCTTCAACGGGCCGGGGATCTTCTTTATTTCGATCTGTCCAGTCTTATCCGAGATCTCACTTAAGGTGACTTCTTGGGTTGATCCACGTTCAAACTCCTGAACGAAACAATAAATGTTTATAAACTACTGAATCAGGTTTAAATGGCATAGCTTTCTGTCTAATCTCTCTCCTGATGTATGGCCCCTAAAATTTTAATAAACTCCCAAAAAAAAACATCAAAGAAACTGATAGTATAGACAAATTTAAGAAATTGCTTTAGAGTTTTTTAATATAAAGCATACTACCCTATCAACGAATACTTTGAAGATAAAATGAATGGTTTTTAGTACCTGCAATAATTAATGGACGATTTATTTATTATATGTTTATATTTATGTAATTGATAATTAAGATAATAATTAATGTTATTTCTATTATTTATTTGTATGCCTTTGTAGGCGAAACATAGTGTTATTTATCATACCGTTTCCACCAAGTTTGTAACCATTTACCTATGTTTTACAAATAAATGATTTGATTAGGTTAAAAACATTGCTGGCTTAAATGGCATATCATAGTAAAGGCAAGAGAAGATGAGCAATGTTTTTTCATCCCTATAATTAGCAGCAGTCACTTGTTACTGATACCCATAGACTGTATTACAAGAATATATAAAACAAATATGGATTTTGTGAATTTAATAACCAACTATTTTTTAAATAGGTTCATAATATGTTACAAATAATAATTAATTTTTATAAAGGTAACAACCGGCACATAGTCCACACAAGATGCTGTAACTCATAGACATGTATCCTTCTCCTGAGGACTAAGTTTGAATGCCTCCTTACCAATAAAAAAGGTCTACCCAGTTGTCCGTGCTCACCGTACGAAGCACATAAGCATTATTTTGCTATTTGATGCTAATATTCTCTGAGAATTGGTCATTACCTGGTAGAACCGACCTGTACCTGCTGCAACGTGGCTCTTCCACGTGAAAAAGGTCCCAACTATGTTACTTACTTAATAAAAAAGCCGACTCAAGAGATATTACATATCATATATACATATATTCGTTCACAATTTACCATCAAAACCTATAATTTTCAGCTAAACGTGTTCCGAGAAGCTCTATCGACTAGCGCTTTCAACTCTGCTGGGGAATCACAAGCATGACTCTATGTACGTAGTATTTATGCATTTAAAAAATAACATAGTAAGAGCACACAGCACTTGGGCCAATATTCAAAGTCACTCTCGTGTTCAAACTTAAACTTTACAATGTCAAAATTTGTGTTACTTCAAAGTATGGTCTAGGTTCGAATTTTGACATTGTAGAGTTTGAGTTTAAACTTCAGATGTGTTTGGATAAAGAGGATAACGCCATCATCAGTTTAAGATTTTCTTAATGCATAGTATGAATTTTCTAAAAGCTTTAACCTACTTCATCATCACCACCTTCCGTGGCTTCCGGCACTGATTCTTGATCTCCGGATCCGAGAGCCTCGAAGAATTTGTCCAAATCGCCCTCGTTTGAGTAGGGATCTAAAACAATAGAGTAGTTCAGGGTATTTACTTGGAAAACATATTTATGATGTGTTTAGTTTATATAATACAAATAAATATCACGTTGAAGTTAAAGTTACAGCCTATTTACGTCCCACTGCTGGGCACAGGCCTCCGCTCATTTCTGAAAGGGGTTTTAGAGCAAGGAATGGTCCGCCGCGCTGCACCAATGCGTGTTGGCGAACTTCACATGTCTTCGAAATATTTTTTTTCTTATTCCTCAGACATGCAGGTTTACTCACGATGTTTCCTTTCACCGCCGAGCACGTGGTAAATCAGCACATAAAATTGCAATTAACAATTTCATCGGTGCCGGCGGGGATCGAACGCAGTTTGCTCGCATACTGCGAAATTTACAGCGAGTGCTAACCATCTGAGCTACTACGGCTACTTAAAAATATCACGTGCAATAGATGAATTAACAACCAACGACCAAGACCATACCAAGAGCTGCAGTTATATTATGGTTGTAGCACGAATGGGTCGGCTCGACCGGGGAAGGACCACGCTCTCACAGAGTTCCAGCGTAAAATATCAGCTTACTGCTGTTTCGTCTGGTGAGTGTAGAGATCTGTAGACCCTTTTTTACTGGAAACGAAGAATTTCATCTTAGTCCTCAGGGGTGACAACTTATCTGCGTTTACGTAGATATCTATAGGCCACAGCATCCACTTACCATCAGGTGGACTGTGTACTCGTTTGTCACCCTTATTCTATAATAAAAAAGTACCTATGGGCTGTTTCAGGCTGGCTGGAGACTACATCCTACAGTGCACTGTTATTTTTTGTTATCACGTTAATTATAGTACCCGGTTTACCGAGCTTTGCTCGGTATTTTTCGCTCGGTTTTTTTAATTCGTGTGTTTTGGAAATTATATTTAGATACAAATTACATACTGATGAAATACGAATAATATTTTTTGATCTTAGCGACATAATAGAAAAAACTGAACCGGTTATTTGAATAAAAAATCATGAGTGCAATTAGTTTAATTTAAATTTTCGTGTTTTTAAAAAATACTAAAAAAGGGCTCGAAAAAATAGATTTTCTCAAAAAAGAAAGGAACATGAAAAAAAATTAAAAAAAGTCGTTCGGTCGGTCTGGGCTCGAACCGTTGTTTTAAGATTCTGTGACCGACCATTATACCAATTAAGCTATTTATAATCAATAACAATCCGACAAAATTTACCTTCTTATTCTAACGATATTGTAGCAGTTTTTCATTGCCTAAAAACACGGACAAAAAGACATTTTCTAAAAATAAATCCTAGCTAGATCGATTTATTATCCCCGAAACTCCTTGGACACTAAATTTTATGAAAATCGTTGGAGCCGTTTCCGAGATCCCGATTATATATATATATATATATATATATATATATATATATATATACAAGAATTGCTCGTTTAATAGTATAGAATTATGTATATTAATGTTGTTCGTCTTCTACACTATATAATATTATAAAGAGGAAAGATTTGTTTGTTTGTTTGTTTGAATTGAATAGGCTCTGAAACTACTGAACAGATTTGAAAAATTCTTTCACCATTAGAATCCTACATTATTCCTGATGAACATAGGCGTTTTCAAAAAATTAGAGATCCGTATGAAAACTTCGTGAATGTGACCCAAGGTGTGAAAAAATATCAAAAAAAAAACTTATATCGCGTACGCTGCGGAAACTATTGACAATAGAGCAAAGTGATGTGCTACAGTTTTATGGAGGACATCAATATCTACATAAAAGTCTGCAATACCATATGTCTAACTGTTATAGTTATCTCACAATAACTAGTTTTCCATGTTAAAATTTTCAATAGTAACGTCGAAAAATCCTTATACCGCGTACACTGCCAGCACCATGCGATGCGAGTGTCACTGGGGTGTGGGAGGGGAGTCTATGTCAAAAAATAAATTGCCGCGCGGCCCACTCGCGCGGTCGGCCCTAGGCATGGGCGTTTTTGGATTTGAACGCAAACCGATATTTATCCGATTTCAGATTTCAAAATCGATTTCAAAATCCGTTTTTAAAAATCCGATTTCAGTATCGCTTAGCCACGCCAATTCGTTTGCGTAACGTTAACAAAACGACAAACGCAAATCTAACTAATACAGTAACAGATTTGCGAGATTATCCTTCATGCTTTAATCTGGGCTTGGGACTAGCAGAAAAATTTTGTATGAAATTAGAACTTTTCCGGCGCATTTAACAATCGGTATATTTGCAATGATTTCTTAATATATTTTTTTGTTTCATTTCGTTTTTTTATTTTTTTATTTTTATGTCAGAATCTGTTTGGATTAAGGTTTGCGTTTAAAAATGCAATTTGCTCCACTTTTGACGACTTTAGACGGCACCTCTTTTCATTTATTATTGATCCCGTCTTTGAAAAAAATTAGTTTCTAATCAAAAGTCTAAACAAAAAAAACTTAATAGTCAAAATTAAAAATATTTAAATGTTATGTAACTTACTCACTTAAAACATACACTCACACACAATTCACTCCTAATTTTTAAATATTTTTATAAACTTTTTTAATATATTTACTAAACAAAAGGGTATTAAGGCAATAAATATCAGTAAGTAAATAATATAATACAATACACTGTTACAACTGACCGGCATGCGAGCAGTTGTTTGTCACCAGGATTAAATTTACGTCTAAAGTCTAAAACATAACAACATGAAAACAAAATTTATTTTAAGTAAGCAAACACTTAACTAAAAACAAAAATAAACCATCACGCAATCGCGCAAATATAGCCTTAAACGACTTAACAATAAGAATGATATTGATCGCACACTGAACCACAAATTCAGCAACGCATAATCTCGCAAAGCGAATTTAGACCCTACGTACTAATCAGTAAGGATAATATTGATCCCATATCTCAATGTGTAATAGATTTCGATATTCCATAGCCGACAAACCGAAATCTGATTCTTAAACTTCACGTCATGAAAAAACTGATTTGGATTTCTACGCAACAGTTTGCGTTTAGATTTGGATATTGTCGATTTTATTTTCGATTTGGATTGGTTTGGTTGTACAGATCGTAAGAGTTTAGCTAGTTAGGTCGATTTTTGAAATCGGATTTTCTAGTTTGAGCAATCTGTACGAATCGATTTGTGTTTGAAATCGGATTTTAGATTCGTTTTGATATATCCGACTCATACCAAGTCGCAGCGGTTGTGTGCTGAATCCAATAAATTTAGTTAGTTGTTTAGGTAATTGTGGGATGAATGCACCATGAGCCATAGAGCACATATAGAGGCTGTGGACAGAACCTTAAAAGATCTTAGAAACTCTTCTGCTCTCATGGGCGGGATTACTTTTGTATTTGCTGGAGATTTCCTACAGACATTTCCCGTCATTAATAGAGGTACGCGAGCAGATATCATCAAAGCATGCTTGAAATCGTCTCCCTTATGGACTTCGATTGAAAATTTAAAATTACGGACGAATATGAGGGCTTATCTTCATGGCATCACAGATAGTGATTTCCCACAACAACTGCTAAAACTTGGGGAAGGAATTTTTCCCACTCCAAATTTAAGCAGAAATTGGGACGTCCTTCTGGATGAGTCTCTAGGCCAAATAGTCCATAATTTAGAAATTTTAATAGATGCAGTATACCCTGACATCGAGAATTTGAACGAAAAGGACTTTTATTGGTTGTGTTCTAGAGCAATAGTGTCGCCTAGTAATGATACTCTCAACGAAATAAACAATCTGATTATTCAAAAAGTCCCCGGCCAAATAAAAAATTACAAATCGATCGACACCGTGACTAATATCGAAGACGCAGTCCATTACCCACAGGAATTTTTAAATTCACTAAACCCTTCTGGAATGCCACCACACGAATTGAAATCGGAACGCCAATCATGCTTCTGAGAAATTTAAGCCCCCACCCCCCCAAGCATGTGCAATGGGACGAGAATTGAAGGACAATTTAATTGTAGCGACCATCCCAACTGGTCTGCCAATCCCATTTAAACGGCTTCAATTTCCGGTAAAAACATCTTTCGCGTTAACTATTAACAAGTCCCAAGGTCAAAGCTTCGAATTAGTAGGGATCGACCTACGAAAAGAGTGTTTTACTCATGGCCAATTGTATGTAGGCCTATCGCGGGTCGGGGCTCCTAAAAATCAATATATTTTGCTGCCACAAAATAAAACAACATCAAATATCGCTTACAGGGAAGCTCTGACCCAATAAATTTAATGGCTTATGTTTTGTAGATATTATCTTTATACAAATATTAGAAATAAAAATAAAATAATCAGATATTAAAAAAGAATAAAAAAATAAAAAGATACGTAAAAAATAATTAAAAAAAACATTATCTATACTTATATATATAATATTATAAAGAGGAAAGATATTTTTGTTAGTTTGTTTGCACCAAATAAGTCCGAAACTACTGGACCGGTTTAATATGTTTTATATGCCACTACTCCTGGCACCACTACTCGCAACACCAATATTCCAGGAAAGACACACCATCGACGATAATACGACAGGTGTTTCACCTCAACACGAGGCATCCTCAGGTGATGTAGACTCTACGGCGGCTGACCGCTAAGTGACTTAAGTTACTTCGTTAGCGGAAGGTTGCAAATTAATTAATATCTTTATTATAATGGATTTCCGTAAAGTAACGCCTGATTCTATCAATTATAATACACAAAACATTAAAGAAGACATAAATTGAAAATTTTAGTGCCACCGAAACAAAAAAAGCTGTTCATCTTCAAACAGCCAACAGATTTTCTTGAAATATAGCTAAGAACACTCTCGATTAAGAAACCTTTCAAACGGAATCAAACTTAATCAAAATAATTTCATGAGCTATGATGCCACAAACAGACACACATAGATACAGAATACAAACTTATAACACCCCTCTGTTTACTTCGGGGGTAAAAACAGTAAGACGCTTACCTATGATCTCAATATTGCCCCGACCGTTGTGATCCTGGTCCCTTATCTGGTTGGCGACAGTGATAGCTTTGAGACGCTCCACGCTCTTGGAGCCATCGCCAACGTACACAAATATGTCATGATTGACATCCAAGATGAAGCAGTCGCCTTTGTTCATCGAGTTCACTGAGGCTTCCACCTGGGAACATGTATACGTTAAATACGAGAGGTAGACGTAGACGTAGAAGAAGTATCATCAGCAAATAATACTATATCGTGATTGTTCCCTACAAGAATAGGTAAGTCGTTAATATAGATTAAGAACAGGAATGGGCCAAGAATCGAGCCCTGAGAAACATTTTTTTTTTCATTTAATGTGTAATATTTGAAAGACGCTTTACTAAGAATGCTCTAGCTGGCATGCATTACATGAAAGATTTGCTAGTGCAGCTAGATGGCAGAAGTGGCAAAACTTTTTGTCTACCTAGGATTCCACATGGGTAACTCTTACTTATTTCTGCAAAATAGCAGTGTTTGTTCAGGTGTGTTCCAGTCAGAAGCTCAGAAGGGTATAAAGAGACAGTGTAATTAAAGACTGTGTGGTATTCCACCTTAAACCCCAAAGAAGTCTACACATCTTTAACCTTCGTTGTTTACAGTTTTGCAGTCAGGTGGACGGTACGTTCGTTTTTTACTACATTATTTATAATAAAGCTCAGCACCAAGCAAGCGCTAGCGGGCAAACGAGTTGGGAGATGATTTACCCTCGCACTGGTAACGCTGCTTTCGGAACCACACCCTCATCCATCAACAACCAGGACGTGCGAGCTTTTATCGCGGGCTTTGAGCGTGGCGACCGAATCAAGAAATTCCGTAACGAAAATAACATCCCCCACTCCGACCGGCACAGCGGTGCGGCGTTGAAAGCCGTGCATCGTCTAACGTCGTTTCAGTTCGGCAGACTTCGGCACTCGGCAGACTTCGGCACTCGGCAGACTTCGGCACTCGGCAGACTTCGGCACTCGGCAGACTTCGGCACTCGGCAGACTTCGGCACTCGGCAGACTTCGGCACTCGGCAGACTTCGGCACTCGGCAGACTTCGGCACTCGGCAGACTTCGGCACTCGGCAGACTTCGGCACTCGGCAGACTTCGGCACTCGGCAGACTTCGGCACTCGGCAGACTTCGGCACTCGGCAGACTTCGGCACTCGGCAGACTTCGGCACGGTTGACGCGGTATTTTCCAGATATTTAGAGGATATCAAGTCTCAAACTTATGTTTCTTATTTCAGTTACCATAACCCTATAGTTTCAATGTTAAAAATTCCTCAATAACCTGTATTGTATTGTAACCTTAACATGTATTGTGAGATAATAAAAATATTTTAAATAATATTAACTTCTCATTTATTCAATAAAAAAAAATTGTTTTCTGATCACCACGCTCAAAAAATGTAACTTGAATCATAATAACTTGAATATGAAAGAAAAAACTAGAATTAATATCAAAGAAAACAAAATATTGCGTAAATAAAATAAATAAGTAATTATAATTGCATAAGTTGATAAAAAAGCTATGTTGAAAGCTAAGCTTTACCGCTTCAGTCCCCGAGTACCACACGTATTTTTTTATGGAATAAGGGTGATACGATACGATAGATCTTCATCAGTCAATCAAATAATAAAGTTTCAATAGGGCGCTGCTTTAACGACGTTATTTTGACAGTTGGCGTTATAGTAAATATTTTTGTCGTATTTAGTATTGTGTAGCGTAGTTACTTTTTTTAAGTAGATTTTTCGAGTGTTGCAAATTATTGCCAAAGCTTGTTTGCTATTTTTTTTCCTAATTTATTTGTTATAGTACACAAATTCGTGTTTTTGTCCCTGTCCTCATCCTAATTTCGGTTTTATATTGTAACAAAGTTTAAGGTGAACATATTACCCTCACGTACCTTATAAATATGAACATACACACAGGCGCATATTTTCTATATAAATTGGGCACATATAAGTATTCAAATAATAACATAAGTACAAACACAGTTACATATGTTTTAAATTTTCTTTTAAAATTTTTTTTTGGTATATTTGTGATGTGTATTCAGCAGGGGTGGGAGATATGATATGGATATTGAACGACGAGTGAATGCAGGAAATAAAGTAAATGGGGCTCTACACTCTATTGTGAAAAGTTAGAATGTGCCAAAAAAAGGCACGTATGGCGATTCACAATTATGTATTAGTCCCTACTTTAACGTATGGTAGTGAAAATTGGGTGTGACAGAAGAAGCACGAGAGTAGAATAAATGCAGTAGAAACGCGGTCGCTAAGGAGTATGTTAAAGCTGAATCTGAGTGACAGGGTGAGAAACTGTGTGATAAAAGAAGAATGTGGTTTGCAAGTACAAATGCGGTGACCAGGATTAAGAAAGGAATGCTTCAGTGGTTTGGTCATGTGGAAAGAATGAGTGAGGAAAGACTGACAAAGCAAATATAATGTTGCATAAGTGAATGGAGGAGTCGGAAAGGGACGTCCTAGGCGAAAGTTTGTCAACCAAATTGGCGATATATTAAAAATGGGCCAAATTAAGAGTACCCTTAACCGACGAGCATGTATGCGTAGGTATATGGATGTGGAAGAGGCGAGAAAGGTATGTCAGGATCGTGCTAAATGGAAGTCTGTAGTCTCTGCCTACCCCTCTGGGTGACAGGCGTGAGTGTTTATGTAATGTTATGTTTTGGGCCACAACTGCCTTATATTTGTGATGCTGTACCGGATGTTTATGAGAGTTATTTCCATAGCATAAAGAGAACCGAGAATATAAAAATAATTTAAATTTGATATACAAAATATTAATACACAATAGCAACACGAGAGATACGCTCAACATACTGTGCTGCCACATCCATATAAAATGTTTTAACATAAAACCTGGTGGTTACCCAACGGAAGAAAAGAAAATTGAAATGCACTCGAACATTAATACATAAATGTACATGTTATAACATCCACATATAATAATTAGGGGAATCCGTGGAAATTTAACCTGCTTCACTCGAACATTCCTCTTGCCCTTGATCTGGAATAGCCTCTTCTCAGTGCCGGCGTTGACCGTCACATGGCTGAAGCCTGACGCGTGGCCGCCGTCCATATATCTGATAGCTGCAAAACAATCCAGCAATATACAAAACCATAACTTTAACCAACATACCGGAAATAAGTCATCATATTTATTTGTTTCGAACTAAGACCAATGAAGAACAATAGACGGAGCTCTACGTAGGTTTTGGGTAACGTCGAAATTATGCTCGACTTCTCGATACGCACTCATCTTTCTACTTTCTTTTTTTTTTGTCATCAATGTTCACTGCTGGATGCATATATATGTACCTAAAACCATATTGTTGGTCACCATTTAAGATGCATAAATAAATAATGCGTGTTTTTACTCACTGCTCACATTAGTTAAGTAAGATTTTGGTTGTGTAGTGATAAATAGATAGATAGAACATTTATTTGCTTAATATCAAGGCACATAAGGCGTTCAATAATGTATAACTAACATATTTTACCGTAATTAGCGTACCAAAATTAAATAAAATACAATTATACTAAGCTAAAATTACACAGTCAGCGCAGCGAACTTTTCCTAGCCCTGAAACCTTCTCAAAAATGAGAGGAGGCCTGTGTCCAGGAGAAGGACGTAGTAGGATGTAACTTTAAACTTTTTTAAATTACACCTTAGTTTAAAGTAATTCGATTCTTATTATATCCAAATATTATGTACAATTAAATACATCGAATTACCTAGCTGCCAAGCTGTTTCTAATATAAATGTTTTAAATAGTTCGTAACCATTCATTATCTAAAATTATATTATATTACTAGCTTGCCAGGCAGACGTTGTTCTGCCCTTTTCGATGACACTTTTGTCATGCCCTATTAAAAATCCTTATTTTCGCAAACAAAATTTTGGGTCACTCATGGGCAAAAAAACTATCCTATCTCTCAAGTTAGTGCTAAAAGTAAAAAAAATGTCTTTCGTTTCAATAAGAATTACATGTGATGTAAGTATATTGAATAAAAATTATTTTATTCTATTCCTAAATACACAGAAATCTTAAAGTCTAATACAATAAATTGTACACTTAAATAAAACTAGTTTTTACTGATTTTATCGCGTATATTAACTTTTTTATACACTCGACACTGATTCGAGCACTTTCTGTAATGTTTTTCTTAACATACTTCAAGACGCCGAAGAAGGATCAACGCTCCTGCTGATGTGAAGAATCGACGCTCCGGGAAGTCTGCAGTCTGTGAACACGTACAGGATCGCCCCTGTCACTACATCAGATTTGATAGACCACAAATCCTCGCTAAAGAACACCGATTAACACCAAGGATGATTCGCGAGGCCATTGAAATCAAAAAAATATCCTAATTTCAATAGAGAAGATGGCTGGGTGCTACCATCTACTTGGGATCCTATAATTAATAAAAATAAATCCCAACCAAAGCATACAACTGCAAGACTTCAAGATACTACAAGTTCATACTGCATAGATCGGAATAAAAATTAATCATTTTAATCTATGGTAATCGCGGTTAACTATGACATCTGGACGTTGAACATCTCGATCTCGATGGGCATATAAAATAAGTTAATATACGCGATATAATTCGTAACAACTAGTATCTATTTAAATGTGTAGTGTTCGCGTAAACATAAGAAATCTTTATAATATATAACATGTTTGCAGAATGAATGTTCGCAGCGCTCCGTCTTTCTTTATTTGTTGGTCTTAGGTGTATAATATTCCCACATGCGCGCGTGCTAACTTTTCTTTTTTTACTTTTTATAAGCCAGTGCTCGACCACAATCCCACTTGGCCTTAGATTGTAAATCGCACTATCTTAGCTTAACAAAAGCTTACTCATATTTTTTTGTGGTTTGCTTAAAGTGAAAGTAAGTAAAGTAAAGTTACAGCCTATATAAGTCCCACTGCTGGGCACAGGCCTCGCCTCATTTCTGAGAGGGTTTTAGGGCAAGGAAGTGTCCGCCGCGCTGCCACAATGCGTGTTGGCGAACTTCACATGTCTTCGAAATATTTTTTTCTTATTCCTCATACATGCAGGTTTCCTCACGATGTTTTCCTTCACCGCCGAGCATGTGGTAAATCAGCACTTAAAATTGCAATTAACAATTTCATTAATGCCGGCGGGGATCGAACCCGGGTTACTCGCGTTCTGTTATATTTACAGCGAGCGTTAACCATCAGAGCTACCACGGCTCGTTTAACGTTTGTCTTAAACTCTTGTATTTGTTACGCAATATCTTATTTTACAAGTACAAGTGGTTTTGTTAAATACCAAATCACAAAAATGAAGCTGGTGCTTCACCAACTGACAACAATCGTAAGTAGACTCCCTTTAGCCTTTAAGAAGCCCAGATTGTAATAAAAGAGTAAAACTAAAGTAGTCTATAAACTGAACTGATATGCATTCGAAATGAGAATAGTTCTTCAAGACGTTCAACGAGGTTGGAGGACATTATGCTTTGAAGTATACTGGGTTATTTTGCAATTCAGAATGAGTAATATAGGCGAATGTTATTAATTAATCAAACTTAAAAAATTCTGTCCTTTTTATCTATTAAATTCAGAATGCGTGGTAATGCGTTATTTGAACTGATTACATGCGTAAGGGTCGTTCTGTCGGCAGAATTGAATCGCACGCACGCATACAGGAGCGCATGTACTCTAAGTTTTTGCCAATAAATCACATTTAATTTGGGATACATTTCAAATAAAAGTAGAAGCCTTATTTACTCATATTAATTTCAAATGTTTCAATGACGGTATTTAATTATATGTATAAGTACTTGAACTTAAATATAAAATATGGAAACTCATTGAAAAATAGCCCTGTATTTTAGGAATGGAAGGTTCTAAATTCGACTGGATTTTTTTAATGGATGTAACGCAATTTTTCGCGTAATCTGAACTAATGATTCATGAGTTTGTGATATTGCTTCATCCACTTAAAAGGGTCGAAATTAAACTTAAGCAAGTGGTAAAATTAAAAAAAATTGTACAACCAACTTTATTATAAATAAAATGAGAACACCATCAATGTAGGCCAAGTCAATTAAATATTAAGGATAATTTAAAAAAAATACTGGTCAGATATTGTTCAAATTAAAAAAAATAATCATCAAAATCGGTTCACACTCAAAAGTTCTGAAGTAACACATAAAAAACATAGAGTCGAATTGAGTATATTCTCTTTTTTTAACTCGACTAAAACCGAAAAACGGGCTTCAAAAACTGAAAATATTAAAATAATATCCGCATTATTTTATAGTTTCTTAAGTAAACTTTAGTCGGTGCTAAAGATTGACTGAATCGAAGAAAAGCCTTCAATCATCAAATGTATACGCACTGGTTACGGGGAGCACCATCTCAATCCTAAGGGGCGATAATATTTTTTTTTCATGGGGAAATGCCTACGAATACCCGTCTCGAAGGGGCCACGTCACATCCGCGGCCTCATGAGTGCCGGCCATCCCATAGCAGCCCCTTCTCACGGAGGACATCTCCTCCACCTAATTTTTCTCAGGTATAGCGCATCAAGAACACAAAATGCGCGTTCCTCTTCAGCTTCTAACTGCGATAACGTTTGTATATTTAAATTCTTAATCGAGGATAAATCGAGTTGTATATGTAACACTTACTACTGGACGGCGTGGCGGACTAACTCTTTACTTGTTCTTTCTATATTAAAAATAACTTACCTGGTTCGAAATAGCTGAGGAATTGTCTGGACTCGTGGCCTTGCGTCTCTCTATGTTGAACCGCGTCCCCATTAAACTGTTCATCATCCAAGTTGACAGACAAGATGGCGGCCGCTCCAGCTTCGTCCATGCTCGTCTTTGAGCCCAACCAGAAGTGGATGTCCCAGGAGAACCGGTTTGAGCCTGTAGTCTATAGGACATTTTAAAAAAAATAAGAATAATATATAGGTATTAAATAATATTATTTTTATTGTTTAAAAAATGTTACTTCTACCACTAGTATTAGTGAGCACCTGGAGATCCTTTTAACAGGAAACGAGGCATTACATCTTAGACCTCAAGGATGACTACGCATATGGATTTTTATCCTTAATTGAGGATAGATGTAGATGTCTGTGAGCCACAACATCCACTTACCATCAGGTGGACTGTGTACTTTTAGGTTTGTCACACTTACTCTACTACATTCAATAATTATCCGCTATTGGTAGATTAAGAATATCCGCTAAACCATATCATCCCGTGGGTGTCATAAGAGCGAAGCTGAGAGATGTGTGCTGGTTGATGCGGAATCAAGGTTTATTTGGTAAGTGTAGAGGGTGATCTCACGCACTGGCACTGAGCGTTCCCTCCCTTCTTTGGACGGCACTTCACCTTTTTTTTTGAATTAAGCTTCCGCATACCCGCCCTTGGAACAAGGACGGATTATGTCGGACTCGCACTGACTTAAGCCTGAGTTCCACCTTAGCCGCTCTTTGTTAGATTCACGGTAAGTTTAAACACATACGAGTGTGTACTTTGGTGGCACATCAGCGCCACTGGGATCCACTGTGATATGTCAGTTGCTCTTAATCTTTTGCGGATATTCTCGTTATGAACTATAGATGAATAACTTTTACTAGAGATAGTTAAATTTCTGTTATCATCATCATCATCATTAAAGCTCTTTACAAGTCTAAACAAAGGCTAAACACAGGCCTTCTCCAAGGAATGCCGCAAAGCCCGGTCCTGTGCCACCTGCAACCATCGACTTCCTGCATATCTTACCAGGTCATCACTCAATCAAGTGGGTATCGCCTCACACTTCGCCTACCGGTACGGGACTGCCACTCGAGAGCCTTTCTTCCCAACCGGTTGTCAGTTCTTCGAGCTATATGACCGGCACTCTGTCTCTTTAGCTCACTAATCCATTAATAATTTCTGCTAAACACATAACTGAAATTAGCCGCAACTCACCTTGAGTACGATGTACGAATCACCGGAGTAAAAATTTCCATGCTGTTTCGGGGGCACTGGAACCGGTTCGAAGGCCTGTAACAAATATGCCTATTATTCATTAGACCTCGGGACTGTACTCTGTAAATAGTTGTGGAACGATTGTTTATAGTGCAACAAATCTCAGTCAGATTTATTGGACAAGGTGCATCATAGATCAAGAAAACCATTACCTACAGTATTCGATAAAGAGATATCAATATCGATTCCTCAGATTTGTTAAAAGATCCCAGATTTGTATACACAAATAAATTAGGAGCGGATAACACAAAACATGACTTTTATCAGCTTTTATACGTATTTTGCTTACTGCTGGTGAAATTATTTATTTTTGCATTGTTTAAAACAATCGAATTTAATTTAGTGATCAGGAATAAACGTGTTGTAATGATGTACGAACATTTTTTTATAAAAAAGGGGGAAACGAGCATGCGGCACACCTGATGTTAAGTGACTACCGCCGCCCATGATAAACCGCAGCACCAGGGGAATTGCAGGTGCGTTGCCGGCCCTTTAGAAAGGAGTTAGTTCTTATCTTGAAGGTCCCTAAGTCGTATCGGTCCGGAAAAATCGCCGGTGGTAAACGATTCTACAGGGGGTTGTACGAGGAAGAAAATTCCTAGTAAAACGTACAGTGGTGGACCGCCAAGCAACTAGATGTTGTGGATGATACCGTGAGTTTTGTCGCGATGTGCGTTCATGAAATTTGGCAGCTGGAATTAATACGAACAATTCCTCAGTGCACTCCCCGTGGCAGATGAGATAGAAAATACAAAGAGATGCAACATCTCTTCGCAGCGCCAGTGTATCGAGCCGATCGGAGGGGACGCGGTAATTGATGATTTGAGCCGCTCTGCGCTGGATGCGGTCGAATGGAAGAAACTGGCGCTGGACAGCCCCGGCCCAGAGATGGGAACAGTATTCCATGTGTGGGCAAACCTACCCTTTGTAAAGTTGCAGGCGTTGTGCCTGCAACTTTACAAAGCGTAGGGTACCACCCCGTGAAGTCGTAGTACCACCCCGGTTTGAGCCGCCCCATACGTGTAACAGCAAATCTGCCGCGTGGCTCTACAACGAAAGAGTGAGAGAAAGTGAAAAGAACTTTATAATTCCTTGGCTTTACGTAAAATATCTTTTAAAACCGCGTGATTACGTTTGTACAAAGTTGTTGTGTTATGAAAAATACAAAACGTCAAAAGGAATTTTTCAACCGAAAAAGGAGGAGGTTCTCAGTTCGACTGTATTTTTTAATGTATGTTAACCTCAGAATTTTTTTCCAGTTGAACCGATTTTGAAGATTCTTAATTTTTAAATCTACTGCTTCTCATGTGGTCCCATTTAAATTTGATCAAGATCTGACCAGTAGTTCTTGAGTTATCCTTAATAATGCGTATTTATTTAACTTCGACAACATTGATGATGTTCTCATTTTATTTATATTGAAGAAGTACAATTTTTTTATACCATAATTTTTTGTTGCACTACATTGAGCTGTCGCTGGATAGTTGTCCGACTGATTAATTCAAAAACAGTCGATGTTGTTTTTTAAGCCGACCTTTAAAAAGGGGGGAGGATCTATATATATAGAATGTTATTTTTCGTATTTAAAAATATTTTAAGTGGTTACCGTGGCCCATCCGTTGAAATTTTAAAGCTTAGCCGTCAACTGTAGCTACGGTAGTTCACAAAATAGATTCATACTGTTCAGACACCAGACCGTTGTACAGGACATAAATAATTACCCGCAAATAATAAAAAATATACTAGACGTATTTAGACGTATTCAACACACCTTTTTTAAATGAAACTAACTTTACGGATTTTATCACATTTAATTGTAACTTTTAATTCTCGACGTTTCGGGTGCTTTACAGCACCTACAGAATTGTTTGACCTGCATTGTTTGACGCCCCGATGTCAAAGTTAGCCGGCTGCCTTCAGTTTTTGAATAATAATTTTTGGTCCGATCTACGCAGAACGAGCTTACAGTATATTGAAGTCTTTCAGTGGTAGGCTTAGATTTGGATTTAATTTAATTAATTATAGGATCCCAAGCAGATGGCAGCACACATCCATATTTTCTATTGAAATTAGAATGTTTTTTAATTTCAATAGCCTCGAGAATCATGCTTGGTAGAAATCAGTGTTTTTTATTAGAGAATTTGTAATCTATCAATTTAATGTAGGTAATGACGGGGACGATCTTGAACATGTTCACAGACTGCAGACTACCCAGAGCGTCGATGCTTCACGTCGGCTATATGTTCTTTTACGTGGGTTTTTACGGATCTTTTTGTTTATCCTATGTAAGACAGACTACATTCACTATCAAGCTTGTACACTCTCGCATCTTGTAGAGGGCAAGCTTGTATATGAGCGGTGTTCGCGTAAAAATAGGAAATCATTACACCGAATGTTTATTGAAAGTTTACCGATCAAAGCGCTTGTCACCCACGCCCGCCTGGTAACCGTCAGATATAAATAGATTTAATGCACGGTTTGGACAGCCGTAAGGTGTTTTCACAGATTTACGAGTCTCGAGAACTAAACGAATAAATAACACGAACAGTTCAACAGGAAACACTAAAACAGTTCTTTAGTGCAGCTTAATATCATTTCACAAGTATATTAAATTCGACAGCGTATAAACACAAGTTAACATATTATATAAATATATGACACAACAGTGCCGCTATTTTAAGAAAGGTCATTACCTTTTTTTATAGAATAAGAGTGATAAGTACACAGCCCATCAGATGGTAAGTGGATGCTGTGGCTCATAGACATCTACATTTATTCTTGATTAAGAATTAGACAAAATGCAGATGGGTTGTCACCCCTGAGAACTCGACGAAATGCCTCGTTTCCAGTAAAAAGAGTCTTCGGTTCACTACAATCACCATACGAAACACAATAGCTGTAAGTTACTATTTTACGCTGATATTCTGTGAGATTGTTACAGTATCTTGAACTCTTTTAGTGGTAGGCTTGGGTTTGGATTTAATTTTCGAAAAAGAAGAAATCGAGGTTTTTTTATAGTATAGCGGTGCTGATGGTAGGTGGATGCTGACGCCCACAGACATCTATATTTATCCTCGATTAAGAATCAAAACGCAGATGCGTTGTCACTCCTGAGGACTAAGATGAAATGCCTCGTTTCCAGCAAGAAAAGGTCTCCAGATCTCTACACTCACCATACGAAACACAGCAGCATTACGCTGCTGTTTTCTGTGAGAGCGTGGTCTAAAGACCTATCTATATTCTCTATGGCGTGGTTCTACCCCAGCCGAGTCAACCCATTAGTGCTTCAACAATATAGCTGCAGCGTGGTACTACCACGTAAACAAGTCCACTGCTGAACATTGTCCTCTCCAAGGAATGAAACAAAGCACGGTACATATGCACCTTCATCCATCGACTCCATGAACACCTTCAGCCATTTCACCACTACAGATACTACAGATGCGTTGTCCCTCTTGCGGACCAACATGTAATGTCTTAAAGATTGTTATTAAACTGGCTTTCTACATCCTGAAGACCGCAACACAACAATGCAAAAGCTGCTATTTAACTGCAGAAATTGGTGGGTGGTACATACATTAGAAAAGTCCTACTACCTTCTTCCTGGATATGAAGAGGCAATTCGATAACTGATTATGAGGCAATCTTTCCTTTTTATAGAATACGGAAGACAAACCAACACACGTCCGCCCGATACTGTGGCCCATAAGCATCTACATTTATTCTAAATTGAAAACAAAATGCAAATGCGTCGGCACCCCTCAGCACTAACGTGGAATGCCTCACAGCCTGTTAATATACCGGCTCTCCTTTTTTTTAAAGCCAGTGTTTGACTTGATGTTAAATCGCAATTCCTTAGCGTAACGAAAGCCTAAACTCTTGCCTTGAAGACGTCGATATTGTGAACGGAAGGAAATACGGATACAGGCCGATTATTACTCCTCTTTTATATATCATTGAATGACAAATGAGCACATAGTCCACCTGATGGTAAGTGGATGCTGTGGCCCACAGAAGTCCACATTTATCCTCAATTAAGAATCAAAATTCAAATGCGTTGTCACCTCTGAGGACTAAGATGGAATGCCTCGTTTCCAGTAAAAAGGGTCTCCGGTTCTCTACAGTCACCATGCGAAACACAGCAGTGTTAAGCAGCTATTTAACGCTGGTATTCTGTGAAAGCGTGGTCACCGGTTGAGCCGACCCATTCGTGCTACATCCATAATATAGCTACAGCATGGCTCTATCACGTACGTATCCTACATACGCTTTTGTAACCTTTAAAAAAAAAAGCTGCAGATATTCTTTTTTTAAATAGTTGCATGTGTTCGTGTACCGCAGTAGCCACTACCGTCAAATGTAGTGATGGCGGTTAAGCCGTTTCTCATTCAACACAGGCCTTGTTTATTCTAATTGGAATAATAATGTCATGAAACAAAGCACGGTACATATGCACCTTCATCCATCGACTCCATGAACACCTTCAGCCATTTCACCACTACAGATACTACAGATGCGTTGTCCCTCTTGCGGACCAACATGTAATGTCTTAAAGATTGTTATTAAACTGGCTTTCTACATCCTGAAGACCGCAACACAACAATGCAAAAGCTGCTATTTAACTGCAGAAATTGGTGGGTGGTACATACAGTAGAAAAGTCCTACTACCTTCTTCCTGGATATGAAGAGGCAATTCGATAACTGATTATGAGGCAATCTTTCCTTTTTATAGAATACGGAAGACAAACCAACACACGTCCGCCCGATACTGTGGCCCATAAGCATCTACATTTATTCTAAATTGAAAACAAAATGCAAATGCGTCGGCACCCCTCAGCACTAACGTGGAATGCCTCACAGCCTGTTAATATACCGGCTCTCCTTTTTTTTAAAGCCAGTGTTTGACTTGATGTTAAATCGCAATTCCTTAGCGTAACGAAAGCCTAAACTCTTGCCTTGAAGACGTCGATATTGTGAACGGAAGGAAATACGGATACAGGCCGATTATTACTCCTCTTTTATATATCATTGAATGACAAATGAGCACATAGTCCACCTGATGGTAAGTGGATGCTGTGGCCCACAGAAGTCCACATTTATCCTCAATTAAGAATCAAAATTCAAATGCGTTGTCACCTCTGAGGACTAAGATGGAATGCCTCGTTTCCAGTAAAAAGGGTCTCCGGTTCTCTACAGTCACCATGCGAAACACAGCAGTGTTAAGCAGCTATTTAACGCTGGTATTCTGTGAAAGCGTGGTCACCGGTTGAGCCGACCCATTCGTGCTACATCCATAATATAGCTACAGCATGGCTCTATCACGTACGTATCCTACATACGCTTTTGTAACCTTTAAAAAAAAAAGCTGCAGATATTCTTTTTTTAAATAGTTGCATGTGTTCGTGTACCGCAGTAGCCACTACCGTCAAATGTAGTGATGGCGGTTAAGCCGTTTCTCATTCAACACAGGCCTTGTTTATTCTAATTGGAATAATAATGTCGATGCTGTTAGAAACGATACTTTATCAATTTAAATACGGTTACTAATTTAATTAGTTTTATTTACTAATGAGAATATAAGTTATCACTGTAAAAATATTATTTTAATTATCGCCACTAAGCTAAATTATGTAGATAAATTACTATCGATCTGCCCCGACTGCATACGGGTGCAATGTTATTGCATTTTTTTTATAGGATAGGGTGACAAACGAGCACACAGTTAACCTGATGGTAAATGGTTGCTGTGGTCCATAGACATCTACATCTATCCTCGATTACGAATCAAAATGCAAATGCGTTGTCACCCGTGAGGACTAAGATGGAATGCCTCGTTTCCGGTAAAAAGGGTCTCCGGTTCTCTACACTCACCATACGAAACACAGCAGCATTAAACTACTATTTTACGCTGGTATTCTGTGATAGCGCGGTCCTTCCCCGGTCGTGACGACCCATTCGTGCTACAACTATACTTCTAATATAACTGCACCGTGGCTCCACCACTTATAAAATTGCAATATTTGTATTACACATATAAACCTTCGTCTTGAATCATTTTGTCTATTGATGAAAACCGCATCAAAATCCGTTGCGTAGTTTAAATGATCTAAGCGTACAGACGGCGTGAAGCGACTTTGTTTTATACTAAGTAGATCTTTGCACGGTTGATTTCTGGATCTCGACAATAGCGCCACCTACCAGGTTCAATTGAGTTTTAAGCCATCCAGGGAACCATTCTAATACACACAAAAAAATCATTATAATCAATCGAGTCATTTTCGAGTTTTTGTTTTTTGTTTAAACAGGACAATCAATGGCGCCTTACACTCCGCTCAAAATGGCGCACTATATGTTTTGCCAAGATATTTTTACACAATAATACTAGGTACACGAGAAATTAAAAAAATAGAATCATGACCTAGACAAAATTCCAGGTCTACCTCCAGGGTGAGCAGAGAAGATATGTTGTGTGAAAAGTGTAAACAACTAGTGATATTACAAAAACTGCTCTAAATATTTTATAGAAGTTGCGTGTTTCTTTTTTTGTAAGTTTACTAAAAATTATTAAGAAAAATTAAAAAAATTAACAATTGATTTTTCATGTAATTTTACAATTAAAATAGTGTTTCTAAAATGTAAATTCAAACGCCAGTGACGTATATCGTTTTAGTAAATCCATTGCACTGTGAAATGATAAAACACTCACGTTTACCTTGTAAAAATAAAAAATAAAAACTGTCATTTCATAATACAGGCTATATTATATTTATATTTTCTTATGAGTTATGACATACGGTGATCCGAATATAGAAAATATAAAACTTAGATTATTGATAGGTCTTCGCGCGCGAAGACCGCGCGCGAAGACCTATCAATAATCTAAAACACAAAAGTACAGCATGATTGCGATTGTTCATAGCCTCAATTTAATGACGTCGCAACCAATCGCAAGTCGTTTTCATTCATTCAAAAATTTAACAAGTTTTTATTAATAATTACTAAAAAAAATGAAATTGTTAAATAAAAAAATATTTAAATACACTTTATAAGAATTATTCTTTCATTTATATATAAATTTGTAGCAAAAAAATTAATGCAACTTGTCTGTTGTAAAGTATAAGATCTTCGCATCCCCGCAAAAAATATTTCGTTACTTATTCATTGTACAAAATATACGAAACAAAATAGAAAGAAGATAGATTATAAATTGCATAGTAATAATATTAATAATTATAATTTACTTAGCACTTCAACTCAGTTCATATTGGTCTGACTCTGACATCAAAAATAGTCATTTATTTCTAGATTCTTCTGCACTCCCAGTCACCTAGCTCAGAAATAACCGACACTAAAATGTTTACGATACAAGAGAATTCTGTCTTAAAACGTGATCCCGCCAACAATTTATTGGTCTCGAAAATAACTACAGGGAAAATAGTACAGGGTAACTTATTCAACTTCATACTATGAAAATCAATGATTTTCAAAAAATCGGGAAGTTATTGGTTTCTTCCCAGTCGTGGTTGCATCAGATATCGACGTTTTGAGGTTCTATAAATCTATGCTCACTATTCTTACGAAGATGTCACTATCTTTATGTATGTATGTGCGTGCGCGTGTACGCACGTGCGTGCGTTTGTTTGTGTGTGTGTAAATCTCTCATAACTTTTGAACGGCTTGACCGATTTGAACGGACTTGGTGGAGATCGAAAGGCTTTCACCAAACTTTGATTATTCAATACTATTTGGACCGGTTATATCATACTATTATTACGATTTTTGAAAAACATCAAAAATAAAATTTTCAAAAAAAAATTTTTTTTTAATTACTTTTAAACAGATGTACTGATCAATTCCTAAATCTAAACATGCAAAACGACATCGATTGCTAAGAACCACTTCAAAATCGGATAAAGAGAAATCAATGACGAAAACTTTCGAAAAAAGTGTTGTTCTTTTCGCATTACTTTTGAATTTATAGTCTAATCGTCCTTTTATAATAGATTTTATTATTGTTCTTAAAATACCTCGTCGACTGCCACCGATCACATCAAAATCGGTTAATCCGTTCGAAAGTTATTGTTGTTAAAATTTTTATAAAGAAGTGTTTTTTGAATAACTTCGAAATTTCTGCTCGGATCGTTTTTGATGTAATATGTTACCTGTTAGTTCGTAAAAATATTAATCGAGCGTTTTGAGATTGAACATGGCGGGAAGTTCCAGGGATGGCCTGCAGGGTTAATAGATTTTTTTAATGAATAATTTTTTTAATAGTAAAAGGGTGACACCTGATGGTAAGTGGATGCTGTGGCCCATAGACATCTACGTTTATATTCAATTAATAATCAAAATGCAGATGCGTTGCCAGTCCTGAGGACTGAGATGTAATGCCTCGTTTCTAAAAAGTAGTTCGTAAAAAGTGTGCCGGCTAAAAGCTATTCATAACGAACAAATTATCTCATAAAAAAAGGAAAGCATCCAGAAGAAACCAGCATACATAAGGAATATCAGATAATATGTTCCGCGCGCGTCACGGGTCGTCCATTTCCCTTTAAAATGGTGGAACAGGCTTAGGACTGGCTGGGACATCCTATGCATTACCATTAACATTAGCGACTATATTTCATCGACAAAAAGTTCACTTTTTATTGTAAGGACTGTTTAATATCAATCCAGTTTCTAAACGAACCAAACGGAGCCAAAGACTACAATATAACGCGCAACGTTAACGACAACGACGCGATGAGTGATAAAGATAGTTGTGTCATTGCGTTTTCGGCTTTATTTTCATAGGCGTAAAATGAAAAATCGCACCAAGTAATTAGAACACTGGTTTGTGTAACGAAGACTGTTTGAAACCAGGACGTAAAACGGTTTCATCGTCGCAGAACACAAAACCGTCTTTGTAAACGGTTCGTCGTCGCAGCGCCGCCACCCTTACCACCTACTGGGTCAAACTGTGAATTTAAACCAACTAGAGACCCAATCAATGGGTGCGTTTGGCAGAAAAAAGCGCTAGCAAGCGCTTGTAAGCAAAAATGGCGATCGTAAGCGGTAAGCGCTGTCAAATCGTAAGTAGCTATTTTCCTCTAGGACACGAAGTTAGTTTTAACCGAGGAATTTAACCTAATTTAAATATATGTTTGTAAAGTATTCATATTAAAAACTTACCAATCATGAATTTTTAATAACATGTATATGTTTATTAACGTCATTATATTACTTAAAACTAATACTGCACAAAACAACTTATAAACTCTACTACAAAACAAACAAAATAAATAAGCAAAATGGCGGATTGTGTCAGCGCTACTGAAGTTAACAAACGTGTCCTGGCCGTAAACTGTTTAGTTTCGCCATTTTGCTTACAAGCGCTTGCTAGCGCTTTTTTCTGCCAAACGCACCCATTACACACACACATATATATATATTAGAGAAGTAGAAGGCACGATAAGAAGAAGATAAACTATGGTAATTATTTTTTTATTTTTTTTATAGCCTTGGGTGACAAACTAGCACCCAGTCCACCTGATGGTAATTATATGATGTGGTCCATAGACGTCCACATTTATCCTCAATTAAGAATCAAAACGCAAATGCGTTGTCACCCCTGAGGACTAAGATGGAATGCCTCGATTTCAGTAAAAGGTGTCTCCGGTTCTGTACACTCACCAAAAGAAACATAGCGGCATTACACTGCTACTTTACGGTGGTATTTTGTGAGAGCGTGGTCCTGCCTCGGTTGAGCTGACTCATTCGGGGTATAACTATAATATGTGCTAAAACTTATGCACAACTGGTGCACTTTATTCATGTTTCTCGCAGTTGCTTAGTGGCTACAGCAGCCCATGGACAGCCAGATTTAAATAAAGAACTACAGATGTCACCTTTGAGTGCTTAGATGGAATGCGAGTAATTGTACTGGCTCTTTATATACTCTTCAGACGGGTACACATGAGTACACACTACACAGACTGCTTTTTGGCGCCAAAGTAGGCAAGAGTGTGGTATATTCCATGATATTGCCATATTTTGACATCTTGACATATTTTTGGCTCTATCGGCTAGAACGTAACGTATTTTAAATGCATCTGACAGAATAATACAGACACTCCGAAATACATGATGGAGTAATTCGTTAACAAAATATCTGCACAATCATAACAATCAAATCTGTGCAGCGGTCAACAACAAATTCATGCCAACTCTTGAGATAAAATCTGAGGTAAGTCAGAATACAGCATCATAAAAACCGTAACAATTACAACATACCTATCCAAAAATAACCTGACGGACTGGAACCTGGTCACGATATCAATATCGTACTAAAATAGAATACAAATTAAAATTAAAAACTACTTTATGGAATGCATTACTACTAATTTAATTTATACATAATATGTTTTAATAATAAATACTACGATAACGCACTAAAACAAGCGCCCTGTATAATATATAGGATCCATGCGTTGCATGCGATGCATTATGTAATAGAAAGTCACGCAATTAACTAATAAATACTAAGTGTATTACCTTTTTCTTACTACACCCTCATATTTGTTATTTTCGGTGATACCGGTACACGGTAAAGTTTCTATAAACTTATGATTGTACCGTAACGTAATGTGTAATTAATGAATGTAATAATATATTAAAAAATAAATAAAATAAATGATTTAGTCGTACAGCCCATCGAAAGTCCTACCAAAAATAGGCCCCCACCATAGATTGTCTCGTATCGCCAATATATGCCATTGCAAAAACCAGCGTACATTTTAAAATTAAAAATTATATACAACTTCAATATAAATATAATGAGAACATCATCCAATGTCTTCGAAGTCAATTAAAAACGCATTAATAACTCTAAAACTACTGGTCAGATCTTGATCAAATTTATTTGGGACCACACGAGAAGCACCAGCTTTCAATTAAAAAATCATCAAAAACTGATTTTGATGATCAACTAGAAAAAAGTTCTGAGGTAACACACATTTTTTATATAATAAGGGTGACATACGAGCACGCAGTCCACCTTATGGTAAGTGGATGCTGTGGCCCATAGACATCTACGTTTATCCTCGACCAAGAGTCAAAACGCAGATGCGTTGTCACCTCTGAGGGCTAAAATGGAATGCCTCGTTTCCAGTAAAAAAGGGTCTCCAGATCTATACACTCACCATACGAAACACAGCAGTATTTAGGCTGCTATTCTACGCTGGTATTCTGTGAGAGCGTGGTCCTTCCCCGGTCGAGCCGACCCATTCGTGCTACAACCATAATATAGCTGCAGCGTAGCTCTACCACGTACAAAAATAAAAATAAACATACAGTCGAATTGGGTACCTCCTCCTAATTGAAATCGGTTAAAACAGCAGCTTATTGGGTGTGTGTAGAGAACCGGTAACTATTTTTCCTGGTAACAAGACATTCTATGTTAGTCCTCAGAGGTGAAAATGCATTTTTATTTTGATTTTTAATCGAGTAGATGAAAGTGCAAACAACCCACAGCATCGACTTACCTTTAGGTGGCGTGTGTGGATTAAATTGTTTGTACAATTATAAAATTATCATAGAAACAGTTTGGAAGCGATTTACTTATTCCCTTGGGTTTTTATTAACTATGAATTCATTTATATAGAAGATATTATGTGTGCATTACGTGGTGAGCTATGGTGTATGTGTATTATGGTTGTAGTACGAATGCCATGACCACTATATATTTAGCATAAACTAACGTTAGAATATATATATGAGGAACACGCTCTCCCGAAATACCGTAGCGTAAAATAGCAGCTTAATGCTGCTGTGTTTCATATGGTGAGTGTGGAGAACCGGAGACCTTTTTTACTGGAAGCGAGGCAGTCCATCTTAGTCCTCATGGGTAACAACGCATCTGTTATTTGATTCTTAATCGAGCATAGATATAAATGTGTGTGGGCAACAGCACTCTTGGTCTGTGTGCTCTTTTACCATTAGATGGACTCTCTGCTCGTTTGTTACCTTTACTCTATAGAAAATATTCTAGAATATTCTAGTATATAGTAGAATCACTTTTCTAATAACGGACGAGAATATTACTTACTTCAACCCTCCATATTTCTAAACCTTCTTTCTTTCCCGCGTTAACGAAGGCTGGGTGGGCTTCAGGCATTTTCTAAAACAAACAATAAAACAAATGAAAATCGTCATCAAGGCAAGAGTGAATAGGCTTTTATTAAGTTACTGCGCTGTACCTTCTTCAGCTGCATCAGCACATACCATCAGGTGGAACTGTAGTCAAGTACCAGTATATAATAGATTTTTTTTTAAATTATCGTCACGGGATACCCGGCAGATGTGAAACATCATACTTGATGGTAGAACTTATGATTAATGAAGAGCAATAAAAATATTGAGTAAAATAAATTAAAAAAAAAACGTGTGCAGTTCACACGCGGTACAAGTGAAATCTTTAGAAAGAGACCGAGATTATAGGAAACACTGTATACTGTATTTCTTATTTTTTTTTATTTATTCTTTATTGCATTCCTTAATATACAAGAATACAAGGGCAGACTTAATGCCTTGAAGCATTTTCTACCAGTATTAACGTAGATGTGGCAATATAGAATAAAAAACAAAATAAAAATCCTATACCTTTAAACGAGCAATTCTTGTATATCTATATATATATATCTTGTATGTATATATATATATATATATATATATATATATATATATATATATATATATATATATATATATATATATAATCGGAATCTCGGAAACGGCTCCAACGATTTTCATAAAATTTTGTGTGCAGGGAGTTTCGGGGGCAATAAATCCATCTAGCTAGGATTTATTTTTAGAAAATGTCTTTTTGTCCGTGTTCTTAGGCAATGAAAAACTGCTACAATATCGTTAGAATAAGAAGGTAAATTTTGACGGTTTATTAATGATTACAAATAGTTTAATTGGTATATTGGGCGGTCACAAAATCGTAATACCATGGTTCGAGCCCAGACCGACCGACAGACTTTTTGAAATTTTTTTTTTCAAGTTTCTTTCTTTTTTGAGAAAATCTATTTACGAGCCCTTTTTTTAGTATATTTTAAAAACACGAAAATTTAAATTAAACTAATTGCACTCATGATTTTTTATTCAAATAACCAGTTCAGTTTTTCTATTATGTCGCTAAGATCAAAAAATATTATTCGTATTTCATCAGTATGTAATTTGTATCTAAATATATTTTCCAAAACACACGAATTAAAAAAACCGGGTGAAAAATACCGAGCAAAGCTCGGTCAACCGGGTACTGATAATTAACTACGTAATATATACATTTTACTGATATATAAAAAAATAAACTATAGAAATACTCCCATTTATGCATATAAACAAACATACACATACATGTAATATATATATATATATATATATATATATATATATATATATATATATATATATATATATATATATATATATATATATATATATATATATATATATATATAAATAATCATGTAACATCTTAATCTAAATAAATTACGTGTCACGTTGTTTGTCCGCGATGGACTCCTAAACTACTTAACCGATTTTAATCAAATTTGTGCATGTAGGATAGTTGTTTTGCCCATGAGTGATTCACAATTTTTTTGCCAATTTAAGGATTTTTAATAGGACATGACAATGGGTCGTCGAAAAGGGCAGAACAACGCAACGTCTGCCTGGCAAGCTAGTGAATATATACGTCTGATAACAATATAAATGACATGGATTCTATCTCATGCTCTCGCAGGTTTAATCCTATAGATATACACGCCTGTTTCTTTTTAGTATTGCTTTTTCGTTTCATCGAATTTCCAAAATACAACGATTCCACAGAAAATTACACTTCAAAAATAGAAGTTTAAAACACATGGATGTATATATCTCGTTTTGTGTACGCACGGGCAGAAATAAATCGCTTGTTGACATCAGTACCGTAATGCTGTTTGCCGGCATACGGCTCGGTTTTAATGCCTAGGCGCGCTATTTCATATCAAAAAGTACGTTACGCCACTGCAGAAAGCCCTTACGATAATAATCGTCGCCCGAATTTCAACAAAGTTTCGAAGAAGAGGTCCCAGCATTAAAGATATTTCATTGTTTGCGATTACCGTGATGAAAAAGTCAGTTATCTTTTTTATGCTGCGGCTACACTAACGAGCGACGTCAATGCCCATAAACGCAACAATTATTGCCTTAAACGGATAAAATGAGTGGCTACACTTGAACGGTCAACGTCGTTGTAGTGTTCGAGGTTCGTTCGAGTTCGAGGATAGATGTACATGTCAATGGGCTACAGCATCCATATACCATCAGGTGGACTGTGTGCTTGTTTGTCACCCTATCCTTTAAAATAAAAAAATAAACAAAGAAAAAGAAGATGGTGGATGCTACAAATACACAGGAAACGTACACTGTAAATCTATTTATGTTTTATTTTGTTTTCCCGCACCCAAATTGCACTAGAAAGACGTCCAATGGTTTAAGCTAAATAATTAGACAAACGTAAATACATTTTAATGAAATAATAACTAATAAGCCAATTATAAATACTGGTCAAGTGCGAATTAGATACACGTACCCAACGTGTCTGTACTGTACACTATGAATTTTGTCCTGCAAAAATTGTTTTTTTTTCTCCTGCTTATTTTTCTTAGTTTCATACCGTAAATTAAAGTACTTTAAAGTATTTTTTTTAATTCAATCTCGAAAAGCTTTTTCTTTACTCCACTCCATCGCAGCCATACGTGCAACCCCGTGGCACTCACCGTGCACAATAGACGTGAGCGTTATTTCACGTCACTAGATACAGTAACTGGCTACGCGACATGTAACCGAATCACTAGTTTCGAGTCATATTAGAACTAGTGATTTTTGTAAATGCCTTACTTATTACTGTTAGCCGTGATTATTGCGAGAGTCGACTGTCGGCCGGTCAAACGCAAAGCGCACATGTGGCATACAACAATAAACAAAACAGCGTTTGTAACAGTATTATTGTACTTTTAATTTTCATACGTAAGACTATATACATAGACAGTAAAATAGAGTAATCTCTGTTTGTAAGTAATTTTAACGGTCGATTCCGGGAAGCGGGAGTCACATTGAACTTAAGTAAAATAATTTTAAAACATTTTTGACGGAGTCATGAACTCGTTTATTCATAAAATCAAAATAAAACTAAAAATATATACAAAAAATTTCAATGTTTATAATATTATAAAACTTAAAAACTGTGTGTAAATAGCCAAACAAACAAACAAATTAATTGTACAGTGTAAATAAAAGTGCAAAAACAAATGATAGTGAAAACGTTGAAAAAGTGTAAATAAACTGTAAATATCAATAATCATTGTATAAACAATCAAATTGACTTGCCTGCATTAATAATTTTATGAAAATCTTAGTGTCATTACGTACACATTTAATGCATCAGTCAGTCCTAAACCTGAATAAAGTATGAAGGAAAGTTAATATTAATAATAATTTATTGATTTAACAGTATACAGTTACTGTACAGATTGTGATTAAATTTGTTTTCGTTTCGTGTGTAACTGTATAGTTGGTGGTGATATTTATGCAAACAATCACAGTAGCCGAACAAAAATAGCCCGTTACAAAAATCACTAGTTTTGAAACATGTGACGCCGACCAAGTCACTGGTTCCGTTACGTTTCTTGAAAATGACGTAACGACCCACGTCTAGTGCACAATGAGACAAACGTGGTGTGGCCGCTTCAACGCGATCGCGACACTCAAGTGTCAAGAAACGGCATTGTTAATGCCGTTGTCAAATTATCGCGTTAATTCGTGGCCACACCTACATTCAACGTCCATCAACGCGATAATTAACGGCATTTCTCCTTAGTGTGGCCGGGACATTAGGACCAAACGAGTGGTAGAGCCATGCTGCTGCTATTTTATGGCAGTAGCACGAATGTGCCGGCTCAACTGGAGAAATACTACGCTCTCAAAAAATACCAGTGAAAGAGCAGCTTAATGCTGTTGTGTTTTAGTTGGTGAGTGTAGAGAACTGGAGACACTTTTTACTGGATACGAGGCATTCCATTTTATTCCTCAGGGGTGATCACTGCATCTTGATTTGCATTTTGATTTTTAATCAAGGATAATAACAAAATTACAAACAGTTAAATCAGGACCCCATGGTATGTGTGTAAAAATTTATAATAAAATTCCCAAATGTCTACAAAAAGAAGAATCGTTGTATAAATTTCAAAGAGAGCTTAAAAAATATTTAATTGAAAAAGGTTTCTATTCGTTGTCAGAGTATTTCGGTGATAAATAATAATTGTTTATTTTGTTATTATTGTTATTATCTATACCTCTTTAATATCGTTGTACTCGTAAATATTGCAAATGTTTATTAAACCTAAAAGTAATGTAGTAGTTTAAGTAAGTAGTTCAAGTAAATAAAATAAAATTAGTCTTTCTAAATTGATAAGAATAAATTGATATATAACATAATATAATATTGCTACGTCCTATCAGGGCTCATGTTTGGCTCTAATATATCCAACTTAAGAACTATTTATGTAACCACATGAACGCAACAAATGTACGTGGTAATAAAATGTATGTAGTATCTACTTACGATCAGTTAAAATGAGAGCTCGTTTGTCACTCTTCTTCTATAAAAAAAAATAATCAGTAGTTTGCGTGGCTGAAGCGGTATTTTAAACATGGCATTCCATCTGATGGTCGCCTTATTTATACGAAACGCAAGTAACCCGGGTTCGATCCCCGCCAGCACCAATAAAATTGTTAATTGCAATATAAGTGCTGATTTACCAAGTGCTAGGCGGTGAAGGACAACATGTCTGAAAAATAAGAAAAAAATAAAAAATATTTCGAAGTCATATTAAGTTCGCCAACACGCATTGGGGCAGTGCGGCAGACATATCCTTGCCCTAAAACCCTCTCAGAATTGAGGGGAGACCTATACCTAGCAGTGGGACGTATATAAGCTCTAAATCTATGATAATACATATATAGACACTCATGCCTGTCACCCAGAGGGGTAGGCAGAGACTACAGACTTCCATTTGACACGATCCTGACACACCTCTCTCGCCTCCTCCACATTCATATCTGATTTCGCAGACATCACCCAATCTTTCTCAAACGACATTCATATGGAGTTTGGGATTGACAAGTGCAAAACTTTTTCAGTTAAAAATGGAAAAATTAACCCCAACAGCTATAGCCTAGTAACAGGAGACACGATTGAACCTATAGAACCCCACGCCTCATATAAATACTTAGGTTTCCAACAAGCGCGACAGATCCATCAAAAGGAAACGGAAGAAGGTCTCAAAAAGAAATTTAAACATCGGCTCAATAGTATATTCCGGTCTCAACTCAACTCCCGCAACATGTCAAAAGCAATCAATAGTTACGCAATCCCCATACAGACATAATCGTTTGGTACAATAAACTGGACTCAAGGTGACCTTATCAATCTGCAACATATTATAAATACCACTCTAACGACTCACCGCAAGCACCACCCTAGATCCTGCGTGCAAAGGATGACTCTTTCAAGATCCGAGGGAGGACGAGGTATAATAGATGTCCTCAACTTGCACAATAAATAAATCAAATCCCTTCGACAATATTTCCATCATGGCTCAGAGCACTCACTTCTCCACGAAATAGTAACCTTAGCCGACAAACGCCTCACGCCACTCAACCTCGCGAACCGAAACACACAACGCAGTGAACGGATCACTAACGTAAAAGAGAAGATGGCCTCATGGTAACAGAAGTCCCTACACGGAAGGCGCTACCACGACCTGCAGCTGTCACATGTCGACAAGAAAACGTCGAACGCCTGGCTGAGGCGCGGTGAAATCTTCCCAGAGACGGAGACATTCATGTTAGCGATCCAGGACCAGGTCATCGATACCCGAAACTTCCAGAGACACATAATACGTGCACCTAACCTCTCCACTGATACTTGCAGACATTGCCACTCTAGCCCCGAAAACATACAACACATAACATCCGCCTGTAGAGCCCTAGCACAAACCGACTATAAAAAAAATAATAAATAAAAATTGTCTATTTGTTTAACTTAGGTCTACAAGCATTATTTTGTACAAAATATCAAGATTTAGCTATAGAACTCAAGCGACAATGGAGAGCAGAAACCATCCATATAGTCCCAATAGTTATCTCATTTACCGGAGTCATACCTAAAAGCCTACAACGCAGTCTAGATATTTTGCAAGTTCCCGAACACACACTTCACAAACTGCAGAAAGCTGTCATTCTCAACACCTGCCGACTCACACGCAAATTCCTCACCACGTCATCCGTCACCTCTGCTTACACCATCACCTAGCACCTGCTCACGCTTGGCTTCGGCCCGTGTGATTAGGTTTTAAGTTACCTCTTTAATAGGGAGAATATAGATATGTACAAAATAATAATAATATTGATACTATTTATAATAATAACAATAATAATTTCTTTATTCGCTTAGAAACACAGTATTATATTATGCTGGTACAAGTTTGACAGAGCGCATATGTTTCGCCATAATGAGGATAGCATGCAAATAATATATTGAATAAAAATTTTACTTTAACTATACGACACACAGCGGCATTAAGCTGCTATTTTACGCCGGTATTCTGTGAGATTATATATAATACGATCTCATACTGTTTTTACTACATATTATTTTAAAATTCAATTAATCCGTTTAATGTACGATCTAACCATGATACACTTCAAACATAGATAAGTCAGCCTCATTGACTTTCAAGTGGCTAGATCGATTTATGTACGCAATCATTTTTCTGGTAAGTACTGATATAGGTATTATAAATATCTCCAGATTGAAATGTTTTATTGCAGAATGGAAATGATGTGGAGCTAGTGAGTAATAGTTCATTATTCATTATGTTCAAACAGTTTGGAAAAATGCCCAATATGAGTACGCAATATTATGCTAAAAACTATTGAAATAATTAAATTGACCTGACTTTATAAATAATGTCCGTTATTTATTGGGCAGAGTTATAAAAAGGTAGATTAAGAGCCTTCCATAAACCACAAGACGCGTTTTCCGTACCTTTTTATCCCCTCCCTCCCCCTATCATGTATCGCGGCGTTATGCTAAAATGTCGAAACGGCGAAAATGCCTACACTATATGGCGTTACTAATGCCACAATATAATGTAGACATTATGTCAACCTCTGTCCTGTGTGAGAGTGGAAGGGGTACGAGAGCGCTCGACGATCTAACTGCTAGATGCCAGTGCTGCTATTTTAGTGCTTTGGGTGCCAGTGCCAGATCTAGCATTTTTTTGGTGTGTTTAGCACACATTTCCAAATTGTAGCGTCTAGCGGGTTATTAGTTTTTATACTTTAATATCATGCCAGCACTGTTAGTCTACATTACCGGTAGACTATAAGCGGGGAATTCCCCTTTATAAAAAAATTCGTTTATTGTTTTTTGTTAACGCATTTGTTTTCCTTTATTCAGTTTCAGTCAGTTGTTTAGAGCACAGTTAAGTTAACAGTTACTTAGAAGTTACTAGGTATTTGGCATTTTTGTAAGTAGACTATAATAAAATGGAGTTCTAATAACGCAAGCAACCTGTATATAAGCAAAGATATAAAAGTGAGTGGGAAAAGTCACCAAATTACAAGCAATGGCTGAACGCGGTATCTGGCGACGACACAAGATCTATGTGTACATTTTGTAAAAACGAATTTCTTGCAAAAATAAGTGATATTCAAAAATATTGTGATTTAGATAATCATATAAAACAAGCAAAACCAAATACAATAAATATTACAAAACATAACAAAAAACAAACATTGATTACGTCTGTGGTATAAAAACCTGATTGGAAGCTACAGAAGCTCTGGCAATGTACGTTGCCGTACACCAGGCTATACAAGCAATCGATCACCTGACAGATTTGTGTAAAAAAAAATTCTGATTCTAAAGCTACTTCAGAAATAAAAATGCACCACTGTGATTCAAGAAGATTTGGCACCTCATTTTAAAAAATCTCAAAACAGATATCAGCAATAATTCATACAGTTTAATAATTGACAAATCAACTATATCTTTGTTAATAAATATATTGGTATTGTTACGAGCTTGAGGTTCGTGACAATAAAAATTGCCGATAAAATTACCTAAATTAACACTTTAATTTACTTTATACAAATTAAAGTTAAAAAACACTAATAATTAAACACACTAATTCACTTAATTTCGCTCCGAAGCTTCGCTTGTGTCGCCGAGTTGAACTCTGTGCCGATCGCATCTTGCGCCACCTATTTATTCAAATCAGCAAAACATCCGGAATGTTCAAGTAAACACGCGCAAGGTACCGAGAAATCGAGTATAGATTTTCTAGAAACTTAGTTCTTCGGGCGGCGCTGTCGGTCGAGAGATCCACGATGTCATTCTCTGCAAAGCCCCCCTCGCTCTCGTTCCTGACACTAGATGGCGCTGATTTGAGCGCGGCGTAACACTGCCCCCTCCTAAGACATGCTCGTCCCGAGCATTATCGGCCCCATAATAACGTGCCAAGCGATCCACATGGATGATCTTAGGAGTCCCTCTTGCGCCTTTCTGTAACGGCTCCGCAATGTCAAGGGATGTCCTATCCCGTGGTGCACCAACATTGTACAATTTCGATGCTCCTCTACTCCGTGTCCGAGGTCCCCTCGCAGCCGCACAACTTGTACATGTACGACACCAATCCTCCACATCGTCACGATAATGGACCCAGTAAAACTGTTCTCGGACCTTCAGTAGAGTTCGTTTAACTCCCAGATGGACTCTTGAACGACCATTATGGCACAGCTGTAAAACATTCGGCACTTTAGCTTTAGGGACAACCATTTGTAAACGACAGCTGTCTCCTCGACCATTGTCCCATTTACGGCACAGGACTCCATCCTGAAGCAGCAAGCTGTCCCATTGGGCCCAATAGCTTTTCGTGGTTGAACTCATCGCTGAGACGACCCTCCACTTAGGCTTGGTAGCACGGGCCTCCATCCATCCCAGAATCGGCTTGATGTCTGGATCTTCCTGCTGTGCATGACGTAGGCTGTCCTTCCACCCGTTGCTAAGGTGGTCTGTCCTGAGCATCCTCACGGATACCACTTCCTTACTCTCTTGCCTACTACAATGGTTGCAATCTTCAGGAAAAGGTCTTCTTGACAATGCATCTGCGTTGCCGTGAGATTCCCCGCTGCAGTGTCTAATAGGAAAGTCGTATTCCTGCTGCTGCTGGGCGGTGCTGTTAGCCGCACTTCCTTTCTGAGACCGTTCACCTTCCCTTCCTAGGGTGTGCTTAGGGCAGCTGGACCGAAGATGGCCCCTTTCCCCACAGCCATAGCACCTAGGGCTGTATCCTTTATTGTGGTCGCGAACCGTAACTGCTGCAACCTCCCTAGCGTGAGGTGAACGATGATCCTGTCGCCGCCAGGCAGTGCCGTTAGCTGCACTACCCTCCTGATATCGTTCACCTTCCCTTTCTAGGGTTCGCTTAGGGCAGCTGGATCGAAGATGGCCCTTTTCCCCACAGCCATAGCACCTTGGGCTGTATCCTTTGTTGCGGTCGCGAACTGTAGCTGCTGCAACCTCCCTGACGCGATGGGAACGATGATCCTGCCGCACGGCTTCTACCTCCAGTGCATGGGCCAAGGCGTCCTTAAGCGTCTCGTGGTGCCCGAGCCTCACAGCAGCTCTGACTTCCAGGTCGCGGATGCCGTCGATGAATGTTTGCACCAGGTTCCCTCCAATGAGCGCAGGTACAGACTGGTATGCTTTACGAACCATCTTCTCCACCTCAAGGGCCCACTGCTGCAGGTTTTCGTTGCTGCGTTGCACGCGATCTTTAAGCTGCGCGCGAAAGACGTGTTCCAGGTGAGCGTCACCATATCTCGCCTCCAAGGCCTCCAGAAGCTGCTCATAGGTCACTTTCTTACCGAGAGCTTCCAACACAGTTAAGGCTTGGTCGCGCAGGCCTAGGGTGAGTGCAGTCATGGCTTGGATTTTATTCCAGCCGTTCGCCTCCATGACGGCCTCGAACTGGATTTTGTAGGCCGACCAGGAAGAGGTCCCGTCGAACGGCGGCACTTTGAATCCACGTAGCGAAGGTGCTGCAGCTACTACGGGAGCTGTAGTTCCATCCCCAAGTTTGAGGTCGTTTAGCGTTTTCTTCACGTCAGCCATCACGTTGTCAACCCGATTGTTCACATGGTTGATTCGGGTTTCATGTTCTTCGATTCGGGTTTCAGCTTCCGACAGGCGGTTGTCGTGTTGAGCAACCCTATCCTTCACCTGCCTTATCTCTTTCCCAAAGGTAGCGTGAAGATCCTTCATGAGGAGCATCTGCTCTTCCGACCGACGAGCCTGTTCCGCCTGCTGACGGGCCTGTTCCTCCTGTCCGCCCCGCAGCTGCTCTTCCAATCGGCGGGCCTGTTCCTCCTGTCCGCTCTGCAGCTGCTCTTTCAACTGACGGACCTGTTCCTCCTGTCGGCGAGCCTGCTCCTGCAGCATCACCATCAGAGCACCTAAGTCAGGTGCCACAGACGTAGAAGCTGCTGACGGACCGGCTTCCGTGGCCGGCGGCTGGCCCTCAGACATCTGCGGCGTTGCACCACCAAATCTCCTCTGGTCCGTCTCCTGCTGGCGTTGACTTCGGGTACGGACACCCTCCGTTTCCTCCTTAGGTAAAATCGGCATTATTTTATCCCACTTCTGACACCAATAACCGTACACCGTGTTGCTGAAATATTTAATTGTCATTAAATATTTCAGCAACACGCGCAATGAAATAGTTTCCACATTTTTGGGACTTGTAGAATTGGAATCGACAGATGCCGAGGGGATAGTAAATGCAATTACAGCATTAATCGAAGACTTCGACCAAAACAAGACAGGACAAAAACAAGTTGATCAGCATCGGAACTCGTAACACTTCCGTAATGACTGAAGTAAATGCCGGTGTCCGCAAAGTATTGCAAGAGCGGTTGTCTTTACCCAATCTTGTACTGATTAGATGTGTCTGCCATTCTATTCAATTGACAGTTCCGCACGCTTCGTTTGAGACGTTACCTAGGAACATAGAGTTTATGGTTAGAGAAACCCATAATTTGTATAAAGTCTCAGCGAAACGTCAAAGTGAATAAAAAAAACTATACGAAGCAATAAATTGTAGAGAAGAACCACTGAAGATTTTAATAGCTTGATGGCTGTCAGTCGAACCCACAGTAACTCGAACTAAGCCAATGGAATGTACTAAAACCACATTTTGAAATCATGAGAACTCTATAAAATTGCTATTAAGCCCAATTTCTCTATAATGTATTTAATAAAGAAAGGAACAAATTTTTTTGTAATTTTATGTGGCATGCTTAAAAATGTTCAAGAATCAATAAAACCTTCGAAAGCAAAACTTCAGATCCCTGTCTGTGAAAGAGAAAGAATTTGTGCACTAAAATAATTACTACTAAACCAGAATTGCAATTTGACTCTCTTAATGTAAGAGAAAATCATTCCATGAGTACTTCTCTTGGGTACTTATTTGAAAAAGAGATCAATCAGTCTGTATTAGATAATGAAGAAAAAAAATATCAAGAAAAGATGTCTTGATTTTATAATAAAGCCGATCAATTAACTACAACAAAAATGCTGGAAAACTTAAAACTATTAAAAACACACAATAGCTCTATCAGCTTCAGTTATCGTTGAAAATTAAATACAGGTCTTAGACAGTCTTGGCTGCACAAACGATATGGATAGTATTGTCCAGCAATGGCAAACTTCAATACTGCAAGAGTAATATGGACCTACCATACTGAAGACATAGTAAAATTTTGGGCCGAAGTTCAACAGCTGACAGTGGCGGAAAAGTGACAACATTTAACGTAAATCGCAATATTCCATAATTTTATTTAATTATTTGAGGGTTATGATTTCTTAAATTTACGCGAACACTACACATTGAATAAAACTATTATTTACGGATTTAAGAGTATTGTGAATGTGGTCTCTCTTACATAGGTCAAACAAAGAGATCTATAAAAACCCGCGTGAAGGAACATATAGCTGATGTGAAGCACCGACGCTCCGGGAAGTCTGCAGTCTGCGAACATGTTCAAGATCGTCCCCACCATTACATCAGATTTGATAAACAACAAATTCTCACAAAAGAACACCGATTCCTACCAAGGATGATACGCGAGGCTATTGAAATTAAAAAACATCCAAATTTCAATAGAGAAGATGGTTGGGTGCTACCATCTGCTTGGGATCCTATAATTAACAAAATTAAACCCAAACCCAAGCATACCACTGCAAGACTTCATGATACTATAAGCTCGTTTTGCGTAAATCGGACCAAAAATTAATATTAAAAAACTGAAGGTAGCCGGACTAACTATGACATTGGGACGTCAAACATCTCAGTCCCCCCCGTGACCATGGGCGCTGTAAAGCACCCCCCGAAACGTCGGGATAATAATAAAATAAATTAATGTAATTAAACGCGATAAAATCCGTAAATGATAGTTTTATTCAATATTTGAGGGTTTTTACGTTTATATGAAAACATGAACTAAGAATTATGTGTGGAAAGTGATTCCGCTTGATTTATTATGTTTTTGTAACCTTGAACCGCATTCTTTCACTACGCATCTACCACTTTTTTGTCGCGGATCGTTCGCCTCAACTCTGTCAGCGTCACACAGAACTGAACACTAAACTGACGTTAGCTATGGTTCATAAAAGATAGCTTGATCTCTGCGACAGCTGTCAGTAAAAATCACGACTGCAACTAATTGGGTCGGCATGCCCATAAAGTATGACATTGACAGGTACTGTCTGTCTATACTACTGAGAAAATCAGGACTTCATAGGCGTGATTTTACTGACAGCTGTCGCAGAGATCAAGCTATCTTTTATGAACCATAGGCACGATTATGGCTGTGTCCATATTATGTGCAATGGCAACGCTTTGGGTTTGGCGCGGTAACTACTATCGCCATTCTGCTTGAACTTGGCTTGACACGCTACCGCGTGTTTAGATCTAGTGTAATATATAAATCAATGCTACTTTACGTATTACTTTACGTTAAGTATTACTTTACTTAGCATTTTCTTAGAGCAAACTAACATTTTAGAGTAAAATATTTTGATAGCATATAAATACCCACAATATAAGTAAAACTACATATTTTTTAGGTTCATCTATGTGGTCTGTGTTAGCTAAAATAAACGTTAAATACAGCTTTGTCGCATCCAACGCCATTTAGAGATTTGTTTGTGTACCATTATAACCACTATCTTAACTTACTAGTACTATTTTATGCTGGCATTCTGTGAGAGCGCGATCCTACCCCGGTCGAGCCGACCCATTCTTGCTACAACTATACTACTAATATAGTTGCAGCATGGCTCCACCACGTATTTTAAGATGCGTTGAACCAAATACGGGCATAAGGTTAAAAATTAATTAGTAGACGATTCGAAGCGTGGTTTAACTGAGTCTAGAGCGTGGTCCTTCCCCGGTCGAGCTGACACTTTCGTGCGCTACTACCTTGATATAGTTGCAGCGTGGGTCTCCCACGTTTAATAATGGTATACATTTAAATTTTACCCTTATGGAGTTTGAGTTCAGATTAGAGATTGTAATTAAACGTGTGAAAAATATTTTTTGAATAATTACTTTGCCCCTTGCCCTATGAGCCTGTGACCCTGCGAAGTGACAAGGTCAAAGATGCCTACTAAATTTATTGTTTTATTGCCGTTCGTAAAGGAGGGTGGATATGATTAGAATTTCGATAGATTTTAATTTATTTGTTAATTTAGTTCAAAGTTTTTGTTTTTATTTTTGGTAAAATATCAGTGCCATAGACTTCTACTCCGTTCACATGTTACACCCTATTTTTTTACAGACGGTAAAAGATCAGCCAATATAATTTGTACGTGGTAGTGCCATGCCGCAATTATATTAGTAGGTACTATAGTGGTAGCACGAATGGGTCGGCTCGACCGGGGAAGGACCACGCTCTCACAGTATACCAGCGTAAAGTAGTAGCTTAATGCTACTGTGCTTCGTATGGTGAGGTTAGAGAACCGGAGACCCTTTTTACTGGAAACAAGGCATTCCATCTTAGTCCTCATGGGTGACAACGCATCTGCATTTTGATTCGTTATCGAGGAAAGGTGTAGATGTCTATGGGCCACAGCGAACACTTACCATCAGGTGGACTATGTACTCGTTTGTCACCCTATCCGATAAAAAAAAACAAGTAAATATCGTTTGTTAAATATTATTATCCATCCATCATACATACATCTATTTCAGCATATCAAAGTCCACTACTGAACATAGGCCTCCCCCATACATTTGTCTCATAAAAATTATATCCCCCTATTTGCCATAGTTGCGACCACAGAAATCGTAATAAGACAATAGAAGTCACATAGATATAAGCGTGACCTTGTCGCCGCTTATATGGGTTGACGAACATAATTCACCATTTTTTTATTTAGTTGTGCGGGGAACGTTGTACATGAATTTTTGTTATTATATAATTTATAATGGTGCACTGCAGCATAATCAGTTGTAAATACTCATCAAGGACATGTAATTAAACTAATAAAGGCATAACATTTCATCACTAACTTGATTATTTACTAATTATCATTGTTTTAATTAATTTACATCCAGATGAACACTTTACTATGATATTTACCATTTGCAAACCTTCATTTATTACTTTTCGTATTGTACAATTACCATTGCTGCTTTTGTTCTAACGTAATACGCGACGCACGCGAAGTTGTCAAACTCGCTAAGCAATGTAATATGAAACATTGGATATCATTGTGCATTGCGTATATTTATAATACGGTAAGATGTGGCGACATCGGTTTTGGAAGAAATCGAGCGCTAATTCATTTAACTATTGTCTTATTATTACCATTTCTGTGCCTATGACAGTCGACTTTTGATAGACTGTAATAGATGATTGAATATTTAAAATTAAAAAAAAAGAAAATAAATGGAACCTCTATGATGCAAACTATGGGAGATATCTATGTTCAGCAGTTGAATAAATATTTATTGAAGCATGATCGTGTATATAAGATGTTTGTTACGATTTCTGTGGTTGCGACTCTTACGGCCTGGCCACGGGGATCGGCGGCGCGAACGACGAAGCGACAGGCGGGGCGAAAATTCGCGCGGCGCGATTTGAGGGCCACGGGAAATCACGTTTGCCGCCGCGACCAGATAGGCCGAGAGTGAAATGTCTTTATCAAAGTTAAAAAAGTAAAGTAAGAAAGTACTTAACTGTTTTTTTTATTCAAAACATAATATTTAGATGAGATTGCGGAGTACTTGATTTGAATAGGAATCGGGTTATAGATGGAGAATTCCCCAACAAATAGAATGCATCTAGAAAAAAATTCGAGTAAATACCAGAATGAGTGTTGAAACCTGCGATTATATTCTTGTTAATATTCAACTAGAATTGGAGATAAAAGTCAGTGCGGATAGAATTTTAAGTTGTTTTTGTCGGGCCTGCATACATTTGTTTCAATCGCCCGCCGCGCCGCCAGCAGCGTTGTTCTTGATACGGCAATTGCCGTAATATAATACGGTATTCAGTATCTCAGGCAACAAAAATACGGTATACGGCAGCTATTTGATAACCGTATTAAAATGTACGGTAATTGTCTAAAGTAAAAAAATATTCCGTATAATGGAACACACCATATTGTGAACCATGAAGGTTAAAGAACAGGAGAACGATCACTACGTACTAAGTCATAGCCCGCCTGTTCTAGAAAATTGTAGAATGTATACGGCGATCGCTCTCCTGTTCTCTAACCTTCAGAACCATAGAGATCTGGATCGGTAACCATAATTGTACAAAATTTCAAGTGCCAAACTAAATGATTCGTAAAATGAAGGATGAAGAAACAGTACGACCCAAATGCGACAGAATCAGAAGTACTGGAAACTATTCAAAACCTATATGGTGAAGAATAAAATTGTTGCAACTATAATACACACTTATTTATTATGTAAACAATATGTATTTCACGTGCTTTTTTATTGTAACCCTCTAAGCAAATATATATATATATATATATATATATATATATATATATATATATATATATATATATATATATATATATATATATATATTTAATAAAATATATATATTAGTGAATACGGCATTTTTCTTAATTTTCCCTAAAAATCCGGCAATTTTAGAGTTAGAATACGGCAACTCTAAATTTGTCAGGAACAACGCTGGCCGCCAGTCGCCCGCGCGATTCGCCCGGCAAATGTCGCCGGTCGCGTCGCCACTCGCCGCTACGCGTGGCATGCTTCATACATTTCTAATACATTTGTGTTAGTCGCTAGACGTCTCGCCGTTCGCGCCGCGCGAATTTTCGCCACGTCGAATGTCCCGTGGCCAGGCTGTCGAAGACGCTGATATGGGATAGTGGATATTCTTTCACCACCACTACACGGACACTTGATTATTATAGGTATTTGTATAATGTTTAAAAAAGGACGACTAAATTCGACTTCTATTTTTAGTGTTCCCAAAGATTCGCGTCTCGACTTATTATTAAAAATAGGTCGACCACACATTTTACATTAAATGAGATAAATTTAAAATGTCGTTGTGTTCCGCATGATTAGTGTTGAGAACCGGAGACCGTTTTTAGTGGTAACGAGGCATGTCATCTTAGTCCTCTGGGGTGACATTGCGAGGATAAATCGAGAATAAATGTAAGTGTCTTTGAGCCACAGTATCAACATAACTGCACGTGCGGTTTCGAAAATACTAGTAAATGAGGCTTCTACTTTTATTTGAAAATATCCCAAATTGAATTTACTACCGTTTGCCTACCGATCGATCCTTACGAATGTGTTACGCATTTTGTATTTAAAAGTTAAAAATGACAGAATGTTTGAGATTTCATTTAATTAATTTTTCTTCACCATTTGACTATATTACTTATTCTGACCCTTCTCTGCAAATTTTGCCGGTTATTGCAAATTAATCCATAATATAATCCATAATACACAAGATAGTTTGAGCAAATTTTTCTATTTGACGTTTCCTTAAAAAGTCTATATTCAAAACTGAGTTATAAATAAAAGAGTGGAGTATTTGTGATATATCACGAGTTCAGTATTAAATTCTAGTACATAGTCAGTAATCTATGATTAAATTATTTTATTAGGTATTTATTAAGTTCTGTATCTCGTCCGGGAAGTCTCCAATCTTTTTATGGTACGATATATCACTACTGACGGTTTGCTCGTTTATATTGATAAATGAAATTAATCTGAAAAAACGTTTACATTAAGCTTAAAGTAATCAGAGTGTTATTAATACCTAGACATTTCACATAATACCTATTTCGTATAATTACATTTACTTTTCGTTACGCTAAATGCCAAATTTGAATAACTACTAATTAGTGATACTCGATATTTTAGATAATTTATTACCTACGTAATATTTTCTGTAAAAAAAATTCTAACTAGCATCAATTTCCTAAAGCAATGTAGTGAGTTCTCATGTACTTATTGTATATTGATCTAAAACTTTAAGTGCATGCAATAAATTTTCATAAAGACCCACCCTAACCTTAAGTTACTAGCACAATACAACTTTAAAATAAAGTTACTATACAAAATGTACGTGGTACGAGTACTCTATATGTGGGAACTGTTAATTGCTCCTTGTTTATTTCTTTCGTTATTGGACCTTACGCAATGAATAGAAACAAATGGCGGACATGATGCTGAAATCATTCTTGTCAGTTAATCTCATGACAGTGATAAATCAAACATCAAAGGCGGTTACAGAAAAAATAACAATGGATAACACAATTCCACTATAGAACACGCTATTTATTTACTCTAATAAAAGTCGAACACGTTTTTTTTTTAGAATAAGGGTGACCAACGAGCACACATTCCACCTGATGGTAAGTGGATGTTGTGGCCCATAGACATCTACATTTATCCTCAATTAAGAATCAAAATTAACAGGATGATGTTATATCCCCGAAACTCTTCACCGCTGCGTTGGAAGACGTTTTCAAGCTACTGGATTAATATCAATGGCGAGTACATCACTCACCTTTGATTTGCCTACGATATAGTCCTTATGACAGAATCGCTGGAGGACCTTAGCACTATGCTCAATGATCTCAATGGTATCTTCCAACGGATAGGTCTTAAGATGAACATGGACAAAACAAAGATCATGTTTAATCTCCACGTCACACCTATGCCGGTAGTTGTTGGGAGCACTATGTTCGAAGTTGTTGACGAGTACGTTTACCTGGGACAAATAGCCCGACTAGGTAAGTCCAACTTCGACCGAGAGGTCAATCGACGGATTTAACTCGGCTGGGCAGCGTTCGGGAAATTACGACACATCTTCTCGTCAGGTATACCTCAATTTCTGAAAACTAAAGTGTATAACCAGTGCGTGTTGCCAGTGATGACTTACGGATCTGAAACGTGGTCCTTCACTGCTGGCCGTATGAGGACGCTCAAGGTCGCTCAGCGAGCTATGGAGAGGGCTATGCTCGGAGTTTCTATGCGTGATAGTCTCAGAAATGAGGATATCCGCAGTAAAACCAGAGTGACCGACATAGCCGAACGGATTAGTAAGCTGAAGTGGCAATGGGCCGGCCATATAGCTCGAAGAACCAATAACCGATGGGGAAGAAAGGTTCTCGAGTGGCAGTCTCGTACCGGTAGGCGTAGCGTCCCCACTAGATGGAGTGACAACCTTGTAAGACATGCAGGAAGTCAATGGATGTGGGTGGCTCGGGACCGTGCTTTGTGGCGTTACTTGGGGGAGGCCTATGTTCAGCAGTGGACTTGTGAAGGGCTGTAATGATGAAGAATCAAAACGCAGATGCGTTGTCACCCCTGAGGACTTGCCCTGAGGACCCCTGAAGAAATGCCTCGTTTCCTGTAGAAAAGGGTCTCCGGATCTCTACACTCACCATATCAAACACATGAGTATTAAGCTACATCTGTCTGAACACGCATCACGCAAAAACTTGTGAAGTTTTGGACTTTCACTGGCAGATAGCTGATGTTATAAAGAGTAACTTAGGATACTTTTATTTCAGGGCTAATTTTATAATTTTTTTTTTAAAAACAGCTAGTTTAGAATAAACATATGGACTGATTAGAATTGAATAATTTTTATTCAATGTAGATTATTACTTATTACTTATTGAAAGTATTTTTTTTAGCTTAAATAACTCTGTCCTGAGAAGAATCAGCAAGAAACCCAGCGGAATTATATTTTTTATGCATACATATTTTTACAATTTTGTACAATTTTTGACATGAATAATAAAAAAGCTAGCATGGTAGCGATCGCTTTATTCCCAGGGATTGTTTTAATAAGAAAGGGGGAAAATGAGCATACGGCTCACCTGATGGTAATAATTACCGTCGCCCACGAACAACTGCAACACCAGGTGGATTGCAGATGCGTTGCCGGCCTTTTAAAAAGGTGTAGACTCTGTTCTTGAAGTCGTATCGGTCTGGAAAAATCTCTGATGGTAGTGGATTCCACAAAGAAGATGTGCGAGGAAGAAAACTTTTTTTAAATCGCACAGTGGTGGACCGCCAATCATTCAGATGGTATGGATGGTATCGCGAGTATATTCATGCACCCATATAGTATAGACCATTACTTATATATAACGAGTAATCCAGCTTAGCACGACGCAAGAAATTAAAAAATTATTTGGGATACGGGAAGGGACAGGTAAAGAAGATGACATCGTGAGGAAACCTGCATATCTGTATGCATTAGAGCACTACGGCGAACATGTTCTTGCTCTAAAACCTTCCCAGTAATGAGAGGAGGGCGGTGCCCAGGGTTGGGACGTATATAGGCTATGACTTTGTTTACTTAATAAAAACTTTATTTAGGACAAAATGTTCTTCAAAAACTATACAACGCTCTGACCGATTTTGTTAGGAATGCGGAACATACGGGATATTTTGAGATGGGACTACTTCATTATTTACTATGCGTGATTCCAAATACAATTATAAATGAGTCATTGGTATTATTAAGTATTTTATGACATGCCGATAAATATATGATTGTAGGAATCGAAAGAGAAAGAGGCAGATGTTATATAGTTAAATGTAAGAAAGAGACAGTTTTATATTTGTATGTCAGGCTTTAGAATTACATACTTAAACCTTCTAATGTTAGATGTCAGTACACATATCTATAGTTTTTAACCGACTGTAAATAATAATGTTGTATGTTTTCCACGCATGTTTTTATTATGTACGCGATTTTTTCAGCAATGACTGATATTTTCATGATTTTTTTACTGAGGAAATCTATAAGAAAGTTCTAGTATATAAAGTGTTAAGGTTTTCAACGTTTAAGTTCTTTTTAAGTCTGTTCAGTTTAAAAAAACTTATTTAATAACACACACACGCACATACAAATATATATATATATATATATATATATATATATATATATATATATATATATATATATATATATATATATATATATATATATATATATATATATATATATGTATATACAAGAGGATAATATGGTCATCCGGTTAATATTGTCACTTTATTATAACTCATAAACTACAGCCCTGTTTGCATAGATGACTAATTCGATAGCTTTTCATCAGTCAATCAAATACAATAAATAACTAAAAGGGAAGCAGTGCCCTCGACATCATTTTGACAGTTGACATTATAGTAAATATTTTTGTCGATTTTAGTATTGTGTAGTGTAGTTAACTCTTTTTAGGTTGACTTTTCGAAGTGTTTCTACTTGTAGTTTTGGCAAACTTGTGTGATATTTTTTTCTTAATAAGTATATTAGATAAAGTTTAAGTTTAAAATTGCCTAATTTATATGTCTGTGGAGTTGTGAGAGTTGTCAAATTTGAAATGATCTTTATTTCGTTAAACACGAGGCTTAGATTTGTCGTATTATATTTGGTTTAGGCAACCTTTCGTTTATGTTTTGGATGGAAAGTTATGATCACAGAAATAGTAATAATAGAAATACATTTACGACTTTGTGTTTTGTCTCTGTACTCCTCTAGTTTTGTATTTATAGGGCGACAAAGCTGAAGGTGGCCATATTACCTTCACGTACCTTATAGTTTACAAGTTTATCCATATAACTTTAAGTATTTTCTTTAAAGCATCAATCGCTGCTGCAATTGTGTATCAATTAGTTAGTATAGTGTGCAAGGAATTTAAAAAAATATTTTGAGTTTATTGTAATGGGCCTGACATATTAAAAATAACAAAAGTACCCTAATTAAAATAGAATAAAAAATAAGCCATAAATGTAAAAATACAAAATTAGAACTTTTGTCTGCTATTATGTCATGAAAGGTTTGGACACAGTAATCAGTCGATTGACCTCGCAGGGACGAGTAGACCTTGACTGGAACCGGTCGTAACTCTGCACGCTTGCCAAGTGCTCTGATTTCTGTTATTTCTACGAATTAATTTCATTGTCAAGGCTAGGGAAGCCAATATAAATCAAACTGTTTTTGGTCAAATGAACATAAATTAAAGTGTTTCACAAACATTGTTTTTTAAATTATTATACTAATAGAAATCTTTCAAAATAAACATTTTTTTTTCTATAGAAATAATAAAATATATGTGATCAAAATAATAGACTACAAGCGTCACACTTGCTGGGGCAAACGCTCATTGGAGTTCTAAAGCCTTCTCAGAAATCTTACATGCCTTGTTTTCCCCTTCGACGGTATTATCACAAAAAGTTATTGATAATCTTGGAAAGCACGTTTCACTTCGTTCAAGAAGAAAATGCTGTTTCACGAAATAAGTCCGTTCGCCGCGGCGCTATAGTCTTCTTTTTGCGTGGTAGAGCCACATTACAGATATACGAGTATTATGGTTGTAGCAGGAATGGGTCGGTTTGACCGTAGTAACACCACGCTCTTACAGGATACAAGCGTAAAGTAGGAGCTTAATACTGCTGTGTTTCATATAGTGAGTATAGAAAATTGGATACCCGTTTTACTGGAAACGAGGCATTCCATCTTAGTTCTCATGGGTGACAACGAATCTGCATTTCAATTCTTAATCGAAAATAAATGTAGATGTCTATGGGCCACAGCATCGAGTTACCATCAGGTGTTCGTTGGGCATCCTTATTCTATATAAAAATACCAGCGTAAAATAGCAGCTCAATGCTGTGATTCGTATGGTGTGTGTAAAGAACCGGAGACTCGTTTTACTGGAAACGAGGCATTTCATCTGTCTTTAGCGTTAACAACGCATCTGCTTATTAACTCTTAATCGAGGATAGATGTGCATGTTTATGGGCCACAGCACCAACTTACCATCAGGTGGACTGTGTGCTCGTTTTTCATCCTTTTTATATATTAAAAAAATGACATTTGCTGTCAAATTACATACTTTACATTTTTGTTTGCTTATTTTCTGCGGGGTTTGTTGATAAACCACTACTAACTTTTTAAGAAGACGGTACGAGTTTTGGAAATACAATACAGTCCACTCTCGCCGCAAGAGGATCCATCAACCTATATCATCGTCGTAATAAGCGACAAATGAAATTAGAACAGGAGATGGGCTATTTTTTTATATTTTTAGGTTTAGATGGGTTATTTTTTAAGTTTCTTGCCGTATCGTAACGTCTTAGGCTCCTTGAAGATCCGAGTCAGCTTTGCAAGATGATAGACAAGTACCAGAAGAATCTATACGTCCTTCACATAGTAACGCTGGTAAACAGGAGGGTGGCCTACCAATATAGTACTTATATTACTTTTTTCACTTGGTAGAGTCACGCTGCAGCTATATTGTGGTTGCAGACCGAATGGGTCGGCCCGATCGGGGTAGGACCACTCTCTCACAGAATACCGGCGTAAAATAGCAGCTTAATAGTGCTGTGTTACGTATGGTGAGTGTAGAGAACCGGAAATCCTTTTTACTGGAAACGAGGCATTCCATCTCAGTCCTCAGGGCTGGCAAAGATTTGATTTTTAATTGAAGATAAATGTAAATGTCTATGTGTCACAACATCTACTTTACATCAGATGGACTATGTGCTCGTTAGTCACCCTTACAAAATTAAAATAAACTCCGAGAAAAGCGCACAAGAACAACAAGAAACAAATGCCCGAAGCCCGTTTTACAAGCTGTTTAAATTTTGAATAAAATTTTTAAGTCGTAATTTTTTACGATAAAATCCGTCTTATTACAAAAAGGAATTTATATTTAGTCTCAGGATTTTATTCCCTGGAGTGTATTTCAATCGAAGAATTTCTCTTCTAAAATTACGACTCCTAAAAATTTTATTCACAATTTGAACAGCTTAGCTGTTCAGCAGCTAGAACAGCTAGTCAATGTAAAAGGGATTCAGCATTTGTTTTATTGTTCGTGTTCGCATTTCTCGGAGTATAAGAACCATATTGGTAGGCCACCCTCCTGTGACCAATGTTGCTATGTGAAGTACGTCTAGACTCTCCTGGACACGTCGAACATCTTACCGATAACAACTCAAAATATGTACTAATAAAAGATACCGCGGTTGGTAGCCCGATAAGCACGATAACTACGACAAACACCCCACCTATGGGACAATCTATAGGGGCAGCCTATGTTTAGCAGTGGTTTTAATGAAAGAAAGAAAGAAGATAGTCCACTGCGCTAACCCTTACTTTACGCATCGATCCCTGACTTAACGCGTCCCCGATATTTCGACAGATCAGTACATCTTATAAAAATTGCGAAGTAGCAATAATTTACTAATTATAAACCAATGCTTGATTTCAAACTCACCTTGTGATAAGCGGTGATAAAGAAGAGGTGGTAAATCACCTTGTCTTAGCGCAACATAAACCTATTTACTCTTGCCTTGAAGATACATTATTATTGGATTTGTAATAAGCCTCTACTATATATGGACATCTGGCACTAACCTAAGACACTCATGAGAACTGAGATGAAAAGAATATGGGCGACAAGCGAGCACTAAATCCACCTGATGGTAAGTGGTTGCTGCGGCCCATAGACATCTACATCTATGCTTGATTAATAATCAAAATGCAGATGCGTTGTCACCTCTGAGGACCAGAATGGAATGCCTCGTTCCCAGTAAAAACTGTCCCCGGTTCTACGCCTTACCATACGGTACACTCACCATATGAAACACAGCAGCATTGAGCTGCTGATTTACGCCGGTATTCTGTGATAGCGTGGTCCTTTGCGCCGACCCATTCGTGCTATATATACTATAGCTGCAGCATGGCTCTAGCACGTACAAATCTCTTTTTTATAGGTTTATACTGTCTCGCACTGGCTCATCTTAATATATGTAAATTACGTCTCACGTTGTTTGTCCGCGATGGACTCCTAAACTACTTAACCGATTTTAATCAAATTTGCACACCGTGTGCAGTTTGGCCCAAATTGAGAGACAGTTTTTTTGCCCATGAGCGACCCACAATTTTTTTTTGCAAATTTAATAATTTTTAATAGGACACATATATATATATATATATATATATATATATATATATATCCTATACTATTAAACGAGCAATTCTTGTGTATATATATATATATATATATATATATATATATATATATATATATATATATATATATATATATATATATATATATATATAATCGGGATCTCGGAAACGGCTCCAACGATTTTCATAAAATTTAGTGTCCAGGGAGTTTCGGGGATAGTAAATCGATCTAGCTAGGATTTATTTTTAGAAAATGTCTTTTTGTCCGTGTTTTTAGGCAATGAAAAACTGCTACAATATCATTAGAATAAAAAGGTAAATTTTGACGTATTGTTAATAATAATAAATAGCTTAATTGGTATAATGGTCGGTCACAGAATCGTAAAACCCGGGTTCGAGCCCAGACCGACCGACCGACTTTTTTTAATTTTTTTTTCATGTTCCTTTCTTTTTTGAGAAAATCTATTTTTTCGAGCCCTTTTTTTAGTATTTTTTAAAAACACGAAAATTTAATTTAAAATAATTGCACTCATGATTTTTTATTCAAATAACCAGTTCCGTTTTTTCTGTTATGTCGCTAAGATCAAAAAATATTATTTATATTTCATCGGTATGTAATTTGTATCTAAATATAATTTACAAAACACACGAATTAAAAAAAATCGAGCGAAAAATACCGAGCAAAGCTCGGTCAACCAGGTACTATATATATATATATATATATATATATATATATATATATATATATATATATATATATATATATATATATATATATATATGTATATATATATATATATATGTATATATATATATATAAGTTAATATCGTGTTTGTAAATGTGTAAAATTTAAATTTTAGTCGTACTTTGTCAACTCAACATTCAATTTGTTTTAATGAGATTAAGGGAAACCTCGTTGAGTTTCAAAATTAATGCTGAATCCACAGAGTACCTACTTTGAATAAGCTGAATCAATGGCCACACGTTTAACGTCAGTTCTAATACTCGTACACCAAAAAAAAAATTCTCCCGCGTTTTGTACGAGGGCGGCACTGAAAATTTCGGGAATCAAGGAAGTGGCACAACATAACTATTTAAAAATTTATTTATTGCTTTTCGAAGTATATTCCGCGAAATTTGACACATTTTCCATACGATGGAATCCATCATTGAAGCAACCATCCCATTCGGAAGTTGGGGTCTCCAAAATGGCCGTTTTGTAGACGTCCACAGCTTCTTCAGGTGGTGAAAATCTCTGTCCACGCAATTTATTCTCTATTTTAGGGAAAGTATAGAAATCATTGGGGCTTAGGTCGGGGCTGTACGGCGGATGGTCTAATAATTCTGTTTTCTTGTTCTAAAAACTCTTTTGTTCTGTGTGCGGTGTGAGAACTCGCATTGTCGTCGTGATGGAGGATGATGCGGCGGTTGCAGTTCTCTTTACGGACTTCAGAAATGACCTGTGGCAAACAAATGCTAGCATACTATTCTGCATTAACCGTTCTTTGTCTCTCAAGAGGAATAGTCGTAACATGGCCAGTGTTGGAGACAAACGTGGCCACCATTTTTTTTTGCAACACTTCGTGAACGAACATGTTTTGTTGGCATTAACTCATTTTTGAACACCCAAACTCGTGACTGGTTTTTTGTTTCGGGTTCGTACGCATATATCCAGGATTCGTCACCTGATATGATGTTGTATACAGCATTTGAGGATCCTGCGTGGAATCTTTCGAGAGTTCTGACGCACCAAGTAACGCGAGCCGCTTTTTGCTCTTCACAGAGCGAATGCGTATCCATCGGGAAAACAACTTTTTTACACCTAATTGTTCATGCAAGATTATTTGTATTTAACTCATGCCAATGTCTAAAGTTGCCTAAATTTCGCGGTATGTCACTTGTCGATCTTCCTCAATCAGCTTACGCACAGCATCAAGTCAAGAAAACAAGTCATCAGTTTTCTTGGCTGACTGCAGTTTTTGAACGACCTTGACGGGGATCATCACTGAGCTTGACACGTCCACGTTGAAATTCAGCAAACCAGCGATAAATTATGGCTTTGGATGGGGCTTCGTCACCAAATGCAGAAATCATCCGGATAACACACTGTTTTTGTGTTAAACCACTTCGAAAGTCATATAAATCATCGCTCTTAAATTTTCTCGAGTCAATTCCATTTTCTCAACGACTAAACAAGTTTGACAAAACCTTGTGATAAGACCGATAATCTTTTTTTAAATAAATAAATGGTATTCGATTTTTAAAACCAAGGAGTTTTCAGTAAAAAATATTTTAATATGACAGGAACAATGGAAATATTCCATTCCCGATACTTTTAGTGCAGCCTAGTATAATCAACTGAATAAATTGTAAGAAAGAATCATTGAGCTATTATGTACTACGTACTAGAGGCGACATTTAATCAGTCACTTGCTAGGCGCTTGTAGAGTTGCCACGTGTTGTGTTGATTAAAAAAAATCTCTTGATAAAAATATGCTGTCGTTGTGTACTTAGATATTGCATAAATAATTCAAGAAATGTCAGTAAAAACCAAGGAATTACTTTTCATCGGTTAATAAGACACTTTATCACTAAAAAGTATTATATACAAAGAGATTTAAATATTTACTACTACTACTTAAATGTCTTTGATTATACATTAATAATAAAATAAATTATTCCTAAGATGCCATCTCGTGTCATGGAATATAGATTATGAAAATAATTTGTTCAGACGCGACATTTCTGTGGGTACGAATATATAATTATACACATTTTTTTTGTAGAAACATATATAAGTTATCATAATTAGGCTTATTTTTTATATTTAAATCTGCTCATTATTCTTTTGTTTTACCTTTAGGTCTCTACATCAAAGTCAAAGGGGAATAAATTCGTCCATTTTCATCTCTCGCGTGCCCAGCATGTATGAACGACTCTTATTCTAACTTTAATAAAATATCTTTTTTATATTAATAAGTTTTCTTATACATACATTTAGTATGTTATTTTTTATATTTGACATAGATACTTTTTAAATATTCAGATAAAAATATCATTAAAATGAAATTGTGATATAATATTATGTAATATTATATTAAATGAGCAAATATAATATACAAAATAAATGACAAAATTTAAAAATTGTACTCGATATAATTTACTTATTTAACAATACAATCTACTATTACCTACTGATCATTCTACCTATGTTTATTCTATGATAAAAAAACTATTGGGAACACAGAGTAGCGTACATTTTTTGTTTGAAATAGCTGTTCTAGTACGTAAGTACATATTACTTCAATGGAAAGAATTTATATATCTTCCAAATACATAGTTAGATATAAAAATTGCACATCTTAATATATATATATATATATATATATATATATATATATATATATATATATATATATATATATATATATATAGTCACCATCGATATAATTATATGTAATACCCACTAGATATGGCATTTCGAACACTCACTATGTACTGCAATCCGAACACCTGTTATTGTGGCTTCGATGTTCATGCACTGCGGAACGGCACTAATAATAATTTTATATTAAATTAGCACATATGCAAGATAAACAAAAATTAAAAAGATTATACTCGATTAACAATGCAATCTAAATAAACAAATATTTATTATGACAATTTTCGCGCGTTTATATCAACTGCGCATGCGCGACACTACTGTTTCCCGCGCATGCGCGGATACAGAGTAGTGCACATTTTTTTGTTTGGAATAGCTTCCCTAGTACGTAGTGCATATAACTCAGTACTATTAAACGTATAAAATTTTTGATTTGACCAAGCTATCTTACAAGCTCAAGTTTACAACTAGAATGTTGTCTAAAGATTTACAATAAAAAATCATCCACATTTTCTTATTCCTATAGGTAGAGATTTTTCCTTAAATTTAAATGGAACCCCTATGAATGAATGAATGAATGCATTTATTCTCTCTTCACAATAGGTATTCTTAGTGCTAAGTGTTTACAAAAGTGCCGGACAGGTACCTAACTTGTGAGCCACTAGCCGTGTGCAGTACCAGGCGTATCCCACCATAGACACTAATCTCTTTTACCAGTCACCATCGGAGATCATTACGTTTTTGCACACCTCGAACGGAAAGCGAGAGGTTAGATATACTGTCGACTTGACAGGGTCACGTTACCCGCTCACATGATATTTATTTTATTTTTAAACCGCACTAATACATTAAGAAAAGCACATTAATATTACGAATAACTACAAATTAATAAAACTAATGCTATTAGTTAAGTTTTGCACTAAGTATTATTATAAAAGAAAATCTATTGAAATTTTTTTTCGTTTTCCATCGTCGCCTCTTACGACGCATGTAGAGCGTACGGAGCGTACATTTTCATATGACGATATTAGAAAGTACTCCAAAGTACTCTGTGGTATGACGCTACCACACAGCAATTTAAAAATTAACTCAGTATAATTTTTTTCGCGAAAAAGGCAAAGATCTTTTCCATTCTGCCTACAAGGACGAGCCTATCCATCCATCTATATATCCATCTCAATAGTCTATTTCTAGACATGCCTTTCACGTAAACAGCCTCTCAGTGGAATTTTCCATAGCTGCCACGTTTGGCAACTGCAATTGTTTTTAGTATCTTAAAGTAAAAAGTTGTAAAGGATAGAGGATATTCTTACACGGCCACTACACGGTTAAGTACATATCTCATATTTCTAAAGCCAAATAACATTGCATGCACTAATATATTCAAGCCTGAAGGGTATATAGAGCCAGTATAATAGGAAATATCGTGACAAAACCAGAATTAAATTATTTTCAGGACACATGGTGTCCGTCCGCTGGACTATTTACTAACGAACGAAATACGAGAAGGTTCTATATTCGACGCGTATGTTTTTCCGGTATGTTCACAAATTTCTCGGAAACAGCTGAACCGATTATATTATTTTTATGCTTCAGGGCTAGTTGATCCTATAAAATTAGAAGAAAAATGGATTCCTAAGGATGGAAAAATTGGGGATTGAATGTTACTAATAAGTCGACATTTTAGCTATTATCTTGAAATTGTGAATGTGATATACCATAGACTTAAAGGGTAAAATAATAAAATTAAAGTCTTTAATTTTTCGAAACGCTGTCTTAGCAGCTAGTGTTGCCACACGTACTTATAATATATAGTATCGTACTATATTTCAGTCAATTTTATTTATTTATTTATTTCATATATTTGAACTATATATTATAGAAAAATACTTTTATACGTGGTAGAGCCATGATGCACTTATATTATTAGTATAGTTGTAGCACGAATGGGTAGGCTCGACCGGGGAAGGACAACGCTCTCACAGAACACCGGCGTAAAATAGTAGCTTAATGCTGCTTTGTTTCGTATGGTGAGTGTAGAGAACCGGAGACCCTTTTTACTGGAAACGAGGCATTCCAACTTAGTCCTCGCGGGTGACAACGCATCTGCATTTTGATTCGTAATCGAGGATAGATAAAGATGTCTATGGACCACAGCTACCACTTATCATCGGGTGAATTGTGTGCTCGTTTGTCACCCTATTCTATAAAAATAGTACAAAAAATACTACATTTTTCATACTATATTATTACGAAATAGTTTTACGGAAAATAATTTTTCCATCATGAATATTAAATTAAAAGAAAAAAGGAAAATAGCACAATTTAATTTAATTGAAAATTAATTGCTAATTTATTTTAATATGAATCTAAATCGCTCAGACTCTTCTAATTATTTTAAAGGTAAGGTGGTTAGATCATTGACGGCCAAAGCAAAGAGCAATAACAAAAATATATGTAAAAATACATAAAGATTTCTGAAAAGTACTATATTTTTGCATCTTTTTTTTTTGGAAAAATACTATATTTGTTCAAAAAAAAAAGGTGGCGAACTACTTAGCACTGAATTCAATAGCCGTTATGTGGAAATTATTTTTTTAGTTTTCGAAGAAAGTTTTTACACTCCATTAAAATATTTAATAGATCTAAAACAGTAAATTGTTTTAAGAATATTAGACAAATTTTTGTTCAACAGCTCCGAGTATATCAAGAAACGGTAGAAATCACTAGTGTTATCAGTAATCACACACTAGTGATTATTGAGAAAGGCTAACTTACTACTTGGGGACCTTCAATAAAAAAACTCCTTTCTAAAAGGCTGACTATACACCTGCAATTCCCCTGGTGTTGTAGTTGTTCATGAGCGGCGGTTGTCGCTTACTTAGGTGAGCCGCAGGTCCTTTTGCCCCCACGTCTACATTAAAAAAATAACTTACTCGAATACTACGCATTAAATGAAACTGTAAGGCGTGTAGTGGCGGTATGTGAATATTTACGGTCCCATAACATCCCATGGGTGTCTTAAGAGGCGACAAAGAGAGAAGAACAAACCAGGAAGAGGGTAGCAGCGTTCCCCTTTAACAACTAAAAATAAAAACACAAATCGACTCGTCTGACTACGAGGCAATCTATTGATAAGATAAATATTCAGCAACGGAATCTGGATACGCTGTAACTGATTTAATGGATTTTATTTTCGTAACCAGTTGGGGCATAAAAATAGATGGGTTGCGTTTTCGCCCCTGAGGACTAAGAAGTAATACTTAATGTGTAGTGAAATGGGTCTTCGGTTCTCCTTGCTCCCCATACAAAAAAAACACAGCAGCTTTTATTTGTTATTTATCGCTGGTATTTTGTGAGGGCTTGGTCTACAGGCGTATTAAAGCTGAAGCAAAGCTCTACCACGAAAAAAACATTAATAATTAAAGAACGGTATCCTATACCTTTAAACGAGCAATTCTTATATATATATATATATATATATATATATATATATATATATATATATATATATATATATATATATATATATATATATATATATATAATCAGAATCTCGGAAACGGATTCAACGATTTTTTACATAAAATTTAGTGTCCAGGGGGTATCGGGGCAATAAATCGATCTAGCTAGGATTCATTTTTAGAAAATGTTATTTTATCCGTGTTTTCAGGCAATGAAAAACTGCTACAATATTGTTAGAATAAGAAGGTAAATTTAGACATTCATATTAACGATTATAATAGATCAAATTGGATACCGGACGGTCCTGAAATCGTAGAACTTTGATTCGAGTCCTGTCTTCGGTCCGACTTTTTTTCCTTTTATTTTTAAAGTTCCCGTCTTTTTTGAGGAAATCTATTATTTAGAGCCCATTTTTAGTATTTTTTTTAAAACCACGACAGTTTAAATTAAACTTACTGCACTCATGATTTTTTATTCAAATAACCCATAAATAACCAGTTAAGTTTTTCCTATTATGTCGGTAAGATCAAAAAATATTCATATTTCATCAGTATGTAATTTGATCTAAATATAATTTCCAAAAAACACGATTTAAAAAAAACCGAACAGAGCTCGGTCATCCAGGTACTAAGTCATTAAAGCTCTTTTTGAAATAAAAGTACTAAATACACAAACATTCACGCCTGTGACCCAGAGGGCTTACTTTGGCACGATCCTGACACACCTCTCTCGCCTCCTTTGCGTCCAACACGTATACTTGTTAGTCGGTTTAAGGGTACTCTTTATCTGGCCCGTCTATCCGGATAAAAGTACTATTACAGCTTTCTATTACGAACTATCATTTCTTAGAGGGTTTTGAGCAATCAAGAGCCCGTCGCCCTGTATTTATGCGAGTTGGCAAAATATGAAGTGCAAACTAAAAATATTTTTTTTCTATTACATAAACACTCACGCCTGTCACCCAGAGGGGTAGGTAGAGACTACAGACTCCCATTTGGCACGATCCTGACACACCTCTCTCGCCTCCTTCACATCCATACACCTACGCATACATGCTCGTCGGTTAAGGGTACTCCTAATTTGGCCCGTTTTCAATAAATCGCCAATTTGGTCGATAAATTTTCGCCTAGGACGTCCCTTTCCGACTCTGCCATTCACTTCTGCAACATAAATTTTCTTTGTCACTCTTTCCTCATTCATTCTTTCCACATGACCAAACCACCGAAGCATTCCTTTCTCAATCCTGGTCACAACATTATCTTGCAAACCACACTCTTCTCTTATCACACAATTTCTTACCCTGTCATTCTGATTGAGCCCTAACATACTCCCTAACGACCGCATTTCTACTGCGTTCATTCTACTCTCGTGCTTCTTCTTCTATTCTATTCTAAAAATAGTAAAGTAATGTTTTATTAATTAAATTATGTGAAACAGTATTGTTCTTCTATTCTATTCTAAAAAATAGTAAAGTAATGTTTTATTAATTAAATTATGTGAAACAGTATTGTTTGCTGGTAACCTCTTAAGTATTTAAAATTGATAGATGTAAATTCATTTGTAGATATAAATGATGCTGTTTGTATTTCAGGAATTACATAGTTTACTACTAATAACTTTTTTTATAGGAAAAGTGTGCCAAGCGAGCATACAGTCCACCTGATGGTAAGTGGTGGATGTGGCGCAGAGACATCTACATCTATCCTCGATTGCGAATCAAAATGAAGATGCGTTGTCAGCCTTGAGGACTAAGATGGAATGCCTCTTTTCCAGTAAAAAGTGTCTCCGGTTCTCTACACTCACCATACGAAACACAACAGCATTAAGCTGCTATTTAACGCTGATATTCTGTGAGAGCGTGCTCCTTCCCCGGTCGAGCCGACCCATTCGTGCTACAACTATACAATTAATATAGCTGCAGCATGGCTTTACCACGTAAAAACTTGCTTTTGAATGTCAATAAAATGAATTGCATCATTTTTTCAATATAGGTTAACAATATAGATGATATTGAAAGCCACTCTTTTGTTTAACTTACCACTGTTTTGAAAAAAATACCTCTGTTCTGGGAAGAACAAGCTAGAAACCCAACGCGACTTTTTTTGAAAAAGAAAAACAGTTTACAGTCTTAAATGTAACACAATTAACAAAACAAAACAAAACATATTAGAATTCAATTCAAATCAAAAATCAAAAAAAAATCCGTAAATAATAGTTTTATTCAATGTGTAGTGTTCGCGTAAATTTAAGAAATCATTATTCAATTCAATTCAATTTATTTGCTATTCTTGTTGTATATATGGTCTAAATTATAAAAATAATTCCAAAGAAGAACCCTGAAAGGGCACTGCAAATATTGGCAATAATAATTATTATTATTACATTTACTTACTTACTTACTTACTTACTTATCGTCACGCACAATCCCTAACGGGGTAGCCAGAGAGAACAGATCGCCAAGTGTCACGATCCTTACATACCTCTTTCGCTTCTTTCAGGTTCATTAACTTCTTCATACATGCACGTCTAGGTATCCGAGTACTTTTGACCCTCCCCGCTTCGAGCAATTTGCTCACATGGTCTTCGAAAGTTAGTCTCGGTCTACCTCGACACCTTTTAATATTTACTTTCGCTCTATATATTTTCTTCACCATTCGGTCTTCACTCATTCGTTCAACGTGCCCAAACCATTGGAGTACGCCCCTATCAATTTTTGTGATAAGGTCATCTTTCAATCCTGCCATATTGCGAATTATTACATTTACATTATGGTATTATTAATAAAGTTATCAAGTAATGAATTTACAACAATTAACTTAAATATTAACGAGATCATACTATATTATATATTCCTATTTCCTACTTAGTCACTAAAAAAACTCCTGCAAGGAGTAATAACACTTTTTCGTTAAATATGTATTTACTACCTTTTAAAAACTTTTTTAGGTTTTTAATGGTTCTGATATATTCTATTATATTCTGTTATATGTGTTGTGTTGGTTCTGATATATATTATTATTTATTTTTATTGACATTGCATAGGGGCCAGTTTTGTTTACGATACGTAATTTTGATGTAACTGTGGATAGTTTTATTTTTGGTCTTAAATTAAAGAAGAAATAGTTAGGTAGCGATCACTTCATTTTCAGGGGTTATTATCATCGTTAAATTCTATAATATCTTAATAACCCTTTGCCAAATGTAATATGGGTCACTATACGATAAAATACTTGAGTAAGTACATTCCTCTCTTTCTTGGTATTACAATCAACTCTTGATTACAATGGGGTCCTCTTATTAAGGCTTTGACACGAAGATTTAGTTCCGCTGTGTATGCAGTAAAAAAGATATGTGTAATGTTGTTAACAGATTCGGATACTCGATACCTACAGCAAGATTTCATAGAAGTATAAGGAGATTGTTTCAGCGTATTCCACAATGTTATATTCTAAGGTTCTAAGCGACCTGCATCCATCGACTTCCTGCATGTCTTACCACGTAGTCGCTTCATGCAGGTAAAGATATTAATAGCTATTTTGCAACCATCCGCAAAATTAAATAAAATGATGTGTCTAGTTTGAAGAACACCTCCCGCCCTCCTCAATTTCGTGCACTAATGCCGTCACCACCAATCCCAGCACCACTACTCACAACAAAACTACTCCAGAAAAGACACACCATCGACGATAATACGACACGTGTTTCGCCTCTATATGAGGCATCTTCAGGTGATGTAGACTCTACGGCTTTCCTTATATATTTACTATACTCCTCGTCTACCGCTGCTGACCGCTAAGTATGTGTCGTCGATGGTGTCTTACTGGCTCAAGGCTAAATATAAATTACGGGCTCTGGATGGTTGGTTTAAAGCTTAAAGGCATAAAATATCATAATTAAAAGGTAACAATTACGATACTATGAATAAAACCTATATTTATTGAAATAGAGCACTTTTTTAATGACTATAGCCAAATGTGCGTTTGTTAACAAGCCGTTGTCACCGCCGCCGTTGGTTAACAAGATTTTTTACCCGTAAAATGCCTTGTGTACCAGCGGTTTTAAAACTAGGGAAGACACATCATTTTATTTAATTGAGCGGATGGTTGCAAAATAACTATTAATATCTTTATTAGAATGGATTTGACGGCTCAGACCTGCCTGAAGTTAATTGATTCTATCAATTAACTTCAGGCAGGTCTGAGCCGTCTGTATGGAGTGACGAACTGGTAAGACCCTGCTTTGTGGCCTTCCTTGGGGGAAGGCCTATGTTCAGCAGTAGGCTTGTGAAAGGCTGTAATGATGATGATGATGTTCAATTGGATTATTGTCTTTTGTGTAAACGATTGGACCGATTTCAATGAAATTTTGGGTATGTGATTAAGTTAATTCGAGAATTATTTAGGTTCACAATTCGACCCAGTAGATGGCGCTGTTGAGATCACAAATGCGAAGCCGGGCGGATTGCAAGTTTATATTTATAATACAGAAAAGAGCTGTACGATATACTACGGTACAGCTCTTTTCTGACTTATGAACATACAGCCTGTACGTGATTTTTATCTACTATGTAAACGAAGGGACACAGAGATCTTTTTAAAGAAATAAACATATTCACTGGTTTAATATCTTAAATCTTAACTGGATCGCAATTAAATTTGGATTATAATATTTGACAAAATCTGGGGGATTTTGACCTCCCTCATAGATGAGGCATCCTATGAGACATTCCACTGCTAAACATAGGATTCCCTCATGGAATGCCTCGTCTATGAGGGAGTTCTATGTTCAGCAGTGGACTTTTATAGCCTCTAATGGAACGCTTATAATGCATATGTCTAGTAAGATTAAATTAGTGCTTCACCACAATATTCAAAAAGCTGATTTGAACTAGGAATGCGTCGATACGCCTTTTAGCCGATACGATACCGATATTGCGATGCTTTTATAAAAATATCGGCGACACCGATACATATCTCCGATATATACTCTTATTGAATTCAAAAATGAAAGTAAAATAAATAAAACACAAGTCAGGCTATTTTTATTATTAATATAAAAAAAACAAATAACAGGACAAACTAAATAAAAAAATATAAAGGAAAATAATGTCTCAGATGCGATAAAATTTAGTAGACAAGGGAAACAAGGAAACAAGACACAGCACAACATAATTAATTCGTGCCTCGTTTACAACGAAATAGATGAAATAACACGCGCGTTTACACTATACATTTTTAAAGCGAGAAATTTTAAAAGTATCGCTGAATCGGCCATAAAAATATCGTCGATGCCGATATATCGGCAAACTTCGAGTATCGCCGATATATCGGTATCGATATCGCCATCGGATGAATCCCTGATTCGAACCCACGACTTTCTAAGTTCACAACCATTGGGCTATTATCCATAAGTGGTTCCTGGTATCGAACTTGAATCGCTCGCGTTCTATAAAATTTTAGGCGCCCTTAATCTACATTATTATCTACATTTAAATAATATTATTGTTTCCGTCTGTTATATTGAAGTAACTGACTTTTAAAAGGATTCTTTGCATGTCATTAAGAAATGAAAAACCATTTTTAAGATATTTTTCAGCCTGTCTTTCTATCTGTCCAGCCTACTCTTCGAAAGGCTATCTAAGGCGGCCTGATCACCGATGGTAATGAAACTTCACGAACAGATATAAAGCCAAACCGGGAGGAATCAAGGTTATATTATATCCGAAAAACTAGATTTAAAAAAAGAACGCAAAAACAAACGACACGTTGATAGATAAAATAATTATAAAATTAATATCTACGTCCATCATGAAAATATATAAAAACTTACCTCATTTATAACACAAAATTAGTATAACATAGACTTAGGATAGTAAGTATATTCCAAGTCTATGCATATAACATTCTAGTATTTTTTACTAGCATGATAATATAAAAAGAAGTTAAGTACACCCTGAAAAATCAATAGGCGACCTAGAAACTAGAAACTATTAGCTTTATTAAACTATTACTGAAGAATGTCATTCTAGTGTCGCACAAAAAATAAAGCACGGCAAAAAACAACATATTTTTGTAAATCTGTTCAGAGAATCGAAGTAATTTACATATTATTTCATAGTAAAAAGTCACTTTTTATGTCAAATTACTAACGTTTTCTGTTTGTAAATAAAAACCGTGTTTACTCACCAATAACACAATAACCACGTCTCTATATCACAGATGCCGGTCGCGTACTAATTGAGTGAAACTGTGAAACTGACATAAACGACAACTCGCTTTGTAGCGCTGGTGATGTGGCGAGATAAAAATAGCATATAGCAGTAAATATAGCATTTCGTCCCATTGTCACTGAAGCCAGGTGGATGAAGCCAATAAGCAGGTTTAGTATTGAAGTTTTTAAGACCGCAGCTGGAGCTAAGATCACACCTTTCTAAGCATTTATCAGAAAACATAAGTTTCTTAACAGAGTTATCCATGTTTCTATATCTATTTACTTATACCGGGTACCTGTGAACATACATATATCATATTATTAACTAACATGCTATATGTATGCAGGTTGCTTTTCAATCAGTCTGTGAGATTAGGACACGGTATTTTTAATCGTACTGAATGCAGTTAAGGTTTGCATTTAGGGAAGAAGATGAAATAAGAAGACATCGTTTTTCTTAGTTTATTTTTAATATCTCATAAATACGTTCCATACACAATATGTATTCCACGGGTCATGCTTGCAGTAGTAGAAAGCCTACGTCTTAACAGTTTTACTACTTCTGTCGGCTACTAATTTTAGGTAAATCCGAATAATACTTAAGATAACTATGACATTTGTTAGAATTAGGAGAAAATACGAAAGCAAATATCAGCGACATTGAATTTCCAACTATATTTTATTATAAAATAAGGGTGACACACGAGCACACAGTCCATCTGATGGTAAGTGGATGCCGTTTCCCATAGATATCTACATTTATCCTCGATTAAAAATCAAAACGCAGATACGTGGTCACCCTCAGGGGTGACCACGCATCTGCGTTTTGACTAAGGTGGAATGCCTCGTTTTCGGTAAAAAGGGGTCTCCGGATCTCTACACTCACCATACGCAACACAGCATTATTAAGCTGCTATTTGAAGCTGATATTCTGTGAGAGTGTGGTCCTTTTCTGATCCAGCAGACTCATACGTGCTACAACCATAATATAGCTGCAGCGTGGCACTACCACGTATAAATAATACGATTAATGACAAGTTTAATCGGGCTACATAATTAATACTGATTTAAACTTCACTATATCTTACGAATCTCGCTCTCGCTCTCACAGAATATCAGCGTAAAATAGCCACATAATGCTGCTGTGTTTCGTGTGGTAAGTGTACAGAACCGGAGAGCCTTTTTCTGGAAACGGGGCATTCCATCTTAGTCCTCAAGGGTGACAAGTGACAACGCATCTGCATTTTGATTCTTAATCGAGGATAAATGTAAATTGGTCACCGCATCCACTTACTTAGGTGGACGGTGTGCTCGTTTGTCACCCTTAATCTATTTAAAAATGAATACAATAGTTTCCATTCTACAAACACACATGTAGCGCATTATTTATTTGATGTACATTGTACATAATAGGTTCAGTCAAACTTTCCGATGCCCGTGCTAATTATGCAATGCTAGTTCGTTATCTACTGCTTAATGAAGATAGCCTTATCGTAAACAAACAACGCTAATCTGTCAGCTATTTGCCAAAAACACACAATGATACAACACTATGGTCACGCAACGGCACATCTGAGTCAGTTTTAACTACAACTATAGCAGGCTGTATTATACAGTTCAAGGAAAATCTTTTTAATTGTACTTAATCGAGACGTTTAATGTTTATCGTACTTATTTTTTTTAATTATTCTTATTTCATTCAGTGGTTACTGTAGTATGAGTCTATTGGAAAACCCGAGAAAAATTATGGCTTTTGATACATGGCAGATTTTTTAAGCTTTGCTCAAAAAGGCTTTTCACTTCACATAGGTATATCTAGGGTTGCTAAATAGTCCAGATTGGTCTGGATTCTACCGACATTTTAAATGAACTCCAGACCCCCGACAAAGTTTAAAATCTCTAGAAAACAGCTTCTCTTCACATCACAGCCGCCTTTGATTTAATAAAAGCTGAGTTAATAATTAGACTGAATTGAAGTAAATTGTTTGAATTTTTAATTTTTTCTGAAAACTTAAAAAGTTTTACTAAAGGATTCAAATTGTCCACCAATTTCTCTCAGTAAAGTCCAATGCCAAATACATGTAACAACCTAAAATCTAATCATTAAGTGTACACAAATTCATTTTGTGTCAACAATGTTGTCTTTTTTGTAAGCTATTAAATAAACTTTTTATTTTCTCTATATTTCTCCCGACAAACAACCACAAAATCCCGACATTTTCAAATTTTGCCCAAATATTTTGGTCTTCCGATCTGGCATCCCCATATATATCTGGCATTTGTTGAATGCCTTGGGGGAGGCTTAGCAGTGGACTTGTAAAGTGGTGTAATGGATGAATTGATAACATTAAAAACCGGCCAAGAGCGTGTCGGGCCACGCGCAGTGTAGGGTTCCGTAGTTTCCCGACCGTCACAATAAGTGTTCCCACTTATGAGTTTAAAGGTGGGTATCCATTATGTTCGCGTTCCAGCAGCGCTCTGCGCTCCTGCAACTGCTCCCGGTAGTGGGTACTGTTGTTTCCATCCAAGTTCAAAATGATTTTTTTTCATATTTTATAAACTTATGGTTCAAAAGTTAGAGGGGGGGACACAATGTTTTTTACTTTTGGAGCGATTACTTCCAAAATTATTGACATTATCAAAAAATGATTTTAGTAAACCCCTATTCATTTTTAAATACCTTTCCAACAATATATCACACGTTAGGGTTGAAATTAAAAAAAAATCACTTCCCACTTTACATATGGGGGGGCGCTACCCTAATAAAAAATTTTTTTGCAATTTTTATTTTATCACTTTGTCGGCGTGATTGATACACATATTAGCACCAAATTTCAGCTTTCTTGTGCTAACGGTCACAGAGATTAAGCGAGGACGGACAGACGGACAGACAGACATGGCGAAACTATAAGGGTTCCTAGTTGACTACGGAACCCTAAAAACCGTAATTTAAAAGAACGTTATCTAGGAATGCCAGATCGGAAAACCAAAATATCCGGACAAAATTATAAAATGTCAGCAATTTTAGGGCTACTGATGGGAGAAATAAATATCAAAAATAATAATGTGAAATAAAAGTTAATTTTTTTTAAAAAGTGGTCTAGGTGCGACCCCAAAGGTCCACTCGACTAACATCCAAGTGGAAAGAATAAAAAATATCATATGTTTTAATATTTTATACGATTTTTCATTCGGCACACAAAACGACATGACCGATTTTGCTCAAAATTTAATGAGGTCTAAGTTATATAATTATGCGTTAAATGAAACTGATACCATGTTAATATCACTCTTTGTTCTCGAGATACACTAGGCGAAAATTGAATCTGAATATACATACATAGTACTTCATGTGCACACACGGACATCCTCTTAAAAACCATACTATTCGACTCTAAAGACCTTGAAACGTGGAGATATGTTAAAATTTCCAATTTGCAAAATCGGATCCATTACAATAACTTCCACTGGGAAGTTAATTAATAGGCTACAAAATGGCTTAACATTGTTGACACATACCTAAAAATCAAGTGTACTAATTTAAGTACACTTAAATTTTATGTTGCCACACGTATTTTACATTGCACTTTACTAAGTCCGCCAATTCGGACCCTTTAGTAGCATTCAGAGAAGACTTAATATTCAACAATTTACTACCAAGCTCAATCTAATTACTAACTCAGCTTTTATTAAATGAAAGGCAGCTGTGATGTGGAGAGAAGTTATTTGTCTGGAGATTTTGAGTTTTTTCGTGAGATGATCATATTAAATGTCGGGAGAATCCGGACATATTCCGATCATCTGACAACCCTAACGTTATCCGATTACGTATGGTTACTATTAAAGCACTGAATACATACAACATAACATAATATAATAACATAAACACTCACGCCTGACACCGTAACGGGTAGGCAGAGACCACGAACTTCGATTTGCTATTTAACACACCACTCTATTCTTTTAAATCCATTTAACTATATATACTTTTCGCCAGACTTAAAATACTCAGAACATGACGGGCAGCAGCCTCGAAGGTGATCACGTCTGGTACTGCCATAGATTAAATAACGTTACGACGTAAGTAGTGAAAGAGCCGTGGTAAGTCACGAGCTTAGCGATCGTTGTAAATTTCACAGTACGCGAACGACCAGGGTTCAATCCCCCCAGCACCAATGAAATTAAAGTAAAAAAGAAGTTACAGCCTATATACGTCCCACTCCTGGGTACATGCCTCCGCTCATTTCTGAGAGGATTTTAAGTCAAATTGTCCGCCGCGCTGCCCCAATGTGTGTTTGCAAACTTCAAGTCTTCGAAATATTTTTTTCTTATTTCTCAGAGATGCAGGTTTCCTCACGATGTTTTCCTTCACCGCCGAGCACGTGGTAAACCAGCACTTAAAATTGCAGCAATTAACAATTTCATTGGTGCCGGCGGGGATCGAACTTGGTTTGCTCGGGTAATTTACAGCGAGCGCTAACCATCTGAGCTACCACGGCTCTGTACCATCTGAGCCACCAATGAAATAGTTAATTGCAATTTTAAGTGCCGATTTACCATGTGCTCGGTGGTGAAGGAAAACATCGTAAGGAAACCTACATCTGAAGTTCTCCAGCATGAATTAGAGCAGCACAGCGAACATTTTCTTGCCCTAATACCTTTCCCAGAAATGAGAGGAGGCCGATGCCCAGGGTTGGGATGTATATAGACTACGACTTTATTTACTTTATAAAAACTTTATTCAAGACAAAATGTTCTTACAAAACTATGCAACGCCCTGACTGATTTTGGAATGCGGAACATACGGGATATTTTGGGATGAGACTACATTATTATCTACTATGCGCGATTCCAAATACAAAAGTGACTCATTGGTATTATTAAGTATTTTATTACATGCCGATAGAAATATTTATGTAGGAATCGAAAAAGAAAGAGGCAGACGATATATAGTCAAATGTAAGAAAGAGACAGTTGTAATAAAAAAATATTTCCAAGACATGTGAAGTCTGCCAACGCGCATTGGGGTAGCGTGTCGAAGACGTTTTTGTCCTAAAACCCTATTAGATATGAGAGGAGGCCTGTGCCCAGCTGCCGGGCGTATATAGGTAGTAACTTTACTACGTAAGTAAAGTTACGGTAATCAACCTGCCTAAGCGGTAAGGATTAAAACAAATCCTCTTTAAAACTGGATAGGCCTCCGTCTATTAGTGGATTTTCAGGCTGGTGAAGAACGGAGCAAACGAGCATTTGTCATAATATATATTTTTATTTTTTTTAACACGAACCCCACGCAATTTTTTACCTATACCGTGGAGGCAGTTTAAAATTGTGAATTGCATATGAACAAACATAGATATCCTCCATAAATTGCATCATAAAGGTTCTTTTCTTTTCTTTTTTTATAATGTTTAAATATGCAACCATCTATTACAGTCTATCAAAAGTCGACTATCATAGACACAGAAATAGTAATAATAAGACAATAGTTAAATGAATTAGCGCTCGATTTCTTCCAAAACCGATGTCGCCACATCTTACCGCAATGATATCTAATGTTTCACGTTACATTGCTTGGCGAGTTTGTCAACGTCGCGTGCGTCGCGTATAACGGTAGAATAAAGCTTTGCCGCCCTATAAAACCAAAACTAGGAGGAGGATAGATACAAAAACAAAAATTCGTATACTATAGCTAATATATTAAGAAAAAAATAGCAAACAAGCTTTGGCAATTATTATATAATTAATTAAAATCAACTTAGTAAAAATTAATTAACTACATTACACAAAATATTTATGTCAAAAAGGCTTCGATAAAGTAGCGCTCTTTTGACACTTTATTATTTGATTGACCGATGAAGAGCGCTCGTATCACAGAGCCATCTACGCAAACAAAGTTGAACCTAGTTTTTGAGTTATAAGAAAGTGACCATATTACCCTCACGTACTATATTTAAGCTGTTATCAGGAAGATGTGGTTTATCTCCTCTTACGATCCCACGGGATGATAATACGCTGAAGTGGATTCACTTCCGTCGCCACACGGCAAGCGACTAATAAGTTTTAAAGTTCAGTTGTAAAATAAGAACATATTTTTATTTATCTTCTAATTTACGAGGTAGCTGCAGCGTATTCTATGGCTCCTGCAAAAACAGGTCGGCTCACCTCGAATTGACCACGCTCTCACAGAATACCAGCGTGAAAGCCAGCTTAATACTGCTGCACGAGAATAGGAGACACAATAGACTGATAAACTTTTTTTTATAGGTTAGGGTGACAAACGAGCACACAGTCCACCCGATGGTAAGTGGTTACTGTGGCCCATAGACATCTACAACTATCCTCGATTACGAAACAAAATTCAGATGCGTTGTCACCCGTGAGGACTTAGATGGAATGCCTCGTTTCCAGTAAAAGGGTCTCCGGTTCTCTACACTCACCATACGAAACACAGGAGCATTAAGCTACTATTTGACGTTGGTATTCTGTGACAGCGTGGTATTTCCCCGGTCGCGCCGAAATATTCGCGCTACAACTACTAATATACTATGTACTAATATAACATCATATCAGGACATTATATCTTAGCCCTCAGGGATGAAAAAGAATCTATATTTATCTTAATCGTAGACAGATTATGAGGTTTGTGAGCCACAGCCACAGGCCACACTACCTATCATCAAGTAGACTGTGTGTTCTACTGACGCCTTCTCTTGTAAAACAAAATACAGAATTGAAAATACAGGAATAACCACAGTGCTCTAAACCTAAAAGCAATGTACATACTTTCTACTTGACAAAAGCTTTTTTACAACCGATTTAAAAAAAAGAAAATTTCTTTAACAGGTTTTCAGTAAAAGGAAGAGGTTCTCAATTCGACTGTATTTATTTTTTATTTTATGTGTGCTACCTAGTGAACCGATTTTGATTCTTTTTTTATTTGAAAGCCGGTGCTTCTCATGTGTGCCCATACCAGAAGAAGAGAAGCCTAGTGTTTTTCATGTGGTCCCGAATGAATTTTAACAAGATCTGACCAGTAGTTTTTGAGTTATCCTTAATAATGCATATTTAATTGACTTCGACTACGTTGATGATGTTCTCATTTTATTTATATTGAAGTCGGTTATACAAAATGTTTTAATTTTTTCACTTGCTTGTATTTATGTTTAGCGATATGTTTGTCAATTGTATACTTATTTTAATGATACTATTTTATTAAAGGTTTAAAATTTACAAATATATTATTTTATAAGGTAAAAGAATGAATAATTTTATAAAAAGAAAAAGCCGAATTAAAAAAAAAAGCTACAGAAAAGAGTACAACTATTTTCACATAACATATTCTGTGGTCAGACTTTAATACTTGCCTACAATAAGTTTTATTCGTCGACTTTAGAGACTGTTATATGAAAAGTATTTCACTCTTTTAATTATTTAAAGCTGGCTTTACTTTTTATCAAATGTTTAATTTTGTTTGTTTTTCGGACAGAATTTCCTCAATTCCTCACCAGTAAACAAACGTCTAAACGAATTATGAATCTAAACCATTCTTTGTTTAGATTTACAATACACAAAATTTCATCAATATCAAAAAGTCACATATTAAGCGGACATACACACACATAAGTATTATACAAAATAGGACAGTAGAATTATATACATAAAGGTTATGCAGAAATATATTTTTTGTTCTTTGAAGACGTGATCCGTTTTTATTATAAATTAAATTTTTTGTCTAGGCGTCCGTCGATGTACGTACACTGTTACATACGTATTTCAAACGCTAGGCTGCAATGCCCCCTCATATTCTAATTTGAAAGTTAAGACAGTCATTCCATCAATTACTAGCTGTTGACATAACAGTAATAGTTAGATATATGGTATCGCAGATTTTTGTAGATATTGATATCTTCTACAAAACTGTAGCACATCACTTTGCTCTATTGTCAATGGTTTCCGCAGCGCACGCGGTATAAGGAATTTTTATTTGGTATTTTTTCACATCGTGGGTTACGTTAGAAGTTTTTCTACGGATCTCTATTTTTTTTTTTTTGAAAACATACTATAGCCTATGGTCATCAGAGATAGTGTAGGATTCTATTGGTGAAAGAATTTTTCAAATCGGTCCAGTATTTTTGGCGCCTATTCAATTCAAACAAACAAATCTTTCCTCTTTATAATATTATTAGTTTAGTGTAGATGTACATGTAAATGTAGATGTCTCGCCAGCAACGCAAAGTCGGGAATTTGCATTTAGAAAAGGCCAAAATGATGTGCTTTTTAGGTGTTAATTAGGTGCCAAGTTTAAAAATTAGGTGCTTTCAAATTTTCACCGTAACGAACTGTTGAAATTTGTGTTGCTGGCAAACCGTATCGCTAGCAACGCAGAGACGATAATAGATGTAGTACGATAAATAAATTAAATGCTGAAAGATTGTTGAGGTAAGATGTAGATGACGGTAATATTTTGGGAATTATCGGAGTTTAATTAAGGATCGGAATTATCCAAGACTTTACCTTACCTACTATAAGGTATGAACGACATTTTTTGTTCTTTAACAGTTATTTATTATAGATAAGATAGGTCGAATCTGTACTAAAACCGATTCAGAACGCCCCGACTCCACGTAATCTTGTCCGCCCTATCCTTAGAGTGTTTTTTCAAAGCTGTAGGCGTGGAAGGAGAGTACCCCGCGCCTGCTAATTGCTAAGCAAGGGCGAAGGGGCTGCACTTCCCGCAGCGCCGAAGCCGTTGCAGAAGTAACTGTGTCAATATTCCTTTATAAAAAAGTGAGTTGGGTTTTTAAAAGCACTTAATTGTCAAATTAATTATACCTAATTTTGATTCTATTCTGATTTTCAGAGGACCTAATATTTGCATCTGCTTTGTTCTGAACAACGATTTTTATTAGGGGTGTTTTGCCTATACTTGCAGCACGTAATTAGCACTTAATTCCTTGTCATTCATATTTATCGTATATCTATTATCGTCACTGCGTTGCTGGCGATAAGTTTAACAAGTTAAAAAAAAATTCAACAATTCGTTGCGGTAAATATTGTAGAGAACCTAATTTTTAAACTTGACACCTAATTAGCTCCCAAAAAGTCCCTTATTCTGCCTTTTTCTTACTTTTCTTTTCTTTTCTTATAATACCCTTTGTATTTCCTGATTTATCATTGGTGATGATACATAATTCATTCTATCTCTTATTTACTTAGGGATAACAACACACCTAAAGTTTTCTTTCATCAAAATTGGTAGTATGATAATATTGCCCTAGGCATTAGTTATATAATTTGCCATCCATTGTTTTTTAATTATTATTATTTTTTATTTTATTCACGTGGTAGAACACATTGTAGAGAAAGAACAGTTGTAGCACGATTGGATCGGCTCGATCGGGGCAGAACCACGCTTTCACAGATTATCAGCGTGAATTCGTATGGTGAGTATAGAGAACCGGAGACCCTTTTTACTCCATATGAGGCATTACGTCTTAGTGCTCAGGGGTGAAAACGCATCTGCACTTTGCTTCTTAATAAAAAATAGATGTATTTGCGTTTGTGACCATTATAATTTAAAAAACCGTAGAGTCGTTTTACATACGTAAATAGCATATGGGTAAACATCCCCAATAGAATTAAACAATTTGTAGGTTAAACCACCACTTGTTCCGAGCGGGCTTCTAATTCACAGCCTCGCTGCGTTACAGCCAATGCTCTTCAAAACCGTCAAACTGTCATTTCATAAAGAATACGTACGAGCGTGTATCCAATTAAAAATAATAGGTTAAAATACTACGGCTTTCTTAACTCACGAGCTACGTGCGATGCAATAAAATATTTTATAAATGTATTTCCTTAAGCATTTACCGTGTCTGTATAGGAATTAACTTTGTAAGATAAGACATTTTTCTATATGACTAAGGGACACTAAAGTAAACACAATTAATAGTTAGTAGGTAATACGTACAGCAAGGGAGTGGAATAATTTGGCAGCATCTATCCTTCCACCGGATTATCCTTCTATCGTCTAGACAAGAGTATGCCTTAAAGTCGCCGACGCATTCGGCGACTTTAAGGCATACTCACTACTCACTACTCACTACATACTCACTACTAGTGTTGACATAAATTTGTCAACACTACGCTCTGCCGACTGACAAAGGCGGTACAATCTTTATATATATTATATTAATAACGTGTCACGTTGTTTGTTCGCAATGGACTCTTAAACTACTCAACCGATTTTAATGAAATTTGCACACCGTGTGTAGTTTGGTCCAATAGAAAAATTTTTTTTGCCCATGAGTTACCCTCAATTTTTTTTGCGTGTTTAAGGATTTTTAATAGGACATGACAAAGGGTCGTCGAAAAGGACAAAACAACGTCTGCCCAGGAAGCTAGTATTCTTTTATAATCATAGATTTAGTTTTAACTGATAGTAAGAAAGCGAAACGAGCTCACCTCGTAAAATGTAAAATTGTAAAAAAAACTATCAGATTTAAAGGAGTAGATCCATACCGCATGGTACACATACGCACTGAAATAACATTACCATAAAAAATTACAATAAATATAAAATTTTATCAGTTATTTTTATATTTATGTTTTTACTAATATTTACTTAAAATTCCGCAAATTATTAAAATCGGCAACACCGTCATCGGTTACGTCATACGTCGAATAGGACAGGGCTTTTGAGTATGATGATTTATCCAAGTTTTTTTAACTCTATTTTCACAGAATGAAAAAAGTTACCATAAGCATATCATGATTATTATCGGTAAGAATCGAAGATATTCATTAGTACGTAGCAACGAAACATTACTCTTCAGTCGACTTTAAAAAATAAGGATTTTTTTATAGATTACGCATGACAAACGAGTACACAGTTCATCTGGTGGTAAGTGGTTGCTGTGGCCCAAAATATACATCTATCCTCGGTTGAGAATCAAAATGCAGATGCGTTGCCGTCCGTGAAGGACTAAGATGGAATGCCTCGTTTCCAGTAAAAAGGGTCTCCGGTTCTCTACACTCACCATACATACGAAACCTTTTCTCTCTTTTACGTGGTAGGGTCAGACCGTAGCTATATTACAGTTGTAGCACGAAAGCCTGCCCGGCTAGACAGGGTAGGACCACGCTCTCACAGAACGCCAGCGTAAAATAGCAGCGTAACAGCCTGGCCACGGGACATTCGCCGTAGCAAAAATTCGCGCGGCGCGAACGGCGAGGCGTCTAGCGACTAAAACAAATGTATAGAAATGTATGGAGCAAACCACGCGTAACGGCGAATGGCGACGCGACCGGCGAATTTTACCGGGCGAATCGCGCTGGCGACTGGCGGCGCGGCGGGCGAATGAAACAAATGTATGAATCAGTACGGTGCAAGCCACGGAGTCGGGCGGCAGACGCGGCGGCAGACGCGGCGAATAGTATAGGGAACAAAATATTTTAGTTGTTTTCGCTGCGAAAAATGCCGGGCCGACAAAAACAACTTAAAATTCTATCCGCATTGACTATTATCTCCAATTCTGGTTAAATATTAACAAGAATATAATCGCAGGTTTCGACACTCATTCTGGTATTTACTCGAAATTTTTTTCTAGATGCATTCTATTTGTTGTGGAATTCTCTACTTATAACCCGATTCCTATTCAAATCATGTACTCCGCAATCTTTTCCAAATATTATGTCTTGAATCAAAAAACAATTACTTTCTAAGCAATATCGAGATAACTTTGATAAAGACATTTCACTCTCGGCCTATCTAGTCGCGGCGGCAAACGTGACTTCACGTGGCCCTCAAATCGCGCCGAGCGAATTTTCGCCCCGCCTGTCGCTTCGCCGTTCGCGCCGCCGTTCCCCGTGGCCAGGCCATAATGCTGCTGTGTTTCGTACGGAGTGTAGAGAACCGGCGGCCCTTTTTACTGAAATCTAAGCATGCCATCTTAGTCCTCAGAGGTGACAACGCATTTGAATTTTAATCCTTAATTGAGGTTAAATGTGGATGTCTATGATCCACAGCATCCACTTACCAACAGGTGGACTGTGTGCTCGTTTGTCACCCATGCTATAAAAAAACACAGCAGCGTTGAGCTGTTATTTTACGCTGATACAATTCGAGTGTTTATTTGTACGTACGTTACGCAATTTTTCAATTGTAAACCGATTTGATAATTATTTTTAATTAATTGGATAATGCATAGGTTTTTGAAAAAAATCACCCTTAGTGGCGAAATACTCGTAGGGGAAGAAATTTTAAATGTAACTATTAAGATGACATTGAGATTGTTATATTCCTAAATCCACTCAAAAGAGTAAGAAATCTTATATATAAAAATTAATGTTTGTTTGTTCGTATTTACCGTAGAATACTATAATGCACAATCGAATGGCTGTCAACCATTGACATATATTACTAGCGTAAATCCATTGAAGTAAATATGTACTTACGTACTAGAACAGCTACCTCAAACAAAAAATGTGCGCTACTCTGTGTTCGCGCGGTTGGTTTTTTTATCATAGAATAAACATAGGTAGAATGATCCGTAGGTAATATTAGATTGTATTGTTAAATAGGTAAATTACATAGAGAGCAATATTTAAATTTTGTATATTATATTTGCTTATTTAATATAATATAACATAATATTATATCACAATTACATTTTAATGATATTTTTATCTAAATATTTTAGATACCTTATCTATGTCAAATATAAAAAAACATACTAAATGTATGTTTAACAAAACTTGTTAACATAAAATTTAAATTACATATATATATATTTAAATAAGAATAAGAGTCGCTCATAAATGCTGAGCACGCGAGAGTTAAAAATGGACGAATTTATTCCACTTTGACCCTTTTTGAAGTCAAAACCTAAAAATAAAATAAAAGAAAATTTAGCCTAATTATAATAACTTATTTAAGTTTCTACAAAAAAAATGTGTATAATAATATATTCGTCCTATACTTAAGTATCCACAGAAATGTCGCATCTGAACATATTAATTTCATAATCTATAATCCATGACACGAAATGGCGTCTTAGGAATAATTTGTTTTATTATTTATCTATAATACTTTTTTATTGATTAAGTATCTTATTAACCGACGAAAAGTAATCCCTTGGTTTTTACTGACATTTCTTGAATTATTTGTGCAGTATCTAAGTACACACGACGGCATATTTTTATCAAGAGATTTTTTTTAAATCAACACAACACGTGACAACTCTAAAAACGCCTAGCGAGTGACTGGTTAAAGTGCGGTGTCTCTAGTACATAGTCAGTAATCTATGGTGCGGTGTATGTACCGCAGTTGAGTGGAACAGAGTAGCTGAATGCAGTTTCGCCTCTAGTACGTAGTACATAATAGCTCAATGCGTAAATCATTGCTGTCAACCTTATTTTGTACGAAGATCAGCATCGCCGGGAGCGCAAATATAAACAATTACGTCGTATTATCATTACTACAAACCCGATTCGCTGTGTTGACAGACTAAGTAAATTTAAACATCATAGACTTTTGATTAATGTTCAAGATCGTTATAAAAAATCGTTTAAATTTTAATACATATTTATTTGTTAATAGCGTGCAATTTGGCATTTTCTAAATAATTTGCATGCGAAATTTGGAAACGATTGTAACGTCAAAACACATCTCGTGTTGACAGTTATACGTGTGAATCGACATGTAAGTGACATTTTAGTGGCTACACGGGCTCCGCCCACTCCCCAGTTCTATTATGTATGTATTGCAGTATTCTATGGTATTTACCGTTCACCAGATTGCGGTGAAACGTAAAAATTTTTCAACTTATTGCTTGCACTTGCGCGAAGGTTATTGGACATAATACAAATAACTTACAGTAGATGGCGCGCGTATCGTACCGACCGACTCTCTATTCCCTCACTCTCCGGCTTGATGGAGATGGCTCTTGGCCGATGGCACGGCAAACCGACACAACCGGAGACAGATCAGGTGCAGTCACAGAGTACTTTTTGTATACCTGAGGCGCAGTATCCTCTTAGTGTTATAGTATGAGGGTAATGTTGTCATCCGGCTAATATGGTCACTTCCTTATAACTCAAAACTACAGCCTTGTTTGCGTAGATGGCTTTGTGTTACGATAGCTTTTCATCAGTCATCAAATAATTAAGGGTCAAAAGGCCGATGCTTTATCGACGCGTTTTTGACAGTTAACATTATAGTAACTATTTAAGTCGATTTTAGTATGGTGTAGTGTAGTTAGTTTTTTAAGTAGATTTTGAAGTGGTCGGAATTATTGCCAAAGTTTGTTTGCAATTTTTTTTCGTAATATATTACCCTCACGTACCTTAGTCTGCCTTTCCGAGGCACGGGGGTGACACCACCTAATTTTCTGACTCTCTGCTGCTACGGAAAATTTCTTGACAGAGAAAACCCCAATAACTATTTTGGCCCGACTCGAGATTCGAACCCAGGATCTAACGACCTGGAGTCGCGTTTACAACGACTAGATCAACAAGCCGTAGTAAAGAAACCTTATCCGTGACTTGTCGCCGCTGGTGATAACAGGGCTGGTTCTTTTCTCGCTTAAAAGCTAAGTATAACCATTCGGCGAGAAAACGCAGCTGGCGTTCTTGGCACTATACTTCCCGGGAGTGGGTCTGTGTAAACATTTCAGTTTTTATTGTATATTTTTTTTGTTTCAAACCAATCGAGGTTAAATGTAGGTGTCTATGGGCCTCAGCAAATTTGTTTGTCATCCTTATTATTTAAATTTAAAAATAAAAATATATGGATTTCATTTACACGCACGCAAAATTGTATACGTGGTAAAGCCACGCTACAGCTATACAATATGTAACGTAATTAACGCACACCCTCAGACACCCCAATTAGTATATTATGTTATAATCATAATACGTACACTGAAATTTTAGTTCAGCATTTTTATGCACTGATTATTTATCAAATTAGTTATACTAATTCCGGAAGAATGTTGTGGTCACAGTACAAATCCACGAACGCAAAGACTTTAATATTCTTGAAATAAAGTTCATTTTTCTTTATTTTTATTGAATGACAGAATTAGTAATAATACAAATAAAACTGCACTCTTAAAAGTCTTATTGCCTTAAGTTACAGTCCATTTCAGTTTGTTTTGACTGTACAGATTTAGTGTGACTGTAATTTATGTAGTTTTATAATGATTTCTTATATTTACGCGAACACTACACATTGAAATAATACTAGTTTAGAAACATATAGCTGATGTGAAGAATCGACGCTCCGGGAAGTCTGCAGTCTGTGAACATGTACAGGATCGCCCCCGTCACTACATCGGATTTGATAGACCACAAATCCTCGCTAAAGAACACCGATTCCTTCCAAGGAATATTGCGCGATGGCTGGGTGCTACCATCTGCTTGGGATCCTATAATAAATAAAATTAAATCCCAACGCATACAACTGCAAGACTTCATGATACCATAAGTTCATACTGTGTAGATCGGAACAAAAGTTAAATTTTAATCTATGGTAACCGCGGTTAACTATGACATCTGGACGTTAAACATCTCAGTCCTTCCCGTGACCATGGGTGCTGTAAAGCTCTCAAAACGTCGGGTATTAAAAAGTTAAATATACGCGATAAATTCCGTAAAAACTAGTATTATTTCAATTATGTAGTTTTAATTATTTTTGGGATAAAAAATTACCTATATTAAAAATGATAGGAATCGATTCAGTAAATGATTCTGAACAAACTACTTTCTTAAAGTGCGTTAGTTATGTTACATGTTGTATACGAATGTGTCGGCTCGACCGGGGAAGGACCACGCTCCCACAGAATACCAGCAAAATAGCAGCTTAATGCTGCTGTGTTTCTTATGGTGAGTGTAGAGAACCGGAGACCCTTTTTTACTGGAAACGAGGCATTACATCTTAGTACTCAGGGGTGACAACGCATTTGCGTTTTGATTCTTCGAGGATAAATGTGGACGTCTATGGGCCACAGCGTCCACTTACCATTAGGTGGACTATAAAAAGGGTTATTTACAAAGTTTTCTCTCCACATATAAAAATAAAGAGATTCACTGCCTCATTGGTCCAGTTGTCGTAAGCGTGTTTGCTGATTATGACGTCCGGGTTTTGAATCCCGGGTCAGGCTAAAATCAGCTATTAAGATTTCCTGTCAAGAAATTCTCAGTAGCAACCTATGAATAACCCCTGGGAATAAGGTGATCGCCACCAATCTGTTTACAACTTATTTTTTATTGTTAATTGTGTAACTTATATGATTGTATAATGTATACTGTTTTTTTTTTTTTATAAAGTCTCGCTGGGTTTCTTGCTGATTCTTCCCAGGACAGAGGTTTTTTTCCGAACCAGTGCTAAACTGAACATAAGAGTGACTTTCAGTAAATCGGTATTATTTATAATCAATATTGATTAAAAAAGTTTCTGTTTCTGTTTCGGATAAGAAGAAGAAAAAAGACTTAAGTGATTAGAACAATACTCCAGAAATATTACTAAAAACGTACTATATTTAATATGTATGTAGGTTTATATTATAGCAAAATATGTTTGATATAATAATTTAATACATCAAGCATGTTTTGTTTATATATTATCATACATTATAGATATAGATTGTGTATATTCTATGTATATCATGGTACCATCACACACACGTATACCATGAAATCTCATCACTGTACGTGTTGTAGTCGTTACCCTATTTACTAAGTTGTTGACAATAAGGATTAAATTAATAAATATATACATATACATAATATATTACGTACATGATATTTAATGGACAAGAATACAACTACGTATATCATAAACTATTCCATAAGGAGGGATGTTTCGATGACATCACTTGCAAGAGGGTTCGACCCCTCAGGAGCGAAGTCTAGACAAACTACATAAAAATTTATTACTCAAAGCATAAAAACGTTATTTTGTCAACATATCCAGCGGCAGAGGACCTGAGTGAAATTCATGGAATTATTCGGAAGGTTAGGAATTTAATTGTTCAATTTACAAGTTGGACCGATAACCGAAACAAACTAACAAGTGTCAAGATAATGATTTCTTATATTTACGCGAACACTACACATAAATAAAACTAGTTTTTACGGACTTTATCGAGTATATATTTTATATTTATTTTATATTCCTGGCATTTCAAATATTTACAACACCCATGGTCACGGGGGGACTGAGGTGTTCGACTTCCCAATGCTATAGTTAACCACGCTACCTCTAGATTAAAATTATTAATTTTTGATTCCGATCTACGGAGTATGAACTTATAGTATCTTGAAGTCCTGCAGTTGTATGCTTGAGTTGGGATTTAATTTTATTAATTATAGGATTCCAAGCAGATGGTAGTGCCCAGCTATCTTCGCTATTGAAATTAGAATTTTTTATTTCTATAGCCGCGCGAATCATTCTTGGGAGGAATTGGTGTTTTTAGCGAGGATTTGTGGTCGATCAAATCTGATCGAAGAATCGTCGATTCTTCACATCAGCTATACGCGAGTTATTAAATCGTTTTCAAAGCCTAGAAGACTGCGATGCAGTGGACGATATGAATGATAAGCCTGTGGAACTGCCCATGCGATCGGAGCTAAGTTCTGCAAGACCTGCCGCAGAAGAACACAAAGACTCTCCGATCACACCCGTAATCTTATGGGTATTAAACGGGAAATGAAGCTGCGGTCGTCAACAGATTTGACAACATCTGGATACTTGGCGGTCCACCACCGTGCGTTTTTCTAGGAATTTTCTTCCTCGTACAACTACTCTATTGAATTGTTTACCGGACTCGGGACTCGGACTAAGGACTTTCAAGAAAAGAGCTTACTCCTTTCTAAAATGCCGTCAACGCACCTGCAATTCCCCAGGTGTTGCGTTTGTTCATGGGCGGCGGTAATCACTTACCATCAGATGAGCCGCATGCTCGTTTACCCCTCACCTATAAAAAAAATACGGACAGATCTCCAAATACATGCGGTTCAACTTACGCAACTTTAATACCGCTCGTATTGAAGAAGCGATCGCGTAGCGCGAGCGTAAAGTACTCGAAACGTCGGTAATATAAAATAAGTTAAAATACGCGATAAAATCCGTAAATACGTTGTTTTATTTAAAACGGTCGATATTTTTTTATAGAATAGGGTGACAAACAAGCACACAGTCAATCTAATAGAAAGTGGATGCACTTACTACTTTTAATTATTAAATTATTGTAGCCTATCAACAGTTCACTGCCAAACATTGGCCTCCCCATATTGACTTATTTTATTCAGGATAACTTGCCATAGTTGCCAAGCCTGGCAGGCGGGTTGGCAGCCCTAGTATTAATCATTATTTTGGATAGTTATCAGGAATGTGTTGCTGCCCATCTCCCGTTTAATTTCCCTCTGGAGCCTCTTACGACGCCAACCCCACCCCATATCCCGTGGGATTGAATTTTCTTACACTACTACTGTATAGCGACGGTAGATTATTTGTCTTTGGACTAATGGTATGTGCTATATTTGTTAAAACCAAATGCAGATTCGTTGTCACCCCTGAAGACTAAGGTGCAATGCCTGGTTTTACTAGAAGAGGTCTAGGTCATAATATAGCTGCAGCGAAGCTCTACGACGTATACTAGGTTGACAAAATGCGTCTTTCTAGCGGCAATTTAAAAACCAAAACACTTATGTTAGGTTACAATTATTGCGTAACTATTATTGTTAGATTAATGTTAGGTTAATAACTATTATATTATTATTTATAACAGAATTACTCGATTTAACTTTATATTACAATTACTATTAGTTGTTGTATTAATGATTACGGGTAATAGATAGACTAATATAATTATACCGGAAGAATAATGTTTTGATTTCTGTAAGAGTGGGGCGGAATTGATGCCGCCCCACCCTGCTAACGAGTACAAAAGGTTGAATAGTAAATGGAGAGGGGCATTTGCCTTGCGCCCTCCTTTCTGCCAAGGAGGGTCGCGTTCGTATACGGCTTAGAGATCTCTAGTCAGATCGTTAAGCCAATTCCTAAAAGGTTGGGTTTAGTGGGTAAAAGTCACCACATAACCACGCAGCCGGCTGCGTGGTATGCTATGTGCATTCCCAACCTCCCTCCCCCGCTTTCCGGAGGGTTGCCCATATTTGCTTCGGGCGCAAAAAAAAATTTTAATTTATTTATTTTTATTTTTAAAAGAATTTCCTCAACTCAAGTCGCCGCAGTAAGACGTGAAGTTAAGTTGAATTGTGTATAAATTTAAATTGTAAAGTGAACCAAAGTGTAATAGTTGAATCTACCGTTTTGTTTTCTACCTGGACTCGAAATAGTATTGTAGAAAGTGTAATAGTTGGAATTAACCCTTTTATTTTCTACCTGATCTTGAAATAGTACAACAGATCATAAGTGGGATAAACAAGATACATATTTAATTATCTTGCCACGTGCACCGCTCGAATAATGTCACGTGAAACGTCAAAATGTGATTAATTTTTTTATTTATATTTTGTCATGCTTAGTTTAGTTTAAGATGTGTTAAAGCTCGCAACGTGGCAACTATATAACAAATATCCCACCTATCAGGGTAACCGCTGGGGGAAACCTATGTTCAGGTGTTGACATTTAATAGGCTATAAGGATAACAATACGTCATTTTGGTCCAAAAATATAGAATTTGTTAACAACTAACTACAGCGCCGTGGTAGCTCAGATGGTTAACGCTCGCTGTAAATATAACAGAACGCGAGTAACCCGGGTTCGATCCCCGCCGGCATTAATGAAATTTTAATTGCAATTTTAAGTGCTGATTTACCAAGTGCAATACGTAGAGCGGCGGACACTTCTTTACCCTAAATCCCTCTCAGAAATGAGGGGAGGCCAGTGCCTAGCAGTGGGACGTATATAGGCTGTAACTTTACTTTACTTTACTTTAACTACAGCGTCATCTATCGGATCCTAGAATAGCAATGAAACATCTTCTCAACAAAACAAAATACTTATATTGTATGAATGTGACCTCAATCTGCCATGTCGTTTAGAAGTTACACGTTTCCACACGCACCAACGCTTATATTAGATGAAATGGAAACAGTGTACGCAATAATGTTTTATTTGCCGCCACTGAAACGAAATTGTGCTGGCAGCGCACCTGCAATTCCCTTGGTGTTATAAATGTTTATGGGTTTTATGGCTAGTTTACATTATTGTAGTTTTGAGAGAGATATAAAAGAGTACAGAAATGTGTAAACAGTAGCTTTTAGTGATTAGTGCTACTAATGTTTTAGTACGATTCCACCTACGGTGCGCGCATGTTTTTAAAATTAAGCATTCAAGTGCTACTAATGTACTCTCCTGAAGCACTAAGATAATGTAAACTAGCCTAGATTCACTTACCATTGGAGGTTGTTTGCTTAATATCCACAAAATCGTTAATTTACGTGGTGGTGCCACGCTGCAACTACATTATTGTTGTAGCACGAATGGAGTTGACTTGACCGGGGAAGGACCACGCTCTCACGGAATACCAACGTCAAATAGCAGCTTAATGCTGTTGTGTTTCGTATGGTGAGTGTAACAAACGAGCACACTTACCATACGAAACACAACAGCAAAACGTGTGACAAACGAGCACACCGTCCATGGTGAGTGAATGCTGTCGCCCATAGAAACCTACGTAACCCCTTAGGAATAATTTTATTTGACCCTCTTTTGACTTCAATTTATTATTTTATTTAGAACACCAACAGCTTTTATATATTTCATTTATTAAAATTTTTTAAATCTACATAGATATTAAAAGGTATTCGCATATGAATATTTGATGTTAATTTAATGTCTGCTCCGTAGCGAAATAAGAGCCGCGGGTTCGAATCAAGCACGTTATAAGTATTTATATGGCCTACAAATAATTATTTCGCGTCTGGATGTTTGTCCTTGTGAAGTTAATGTATGTAAACTTCCCCCTCGATATATGGTAACGTAATAAAAAGGAATATTAAAACGTATATCAATTAAAAATACAAGAAAGGGGAGACGATACCTGAATTCAATGATGTAGGTGTCTATGGGCCACAGCAACCACTTAACATCCAGTGGACTGTATGCCCGTCGTTACCCTTATCTTACAAAAAATAGATTGTTGGAAAAAGTCCGTTTTTCAACTAACAATCCGGAAATAAAACTCAAAAGGTTGTTATTTATCATCATCATATACTATTTATCATATTTCTTAATTGATTAAACATTCATTTTGACTTATATTATTGGTTACCAGCAACAGCATCCAATATGATGAACGAGCACACAGCCCACCTGATGGTAAGTGAAAACTATAGCCCTAAGACATCTACGTACACAAGGGCGACACCGAAAATTTCGGGAATCAAGGAAGTGACACAACCTTACTATTCAAAAATGTATTTATTGCTTTTCGAAGTATTCTCCGCGAAATTTGACACATTTTTCCATACGATGGAACCAATCATTGAAGCAACCATTCGATTCGAAAGTTGGGGTCTCCAAAATGGCCGTTTTGTAGGCGGCCACAGCTTCTTCAGGTGATGAAAATCTCTGTCAACGCAATTTATTCTTTATTTTAGGGAAAGTATAGAAATCATTAGGGCTTAGATCGGGGCTGTACGGCGGATGGTCTAATAATTCTACGTTTTCTTGCTCTAAAAACTCTTTTGTTCTGTGTGCGGTGTGAGAACTCGCATTGTCGTGATGGAGGATGATACGGCGGTTGCAGTTCTCATTACGGAGTTCAAAAACTGAGAAAATGCTAGCATACCATTCTGCATTAACTGTTCTTTGTCCCTCAAGAGGAATATTCGTAACATGGCCGGTTTTGGAGACAAACGTGGCCACCATTTTTTTTGCAAACAATTTTTGTTGGCTTTAACTCATTTTCGAACACCCAACTTCGTGACTGGTTTTTTGTTTCGGGTTCGTACGCGTATATCCCGAATTCGTCACCTGATACGATGTTGTATACAGCATTTGAGGATCCTGCGTGGAAACTTTCGAGAGTTCTGACGCACCAAGTAACGCGAGCCGCTTATTGCTCTTCACAGAGCAGTAGTTACGATGTACCAGTTCTGGCTCACTTGTAGAGAGTTGTACAAGTACGACGTTCGTCGATTCACGATCGTAAAAAAAAAAAAAAAAAAAAAAAAAAAAAAAAAAAAAAAAAAAAAAAAAAAAAAAAGGTTTTGGCATGCTCTGATCACGAATCTGCGGTCCATTTTTGCGTAGGATGCACGGTTCCGGAGATGTGCAGATCAATTAACTCTTATCTAATTGATATCCGCTTCGAGCCTCAACCGTCATTAGCGCTCCATTGTCCTTATCTACTTATCTATTGTTGATTGACTACCGTCATTATCTATTATTCGTCGGCGAGTGGGTCGGCTTATGCTATTGTATTATACTCCTTTGTTCCTATCTACACTAATCTGACTCATTAATAAAACACATTACCCAATTTTGTTAAAATTTTTATTTATAAAATACAAAATCTTATTACTTATTATCTATAAAATAGGAGCGAAACATCTCATCCACTAAAATATCGTTGTACAATGTGTTCCCTGTAAATATACTCGTAAAACTATGCATTGAACATCCCTGAAACTTATATAGCAAATACATTAAGCAATATTCGCCACAAACTGAAGTCCACTCATTCTGAATCCTATCAACATTCCAGTTCCATCTTTTACAATTTCTTTTAAAAAACTCTAGATGATATCGTACAGGTGTCCGTCCATATGAATCAAAATATTCACCGACGTCATTCGTATCGATATATAAAGCTACCCAATGTGACCCTGGTTTATCATCTATCTGTACCCAAATTGCATATTACCTAGTCAGGTCATAAATTCTATCACATGTTTAATATAAAATAATTGAAACAAGTTTATTCATTATGTAACAATTTATATACCAAAATGAACTTAACAAAACATAGATTCTTATGACACTATAGTTTATTCAAAATGACCTCCGTAATTTTGAATACAGGCCTTCAATCTGCGCAGCCAGTCGTCTATCTCACCACGAACGAGGTCCATGTCATATCGGCGGCTGCCTTAATTAAAGATGTCTTCAGTGACACGAAATTGGGATGAGGCTTTGAGCACGCCTTTTCCTCCAAGTGTTACCATATCTTGTAATCTAACGGATCCAAATCTGGACTGGTCTTTGTGTCGGATGAAGTCGATTTCACGCGCCGCTAGCCAGTCTTTTTTTTTTTGTTTTTAAAGAACGTTCCCTCCACACTAGGTTTTTCTCCTGTATCATGGGGGCAGTTTACAAACACAAATTTCACAAGGACAAACATCCAAACTCGGAACAATTACTTGTAGGTCGTACAAATACTTGTTCCGTGCGGGATTCGAACCCGCGACCCCCAAGCGCAGCCACTCATTGCTAAGCCACTACGCCACGGAGCTGTCAAAAGTCTTGTGTGCTCTTCGCTCTATGAGCTGACGCCGAATCTTGTTGGAATACCCAGTGCCTGTTATTGAACATGGTATGAGAAACAGGTTACACAAGGTTCGTCAGGACTGTATTTTGATACACAACTGCATTCGTTTTTAACCTTTCTCACAAAAATGTACCTCTGTTAAGCCCCAATAAGAAACTCCCAACCACACCATGAGCGAGGATGGAAAATGACCCCGTTGGACACGCGGAATACGGTTGCTCGCTTCTTCACTACTGTGTGCGTACACCTTATCATTTTGTTTGTTGTAGCTCTCTTCTACGGTAAAAATTTTTTCATCCGAAAAAAGAATTTCCCGATATTTTTTTCCCGCGTACCGCTACAACAAAGCGCGGCATCTCTTCAGTCTCAGATCCATTAGACGAGCATTCAAACGATGTCCTGTTTTTCTTCGATATGCCCGAAGCCCTAAGTTTTCATTTAACGCCGTGGTTCTGCTTAACCCCATCTGAAGGGCCAACAGTTTCTGCTTACGTTTGGGATTTCTTTGAATTCGCACCTTTACAGCTTTTATTACTGCTGGAGTCCTAACAAATCGAGGGCGACCACTTCTTGACCTGTCATCTACACTAGAGTCTTCATTGTATCGTTTGATGGTACGATAAGCGAATCTTTTGGTTATATTCAAACTTTTCAGTATATCAAAAAATTTAATTGGCGCGTAATCGCAACTGAAACACGGTCTTTTTTAAGCGTCCACTCCGTATGTAAAAATGAGTAAAATTCTAAAAAGTATACAGTTTTATTTTCATGAACAATTCGAATTCAATAAACTTTTTTGTGGCCAGCATTCTAAAAGAAAAGTTTTTACTGTGTGACAATACTTATGACCTGACTAGGTAGGTATATACGTTGGTACGTGGGTGTATATGGGCAGTCAGTCAGTAGCAGCATAAACATTATTTTCTAGACTGGGGTGAATCTTTTTCAGATGTTGTTGTACATCTAGTGTATCCATGATATTACTGCTATTAGTAGATTACTACAGTACAATCTACTCAATGACTAACATAGGAATGATCAATTATGTGATTTCTAAATATTAAATTGCATTTTTTCTGTTATACGAGTCATCAATACACTGAATAAGACGCAACACGAAGAATGTGAGATAAGGTTGTTGACGCATAAAGTTGTTATCAATTCTACTGTAGAAATTCTTTAGATTAGAGTTATTACTTACTGGTACTATATAAGACCAAGAAACTGCAGTCATGGAGTTAGTGTATGGTCGTTTGACCGCAGTGTATCTATCAATAATACATTTGTGTTACTTCAACGCATCAAAGGCCATAGATGTAAGTGTTTAATCTATTGACAAACTTACTTTTCTTTCTGTTATTTTTTTACGTGTGTATGATTTTGAACGACAGGCCTGTTGGTCTAGTGGTTAGTGACCCTGACTGTTATGCCGGAGATCGTGGGTTCGATTCCCACCCAGGACAAATGTTTGTGTGATGAGCACGATCATTTGTTCTGTGTCTGGGTGTAATTTATCTATAATATTTATGTATTTAGAAATATATAAGTATGTTTATCAGTTGTCTAGTACCCATAACACAAGCTCTGCTTAGCTTGGGACTAGATGGCGTTGTGTGATAGTTGTGGAATATTATTATTATTATTATTTAGTGTTAACAAATTATATTTAAATATTTTGTGTGTGTATATGATTAAGCCGTGGTAGCTCAGATGGTTAGCGCAAGCTGTAAATTTTACAGTACGTAACGTGGGTTCGATCCCCGCCAACACCAATTAAATTGTTAATTGCAATTTTAAGTGTTTATTCTATTGACACACTTACTTTTCTTTCTGTTATTTTCTTACGTGTGTATGATTTAGTGTTAACAAATTATATTTAAATATTGTGTGTGTATATGATTAAGCCGTGGTAGCTCAGATGGTTAGCGCAAGCTGTAAATTTCACAGTACGCGACCCAGGTTCGAACCCCGCCGACACCACTTAAATTGTTAATTGCAATTTTAAGTGCTGATTTACCACGTGCTCGGCGGTGAAGGAAAACATCGTGAGGAAACCTGCACGTCTGAGAAAATTTCGAAGGCATGTGAAGTTCGCCAACACGCATTGAGACCGCGCCGCGGACATTTCCTAGCCTTAAATACAAAGACAATAGCAGAAAGTAAAAAGTTAAAAAATACTTTTTTAACAATGACAGTCATTAGTTGATCATTAGTGAATGTGATTCTGTTTTCTTAAATTACAGGAAGAAAAGAGCAGAAGGAAGAAATGGGATGATGGGAAGTAATGAAGAATAAATTGTTATGTGAAGTTTGTTGGAACAAACACATTTTAGTCACGTGTAAATACTTTTAACATTTTGGTTCAAAATGACACAAAATCTAAAAAATATTAGATACATCATCGACATGGACGGATTTTACATTACATATCCTCATAAACATTTTCAATGTAGAGAAATGGCTATTCTAGACGTAAAACTATCTAATAAAAATGATTCGTTTATCGATCATTATTTGTTTCGGCCAAGTTGTCCTTTCAATTATTTGTCGCAAAAAGACAAAAAAACTGTTCGTTATTGTGAAATACACGTGCACGGCATTCCATATTTTGATGTGACCGAAGAATTAAAATGTGCCTACAAACAAGAGAACATCATTCCCATATTAAATTTGTATATTAGAAATTTGTGCAAAGACGAAGTGATCGCATACAAAGGTGGTTCAACAGAAAAACAATTTTTAAAAATGTTGACGACGAATGATAGAATTTTTAATATTGAAGAATACAAATGTCCAAAATACAATGATTTGGTAAATGTCATAAATTTAAACAAACGTTATGTGTGTAATAATCATATATTTGCAAAAAATAATCACAAAATTTTACATTGTTCTTGTGACGAAGTGTGGGTTTTTTTACAAGTGGTTATTGTTTGAAAATAAAATTTTAAATTAATCATAAATTTTGTTTGATTTCCCAAAAACATTAGTTATAGTATACTATATAATACAAAATTGGTTCAACAGAAAAACAATTTTTAAAAATGTTGACGACGAATGATAGAACTTTTAATATTAAAGAATACAAATGTCCAAAATACAATGATTTGGTAAATGTCATAAATTTAAACAAACGTTATGTGTGTAATAATCATATATTTGCAAAAAATAATCACAAAATTTTACATTGTTCTTGTGACGAAGTGTGGGTTTTTTACAAGTGGTTATTGCTTGAAAATAAAATTTTAAATTAATCAAAAATTTTGTTTGATTTCCCAAAAACATTAGTTATAGTATACTATATAATACAAAATTGGTTCAACAGAAAGACAATTTTTAAAAATGTTGACGACGAATGATAGAATTTTTAATATTGAAGAATACAAATGTCCAAAATACAATGATTTGGTAAATGTCATAAATTTAAACAAACGTTATGTGTGTAATAATCATATATTTGCAAAATTTAATCACAAAATTTTACATTGTTCTTGTGACGAAGTGTGGGTTTTTTACAAGTGGTTATTGATTGAAAATAAAATTTTAAATTAATCATAAATTTTGTTTGATTTCCCAAAAACATTAGTTATAGTTATACTATATAATACAAAATTGGTTCAACAGAAAAATAATTTTTAAAAATGTTGACGACGAATGATAGAATTTTTAATATTGAAGAATACAAATGTCCAAAATACAATGATTTGGTAAATGTCATAAATTTAAACAAACGTTATGTGTGTAATAATCATATATTTGCAAAAAATAATCACAAAATTTTACATTGTTCTTGTGACGAAGTGTGGGTTTTTTACAAGTGGTTATTGCTTGAAAATAAAATTTTAAATTAATCATAAATTTTGTTTGATTTCCCAAAAACATTAGTTATAGTATACTATATAATACAAAATTGGTTCAACAGAAAAACAATTTTTAAAAATGTTGACGACGAATGATAGAATTTTTAATATTGAAGAATACAAATGTCCAAAATACAATGATTTGGTAAATGTCATAAATTTAAAAAAAGTTATGTGTGTAATAATCATATATTTGCAAAAAATAATCACAAAATTTTACATTGTTATTGTGACGAAGTGTGGGTTTTTTACAAGTGGTTATTGCTTGAAAATAAAATTTTAAATTAATCATAAATTTTGTTTGATTTCCCAAAAACATTAGATAAAGTATACTTTTTTACGTGGTATTTTTTTACGTGGTAGAGCCATGCTGCAGTTATATTAGTAGTATAGTTGTAGCACGAATGGGTCGGCTCGACCGGAGAAGGACAATGCTCTCACAGAATACCAGCGTGAAATAGTAGCTTAATACTGCTGTATTTCTTATGGTGAGTGTAGAGAACCGGAGACCCTTTTTACTTGAAATGAGGCATTCCATCTCAGTCCTCACGGGTGACAACGCATCTGCATTTTGTTTTGTAATGGAAGATAGATGTAGATGTCTATGGGCCGCAGCAACCACTTACCATCAGGTGGACTGTGTGCTCGTTTGTCGGCCTATTATAAAAAAAATTACTATATAATACAAAATTGGTTCAACAGAAAAACAATTTTTAAAAATGTTGACGACGAATGATAGAATTTTTAATATTGAAGAATACAAATGTCCAAAATACAACGATTTGGTAGAGATTGATTTCCCAAAAACATTAGTTACAAAATTTATGATTAATTTAAAATTTTATTTTCAAGCAATAACCACTTGTAAGAAACCCACACTTCGTCACAAGAACAATGTAAAATTTTGTGATTATTTTTTGCAAATATATGATTATTACACACATAACTTTTTTTTAAATTTATGACATTTACCAAATCATTGTATTTTGGACATTTGTATTCTTCAATATTAAAAATTCTATCATTCGTCGTCAACATTTTTAAAAATTGTTTTTCTGTTGAACCAATTTTGTATTATATAGTATACTATAACTAATGTTTTTGGGAAATCAAACAAAATTTATGATTAATTTAAAATTTTATTTTCAAGCAATAACCACTTGTAAAAAACCCACACTTCGTCACAAGAACAATGTAAAATTTTGTGATTATTTTTTGCAAATATATGATTATTACACACATAACTTTTTTTTAAATTTATGACATTTACCAAATCATTGTATTTTGGACATTTGTATTCTTCAATATTAAAAATTCTATCATTCGTCGTCAACATTTTTAAAAATTGTTTTTCTGTTGAACCAATTTTGTATTATATAGTATACTATAACTAATGTTTTTGGGAAATCAAACAAAATTTATGATTAATTTAAAATTTTATTTTCAAGCAATAACCACTTGTAAAAAACCCACACTTCGTCACAAGAACAATGTAAAATTTTGTGATTATTTTTTGCAAATATATGATTATTACACACATAACGTTTGTTTAAATTTATGACATTTACCAAATCATTGTATTTTGGACATTTGTATTCTTCAATATTAAAAATTCTATCATTCGTCGTCAACATTTTTAAAAATTGTTTTTCTGTTGAACCAATTTTGTATTATATAGTATACTATAACTAATGTTTTTGGGAAATCAAACAAAATTTATGATTAATTTAAAATTTTATTTTCAATCAATAACCACTTGTAAAAAACCCACACTTCGTCACAAGAACAATGTAAAATTTTGTGATTATTTTTTGCAAATATATGATTATTACACACATAACGTTTGTTTAAATTTATGACATTTACCAAATCATTGTATTTTGGACATTTGTATTCTTTAATATTAAAAGTTCTATCATTCGTCGTCAACATTTTTAAAAATTGTTTTTCTGTTGAACCAATTTTGTATTATATAGTATACTATAACTAATGTTTTTGGGAAATCAAACAAAATTTATGATTAATTTAAAATTTTATTTTCAAACAATAACCACTTGTAAAAAAACCCACACTTCGTCACAAGAACAATGTAAAATTTTGTGATTATTTTTTGCAAATATATGATTATTACACACATAACGTTTGTTTAAATTTATGACATTTACCAAATCATTGTATTTTGGACATTTGTATTCTTCAATATTAAAAATTCTATCATTCGTCGTCAACATTTTTAAAAATTGTTTTTCTGTTGAACCACCTTTGTATGCGATCACTTCGTCTTTGCACAAATTTCTAATATACAAATTTAATATGGGAATGATGTTCTCTTGTTTGTAGGCACATTTTAATTCTTCGGTCACATCAAAATATGGAATGCCGTGCACGTGTATTTCACAATAACGAACAGTTTTTTTGTCTTTTTGCGACAAATAATTGAAAGGACAACTTGGCCGAAACAAATAATGATCGATAAACGAATCATTTTTATTAGATAGTTTTACGTCTAGAATAGCCATTTCTCTACATTGAAAATGTTTATGAGGATATGTAATGTAAAATCCGTCCATGTCGATGATGTATCTAATATTTTTTAGATTTTGTGTCATTTTGAACCAAAATGTTAAAAGTATTTACACGTGACTAAAATGTGTTTGTTCCAACAAACTTCACATAACAATTTATTCTTCATTACTTCCCATCATCCCATTTCTTCCTTCTGCTCTTTTCTTCCTGTAATTTAAGAAAACAGAATCACATTCACTAATGATCAACTAATGACTGTCATTGTTAAAAAAGTATTTTTTAACTTTTTACTTTCTGCTATTGTCTTTGTATTTAAGGCTAGGAAATGTCCGCGGCGCGGTCTCAATGCGTGTTGGCGAACTTCACATGCCTTCGAAATTTTCTCAGACGTGCAGGTTTCCTCACGATGTTTTCCTTCACCGCCGAGCACGTGGTAAATCAGCACTTAAAATTGCAATTAACAATTTAAGTGGTGTCGGCGGGGTTCGAACCTGGGTCGCGTACTGTGAAATTTACAGCTTGCGCTAACCATCTGAGCTACCACGGCTTAATCATATACACACACAATATTTAAATATAATTTGTTAACACTAAATCATACACACGTAAGAAAATAACAGAAAGAAAAGTAAGTGTGTCAATAGAATAAACACTTAAAATTGCAATTAACAATTTAATTGGTGTTGGCGGGGATCGAACCCACGTTACGTACTGTAAAATTTACAGCTTGCGCTAACCATCTGAGCTACCACGGCTTAATCATATACACACACAAAATATTTAAATATAATTTGTTAACACTAAATAATAATAATAATAATATTCCACAACTATCACACAACGCCATCTAGTCCCAAGCTAAGCAGAGCTTGTGTTATGGGTACTAGACAACTGATAAACATACTTATATATTTCTAAATACATAAATATTATAGATAAATTACACCCAGACACAGAACAAATGATCGTGCTCATCACACAAACATTTGTCCTGGGTGGGAATCGAACCCACGATCTCCGGCATAACAGTCAGGGTCACTAACCACTAGACCAACAGGCCTGTCGTTCAAAATCATACACACGTAAAAAAATAACAGAAAGAAAAGTAAGTTTGTCAATAGATTAAACACTTACATCTATGGCCTTTGATGCGTTGAAGTAACACAAATGTATTATTGATAGATACACTGCGGTCAAACGACCATACACTAACTCCATGACTGCAGTTTCTTGGTCTTATATAGTACCAGTAAGTAATAACTCTAATCTAAAGAATTTCTACAGTAGAATTGATAACAACTTTATGCGTCAACAACCTTATCTCACATTCTTCGTGTTGCGTCTTATTCAGTGTATTGATGACTCGTATAACAGAAAAAATGCAATTTAATATTTAGAAATCACATAATTGATCATTCCTATGTTAGTCATTGAGTAGATTGTACTGTAGTAATCTACTAATAGCAGTAATATCATGGATACACTAGATGTACAACAACATCTGAAAAAGATTCACCCCAGTCTAGAAAATAATGTTTATGCTGCTACTGACTGACTGCCCATATACACCCACGTACCAACGTATATACCTACCTAGTCAGGTCATAAGTATTGTCACACAGTAAAAACTTTTCTTTTAGAATGCTGGCCACAAAAAAGTTTATTGAATTCGAATTGTTCATGAAAATAAAACTGTATACTTTTTAGAATTTTACTCATTTTTACATACGGAGTGGACGCTTAAAAAAGACCGTGTTTCAGTTGCGATTACGCGCCAATTAAATTTTTTGATATACTGAAAAGTTTGAATATAACCAAAAGATTCGCTTATCGTACCATCAAACGATACAATGAAGACTCTAGTGTAGATGACAGGTCAAGAAGTGGTCGCCCTCGATTTGTTAGGACTCCAGCAGTAATAAAAGCTGTAAAGGTGCGAATTCAAAGAAATCCCAAACGTAAGCAGAAACTGTTGGCCCTTCAGATGGGGTCAAGCAGAACCACGGCGTTAAATGAAGACTTAGGGCTTCGGGCATATCGAAGAAAAACAGGACATCGTTTGAATGCTCGTCTAATGGATCTGAGACTGAAGAGATGCCGCGCTTTGTTGTAGCGGTACGCGGGAAAAAAATATCGGGAAATTCTTTTTTCGGATGAAAAAATTTTTACCGTAGAAGAGAGCTACAACAAACAAAATGATAGGGTGTACGCACACAGTAGTGAAGAAGCGAGCAACCGTATTCCGCGTGTCCAACGGGGTCATTTTCCATCCTCGCTCATGGTGTGGTTGGGAGTTTCTTATTGGGGCTTAACAGAGGTACATTTTTGTGAGAAAGGTTAAAAACGAATGCAGTTGTGTATCAAAATACAGTCCTGACGAACCTTGTGTAACCTGTTTCTCATACCATGTTCAATAACAGGCACTGGGTATTCCAACAAGATTCGGCGTCAGCTCATAGAGCGAAGAGCACACAAGACTTTTGACAGCTCCGTGGCGTAGTGGCTTAGCAATGAGTGGCTGCGCTTGGGGGTCGCGGGTTCGAATCCCGCACGGAACAAGTATTTGTACGACCTACAAGTAATTGTTCCGAGTTTGGATGTTTGTCCTTGTGAAATTTGTGTTTGTAAACTGCCCCCATGATACAGGAGAAAAACCTAGTGTGGAGGGAACGTTCTTTAAAAACAAAAAAAAAAGACTGGCTAGCGGCGCGTGAAATCGACTTCATCCGACACAAAGACCAGTCCAGATTTGGATCCGTTAGATTACAAGATATGGTAACACTTGGAGGAAAAGGCGTGCTCAAAGCCTCATCCCAATTTCGTGTCACTGAAGACATCTTTAATTAAGGCAGCCGCCGATATGACATGGACCTCGTTCGTGGTGAGATAGACGACTGGCTGCGCAGATTGAAGGCCTGTATTCAAAATTACGGAGGTCATTTTGAATAAACTATAGTGTCATAAGAATCTATGTTTTGTTAAGTTCATTTTGGTATATAAATTGTTACATAATGAATAAACTTGTTTCAATTATTTTATATTAAACATGTGATAGAATTTATGACCTGACTAGGTAATATGCAATTTGGGTACAGATAGATGATAAACCAGGGTCACATTGGGTAGCTTTATATATCGATACGAATGACGTCGGTGAATATTTTGATTCATATGGACGGACACCTGTACGATATCATCTAGAGTTTTTTAAAAGAAATTGTAAAAGATGGAACTGGAATGTTGAAGGATTCAGAATGAGTGGACTTCAGTTTGTGGCGAATATTGCTTAATGTATTTGCTATATAAGTTTCAGGGATGTTCAATGCATAGTTTTACGAGTATATTTACAGGGAACACATTGTACAACGATATTTTAGTGGATGAGATGTTTCGCTCCTATTTTATAGATAATAAGTAATAAGATTTTGTATTTTATAAATAAAAATTTTAACAAAATTGGGTAATGTGTTTTATTAATGAGTCAGATTAGTGTAGATAGGAACAAAGGAGTATAATACAATAGCATAAGCCGACCCACTCGCCGACGAATAATAGATAATGACGGTAGTCAATCAACAATAGATAAGTAGATAAGGACAATGGAGCGCTAATGACGGTTGAGGCTCGAAGCGGATATCAATTAGATAAGAGTTAATTGATCTGCACATCTCCGGAACCGTGCATCCTACGCAAAAATGGACCGCAGATTCGTGATCAGAGCATGCCAAAACCTTTTTTTTTTTTTTTTTTTTTTTTCTACGATCGTGAATCGACGAACGTCGTACTTGTACAACTCTCTACAAGTGAGCCAGAACTGGTACATCGTAACTACTCAGAGCGAATGCGGTATCCATCGGGAAAACAACTTTTTTACACCTAATTGTTCATGCAAAATTATTTGTATTTGACTCATGCCAATGTCTAAAGTCGACTCGACCTGGCAACGTATAACGCACGCACCCTGAGGACTGACGAGAAGATACTGGAGCTGGAAGAAGAGGTATACAAGTTGCGCTGGCATATTATTAGATTATCTGAGCTCCGAAGAGAGGGGGAGGACACGGTAATCCTCAAGTCCGGCAACTTGTTCTATCACCGGGAGGGCGACCACCTGTCCCAAGGAGGTGTCGGATTTATCATCCACAAGTCTCTCGTCAACAACGTTGTAAAGATTGGGAGTGTGCCGACGAGGGTCGCGTAACTGATACTCAGAATCACCAAACGGTATTCGCTGAAGGTCATACAGGTCTACGCACCAACCTCGGCACATCCTGATGAGGAGGTGGAGGAAATGTATGAGGATATTTCTAGAGCCATGCATTCCTCCAAAACCCACTACACGGTGTTGACGGGAGACTTCAACGCAAAACTAGGCACAAGAGAAGGCAGTGAGCTGAAGTTAGGGAAATTTGGAGTAGGGCAACGGAACCGTAGGGGCCAGCAGCTGGCTGACTTTATGGAGAAAGAGGTACTCTTTATGATGTAGTCTTTCTTCCAGAAGCGGCCCCACAGGAAGTGGACCTGGTCGAGCCCCGACCATTCGACAGAAAATGAGATTGACTTCATTATGACGACCAGACGCCAACTGTTCAGTGATGTCAGTGATCGCAAGGGTGAAAACCGGCAGCGATCACCGAATGGTTAGAGGCACACTGAACCTAAACGTTAAGTTGGAGAGGTCTCATCTAATGAAGTCAACGCTCCGTCCCCCTCGTGCTCTAATCCAGAATCCCGAAACCTTTCAGCTCGAGTTACGTAACCGCTTTCAGTGTCTAGAAGATCGCAAGGCAGTGGACGATATGAATGACAAGTTCGTGGAAACTGTCCATGCAGTCGGAGCTAAGTTCTGCAAGACCCGCCGCAGAAGAACACAAAAACTCTCCGATCACGCTCTTAATCTCATGGCTGTTAGACGGGAGACGAGGCTGCAATCGTCAACAAATTTGACAGCATACAGGCAACTGAACAGACAGATCTCCAAATGCATGCGGCGAGACTTACGCAACTTTAATATTGCTCGTATTAAAGAAGCGATCGAGCGGAACCAGGGCTCCAAATTCTTTGCCAGAGATCTGTCTGCCAGAAAGACCCAACTGTCAAAGCTGAAGACTGAGTGTGGCAGCATCGTTTCCGGGACACCTGAGATTTTGATTGAGATGAGATTTAGAGGTTCTATGGGCAGCTGTACACATCATCGTTGAAGCCACACGCAAGTGTGAGTAACGATCCAAGAGCAAGTCTTACCCGACACTATTCCGATGATATCCTGGACGTCAGTCTGAGCGAGATTAGAATGGCTCTCCAGCACCTTAAAAACGGCAGGGCCCCAGGCGAGGATGGAATTACAGTGGAGCTTCTGAAAGCGGGTGCAACACCGGTACTTGAAGTTTTGTCCTTCAGAAGCTCTTCAATTCCGTCCTCCATGGTGGCACTACTCTGGAGGCGTGGAGCAGAAGTGCGGTGGTCTTGTTCTTTAAGAACGGCGACGACACTCTCTTGAAGAACTACAGACCGATTTACCTTCTGAGCCCCGTCTACGTGCTGTTTTTGAGAGTCATTACGAATAGTCTCGAACGCAGACTCGACGACTTCCAGCCTCCCGAACAAGCCGGTTTCCGAAAAGGCTTCAGTACCATAGACCACATACATATCCTGCGTCAGATTGTACAGAAGACTGAAGAGTACAATCTGTTACTTTACCTGGCGTATGTGGACTATGAGAAAGCCTTTGATTCCGTCGAAATTTGGGCGGTGCTACAGTCCCTTCAGCGGCGCCAAGTTGACTGTCGGTATATCGAAGTGATGAAGTGTTTGTACAGTAGGGCTACGATGGCTATCCGAGTACAGAACCAGAGTTCGAAACCTATCCAACTGCAGAGAGGTGTAAGACAGGGTGACGTTATATCCCCGAAACTCTTCACCGCAGCGTTGGAAGACGTTTTCAAGCTACTGGACTGGAAAGGATACGGTATTAACATCAATGTCGATTACATCACTCACCTTCGATTTGCCGACGATATAGTCCTTATGGCAGAATTGCTGAGGGACCTTAGCACTATGCTCAATGACCTCAATATTGTCTCCCAACGGATAGGTCTTAAGATGAACATGGACAAAACAAAGATCACGTTTAATGCCCATGTCACACCTATGCCGGTAGTTGTTGAGAGCACTATGCTCGAAGTTGTTGACGAGTATGTTTACCTGGGACAAATAGTCCGACTAGCTCAACTGATTAGTAAGCTGAAGTGGCAATGGGGCGGCCATATAGCTCGAAGAACCGATAACCGATGAGGAAGAAAGGTTCTCGAGTGGCAGCCTCGTACCAGTAGGCGTAGTTTAGGGCGACCCCCCACTAGATGGAGTGACGACCTGGTAAGACAAGCACGAAGTCGATGGATGCAGGTGGCTCAGGACCGTGCTTTGTGGCGTTACTTGGGGGAGGCCTACGTTCAGCAGTGGACTTGTGAAGGGCTGTAATGATGATGATGATGATGATGATGAATGTCTAAATTTGCCTGAATTTCACGGTACGTCACATGTCGATCTTCCTCAATCAGCTTACGCACAGCATCAACGTTTTCTTGGGTGACTGCAGTTTTTGGACGACCTTGACGAGGATCATCTACGTCCACGTTGAAATTCAGCAAACCAGCGATAAATTGTGGTTTTGGATGGGGCTTCGTCACTAAATGCAGAAATCATCTGGTCAACACACCGTTTTTGTGTTAAACCACTTCGAAAGTCATAATAAATCATCGCTCTTGATTTTTCTCCAGTCAATTCCATTTTCTCAACGACTTAACAAATTTGACTATATCTTGTGACAAGACCGAGAATCTTTTTTTAAATAAATAAATGGTATTCGATTTTTAAAACCAAGGAGTTTTCAATTAGAAAGATTTTAATATGACAGGAACAGTGGAAATATTCCATTCCCGATACTTTTAGTGCAGCCTAGGTACCTAATAAAAGATTATGGCATAAATTACTTGCTCTTGGAATTGCTTGAGGTTGAGTACGTAACCAGCTGATACCTGCTCGCTTCGCTGGGCGCACGTACGTAAAATATCAAGGTTTTTTTTTATTGGACTATCGTAAAATCCGGCCTTAGTGAGCATCTACACTGCGAAATGAATAACTGTACTTAAGTTTCAAGTCAATCGGGTGTATAGGTTTAGAGAACCGATATTTACCGTCTTCTGTCTAGGGGTAAAAAGTGATATCTGCTAAACCTCGTCTCGCATCCGGGATCTACTCGCTTACATTTAAACTATAAATATCTTAGAAACCTTTTACGTTTTTTACCTACCCTGGTAGCTAGATGGTTGGCGCTCGCTGTAAATTTCACAGTGCGCACCAAATTAAAAAAAAATAAAGAAAACTATTAATTACGGATTTTATTTAGGTTTCCTCACGATGTTTTATTTCACTGCAGAGCACGTGGTAAATTTTCATCGTCAGCACTTAATTACTTGATTTCTTAAATTTACGCGAACACTGCACATTGAATAAAACTATTATTTACAGATTTTATCGCGTTTAATTCAATCATTATAAAAAAAAATTACCCAAATTCGATCCCCGCTGGCACCAATGAAATTGTTAAATGCAATATTAAGTGCTGACGATGAAAATTTACCACGTGCTCTGCGGTGAAATAAAACATCGTGTGGAAACCTGCATGTCTGAGAAATAATAATAATAAAATATTTCGAGGATATGTGAAGTTCGCCAACACGCGTTTAATAGCAGCATAATGCATATTAAGGTGACTTTAAAAACGAGAAATTTCTCTTTTCGACTATATGTTCTTTTTCTTTTTTATCTCTGCAAATTGTGAACTGATTTGAATGGATGGCTTCATGGGTGATTTCATACGAATTAGAAGAAAAAAATCCAAGAGAAAAATAGAAGAGTGAAAATCGGGGATGAAATCTCTAATGTAACTATTCAGACGACACTCTAATTGTTGCCTATAATGTGTGACATTCCTTGATCCACTCGGAAATGTGAACAAATACTAAACTGATATGATGCTGATAAGACAGTTATATCAAAATTGAAGCCCCGACTTCAAAGCTATAATGTGCTAGTTTTTTCGTTTGTGTTGTTTGAAGCCGGCGTTTACCACTAATTCATATAGGCGGTGTTAAGACACGTCCTTCCTTTAGGAGCATCATCACTGTCTTTCTCATCAGCTGATAAAAAAGGTGATCTTTGATATTCATGTATGTAAAGAAAATTGTCGTCTATTTTTATGAATATACATACATAATTCATTTTTCTTTACCAACCTCTTTGTAAGAGAATTAGTTATTGGAGGTTTGGTCACGTAGAAAGAATGGATGAGGAAAGAGTGATTTCTTACGTAGTATAGTCATGTTGCAGCTATATCGTGGTTGCAGCACGAATGGGTCGGCTCGACCGGGGTAGGACCACGCTCTCACATAATACCAGCGTAAAATAGCAGCTTAATGCAGCTGTGTTTCATATGGTGAGTGTAAAGAACCGGAGACCCTTTTTACTGGAAACGAGGCACTCCATCTTAGTCCTCACGGCTGGCAACTTTAACTCTTGCATTTTAATTCTTAATTGAGGATAAATGTAGATGTCTATGGGCCACAGCAATCACTTACCACCAGGTGGACTGTGTGCTCGATTCTCATTTTTATTGTACGTGACAAAGCTTTAGGTATATTGCAAAAGTGAACGGCAGAGTCGGAAAGGGACGCTGTAGACGAAACTTTAATGACCAAATTGGCGATATATTGAAGATGGGCCAGATTAAGAGTACTCTTAACCGACGAGCATGTATGGAGAGGCGAGAGAAGTGTGTCAGAATCGTGCCAAATGGAAGTCTGTAATGTGTTCACTACATCGTTCGTCATACGTACAGCAAAATAGTGTAATAAGTTGCCAGCATCTATCGTTCCAACCGATTACAATGTGGGTGTCTTCAAGGCAGCAGTGAATGGGCTTCTGTTAAGTCAGTACGCTTCACCATCTTAGCCACCACCACTTACCATCAGGTGGGATTGTAGTTAAGTGATAAGAGTGAGAATATTAGAGAAAATAATAAGAAAGTTATTAGACATTTTATCCCAAATAACTATTAATGTTGTTTTTAAATTTATTATAAAAATATGTTTTAACTCGTCTTTAATAGATAGTAATAAAACGACTCCCTTGTTGTGACGAGATTAATTTGTGATAGTTCCTGTTTACGTACAATACAATTGCTGATATCAATTTGACAGGCCTGTTGGTCTAGTGGTTAAGTGACCCTGACTGCTATGCCGGAGGTCGTGGGTTCGATTCCCACCCAGGACAAATGTTTGTGTGATGAGCACGATCATTTGTTCTGTGTCTGGGTGTAATTTATCTATAATATTTATGTATTTAGAAATATATAAGTATGTTTATCAGTTGTCTAGTACCCATAACACAAGCTCTGCTTAGCTTGGGACTAGATGGCGTTGTGTGATAGTTGTGGAATATTATTATTATTTTTGGGGTATCTATATAGTTTTCTCATCTGGTTGGGTCCCATAAATATATAATTATAAATGAAAATGAAAAGATAAATATACATAAATATCAATAACATAAAATAAATATAAAAATACATAAATAAATAAAAGCCCAACTAGATGGACGCCCTCGGCAGGGGAGACCAAACGGCCGAGGGTTAGGGGGAAAGGGAAAGAAACCGGCGGACGATGCGGGCGGTATCGAGGAGCACCGCCTTCTGCATTTGAGCCTGGAGCGGTCCGCCACGTAGTCCCAGTCGCCTCAGATGACCCGAGAGGCTGGCTGGGATTAGCCCGTTTGCAGAGACGACTACAGGAATAATTTCGGTCGGCAGACCACCCCACATGTCGGTCACCTCGTGAGCCAGGTCCAGATATTTTGTTTGCTTGTCTGTTTCGGCTTTCACGAGGTTCTCGTCATACGGAATGGTAATGTCGACCAAAAATATCCTTGACTGTGCCCGGTCCATCAGCACAATATCAGGCTTATTCGCAAGAATAGTCCTGTCTGTGATGATGGCCCGGTCCCAATAGAGCCTGGCGCGATCATTTTCGAGCACGGCTTCCGGCAAGTACTTGTAATACGGCAATTTCCGATCCACGAGACCGTATTTCAGAGCGAGCTTCTGGTGAAGAATTCTGGCTACTAGGTTGTGCCTGTGCAAGTACTCAGAGTTAGAAAGCGCCGAACAACCGGAGATGACATGCCTAAGTGACTCACCGGGATGGCGACAAGCTCGACAGATGTCGACGGTGCCATCCTTTAGGATGTATCTCCGATAGTTGTTGGTCTTAATAACCTGATCCTGTATTGCACAGACAAAACCCTCGGTTTCCCCGAAGAGATCACCAAAGCGTAGCCAGTGGAGGGAGGCTGCTGTGTCTACGAAAGGCTCATGTAGAGCCTTGTAGAACCTCCCGTGGAGCTCCTTCTCCTTCCATACGGTCTCCCGGTCGGAAATGCTCTGCACTGCCGGGTTTTGCCATTGCTCGTTGGCTAAGGATAGAGGGGTAAGTCCTTTATCACAAGAAATGACGTCATTATAGAATGGATCATCCGATCTCATCAGGAAGTAATCACGGAGGCTGCACACTTCGCGATTATGCATGGTGAGCGCGCTCAAGAAGCCACGCCCACCATGCTTTCGCGGCAAGTACAGCCTCATTACCGACGATCTCGGATGATGCATCCTATGGGACGTCATTGTAGTGCGGACTTTTCTATCCAGGGCGTTAAGTTCAGTCTGACTCCACCTGAGTATGCCAAAGGTATACATGAGGACAGGCATGACCCAACCGTTATATGCGTGTGTCCTATTCACACCGGACAAAAGGCTGTTAAGCACTTTGGTCAAGCGTGCATAAAACACGTCGCAAACTGACTGTTTCATACCAGCCTCATCGATACCGATGTTCTGTGACATACCCAGGTATCGGTATGTTTCAGCCTCGGAAAGGGTTCTTAAGTTGACGGGCATAGATAAGTCTATGCCCTCAGAGTTAGCAACCCTTCCCCCCTCAACATGGAGGACCGCACATTTATCCGTCCCCAGCTCCATTCTAATAGAATTGCTAAATTCACACGTGATGTTTAGCAATTCCATAAGATGGGAGCGACTGGAGGCGAATAATTTGAGGTCATCCATATAGAAAAGGTGGGTCACTTTTGTACCTCCTTTCCGAAGCTGAAATCCCCTCCCGGAGCCCTCCAGTAAAGTACTGAGAGGGTTCAGGGAGAGGCAAAACCAGATTGGACTCAGACAATCGCCCTGGAAGATACCCCTTCTTATCCTTATGTGGTTCTCCGCAGCCATCATCCGCTCGCCCAGATAGCAAAGGATCGTACTCCACTGCCCCATACACTGCCCGAGGAAGTCTCGAACTGTACAGTCAATCTTGTACAGCTCGAGGACCCTCTTTAGCCATGTATGGGGCACCGAGTCGAATGCTTTTCTGTAGTCTATCCAGGCGGCGGAGAAATTCCGACGGTTGCGTTTCACCACTTTGCCAATGACCGCGTCAATGAGGAGTGGTTCCTTGGTTCCACGACCACCGCCCCGGCATCCATTTTGAGCGCGTGACATCACCTGATTTAGCTCCAGGTGACGAGTGATTCTCGCGCTCAAAATGGATGTCAGTGTCTTATATATGGTGGGTAGACACGTGATGGGGCGGTATTTGCTCGGGTCTGTGGTATCCTGATCTTTAGGAACCAAATGAGTGATCCCAGTAGTGAAGAGGCTCGGGAGCGACTTCTGATCGAGAGCCTCTTGAAACTGTCGGGCGAGCACAGCGTGACACACTACGAACCCCTTCAACCAGTAATGATGCAGCCCGTCGAGCCCCGGACTTTTCCAGTTCGGGGCCCTACGGACCGCCTCAGCCACGTCTTCAGGCGTTATGGTGACGGGGTCCATAGGCGTAACACTTGCACTCTGGCTCGCCACAACTTCCATCCAAGGGCCCTCGCTGTGGTTTACGGGCTCTGACCACAGGCCACGCCAAAATGCGACAGTGGCAGCCTGATCCGGTCCTGGGCCCGCTCCACATACCTCTGGTCGCTCCAATGATTTATAGAGCCTCTTCTGATCACTCTGGAAGAGACGATTTTGGTTGAACCGCCTTGACCTCTCGCTAAATCGTCGAATCCGCTTCCCCCAAGCAGCGATTTTTTGCTTCAGGTCATCTATGCGCTCCGTTAGTTTTTGCGTGATATCCGGCTGGAACAAACTGATATTTGTCCCAGCAAACGCCATCCTAACGGTGCGCATAATCCTCGGTCTAGTATTACCCGACCTGAAGCTTGTCAGTCTGCCGATAAGGGCCCTTGCCTTTGCGATACGGTCCTCAATTCTTTTTCTCCAGGCTGGGATGGCGCTACTTTTTTGAGTAGCACGTCCAGCCACGGGAAGTTTGGCGCCAATAATACGGCATACTGCCAGTGCGGCGCCAAAAAGAATTGAATCCGTCTCGCAAAGGTCCCGGCTGGCTTCCAAATAGGTTACCAGCATTGGGTTAAGAGCCCGCACGACAGCCCGATTTCGCTTGCTAAGGGGTATGCGGGGAAGTCGCGGTCGATTATCGAGAGGCATGCTGCGCGTTTCCAGCATCGACTCTTCCAGTATGCTCCTCATTTTCTCTAGTTCGTGGGAGACTATTCCATCATCGTCTGAATTAGCCACAAATGGAATGCTGACGGCAGCATCCACATATGCAGTTTGTTGCGCATCTAGTGGCGCCGCATTCCCAGCCGCAGCATTTCCATTCGATGAAGGAATAGCCTCACGTCGTAGTCGCTCGAGTTCGGCGTCACCAAATATGTTGGAGCGCAGGATGTACCTAACTCGGTCTGCCAGGTTTTGCTCAGTGACGGATAGAGGTGGCTCCAGCTCTGCAAAAAAGCGATGCATCCGAGCCCGATACGCCAAACATCCAGTTTCTTCCCCTTTTGCCCTAAAATACGCCCGCAGTGCGTTTTCATTCATCGATTTAGACCAACGCATGCGACGTGCTCCACCAGCGGCGGGTGCCGCTTGCTGAGTCCGAGAAGACCCAGCCAACACCAAGCCTTCTGGTGGGGATGATGGATGCGGGGGGCTGCTAGGTGGTCTTGCAACACCCCGCGCTCGGCTGGCGGCCCGCATGCTGTCACGTCCAGCGCCAGCTCCAGACGCGCCCTGGCGACCTCCAGGCAGCGGCCCTTTGCGCACTATCTTTTTCTCCATCATCCATAATATGGGCGTCCATTAACGGGAGACGCCCAGACCCGGCACCGTATCGTGGACGGCCATAAGCACAAACGGGCCTTTGCACCCTGAATTCTGCCGAGGCACGGCGCTCACACCTCTCGCAAGGCGCTGACTGTCTGCGTTGACGTAGCAGTTTTGTCACTTAACTGTTACGTCAGCGGGCGATGGGGTCGTCAATTCATTATTATTATTATTATTATTTATTCGGTAATGTTTTCCCCACATCAACGTAGAATGCAAAAAATCATTAACACTATTAAAGGAATGTTTAATACGCTCAGTACTCAATAATTCTTGAGAAGACTATTTCTGTTTAAACACGTGTCTGTTATACTTTTAATAGTTTCCCATATTTTTATTGTATTTACCTGCTAATTCTATTTTGCTTCACTTATTGCAGTAATTTCTGTATCGTGTACTGTGATTTTTAGTTCTATGTTTTCTGGTGAGCGTTTTAGTTTCATATGCATTTCGATCCCTATTAGGCGTGCATCGTATTAGACCAGAGGTTACATTGCTTAATGTCCTTTAATCACCTAGATGATTGTACTAAGACGGTGTCTTGTTCTTTCGCGGTTTTAAAGCTCTAATTATATTTTTATTTATAAAATAGGGTGACAAACGAGCTCACAGTCTGTCCGATGATGAGTGAAAGTTGTGGACCACGAATGAATCGGCTCGACCGGGGTGGAACAACGCTCTGAGAGAATACAAGCGTGAAACAGGCGAACATTTTTACTAGTCATAAGGCATAATACCTAATTCATCAGGAATGGCAACGCATCTGCATTTTGATTCTTAATTGAGGGTAGATGTAGATGTCTATGGGCCACAACATTTACTTAACTACCAACAGGTTGACTGTATGTTCGTTTGTCACCCTTATTGTATAGAAAACACAATATACTCGAACATCGCGTTTTCTCTGCTGCTACGTAACATATAAGTCAATGGCTGCTACTATATTGTGAACGCTGCGCTTGTGAGTGCGCGTATGTGTGTATGGGTGGGGTTTTACGTACGTATGTGCGTTGTGAGACGCTTATACGACGCTACCGTACTCCATTGCACTCCAGTACAGATTTTTTTTATAGAATAAGGGTGACAAACGGGCACTCAGTGCACCTGATGGTGAGTAGATGCTGTGGCCCATAGATATCTACATTTATCCTCGTTTAGGAATCAAAAAGCAGATGCGTTGTCACCCCTGAGGACCCAGATGGAATGCCTCGTTTCTAGTAAAAAGGGTATCCGGTTCTCTACACTCACCATACGAAACTCGGCAACATTTAGGCCCAGTTTACATTTTGAGAAGTGACAAGTGAACTACGCTTAGTGTGAATTTTATGCACTTATCACTTGTCACTGCCTGTTCACTCGCACTAAGCCCTTGTCATTTGTCAGTCGCACTCGCCACTCGCCATTGTCACTTCATAAAATGTAAACCGGGCCTTAGTTACAATTTTACGTCGGTATCCTGTAAGAGCGTGGTCCTACCCCTGTCGAGCCGACCCATTCGCGCTACAACCATAATATACCTACCCGTACTTAGCAGCGATATGGCTACACCATGTATAAAAGTCCATACAAAAGTTTACATCATTTGACTTATAAATTGGCTTAAAATCTATATTGCCGATATCCGCAAGTAATGCTTTATTATTTAATTTAGGTCTATATGTTATAGAGGATTTTTTAATTTAATTTTGATTTAAGCACAGGAGTACTGCTTGATGGTCAGTTAATGTAGAAGTGTTCGGGAATGGAAGGGCTGAATTTTTTGTTTTAACCAAGACATGGTTGAGACACGTTTTATTTTGCCTTGTGTTGGGCAAGAGTTTGCAGTTAACAAACTATGGCAAACAGATTAAGATAACCGTAAGCCCTTTTATCTCTATTTTCTAGTTTAATATCTATATTTAAGTCACCTATAGTAAATATATATTAAAAAGTTGATAAGTTCGACAAAATAAAGTCAATATACTGATAGGAAGAGTTGAAGTTGCGGTATGATGGTGAACGATTTAAATAGCTATAATTAACCTTCATGATCGAGCTGAGACAAGCATTTTATTTAATAAGAATATTTTTTTTTAATTTAATAACACAGTTTCCTTCCGGGAATGTCAGTTGTTCGAAAATAATTTTGATGTTGGAATTTTGATCGTGGTAGACCCATGACACTACGCTCTCAATTCTATGAGAGTAATCCAGTGTAAAATAGCAGCTTAACGCTGCTGTGTTTTGTATGGTGAGTGTAGAGAACCGGAGACCCTTTTTACTGGAAACGAAACATTGAAACCTCGCGGATGATAACGCAACTGGATTTTGATTGTAATTCCTCGATTACATGAGGTACTTATTTACTCGATGTGGATATCTATGGGCGACAGCAACCACTTACCATCGGATGGACTGTGTGCTCGATCGTCACACATCGTATAAAAAATATCGGAATTTACGTATATTACGATTCCCTCATTCTGCAATGCGTGTTTTGCTGTTGCATGACTACCATAATCATTTATAATAGATCAGGAGCAAGCCAGCTTTCGATCAGGATAATAATGTCCCTACCCCCACATGGGTTCTTCTATTGGAGTCCTTCCTCCCAAATGTCGTGACTTCCAGAAACCCTCTATAGTTCCTACACTCGAGGATGGACTTCTTCACCTATCGTCTACTTCCATCAGTAACTTACAAGTAAAAGTACACTGTTTAGGGTGAGATTTAGACCCGAGTCCATTCCTAGCCGTAAAAACTCAATTGTTATTATTACTTAATATTGATCGGGAGAGGGGCCCATCTGATTTTTTGTTTGTTTATTTATTATGATTACCAACGATTGGTACATTATTATGTGAGTGAGTGCGTGCGTGCGAGCGTGAGTGAGTTGCGTGAGTGAGCGCGTGCGTGCGTGCGTGCGTGAGTGTGTGTGTGTGTGTGTGTGTGTGTGTGTGTGTGTGTGTGTGTGTGAGTGTGTGTGTGTGTATGTGTGTGTGTGTGTGGTGTGTGTGTATGTGTGCGTGTGTACGCATGCGCGTGTGTGTGTGTGTGTGGTTCGGTTCTTCGAATTATATGGTAATTAATTATATGGTTTTTAAAATTTTTGAAAATACGAGGAAACAAGGCTTCTTTTCTTATTGAAACAAAATCTACAGCCTGTGTATTTACCAATATATATATATATATATATATATATATATATATATATATATATATATATGTATATATATATGTATATATATATATATATATTACATATATGTTATATATACACATACATAAAAAAATTCCGTAACTCTAGTGCGTATCTTGGGGGTACGAAAACTCATAATCTGTTGAGTCAATTTTGGACAGTCTAGGGCCAAAATACGAGTAAATAAGGCTTCTACTTTTATTTAAAATTATCTCAAATTGAATGTGATTTATGGACAAAGACGTTTGTGCCTACCGATGTCTTCATTCCGTGGGATGCCGCGGCACGCCGCTGCATCCCATTTTGTTAAAGGAATATGTGTGGTAACTAATTGAAACCAGGTTGATTCAAGTCCGTTGCGGTGGCGATCTCCGTGAGCCTGCACGCGGATACCTTTGTCACGACACGGGGTGCCACAGGATCTTATGGCATGCCGCGAGATGCCACAGGATCCTTAAGTTTATAGTAGAAGGCCCATAAGTTTCCTAACGTGTCTTAGCTGACAAATATCTTCACACATTTTTATAAATTATCTGGTGAGAGGCTCCAGTTTAAGCACGTTTAGAAAATAAGTTAAATTGATCAGAGAGAATAATGAAGTGAGAGTAATTCTTTTGTTCATTATTAAGAAAATTTATATAAGTATTGGTTGCGTGTTGTGTATAATAATAATAATGTCCTCCAGACCGAATTTCGGTCACGGCAGCCTGCCTCAACGGAGGCTAGCCATCGGCGCAGGACTGGATTATAGTGCCAAGTGTAAGCGGAAGTACAGGTACACTCTATTCTCCCACTCTCGTAATCCGATGGGACGGTAAACCGACACGACCGGAGAGAGATCAGGCGCAGGACCTTTGCGCCATTACCCTCTCAGAAATGAGGGGAGGCCGGCGCCCAGCTATAATAATAATAAGGCGTAGGGAATTGACGACCCCATCGCCCGCTGACGAAACAGTTAAGTGACAAAACTGCTACGTCAACGCAGTCAGTCAGCGCCTTGCGAGAGGTGTGAGCGCCGTGCCTCGGTAGAATTTAGGGTGCAGAGGCCCGTTTGTGCTTATGGCCATACACGATACGGTGCCGGGCCTGGGCATCTCCCGTTAATGGACGCCCAAATAATGGATGATGGATAAGAAGATCGTGCCCAAAGGGCCGCTGCCTGGGGGTCGCCGGGGCGCGTCTGGAGCTGGCGCTGGACGCGGCAGCATGCGGGCCGCCAGCCAGCATAGGATGCATCACCCGAGATCGTCGGTAATGAGGCTGTACTTGCCGCGGAAGCATGGTGGTCGTGGCTTCTTGAGCGCGCTCACCATGCATAATCGCGAAGTGTGCAACCTCCGTGATTACTTCCTGGCGAGAGCGGATGATCCATTCTATAAGGACATCATTTCTTGTGATAAAGGACTTACCCCTCTATCCTTAGCCAACGAGCAATGGCAAGACCCGGCAGTACAGAGCATTTCCGACCGGGAGACCGTATGGAAGGAGAAGGAGCTCCACGAGAGGTTCTACAAGGCTCTACATGAGCCTTTCGTAGACACAGTAGCCTCCCTCCACTGGCTACGCTTTGGTGATCTCTTCGGGGAAACCGAGAGTTTTGTCTGTGCAATACAGGATCGGGTTATTAAGACCAACAACTATCGGAGATACATCCTAAAGGATCGCACCGTCGACGTCTGATGAGCTTGTCGCCATCCCGGTGAGTCACTTAGGCATGTCATCTCAGGTTGTTCGGCGCTTTCTAACTCTGAGTACTTGCACAGGCACAACCTAGTAGCCAGAATTCTTCACAAGGAGCTCGCTCTGAAATACGGTCTCGTATCTCGGAAATTGCCGTATTACAAGTACTTGCCGGAAGCCGTGCTCGAAAATGATCGCGCCAGGCTCTATTGGGACCGGGCCATCATCACAGACAGGACTATTCTTGCGAATAAGCCTGATATTGTGCTGATGGACCGGGCACAGTCAAGGATATTTTTGGTCGACATTACCATTCCGTATGACGAGAACCTCGTGAAAGCCGAAACAGATAAGCAAACAAAATATCTGGACCTGGCTCACGAGGTGACCGACATGTGGGGTGGGGTGTCGACCGAAATTATTCCTGTAGTCGTCTCTGCAAACGGGCTAATCCCAGTCAGCCTCTCGGGTCATCTGAGGCGGCTGGGACTACGTGGCGGACCGCTCCTGGCTCAAATGCAGAAGGCGGTGCTCCTCGATACCGCCCGCATCGTCCGCCAGTTTCTTTCCCTTTCCCCCTAACCCTCGGCCGTTTGGTCTCCCCTGCTTTTGGGCTTTTATTTATTTATGTATTTTTATAATTATTTTATGTTATTGATATTTATGTATTTTTATCTTTTCATCTTCATTTATAATTATATATTTGTAGAACCCAACCAGATGAGAAAACTATATTGATACCCTACAATAATAATAATAATCTTTATTTCTCTCTACAATTGCAGTTTATAACATCATTACACCTAATTTTTTTTAAGTAACTTACAAATGCTAGTTGTAGAGACTGGTGACAATACTAGGATTTCCTGTGCTACAGCCACCAGCTATGGAACGTAGGTATACAGGCTGTAACTTTAACTTACTTTACAGTATGTAAAAAGTAACAGAAACAGAAACAGAATTTTTTTATTCAATGTAGATTATTAACAATACTTATTGAAAGTCACTTTTTTATTTACGAGTACCACTGATTCGCAAAAAAAACCTCTGTCCTGGGAAGAACCAGCAAGAAACCCAGCGGGACTATTTTTTTACAATAAAGGCTTACAATCATGTTTACAATTATCAACACAAGACAAATTGGAAATAGATTGGTAGCGATGACCCTTCCCAGGGGTTATTATCATCCATAAATTCCTTAATATAATAACCCTTTTTATACAAACTTAGTATAATAACATTTTTGAACTTTGTGTGTGACAAATTTTGTATATTTTCTAGGATTTTGTTGTAAAAGCGTATACGTCGCCCCAAGAATGAATTACTGACTCGGTGGAGTCGAGTAACTGGTACTACTAGCTTGTGTCTGTTCCTAGTATTTACAGAATGAATATCACTTATTTTCGCATCACTTCTTTTATTTTTGTGTACGTACACTACATTTTCATAAATGTATTGAGAGGCCAGAGTTATATTAATTTCCTTAAATTTTTGTCTCAGTGATTCTTGTGGTTTTAAATTATATATTGCTCTAAAACTGTAGTTCTACATAGTATAAAACTAACTCGTACTCGTACGCATAGACTTTTGAAATTACGCAACGGACATAGATGCCGTTTTCATCAATAGGAGAATGATTCAAAAGGAAGGTTTAATTGTATAATAAATGCATATGTTGTCGAGATCGAAAAATCACCCGCGGAAAGTCGGAGCAGATCGCTACTGCTTTATGCACAACCAGTGTTCCAAGTACACATGGAACGAGTAGTAATTCGCGAATTGGTGAGTTACTAGTTATTAATATATATTACTGGTAAACTATTAATTACTATTACTAGCGGCGCGGTTATTTCCCTTACACGGAGTTAGGGATGAAACAATACCAGTAAATACAAGTACTTACTTGATACTTTTCTTTCGATACCAAGTACTATGATATCGATACTTTAAAACTGAGTACCAAGTATTATCGCAAGAAAATCTTGTATCGGTACTCGATCAGTCTCACACCCACGGACACTGCTGATGAGTGATTACTGATTACTTGTCAAATAATTCATGTTCGAGAGATTGTTTTTGTTATCTGGCGCGAAAATGACTGCTTATAAAAATTGTCTTATCGGAAAACATCTAGAAAAATTATTGATATTAGGATACATAAAAAAATTCATTGAAAACATGCTTCTGAAGAAGAAAAAAGCTGCTGACGCATCAACTAGTTGCCAACCTAATAATCCTAAGAATTCCGCTGCAGCAGAGTTAGATCATTAGGTACTTAATCAATAATTACTTATATCCATTACTTATATCCTATCCATATAAATGGTGGATTTCTAATAAAGGCTATTACCCCATCTCAGAAAAAGTTGTGGCTCAATACTTATCAACACCCGCCAGTTCAGTTTACAGTGAACGGTTTGCTCCTTTTTGCTTCATATACGGCGGACTTAGTATATGAAGCAAAAAGGAGCAAACTAGACCGAAATCGAACCGGAAAATCTAGTGATTTTGTATCACAATCTTCCTCTCTTAAATTTTAAATATTAGTCATAATAATGTCTTATATAGATTCCTATGTACGTACTCAATATTTCTGTTCTTTCTCATGTTCCTGATATTTTAATGTGTCTAATACAATAATAATGATAAAAACTGGCTTTTTGTCTTTATTTTTCTGTGGAATAATTAAGGCCGAGTACTCGGTACTCGGCCGATAATAGTTAATACTCGGTGTTCGGCCGAACCCTAAAAAAAGGCCGAATCCGCCGAGTACCGAATCCAAACCGAGTTCTCGTCCCAAGTCTAGTTCCAAGCCACCATGACCCTTCCAAAATTATCTGTTCGTTTATAAATAGCATCTTTATGCATTAGACATGTGTCAATCATTCATTTCTCGTGACCAAAGATTTAAGTCGTTGCTCGTGACCGAATCATTCTAGTATATTTCGTCACGTGTACTGGTACATTCGGATCGATCATTCAAATGGATCATTCCGGGCTCCGGTACCCTACACTAAAAACAATTCATTCAAATCATTAGGGATTCCGTTGTTTTCGACTCATTCACAATTCATACCAAGCACAAGTTATAAAGGTTCCGTCAATTGTTTGTGATTGGTACCGGAACATTCAAAAACAGATGAATCTTCAATACTTTAAAATAATAATCATCAATACTTTTAAGTGTACCAGCTCAAACGAACGAATCATTCATGATTGACACATGTCTATTATGCATATTTTTAACGCCCGACGCTAAAGAATGGTGTTATTTGTTTAACGTGTGTATCTCTGTATCTGTCTGTGGCATCGTGGTTCCCAAACAGATGACCCGGTTTAGATTTAGATTCTTTTGTTTAAAAGGTGATATGATCGAGAGTGTTCTTAGCTATGATTCAAGAAAATCTTTTCAGCCGTTTGCATATAATCAGCTATTTTTGTGTCGGGGGCTTTTAAATTTCCCAATTTAATTAGCAATGCTCCGCGCATTGTAATAAATATGCATATGTTAATGTAATTTAAACACAATTGTGAACAGATTTTAAATATACTTATTTATTTCATAGTTATATTTCGAGGGTAAATATAGAGAAAAAATCCACCGCAAGGGTTTTTCCATACTGTGTTGGTGGTGGATAGGGATAAAGTTTTTAGTGTAATTTAGATAGATAGATAGCTAAAGCATTTTTTGTTTCTCCAAACACACACGTAAATTCAGTAACTAAACTAGGTACAAAGTAACGTATTACAATAAAAGTTATAAAATCGTAAGATCTAAATGTATACGTATGTTATAGTATGACAAATGGGGCCTAGCTCAGCGATTAATATTGCTCAGAGAGTAAACACTGATTTTTAGCTATTACCCTGGAGATGTCGAGAAGAAAACGAGCAGAATAGTATAATCAGTGTAAATATGTAGGAATTGCATAATTTGATTACTCCCTCTCCGTTCCGCCATCGAACAACCAGACGTTCGGCCAGTCTCCAATCCTTTCGTTGTTGACTTACCACGCATTCGAACCGAACGGTTTGCTACGTCGTTCGTCATGCGTACAACAAAGGAACGAAATAAGTTGTCAGCATCTGTCTTTCCATCCGATTACAATGTTGGTGTCTTCAAGGCAAGAAGTGTATAGGTTTTTATTAAGTCAGTGCGCTTTACCACCTTAAGCTACATCACAACTTACCATCAGATAGGATTGTAGCTAAGTGCTAAGTGATATTTTTCTAAGGCCTCTGTAAAGCAGTGGCTAAACGTTGGACTACGTCCCAGCGAGGCCGCGGGATCAAGTGTAAAATAGACGATAAATAATCATTTACGTCTGGAATCGAGATAAATTTCTATAACCACTCGAATGTCGGGGTCATTTTGGCCAATATGGCGCATCTGTATATATATGTATGTTATATATATAATATATATGTTACAAATAGTTTGCTCTCACTCGACGCCATATTTTGGCGGTTGACAGATGCGCATATTATTTGAGACGCCAGAATATGGCGTTTAGACATAGGAAGGGATAAGTATAAAATGATGTGTACGTAAAACATCATACTACAGTACAAATCCTAGCGTGGGGCTAATGTCTTTATGAAACAATATGACAATGTAGTCTAAGTCTATTTTTACTTATTGTATATATAGTTGTATACAAAGCAGTAAATGAGTGCAATCCCACCGGGTGGTAAGGGGTGATGCAACCAAAGAAGGTAAAGCGCACTAACTTCAGATTATTCCATTCCTTTGCTGTACGTACAACGAACGAGGAAACAAATCGCCTTGTTTAAATATAATATTGAATTGGACACCTAGAAATAATAAATTAAAGAGAAGCGATGAAATAATTTTATGCTGCGAAAGTTAGCAGTACCGTTTTCGCCTTACTAATTCGATTAAAACAAGAATGGGGCTGACCTGGCGTTAGTTGTGGTGCTGGAGTTTGTTCAACTTGTGTCCGTACTGCAGTGATATCTGAGTTTTTTTGCGCACGAAAAAGGCTTTTCGCCGGTGTGTATTTTTATGTCTTCTTACTTATTAAAACAGTGTTTTGTATACATTTATATTCACAGATATTACACGAAAAAGGTTTACTCCGGTGTGTATTTTATACGATCTTTCAAAAATATAAATTTCAAACAGTGGTAGAGCCACGCGGCGGCTTTTGTTGTCGCACGGATAGGGCCGACTCGACCACCCCGGTTCGAGTTCGACCTCACGGAATACCAGCGCGAAATAGATGTATACTTCTGCGTTTCGCTTGGTAAGTGCAGGTGGCTGGAGGCTCAATCCTCCCCCCCCCCCCCCCCTCTTAACATGGTAATTAAACGAAATAAAAAAACTACCAGCATCTTTGTTGACGGAGAATCCCTCGCTGAGCAAGCGACCAAGCCACCCTACTCTTCCTGAACATGGGTGCTCAGGCTGCCCCTCTATATCTCTTATACCTGTTATACTCGTATATATAAAATGATAGTAGTAATGTCATGATAAGCTCGATCGAGTCGACTCATTTGTTCAGAAAGTATACTACAGCTGCAATGCGGCTGTACCAGATTTGAAAGAATGTGAACAGCAAGAAAAAATCATGATGAATGATGAAATGCAAAAATTAAAAACTAAAAAAATACACTTAAGTGCATAACTTAAAAGTTAGATTTTTTTCTTAATGGATATGCATCGGAAATAAGGCAGTTAGATAGTTTATAATTTGCTTTAGAGCGAGTTTTGTACGAATTTATATTGTATTATGAAGATACACGTACCAAATACAAAAGAATTGCGATAATATCTTCTCATTTTCTAAATTATAGTAAGGGTTAAAAATGTTTTATATTGTTTTCAATCCCGTTATTTACCCTTAATGTCTGTTTTCTCAACTTTGTCTATTTCAATTTCATGCTTTTAGCATACATTTTCCTGTTGAGGCACTGTGCCAACTTTCTTATCGTTAGGGTTCATACACACTTGTGTGGCAATCGCTTCTCTTGCTTTATATATCGTACCGATATACGTTCAAGTCACTAACTAAACGCGTGTTGCGGCGCTGTCATCCCGTCACAATAACCTAAAAGAATCCAAGCCTAAATCGTACTGAAAACTGAACTTCTGATTTCTGAACCGAACTGTGTAACTTTAGTTTCAGAACAATTCCTTATATACGAGAGGCGACTGATAAGTTCACGGCTTAAGGTATACAATAAGATAAGGTATGAATAAAGAAAAGTGTATAAATTATTTTTTCTGTTTTTTTCAATATTCGAGTGAGGTTCACTTTTCACACCATGTATACTTAAATCGGTGCTAAGCCATTGAAAGTTATTTTTTAATTTCTTCTCTCTCTCTATATACATACATATATATATATATATATATATATATATATACATATATATATATATATATATATATATATATATATATATATATATATATATGTATATATATATATTGTACTTATTAAAAGATCGCAAGTTTTGCAGTTAAAAATAAAATAAATAAATATTTAAAAACCCGTGTTGGTTGTGACTATGACTATAAGAGGCCTTCTGATTTTAACTAAATATGCGGTACCATTTACTAATGAAAAATGGGACTGCAGGAATGCACTCTGATGCTTGCCAGCAGAAATAGTAAAAGGGCTGGCATCTATCCGGACGGATTCCTAGACATAAAAGTAGTCCTTTCAACACTGAACTGCTCCAACGGTGACACTTCAATTATTGCCAATGTCAAAACTTTTTCACAATGGGCCTAGCCTTCTTTTATGCAGAACACAGCATCGCTTGCACAGCTGTGTTTCGGTCTGAGATAGCCAGTATAATTGACTTATGTTTGCGAACGATGAACGAATACGAAATGTATCTTAGCACTGTACTAGAAGAAACGTTTCCGAATGCTGATTGTTTATCAGTCTAATAGCTCTTTTCGTACACCTACATGCGCAAGACGCCAGAACGCGCGTGCAAACGTGAACATACGACAGCGAGTGAACGAATAGTCTTGTGTAGTTCGCGAACGATGAACGAATGGGAAACGTATCTTAACATTGTACTAGAAGAAACGTTTCCGAACGCAAATTGTTAATCGGTGTAATAGCTCTTTTCGCACAGCTACATTTGTAAGACGCCAGAACGCGCGTGCGAACGTGAGCATACGAGAGCGAGTGAACGAGAGAATCGGTGAGACGTAAAAGAATAGACGTCAGTTAAATCAATGCAATTACGTCTAATTTTGCTTATCATCCGAAAAGATACAAGACTCGTTGTGTTCGCAAATTATTGTACTTATTACCTATAATTAATAAACAGATTTGCTAGACTTCGTTTCGGCACTTGCAATCGCGTTAAAATTTAATAAAGTTGAAGTTGTTATAATTACAACTACTGTTGAGGAGTGTTTTATGTATTTTTAAAACTGTTTTAATATTAGTTTCGGCCTTGGATGATTTTTCTTTTATTTTTTTTTATAGATATGGGATTTTAATTTCACTAATGCTAATTATTTTTTCAACACTAATTTGCTTAAGACTTATAATTTGACCAAGAAATTATTAAGTGTGTCTAATCAAACAGTATTACGACTCAAGCAGAAATCGACCGATTGAGATAGCCATTTCATACATACAGATACAGTTTAAACTGCTTAGTAGTACTCATGGCCGAAACCGAACAGAGAACTAATAGAATGAACTAGTTCACTATCTGAAGTGAACTAGTACGGAGCGATCTTTAAAATGAGCGAGCAATCACAACACTTCAATATAATTACAGGCTGTTATACATCTGTAGCCTGCTTTGCTTGAAGTTAGTTACAGGTCTATGAGACGCAGCAGTCACTTACCACCAGGTAGACTGTTAGTTCGTTTTTGTTACTTCAATTTATAAAAAAGAACACTCTCCGATTCTAAGAGGAATTTGTCTTATTTAAAATATACCCCCACAATTACACCAAACCAGACTAGTGTGTACGTGGCCTAAGTCTCGTGCGTTATGACTCACTTTTTTCGGTTCTAATAAATCAATCAGCTCTGTTATTTACTCGGATAAAAGGTATTTATCTTAAAATCATCTGTATTATCATAAACGTCTCAGTGACTCTATATATAGTCCCGTGGATGTTACAAAAGGTCATTAACGATTAGGTCATTATCATATCATCTCTTGTACGTCATATATTATTAGGGGGGTTCCCTAACTGCCACGTTGATCTAGCGGTCGTAGACGCGACTGCTAATATCGTCCCGGGTCCGAATCTCGAACCTGATAATTATTATACACATAGGTGCTCGTGTTTTGAAAATTAAAAAATACTTAACAAGCCATCGATAATTATAACTATAAAATTTTTATTTTATAGTTATAATTATCGATATAACGATCGAATTAAGATGCTATAGCTTTATACTCCTATTTTTAGCCGACTTCTAAAAAGCAGGAGGTTCTCTTATCGACTTAGGTGTTATTTTATATAGATTAAGGGTTATATTATTAATGGTAATCTACAGTCATCATGCGAAACAGCAGCATTATATGCTGTTTTACGCCGGTAATCCGTGAGAACGTGGCCCTACCCCGTCCAAACAACCCATTCATGCTATAACCATAATATAGCTGTAGCGCAGCTCTAATACGTTTCAAAATAATCGTTATATATACAATATACAAGGAGTGCTTACCCACAGAGCTGCCACGGGATTTTGTGTTTATTTATTTTTATTTAAGTCTAATTGCCTTAGTATGTAGTATTAGTTACCATCAAGCGAGCTTATGCTCGTTTTTCAATCGAACGCCATTATAAGTTTTGACGTGGTAGAGCTACGATGCAGTTATGTTACCGGGTTAGAACTACGGTCTCAGAGAATGCAAGCGTGAAACAACAGAATAATGTTGTTTCCTATGGTTGGCATCACTGGAGAACATTTTTACTAGGCTTTCCACCATATTCCTCAGGGATGACAACACATCTGCATTTTAATTCTTAATTGAGGGTAGATGTAGATGTCTATGGGCCACAGCTTCCACTTAACTACCATCACGTGGACTGTGTGATCGTTTGTCACCCTTATTGTATAAAAGAGATAACAGACTTGAGGATCGCGTTTTGTCCGCTGCTAATATATGTGAACGCTGCGCTTGTAAGTGCCCGTTTGTGTGTACGTGGGTTCGTGTATGTTGCGAGACGCTTATGCGACGCTACCGTACTCCATTGCACTCTAGTACAGATTTTTTTTTATATAGTATAAGGGTGACAAACGAGCACACAGTCCACCTGATGGTAAGTGGATGCTGTGGCCCATAGACATCCACATTTATCCCCGATTAAGTATCAAAACGCAGATACGTTGTCACCGCTGAGAACTAAGATGGAATGCCTCGTTTTCAGTGAAAAGGCCAACACAGCAGTATTAAGATGCTATCTTACGCTGGTGTTCGGTGAGAGCGTGGTCCTTCCCCGGTCGAGCCGACGCATTCGTGCTGCAACCATAATATAGCTGCAGCGTGGCTCTACCAGGTATAGGATAAGATCTCAAACAAGCCAAAACAAACATATATTTATTTGCTAAGATTTGTTTAGAATAATGTTATGTCATTCATACACATATATATAAGATTTATTCCAAGCGATTTATTTCATTCAAATAATGAATGAAATAAATCGCTTGGAATAAATCTTTGGCGATAACTAGCTTACAAATAAATATACACAGAGTGCACTATAGGTTGCTGTCGCCCATGGGAGCCATAACTAAACCGTCCTTAATCACCCGATTTAAATTTTCGAAGTATTTAAAATATATAAATTGGACAAATATCCTATTTGTATATTATTTACCTAATTAATACCTACAAGTGTATTTGAACAGATTATCTCTGTTTTAAAATGTTTCAATGGTAAGTGTTCGTAACAGTGTTGTGGCTTCCTTGTAGCTGTTCTTGATTATGAGGGTCGAAGAATGTGGGTTCAGAATGAGTGAGTTATTCGTCAAATGTTTCCCGTATGACTTCCATGACGCCGACGATCAAGTCCTATTTGCGTTTTTAGCGAGCGAGTTGCAAATGGAAGTTACATTAACGAACAAGTCATTAAAAGACAGGAGAATAAAAATGAACGCTGTTAAGAAGAAAGTAATGGTTTTTGAACGGCTAGAAGTTAAGGCGATATGTGGTATAGTAGTAGAAGGGTAGATGGTCGAGCAAATCGAGTAGTTAATGCATTAAAAATGCAGGACAAGAGTAAATGGGGCTCTTTACTCTATTGTGGAAAGTCAGCTAGTTAGTCAATATAGGCACGTATGGCAGCTCACAAAGCTGTGTTTGATCCTACCTATTTTACCTAGTAGAGCCACGCTACAGCTATATTATAGTTGTAGCACGCATGGGTCGGCTCGACCGGGGAAGGACCATGATCTCACGGAATACCAACTTAAAATAGAAGTATGGTGAGTGTAGAGAACCGGCGATTCTTTTTACTGAAAACGAAGTATTTCAGCTTAGTCCTTAGGTGTGACAAGCAAGGCTTGTGGCAATGGCAAAGATTTTTAATATAGATGTAGAGATGTCTACCGGCCACAGCATACACTTACCATCAGTTGGACTGTGTGCTCATCTACCATCCTTATGTACAACCATTGAGCTATTATGTACTACGTACTAGAGGCGACACTGCAGTCAGCTACTATCATAGATAAATAAATATGTAGCAAGCTAGCTACTATGTTCCACTCAACTGCGGTGCATACACCGCACTTTAATCAGTCACTCGCTAGAGGCTAGTAGAGTTGTTACGTGTTGTGTTGATTTAAAAAAAAATCTCGTGATAAAAATATGCCGTCGTATGTACTTAGATATTGCACAAATAATTCAAGAAATGTCGGTAAAAACCAAGAAATTACTTTCAATCGGTTAATAAGATACTTATCAATAAAAAGTATTATAGATTAATAATAAAACAAATTATTCCTAAGACGCCATTTCGTGTCATGGAATATAGAATATGAAATTAATATGTTCAGATGCGACATTTTTGTGGGTACTAAAGTATAGGACGATTATATTATTATACACATTTTTTTTGTAGAAACATATACAAGTTATTATAATTAGGCTTATTTTTCATTTTTATATCTGATTATTATTCTTTTATTTTATTTTTAGGTTTCCACATCAAAGTCAAAGTGGAATAAATTCGTCCATTATTAATTCTCGCGTGCCCAGCATTTATGAAAGACTCTTATTCTAATTTAAATAAATATATTTGTAATTTAAATGTTATGTTAATAAGTTTTGTTAAACATATATTTAGCATATTTTTATATTTGACCTTTTAAAATATTCAGATAAAAATATCATTAAAATTTAATTGTGATATAATATTATGTAATATTATATGAAATAAGCAAATATAATATACAAAATAAATGACAAAATTTAAATTTAATTTAAATATTGTTCTCGATATAATTTACCTATTTAACAATATAATCTACTATTACCTACGGATCATTCTACCTATGTTTATTCTATGATAAAAAAACAACCGCGCGAACACAGAGTAGCGCACATTTTTTGTTTGAGATAGCTGTTCTAGTACGTAAGTACATATTACTTCAATGTGTACAACTCACTGGCGTAACTAAAAATAGGTGTAGGTCGGTAACACAAAAGCTGCCCGTTGCTACTATTTCTTCTTTCTAATACCGACATAGTTTTCTTATTTACTGATTTCTAATAAGGCAAGGAAAATTAAACACAATTAAATTTAATAAGATTTATTTAATAAAATGTGATATAAACGCATATACTAGAAATACAATACTTTATCGAATAATTTGATAATAATTACTATTGAATATCACGGAATATATGGGACGTTGTTCTGCAAAAAGGAACCAATACACAAAATACTTTTTAATATGATAATGGCTTGCTTCTTCTGAAATTGAAACTTTAGTTTTGTCGACTGCGACTTTCACTGAAATTGTTTTTGCTAGATAAACTTCTCAGCGGTAAAGGAAAATTTAGTCAGGAAACCTGCATGTCTAAGAAATTAAAAATAAATCGAAGACAAGTGAAACCCTATCAACACATTTCACAGTTATCAACACATAGGGGCAGCGCGCCGTACACTTGCTTGCAAACCCTCATAAATTGGGAGGGGGCCTGTGCCCAGCGATGGATGTACATAACATTACTTTACTTATAATAAAAGTAAGAACCCAAGGATTATTTTCGCATTTACAACTCGCGGCACGAAAGTCTAGCGGTGACCGTTATTGCATCTAATTAGTAATTATTGCGCATCATTGTGCGCTGATTGGCTCTACACTCGCATTTCGTCCCCCATACTGATACGACACTCGCAGCTATCCCCTCCTCGTTTCTTTCAACGCTAGAGTTACGTGCCTTGAGTTGTATGATGATTAATTTTAGACTCAAATATGGTTGGTCCTTATTGGGTAACAACGTCCAATTCTCCTATAAACTTTGAAATAACTTAAACTAGCTTACTAGCAATTTAAGTCTTTAAATTTGAGATTAAAATAATGATGCTAAATAATAACATGCAATTTAATCTTTGCGTCTACCGAATAATTTCGGTAACTTTCCATTGCGTAGAAGATATTATACTACAGCAGGTGTACGTAAACATATAAGGGCATATCTTATACTAAGATCGGATGCAAACTAGGTTGCAGTGTCATAGATACGGTAAAAATTACAACACAATGTAAAACTACGTAGTTCTGCGTATCAATATTTTTGCAAAAATAAATCCGGTGGATGTCTGATCCGAGAACCTGTAGGAAAATTGGCAATAACATGGCATATGGATGAAGTAGCTGAGACATTGGGAAAGCAGGGGGCCGGATCAAACCACGGGAAAAGTAGGTAATCTTTTCAACCTCGCGTTGCTAAGAGTTCAGAGGTACTAGTTCTACTAGAAACAAGACTAGTACTAGAAAGTATAGAGCGTAGCCTTGTTGAAGCGATGGAATAGAATACTCAAGCCGGATTATCAAAAAGCTTATGTGCTTCGTGCCACTTAAAAGAGTTCCGAGTTCTTAGCGATGGTATAGCGATCTTAATATTTAAAATGTAGTTTGTACAGTTATGAATAAAAATATTTTTACTTCGACTCTAGAGAATAACTAACCGGAGTGAAATAGTTTCGCTGGAACGTATTATAGGCCTTTAACCATGTTGAAGCTGTAATATATTCATTGTGAATCTATCTATTGGATACTTAGATGGAAATAAAGTCTATTTGCATAAACATGGTTGTACAAAACATTCTTGTATAATTATGGCAGAAAAGTAGATCCATAGGCTGATTGCTTTCACCCTTGACCTAAGTAAAATAATATAGAACAATAATAAGGAATGTCCATATACGGTGGTGACATAATTAGAAGCGACTATGTAAATGCCAGACATCGTATTACTTTGGAAAAGGGCGGTATAATAATCTCTTTATGGTATGAAGTGAACCGTATTTATGGACATGTTCAGTGGAAGTAATTTTAAAAAAATGTCATTACTTTAAATAAAGAAAGGTAAATTAAATAAAGAATTCATAGGGGACTGGAATGTAGAAATATTAAAAAAAATCAAAATAGGTATTCAAAAACGCGGGTAGTTTCACAAATGATTTGAACATTGTGTTCGACTACCCTCAATGGTTACAACCTAAACCAGAAAAAATTACGTATATATCTACGTATACCTAAATGGGCAAGACGGTGATAGCTTTGGGGACTAAAAACGTAACAAAAACGTTTGATTTAAAAATCAGTGTCGGATTTATAGGTACTATGAGAAGGATTATGTGATAGACATAAAAAATTAGTCAAAAATTGGCTGGCAACGACTACAAAAATTATTAGTTTGGTTAATTGTGTATTCTATATATTATTTCCTTCTAAATTCTTCATTTCTTAGCAATCAAAAAATATTATTTTTACCCTTTTAGTAGTGTGGACAGTTTTGTAGTTTTTTTTTTTTTTTGAAAAAAATTACATTATTAATTTATTAAATATAAAAACTGACCGGTTTCGCATTACAGCATCAGCAGGGTATGAAACTAGTTATTTTTAAAAGCCTAATAATAACTAAATTAACCGTGTAGAGGCGGTGTGAGAATATCTACTGTTTCTTATGGTATCCTGGATGTCGCTAGAGGTGACATATGTAAAGATATTACACGAATAAAGCGTCGTCCACGAGGCCACAAGGATCCCCACCCCGGTAAGTGCTTCCCTTTAACTTATCTTGAACCATTTTATTTCCTTGTCACATTTCTCTCCCTTAGCGGTTCAAGTGGAAACTCCTTCGAGACACTGGCAAAACAGTAGATTTTGGAAGAGCGAGTGCATCGTCCAAGGCTCCCACGTGCCACGTCAACCATCTTGTTTTGGTTGTAAGAATCCGCACATACAGTCCACATAGTAACATCTCGCATAATAAGGTCAAGGCTCAACCTGGGAATCGAACCCGAGACCCCAATCGCCGAAAACATTTCTGGTCATTGGCCCCACCATTTTTCTAGTTCCTTCGAGCAGGATTCGAGGGAACAGACTGTGGCTCAACCAAAAGTTTTTGTGTACCTTTATATTCACAGATATTACACGAATAAGGCTTTTCTCCGGCGTGTATTATTTCTGTTTTCCTTTTCAAATTAGTTTTTTGTATACGTTTATATTCAGAGATATTATACGAGTAAGGTTTTCTCCGGTGTATATTTATAAGATCATTAAAAAAAAACAATTGAATACATTTTATGTTCACAGACATAACACGAATAAGGTTTTTGTCCGGTATGTATTTTCATGTGTTCGCAAATTACTTTTTGTAATACATTTGTATCTGTATCTGAGATATTACACGAAAAAGGCTTTTCATCGGTGTGTATTCTTTTTTGTATACATTTATATTCAGATATTACACGAAAAAGGATTTTCTCCGGCGTGTATTCTTTAATGTTTTTTTTTTTTCAAATTAGTGTTTTCTATGTGTTTATATCCACATATAATACAATACGAAAAAGGTTTTTCATCGGTGTGTATTTTCACGTGTCTTCTCACGGAAGTTTTTTGTGTACCTTTATGTTTACAAACATACCACGAAAAAGGATTTTCTGCGGTATGCATTTTCATGTGGTTGCTAACTACCTTTGTAATACCTTTATATTCACATAATATAACATGAAAACGGTTTTTCTTCAGTATGTATTTTCATATGTTTTTGCAAACTACCTTTTGTATTAACTTTTTTATTCACAAATATTGCACAAACAAGGTTTTACACCGGTGTGTATTTGCATATGTTTGTAAACTACTTTTTTTAGTACATTTATATTCGCAAATATTACACGAATATTTTTCTTTGAAATAAAACTGACCTCAAAACTTTGGGCAAACTTTTTTTTATACGATTAGGGTGACAAACGAGCACACAGTCCACCTGATAGTAAGTGGTTGCTGCGGCCCATAGACATCTACATTTATTCTCGATTAAAAATCAAAATGCAAATGTGTTGTCACCCTTGAGGACTAAGATTGAATGCCTCGATTCCAGTAAAACGAATCTCCGGTTCTCTACACTCACTATACGAAACACAGCAACATTAAACTGCCATTTCACGATGGATTCAAACTACTAAAAGGTTAAAAACATATTTTTCATTGCTAAGAAATGGATAAATTTATAAGGAATATATGTACAATTACTGTTATCTAAATATATTTATATTACTTAACCAAAATTTTTTTAGTCTATTTAATACAAAAATAATCATTGAAATCTATTCACAATATGTGAAGACGTCGCATAACATACATAAAAAAACGTACAATCGAATGATGTAACCTCCTCTTTTTTGAAGTCGGTTAAAATTAAGACAAAAATTGTTTTGAAATATTGCAATATCAACAGAAAGTGAACATTATTTATTTCACCGTCACATTCGTTCTGTCTATATATGTACCAATAAATATTATAAGGAAAAGGATTAACAAAATGGTACATGTTTGTGAAACAATCCATTAGATTGTGACATCTTCAGTATGTAGGCGCGGTCCAGTAAGTGGTGAGTGCGTGGTAGCGGACGGTCAGTCGGCCAGGTGGTGGGGCGCGGCGGGCGGCGGGAAGCAGCGGATGTGCTCGACACCAGCGCGCTCGTCGTCCGCCACCAGGTGGCGCGCCAGCACGCCGAAGATCTGCGAGTTCAGCACCTGGAACCGCCTGATGCGGTCCACCATGCGCTTCAGCGGCTGCAAGTTGAAAAGCACTCGTTTCTGTTATCCGTGGATATGTAAACACTTTTTGTTCAGAAGTAAGGACAACAAACGGACACGAAGTCCACCTAACGGTAAGTGGATGTCATGGCCCATAGCCACCTACATCTATATTAGATTAAGAATCAATACGCATATAGGGTGTTACCCTTGAAAACCCAAGATGGGATTCTTCGTTAAAAGTAAATAGGGTCTCAGGTTCTCGCGTCCAACCGTCCCATTTACAACAGCTACAGTATGGCTCTATAACGTGCGTTTACGTTATAATTTAACGAAACCGAATCAAATCCTATAAACAAGATGGTATAAGATGGCGGATTCTCATACGTCGTCATTACACAGTGATCAATAAAGATAACATTAAAAATCAGAAGGTGTGTTTAACAGTTCATAAGCAACTAATTGTAAAATATCAATAAGCTTACTTAATATAGATCAAAGTCATATAGAAAGGCGCGAAGAGAACAATAGAGGGAGGAGTTAAGGTCTTAGCCCACTTACAAGACTCCGCTCCCACCCCTCAAAAATAATATAATTCAAACATGGGCTTTAAGGTGGAACCTTCGGACTGTTCCCAGCCATTCTCCCGCAAGATGGCGCTGAACGCAACATTTTAAGGTTATTTGGATCTTTGTGTAATTGGAAAATTATTAAGTCGTAGGAGTAGACTTAGTGGTTATCGGATATTACATTTTATTGGAATGGGTCATATCATTGCCTCAAAATCAACCCAATTCGACATTAATTTTGATTATAACATCTGTCATTGAATATAGGGTCGTTTACACACACATAGACGGTTTACGAAGCTAGAACACTAGATGGCGTGTATGTAAAAAACAAGTTTTAATTTTTCTGTATGTGTAGATTGGGTAGGCAGAACTACAAAACGCTATGTACGATTGTTATAAAAACAAAATTTATATTTGTTGGCGTAAACTATTTAATTGATTTATAACTTTGGGGAATAAATTATGTCAACATTGATTACAATATAACGCAGTTTTATTTTATTACATTACACTATTGAATTTTTTATCAAAACAGAAGTACCTATTTGAAGCAACATAATTATACTGATACATGCCTATTCACTCAAAACTAATAACACTGATGATTTGTAACAGTACCAATTATTACAATAATTAGACATTTCATAACCAACACATAAGAAACTATAATTCACAAACAAGAGATAACAACAAATCACATAACACGATTTATTTTGTGATAATAACCAGGAAGTTTGAAAATAATATTTCCTAATTTCGAAGCACTCAACAAAAGCTTTTAGTAAAACAAAAATATAAATCCTATACCTACGAGCAATTCTTGTATATACATAATCGGAATCTCGGAAACGGCTCCAACGATTTTCATAAAATGTCGTTTTATCCCTGTTTTCAGGCAATGAAAAACTGCTACAATATAAGAAGGTAAATTTTAACACTATAATAATGGTCGTAATAGCTCAAGTGGATAACGCACTGTCGCGAAATCGTAGTTCCATGGTTCGCGTATTGTCTTAGGATTGACTTTTTTCCCTTTTTTTTCAAGTTCCCTTCTTTTGTGAGAAAATCTATTATTTCGAGCCCTTTTTGTAGTATTTTTTTAAAAATGCGAAAATTTTATTGCACTCATGATTTTTCATTTTCATAACCAGTTCAGTTTTTTTCTACCATGTCAGTAAGATCAAAAAATATTCTTCATATTTTATCAGTATGTATTTTTAATCTAAATATAACTTCCAAAACACACGATTTCCAAAAAAAAAATACCGAGAAATGCTCGGTCATCCAGGTACTATACAATATAATATATACAAATCTTCCTTCAATTCTATATGAATAGGGTTGCGTTCGGAACACAAGATCTAGAACACTAAAATGTGCAAAAATTTACTTTTCTTTTTATTTCAATGTTATCTTTATATTCCTGGTAGAATTGGCCGACGAATAAGAAAAATATAACTCAGATTGGAATAAGCTATATATATTATTTATAAACAATAAAGCACGGAACAGAAAAAATGATTTTATGTTACTGAATATTTGTTTCTGAACGCATCATAAGGTGTAACGTAGTGACGAGTGAACTTGAGCTCTAAAAAATATAACAAACTAATAATGTGCGTCTGTCTGAAACTGTTTGCAAAATGGGTAAAGGGTGTTTAGTGTAACCCGGCAAAACCATATTTTTTAGCAAATGTTTGCAAGTTTAATTTTGTGACTACTTTGGTAGTTTACCGATTTATAATAATTGTATTTATTGTTGACCAAAAACATATTCAAACACATTCATATATGAAACACTGACACGTATGACGTAGGTAATCAGTATTGTGACGATATTTCAGAAAAATCACGGGCCAGCCTGCTGTTGATAATACTATCGAAAACATAATTGCGTTTTTTTAAATAATTAATTACTATACCTAGTAGCGCAACAGCGCGCACGAAACCCGAAATTGCAGAGTTACGGAGAACTAAATAAAAGACCGAAAAAGGTAGACTCCATTGACACCGATTTAAAAAGTGCTGATAGCATGAAAAATACGAAGTGAAAATGATTTGTTATTGTGTTCTTATGAATTAAAATATTACAGGATCCTATGGAAATAAATGTGATGTAAAATATCAAGTTTTGAGGCGAATGCAGAACATCAAAAACAGAATGGAAAAATAAGTTTAAAATAGTGTAAAATGATATGTAAGTATGTATAAGCATAACACTACATTTTCCCCCCGACCCTGGAAAATTTTTGACTCAGCAAAAATTTTGATATGTACATTCTAAAAGACACCATGAAAACACAGCTTTGCAGTAACAGACATCACCAGGCAAAATCAGATATACTATCTCTTACATTCATCATCTGCATTCAGGTAAGGGTGGAGTTCACATTCAATGACTACCACTCTAAAAGTGTGTTTTCGAAAGGACAATCAGGCTTATTTAAGGAGTTGTCATCCGCTCCTGCGTGGAAAAAAAAAACATTTTGAAAGGACATCCAGGCTTATTTAAGGAGTTGTCATCCGCTCCTGAGTGAAGATAAAGATAAAGAAATTAATCTTAAGCAAGCTTTAGTCGCTATGACTTAAGTAAAGATTAAGAACGGCCAGAGCGGTAGGGCTCAAAGCCAGAGATCAGCAACATCACTAACGAGATGTGTCTGAAATTGATATTTATACATATATACAAACTTATATATACAAACATATATATACATATATACAAATGTAGTGACATGCAAAACAGTATTAGCTGGTTCCTCACATCTAATCTTCACTTCGTATTCGAGTTCGGCCTTGTTAAGAAATTTGTACTTAATAACCCTTTTCATTGTTAGTATTAAGTGCAAAGTTAAGTTTAAGAAATAAAAATTTAATTAAAAATTGTACCTCTTTAAGTTATCTAGAATAAGAATATTAAAGTGATGAATGTAAGTGAAGTGTTATATGTAGGTCTAAATATAATCCAGATAAGTTGAAAAACTAGATGAAGTTTTGTTTTAGAATTTGGAAGATTGTACCTCTTTAAGTTATCGAGAATAAACATATTAAAGTGATGAATGTAGGTGTAGTGTTATATGTAGGCCTAAATATAATCCAGATAAGTTGAAAAACTAGATGAAGTTTTGTTTTAGAATTTGGAAGATTGTACCTCTTTAAGTTATCGAGAATAAACATATTAAAGTGATGAATGTAGGTGTAGTGTTATATGTAGGTCTAAATATAATCCAGATAAGTTGAAAAACTAGATGAAGTTTTGTTTTAGAATTTGGAAGATTGTACCTCTTTAAGTTATCTAGAATAAAAATATTAAAGTGATGAATGTTAGGGAAGTGTTATATGTAGGTCTAAATATAATCCAAATAAGTTGAAAAACTAGATGAAGTTTTGTTTTAGAATTTGGAAGATTGTACCTCTTTAAGTTATCTAGAATAAAAATATTAAAGTGATGAATGTAAGTGAAGTGTTATATGTAGGTCTAAATAAAATCCAAATAAGTTGAAAAACTAGATGAAGTTTTGTTTTAGAATTTGGAAGATATGATAAGGATGAGTAAATAAAGAGTTAAGAACGAAAGAGAAAGCAATTCAATCAAAAGGAAATGGATAAGGCGTAGCTAAGGTGAAGAAAAGAAGAACTTTTACGTCGGGCGCCAAATGTCGTGAAGCGACAATAAAAAAACTAAGAACCTAACTTAACTAGAACGAAAACAACCAAAATAAAATAAATTATTTAAAAATTTGAAGTTTTACAGTATCTTTTATAAAAAAAGGTATGAAGGTGATGATGGGTTGTAATGAAGATGGTGATTTACAATATTATTAAAAAAAAAATAACAAAAGATACTGCAACGAAGTATGCACAGGCTATGCCTATGATAGGTGCACAGCTCCTGCTCTAGGAACACGTAGAATCTGGAGAAAACACACGCAGCGTCTGGAGAAGGTACACGCAGCGCTTGGAGTAGACCCACACAGCGTCTTGAGCCGGTACGCAGCGTCGGGAGTAGGTCCACGAAACGTCTGGAGTAGGCACGCAGCGTTTAAAGTAGGTACACGCGGCGCTTGGAGTAGGCAAACACAACTTCCGGAGTAGACCCACACAGCGTCCGGAATAAACACGCAGCGTCTGAAGTAGGTCCACGCAACGTCAGGAGAAGGCACGCAGCGTTTGAAGTAAGTAAACACAGCGCACTAGTAGGCGGAGGCGTAGGCGTGGCTAGGCGACGACTTAAGGAGCGGGCAGAGGCTTGCAGGATCCCGAGGCAGTGCAGAAAAGGCCTTTAGGAGATGCTTTAAGTATCAAAGCTCAAGTCAGACTCCCCATTCGCCGATTGAGTTCGGCTTATTTTTGCTTTTTGACGGATCTCACATAAGAACGTAATATTATTCTCATTAAATTTGAAATTATTTAAATTAAAAGCAAATTCTTGTAAATGGCCAAGAAGAAAGGAGTATTTTGAAGTAAAAACATCAGGCCGGTAACGATATTTGAATAAAAATTGCCATGACAACCTGATAAACAACGATGTCAAAACATGTCAAATTTTGGTTTTAGGCTCGTAATACAGAAACGGCAAGATTTAAGTGAAAAATGAGATATTATTTATATAGGAAAAAAAAGTAGCGCAACAGCGCGCACGAAACCCGAAATTGCAGAGTTACGGAGAACTAAATAAAAGACCGAAAAAGGTAGACTCCATTGACACCGATTTAAAAAGTGCTGATAGCATGAAAAATACGAAGTGAAAATGATTTGTTATTGTGTTCTTATGAATTAAAATATTACAGGATCCTATGGAAATAAATGTGATGTAAAATATCAAGTTTTGAGGCGAATGCAGAACATCAAAAACAGAATGGAAAAATAAGTTTAAAATAGTGTAAAATGATATGTAAGTATGTATAAGCATAACACTACAACCTACGATAAATTACAATATAGTCTCAAATATATAATAGAGAAATATTGCAATTCGAATCAATGAAAACATACATACAAAATATGTATAATACACAAGAAATTCCGCGCGCAAATCATAGCGCGTGACAACCGAAATCAGAATATATATTTTATACCAGTCAAACAAGTGAACGTACGTAAGTTTGGCAACGCTTTTGTTTCGTCAATTCAAGGTCAGGAATACGTTAGTACCGTAGACTTCTCTGTCTACGGCAGTTTGTTGTCAGAAAGGACGGCAACGTCGCTTTACCTACGACTTTTGGTATGCCACACAACGATAATAAGTAATAAAATTGTTTAAAAAAAAACATAGGTGTCTAAGGTCATTAGTTTTATGTTATTTTATACGGTTTATTAACGGTTGGAAAGGAAATTAAGCAATTATTGAACTTAAGATAATGATTTATCAGAATTATTTAAGATCACTTGGATGCCATCTAGCGTACCAATGTTTAAACGTCGCCTTTCGTTTGCTTGTCAAAAGTCACGCACACTACTAAAGAAGTGTCAAATTTTTCCGGGATTTCACTATTGTTCTTCTCAGTATATAATGTAAGTTATTGTCTATAAAGGTCAGACGCGTACACATTTCATTGTAGAGAAGTGATAAAATGATTAGTTTTAAAGAAAGAGTGTCTGTGTTTAGTGAAGATTTTGGTTAAAAATGTATGGGCGGACGGTCGAAGCATCCACCTTAAGTATTGCGCTTTAGATATATTTTACATTGGCAACGTAAATTAGCAGACAGCTTGCTAACAGCGAGCTTACCGCTGTCAGGACTGCTCGGTAGTCGACGCCTCGTTGACCACGCGTTGCAAGCAAGCGGTCCGCGCGACGTTCACGCGCTGACTGCTAGCGGTCGCCGCGCCGCGCGTCTTGTCTTGAGCATTTTATGCACCCAAAATCTTCGTCTGTTGTTTTTTAAGCTTCTATCTTCATCGTCAAGTCCAATTGCAATAATCGCTGGGTAGTTCTCGCGTTGTGAATCGAGACATACCAAAAATACAATGGAAACTGACCACGAACTGTGTCTATCGGGAAAAGCGAAAGCGGTCGGCTCGTGGACAGCTGGGTGCCTGCTAGCTGTCGCCGCGTGGACTGCTGGGTGCCAGCTAGCTGTCGCTTTAGTTCAGGGCAGTATTGGGTAGGAGTGGTGTTGGAGCAGAGTCATGTAAGTGGGCGAAAACCTTTAGACTCTTACGAAGATAGGTTTTCAATGGTCGGCTGGTACAGAGGCGGGTATGTATAAAATTGGATTTACCGGTTGCGTATACACTACACATGTTTTATTTTATGTTTTATTTTTGAATTTTACCATCTCCGCTCATTTTTGAGACGATTTTAGGACAAGGAATTGTCCGCCGCCAAAATGAAATAAGTACTTGACTGCGTAAGTTACCATGAAACCAAGTAAATAATGATTTTTTTCTTGATAGCAATGTAAGATTTATAAAAATAAACTTACAATTCCTTTGACCAATTCGTCTTTCCCATCAACACGTTGCACGCGCAAGATGTGGTAACAGAAATCCAGGGCTTCGAAGCGACGTTGCTGACCCAAAAGCGCAATGATGGTGCAACCGGCCCAATGAAGGCCCTCACCGAACAATTCTCTGTGGACAGTGAACACTTTGGTAAGTGTTTAATTTCATAATATTATACATTATGGTCTAATTTTATAGACAACCCGTTTACACTTTTATTAAGTTACATTACTAATTTTTATTTAAATTAATAGTATTTGTGTTAAGTAAATACTCAAGTAATAATGTATAAATATCATCAACTTACTCAACGGTGAACTGCGTATCACCAACAGGAATGCAGTACAGGAATTGAAGGGCAGACCATAACCTAAACAGAAAAATATGAGTTATATCACATTTTTAAAGAATTGATATACTAAGTTAATCTATGTATAATCAAATATTGTTTTGATAATAATAACAATTACATCATCATTATCATCAGTACAGTTTACCTTTCACAAGTCTACTGCTAAACATAGGCCTCGACCAAGAACTGCCACAAAGCAGGGCCCCGCAATAATTATATAGCACTACAAAATACTCAATTCACTTGATGGGCAACTTCATGTGATGTCCTTTTTATACGTGGTAGTCATGCTGCAGCTATATTAGTAGTATATTTTAGATTATGTAGTATAGAGTATACGGAAAACTGTATGTTAACCGTCCATGAGTGTAGTTAAGCGTCCCACTACACGTGGCCACGTTGCAGCTATAGCTCTCACCAGCTTAAAATAGCAGTTTAATGCTGCTATGTTTCGTATGGTGAGTGTAGAGAACTGGAGAACCTTTTTACTGAACACAAGACTTAATCTTAGTGCACAGGGGTGAACGACGCATCTGCATTTTGATGGTTGTAGCACGAATGGGTCCGCTCGACCGGGGAAGGACCACGCTCTCACAGAATACCAGCATAAAATAGCAGCTAAATTTCTATAGGCCACACACTTACCATCAGGTGGACTGTGTGCTCGTTTGTCACCTTATCCTATAAAAAAAACTACGTCAACTCGACCTGTGGAAATAGTTTATCACTTTATACCGACGATCTAGTGTCGTCGATGTAAAGTGAAATTAAATAGTTAAGTTCACTAGTTAGTGTCGCAATGTCTTTGCTGTGCAGCAAAACACCCTGAGAAACTCACTGGCATAATAGTGTGTTCAGTATGCACAGATTCATCTGTAGAACCATTGATGTTGTCATTGTGCAACGACTCATAAGTGGAACACGTTGATGTCGTTTATATGCAGTGACCCTCTTGTGACACCCATCATTCTCTAAACCATTTCCCATTATCTGGGGTCGGCGCAGTAAACCTTCTTGTTCCATTCCTCTCTATCAGCCGTCATTTCCATACTTACTCCTTTCATTCTCATATCACTCTTCACACAATCGATCCATCTTTTATTCGGCCTTCCTCTGCCCGTGTGTCCCCCGTGCCTCTTGTGACACCCGTTGGTGTCATTTGTTTACACCGACTCATCCGTGGAGCCTGTTTATGTCATCAGTCTGCAGTGACTCATAAATGAAACCCGTTGATGTCTTTAGCATGCAGACCTGTTGATATTGTTTGTATATCGATCCCATGAATAATAACTTTAGTAGCTTTACTTTAGTAAGCTCTAACTTTAGTAGCGACAGTAGCCTAATGTCAGGGCGCGGACCGCGAACTCAAAAAGGTCGTGGGTTCGAATCCGCCATTCGATTACTGGCGTGAACCACTCGTAACAAAAGCAATTTAAGCTTCCCACGAGTGGTTAAGGGGAATATTAGTAATGTTTATAGCATTGTTAATATTCTTTTTTTTAAACTGTTTAGTATTTTGCGACTTATGCCCGCCATTCACGATCAAGTTTACCGGTGTTTTTCAGCTTACAGCGTAATTGACGCTTGATCAAGTTTACAGATCATCGATATAGATCATTCACGATCAAGTTTACCGTTAAGTTTGCATGATGCCATTCAGAGAAAACCATGGCTTCATCGATGACTAACAACGACGCATTAGCCTTCGTAGGACTATTCCTTGTGATGAAGAAAACAGGTGAAATAAATCGTTATACAGATTTGTTACGTTGGAAAGTGTTAATGTTGAAACCAAAGAATATAATACATACATAATAGAACGGGGGAGTAGGCGGAGCCCGTGTAGCCACTAAAATGTCACTAACACGTCAATTCACACGTATAAATGTCAACACGAGATGTGTTTTGACGTTACAATCGTTTCGAAATTTCACATGCAAATTATTTAAAAAATGCCAGATTGCACCCTATTTACAAATAAATATGAATTAAAATTTAAACGATTTTTTAATGATGATCTTGAACATTAATCAAATGTCTAAAATGTGTAAATTTACTCAGTCTGTCAACACAGCGAATCGGGTTTGGCCACGCCAATCCTCGTACAAAGTAAAGTTGACAGCCATTCTATTGTGTATTATAGTATTCTATGGTGAGACGTGTGTCTGGTTTTGGACTATTTGGAATACAAATAAAATTTTCCGTGTGGGCTACACTAATGGTGTAAATTCTGGTAATTGAAAAGGAAGCAGATCAATTGCTATAAATAGAATTACTAGGAAAGAACTAAGGTAGACATGGAAACATATAATTATTTACGGCCACGTTTACTGGAACACGTTCATGAAGTCAGTGTTAGCTTGGGAAATCGTTAATAAAACATAATTTAAATTATATAATTGTTTGAAATCAAAACTAAAATGTGAACAGTTTTGTTTTGTTTAGTTGTTTGTACTAGATTGTAGTGTTTTTAAATAGTTCAATATTGCCTGATCTGTTTAAGTAATTTCAACTAATGTTATTTTGTAATATTGCATATTATGTAGTAAGTCCTCCTTCACATTTCTATTTTATTTTATTTTAATAAGGATAACAACAGCGTATATCACTAAATACAATTTCAAATTTACCTCAAGTATGCCAATAACAGTTATCCACATATTAAATATAAAGGTAAGCTAGGTACAATTATAATAAATAAAAACGATGGAAATTAAACAATTTAAAACGGCTTAATAAAATAACAGTTATAAAATTAAGTAGTTTTAGGTTTACTAACACTAAGATTCTTTAGATCATACTGACAAATTGATATGTGATTTACTCCTCAAGTTAATTTCATAATTCATCTATTTATATCATGGCAAAATATATACTATTGTTACGAGCTTGAGGTTCGTGGCAATAAAAATTGCCGATAGAATTACCTAAATTAACACTAATTCACTTTACACTAATTAAAGTTAAAAACACTAATAATTAATCACACTGATTCACTTTATTCCACTCCGAAGCTTCGCTTGTGTCGCCAACTCCAATACTTCCCCGATCGCATCTTGCAGCGCCTATTTATATAAATTAGCAGCGAAATATCCAGAATATTCAAGTAAACACGCGCAAGGTACCGAGAGTTCGTGTTTCGACTTCAAGAAGTTTAGTTCTTCGGTTCGAGACTAGATGGCACTAGTGCCGTCGACTTGAGCGCGTAACACTATATATCATTAGATATATACATACAAGTATACGTACACACCAATGTACATAAATATTTTAATGTATATAAATAGCTCACTTATAATTTAATCATAGCTACCTAAACTAAATGTTCTTCATAATGTACCTTACCCGCATCCTACGTTTACAAACAAAGGTAAATTAAACAACAGAAGCTGTGTTCAATATAGATGTACGTACCATGTTTCTAAAATCACTTCTACTGCCTATAAAAGGATCGATGATATTAAATGTTTTGTTATAAATTGATAGCAAACGTGTTGAGATACTATTTTTACCATAAAGTGTGAAATAACGAGGTATACTAAACAGTTTTCTTGGTTATTCTTGTACGTTTTCTTTCTCTCTCACTTTCGTAATTTATCCTATAAATTACTATCCGAGGCTGGTGGTGTTGGCTTCACTAAATTCAAATTTTAAGATTGAGATTAGTGTTTACAAGCCTCTGTTAAAGTTGTTTACTGGTTCTTAAATAAATTAGTGCGTTGGGGTAATACCGGGCGATTTTCGACTAGTTAAAAGAGTCGGGCAAAAACTTTATTTTCTCGACATCCATATACGTTAGATTTCTGAAACATGGCGCAAATCGTTAATGGTTACACGTAATTTAGCTATAAGAAGCTTTTACTTTTCAAAACTCAACAGTTTCTGCTTAAAACGTGTGCGAAGACAAGTGCATAATTTTTCACATGCATGATGAAGAATTCGCCATCAAGGGGTAAGCGGAACGTCGCTAAAAATCGCAAATAAAAGTGATAGGGAAAGACTGGACGGACGAAAAAAATACAAAAATTATTTTGTTTTATAAAATACTGCGCAGCTTCTTCAGAGAAATACTGAGTACTTCTCGGAGCGACTAGCTGAAGCTTAGGGTCGGGGCAGAATAAAATGGCGTCTTGTACCATATTTATAGCTATCGAAAATATAGCATAATTCATCGTAAATTTGAATTTTACGGTCTTACTCCATCACCGATCTTACCCCAATGCACTATATAACGTGAGTGCAGTCACCTGTGGAACTCGCTGGTGTCGTCGGTGTGCAGAGGAGCGTGCTGAGGCGCAGCAGGTGGGCTGGGCCACTGCGGCGCCGTGAGGCAGGCGCGCAGCCGGCGCAGCACCACGGAGAACAGGGACAGGCCGCAGCACAGGCGCTCGCGGGTCAGAAGATCCCCTTCGCGGGCCAGCTGGCTTTGCTAGGAAACACCAATGGACGTTCACTTTCACGTTTTATCAACGTTTAGTCTTCTCTTGCTCTTTTGAAAGTCAAAATTTAGACTAATTCGGAAAACAAAACCTAAAAGAAGAACCGGCGAGAAACTATGGGGTTTTCAAAGACTTATTACACTACTGAGTTTATTAAACTAAGTTTGTACAAAAAGGGTTATTATATTAAGGAATTTATGGATGATAATAACCCCTGGGAAGGGTCATCGCTACCAAGCTATTTCTAATTTGTCTTGTGTTGTTAATTGTAAACAATTATTGGAAAAAAATAGTCCCGCTGGGTTTCTTGCTGGTTCTTCCCAGGACAGAGGTTTTTTTTTGCGAACCAGTGGTAAATGAAAAAAGTGACTTTCAATAAGTATTGTTATAATCTACATTGAATAAAAAAGTTTCTGTTTCTGTTTCTGTTTCTGCGTATGAACCGGGTCATTGAACAAACAAAATGGCACCGACTCATTGGTGCTAAAATGTTTATGGAACACCAACGCGACCACCAACGCGTGCCGTGCGTTCGTGCAGTGTTTCCACTTTTAGATATTTTGCACTATTTTAGGGTAAATCTACTAATATAGGTAGGGTTTTAGGCGTTTCTTGAAGTTGATTCGGTTTTGGATAATTTGGGGTAAAACTTCATGTAACCCTAATTTTTATTCCCACCCAATATATTTTTTTTAAGATTTATCGAAGGGGATAGGGTCAAAACAGCTAGAAAAGTGTAGAACGAAAAAGTTGTTTTTAATAAATAACATAATGAATAGAATAGAATTATGGTATATTTTTACTTAGTTACATATTCGTTGTTCATATGAAACTAAGTGTTATTTTAATTTGAAAATGAGAACGTCTTCTTCATCACAAAACTCAAGATTTTTAATCGTGAAATAATATTTAAATCTTGCAATGATATTGTACTTTAAAATATTGAAAATTAGGTGCAATACATAAGGCTATTTTGATTTTTTTACGATAATTTAGAAAGTATTTCTACAGGTTCTAGTGTGTAAGCAAAATCACAAGTGAAAACACTAGTTCCCTGATAGTTCTGAGTATTTAAGTGATGGCGCTGATTTATTCCATGCTTAAATCGTGAACAATTTTTGTTCGCACGGCCATATCTTGTCATTTATATCAATGGCGATTTTCCATTTTTGACGCCATTTACCACAGTTTCGGGTCATTTTCATAAATAAATTGCCAAATTACTTAAAAAATAATAAATTACTGTCATAGAAAACCAATGTAAAATAGCAGCCTAATACTGCTGTGTTTTATGGTGAGCGTAGAGATCCGGAGAGTAACCACGCATCTGCATGTTGATTCTTAATCGAGAAAAGACGACTATGAGCCACATCATCCATTTATCATCAGATGGACTTTGTGCTCGGTTGACACACTTATATTATACAAAAATATGTTAAATTAAACGCGATAAAAACCGCAAGATTAGTTTTGTTTGATATCTAGTATGCGTGTAAACATAAAAAATCATTATATGAAAATGGTGACTTGTGACTTCAAGAACTTAATCTTTAAGCAGGATCCAAATAAAAGTAAACTAAAGTTACAGCCTATATAGGTCACACTGAAGGGCAAACGCCTCCTCTCTTTTCTGAGAGGGATTTAGGGCAAGAGGCAAGAATATGTCCGCCACTCTGCCACAATGCGTGTTGGCGAACTTCACATGTCTTCCAAATATTATTTATTTCTCATTTCCCAGACATGCAGGTTTCCTCACGACGTTTTTCTTCCCCGCCGACCACGTAGTAAATCAGTACTTAAAATTGTAATTAACAATTCCATTAGTGCCGGTGGAAATCGAACGCGGGATGCTCGCATACTGTGAAATTTACACTGAATTCAGCCTCTAAGCTACTATGACTTCAAATAAAGGAGGCCTTCTTTTTATAGAAGAGCGATCAAACGAGTGTGCGGCTCTGCCCAAAACAGCCGCAACACCAGGGGAATTTCAGGTGTGTTGCCGGCCTTTTAGAAAGGAGTACGCTCTTCTGAGTCAGGTAGACCAGTAGATCACCAGCTAATCGACTACGACGAAAATTGTATCGGCGGTCACTAATCAGCTGTTTTATAATAGACTCCATTAGTTCGGAGAACAAGGGGACGATGGCGATAGGCCTGTAGTTGGACGTGTCTGAGAGGTCGCCTTTTTTAAGGATTCGGTGGACCAAAGCTGTCTTTCATTAATTCGGAACTACGCCTTGGAAGTAGGAATACCGGCAAAGACGCCTTAAAACCAGTGCCAATTCTGGAGCACACGTCTTCAGCACAATCATTCCGCCCGCAGGTAATCGCGCAACAACACGTACCTGTTTGGTCTCCGTAGTTAATATTCGCTATTGAGTATAAAGTTAATCTTTAGTTTTAAAAAAAGTTGTGTTTAGTAGTAAAGTGCATGGACTACATAGTTTAAAAACCCAACTGCAAAATTAGTTAAGAAATCACAAGATAATACAGTGTTAATCTATAAGGATAAATAAAATATTGAATAAACTGTGAGTGTGAGTCATAGTGTCAACGAACTAACAGGGCTGTGTGAATGACCGGCCTTGCTACTACATACATAATATTCAACTTCGAGCGGCGACCGTTTTACCAATCCACCGTCATTTCGGCAACTTCCAAAAACCGTCGTATCAGCGATTGCCTTGTGAGTAAATTAAATATTATTCTAAAAATTTTGTTAGTTAAACTAAACATACATTTATAAGTACCGAATAAAATAAAATAAAATAAAAAAAGCTTAAACTAAACCATGATACGACGCTCGCCTCCTAATGCTCCGGCATCACCCCACTACACATCGGAACCGAATTTAACATCGTGCCCCAATAATGAAAACTTAAACATAACGCAAAGGAAAAGAAAACGTGAGTCGGATGAATTAGGACGAATGGAAAAAATGATGATGGATATGAAAACCATGTTTGAGGAGTTCGTATCGAACCAAACTCAACAAAACAATAAAATAGATACCCTGCAAATAATTGATAGAATCAGGCGTTACTTTGCGGAAATCCATTATAATAAAAAATAAAAATATCAATTTCTTTGCAACTTTCCGCTAAACATATAAAATGATGTGTCTTACCTGGATTGAAGCGCACCTCCCGCCCTCCCTCAATTGCATACACTAACTCCGTCACCACTAGACCAAGCACCACTACTCTCAACACCACTATTCCAGGCAGCGGTCTGCTTCTTATCTTAGCGGTCAGCCGCCGTAGAGTCTATATTACCTGAGGATGCCTCGTGTAGAGGCGAAACACGTGTCGTATTATCGTCGATGGTGTGTCTTGCCTGGAATAGTGGTGTTGAGAGTAGTGGTGCTTGGTCTAGTGGTGACGGAGTTAGTGTATGCAATTGAGGGAGGGCGGGAGGTGCGCTTCAATCCAGGTAAGACACATCATTTTATATGTTTAGCGGAAAGTTGCAAAGAAATTGATATTTTTATTTTTTATTACCCTGCAAATGGCAATCGAAGAAATTCGAACTCAAAACGCAAAAATCGCTATTCAAAACTCAGAAATTCGTACTCAAAACGAAGAAATCCAAAAAACCATGTCATTTTTGTCTGACAAATATGATGAGGCGGTGCTTGAGATTAATAATTTAAAAGCAGAGTGTAACAAAAATCAGCAGGTTATAAAAACATTAGAAAATAAGGTAGACTTTTTGGAAAAAAATTTGAGAGCAGCATCACTTGAAATAAAAAATGTACCATTACAGTGTCCTGAAACCCGTGAAACCCTAATAAGCACAATCCAAAAACTTTGCAATATTATTAATCATCCCGTACTAGAACAGGATATTGCAAATATTTTTCGTTTGAAGAGCAAGACGGAATCAGTGGGTACAGTTATTGTGGAATTCTCGTCAGCGGCAGCAAAGCAACTATTTTTGAAGTCAACTAAAATCTATAATAAACAGAACAAGGAAAACCGTCTTAACACAAGCCACTTACAAGAAAAAGGACCTAAGCACTTCTTATACGTCTCTGAAGTGCTCACCGCCATGACAAAGCGACTCTACTACCTTGCAAGAGAGTTTATTAAGAGTAGTGAATACGAGCAATGTTGGACAGCCAACGGTAAGGTGTACATACGCAAAAAGGAAGGGATGCCCAGCCGACTTATCAAGACAGAAGATGATCTAGCACAACTACGAAGACAAAAGTGACTAGACTGCGTTATTTTACCTTTAGCAATATTCTCCAAATATATTATAATACTATTCTTGTTACAAGTTTATAAAATTAAATTTAAAAACTATATTAATCACCAACATCATTTCATATACATACAACATTCTACAGAACACACAAATACTACACTAACAAATACATACACACACTACATACAACTAATGTTATTAACTAAGAACACATGTGCTGTGTGCAACACGAGAATATATAAATGCTATAAGCTCTCTTTTTGTACTACTTCTGGCGACCAATTAATTGTTATTATCAATTTAGCTCTATTAAATGTCACATATAAAAATGTAACTAGGAAAAATAAACACCACAATAGTAGATAATATACTAAATAACACATACAACATAGATTCTGTCTCAGTGTCGAATTCATCTACCTGTGACTTAGACAATTGCATCCCACTAAACTTCAACCCTAAGCAATCACTCAAAATACTTAATCAAAATATTAGAAGTATCTCAAAAAATATGATTGGTTTTTATACCACACTCGCTAGGACTAAGGTTGATTGGGACATAATCACCTTAACTGAATGTTGGCTTCCCAATACACATAATATCCCTGACCTAACAGGTTATAAATATTTTAAAACTGCTAACAATCTAACACAAAACGAGGGTGTTGTTGTATACGTACATGAAAACCTACAGGTTTCTGTAGAAGAACCCCCATTTATAGATGCAAATTGTCTACAAATAAAAATAAACCAAAATACCATTTTATTAGCAATATAGCGACCACCAAGCCATAGAGATGTCACTAACTTCCTGCATTCGCTTAACATAACCTTGACTAATATCACACATTACAAAAATATAATAATAACTGGGGACATAAACATTAACATCCATGACGAATGCCACGACATAAGCAAGCTTAATTACCTAAACTTATTAGCGTCACACGGCCTACTGCCTGCACATTCTTTGCCCACTAGACAAAATGCATGTCTTGATCATTTTGTCCTCAAAACTCTATTACCTGCTTCAACATTAGTCGCCCATTCAGCACTAACTGATCATGATACCGTGTTATTATTTCTCGCAAGCAAAATGCCCAAAATAGCGGTTAAAAAAACAACGACGCGCGTTAACTACGATCAATTGACTGACGACATGAAAATAATCGACTTTGGTGAAGTATATAATACCCAAGATCCTCATGTAGCAGCAGAATTAATGATAAGTCTTATCAAACAGGCGGTCGAAAAAAACACTAAAGTCGTGAAAGTAGCAAACCGTAAAAAAATCGTTAAGCCATGGATAACTCCTGGCCTTTTACGCTGTATTCGACACAGAGATAACTTACACAAAAAATCAAAAAAGTCGCCAGATAACGAAGTCTTAAAAATATCTTTTACTAGGTACAGAAACTATTGTAATAAGTTGCTAAAAAAAATTAAAATGGAATATGAAAAAAATGAATTAAAAAAAGCTAATAACAATCCTAAGCAACTCTGGGGAGCAATAAACAACATAACAAACAGAGCGAAAAAGAAAGAGAATTCATCCCATCACTTATTAACTCTATCATCTTCTCCGGAGCTATCTGTTAATTTAGTTAATGATTTTTTCGCTAACGTAGGTAAAAATCTTGCGGAAAAGATATTGGGTGGACTGACAGAGACAACAAAAAAAGCTTTTAACAACAACTCCCAGTCCATGGTATTTATTTATTCATTAGCAACGGATGAGGACGAGGTTGCAAGGTTAATTATATCTCTCCGTAACGACTGTGCTGTGGGTTGGGATGGAATATCCTCTTATCTCCTCAAAATGCATATTAATGTAGTTGTCCCACCCCTGACATATATCTGCAATCTTGCCCTCACAACCGGAAAATTCCCCAAAGCTTTTAAAAAGTCGATTATACACCCGATTTATAAGGGTGGGGACAGAGATCGTGCCGATAACTATAGACCTATAGCCGTGCTCTCTGCCTTGTCCAAAATACTTGAACGCATAATGAACAACAGGCTCGTAAACTATTTGGAAAAAAATAACTTACTATCGCCCTCACAATATGGTTTTAGGTCAGGCAAATCTACGTCCGATGCGATTCATGACCTCATAAATTATATTGTTACAAACTTGGACAATGGGCAGAAAGTTCTCGGCATTTTTCTAGATCTTTCCAAAGCTTTCGACACGGTTTCTGTACCCATACTTTTACGTAGGATGGAGAGTATGGGAATTAGAGGTACTCAACTGCGACTTTTTGAAGACTACTTGAGTGGACGTACTCAGCGCGTTCAGGTGGATAAGTTCGTCAGTGCCGAATGCACAACTACCTATGGAACGCCCCAGGGCAGCGTGCTTTCTCCAACCTTATTTCTTATATATATTAACGAACTGGGTATGCTCACACTTCCTAAAGGGCGAATCATAAGTTTTGCAGATGATACTGTCCTCCTTTTTAGTGCAAGTACATGGCAAGAAGTCTATGCGTACGCCCAGTTAGGCTACAACACTGTCTCAAATTGGCTTCGAAATAACGTTCTGACACTGAACATAGATAAAACATGTTATGTCCCGTTTAGATTAAAAAACAAAACATTAACCACATCATCTCTACCACATACCATCTTAATCACTCGTGTCCCAATCCACTCAATAATGCAGACACCTGCACACAACTACGTCAAGCTGACAGAGTAAAATATCTAGGAGTTATTATCGATAGCACTCTACGTTTTCATGAACACATTAATACACTTAATAGCAGGTTGCGTAAATTAATATATGTATTTAAAACTCTGAGAAACGCGGCAGATGATAAACTGAAGAAATCCGTATATTTTGCCTTGGCCCAATCTCTATTAACATATGGTATTACGTCCTGGGGCGGTGCTCCAAAATCAATAATGCTCCAATTGGAGAGAACGCAGAGAGCCATCTTAAAGGTCTCTTTTTCGCTGCCGTATCACTATCCTACAGAGCTTCTATATAAAGAGTTGAAAATATTAACTGTGCGGCAACTTTTTATACAAAGAACCTTACTGAAACAACATGCTCTATTAAAATACAATCCCTCACTCTTCCGAGGGAAAAGGCGTTTTAACCCCGTGGACCGCACTCATATAACTCTATCCACCAAACTATCTAAACGTTTAATGTAATAAAATCAATCAATTTAGTGTAATAAAATCAATAAAATTATCCCTATATTTAACGTCAATAAGACTACATGCAAAAATAAAATAACTATCTGGCTACAAGAATTAAATTATGATAACACTGAAAAGCTACTCACTAATCCTAACTAATTACTATCCGTACTAAAGTTAAATACTAACCCAATCCTAAATTTATTTTCCATCCCAGTAACTACTACACTACTAACAAACAAAAGAATGCACACACACTCACACGCACACAAACAAACTCTATCACACACACACACACACACACACACACACACACACACACGCGCGCAAACACGCACACGCGCACGCACTCACACACATACACACACACACACATACACACACACACACACACACACAGACTAATACTAGCACCAGATTTCAATATATATTAAATACTAGTTAAGTAAAAGAAGGTACATTATGTAAATTACAAATATGGTACATGTACATGGTAAAAGTATTGTAATAACAACCATAGGGCGGAGACCTGGTGGCCTGAAATACAGGCGTAAAGCCTAGCTTAGGCACCAGTCTCCCACAGTATAACATTAAGGTGTAATATTCTAATATTATGTACAATAATTCTGTAATATTGTGGTGAGAAAATAAATCATTTATTATTATTATTATTATTAATGGGAAGGACTATATCAAGCCCACTCGACTTGCCTGACGTTCAGGGAGAGAAGTGTTTTGCGAACCGAGCGCTGTGTAAACCGCACATTCGGCATGGAGCACTCATACCGCGGGATAGACGGTGGTGTTTTCCCCCCATCATCGAGAGTCGAGTTGGACGCAAAGAGAGAGCCTAACAGATTGGCTTTCTCCTTCGCGGCATGGGTAATGAGTCGTCCTCTCTGTGCAGAGATGGAAGAGATGGCTGACAGAAGTTCCCTTGGGCAGCTTTGGCGAAAGATTAGAATGTTCCCGAAGTAAGGCGAACTAGCTTCTCGCCATTTGTGCCTATGTGCTCAGACCTTGCCTTGGCAATGACTCTTTTGAAGGACCTGGAGGCGGAATTATACTTATTTTTAAGAGCACTGGTATTTACATACCTAGACGTTGAAGCGTCAGCCCAGGCCCGGTAACAATCCTGCTTATAGCGTGATGCTATTTTACAAGAGCGACCGACACACGGCTGGGATCTGCCTCCGATGGGCACCACAGAGAGTGGAATATAAAGTTCTATACTCTGAAGTATCACATCAGCGACAGAATTATCAACAACGCTGGGATCGACCAGCGAGAAGCAAACCCAAGGGTAAGATGCAAAAAAAACCGCATCCTATCTTGACCAGCCACCCTATAGTGACAAACACGGTGGCAGCCTGCAGAATGCAACCGCGACGTTTGTGTGAGTGGAACCACACTCCGGACAAGACAATGGTCCGACGAGCCTAGAGGAACCTCGACGGAAACCTGAAATGAGGTCAGCAGATCCAACGGGGAAGGTGCATGACCCTCCACATCTGGGATCCGTAGGCAACGTAACCAGCTGTATGTGACCATAGCCAAGGCATAGGATCTGCTGTAACAAGGAATCTGTAACCATTTGGACGTGGTCGATGAGTCGGTCTGTTTCGACATTACCACTATGAGACCTATAGAGGCAATGGTAGACGCGGGGATGGTCGCCACTACCTACGATCAGCCATAAAAAAGAGGTCCGTACCTTCAAGGCTGCCGAGGCGTCGAAAACAGATGTCCTCTCTGATGTAAACGCAAATTCTAGCCCGGGGCTCAAAGAAGTGTTCTAATTTGTACCCCGGGTAGGACAAATACTGATACTTCACCCGGAGAGGACACCTGAGTCTCAGTTAAAAAAAGCAAAGCCAGCTTCGCCATCTCCAGATTTTTTTTTATAGGATAGGGTGACAAACGAGCACACAGTCCATCTGATGGTAAGTGGTTGCTGTAGCCCAGAGACGCCTACATCTATCCTCGATTACGAATCAAAATGCAGATGCGTTGTCACCCGTGAGGACTAAGATGGAATGCCTCGTTTCCAGTAAAAAGGGTCTCCGGTTCTCTACACTCACCATACGAAACACAGCAGCATTAAGCTACTATTTCACGCTGGTATTCTGTGGGAGCGTGGTCCTTCCCCGGTCGAGCCGACCCATTCGTGCTACAACTATACTACTAATATAACTGTAGATGGTAACGGATAGCGTTAAGGTTGGAATGAAACTTAATTATGGACCCAAAACATCTGATTTTTCCATTATCATAATACTATTATTATTCTTACAAGTATTTGTAAGAGTAAGTTTGGATAAATAAATAAAATAAATAATGACTAAAAACAATTTATTAATGGGTGCGTTTGGCAGAAAAAAGCGCTAGCAAGCGCTTGTAAGCAAAATGGCGATCGTAAGCGGAAAGCGCTGTCAAATCATAAGTAGCTATTTTCCTCCAGGACACGATGTTAGTTTTAACCGGGGAACCTAACCTAATTTAAATATATGTTTGTAAAGTATTCATATTAAAAACTTACCAATCATGAATTTTTAATAACATGTCTATTCATGTCATTATATTACTTAAAACTAATATTGCACAAAACAACTTACAAACTCTACTTCAAAACAAACAAATTAAATAAGCAAAATGGCGGATTGTGTCAGCGCTACTGAAGTTAGCAAACGTGTCCTGCCCGAAAACTGTTTAGTTTCGCCATTTTGCTTACAAGCGCATGCTAGCGCTTTTTTCTGCCAAACGCACCCATTTATTAGTAAAATTCATGAAATAATAAATTTTAAACATATTTTTAGTTCCAAATAACACGCAATTGGAGAGAAAAAAATTTAAGGAACTAATAAACAGCACAAGATATAAGGTGCACGAGGTACCGCACTGTGAGCTTACCTTCGCAGTGCCATACTTGTCAACGTTTTGAACTATCTGCAGCGCTGCGTATTTCGCTTCTAAACGCTTCTGCTTCACTTCAGGCTTTTCCCCATCTAAATTTAAACAATTATTTGTTATCATTATTCTGTAAAGTATAAAAATCTCGAACTTCTTACAAATGTTATCAACAATTTGCATTTTCCTTGCGTTTGTCAAGGTTTGTTGAGGATAAATTGTTTACTTAAATTGTATTGTAATAAATAGATAGGGTAGATAGGGTGCGAATCACGGGTTGATTCAACATAATTTAGTTATTAAATTATTTATCAAAATAATTCTCAGTTATGAACTCTATTATGAAGAATCAGAATGTGTCAAACAAGGCACGTATGGTAATTCATAATGCTGTGTTAGTCCCTACTTTAATGTATGGTAGTGAAAGTTGGGTGTGGCGGAAGAAGCACGAAAGTAGAATAAATGCTGTAGAAATGCGGTTTTAAGGAGTATGCCAGGGTTGAATCTGAATGACAGGGTGAGAAATTGCGTGATAAGAGATAAATGTGGTATACAAGATGATGTGACCAGGATTAAGAAAGGAATGCTTCGGTGGTTTGGTCATGTAGGAAGAATGAATGAGGAAAGAGTGATAAAGCAAATTTATATGGCAGATGTGAACAGCAGAGTTGGGAAGGGACGCCCTAGACGAAAGTTTATCGACCAAATTGGCGATATTTCGAAAATGGGCCACGTTAGAAGTACCCTTAATCAACGAGCATGTATGTGTAGATATATGGATGTAAAGGAGGCGAAAGAGGTATGTCAGGATCGTGCCAAATGGAAGTCCGTAGTCTCTGCCTACCCCTCCTGGTGACAGGCGTGAGTGTTTATGTTATGTAATTCTCAGTAGTTGCCCGGAGTCAGGAAGTTGTCGGCGACTCACCCCCGTGCCTCGGAAAGCACGTAAAGCCGTTGGTCCTGCGCCTGATCTCTCTCCGGTCGTGTCGGTTTACAGTCCCATTAAACCACGAGAGTGAGGGACTAGAGAGTGCCAGGTGCATTGCGCATACACTCGTGCATTATAATTGATCAGATCAGATCGATTGAGATCGAATTTCGGTCACGATCTACGAAGGACAGCGTAGACCGTGACCGAAATTCGATCTGGACAACATTAACAATTGTGTGCGTTATAATTAGTGATCGGATAATCGGATGCATATTTACCTAAAGTTCATTTTTGGCTAGGAAATTATGGAAGCGTCTTTACAAAATATATTTTTTATTAATATAAATCCCGGGATTCCAGAAGATAAGGGAACGCGAAAATAGTCTTTATAAAAAAAAACAGGGGGATTTCATAATTATTACAGTGTATTTATTTGAAGTTAATTTTAAACTCTCCATCAATTTATGAGTTTGTTTTCGTGTAAGAGGAGTAGTAGGTAGTGGGTTTAAGTTAAAAAAATTAAGAGGAAGTTATTATTTCTAGTTTTTTTATATATAAAAGTTAAAATAAGTAAATATACCTACTAGAAATATATTTTTTACTACCTACACCTGATTTGGCATTCTATAATTAAAACAGTAAATTTGTCGATTCCGAAATTCCGGGATTTTTTTTTTGATACAAAAGTGAAGTGTTTTCCATAATAGACAACGCCTACACTTTAGGTAAATATGCATCCGATTATCCGATCACTAGTTATAATTATCAATATTTTTAGATATTATAAAGGTTGTGCTGTCACCGTCCTGGTTTGTTTCCATTTACCGTCTCTAACGACACTCACGAGACGATATGGGGTAGTGGATATTTACTACACTGACTTTTGATGGTTGCTGAGCAGTCACGGCCCTTCAAAGTAACTCCACAATGAAGGTCATTTATTACTTGTAGGTGCAAATGCACGAACACCACAACAATATACAGGAATCAGCAGTGCACTGGCAGTGCGAGTGCACTGAAAGTGTACCGAACTTGCACTGAAGGTGCAATTGCACCAAAAAGAACATCAGCACTACAGGTATTAGCGTACTGGTAGTATGATCCTAAAGGTACAAATACTACGTTACCTGCAGTATACGGCCGCGGAAGAATATTCTGGAATGGTGCAGCGTGAAGTAAGTCTGTTACTTCTTCTTGACTCAGGGCCTGAAAGAAAATGAGTCAACTTATTTAATTTTAAAATTTAAATCTAGACTATACAATAGTACACAAATTTTGAGATTGTGAAATGCATAGAATACAATAATACACAATAGAATGGCTGTCAACTTTATTTTATAGGTTTGGCGTCGCCAAACCCGATTCGCTGTGTTGACAGACTGAGTAAATTTACACAATATTAGACTTTTGATCATCATTACAAAATCATTTCAATTTTAATACATATTTATTTGTAAATAGGGTGCAATTTGGCATTTTATAAATAATTTGCATGCGAAATTTGGAAACGATTGTAACATCAAAACACATCTCGTGTTGACATTTATACGTGTGAATTGACGTGTTAGTGACATTTTATTTGCAACGCGGGCTCCGCCCACTCCCTCGTTCTATTATGTATGTATTATAGTATTCTATGGTGAAATGCCTAGGCCACATACATTGCGATAAAACTTCGACTTCTGACTTGCCACACTACGCGTTGTAAAGTTTATCGATGGCTTATCGCGATAAACACACGCTAAACACAAAATGGACGCCGCGGTCGCTCTATATTATATGACAATGAATGATTATTTTTTACTACGTTTTTGGGAACAGAAGACAGCTTTAGACGCTTGCGTTATTTATTCAAAATATGTCATAACTTATTCATCTTCTCATAACTTCAAAAAATTATCATTGTCGAAGATACGTCGCAAAGCCCAATTTACTTTAACACATCCGCTCCGCACGATGTCTACGCGCCGCCTGAAGTTTGTCTGCACGAGCACATCAAAGCGTTTTATTGCGAAGTTCATAGCAATAAAACGCTTTGATGTGCGAGAGTTTACCGACAATGAAGCGATGTGCTTGCGGCTTCGCACGAAGTAACGAATGAATGAATGAATATACTTTATTGTACACCACAAACAAATTTACAAAGAACATAACAAAAAGCAGATTACATGTACAATTTGGCGGCCTTATCGCTACATAGCGATCTCTTCCAAGCAACCAAAGGTGTAAAGTAATAAAACAATGAATACTAGGTAGGTGGTGCAATATAAATATACCTAATATAATATCAATACATGCAATAAAATAACATATAAATAACTAATACATTAAAAAATGACGACTCCGTGGCGTAGTGGCTTAGCAATAAGTGGCTGCGCTGGGGGTCGCGGGTTCGAATCCCGCACGGAACAAGTATTTCTATAGCCTACAAATAATTGTTCCGGGTCTGGATGTTTGTCCTTGTGCAATTTATGTTTGTAAACTGCCCCCACGATACAGGAGAAAATCCTAGTGTAGGGGTAACGTTTTTTAAATAAAAAAAACAAAAAAAAATGATACACATATACATACGTATTTACATAAACATACACACACGCGCGCGCGCGCGCACACGCACGCACACACACACACACACACACACACACACACACACACACACACACACATATATATTCCTCAAACAATAACATAAACAAACAAATACAAAAACTACATAATCACATAATAATGAAGTACTTTATACATCGCAATAACGCGAATATTCGTGTTATTGCGATGTATGGGACCGCCGCAAGTTTAAAATGAAGATTGCCGCTAATACCGGCCTGAGTGAAGTCAATCATTCTCCAAGTAAGGATTTAAAAAAAATTATGTATGATTAAAACTACTTTTACGGATGTTATCGCGTTTATTTTTACTTTTTATTTTTAATTCCCGACGTTTCGGGCGCTTTCCAGCACCCATGGTCACGGGGGACTGAGATGACTGACGTCCCGATTTCATTGTTAAACCCGGAGTACCTTCAGCTTTTTTAATTATTGTTTATGGTCCGATCTATGCATAATTATAAATAATTAAAAAAGCTGAAGGTACTACGGGCTTAACAATGACATCGGGACGTCAGTCATCTCAGTCCGTAAATATAAAAAATCATTATAAAAATTATGTAATTACTTAAATGTTGTTAGTAAAATTGTGACTTTTCTTCTGCTATTTAATGCATTAACCTAACATAACGACAGCCAAAGCCAAATTCCAAAAAAAAGCGTTTCGTGTGTTTGACATCCTGGATATCCTAGTCTACTACCACTATTCGCATGTCTACATTACCTTATCGCCATAAATCGCCTTAACTCAACGCATACAATTGTGATGCTGTTATATCGCAAGATAATTATCTCTATCGACGAAACTACCGACCTATCGCTATCAAAGAATCTACCCCCTATGTTTTGAAGTTATTACCGAAGACATGAGGCTTTTTCATCAGCCCCTCATGCCATTGCTAATAGGCCTCCCGTTTTAGGTAGGGGAAGACGCAACGTTAAGCTGTCTGTATGACTGTCACTATTTGATAATGATGATTCTCTCAAACCATCATCTTATAAATAGCGCACCGTTAAACATTATCCTCTCAGTCAGTATTATTTTTATATTGTTAATATTATTTATAGTACACTATACCCATTTAAAATTCTTTTTTGTAGGTTGTCTGGAAGAAATTACTGTATGGCAAAATTAAGTCCGCTATATGTTTTCTCTTTTTTCTTATAGAATAATACACTCCGCCTGAAGGTGCGTAGATGCTGTGGCTCATAGATATCTACCTCTCTATGAAACTTTCTTGCAATTTTATGTGTTTTCTAAGTGTAAAATAAAGGGTATGGTATCATATTGTATTCATCCCTTGCAATTATTTTTATAACTAAGAAATTGTTTCTTTGAAAACCAACTATACGTGGTAAACTTTGAAAACCAACTATACGTGGTAAACTTTGAAAACCAACTATATGACTGTGGTAAACTTTGAAAAACCAACTATACGTGGTAAACTTTGAAAACCAACTATACGTGGTAAACTTTGAAAACCAACTATACGTGGTAAACTTTGAAAACCAACTATACGTGGTAAACTTTGAAAACCAACTATACGTGGTAAACTTTGAAAACCAACTATATGTGGTAAACTTTGAAAAACCAACTATACGTGGTAAACTTTGAAAACCAACTATACGTGGTAAACTTTGAAAACCAACTATACGTGGTAAACTTTGAAAACCAACTATACGTGGTAAACTTTGAAAACCAACTATACGTGGTAAACTTTGAAAACCAACTATACGTGGTAAACTTTGAAAACCAACTATACGTGGTAAACTTTGAAAACCAACTGTAACTGGCCGAAGTAGCTCGGGGACTTAGCGCTCGCTATAAATTTACACACACACACACACACACAGTACGCAAGCAACCGAGGTGCGATACCCGCGGGCACCAATAAAATTCTTAACTGCAATTTTGAGTGCTGGTTTATCATGTGCTCGGTGGTGAAGGGAAACATCGCGAGGAAACCTGCATGTCTGAGAAATAAAAACGTTATTTCGAAAACATGTGAAGTCTGCCAACGTCCATTGGAGGTAGCACGGCGGTCACTTCCTTACCCTAAAACCCTCTAAAAAGTGAGAGGTGGCCTGTGCCCAGCAGTGGGACGTATATAGGCTGTAACTTTACAACTATACCTGTTCGATCAGCATACAGAAGAGTATGATGTTGCCAAGCTCTCGGAACGCATGGAAGAGCTCCGTTCGGGCGTCTGGGTACTGCACAATGTCAGTCAGTTGGGCGTGATAGTAACCGAGGACACCTGAAAGAGTAATCATAATTTATAATGACAAGTGTCTCTTCCGACACAGGAGAGTACGGAAAGAAACAGCTTAGGATAAAAGCGTAGAAGAATCAAAGACTAAATCACGCTATCGGAATTTCCAAATGACTATACAGGATGTTAGTGTAAACACCGTTTTCCTTGAAAACAGTGGTTTAGTTTCACTTATAGAACGTAAATTCAATGAAAAATAACAACATTTTTTTTTAGTTAAATCTTAATTTTTCCTTAATTCCTCAATTTTTGCCTGTCCTAAGCCAGGATGAAAGTATGAAGGAAAAGTTACATCACCGATTATTTGTACGACGTGTTGTTTATTGTTACGTTATAGAGCCATGCTGCAGTTATATTAGTAGTATAGTTGTAGCAGGAATGGGTCGGCTCGGCTGGGGAAAGACCACGCTCTCACATAATACCAGGGTGAAATAGTAACTTAATGCTGCTGTATTTCGTATGGTGAGAGTAGAGACGGAGACCCTTTTTACTGAAAACGAGGCATTCCATGTTAGTCCTCACGGGTGACAACGCATCTGCATTTTGTTTTGTAATCGAGGATAGATGTAAATGTCTATGGGCCGCAGCAACCACTTACCATCAGGTGGACTGTGTGCTCGTTTGTCACCCTATCCTATAAAAAAAATGTGAAAACGCTGTCATTATTTATGTGCTCACATTTAAAGTCTATTTCAGATACCTACGTATGTAACTTTATTTCGTATTTACCTAAAACAAATGGTAAAATTAAAAATTTTGTACAACCGACTTCAACTTCAATATAAATAAAATGAGAATATCTTCAATGTAATCGAAGTCAATTAAATACGCATTATTAAGCATAATTCAAAACTACTGGTTAGATTTTGATCAAAGAATCATGTCCATTATTGACCTGAAAATTTTCTAACACGTCTAGTGATGTAAAATATCTTATAAAATTGCATATTTTTTTCTTATTTCATATCGCATAATTGAATTTTCAAATAAAGCCAGGATAAAAAGTAATGTTACTTTGTTTATCATTCTCAATAGACTTTTGGAGTCGGAACGTGCTTTACAATGGCTCAAAGGCCCAGAAGCCATGCCAAAATATATTAAAAACGTGTTTTCCACGTTCCGTTTCAGACTACGAAAAACTTGTTCATTCATCATGTGGTTAATGAATGTTCAAAATAACTAATTTCTTTTTTTAAAACTTATTTATTTATCATATTAATTTATGATTAGAAACGATTTTTAATGGTTTATGCTACGGTGTGGAAAGAAAAATAAGTATACAGACCTTATCTAACAGCGGTTATAACCTCAAAATTTTATTTACTTAATATCATTTTTCCCTGGCCTCTAATGGGCATGATTCTTTATATTGGACTACACGAGAAGCACCATCTTTCAAACAAAAAAATTTAATCATCAAAACCGGTTTACCTAGAAAAATTTCTAAGGTAACACATAAAAAAGACACTCAAATTGAGTACCTCCTCCTTTTTGAAGTCGGTTAAAAAGTAACAGTCAATAATAAAAATACAACTGTGTGGCATATTCACGTGCCAGCTAGCCGGCTATTTACTAAACATGTGTCATTCATTCATTTCTAGTGACACTATCATACAAATATAATGATACATCTCACGACCCGGGTCATTCGGGTCGATTATTCAAATGGATCATTTCGAATTTCAGTACTCTGTGATCTGTAAGACCCGCTCGATAGTGTCGGTCTTCGGAAATTACTTTGGTGGTAGGTCCTGTCAATCGGTTGATCCGAACATTCAAAAAATGTAATTGCAATCATCAAATACTTTGCTGCAACCCGGGTCAAATTAACGAGTCATTCACTATTGACACATGTCTACTATTGACAGCTGTGACACAGTTTTGCTTATAATTTCATGTATAGTAAATATTATACAAAGTTTGATAAAATATACTGAGTGTGTGCGTGTGTGCGAGTGTATGCGAGTGTGTGCGTGTGTGTGCGAGTGTGTGCGAGTGTGTGCAAGTGTGTGCGAGTGTGTGCGTGTGTGCGAGTGTCCGTGTGTGCGTGTGTTGTGGCGGTGTGGCGGTGTGGTGGTGTAGCGGTGTAGTGATGTAGCGGTGTGGCAGGTTGGCGGTGTGGCGATATGGTAGTGTGGTGATGTGGCAGTGTGGCGATATGGTGGTATAGTGGTGTGGTGAGATGGCGGTGTGGTGATGTGGCGGTGTGCCAGTGTGGCGTTGTGGTGATGTGGCAGTGTGGCGATATGGTGGGTGATGGAGTGTCAGTGTGGTGGTGTGGCGGTGTGGTGATGTGGCGGTGTGGCAGTGTGGCGGTGTGGCAGCGTGGCGGTGTGGCAGTGTGGCGGCGTGGCATTGTGGCGGTGTCTTAATGTGGCGATGTGGTGTTGTGGTGATGTGGCGGTGAGATGGTGTGGTGGTGTGACGGTGTGATGGTGTGGTGGTGTGGCGGTGTGGTGATGTGGCGATGTGGCAGTGTAGCGGCGTGGCAGTGTGGCGGTGTGGCATTGTGGTTGTGTGGCGGCGTGGCATTGTCGCGGTGTCTTGATGTGGCGATGTGGTATTGTGGCGGTGTGATGGTGTGGTGGTGTGACGGTGTGATGGTGTGGTGGTGTGGCGGTGTGGTGATGTGGCGGTGTGGCGTTGTGGCGGTGTGGCGGCGTGGCATTGTGGCGGTGTCTTGATGTGGCGATGTGGTGTTGTGGTGATGTGGCGGTGTGATGGTGTGGTGGTGTGACGGTGTGATGGTGTGGCAGTGTGGTGCTGTGGCGGTGTGCAATGTGCGGTGTGCATACCGTTGGAGCCGTAGTCGTAGCGTGGCAGCTTGCAGTGGCGCGGCATGGCGGCGTGCAGCGCGCGCGTGAACTGCGCCAGCGCGCCGTGCAGCAGGCCGCGCGCCACGCCCAGCAGCTCGCCCACCACCACCGCCACGCCCTGGTAGCCCAGCAGCCGCACCAGCGCGTGCAGGTGCACCGCGCCCACGAACCCTGCGCATAGCCACCGCCATCTTCAAATCTAAACCGAGTACCCACTTGCATTATTTATTCTAAGTCTGTTTCTGAGGCAGACGGGAAAACAGACGCTAAACACCACACTAACTACAGGGGTAACCAACCGTTTTTAGTGATGTTCTATTAAGCTCCAAGTCAAGAAAAAAAGATCATGTTATATTTAATATTTTTATCTCTATATTGTATAAAACCAAGTCGCTTCCCGCAGTTTTCATTATGGAGTGTAGAAGTAAGGAGTACCAACTCCCATAGTAGAATAGTTAGAACAGTTCGAAAACTCTCCACAACAGCGCTGGAGTAGCTACTGGGATGAAATGAACTTAGCAGTTGTCGACGATTTGAAGTGTGCTGCTAAACTGCTCAGTAGCTCTAAAATCTAAAATAGTTTTATTTAGTAAATATAACCACGAAAAAGTGGTCTATCCCACTACTATTTTTCGGCACGTTCTTTAAAATTCAGCCCGTAGATATAGTGACGCCACCCTTATTTAACGGTTTTCTATGGACACTTTTTAATACAGTCTGTAAACCTTCCTTCTACACTCCATAGTTTTCATCAATAGACAGAATGATTCAAGAGGAAGGTTTATACGTATAATACATGCATTTGTTGGCGAGATCCAGAAATCACCAGTGCGAAACCGGTGCAGATCGCACTAATAATAAACTAAAGATCTATATATTTTATGTTATCAATATTTGTTGTAATAATAAACCACAAACTAAAACACAACGCATAACAGCAGAACTAAATTAAAACAATAACAAATAAACAAAACGGTTGTTAACGGTTGTTAAAAATCTGAACAATCGAGACTTATTTATATCATTGTTAGTTGCAAATTGAAGTTGTTAGCGCGATCACAATCGCGGCTGACCTCTTGGCGACGCCAGCTACAGTGAAACTCAATGGATGCTTAAGAATAATGCAATTAAGCGGAACTGTTCCGAAAAATCGCAACTACCTAAACGCAAGCACATTATGAAATGAACTACGATTAATTCTTATTCAGGTATGCCCCGGCGAAACATATTTTAACCGGTTTGTTATCCCTGAATAACCGCATTACTCATCATACCCCGTACACAAGTTGCTAAGCGTTAGCGATAAAGAAAAAAATTTTTTAAAAAAAATTTCTTTTGTGCCTACAACTTGCAACTTCCCCTTAACTTCAAATGCAAAGCGCTTCAAAGGGACTTCACTCTAATCTAAACGCCGTCCACTACCATCTCGAGACGGTGAGGCCGGCTCTGCTCTTTCTGACCGAGACGCAGGTGTCCTCTCCGGCTGATGTCTCGTATCTCTCCTACCCGGGGTACAAACTGGAACACTCCTTTGTGTCCCGAGCTAGAATTTGCGTTTACGTCAGAGAGGACATCTGTTCTCGACACCTCGGCAGTCTTGAAGGTTCAGACCTGTACATCATTTGGCTACGCGTAGACAGCGACGACCATCCGCGCGTCTACGGGTGCCTCTATAGGTCCCTTAAGGGTAATGCCGAAACAGACCGACTCTTCGACCACGTCCAAATGGCTACAGATTCGTTGCTACAGCAGATCCCCTCCGCAGAGATCGTGATCATCGACAATTTTAACGCCCAATGGCTGCCGAATGGCTTGGTTCGCGTTTAACCGATCATGCGGGGAGATCTGTTCATGATTTTGCCTTTATATATGGTCAGACACAACTGGTTAATACGCCCACGCGGGTTCCAGATGTGGACGATCATGCACCTTCCCTGTTGGACCTTCTGCTGACCTCTCACCCGGACGGATATCAGATTTCAATCGACGGCCCTTTAGGCTCTTCGGACCATTGTCTTGTAAGGAGTGTGGTGCCACTCACGCTGAAATCGCAGTTGCATTCTTCAGGCTGTCGCCGTGTTTGGCACAATAGGTCAGCCGATTGGGATAGGATGCGGTCTTTCTTTGCATCCTACCGAGAAGCAAACTCTTGGGACGGGTTTGCTTCTCACCGGACGATCCCAACGTTGTTGTGGATTCTGTCGCTGATGTGGTACTTCAGGGTATGGAACTTTTTATTCCTTCCTCTGTGGTGCCCATCAAAGGCAAATCTCGGCCATGGTTTGGTCGCTCCTGTAAAATAGCATCATTCTATAAGCGGGAGTGCTACAAGCCTGGGCTGACGCATCAACGTCCAGGGATGTAAACACCAGCGCTCTAAAAAAGAAGTATAATTCCGCCTCCAGGTCCTTCAAAAGAGTCATTGCCAAAGCAAAGTCAGAGCACTACGCTCAATGACCTCAATGGTGTCTCCCAACGGATAGGTCTTAGGATGAACATGGACAAAACAAAGATCATGTTTAATGTCCATGTCACATCTAGGCCGGTAGTTGTTGGGAGCACTATGCTCAAAGTTGTTGACGAGTACGTTTACCTGGGCCAAATAGTCCAACTAGGTAAGTCCAACTTCGACCGAGAGGTCAATCGACGGATCGAATCAACTCGGCTGAGCAGCGTTCGGGAAATTACGACACATCTTCACGTCAGGTATACCTCAATCTCTAAAAACTAAAGTGTACAACCAGTGCGTGTTGCCAGTGATGACTTACGGATCTGAGACGTGGTCTTTCACTGCTGGCCGTATGAGGACGCTCAAGGTCGCTCAGCGAGCTATGGAGAGGGCTATGCTCGGAGTTTCTCGGCGTGATCGACTCAGAAAGGTGGGATAAAAGTTAAAGTTAAAGGATAAAGGTGAGGAATCCGCAGTAAAACCAGAGTGACCGACGTAACCCAACGGATTAGTAAGCTGAAGTGGCAATGGGCCGGCCATATAGCTCGAAGAACCGATAACCGATAAGGGAAGAAGGGTTCTCGAGTGGCAGCCTCGTACCGGTAGGCGTAGTGTAGGGCGACCCCCCCCCCCACTAGATGGAGTGACGACCTGGTAAGACATGCAGGAAGTCGATGGATGCAGGTGGCTCAGGACCGTGCTTTGTGACATTAATTGGGGGAGGCCTATGTTCAGCAGTGGACTTGTGGAGGGCTGTAATGATGATGATGATGATATCACGGGGAATGCTCTGAGGAATTGTTCGGATTAATCCCAGCCGCCAAATATCGTGAACGCACTACGCGGCAAACGTCCCGATACCATTCATACCATCTGGATGCTTGGCGGTCTACAACTGTACGTTTCAGAATGAGTTTTCTTCCGCGTACGACCTCTCTGTGGAATAGTGTACCACCGGCAATTTTTCCGGACCGATACGACCTGGGGTCCTTCAAGAGAAGAGCTCCTTTCTAAAGGACCGGCAACGCACGTGCAATTCCCCTGGTGTTGCGGTTGATCATGGGCGGCGGTAGTCACTTAACATCAGGTGAGCCGCATGCTCGTTTGCCCCCTCTTCTATAAAAAAAGTCCATCTATTATGCATAATATATTAAAATTTTCAAGAAAAATACAAAATAAAAACGATTTCTCTTAAACGAATAAACCGATTTTGTTGCAGTTTGCGGCAATTGATGTTGTTTTTTGAGGTTATCATTAGATTTTGGAATCGATCGATACATTAGTTTAAAAATCATCTCAAATAAACATTTTCTTGAAAATTAAATATTTGAGATTTCTCAAAATCTACCAAACCGAATTGATTCAAATTGACATGAAATCTAATAGAACTCTTTCGAATGCCGTGAATCGCGTTTCCAACGATCAAGTCATTCAATGTTTTAAGGAATTTACAAACACACGAACACGCGAACCCCCACGCGCGCACACACACACACACACACACACACACACACGCGCGCGCGCGCGCGCGCGTGCACGCGCACGCAATAATGAAATATGGCGGAATAATGAAATATACAGACGGAGCGCTGCGTACATTGCAAGTGCTTCTCTCTTTCTTTATCAGTTCAGGCACACACATACGGTCCTGTGTGTTGCGTGCGTGCGTGCGTGTGTGCGTGGGTAAGTGTACGTATACAACGTGTCCCAAAATTCAACGATAAACGGGCACCAGAGGATGGACCTGCTCATGACTACTCGAGAAAAAATAAAAAGAGAAAAATCTAAATCTAGGGTTGTCAGGGTACTGGGGTTATCTCAAAGACAGGGTTTACTCAAAACCCATTTCAACATTGGATGAGCTTCGCCAAAATATCACTCAGGCTGCGGATCATATCAATGGTAGAAGATATGCACGACGAATAAAAAGATCTTTTTTAAAGCGATGCCGTGCCTGTATTAATGCTGGTGGCCAACAATTCGAACACTTACTGTAATATTAATAATGCAAAAAAATAAAATAAATGTAAATATTTGTACCCTTTGTTTCGATTCATGCAACATTTTTCAGCAAAAATCCTGCGCCACACAGAAGTTTTTCTAGAGTATTATACCATTTTAGAATCTTGGTTAGTTGCGTCAATTTTTTAAAAAACTTGCTATAGTACATCAGTACTTTTTTTTACACCTAGATGAGTGAAAGAAGACTGAAAGTAAAAATATTACAAAAAAATTATTTTGATTTTATGTGTGTAAAAACTACATGTATTCTGGGATTTATAAGGGTTGTGGTAGATAGCAGTACTACTAAGGTGGCCGATACATAAAAATACAAAAAAAATTAAGAATGTGGTCATGGTAGTTAAAAATACCATATCAGGGTATCGATTTTCGAAGAATTTCAATTTTTTTTTTGTAATTTCAAAAACAATTTAGATTTTTTTCTTTTTTTTTTCTCTAGTAGCCATGAGCAGTTCCACCCTCTGGTGCCCGTTTATCGTTGAATTTTGGGACACGTTGTATATCAGTGTCCGACTCACCAGCGTACTGAGCGTATTGAGCGGAGTACGCGAGGCTGAGCTGCTTGGAGCCCCACAGCAACGCGTGTCCGTACTGCTGCGGACGTTCCCGTTGCACGCCGGCCGCGAATTGTATGCCGCGGCATTTCACGAATCTGCAACAAAATGGCCGAAATTACACAGGCAGGAGATGGTGAGCCGTTGGTCTAATAGGTTAGGCCAAAAACTAAATATTAGGTTTTCCTGTTTCCATTCTCAAAAGCAGCCAGTAGTCAGGAATTTGGCGGTGTTTCACCTCCCTGCCTTGGAAAGCACGACAAAGGGAAACAAATCACGAAATAGGCAGCAGCGTCTTCGTAATAAAGACTAAAACTAAAATCCACCTTGTCAAACGTAGCAACTATGGAAAATACCCCCTATGAGGCAATCTATGGGGGGCTAAGTTCAGCAGCTGTCTTTAATAGGCTGTGAAGATAACTATTCCCAGGGGTTATTTTCAACCATTTTTTTTTTGAACGTGGTACAGCCATGCTGCAGCTATATTAATTGTATAGTTGTAGCACGAATGGGTCGGCTCGACCGGGGAAGGACCACGCTCTCACAGAATACCAGCGTCAAATAGTAGCTTAATGCTGATGTGTTTCGTATGGTGAGTGTAGAGAACCGGAGACCCCTTTTACTGGAATCGAGGCATTCCACCTAAGTCCTCATGGGTGACAACGCATCTGTATTTTGATTCGTAATCGAGGATAAATGTAGATGTCTATGGGCCGCAGCAACCACTTACCATCAGGTGGACTGTGTGCTCGTTTGTCATCCTATCCTATTAAAAAAAACTATTCCCAGGGATTATTTTCAACCATGTATTAATCTCTATTACAATAACCCTTTTGATAGTTTTGTTTCATAATATTTAAACTTGGTTATAGATACTTTATATATTTCCTGGGACTTTGTTGTAATATCGTATACATTGCCCAATGGATTAACTACTGACTCGAACTTCGTTTGCATAAAAGGAGACCAATATAATAGGAAACACTGTATACTGTATTCTATCTAATTTTTTCTCAGACTAAATCCTAAAAATATTCATGCTTATCTCTTTTTAGTGTCGCTTAATGTTTAATCGAGTTTTCACTTCAATAAAAAGTAAATCACCTATCCGTGGCAGCGTTATAGCAATAGTTGGGCAGGAAATCGTAGTTGAGCTCCCAGAACACATGCAAGGTGACTCGGCCGTAGGGCGCGAGCACACCGTGGTCGGACTCGCGCAGGATCGCGTCGAACTCGTCCAGGGTCAAGTAGCGGCTGAGCAGCTTGTGGCAGAGCCGGTTCACCGATATCAGACCTTCCAACTCCTGGTGGGATAAAGTAGTTCGTAAATCCTATACCTTTATACATTTAAACGAGCAATTCTTGTTTTTATATATATAATCGGAATCTCGGAAACGGCTCCAAAGATTTTGATAAAATTTAGTGTCCAGGGAGTTTCGGGGTCAATAAATCGATCTAGCAAGGATTTATTTTTAGAAAATGTCTTTTTGTCCGTGTTTTCAGGCAATGAAAAACTGCTACAATATAAGAAGGTAAATTTTGACACTATATTAATTTCGAGCCCTTTTTTTTAGCATTTTTAGTATTTTTTAAAAATACGAAAATTTTAATTAAACTAATTGCACTCATAATTTTTTTATTCAAATAACCAGTTCAGTTTTTTCTATTATGTCAATAAGATAAAAAATATTTGTATTAACATATACAAATATTTTTAATCTTATTGACATGTGTGTGAGCGTTTCATCAGTATGTAATTTGTATCTAAATGTAATTTTAAAAGAAATCGAGCAAAGCTCGGTCATCCAGGTGTACTTATATAAAATGACTCTCTACACCTTTGCACTCTTCTTCCTTTTTCAAGAAATCCTTCACTGTGTTTCACACATTGTGGAACTCCTTACCTCTCCATATTCGTCGTGCTAAATCTCTTCACTCTTTCAAAAGTCTTGTTAAATCGTATTATTTAGAACGCTATTAGATAAATTACTTTGCCTTTCTCGTAGTCTATTTATTTAATCAATTATATGTTATTTTATATGTAACTTTCACTTATTTTTATTTGTATGTATTTTTTTATTATTATTATTTTGTATGCCCCCCTCTATTTTAACTTTTGTTTGCATCACTCCTCTACCCTAAGGTTGTCTGGAAGAAATCACTTTCAGAGTGATAAGACCGCCTATTGTACATACTTTAATTAGTTTTAACTGAACTTGATGTTTCTGTATTGTGGTGTACAAAAAAGAATAAATAAATAAATAAATAAATCACTGTATGATTATATAAAATGACGTGTCAATTCGAGGATTACAAAACGAGGGATTTAATAACTATTTTCTACTCCTAAATAGATAGTTATTGAGTTGTATTATATTATTATCTAATGGTCGCCCATTGGTCGATATTCGACCGTAATTTATTTAATATTCAAGTTTGAATAATAGGCAAATTTTATCTCTTACAACTGCATACTAAAATATAAAACAAAAATAAATCATAATGTATCTCATATACAAAATACGAAGTATATTTTTTTACCTAGGCTTACAATCCATAGACTTCGCTACTCATTTCTAAAATTCATTAATGAAATGCGGGAAAATGGGGGCGAAATTAGGATTTGAGCTCAGGTAGTATAGGCTTTTGATGTTTATTTCTGGAATATTTGTTATATTTTATGTTCATTACTTTAGAAATGGATAAACCAAACCACGGATATTCCTAAAAGTAAAAGATTCAAAAAAAATTAAAGAATACAGCACTTAAAACATTGCTTACACATATACTACGAACCGAAAACTATTATGTATAACTCAACTTTTCAATGATGATACTGTCATTTCCCCAATAAATAAAACCACCTCAGTCACCAATAGCGACGTCTGGTGAGCGTAAGATTATTAAACCTCGTTAGACTCACCACGACGCCCGTGATGTCGCCGGCTTCGAACTTGGCGACCGCCGCGTCCAGGGCACGGTGCATGTCGGCATTGATGCGCTGCGCTACCTGGTATAACAAATTGTTATTTTAAGATTAATTAAAATAGCACAGAACAGTATATTTATTTTACATTGATTACGCAAGGAGGCTTTTTTGGCTTTTGCTGGCTGGAGTCGCGGTAGCTTAGATGGTTAACGCTCGCTGTAAATATAACAGAACGCAAGTAACCTGGGTTCGATCCCCGCCGGCACCAATGAAATTGTTAATTGCAATTTTAAGTGCTGATTTACCACGTGCTCGGCGGTGAAGGAAAACATCGTGAGGAATGCATGTCTGAGGAATAAGAACAAAAAAGCACACCACAGCGGACACTTCCTTGCCCTAAAACCCTTTCAGACATGAGGGGAGGCCTGTGCCCAGCAGTGGGCTATAACTTTACCCGCGGACTTCTTAAACGAGCTTTGCGAACTTAATACATTTCGCACAAGTTACGTTAGTTCTCCGTAACTCGTTTAGTCGACCGCGAGCAGCCGAGAAGACTGGTTCTTTGTTTTGTAAACCTCGAACGTTGTTTGTAAAATCTAACACTGATTTTGTTTAATGTGACTAGTAAAACGCCGTCATTATTTATGTGCGCACGTTGTCAACGTGATTATGAAGTTTATTTTTTAACCGAAACTCAGGTGTCATCTCCGGCTGATACTTCATATCTCTTCTACCCGGGGTACAAATTAGAACACTCCTTTGTGCCCCGGGTTGGAGTTGCGTATACGTCTGGGAAGACACCTGTTTTTTATGTCACGGCAGTATTTAAGGTACAGATTTGTCCATCCTATGGCTGCGCGTACGACAGCGACGACCATCCCCGAGGAGGAGGTCTTCCGTAGTGAGTTTCGAGGATCTTTAATGTGAGGGATCGGCGATCTCTAGTATGTATCGATGGTTTTTAGTGCGGGATCAGGGTGTTCTGTAATGAGTATTGAGGGTCTTTTACGTACCCGCGGGATTTGTAATGTGTTTCGAGGGTTTTTATATAAGGGATCGAGGATATAGCGTATCTAGGAATTTACCGTGTGGGATCAGGGCTAAGTAGTGTAGATCTGGGGTTTTAATGAAGCATTGGCGAGGATATAGTGTATCTAGGGATTTACCGTGTGGGATCAGGGGTAATTAGTGTTGATCTGGGGTTTTAATGAAGCATTGGGGGTCTATAGTGAGGGATTGCGGGTCTACAGTGTGTATCAAAAGGGTCTTTTAATATGACGAATCGAAGGACTGTAGTATACTCTGACAGTCTTTAATGTGAAAATTTTGGGATCTGTAGGATATGTTAAATGAAACAATCTGAAGAGGTGTACTCTCTGTACAACACGTACGAATTAACTTGAGACTCCGCTGGAATGCGACCCCCTTCCCGACTCCCCGCACCGCGTCCCGCGCTGGCCGTGCGCGCTCAGTACCGATAGCATTTTTGTTACGGATACGCGTCTCGACTCTACTTCGATATTTTTGATAATTGTTTGTTGTTTGGTTTGGACTTTTGTTTGTTTTTGTTATACTTGAACGTTATTTTATCTGTTTGTTGTTAATTGCGTTGTTTTATTGTTAAGTTTGGACGTTGTGTTGTGCCGTTTTCTTGTGACGCTTAGGAGTTACTCCGCCTTTTTTATTTTTAAAAAAAGATGGGAGGAAAGACAATACATAGCCAAGCACAAACACTTGCTCTAAAAGTTTTAAAATTTTTCGAAGATAAAAAATCAAATAAAAAGTTTCTTATTCCTGTGGACCAAGCTTTAAAGAGGGCTTGTGCAGCAACAGGCATATCAAAGGCAACACTACTAAGAATGAAAAACGAGGCGAAAAAAGTTCATTAATATAGTATAATATTAAATAAATTAATAATATTATAAATGAGAAAGTGTGTATGTTTAATTCTTTGTCCTTCCTTGACGCGTTAACTAAAAATAATATTATATATATTATAAAAAATAAATATTTAAAATATATAAAAATGGCAACAGTATATCACTTATTACTTCACCCCTTGCCAGAACATTTTATTTTGTTTTTATTAATAATCTCATGCAAATCTCAAAAATTTCAAATAAAAAAATATTACGACGCATTATTTTGCACACCGTACATTGACAATTACGTCATCGGCCCAGGTCTCAAGTTAATTCGTACGAGTTATACGTGTGGCTGGCTGTGCCTGTGTGTGTGTGGCTGGTGTCCTCACCAGAGCATTCAAGTCGACGTGTCGGCCCAGCAGCGCGACGTGACGCTGCCTCAGCAGCGAGGCGTACCTGCCCGCGCCGCCGCCCGTGGTGGCGCCTCTAGCGGCACACTCGGCGCGGTAGCGTTTATCCAGCAACATGCTGATAAAAACATTATTTTGTAAAAGTAAAGTTACAGTCGATGGACTTTAACTTCTTTAGCCTCGTGTTTATAATAGAATAGAATAATTTTCTATTCAATATAGATTACATGTTGTAACTCTTATTGAAAGTCATTTTTTACTTTACCACTAATTCGAAAAATTCCTCTGTTCTGAAAAGAACCAGTAAGAAACGCGAGGGGCCTTTTTAAAAAAAATAATTTTACAATGTCAATTGTCACAATATATTTACAAAATTTATTTCAGAAACAGCTTGGAAGCGACCACCTCATTCCCAGGGGTTATTATCAACCATGTATTCATTTATATCATAATAACCCTTTTTATATAGTTGTTGTTTAATTAAATATTTAAACTAAATAATAGAGAGACCTTGTATATTTTCTGGGACTTAGTTGTAATAGCGTATACATTGCTCCAAGAATGAATTTCTGACTCTGGTATCACTACTTCGTGTTTGTTACTATATAGTGTTTACAGAATGTATATCGCTTTTAGAATAATACTTAAGTTTAAAGGTTATTTTTATTTTCAAAAAAAGACAAACAATGCCACTTAATACATGAAAATAATAATTACATTTTAGTAAACTTATTCCAATGGTCGCCGAATACTCAGTCAATAGCTTCACAACTCAATTGAATGGTGAAAAATTTTCTAGCTGAGATTTAAAACTACTAAATGAGCATATAAGACAATTTATTATAAATATGTGCTTTTTCAAAGATAATTTTTTTTGTGTAGTTTGTTCGAACCTTTGGTAGTGCAAGTAAGCTAGGTCGAAGACTGCGTTTACAAATTTGGGATGTTTTTTTACAAAAGACAAGTCAGTATGAATTGTTTTTTCAAGTATTTTCCTAATTATAATGAAAATATTATGCCTTTTTTTTAAATAAACTCCCGCTGGATTTCTTGCAGGTTCTGTCCTGAACGGATTTTTTCCGAACCAATGGTAAAATAAAACACGACTTTCAATACGAATTACATGTGTAATCCCTATTGAATAAAAATGATTCCGTTCTATGTCCAGCAGTGGACTTTTAAGGACTAAAATAAGAAGGTAAAAAGATTGCGCAATGTTTATTAGACCGATATTTTAGTACACCTGGGCACTGGTTTTTACACATTTTTTCACAAAAAACACCTCTGTTAAGCCTGAGTATGAGAATTCAAGCCAAATCATCAGTGACAAAGGACAATGTGCTCTCATGTGTAATCCATATTGAATAAAAATAATTCTATTCTATGTCCAGCAGTGGACTTTTAAGGACTAAAATAAGAAGAAGGTATCCGTACACAGTTTGCAACTCATACAGCTTCTTAATAGTTAACTTAGATTATAGTTATGTAACTTAAAGTTAGTTTAAGACGATAGTACGCGAGTATAAGTGGCGTATAAAGTAAACACACGTGCTGTTAAATAATAGAATCAGGCGTTACTTTGCGGAAATCCATTATACTAAAGTTAGTAAAAATTACCTCGCACACATTCGCTCAATGAATCGCTTACCTTGTTTGAAGAGCACCTCCCGCCCTCCCTCAATAGCGTGCACTAATCCCGTCACCTCTAATCCCAACAGCACTACTCCCAACACCACTATTCCAGGAAAGCCACACCATCGACGATAATACGACACGTGGTTCACCTCTACACGAGGCATCATTACGTGATGTAGAACTCCACGGTGGCTGACCGCTAAGACCGCTCCCTTACCGCAATTGAGGGAGGGCGGGAGGCTAGGCTCTTCAAACTAGGTAAGACAAATCTTTTTATTTCATTGAGCGGATATGTGCGAGGTAATTTTTACCAACTTTAGTACACGTTTTGTTACTTTAGGAATTTGTTACACACACTGAGTTTAATTTGAAAATGGTGCATTATAAGTTTGTAAGTTGTTCTTAGTGCGGCGATTCGAACCGCGTCAGAACAAGTGGTAAAATAAAAAAAATTCTACAACCGACTTTAATATAATTAGAATGAGAACATCAATGTAGTCTAGTCAATTAAATACGCGTTATTAAGGATAACTCAACTACTACCGGTTAGATCTTTATAAAATTTATATGAGACCACACGAGAAGCGCCAGCTTTCAAATAAAAAAGAATCATCAAAATCGGTTCACCTAGGGAACATTTCTGAGTAACACGCATAAAAAAAAATACAGAAGAACCTCCTCCTTTTTTGAAGTCGGTTGATAAAATGAATGTATATGGTATTTGGACCGTACAGTATTCATAGCAATAGCAACTTTTAAGACAAACCTCGCAGCCAACTGCTTATAGTGCGCGTATACTTGTTCAGACAACTTGTAGACGAACTGATCGAAGCACAAGTTGACCTCGGCCTCCACCTCATCGTACAGGAACTGCTTGCGGAACACCGTGAGCGCGTACTGCGCCGAGTCGTTGTACAGGTCCAGAGGATAGAGGACGTATCTAGTGAAGAAAAGTTCGTAGAAAATAAACATTTAAAAAAACTAACTTTTAAAGACGGTGCTAAAATAGTTTTTTTTTTATAGGATAGGATGACAAACGAGCACACAGTCCACCTGATGGTAAGTGGTTACTGTGGCCCACAGACATCTACATCCATCCTCGATAACGAATCATAATGCAGATGCGTAGTCATCCGTGAGGACTTAGATGGAATGCCCCGTTTCTAGTAAAAAGGGTCTCCGGTTCTACTACTAGCTACTATTTGACGCTGGTATTCTGTGAGAGCGTGGTCCTTCCCAGGTCGAGCCGACCCTTATGGGAATGCTTATAGGCATTAAGTCCGCCCTTTGCATCCTTTTTTCTTAGGAAATGCAATAAAGATTTTAAAATTAATAAATTCCTTGAAGATACATTTTTATAGTTTCATTGTTAACTTTTGGACCCTTTTGAGTGGAGCTGACAATATTACAACCTCAAAATAACAAATATAGTACGGCCAACTAGCAGCGATACGATAGGTCATTTACCTTAAAAACGACTGTGGAGTTGACAATCTATTATCTTCTCTTTCCATCTTGTGTATTTGTCGTAATGTCTCCTTTCCCAGCAAAAACATGTCAGGGTCAAGACGTGTTCGCCAACAATCGGGAGGCCATTTAAACAATTGTTGTTTATTTAATTATTGTTATTTTGTTGATAATTGCTTTTATTAAGAGTGGGGAATGATGGAGCCACAACCAAGTACGTCGAGAAATAAATAAACAGATTTTAATTCTCCGAAACAGAAACGTCCAAAGGTATGTATAAGAATAGGATATATTTGAATGTTGTTTAGTCGTTTTAATTAAAACATCTTGATTCGGAGTGTATGTGTTATGCCATATATGTACAGAAAAAAGAATTTTATGTGTTTTCATTAAGGCAGGTAAAATAAAGTGAACATATAAAATTATTTTCGCTGCAAAACATTTTTATTACGTTCATGGCTGTATGAACAAAGATTCCTTTGCCTACGCTAGACGGGAAAATAAAACACGAAAGTTATGCAAACAAATACTTAAGTTTGGTTGGATCTTGACCACGGGCAAACTGTTTCCCATGTTTCATCGTTTACATAATGGTTTAATAGATTTTGAAAAGTAAAATTAAAGTGATTTTATGTTCTAAATGTTAGCGCACATGAACTATTAGTGTTAGTATCTTGATTCGGAGTGTACTTTAAAGTTATCTTAAAGTTATTTAAAAAATAGCAACTGTAATAATAAAACTTTTCTTAATTTATTAAAGATGAATGTAAGTAAAGTATGTATAATATTTTAATTTAATTTTTAATTTTAGGTGACTAGTTTTGCTGTGAATGCAAAAAAGATGGTTATTAATACCTACAAATATGTTAAAGAAACTTGACCTAATGATAAATATTCATACAGAAAAGAGACAGTGTGATAAGAGATAAATGTGGTATGCAAGATGATGTGACCAGGATTAAGAAAGGAATGCTTCGGTGGTTTGGTCATGTGGAAAGAATGAATGAGGAAAGAGTGACAAAGAAAATTTATATGGCAGATGTGAACGGCCGAGTCGGGAAGGGACGCCCTAGAAAAAAGTTTATCGACCAAATTGGCGATATTTTGAAAACGGGCCATGTTAGAAGTACCCTTAACCGACGAGCATGTATGCGTAGATATATGGATGTAAAAGAGGCGAAAGAGGTATGTTAGGATCGTGCCAAATGGAAGTCCGTAGTCTCTGCCTACCCCTCTTGGTGACAGGCGTGAGTGTTTATGTATGTTATGTATGTAAAAGAGACAGCTCAGAAAGCATTTATTTAATTTGGTTTTATTTACATTTGGTAACGCTTCACGTTGGCCGTAGTACAATAATATTATCTTTTAAATAATTACATTATAGAGAGCATTTAAGAGGCTACTCCGCTGAGTAGCGTTCGGGAAATTGTGATAATATCTCGTCAGTTATACCTCAAAACTTCAAAACGAGATGGTACAACCCACAGAACACTATAATACACAATAGAATGGCCGTCAACCTTATTTTGTACGAGGATAGGCGTCGCCGGGAGCACACATATAAGCAATTAAGTCGTATTATGACTGCTAAAAGCCCGATTCGCTGTGTTGACAGACAGATTTAAATACATATTTATTTGTAAATAGCGTGCAAGGCATTTTCTAAATAATTTGCATGGGAAATTTGGAAACGATTGTAACGTCAAAACATACCTCGTGTTGACAGTTATACGTGTGAATTGACATATTAGTGACATTTTAGTGGCTACGCGGGCTCCGCCAACTCCCCAGTCCGGCAACACAGCGAATCGGGTTTGGCGACGCGAAACGTCGTACAAAATAAAGTTGACAGCCATTCTATTGTGTATTTTAGTATTCTGTGAAGTGCACCATAGGCGGAATTTTTATAATAATTGCCACGCATGGCAAAGGGCTTGGCAACCGCAGTTTATTTTTTTATTTTTAGTCCTTATCAGGAAGACACTGCTGCTCATGTCCTGGTTTGCTTCCCTCTGTCGTTTTTACGACACCCAGGGAATAACATAAGCGTAGTGGATATTTTAAACGGCATTGGCGGTGTAAGAATATCCACTGCTCCCTTTTTAAGCCAATAAATTGAATAAAATAAATTTTGAATTAAAAAAATTTACACGGTAGCGCCATGCTGCAGTTATATTAGTAGTATAGTTGTAGCACGAATGGGTCGGCTCGAACGGGAAAGGAGCACGCTCTCACAGATACCAGCGTAAAATAGCAGCTTAATACTGTTGTATTTCATATGGTGAGCGTAGAGATCCGAAGTACCTTACTGGAAACGAGGCATTCCATCTTAGGACTCAGGGGTAACAACGCATCTGCGTTTTGATCCTTAATCGAGGATAAATGTAGATGTCAATGGGCTAAACATCAGGTGGACTGTGTGCTCGTTTGTCACATTTATTCTATTTAAAAAAAAACTTCCTTTTTAAGTGACATCTTGTCAGAAAACAACAATAGTACTATGTACAGACTGGCCACTCGACCTCTACCGCCGATCAGATATATTTTAATAAAGAGCGATTATAAGTACATGCCGCGAGACATTCTCTCATCTTAGTCCTCCAACGCATATATAGCCTACTTGGTATAAACTTCGCTGTATTTGTCCATGAACTGCAGTCGCCAGTTACAATCAGATGAAAAAGTAAAAGTAAAAAAGTTCGTTTAGCACTTCTGTTTTCCAGGAAAAATAAAATTGGATTGCAAGTAATTAATCATGCATTATCGCAAAAGCAAAAAATACCGACTCCATCATAGCAGGCTCTTTGCTTCGCAGTATGTGGTCGGTGAGGATCCAAGGCATGGACATCTCTATGGGGAACTGGATGCGCTTTTCCATTGTGATCAGATCGTTGCACTCCTCGTTGTGCTGATGGCGGACCATACATTTCTGGAATCGAACACAACACATCTTATATTAGCAACATTGTTCGAGACGAAAGAGATGTTTGAGTGGACAACACAATTGTTAGTGTCTTAAAACTTGGTTGATTTGTTTTACACATAATTTCTGCTACTCCTAAGTGTATTAAATTTTAGCGCACTACTTTTCCAATCAAGAGTTTGTCTGAATAGGTGAATACCAGCATGAAATAACAGCCTAATGCTGCTGTGTTTTGGTATGGTGAGTGTAGAGAACCGGAGACACTTTTTACTGCAAACGAGGCATTTCATCTTAGTCCTCAGGGATCACAACGGATATGCATTTAAATTCTTAATTGAGGATCGATATAGATGTCTATAGGCCACAGTAACCACTTACTATCAGATGGACTATTTTTTTATAGGATAAGGTGACAAACGAGCACACAGTCCACCTGATGGTAAGTGGTTGCTGTGGCCCATAGACATCTACATCTATCTTCGATTACGAATCAAAATGCAGACGCGTTGTCACCCGTGCGGACTGAGATGGAATGCCTCGTTTTCGGTAAAACGTGTCTCCAGTTCTCTACACTCAAAAACACAAAAAACATATCAAAAACACACACAAACACAGCAGCATTAAGCTGCTATTTGACGCTGGTATTCTGTGAGCGTGGTCCTTCCCCGGTCGAGCCGACCCATTCGTGCTACAACTATATTACTGATATAACTGCAGCATGGCTCTACCAACTAAAAAAGTGTTTGCTCGTTTACTACCCTTATTCTATAAAAAAAGGTAACACCCTTGTACATATTCTGTGTTCTGCTATGCTCCAGTCTGAAGGATATAGAGAGCCAATTTAACTGCTGGCTGTGAGGCATTCCATATTAATCCTCGGAGGTTCTTAGCCTTCTTTGTTTGAGGTTGGCTGGTGACAATGGGTTGCAGTAGCGGCGTATCATCAAGGTGGACTATAGTTTGTCATTTTAGTTTTATTAAAAAAAAATACACCACAATACTGATACGACTTCAATGGCTGCGTTTGGCAGAAAAAAGCGCTAGGAAGCGCTTGTAAGCAAAATGGCGATCGTAAGCGGTAAGCGCTCTCAAATGGTAAATAGCTATTTTCCTCTAGGACACGAAGTTTACTTTAACCGGGAAACCTAACCTAATTTAAATAAATGTTTGTAAAGTATTCATATTAAAGACTTACCGATCATGAATTTTTAATAACATGTATATGATTATTCGTGTCATTATATTACTTAAAACTAATATTGCACAAAACAACTTATAAACTCTACTTCAAAACAAACAAATTAAATAAGCAAAATGGCGGATTGTATCAGCGCTACGGAAGTTAGCAAACATGTCCCGGCCGAAAACTGTATAGTTCCGCCATTTTGCTTACAAGCGCTTCCTAGCGCTTTTTTCTACCAAACGCAGCCATTACGTATATTCATTACAATTGGTCCATAAATATTGTATATGTAGTCTGTAGTCATGCGATTAACAAATGTAGAATTAGTTATATCGGGTCTTGTGAACAATCTCTTCTCGATAAAATAAATATAATTTGTGATAATCTCAATCGGATAAATCGTCTAGAAGGTACAACATCATTAGCATACGCATTGCAGGTATCGAAAAACGTAAGTCGGTAAGGAAAGAAACTTATGCCATTCAAAAGGTTCTGTGCCATAGTATGCCAATGTCCAGAAAAAAATTTCATGTGTTGCCATTAAGGCAGGTAAAATAAAAAGTGAACATATAGAAATTATTTTACAGTGGAAAACATTTTTATTATGGCTGTATGAACTAAGATTCCTTCGCCTTCGCTAGACGGGAAATTTTACACAAAAGTTATGCAAGCAAATACTCGAGTTTAGCGGAAACTTGACCACCGGCGAACTGTTTCTCCTGTTTCATCGTTTACATATTCATATTAACCTTCAAGTTATAGTTGACGTCTTAAGAACTTGAGATACTGTCGTCATTGACTGTCTGCTGGTTTAAGTTATTGTTAAATCTCCCAAAAGCTATCATTGTATTAATATAATACATCAACATATCGTGAGAAAGATTTTGAACATATATTGTATATTTTAATGTCCGGTAAATAAATTACTATAAAAGATAATTTCCTCGTACCCGCAAGGGCCAAAAGTACAACTGCATGAGTTCATAATTATCGTTACACCATTACAGCCTATTATTGAACTTAGGCCTCATCCATAGATTACATCACAGGGGGGATTTGCCATAGTTGTTACGCTTGACAAGCGGGTTGACAACCGCAGTTTTTTGAATTGAAAACTTCTTTAGCAACGTTGTGATTTGAAACTGGATTAAACGAAAGAGCGACAGTAAAAAGAGACAGACACATAAAATCATAAGATTTAATGTGTGAGAAAATGAGATAGGAAATTTAAGACGACACATCGAAATCGCTATCGCCGTACTGATCCGAGTGAATACATAATTTCTATAAAGACTTGAAGAAACGCCGTCATAAGGTCTTAAATTGCGTAGCGCCCGCGACGATTAAAAGCGCTGTACGAGCAAGTACATGATATTTCAACAGTTTAGAAAATAATGCTGATATCGCGCCTGCGCGCGCGCCACGTTCACTATAATTACATTTTTTATTCATAAGTATTTTCAGTACAATAAACGCTCTCTACGGAAACGGACACATTTTTAATTACCACATCCCGTAACGTAGAAGATACAACCTACATTAATATACTAGATATCAATTATATGTAGAGGGTCACAAGTCACAAAATACCCCCTACATATTGGTCCTTCGAGCTTTCGACGTGAACTAAGACTTGCATATTACGTCTACAATAGTTCAACAGTAAAGTGTATTTGGAAAAAAAAAAAAAAAAAAAAAAAAAGAGTAATTCGTGATTCTATCTGTAGTGTCACTTTGGTTGCTGGCCTCCCACAAGCGGGTCTCACCAGCTTGATTGAGGTGCATACTACGGTAAGAGTCGCAGTCACACGTATCTGAAACCAACTATTTACAACATCGTTCTTAAACCATGGAGAACCTACTTCAACAACAGAGAACAATCATTGAATCTATCCTTAAAATTGAGACTAACTTCAAAAAGGATTCTGATTCACGTAAGTCAGGAACATACATACAGAAAAGGTTGGATGCTTTGAATGCTCAATGGGAGGTGTTCAACATGAATCATGGTGTTCTAAAAAAAACAGACAGTGACTTGGATGACGACTATTTCATCAATGATACCTACACCACCACAAAGAAGCGGTACGAAGCGATTCGTGACATGCTGACGAACTACGAGGTGAAAACTGCAGAAACTGGAGTACCATCAAGGTCTGATGAGTTCATTAGCCAACAACGCACTAATTTCCGGGCGCTCTCTAGGGTGATTAAAAACATCAACACCAAAGAGTTGACAGAAAAGTGGGAAATTTGTGACAAACTGAATTCGCTGCAGTCTCGCTGGAAACTGATCGACGAACTCCACTGGCAAATCGATAACCTGACTTCTGGCGGTGATGTAGGCTACGAAGAAGAGTTTTCTGCATACGAAACCTTGTACGAAACTACAAAAAGGGATTTGAATCGTAAGCTTAACTCAGTATCTCAACAGCATCAGGAAGTGCCTACAATTGAGATTCCTTCTTTTTCTGGTAATTATACCCAGTGGCCTACATTCATGGACCTCTACTGTGAAGCCATCCACAACAATGTCATGTTGACAAAAACGCAAAAGATGCAGCACCTCAAGGGCAAACTTAAAGGCGAGGCGGAGCGCATCGTACAGCATCTTACAGTATCAGCTGATAATTACGACACCTGTTGGGAGATACTCACCCATAGGTACAACAACCGACAACTTTTGTTTACAAAACATATACAAACCCTTATGGGACAAACGGCGTTGCAAACACAGAATGCATACGAGCTGAAGAAGCTACATGACACAAGTGTCGAGACCATACATGCTATTCACAATCTGGGCATCGACACAACGACTTGGGATCCGATCCTGGTGCACATTCTCACTGGCAAATTGGACTCCGACACGTATGCAGCCTACATGGAGATCAGAAAGGCTCCGAGAGAGCTACCTTCCTTGGATGAGCTGATAAACTTCTTGGAAAACAAGTTTACTGCGCTTGAACCTGTTCAAAAGAAGAGACAGACACCTAACAAGTCAAACAATTCGACCAACAAGGAGGCAACAGCTCAATTTAAGAAGGACTTTAACAACACCAACAGGCGTAGTTTTCTTCGAGCATATCATACAAGCACAGACAAAAATTGCCCGCTGTGTAAAAACAATCATATTTTACTCTACTGCAAGTCGTTTCAAGACATGTCACCGGAAGACAAAATGAGGTCAATTTCGCAACTACATATTTGTCGCAATTGCCTGTACTTACACAACGACAATAAATGCAACTCCAACAAAAGATGCCGCGTGTGCAAAGAAGCACACCACACAACATTGCACGATATTTACCGCAAAGTTGAAATCGCGGTCTCAAATAACGTTATACCTAGCTACAAGCCACATACGTCACAGCAAAAGGCAAACCACGTGTCTGGAAATTATAACGAAGTCCTACTAGCGACCGTTCAATTAAAGGTGATGGCAGCTGATGGATCGACTGTTCAATTGCGATGCCTTCTCGACCAAGGATCACAGATAAATCTAATAACTGAAGATGCTGCGCAACGGCTGGGACTGCAAAGACAAAATCGAAACGCCACAGTCTCAGGCATAGGGACGTCAGCACATCATAGCAACGGAACCGTACGGTTAGACTGTGAGTCTTTGTACGGAGGCCATTCATTTACAATCGAAGCCATGGTAATGGCCAACATGCTCAGCAACCTGCCTAATTACACCTTCGAAAAACAATTTCAGATTCATATTCATATTCGAAAAACATATTCAGAACATACAACTGGCGGATCCCGACTTCAACATCTCGAGACCAGTGGACGTTCTGTTAGACGCTGGAGTGTATGCTGACATAGTAATGAGTGGTATGCTACGAGGACCCTCACACGCACCCATGGCTCAACAGACAAAAGTGGGCTGGGTACTGCTGGGCAATATCAAAACCTTCAACTGCCACGTGCTCATTAATCTTGACGATGTATCTCGATTTTGGGAGATGGAGGAGATAACCGAAACCAATCACAATCTAACATCAGAGGAAGAATACTGTGAATCTATTTATTCAACCACAACAACAAGAAAGGAAGACGGACGATATGCAGTCAGACTTCCAATGAAAATAAACTACGAACAAACCTTGGGCACTTCTAGGCCACAGGCAATCGCACAATTTCGGCAGTTAGAAAAACGATTGGCCAAACAGGAAACATTTTCTACGTCATACAAGAAGTTTATTGACGAATATCTACAACTCGGCCACATGAAGCTATGCACTGAACACCATAAACCAAGCTACTTCTTACCTCATCACGGCGTACAAAAGCTGGACTCAACAACTACAAAATTGCGCGTAGTCTTTAATGCCTCTGCCAAGACAAGTACAGGACAAAGCTTGAACGATCTCATGGAGTGCGGGCCTAACCTCCAACAAGACCTACAATCTATGATTCTACGTTGGCGAGCCTTTCAATACGTCTACACTGCAGACATTGAGAAGTTTTACCGTCAAGTACTGATACACGATGAAGATCAACACCTGCAAAAAATTGTATGGCGTGACTCTGCTACAGATCTCATCAAAGAATACCAACTGTGCACTGTAACATATGGTACCAAAGCTGCACCATTTTTGGCAATGCGCACCATAATACAACTCGTAATGGACGATGGACACCGCTATCCTCTCGCGGCAGAGATCCTTACTCACCAGCTGTATGTGGATGACCTACTTGGTGGCAGCAACGACATGTTAGAAGCACAAGACGCTCAAAACCAATTGATTGACCTGTTAAAAGGCGGTGGGTTCAATCTTCGCAAATGGGCTAGTAACCACCCCAGATTGCTTCAACCTTTACCTGAACATCTCATAAGCCAGAATATGTTTGACTTCAAGGACGCAGAGAGTAACAAAACACTCGGCTTAACCTGGAATCCGCACACTGATCAGTTTACATTCAAGGCGCCACTTAGCAACACACGTGACGTCACAACGAAGCGGACATTGCTCTCTGATCTATCAAAATTATATGACCCACTTGGTTGGCTGTCTCCGGTAACAATGAAGGCAAAACTCATATTTCAACAAGCTTGGCTTGCTTCAACAAATTGGGATGAACCTCTTCCGGAAGACATACAACAAGAGTGGACAACCTTTCAACAAGAATTGCCCACTATCAATACCATCGCTTTACAACGCTGGATTGGTAACACTAAACAACCCATCGAGTTACACGGATTCAGTGACGCCTCCGAGAAAGCCTACGGCTGCGTTATCTACTGTAAATCTATTAGTGAAGAAGGGCAACAATTTATCACGCTGGTGGCGGGAAAAACTAAGCTCGCACCATTAAGAAAACCCCCGTCTTTACCACGGCTTGAACTATGCGGTGCCCTACTACTGTCTCGACTTATGAAAAAGGTCATAGAGTCAATAAACTCACAGATTGTAACAATACATGGTTGGACAGATTCTATGATCGTGATGGGTTGGTTACAAGGGGGGCCTTCAAAATGGACTACATTTGTGGCTAATCGCGTAACACAGATCACTGTCATCATGCCATCGGGATGCTGGAGGCACGTCAAGTCTGAATATAACCCAGCAGATTGTGCCAGCAGAGGCCTAACTCCACTACAACTGGCGAATCATCATTTATGGTGGGGACCTATTTGGCTAAAAGACAACGATCTCCCACTTCAAGACCAATTCCACACAACTGTTGAAGAGAAAAAGGTCAAACAAGTTTGCGTGTCACAAAGGTCGATGCCATTAATCGGAGAACTTTTAAACAAACACAGCTGTATGGCACGCGTAACTCGAATCCTAAGTTGGATACTTCGGTTCATAAACAATGCACGTGACGTCAACAATGCCATGCGGTCATCGTACTTAGCAACGAGTGACCTGCAGAACGCACATAATGCAATTATCAAGGTATACAAACTAATCATTTCGCCGACGACATTGCACAACTCAATAAACATCATAAAGTGCGAATAACAAGCAGTATTTTAAACTTAAATCCATTCCTGGACAAACACGAAATCTTACGTGTAGGAGGACGTCTGGAAAATGCCAACTTAAGTCAAGAACAAAAACATCCAATTATCGTACCTTACAATGACAGGTTAACGGAGTTACTGATCGACCAAGCGCACAAGAGGACCCTGCATGGTGGAGCCAGACTAACTCTATCATATCTACGCAACAGATATTGGATTATCAGCGGTTTGAGAGCAGTGAAAAAACGACTTATACGGTGCATCACGTGTCATCGCTTCAAAACTATCAACAACAACCAACTTATGGGTGATTTACCTCCTCCACGCGTCACACCATCAAGGCCTTTCACACACACCGGTGTAGATTTCACTGGGCATGTGGAGGTAAAGGCTAACAAGGGCAGAGGAATAAAGACAATGAAGGCCTACGTAGCTGTATTTGTGTGTCTGTGCACAAAAGCTCTTCACCTCGAACTTGTCTCCGATCTCAGCACAGTGGCTTTTCTGAACGCCTTGAAACGAATGTGTGCCCGCCGAGGAAAGCCTCGTCACATCTACAGCGACAACGGCACCAACTTCGTGGGCGCAGCAAGAGCATTGGAAAAACAACGAAAGGAGGCATTACAATGCTACATAAACAATGACGTCATAACTAACATATCAGAGTGGGGCATTGAATGGCATTTTAACGCTCCTTCCTGGCCTACTGCTGGTGGACTCTACGAAGCTGCAGTAAAAAGCCTGAAACATCACCTCAAACGAGTACTTGGGGATCAAAAACTTACGTTCGAGGAATTTTCTACACTGTTGGCGCAGATTGAAGGATGTCTCAACTCTCGCCCCCTGGTGGCGTTGTCAGAGAATATCGAAGACCTTGACTGCTTGACACCAGCTCACTTCCTAATCGGCGAGCCTTCTCTAGAATCACCACTATCCGCTGAGGGTAATGACATGACCTTCTCTACAAGATGGCAACTTACGGAAAAAATGTACAAGGACTTCTGGAGAAGGTGGTCTACTGACTATCTTCAAACTCTACAAACTCGAAGCAAATGGCACCTCCCTACTAAAAACTTAGAAGTTGGGGACGTCGTTATCGTCAGAGAAGACAACATTCCTCCTGCCAAATGGATCCTGGGACGGGTGTTGGAGACTCACCCAGGTGCGGACGGCCGGGTACGAGTCGTCACACTGAAAACTAAAACAAGTAATATGAAGCGACCGATTACAAAATTGTCACGCCTTCCGTTGGATCCGTCATCTTATACAACTGCATCTTCTGACGTTGACACTACGAAGCCTGCAATAAATACGCAAAGAAAACGAAGAAACACCAACGGCAAAAAACACTTCAACAACCTTTTTTGTACGTTACTACTTATATTTTCGATGTGTGTTGGACCTACTACGCAACAAATGATCAACATAACAAGGCTTAGCAGTTCAAGAGTCGTTTATTTTGACAAGGTGTCTGATGTGCAGATTATTCAAGATACGTGGAAAATGGTTGTATACTACAACATGACGACATATTGGCGGAGTTTGGACAACATACAAAACTATGTCAACCATTTGAACACATTATGCAAGAATGAAGCAGCCTATCTTACAATTTCATCCCAGTTTCAACACGAACTTAACGAAATTCAACACTATAACGATATCTTACGATCAGAGCATAGACCGTCTCGAAGAAAAAGAGGACTAGTGAATGGAATAGGATACCTAGCAAACTCCCTTTTTGGTACTCTGGATGAGAGATTTGCCAATCAGTACGTGAAGGATATCAACATAATCCAGTCAAACGAAAATCATCTATTGAATCTCTACAAAAATCACACATCGATCATCGAAAGTGAATATAATCTTCTAAAAAGAAACGAGGAAGTAATGAACACACAATTTCGTATCATCGACAATCATCTCGCTGAAACGGAAAAACGCATACAACTCAGCCATGACAATGCTATGTACATAACAGCTACCGCTCTGGCCGTGAACTTGATCATTTCAAACATACGACAAATACAACAGCAACTCCTAGACCTAGTAACTGACGTGAAGGACGGGAGAGTTGACACCCATCTCATCAAGCCCAACCAATTTGAAGATCAGCTCAACATCATCTCCGGTCATTTACCAAGCGAGTTATCGCTACCCTGTGTGAACACACGCCATTGCACGCGAAGCCTATACAAGCTGGCGCGAGTGCACGTGCGCTTAACAAGTGCATACATAATATTCGAAGTGAAGCTACCGCTAATAAACAACGAACAATATGAACTTAACCACATCATTCCTATTCCGCAAATAACTGGACACACAGAGAAAACTATAGTACTCACATCTGAATACCTTGCTGTAAACCTAAAGGGGGACATGATAATACCCTTAGAAAACCGAGATGTATCATCATGCTTAAATCTGCAAGAAAACAAAATGTTATGTGCTATCAATCAACCTATTTACAACATTAAGGTAGCCGATACATTATGTGAAGCGCAAATATTAAACAATGGCGACTCATCAACATGCCGCACAAGAGTATTGGATTGCAACGACAGGTGGGTGCGATTACACAATCGTGGCGCGTGGCTGTTCTCCTGTTGCGAAGACTGCACGATGCGCATTTTCTGCCCAGCTGGAGTGACGTCACAGCACTTACACGGCACGGGGATTATGTTACTCGGACTTGGGTGTATGCTCAAGGGAGAAAGCTTCATCATTCATGCTCGCAACGACTATCACAGCGAGTTGAAACTAACAGGCAGTGAAGAAAGAATGTACATGCGTGAATCAAGCCTGAACCACATACTGACAGACTTTAATCATACATTTGGACCTGAAGATCATAAAGACGCCTTACAAGAGCTGAAAAACAACATTGATAAGGTCAAGGAACAGCAACAAACACTGAGTGTACAATCACTCACACATGACACACACAACTATGTGTTGTACACCGTAGTCGGATTTATTATTGTAGCCTTCATTGCATGGGGGACATTCCGGCTGAAAAGAAGACGTCAAGGCTGCAGCGTGAATCTTCGCGACAAGCCAGACCCCAACAATGTCGAGCAGCCAACCCAAGGACATTCATCGGAGCATGGGGTCTCGGACATCGATAGTGTGGATGCGGTGATCGCAACGGCTGCCCGTAAACTCAATAGGGGTTCATCGCCTTAAACTTTCTTCTTGTTTATAAAATTGGCAAGATGTACGAGCAAGTACATGATATTTCAACAGTTTAGAAAATAATGCTGATATCGCGCCTGCGCGCGCGCCACGTTCACTATAATTACATTTTTTATTCATAAGTATTTTCAGTACAATAAACGCTCTCTACGGAAACGGACACAGTTTTAATTACCACATCCCGTAACGTAGAAGATACAACCTACATTAATATACTAGATATCAATTATATGTAGAGGGTCACAAGTCACAAAATACCCCCTACAAGCGCTTAGAAATTGTCAGAATCTTAAAATATTTTTTAAATAAAAAATTATTGATTTAAGTTATCAAAATAATGAGCAAGTAAATTATGAATATTGATGTTATGAATATATTTGAGTGATTCCCAAGCATATAGATCAAATGATTTCGTTGTAATTTCAACTATAGTGATTTTTAGAGGTGTTTTCGCAAATAATTATGATCGAGTCAAAATTATACAATCGTGTTTTTGAACAATCAAATTCAAGATAAAGACATGAATTTACCTATATCAAAATGCCACTTTCGTTAGTGGTGTCATAGTCCTATACTATTCGATGAAAGGAGGTGCGTTTTTTCGCGGTGTCGCCTTAAGTAAATAATGGAATAGCCAGCTCAATGCTCGCGTGAAAAAAGCCTTAAGCGCCGCCGAAACGGCGTCGCTTACGCGATTCGTTCAACAAGGTACGAACTGTAGTACGAAGGTGTCGTGTGCCTATGGAATAAACAAACAGTCAAGAACGGCCAAACTTCAACTTCGTAATAGGTAAAATTGATATAAATCTTTTTGTAATTAGTGAGTACTTTACAAGGTATATCGAAAAGAGTATAAACATTCGAAGGGAAATTAACCTACTCGCCGTATAATTAATTATATTAATGTATTTTATAATAATATACTATATTATTGTTACGCGCTTTAGTCGACGGCACTAGCGCCATCTAGTCTCGAACCGAAGAACTAAACTTCTAGAAGTTGAAACTTGAACTCTCGCGCGTGTTTACCTGAATATTCCGGATATTTCGGTGCTAATTTATATTTATAGGCGCTGCAAGATGCGATCGGGCAAGTATTGAATTTGGCGAGACAAGCGAAGCTTCGGAGCGGAATAAAGTGAATCAGTGTGATTAATTATTGGTGTTTTAAGTTTTAATTTATGTAAAGAAAATTAAAGTGTTAATTTAGGTAATTCTATCGGCAATTTTTAATTGTCACGAACCTCAAGCTCGTAACAATTGGTGTCAGAAGTGGGATAAAATCATGCCGATTTTACCTAAGGAGGAAACGGAGGGTGTCCGTACCCGAAGTCAAAGCCAGCAGGAGACGGACCAAAAAAGATTTGGTGGCGCAACGCCGCAGACGAAACGAAATTATATTTAATACATTAATTTAATACTAATTAAATTTTCTTATATATTATGCCGAAGTTTTAGTTAAAATTATAATATTAAATAAATAATTTGCCGTAAAGTATTTGTATTTTGTATTTCATTTCTTTTAATGGTTTTACTTCTGTCGCGTGTGAGCTGCACGCATGTTTTTTTAGTCGTTATTTGGAAGAAGCTGCTGCCCTTCTCGTGATTTATTTCCCTCTGTCGCCTTTGACGACACCCACGAGATGATATAGGCTAGTGGATATTCTAACACCGCTAATACACGGTTCATAATTACTAAAGAAAAGTAAGGAAATACTTTTAGCACTGTTTTGACTGGGACTTTTGACGGGAACTTGACCGCCGACGGTTTGCACCTTTTGTAAATCGTTTAAACAATGGTTTTGATACGCAAAAGTTGTGCGATTTTTTATTTTAAATGTCTGCCCATGAAATTATTAGCGGAACGATGCAACAAGTGCTTCGACGGTGAAGTAAAATCTTTAGTTTTTATCCGCTTAGTCACTTTGAGATACTAACGTCAACACACACGTCAACAGTCCGTTGAGTAAAGCAAGTGTCAAAATCTTCTGATTACTTCGCAATGTAACGCGACAGCTTATTGTGAAATTTTGTTAACAAAATACACATCAGACTAGGCTGTATGGTCTAAGATCTTTGCCTGCCTTGGAGAATCGTAACAACAATTAGCGTTATTTCTATTTTTCCCAAATTTTTAACACTCTATTTATTAGACAATATATTAATGTTTAAATAAGTAAATTGTTTATTTTTAGAGAATTTATATTTACTGAATTTTTGTCATTAATTCTCTCCTCTTTGCCCTTTTCCCATAGTGTCTGATCTGATCAATTTTCGACCACAAGCGATATTAGTCGAAATAAATAGGCAATACTTACATTTACTTTCCTTCCCATTGTCATCTCTAGATAGAACTCCCTGTACCAAAGCTGGGAAAGATCACAGCATTTTTGTAAGGAATCTGAAAAAAAAAAGGAAACTTATTTGATATACCTAAGAATCGATCACTCTTGTGATTAGATTGGCCACATGGCGGTGGCGCAAAAGTATTCATTATCCGATTTCAACCCGTGAGTCTTGTTTTTTATGAAATATGGGCGACAAACAAGCACACAATCAACCTGATGGTAAGTGGATGTGTACCCCATAGACATCTACATCTACCCTCGATTTAGAATCAAAATACAGATGCATTATCACTCCGGTAGAATAAGTTCGAACCCCTCGTTTCCAGTAAAAAAGGTCTCCGGTTTCCTACACTCACCATACGAAACAATGCAGCATTAATCTGCTATTTTAAGCAGGTGTTCTGTAAGAGCACGATCCTACCCCAGTCGAGCCGACCCATTCATGTTACATGCACGGTCCTGAGCTACCTACTCATACATCCATTGACTTCCTTCATCTCTTACCAGGTCGTTACCAACAGTGGGGGTTTCATTTGCATATTTATCCACAAAATATGTATATGTAATATTTTTTATCTTAAAACTGAGACTATAGAGAGAAAACACTCCTAAGTTATTAAATTTAAATGTTTTCGCCAAAAACTTTGAAAGTTGTTATGTTTGTAACATGAAACGAAAATAGAATTATTTCTTATAGAAATAGATTTTTTTAAACCATTTGGATTATAAATATATATTATACGTGGTAGAGCCATGTGCAGTTATATTAGTAGTATAGTTGTAGCACGAATGGGTCGGCTCGACCGGGGAAGAACCATGCTCTCACAGAATACCAGCGTCAAATAGTAGCTTAATGCTGCTGTGTTTCATATGGTGAGTCTAGAGAACCAGAGACACTTTTTACTGGAAACGAGGCATTTTGATTCATAATCGAAGATAGATGTAGATGTCTACGGGCCATAGTAACCACTTACCATCAGGTTGACTGTGTGCTCGTTTGTCACCCTATCCTATAAAATAAAATATAATACTAATTGAAAGTCATTCTTATGTTTAACTTACCATCACAGTCAGGGGAACCCAAAAAAAAGAAATGTAGACTTACCTGACAGGTTCAGTAGGTAGCCCCAGTAGAAGCTTTGGCGATGGAATGTCTCAATCTGAGTCAACGTCGTCGCATCCAGATCCTTGCGTAGGGTCCTCCTACCTCCGGACTTGTCCGATATCAAGGCTTCCAGCTGAGTGCGGACCATATAAAGCTGTGTGGATGACGGACCTGGGGACGGATTATGAAATGAAATTACGTTAATTCCGGATATAAGAAATGAAAATTCTTTTCCAAACCGCCATTTTATATGGTTTAAGATTTTGAAAATGTACAATTTCAAAATGAGAATGTAAGAATTGGAATAGGGCGAGGAAGTGGTGAAAAAACTTCTCAGAGATTTTTTGTTGAAATAAATTCATTATTAAAAAGCTAAAAGAAAAGAACACATTTGCCATAATTGACTATATATAAATTGTTGCGATAAATCGAAATTTGTTATCAAATTTGAAAGAAAGAAATCAAGAAATGGATAATTGGTATTCCAGCTTTAAATCCAGTAGCCATTATCGTCTAAAAAACCCACGGCTGAACATAGGCCTTTCTAGAAGATTTAGTTTTAGGGAGAACTTTGATATAGTTGCCATGTTTAGCAACTGTATAATTATATATTAAGGGTTGGCAACTGCATATGTTTGTAATTTTAAGTTGTATATGACCGTATGTATACAATCCATGATACGATATATGATATTCCATATTGACCCATGGATTGATATGTGAGAGTGGATATTATCACATCACGCACCAACCAGCTTTAAATATCGACATCAAGTTATCAATATAATTACAAAATTAGATTTCAAATTAAAATATTTTGTAAAAAAAAATCTACTTAAGCCAAGTTATCCGAAAGAAATTATCCCGCCATTTCGTTCATATTAAACGCGATAAAAACCGTAAAATTAATTTTTTGAGCAAGTGCAGGAGTTTGTGTATTTAGGATCAGACATTTATTCTCATAAGAATTTACAAAAATTCACTTAAATGAGAAATACATTAAAAACAAAAAATACATAATTAGTGTTAGCTAGTAAGTGGTCACCGAGCGTGCCAGGCAAAGTACACAAATATTTTATGTTACAAGATTATATAAATAGTGCGGGTAGAAATTTTACCATCATAACAGGATCGAAGATCGCCCGTGCAAACAAAAACAAAAGGTGCAAGCGAACACAGATACGTGGATTTAAAGATTCTTTGCTGGAATTGACTAGCCATCGTAACGAGAATTATCGAAATATTGTTATATTATATTATTATTAATATGAATGTTTAATGATATTTAGTAACCGTGGTGATGGTTTTTAATATTTATTCGTTTATTATATATTTATTTGTTTGATAGTTTTTTTTTTTTAGAAGTATGGTGTTATTATAGTTTGTGATTTTGTAGGCTATTTTTAACAGTCCTTTAAATGTTAGCATACTTTTAGCTTCCTTAATATCTACAGGCAATTTATTGTATAGTTGTGCGCTTTCATAAGTGATGTTCTTTTTTCCGTAGTTGGTTAAATTATTTATTAAGTTATTAGCACTTCTTAACATTTTAGTTTGCACATTTTTTTTCTTTTTTAAGTTAGTATGTATGTTTTATTTAAAAAATTTCGTATTAGTACGCAGGAAAAGTATTTGTATGATTGTTCTATATTAAGTATTTTAGTATCTTTGTATATTTTGGTTGTAGATGTCAGGAAATCATAACCGAAAAGAATTTTGATCAATTTGTTTTGCGCGATTTGAACAGAATTGAGATTAGTTTTGGCAGCCGATCCCCAGATTTCTACCAGGTGGCTTAGCTAGGGAGTTATAGATAGTGTAACGGACTTTTTTTGGAAGGCAGCGAACTATTCCGCGTAGTGCTCCGGATAGGGATATCAGTTTTTGTTTTATTTTGTTCAAGTGTTCTTTCCAAGTCAGTTGGTTATCTAAAGAAGGCCCAAATACTTCTCGCTTGTTACTTTATTGATTACTATGTCATTAATTTTTAGAGGTGTGAGATCGGGTATTTTTTTATTCTTTGCTGCAAAAATCATATAGTTTGTTTTGGCTACGTTTATTGTAAGTAGATTTGAGCAAAACCACTTACTAAGTATGTTTAGATCATTCTGCGCGTCTTGATTAATTGATTCAATATTGTTACCGAAGTAAAATAAGCTGGTATCGTCCGCATATAGTGATAGGTCTCCTTTTAGTTCTAATGTGCTTACGTTATTTATGTAAATAAGGAAAAGCAATGGTCCTAAAATGGAGCCTTGGGGGACACCGTACGTTATTTGTTTTAGGCTGCTTTTGTGTTCTGCGAGTTTAAGTATCTGATAACGGTCGGAGAGGTATGAATTAAGAAGTTCAAGAGGCTTTGCTGTTATACCTATATCTTGTAACTTATCCAAAAGTATTTTATGTGAGACTGTATCGAACGCCTTTTTTAGATCAATGAAGACGCCAAGAGCAACATTTTTTTCATCTATATTGTTTTGTATTTTGGTAACAAGGTCTACAGTCGCTGATAGTGTGCTATATTTGGGTCTGAAACCGTATTGTTTGTGATAAAGAAAATTTATAGAATTTAAATAAGTCTCAAGTCGGTTGTAAATAATTTTCTCGAAAATTTTAGAGACAACGGGAAGAACCGATACAGGCCGGTAGTTGCCGGGGTCGGTTTTGCTGCCAGATTTGTGAATAGGTTTAACTTTGGCGATTTTGAGACTACTGGGAAATGTACCTTGTTCTAGACAACTATTTAAGCATCGATTTAGTTCTAGAGCTATAAGGTTTTTTACGCATTTTATGGACTTAGTATTGACGTTATCAATACTATGCATATGCCCGAGCTAGTATTTGGATCTAAGTTGTCTATTATTTTAATTACCTCCTCAACTGAAGCCGGTGTCATTGCCGTTAGACTTTTATTGTTGTTGTTAACTTTTACATTTGTAACGATTCTGTTATCATGGTACTGAAGGGGAATTTTTTGTGCTAGTTCTGCTCCAATAAATAAAAAGAAGTGGTTGAAACATTCGCAGATCTCTTTTGTATCGGTTACCGAAGTTCCTCCTATTAGTAATTTGGGTGGTATCGATATTTCTCTAAATTTGTTATTGCTGAGGTTATTTATTAATTTCCACATCTTGGCTGGATTGCATTTATAATCTGTAAATTTCTTGTAGTAGTACTCTTTGTTTCATTCTTTGAATTTTATTAGCTACTAGGTTCCTTTGTTTTAGAAAGTTGTCCTGGGCGAGTTTATTATCCGGATGGCGTTTGTATTGTTGCCAGAGTATGTTTTTATAAGTAATATCCTTAATTATTTCCTTATTAATCCATTCCTGTTTCGGTGGATTTTTAATTTTGACTTTCTTTACTTTACAATTCTCTATACCTTTCATAAGTTTTTCTTCAAATCTTGTGTATTCTTTATTTTCGGTACATTCTACGTTTGATTTTTCTAGCGTTTCATATAGTTTTTCGTAATCTAATGCTTCATATTCTATTCTTTCTTTAAGTTCTGGTTTGTATTCTTTTATTTCAAAAAAGATCTGCTTATGGTCTGACATAGACGACTCAACAATTGCCAGATGGAATTTGTTTTCCTTTAAGTCTGTAGATATGTGATCAAGAATAGTTTTACTTTTTGATGTTTCACGCGTACAATACTGAGGACATATTCTATTAATTATTGAGTAGCCGCATTCTAGGAGTGTATTTTTATATTCTTCAACTGAGCCGTCCAGGTTAAGCAGGTCCAGATTAAAGTCACCAAATACTACGGCTCTTTTTTTATGATGTAGTTGTAACGAAAGAATTTCTAGAAATTTTGTAACGTTTGTTCTACCAGGCTTGTATACTGCGCCAATATCTAGTGAGAATTTATCTACGTGTATCCACAAGAACTGGTTTTCATCTTTTTCGAGTTCATCAACATAACAATGTTTAAGAATGTTGTGGACAAAAATTGATACTCCACCGCCAATAACATTTTGTCTGTGCTGATAGTAGTGAGTATATCCAGGTAATTGAAATCTCTTGGCTTCATCATTAGACTTAATCCATGTTTCAGTAAGAATAAGCACATGTGTCGTAGATTTGAAAGATTCAACAACACACCTCAATTCATCGAATTTTCCAGGCTTTACGATACTTCTAGTATTTGCGTATAAGAATTTTAAAGGTTGTTTATTGGTTATAAGGTTAATATAATTGTTTGTTATTTGGTAAGTAGTATTATGTTCGTTTGCTTTGTCACTCATGCATCGAACTTTTTTGGTAATGTTTTAATAATTTTCGGTACATTTTTAATATACTTAATACGTATATTTTCTTCTCCCTCTTCAGTTCTACGTTTCAGTTCTTCTTTCAGAAGTTTAAGTTGATTTTGCTGGAATGGTGTCTGATCAGCATAAAATTTAATTTTACTATCTTTTATGTTTCCTTTGTTGCGCAAAATAAGCTTTACAATTTCTTCCGACTCAAATGTAACTTTTATTGGACGATTCGTTCCTGGCTTGTATCTTCCAATGCGTACATTTTTTTTGGTTCAGGGCAGTCTTTGAGTAAGTTTTTGATAGCATCAACTACTTTACTTTTGTCTATATCAATACGTTCCTTGGCGTCCGTTGACTGAGGTTCGGGAATACCAGCAATAAGTATGTTCTTCTTTCTCATACTTTGGTCGTTTAATTCAGACAGTATTTCTTCATAGGAGGGTTTTATAGACGTGTAATAGTGGTGATGAACGGTCCACTATTAACAGACTCCGAGTGGTTTCAAGGTGGAGAAATGAAACGACTGTTTATGTAAGTCCGACTGGAGTACGAATATAGAATGGACTGTGGACTGGAATTTTTCGTCACTCTGTGTATCGCTTGGGTCGAGTGGAATTAAACGTCACTCTTTTGATCAGCGGAGTAATTTATTGTTTCCCTGTGTAGGAACGGACTCCCCATTGGTCGACGGATACGTGACGATAGCGGCGTGTGAAGTCGATGTGGCGCTGAATGATATTTGCGGCTGCTTCTTGTTTCTTTATAAGAACGTCAAATTATCTATATGCAGTCCGCAGTATCTCAGTAGCCAGGGATAGTTAGGAAATAAATGTTTTTTATCTTCGCCTTCCGCGTTATGGTAGCAGCAGAGTATATATTATTTATTCCCGTTTAGGGTTGATTAGTCTGGCTGCTACATCACTCTCCCCCTAGCGAAAGCGTACCGGAGGCTTGACGACTCGCCCGTATTTCGTAGTTTTTAAAATAGGTTTCAACTGGGTCGATGTAGATGATGGAGTTTCAAGCTTCCTCGCTGGTGGTTTTGATGATTATGATGAATCCTCTGAAGTATCCTCGTTAATAATATAGGCAGGCTTTAGTCGGTCGATCGATATAATCGTAGATTTCCTTCCGGGTATTTGTAGTTTAAAAGTCTTGCTATTTCTCTCTAATACTTTATACGGTCCATCGTAGGTAGGTTGAAATTGTTTTTTCAATGCGTCGTTTCTTACAAAAACTTGCTTGCATATTTTCAAATCCTGGTGAATGAATACTGATTTATTATTTCTGTGTGATTGCATTTCGGTGCATTTCGACGATAAGGCTTTGTTGATTGATTCTCGAAGTTGAGTTACGAAATCGTAATCCATTTCTTGTTTGTTTGACGCTGCTGAACTGAAGAAGTCACACGGCAGTCTTATGCTGCAGCCGTAGGTTAGCTGAGCGGCGCTAAGACTAGTGTCTGCACGCGGTGTTGCTCGTAGTCCGAGTAGCACTGTAGGTAGCTCATCAATCCACTTTGTATGTTGAGATAAACGAGTTTTGAGTGCGGTTTTTAATGTACGATGCCATCGTTCGATTATTCCGTTTGCCTGAGGATGGTATGCTGTTGTACGTGTCTTCTGTATTCCCATAGTTTGAAGAAGTTTCAGGAATAGGTTGCTTTCGAAATTTCTTCCTTGATCCGTTGTGATGGTTTTAGGTGATCCAAAACGAGTAATCCAATTTTCATAAATTATCTTCGCGACGGATTCGGCTGAAGTATCATCGGTAGGTATTGCTTCTGGCCATCTTGTTGTTCTGTCGATCATTGTTACGAGGTAACGATATCCTTGCGGTGAAGTAGGTAATGGTCCGACGATGTCAACGTGCAGGTGTTCGAATCTCTCCGTGGGTGGAAATGTAGCTAGACTACTTGATGTATGCCTTTGTACTTTGCATTTCTGGCATTGAATGCATTGCTTCGCCCAGTTGCCAACATCCACTTGCATTGAAGGCCAAAAGAATTTTTCAGTAATGAGTTTTCTTGTTGTTCTAACACCTGGATGACTGATGTTGTGCAGTGCATCGAAGACTTCGCGACGACATTCTTTTGGTAGGTATGGTCGCATAGTTGTCGTTGAGGCTTCACAGTATATAGGTAGATGCGTCATTGGCATTGTAACTTGCTTGATGGACAAGTTACCTTGCTTCGATAGATGTTTTATGTTGTCACTATCTCTGTCTTGTGCTGCGGCGATCTTATGATAGTCGATTGATGTAGGGCATGTTACACTGTCGATTGGTACGCGACTGAGTGCGTCGGCGACTATGTTGTCCTTTCCACTGATGTGACGTATGTCGGTCGTGAATTCACTTATGAAAATAAGTTGTCTTGCTCTTCGTGGTGTTTCCGATAGTGATGGTTTCTTTGAAAGTACATATGTTAATGGCTTGTGGTCGGTAAAAACGATCAGGTTTCGACCCTCGAACGTTTTTCTGAAGTGCTTGATAGCCATGTAAATAGCGAGTAGCTCTCGGTCGAATGTACTGTAGTTACGTTGAGTATCGGAGAACTTCTTCGAAAAATAGCCAAGTGGTTGCCATTTCCCATTGCTGTATTGTTGGAGAACGGCTCCTGCTGAGAGATCGGATGCGTCGCTGAAGATAGCAAGGGTTGCTTCGTGTGATGGGTGAGCGAGTAAAGCTGCATTTTGGATCGCAACTTTACAAGCTTTAAATGCCTTCGTGGCTTCATCGTTCCATTCGATTGACGTTTTATCTTTTTTCTTCGTGTTGTGAAGGTAGGCGTGAAGTGGTGCTTGGATTTCAGCGGCTTTAGGTATGTGTTCCCTGTAAAAATTTATCATCCCAAGAAAACGCCTTAGCACTTCGATAGTTTTAGGTTTCGCATAATCGATGATTGCTCTGACTTTTTCGGCAGGCGGTTTGATCCTTCCTTGCTGACGGTGAAACCAAGAAATTGAACTTCTTGCTGTCCAAATATGCATTTCGAAGGGTTGATTGTGATTCCATTGTCTTCTAATCGCTGTAGCACGGTGCGTAGATGGGTTTCATGCGTTTCTTTATCAGGACTTGCAACAAGGAGATCATCAATAAATGCGAAAATGAAATCCAGTCCATGAAGTACTTCGTGTATGAATCTTTGGAAAGTTTGACCTCCGTTCTTTAATCCTGGGATCATTTTTGGGAATTCGAATAATCCCATTGGGGTAATTATTGCTGTCTTCTCTATGTCTTCATCGCGTACTCTTATTTGTTGGTAAGCTCGGTTGAGATCGATGGTGGAGAATATAGTCTTGTCTGATAGTTGATGAGTGAAATCCCTGACTCGCGGTATTGGGTAGCGGTCAGGAGTGGTAATAGAATTCAGTCTTCTGTAATCTCCACAAACTCGTAATTCTCCGTTCTTCTTCGGTACAATGTGAAGTGATGATGACCAAGGGCATTTGCTTGGACGGCATATTCCTTGCTCAATCATGTTTTCGAATTCCTTTCGAACTTGCTCGTATAGGTGTGGTGCGATTGGACGTGCACGGCAATGAAGTGGTGGTCCATTAGCTTCGATGAAATGCTCAACGTCGTTCTTCGGTGTTAATTTCATTGAAGTTATTCTTGTGATACCAGGGTATTCTTCGAGGATCTTGTGATACGGTTGTTGAACATCTATGCTTCTTATTGTGGGCAGATTGGTTGCTTGGACAAAAGACTGAGATGCAAGATTGGTTTTCCCGTCGATAATTCTTCTATTTTTGATGTCAACGATCAACTGGTGATATTGAAGAAAATCAGCACCGATGATTGGTTTGCTGACTTTAGCGACGATAAATCTCCATTTGAATGGTCGGCGTAGATTTAAATCAAGTTCCATTGTTTTTTCTCCATATGTAGGAATCACCGTATTGTTTGCTGCATAGAGTTGAAAATCCAGTGACTTCAATTTCTGTCCTTGCTTCGGCGGTAACACTGAGATATTTGCTCCGGTGTCGATAAGGAAAGTAAGCTTGCTTTTTTTATCGGTGACGAAAAGACGGTAGGACTTTGCTGTTACGCTGGATCCCATCGCATTGAGCGTATTAGTTAGTTCGAGCGCCTTCGTATTTTCATTTTTGAATGTATACGGTTCTGTGCATTTTCTTGCGTCGAACCCGAAACGTCGATGATAGCAGCAGTAAGGGGATTTTGATGTTGAGCTTATTCGACTTCTACTTGCAGAGCGGTTGCGACGAAAAAGTGGTCTTCGTTGTTGCTGATTGCGCTGGTTGTACTGTTGCTGGTAACTGGTGTGATGCTGGAAAGCTTTGAGCGCAGCGACTTCGTATGATAGCTTCCGAATTTCCTCAAAAATTGATGTATATGTGTTCGCCTCTTGCTCCATAATAACGGCTTGATGACACTGCTTTTTTTTTATAAATACTGAAGTCTTCCTTCTCGGTGTTCGCCACGGGTTTCCTTCGCAGTGTTCGTACGGGTCAGCGCTGTAATAGTGGTACGTCGCAAGGTGTTCCTTCTTGGTGCTCGTACGGGATCTTCCCTCTCGGTGTTCGTACGGGATCTTCCCTCTCGGTGTTCGTACGGGGTCTTCCCTCTCGGTGTTCGTACGGGGTCACCACTGTAATAGTGGTGATGAACGGTCCACTATTAACAGACTCCGAGTGGTTTCAAGGTGGAGAAATGAAACGACTGTTTATGTAAGTCCGACTGGAGTACGAATATAGAATGGACTGTGGACTGGAATTTTTCGTCACTCTGTGTATCGCTTGGGTCGAGTGGAATTAAACGTCACTCTTTTGATCAGCGGAGTAATTTATTGTTTCCCTGTGTAGGAACGGACTCCCCATTGGTCGACGGATACGTGACGATAGCGGCGTGTGAAGTCGATGTGGCGCTGAATAATATTTGCGGCTGCTTCTTGTTTCTTTATAAGAACGTCAAATTATCTATATGCAGTCCGCAGTATCTCAGTAGCCAGGGATAGTTAGGAAATAAATGTTTTTTATCTTCGCCTTCCGCGTTATGGTAGCAGCAGAGTATATATTATTTATTCCCGTTTAGGGCTGATTAGTCTGGCTGCTACAGACGTATCGCTTGGTAGATTTTTTAAGTTTTCTACATTAGACTCCAGTGATACAAATTTATCCCAGCTTTCTCTGCAAAGTTTTTAAGACTTTGTATTTCGTCTTGAATGCTACTTTGATTTGTGGCTAGGTTTGTTATCCGTTGCTCAGTTGATCGCATAGCATCTCTAATGTCTTGAATTTCACATCTTATCATTGCGAGTCATTCCTACTTTCATTAGCACTCTCTTTCTGCGCATTAATTGATGAAGTTAAGAGTGTCATCATTTCGGTCATTTTTTTCTGAATATCAGAGAGTTGACATTGGACCTGATCATATTCGCCGTCGGAATGCTTGCATTTATTACGAAAAGTAATCGTTGAGGGTTCGGAGATTGACGCACTGGGCATGTTTGATAGATTAGGTTGGGAACCACCACGCTCAAAGTTCGTGTCGCTTCCAGTAGGTGATCGAAGTACATTCATGTTTACTTCAACGTAACAAACACTTTGGTTTCTATGGCGCATGCACTAAGATGTCAGACCGAGTCGAGAAATTGGAGCCCGTACCGTTTACCCGAGGGGGTGAGGAGGGGTTACCGCCGGTCGTCAACTGGTCACGCGCAGAGTAAAAAGTAGTAACACAATGCACACGCGTAATGTAAATTACAAGTTTTATGTTATGAGGTAAAGGTTGAAAATAGTTTGACTTTTACAATTTATTTTTTAAGAACAATCAGCAACACGTCCGCCTCGCACACTCGCGCTCGCGTAATTCCGTTCCGTTCCAGTTTCCGTTCCAGTATTTGGGATGTGTGTATAGCGGAGATGGTAGACATGACAAAGAGTGAATGCAGGGCAGTACATAGAGAGGATGGGGCTCTTCACTCTTTGTGGGAATTCAGGGACGTGGCAGTACACAATGGTGTATTAGTTTCTTCCTTAATGTATGACAGTGAAAGTTGGTAGTGACAGAAGAAGCATGAGAGTTAAATGAATACTTTTTTTTTTATATAGAAGAGGGGGCAAACGAGCATGAGGCTCACCTGATGTTAAGTGACTACCGCCGCCCATGATCAACCGCAACACCAGGAGAATTTCGGGTGCGTTGCCGGCCCTTTAGAAAGGAGTAAGCTCTTTTCTTGAAGGTCTCCAAGTCGTATCGGTCCGGAAAAATCGCCGGTGATAAACTATTCCACAGAGAGGTTGTACGTGGAAGAAAACTCCTTGTGAAACGTACAGTGGTGGACCGCCAAGCATCCAGATGGTGTGGATGGTATCGGGACGTTTGCCGTGTCGTGCGTTGACGAAATTTGGCGGCTGGGATTAATCCGAACAATTCCTCAGAGCACTCCCCGTGATAGATGCGATAAAATACGCAAAGAGATGCAACATCTCTTCGCAACGCCAGTGAATCGAGCCGATTGGAAAGCACACGGTCGTCGACGATTCTATACAAATGCGGTCATTATGAAGTAGTTCCATTAGTCTATAGGGGTGACAATCTATCCGAATTTTAACTCCTGATTAAAGAAAAATGTAGGAGTACTGTTATGTCCAACCCTAGTTAGATAAAAGCGCTGACTCGATTATTATATTTACTATAAAAGCCTAGAGTTTGAGGTAATCGAGGCAGTGCAGTTCCAACCCATATTAAGTGCATATCGCACACGCCGTTCGCGGTTTTTTTTGTACATTTTTTGTATTAATTTAATATTGGGGAAATAAACCAAAAGAACTTCTGGGATTGGGTGTAAAAGTTTTTTTTTTAAAAACACCTTCAGAGCGGCCCTCCTAACAAATTTGGTGTCAGAAGTGGGATGTCGCAAGGTCTACCGGTACATCAGTAGCGTGGCATCCGAATCCTGGGAAACTCTGAAGTGAAAGATCGACAGTAAGTCTCCACCCCACGAGTGTGAGCCTGCATCATCAAAGCACCAACGAGGTCTCAACCCCACGAGCTTGGGACACCATCGTCAACCCGAAGTTCATCAAGGCTGTTAGTCTACACCACCAGCGTGTAAGCCTGCCCTGAGCTGCTGCACTCCCATCGCACAACCACGTGGACGCCGCCGTCAAACGACTCCCTGGGTCTCACGGCAACGCGACTCCGCTGCACGTCATCGCAACACGACACCGGCATAGCAACCAATGTACACCGTAGTGATCGTGATATTGTAAGTTAGGTAACTTTAATTCAGCTATAAATTTATACTATTTCTCTTCTATTTCCTTACATTCTTTTGTCATTTGTCGTGTACAATAATATTCTCATTTTACCAATTTTGTATTTACTAACTCCTAAATCTTTCTAATTCCATATGCATAAGGTTAAAACTTTAAAGGACAAACCAGAAGAAATAGAAATGTCCGACAAAATTCCCTTATCCGTCCTTGTAAAATTCATCAAACCTTACAATGGTGATAGAGAATCACTTCCGGCTTTTCTCACAAATTGTGATAACGCCATAGCACTCGCGAACTCGGAACAGCAAGTAGTTTTATATCGTTATATCATATCCCAGTTAGAAGGAAAAGCTCAAATCGCGTGCTCTCTAAAAACGTTTAATAATTGGGATGAATTAAAACTATTTCTAAAAACTACCTTTGGCGAGAAGAAGCACTCCACACACCTTTTAATTGAACTCCAAAATTGTAGGCAAGGAAATTCGGAAACAGTAATGCAATATTCACTTAGAATCGAATCTTGTTTAACGCGATTACAATCCGACATACATTACAGTTGCGAGAATAAGTCCGAGCTAATAGGAAGAATTGCCGCTATGGAGGATTTAGCCCTCAACACATTTATATTAGGTCTAAATTCTAATTACGGATATATTGTTAGATGTCGAAACCCGAAAAATTTAAGCGAGGCAATTACGCATGCCATAGAAGAAGAAAAACTATTTATTCTGAGCAAAATATCTTCCAAATCTTATAAACAGTGTCCTATATGTCAAAAATTTGGTCATGATTCTTCTAACTGCTATAATCATAAGAAAAAACAATCTCATCGAGCTTATCACGTTAATCCACAAAATAATAACCCTCATTCTAATTTTCATAATATTTCAAGCAAAAATCCTATTAAAATATGCAGTTATTGTAAAAGTCCGGGACATATGATAAACGAATGTCGAAAGCGACAATATAACAATAGCCTTCGTCATAATATGCAACCAGACACTCGCACGACGAATACGTTACCAAGTCCCAGTGCGCATGCTCCTAATAGAAATAATATGCATTTATGTGACGCACAACCTTCTACCTCTAAAGATTTAAACTAAATCTGATTTCGGAAAAGTGCCTACCGAAATCGAAAGCATTTAAAGGCACAAATAATTATTACTATTCTACTAATTCTTATACTAAATCTTATACTAAGCCTATATATAATGATAACGAATTTAGTTATAATTATCGTACAAAATATTCTTACAATACATCTCAGCGACGTCAAATGCCGCCGAGTCCTACTAAATCATGTAATTTAAAAAATACTATTTCTTATTCTAATTCTACACCTCGGGAACAGCATCCGAGTCCATCTTTGACACAAAGTCAAAGTCATAGTACCAATTATTTATTACCTCGGGAAAATTATCCCAGGACACCTCTGAATCAACATCAGAGTCTTAGAAATAATTTTAATGCTAATTCTTGCACTAATTCTTATACTAATTCTGTCTCTCATAATGATACTATCTCTTATCCAAAATATACATCTCAAAAAGGAATTTCGAGTCATGCTAATCCCACTGATAATTCAATTAATAATAAAGGTGAAATACCAACATATAGCATGAACACATCGAACAAGAAAACATCACTACCTCATGTTTATTTTAGGTCGAATTTTTCGGTTCAACCCCTACGATTGTTACTCGACACAGGCGCAAGTGTCTCTATTATAAAAAAAATCGAGTTTAAATGGAAACTTTAAGCTTTCTGATGAAATCGTAAAACTCAAGGGTATAAACAGCACTCAATCTTGCAACGAAACATTAGGAACATTACTGTTAGATTTTATTTTAGATAATTTTTCCATAAAATATAAATTTCATGTCACATCCGACGATATTAATATTGATTATGACGGAATATTAGGAAGTGACTTTCTCAGTTATTTTAAAGTAAACATTGATTATCATACTTATTCACTTTGTTTCAAAAATTCTATATCTGTGCCTATCCACTTTTCGGAACCTACATACATTATACCAGCGCGTAGCGAAACTGTTATCGAATGCTCCGTGTCAAATGACCCGTCCGAGTTGCGTCACCTTAAGGATGCACTCATACTAGATCAAACCGTTTGTAATGGTGTTTATTTAGCGAACTGCCTAGTAACTTTAAAAGCGAATAAAAGAGTTAATGTTTCGGTTTTAAACACAACTGAATCGCAAATTAAAATAAAAAATTTCAAAGTTAACTTAATACCAATTGACTTTAAAGAATATTCCAAATCTTTTAAATCTTGTAATAATATAAATACTATTTCTACAACTTATTCTAATCGTGTCCAACGCGTCTGCGAACAAATTCGTCATTCTCATTTAAACTCAGAGGAGAAAAAACTCTTATTAGATTGTTGCTCACAATACTCAGACATATTTTATCTTGAAGGAGATGACCTCACATGTACAAACGCGATCCAACACTCAATCAACACAGGAAACACCCCTCCTATTCATGTTAAGTCATATCGTTTTCCCGAATGTCATAAAGACGAAGTAGACGCACAATTAAAAAAAATGTTAAAACAAAATATAATTAAGCCGTCAATATCTCCGTGGAGCGCCCCAGTATGGGTCGTGCCTAAGAAAATGGACGCATCGGGCAAAAAGAAATGGCGCATTGTTATAGATTACAGGCGACTTAATGATGCGACCATAAACGAAGTTTACCCCATTCCTTTAATTAGCGATATATTAGATCAATTAGGGCATTCCAAATATTTTTCGACACTCGATTTAGTTTCCGGCTTCCATCAAATTCCTCTCAATCCTAAGGATGCTGAAAAGACTGGTTTTACTGTAACCATTATAAATGGCATTTCCGGTCATTTTGAATTCACTCGCATGCCTTTTGGATTAAAAAGTGCTGCAAATTCGTTCCACCGTCTCATGAATACCGTCCTTTCTGGTCTCCAAGGTCTCCACTGTTTCGTCTACCTAGATGACTGCATCATTTACAGCCACGATCTTCAAAGTCATATGGAAAAATTACGTCTTGTTTTTGATAGGTTTCGAGACTTCAATTTAAAGCTACAACCACACAAATGCGAATTCCTTCGACACGAAGTCACTTATTTAGGTCATGTAATAACCGACAAAGGTGTCACACCTAACCCTGACAAGGTGAAGGCAGTATCCGACTACCCTATTCCCAAAAATCCCAAGGAAATTAAATCATTTCTAGGTCTAGTAGGTTACTACCGCCGATTCATAGATAACTTCTCAAAAATTACAAAACCCCTTACGTCATTGTTAAAAAAAATGTTAATTTTAATTGGACACAAGAACAAACCCAAGCTTTTAATTTGTTAAAGGAAAAACTAACTTCAGCCCCGTTACTTCAATACTCCGATTTTTCTCAACCATTCATTGTCACCACAGACGCCAGTAATTATGCTGTCGGCGCAGTATTATCGCAAGGCCCTATCGGAAAAGACAAACCGATCGCATATGCCTCAAGAACATTAAATAAACAGGAAGGCAATTACTCAACAACAGAAAAAGAATGTTTAGCTATACTCTTCGCCGTAAAAACATTCCGACCCTATATTTATGGTAATAAGTTTAAAATAGTCACTGATCACAGACCTTTAGTCTGGCTTTTTAATGTCAAGGATCCAGGAAGTAGATTAATTCGTTGGCGCCTCTAGAGGAATATGACTATGAAATTTTTTATAAGCAAGGAAAACAAAATTCAAACGCCGATGCTCTTTCACGCATACCCATTCACGCCTTAAATTCAAATGTAGTCCTTAACAAACTCAAATACGAATCTTATTTTAAAAAACAATTTACTAGATCCATTTCTACAAATACTGTAATCGAAGAACATCAAGAAGCGTTACACCTCTCTAAATTAAATAATATTGTTTGCCCCGTATCTCTCGACTTTGATGAATCTATTCCATATTGTAAAAATATTCTATCTCAGCTACAAAATCCTGAAGGTATAATAAACTCAGAACGAGAACCGTACACTATCTCTTGCGTTAAGCAAAATGATAAAATATACTATTTCTTATATACGAAAATTCACCATTTCGAAGAATTAACATACCGAAATATATACAATTTACTAATGCAACTACGCGATAATATATTAACAGAAAATAGTCAAATCACTGACTTAGCCATTTCCGATTTTGCTGACCCGTTCTCTAAACTATCCTATATGAAAATATACAACATAATTGCTTACATATTTCATAATACTAACATTAAAATTCATATATACCGAAATCAAATTATTTACCCTACTCCTGCCGAAGTTCCACAAATTCTCAAAGAAAATCACGACTCAACAATTGCTGGTCACCCCGGAATTAAAAGAATGTTAAATCGTTTAAAGGATCTATATTTTTGGAAAAACATGCGTTCTGATATAGAAAATTACGTAAAAAATTGTAAATTGTGTCAAGTAAATAAACCACTGAGATCATGTAATAAGGCTCCAATGGTGATAACCTCCACAAGTACAAAACCATTCGAAAGATTAGCTTTAGATATAGTCGGTCCGCTACCCGAAGCCGGCTTGCAAAACTTTAAATTTATATTAACTCTACAAGATGACCTAACCAAGTTTTTATGTGTATACCCAATGATAACTTCCAGCAGTGATGAAGTAGCTCGTACACTAGTCCATTTTATCTCATTATTTGGAATTCCTAAAACAATATTAACGGATCTCGGCACATGTTTCACATCGGAATTATTTAAACAGGTAACTCAAATATTTAGAATAAAACCCTTATATGCTACCCCCTATCATCCCCAAACAAATGGTGCCTTAGAACGTAGTCATGCTACACTCAAGGAATACCTGAAAACTTTCGTTAATGAAAATCAGAATGATTGGCATTGTTACTTAGCAACCGCAGTATTCTCTTACAACACTACCCCTTATACCACTACTACATATACACCCTATGAATTGCTATATGGGCATAAACCCACAATACCAAATTCTTTATATAATACGAGCAATGACACTACTTATCATGAATATATCCGCGCATTACAATACCGCATGAACTTTAGTCGACAAAAAGCATTAGAACACATAATTAAAAATAAAGAAACATCGAAAAATTATTATGACAAAAATAGTATTTTTTTTTTTTTTTTTTATAGAAGAGGGGGCAAACGAGCATGCGGCTCACCTGATGTTAAGTGACTACCGCCGCCCATGATCAACCGCAACACCAGGAGAATTGCGGGTGCGTTGCCGGCCCTTTAGAAAGGAGTAAGCTCTTTTCTTGAAGGACCCCAGGTCGTATCGGTCCGGAAAAATCGCCGGTGATAAACTATTCCACAGAGAGGTTGTACGTGGAAGAAAACTCCTTGTGAAACGTACAGTGGTGGACCGCCAAGCATCCAGATGGTGTGGATGATATCGGGACGTTTGCCGTGTCGTGCGTTCACGAAATTTGACGGCTGGGATTAATCCGAACAATTCCTCAGAGCACTCCCCGTGATAGATGCGATAAAATACGCAAAGAGATGCAACATCTCTTCGCAACGCCAGTGAATCGAGCCGATCGGAAAGCACTCGGTCGTCGACGATTCGAGCCGCTCTGCGCTGGATGCGGTCAAGTGGAAGGAGCTGGTACTGGGGAGCCCCAGCCCAGAGATGGGAACAGTATTCCATGTGCGGCCGAACCTGCGCCTTGTAAAGTTGCAGGCGGTGTGCCGGCATGAAATACTGTCCCGCTCTGCTGAGCACGCCAAGCTTTTTAGAGGCCAATTTGGCCTTCCCTTCCAAGTGACCACGAAACTGCACGCCACTCGATATGTCGACGCCGAGGATTCCGATACTGGCTGAGGCAACAAGGGGAGTGCCTTGAAACTGAGGGGATACGACAAAGGGGTTCTTTTTAGCGGTTAACGCGCAAACTTGTGTCTTCTGGGGGTTAAACTGGACTAGATTTAGTCGTCCCCAATCCGAGACTCTGTTTAGCAAAGACTCGACTTCAGACACAAGTTTGTCCCGGCACTCGGAGACGTTTTCCCGAGAAATATTGGCTCGGCCGGTGTAAAGAGCATCACCAGTGCTGTCATCCGCATAGCAATGAATGTTACGGGTATGCAACATATCATTGATATGCAGAAGAAACAGCGTTGGCGATAGCACGCAGCCCTGTGGAACACCAGCATTAATAGGTTTGCAATCGGAGCTTGCACCGTCTACAACGACCTTGATGCTCCGATCTGCAAGAAAGCTGGTGATCCAATCGCACAATTTCTCGGGAAGCCCATAGGAAGGGAGCTTCGAAAGAAGCGCTTTGTGCCAAACCCGATCAAAGGCCTTCGCAATGTCCAAACTAACGGCCAATGCCTCCCCCTTGAACTCTACTGCCTCCGCCCATCTGTGAGTGAGGTAGACCAGAAGATCACCAGCTGACCGACCACGGCGAAAACCGTATTGGCGGTCACTAATCAGCTGGTGATCCTCAAGGTACCTCATGAGCTGGCAGTTTACAATGGACTCCATTGTTTTGGAGAACAAGGAGGTGATGGCGATTGGCCGGTAGTTGGACGGGTCTGAGCAGTCGCCTTTTTTAGGGATCGGGTGGACGAAAGCCTTCTTCCATGATTTTGGGACTACGCCTAGGGAGTAGGAGTACCGGAAAAGACGCGTTAAAACCGGTGCCAACTCTGGAGCACACGTCCTCAGCACAATTGGGGGGATTCCGTCAGGCCCACTCGACTTGTGGATATCCAGGGAGAGGAGTGCTTTGCGAACCGAGCGCTGTGTGAACTGCACTTCCGGCATGGAGCACTCACACCGCGGGATGGTCGGCGGCGTACTCCCCCCGTCATCGAGAGTCGAGTTAGACGCAAAGAAGGAGCCTAGAAGATCGGCTTTCTCCTTCGCAGTATGGGCCAGTGAGTCGTCCTCCCTGTGCAGAGATGGAAGAGATGGCTGACAGAAATTCCCCTGGACAGCCTTGGCGAGAGACCAGAATGCACGGGTTCCAGAAGGAAGGCGAACTAGTTTCTCGCCAATTCTGCCTATGTGCTCTGACTTTGCCTTGGCAATGACTCTTTTGAAGGACCTAGAGGCGGAATTATACTTCTTTTTTAGAGCGCTGGTGTTTACATCCCGGGACGCTGATGCATCAACCCAGGCTTGATAGCACTCCTGCTTATAGCATGATGCTATTTTACAGGAGCGACCAAACCATGGCTGAGATTTGCCTCCAATGGGCACCACAGAGGAAGGAATAAAAAGTTCCATACCCTGAAGTACCACATCAGTAACAGAATCCGCAACAACGTTGGGATCATCCGGCGAGAAGCAAACCCGCCCCCAAGGGTAGGATGCAAAGAAAGACCGCATCCCATCCCAATCGGCTGACCTATAGTGCCAAACACGTCGGCAGCCTGCAGAATGCAACCGCGATTTCAGCGTGAGTGGCACAACACTCCGGACCAGACAATGGTCCGAGGAGCCTAAAGGGGCGTCGACGGAAATCTGATATCCGTCCGGGTGAGAGGTCAGCAGAAGGTCCAACAGGGAAGGTGCATGATCTTCCACATCTGGAACCCGCGTAGGCGAAGTAACCAGTTGTGTCAGACCATATGCCAAGGCAAAATCATGAACAGATCTCCCCGCATGATCGGTTAAACGTGAACCAAGCCATTCGGCGTGATGGGCGTTAAAGTCGCCGAGGATCACGATCTCTGCGGAGGGGATCTGCTGTAGCAACGAATCTGCAGCCATTTGGACGTGGTCGAAGAGTCGGTCTGTTTCGGCATTACCGCTATGGGACCTATAGAGGCACCCGTAGACGCGCGGATGGTCGTCGCTGTCTACGCGTAGCCAAAGGATGGACAGGTCCGAACCTTCAAGTCTGCCGAGGCGTCGAGAACAGATGTCCTCTCTGACGTAAACGCAAACTCCAGCCCGAGGCACAAAGGAGTGTTCCAGTTTGTACCCCGGGTAGGAGAGATACGAGACATCAGCCGGAGAGGACACCTGCGTCTCGGTCAGAAAGAGCAGAGCCGGCCTCGCCGTCTCGAGATGGTAGTGGACGGCGTTTAGGTTAGAGTGAAGTCCCCTGATATTGCAGAAATTCACGAACAGCGTGGCAGGGGTCGCCTTGGTCTTGTTGCTCCGTTTGCCCCGAGCAGTTGTAGTCTTGAGCGGAATTTCGCCCCCCCCAGAATACGCGGGACAGCCTGAACACCCACGCTCAGAAGTGGAGAAACATGGTCGTGGATGCTCAGCGAGGGATTCTCCAGGGGTGCTGGTACCCTCCTGGGGTAGTCTACCTTTATTTAATTCCGCTACCATGTTGATGGGGGGGGGGGATTTGGGCCTCCGGCCACCTGCACTCACCAGACGAAACGCGGAAGCAGAGCTTCCACTTCACGCCGGTATTCTGTGAGGTCGTGGTACCACCCCGGTTTGAGCCGGCCCATACGTGCAACAGCAAAGCTGCTGCATGGCTCTACCACTGTTACACTGTTACAATAGTACAGACATATCCTACAAAACAGGCGATATGGTTTACTTAAAATGCCACCACAGACTTCGCAAAGCCTTATCTCCTATCTGGAAAGGTCCTTATAAAATTATTAAATTAAATGGCAAACATAACGTAACCCTTCTCATAGGTCGTAAGCACATGAAATACCATGTTAATGAAATTAAACCAGCTCATCCTTAATTTCACTCTATTTCAGGGCCATAAGCCACCAATTCAACGCTGAAACTCAAATTCTACCTATTTATAATAGTCCAGGTATTTATTTCGATCAAATAACTACAATTAATTTTTATAATGATTTTTGGAATGTTGTAACTCATATAGACGTAGTATCAGTTAAGCCACATCTAGAGAATATACATTCGCTTATAATTAAAACTGCAACGCTCTGCGAAAACTTCCAACTCCATGGTTTCGTTGAATGTAATGATATCATAAGTCCTATTGAAGTATTATTAAATTCTAATTTTGCTAAATTCGAATCTCTTTCGCATATAGTCCCTACCGAGGAACAAACAAGGCATAAACGAGCTTTAGAATTCGGTGGAGAAATTTTGAAATTCTTTTTTGGAACTTTAGATGCTGATGATGCACGAAAATACGATGCAGCCATTAGCGCTTGTCAAAATAGCGAATCCGAACTTTTAAAATTAATGAAGGATAATATTCACATAATTAAATCTTCTATTAATGTATTTAACTCAACGATATATAAATTAAATATGAATGAAAATAAATTAAATTCTCAAATAAATTCTTTAAATATTGTATTATCCCAAATTGCCAGAAATAATAATCAATTATCACATATTTCTAAAATATATGCTTTACTTAATATAATAGAAAGCTCTTTAGCCACTATTTCTAATTTCTTGGATAATGTACTAAACTCTATCTTATTTTCTAAAGCAAACATTCTACATCCTAGTGTAATAGCTCCTACGAACTTATTTCGCCAGCTTTTAAAACAGAGTAATTATATAAATAAGCGATTAGAGTTTCCAGTACCATTAACGATTGAAAATATACACACTTTGATAGATATTTCAAAACTCACATCTTTTTATTATAATAGAAGAATAATTTTCATATTACGCATACCACTGATTTCTTCTTTAAAGTTCACCTTATACAAATGCATACCTTTACCAACCCCTCATAATCCTAATAATCCTAACTCTTTCGCTCTAATCCAACCTACCAAGCCTTATCTTGGAATAACAGAAGATAGACTTAGTTATAGTTTGCTAGATAATTTAAACGATTGTAATATTATTAATAATGATTATTCTATATGTCCTTTAATTTCTATATTTTCTACAATAAAGAATCCATGTTGTGAAACAAAATTGTTAACCGAAGTAACGTTATCTTTACCACCTCAATGTAACTCCAAACTTTTATATGGACAAATTGATGTATGGTATAAAATAAATAATAATAAGTTTATCTATGTACAGTCTGAGAAATGTAAATTAACTATAAAATGTAATAATATAATACAAGATTTCACTATTTTAGGAACAGGTATCCTAAGTTTAAACGAAAGCTGTATTGGTTTCTCTAAGACAATTCAATTAATGCCATCTACAACTAAATCTATTAAAATCGAAAATAAAATGAATTTAAACTTTAATATTACAGAAGACGATTGTTGTAATAAAGAAATTTTAAATAAATCAATTCCATACTTATATACTGTATCTTTAACTAGCCTAGACATGGAAACTCTGAAATATTCTTACCATTCCTTAAATAACTTAGAAAATGAGATCAATAGAGTTCAAGAACAATCTCACATAATAAAATATGGTAAATACTATTCATCATTTACATACTTTTTGATTATTTGCATAATTTTATATATTTCCTATAAAATATTTTGTTGCTCTATTAAGAGAAATAATGATTCTTGCCGTTGCATACAAATATTTAATCAGTGCAATACACGACGGATTGTTAAACACGAATCAAAGGTTAGTAATTCTATTGAGTTAACTGAAGTTTCATCATCAGACGATGATAGAAAAGATTCTATATCCTTACCCAATATGCCAGTGAAAAACCAAATGAAAAGAACATTTGGTAAATTTCACTTATCAAATCGAAACTTATGTAATAACTAAAAACTATATTACTTTACTATACTTATTTCATAAGGCTTCATGTTACATTAGAATATAAGTTTATATTTTGTTTTATACACGGTGTCTTAAATATTAATATTACTAAACGTTTGTATTTGAAATAAAAATTAAATCTTAGCATTAATACACTGAATCTTCTACTATTTCATTATTCACTGAATCTTATAAAAAATACTATATTACTAGTTCATAATGTTAATAAATAATTTCTTATAATTTTGTGAAGATATTGTTTAAGAATAGTTTAATTTTACTATGCTTTTGTATCAATTCAATTTGATTTTATAATAATAACAAATAATTGAAACAATTCTATTTTACTATTTTTTAATTATTTTTGTATTCAAATCATTTTTTTTCTCACTGTATCGTTTGAAAGACTCTGCTCATCCCTTATTAAAAAGAAGGATAAGCTCCGTCAAAAGGGGGGAGATGTTATGTCCAACCCTAGTTAGATAAAAGCGCTGACTCGATTATTATATTTACTATAAAAGCCTAGAGTTTGAGGTAATCGAGGCAGTGCAGTTCCAACCCATATTAAGTGCATATCGCACACGCCGTTCGCGGTTTTTTTTGTACATTTTTTGTATTAATTTAATATTGGGGAAATAAACCAAAAGAACTTCTGGGATTGGGTGTAAAAGTTTTTTTTTAAAAACACCTTCAGAGCGGCCCTCCTAACAGTACGATGGGTGATCCAAAAGTAATGATAATGAAAATATAACACGGTAATTAAAGTTAAAATAATAATTTATTTTTCTACATAGTCTCCTAACAAAACAATACATTTAGTCCATCTTTTTTCTAAACCCAGGACTCCCTTTGAAAAAAATTCTTTGTCTTGACCCTCCCAAAACGCTTCAACAGCGGCCATTACTTCGCTATCGTCTTCGAATTTCTTGCCTCGGAGGCGTTCCGTGAGCCGAGGAAAGAGGTAGAAGTCATTAGGAGCTAGATCTGGTGAATAGGGAGGGTGTTCGAGCAGTTCGAATCCCGTTTCTTGAATGGCAGCCATCGCAACCGCGGCTTTGTGAGCCGGTGCGTTGTCTTGGTGAAACAGCACTCCAGCTCGCAGTTTGCCGCGTCTTTTTTCCTTAATGGCCTCCCGTAATCTTCTTATTTGGTCTGCGTAGTAAGAGCCCGTAATAGTGGCTCCCTTTTCCAAATATTCCACCATAATTATGCCTTGAGCGTCCCAAAAAACAGATGCCATAACCTTTCCCGCCGAACTCGAAACTTTGAATTTCTTTGGCGTCGGTGAGGAGGCTCGCTTCCAAGTCATCGATTGTTGTTTCGTTTCAGGATCAAAATGGTAGATCTAGGTCTCGTCCATAGTCACAAAACGGAACAAAAAATTTTCTTGATCTGCTTGGAACTTTTCGAGATTGACCCTCGAAATGTCAACTCGATTTTTCTTTTGCTCGTCGGTTAACATTCTGGGTACCCAACGCGCTGAGACCTTTTTCATATGCAACTCGTTCGCAAGGATTCTTTGAATGCTGCCAATTGAGATCCCTGTGACCTCAGTTACACGCCTGATGGTCGACATCTTCGACTTTTTTCACGTTGTCTTCAGTGAGGGACGTGGATGAGCGTCCTTCGCGATGTTCATCTTCAGTGGATGTTCTGCCCAGTTTAAACTCCTTGGCCCAGCGTGCAACTGTAGAATATGGAGGAGCAGAGTCCCCCAGTGTTTCCACTAAGTCACTGTGTATGTCTTTTGAAGACATTTTTTTCAAACAGAGGTACTTGATGACAGCTCTAATTTCGTTTTTCTCCATGTTGATGTTTCTCTTTGACAGTTCGTATTCAAATGAATGCATCTCCCGGAAATCGTGATCCATTTATATGATTTTTTAAGCTGACGTAGTGAGTATATAAGCAAGCAAAAAATATTTTTTTTGGATTTTTATGAGACCTGAAGTAACCGATTATCATTACTTTTGGATCACCCCTCGTATATCCACCACAACATTCACTTACGATCACGGTGGACTGTGTGCTCGTTTGTACCTTAACAACATTTCTAAACATGGAACATTTCTAAATATGGAACATTTCTAAATATGGAACATTTCTAAATATGGAACATTTCTAAATATGGAACATTTCCAGATGTGGATTAATTCTATATGCGGCAGAGGATATACACACCTACGTTACGACGTGGCACCTTGATGGTGAAGCTAGCGTCTGCGTCCTTCTTTCCACGCAGAGCGGGATCCTGTTGAGGTTCGCAGCCACGCGCCCAATCACCGCATGTCTCCCGCACCGACACTATGATACTGCGGATACATAACACTTGTAGAATTACTAACTCATAGTTTTACTAATTGCCCGAGCTTTTTGTCAAGGGTCCGTGTTGGTACAACTTTCAGAGACGTTGTTCCGCCAAGCAGCAGTGCACCAGCCGATGAGCCGCTGGAAGGATACAACAGGAAGTACAATTACAGATTGTGAAGCATTCCACTTGTGATTAGCTGTACTGTGAGTATGTATGGCTTGACTGCCTCGTTGGTCTAGTGGTTGTAGTACGCCTGCTGATCATGAGGTCCTGGGTTCGAATCCCAGGTTAGGCTAAAAAATTGAGCTTTTCCGTCAAGAAATTCTCAGTAGCCGCCTGTAGTAACGAAGTTGGCGGTGTCCACCCCCGTGCCTCGGAAAGCACGTAAGCCTGTTGGTCCTGCGCCTGATCTCTCTCCGGTCATGTCGGCTTGCCGTCCCATCAAATTATGAGAGTGAGGGAATAGAGAGTGCATCTGTGCTTGCGCATACACTTGGGCACTATAATCCTGTCCTGCGCCGATGGCTAGTCTCCGTTGAAGCTGGCCGCCGTGACCGAAATTCGCTCTGGAGGACATTATTATTATTATGACACCTCAGTTATAAAACAAAATTGAAGTAACGAACATATGTACAATCCAGTCCACATAGTAAGTGGCCTCTGCAGCCCTTGGACCTCTCTTGGCAACCAACTTCAAATAAAGAAGGCACTGACGCGACTTTCAAAAATAAAACATGTTTTAAACACTGTTTTCTGTCAATGTATCAAAAAAAGTCAAAGAACATGTTGTAGTGAAATATGTTTGACAGTTTATTGCACATTGCACATTTTAACTATATTATTTCTTTATAACTACAGAAACAAAATGTTTGAAAACAAATTTATAGAAATATTGTCATTTTGAAGGATAAGTTTGAATAACTGTTGTAAATTTTCCACACTTTTTTGAGTGCGAACTCCACCGTCAACAAAACATGTTGTGTGATTTATTTTATGCGATTTGTTTCAAAACATTACATGTTGGATGTTTTTCAGTGCAAACGTACTGTTGGACATGCGATGTCTTATATTATAACCCTATAATTATACCCTTCAGACTGGAACACAGCTAAACGCACTGCTATTTGACGGTGGCAGGTAAGAGGGTGGTACATACGAAGACGGATTCGTAGGCAGTAAAGAAATCCCACCAACTTTTTATAGAATAAGGGTGACGAATAAGGACACAGTCCACCTGATGGAAAGTGGATGCTGGGGCCCATAGACATCTACATTTATCCTCGATTAAGAATCAAATCTCAGATGCGTTGTCACCCCTGAGGACTAAGATGGAATGCCTCGTTTCCAGTAAAAAAGAGTCTCCAAATCTCTACACTCACCATCGAAACACAGCAGTATTAAGCTGCTATTTTACGCTAATATTCTGTGAGAGCATGGTCCATCCTCGGTCAACGGTACAACCATAATATAGCTGCAGTGTAGCTCTACCACGTATAAACCTATATACGTATATACCTGTATAATATATACGTACGACTCATTGTTTGATTTACTAATAGCAACCAGATTATGGATGTGGTCAGTTTTTATACCTGATAGTCACGCGGCAGCTTTATTACGGCTGCAGTACGATAGAGCCGTCTCGACTAAGGAAGCACCACATGTTCAGAATACCAACGTAAAATAGCAGCACAATACTGCTGTTTTACATAAGGAGCTACAAGAACCAGAGACACTTTACTGGTAACAAGGTATTCCATCTTCTCACTCAGTACCCAGAGGTGACAACGTGATATATCGAGGATAGATGTAGATGTCTACTTATCATAAGGTCCAATTATCAAGTGTGCACTTTGTCACATTTACTTGTTTTCAAAAACCTCGAAAACTCGCCCATTCTACACAAAAAATAATAATAAACACAAAATTTAGGAAAACTAAAGCCCCCCACTTTCTCGCCGTTATTCTGAACCGGTGTAGATTTTGACGTTTATAAGAGCATTCATAGGTCATCGATCGATGCATACAGATGGTTCGGGACCGCCCTACGTAGCATTCCTTGCGGGAGGTCTCTATGTATGTGTGATGGACTGTAATGATGATGAAGATGAAGAGAAACAAAGAGCTTAAGGGGATAGAGTAAGTCAGCTCAAATTCTAATTTCGCCCCCACTTCCCCGCGCGTCGTATGCTATGTACCGACATGTTTGTAATCACTAATACTGTAAGTAGAAAGGTCTTTAGACACTTATTTCATTAGGTTTATCATATTTATGCCTGTTTCTTAGCGCCAAGCCAGTCGCTTCTTATTTTTATTACGGTTATTTCCCATTTTAAGTTTACATCGTCCTGTTGCGTAATGTATATTCTGATCGTAAGCGACACAACTTCTCCCTTCAAAAGCCGGAGCGATACTAACAGGAATCAAGCTTCAAGACGCCGATAGTTTAGATAATTTCTTTTTACAGTGAAAATAATGGTATTTTAAAAAAGTAAATAACATAAGCACTGCTTTATAGTTAGTTCAGTTAGTATGCAAAGTTTCATGATCTTATTTAAAGTATTTTATGAATAACAGCGGTTTATTGTTCAGTTTGGAGGTAACTTTCGATTTTTTCTATCGAGAAAATTTTACGGAATCGTGCTTTCGTCTAACACAGTCCTTAACATAAATCCTCAACTTTACCATATATTAATTTCAAAATTAATGCTGCAATACTTTCGGCAAAACGGAGGATCTTGCTAAGCCATTTGAGGTTAAATTTCCCCTTAAAACAACCCTAAACTGAATAAAGATTTGACTTTGATCTTATAACAACTCATTGGGCAACCGCATACCTGCGTATAAGGTCCTTCTTATTCTTAATAGCCTTTCGCAACGGCTCGCGAAGGACCAACTGCACAAAGTCCTGAAGCTCCGCGTATATCGAACGGCGGGCCGCGTCAGCGAAGACTGTCTCCATGCGAGCCATGAGAACCTGGAGGCCCTTGATCATCGCTATCACTTCTATCATCGCGAACTTCTCCTCCGACGTGTAGTTGTAGCGCGTCGCCTGAGAAAAGATAAAATTGAATATCATTAAACATTCCATTTTAGTCCTCGGGGGTGACAACGCATCCGCATTTTTAATACGTGGTAGAGCCACTCTGCAGCTATATTATGGTTGTAGCACAAATGGGTCAGTTCAACCGGAGAAGGATCACACTCTCACAGAATAACAGCATAAAATAGCAGCTTAATACTGCTGTGTTTCGTATGGTGAGTGTAGAGATCCGGAGACCCTTTTTTACTGGAAGGCATTCCATCTTAATTCTCATGGGTGACAACGCATCTACGTTTTGATCCTTAATCGAGGATAAATGTATATGTCTATGGGCCACAGCATCCACTTACCATCAGGTGGACTGTGTGCTCGTTTGTCACCCTTCTTCTATATAAAAAATTGATTTTTAATCGAAGATAGATGTAGATGTCTTTGAGCTGTGTGCTCGTTTGTAATCCGTAGGCAATAAAAGTTGAATAACAAGTTTCCATGTGATGACAACGTAAAAGTATCCACTACTGCATTTCATCCCCTGGGTGTCGTAATTGGCAACTTTAGGAATGGTCAAAGAAATCTCATCGCTTTCGATGGATGGCTTATCAAAGGTCCACTACTGAGTAGAGACCTCTCCCATAAATTGTTTCAAACCAACACCCATTCTTACTTCGATCCAAAAAAATATTGTACATTATAAATGAGAGCCATTCTGCAGCTATATCCTATACTATTAAACGAGCAATTCTTGTATATATATAATTGGGATCTCGGAAACGGCTCCAACGATTTTCATAAAATTTAGTGTCCAGGGAGTTTCGGGGATAATAAATCGATCTAGCTAGGATTTATTTTTAGAAAATGTCTTTTTGTCCGTGTTTTTAGGCAATGAAAAACTGCTACAATATCGTTAGAATAAGAAGGTAAATTTTGACAGATTGTTAATGATTATAAATAGCTTAATTGGTATAATGGGCGGTCAAAGAATCGTAAAACCCCGGTTCGAGTCCAGACCAACCGACCAACTTTTTTTAATTTTTTTTTCAAGTTCCTTTTTTGAGAAAATCTATTTTTTCGAGCCCTTTTTTTTACTATTTTTTAAAAACACGAAAATTTAAATCAAACTAATTGCACTCATGATTTTTTATTCAAATAACCAGTTCAGTTTTTTCTATTATGTCGCTAAGATTAAAAAATATTATTCATATTTCATCAGTATGTAATTTGTATCTAAATATAATTTCCAAAACACACGAATTAAAAAAAAACCGAGCGAAAAATACCGAGCAAAGCTCGGTCAACCGGGTACTTATTAATAAAGCAAGAATACTTTGACACTACCGGGAAAGGATCACGCTCTCACAGAATAGTAAATGTAGAGAACCAGAGACCCTTTTAACTTTCTATACGTGGTAGAACATGTTGCAGCTATATTATGGGGTTGTAGTACGAATGGGTCGGCTTGACCGGGGAAGGACCACACTCTCACAGAATACCAGCGTAAAATGTAAAATAGCAGCTTAATACTGCTGTGTTTTGTACGGTAAGTGTAGAGAACTGAAGACCCTTTTTACTGGAAATGAGGCATTCCATCTTAGTCCTCAGGAGTTACAACGTATCTGCGTTCTGATTCTTAATTGAGGATAGATGTAGATGTCTATGGGCCACAGCATCTATTTACCATCAGGTGGACTGTGTGCTTATTTGTCACACTTATTCTATTTTAAAAAAAACCGAAAACGAGGTATTCAATATTAATTTTCAGGGATGACAACGAATATGCATTTTAATTTTAATTTACATAAAATAATGTATGAGGTAGAATGTTTACTCATTTGTCACCACTACATAAAAAGTAAAAAAAAATACTATAAAAAGCCATGGCCACCAATGAAATTGTTAATTGCAATTTCAAGCGCTGATTTACCACGTGTTCGGCGGTTATTTTTTTTTTTATTTATAGGATAGGGTGACAAATGAGCACACAGTCCACCTGATGGTAAGTGGTTGCTGTGGTCCATAGACATCTACATCTATCCTCGATTACGAATCAAAATACAGATGCGTTGTCACCCGTGAGGACTAAGATGGAATGCCTCGTTTCCAGCAAAAAGGGTCTCCGGTTTTCTACACTTACCATACGAAATACAGCAGCATTAAGCTGCTATTTGACGCCGGTATTCTGTGAGAGCGTGGTCCTTCCCCGGTCGAGCCGACCCATTCGTGCTACAACTATACTATCTATAACTGCAGCATGGCTCTACCACGTAAAAAAAGAAAACATCGTGAGGAAACCTGCACGTCAGAGAAATAATAAAAAAAATATTTCGAAGACATGTTAAGTTGGCCAACACGTATTGGGGCAGCGTGGCGGACAATTCCTTGCCCTAAAACCCTCTCAGAAATGAGCTATTGGACCATGGCTCAGTAGCTCGTCGTAAATTTCAACCTATACGCGACTTCGAACCCTGCTAGCACTAACGAAAATATTAATTTAAATTCTAAGAGCTGATTTAGAAATATTTTTATTCTCCAGACATCTTTTCTTCACCACACAGCACTTACTACGTGCAAAATTTTCTGAAATAAATATGTTTCGGAAAAGTAAAGTCCACACAATTTGAATTTAGAGCGGCCCGGTGGACTAATTGACTCGTGATCTTCTCAAAAATGAGCGGAGGCCTTTGCCTGGGACATATAAATGCTGTAATTTTATTTTACTTTAGAAAAATATGAACATACTCACCCTCTCATACTCCTCTGCATCGGGAGGGCATCTCGCGTTAATAGTATGATCGGTCGGATGAAGCAGCTTCCACGAGCACAGTTCCGTCAGCACTGAACACCAAGAAGACAGCAGTTGCAGCCCGCGGAGACAAAGTTCCGTCACCGCCTTATTCTCCGCATCTGAACCGGCCTCTTTAAATGTCGTTGTCACCTGGAAATAATTGATGGAACATTTCTATGTTGGTTCATTTTCAGTTAGTGGAACATTTCTAAAATGGATCACTTTCAGGTGGAACATAATTTGTAAGTCCCAACACATCAGGTCCCCGTGACCATAAGTACTGCTAAACACTCGCAAAGTCAGGGAAACCAAAATAGTAAATAATAGTTTCATTTCATTTAATGCCTCCAAAAATCCAATGGTTAACAATGGCCTCCCTCATAGATTGCCTCAATTAGAGATTGTAATCCCGGAAGGTTTTTTGAATACCGGGATTGATCCCGAGATCATAAAAAAATTGGAAATTGTTTAAAATAACTAATAATGTATTGTTTCCTGATGTCGACAAAGTTAATTTCATTGTTCTATAAATAACTTGATGCTCAATTTAGAGATTAAAATGTTTAAAATTATTTTTAGAACTAAAGTCGTAAACTCTAAATCACTTAATGTATCTTTTCTTCCATTGTTAGGATTTTGAAAATTTTAGTCCCTCATTGAGCGTTAAGTTATTTATAGAACAATAAAATTATCGTTGAGTTCAGAAAACAATGCATGAAAAGAAAATCTTTTCTCGAGACTTTAATGAAACAAAAGGATGTCATTCGAAACCTTCACCCCGGGATTGTAATCCCGGAGAAAAATCGGTGCGGGATCCCGGTTTTCGGGATCCCGGTATCCCGGGATGCAATCTCTGGCCTCAATGAAATGAAAATAGGCATTAATCATATCCACTTTACTTTGGGAACGGCAATAAAACAATAAATTTAGTAGGCATCTTTGACCTTGTCACTTCGCAGGGTCACAGGCTCAAGGGCAAAAAGCAAAGTAATTGTTCAAAAAAAATTTAAACGTTTAATTCAAAATTTCGTTTATTTTTTGTTAAATATCAGTGTCATAGGCTTCTACTGCGTTCACATGTTACACCCTATTTTTTTCCAGTCGGTAAAAAAGATCATCCAGTATATTACTTTGTGTTGGTATTAGGAAGATGCTACTTCTCATCTCCTGTATCAGTATCCATCTGCCCCTTCTTACACCACCACAACTCGGCGTTAATTATATTTTTAATGTGATCTTTATTTTTAGTACACTAAGATCTGTTTTTGTTTTAGTTTCAGTATAATATGTACTTACCTCATTGCTATACCTAGCGAGCTCCGATATATAGTTCTGGTGTTCCTCTCTGATCTGAGGTAGGTGAACCATTAGGTCTGCTTGAGGAGATGGTGGATTTGGACTGGAAGACATAGGCCATCTGTAAACAAGAAATATAATTAGACTTCTTACATCTCATCGTCATGATCATTTCATTCAACTCACAGAAAAAAGGTTGCGATGAGAGAGGTTTCTGTAAGAAACTATAAATAACCAGCATAAGATAGCAGCATATAATGCTGCTATGTTTTATATGGAGAGTGTTGAATACCGGACACCTTTTTACTAATAACGGGGCATTCGTAGTCCTACAATTGACAATACATCTACATTTTGATTATTAATTTAACGTCCTCCAGACCTAATTTCGGTCACGGCTGCCAGTTTATACTGATACTAGTCATCCGCGCAAGACAGAATTACAGTACACGAGTGTGAATGCAAGCACAGTTGCACTCTCCATAAAGAGAGTGAGAGAGATTCTGATGCGAGTGTCTGTGACTCTAGACCATGACAAAACGGTCAATCTTCATCACCATCATCATCATCATCATCATCATTACAGCCCTTCACAAGTCCACAGTTGAACATAGGCCTCCCCCAAGTAATGCCACAAAGCACGGTCATGAGCCACGTGCATCCATCGACTTCCTGCATGCTTTACTTGGTCGTCACTCCATCTAGTGGGGGGTCGCCCTACACTACGCCTACCGGTACGAGGCTGTCACTCGAGAACCTTTCTTTCCCATCGGTTATCGGTTCTTCGAGCTATATGGCCGGCCCATTGCCACTTCAGCTTACTAATCCGTTGGGCTATGTCAGTCACTCTGGTTTTACTGCGGATATCCTCATTTCTGAGTCTATCACGCAGAGAAACTCCGAGCATAGCCCTCTCCGTAGCTCGCTGAGCGACCTTGAGCGTCCTCATACGGCCAGCAGTGAAGGACCACGTCTCAGATCCGTAAGTCATCACTGGCAACACGCACTGGTTGTACACTTTAGTTTTCAGAGATTGAGGTATACCTGACGAGAAGATGTGCCGAGTTGAATCCGTCGATTGACCTCTCGGTCGAAGTTGGACTTACCTAGTCGGACTATTTGTCCCAGGTAAACGTACTCGTCAACAACTTCGAGCATAGTGCTCCCAACAACTACCGGCATAGATGTGACATGGACATTAAACATGATCTTTGTTTTGTTCATGTTCATCTTAAGACCTATCCGTTGGGAAACACCATTGAGGTCATTGAGCATAGTGCTAAGGTCCTCCAGCGATTCTGCCATAAGGACTATAAGGTCAATTTTATGGATCGATTATTATATGTTTTCCATTTACACACAAATAATAAATACTTAAGAGAACAGAATACCATTTTCTACTAAATTATACCACTATCCTTTAAAATATCAAAAATTTATTAACCATCCTTACTTACGAGTATATTAATCTACGAAGAATAATTACTTTGGCAGTTAGACCAAAGTTTAGAGACTTAGCTACTCAATCCATAGTTCAATGAAGCTGAGTGACTAAGACAATAAACTATTTGCATCTAGCTTATACTTTTTTTAAAAAAAAGAATATTAACAATGCTATAAACATTGCTAATATTCCCCTTAACCACTCGTGGTAAGCTTAAATTGCTTGTGTTACGAGTGGTTCACGCCAGTAGTCGAATGGTGGATTCGAACCCACGACCTTTTTGAGTTCGCGGTCCGCGCCCCGCCATTAGGCTACTGTCGCTAATTCATTTAGTAAGAATAACAAACTGCATTACTCACTTGCTGGGGTCATAGTGTTTAGATCTCTTGATATAATTAAATGGGGCGATTTGCATGTCTCCAAAAAGCGGCACCACCTCGAGGTTCTGAAAAGAAAACCTGTTTTGGCATCATGCTTAATCAACACATAATTATTTCTTTTACATTATAAAATCTCCGGGCCAGCTCCAAGGGCAACTTGGTGATGTTCTCGAATAGAGTTAACTGTCTTACCTGAACCATTATTGTATGGTACATATACTGCAAAATAAATAATCTGAAGTCAATTACTTAGAGATTTATTTATTATTTATTTCACTTTTCTTTATAATCATAATTAATTACTAATAATAGGCTATGTTATCACCTAATTATAATAATTATGTAATATGATCCTTGTTGGTTAAAATAAAGATATAGTAGAAACCCACTGCCAGGCACACATCATGCTGGATTCATACGTGGTATATTAGTAGTATAGTTGTAGTAAAAATGGGTCAGCCCGACCGGGGAAGGACCACACTCTCACAGAATACCAGCGTAAAATAGTAGCTTAATGCTGCTGTGTTTCGTAGGGTGAGTGTAGAAAACCGGAGACCCTTTTTACTGGAAACGAGGCACTCCATCTTAGTCCTCAGGGGTAACAACGCATCTACATTTAGATTCTTAATCGAATGTAGATGTCCATGGGCCACAGCAACCACTTACCATCAGATGGACTGTGTGCTCGTTTGTCACCCTATCCTATAAAAAAAACACCACACAAAGTCCTGGGATCTCGAACGCAATACCTCTCTGCGTTTCTTTTTCGTAGTTTTTACGTGGTAGAGCCATGCTGCAGTTATATTAGTAGTATAGTTGTAGCACGAATGGGTCGGCTCGACCGGGGAAGGACCGTGTCCTCATAGAATACCGGCGTAAAATAGAACCGTAACGCTGCTGTGGAAATGTGTAATTTCGTATGATGAATGTAGAGTAGCGTTCCATCTTTTTCCTCAGGGGTGACAACGCATTTGCATTTTGATTCTCAACTGTAACTGTGAAGAAATCTTATTATGAGTTTTGGTGGGAACTTGAACGACGTCGGATTGCTGCTCCTGTATTATTGTTTAAATAATGGTTTGAAGTGGATCTTGATACGTAAAAGTGAGGCGATTTTGTGTATTAAATGTCTGCGCATATGAACTATTTGTGAAAACGATGAAATAAGTGCTCCAATGATGATGTGAATCTCAAGATAAGGTGTCCTGCTTAGGCGCTTTGAGATAATGTCGTCATTGACTGTCTGATGGCTTAAACTGCCATTAAAATCTTCCAAAACCTTCACAATGTGATGCATCAACATATATTGTGAAGAAGTTGTGAAAAAAATAACTATAAAGGATAATTTCTTAATATACTTGACACTGGCAAAAGTACAACCATACGAGTCCATTACCAAAGAAAGAAAAAACTTATTATTTTTACTCGTATTATCTGGATGGCTCACCTTGAAGATCCTGTCGATTCTGTCGAGGCGAATCTTCTTTTTCTGGTCTAGCCGGTTGATGTTGCACAGATCGGAGTCCATCAGGAATAGACCAAAACCCATGACCTAGAAAATGTATGAAACATATTATATACAATTGCAGTCACCTGGCTCACTTTGACATAAGGACGTCAAGAAGTCTTTTTGACATGACATAGTGCAGTGTTCAAAACGTTGCTATTATAAGCTTGTAGTAGTGGAGTAAGTTTTTTTTTATTAACAGGCTTTACGGCTCTGGGTTCTAGCCCTTCTGAGCCTATCATTTCTTTTTTTTATATATATTTTTCTTCACAATATGCTAATGCGTCACATTGCGAAGTTTTTGGGAGATTTTGATGACAGCTCAGCGGACAGTTGATGACGACAACCACTCAAGTTCATAAGGCGCACAAACGATTAAATTAACTTGAGGTTTATATCAACTTCAAAGCACTTGTTTCGTCGTTTTCTCTAACAGTTCACACGCGCAGACACTTAATTTACAAAATCGCATCACTTTTACGAATCTAAATCCACTTCAAACTATTATTCAAGCGCCAAAACAGGAGCGACAGTCCGTCGACGACCAAGTTCCCGCCAAAACTCCAGTGAAGTAAGATCGTCGCGAGGGTGCCGTTAAAGGCGACAGAGGAAAACTGAAACAGGAGATGGGGAGCGATAACTTTCCAATAACAACTAAAGTTAAAGACTCTGGTTGCCAACCCGCTTGCCAAACGTGCCAACAATCACAAAACTCCCTATAAGGCAATATATGGAGAAGCCATAGGTTCAGCAGTTTACTTTTATAGCTTGTAATGGATGAGTGAAAGACAAGTAAGTATAAAATTACACACAATGTTTTTTTTTTTTTATTTTCTTAAGAGGATTGTGAAGCTGTAAATTTTCATACGAAAAGCGATAACGTTTTGCCTCCCGTAATTATAGCCTAATTTTCATAATTTTTGAAATGTTGTAGATATAATAAACAAATAGGTCTGTACGTTTTTATTTGAAGGAAATATTGCGTACGATATAAGTTATTAGCATCTCAATATCTATATTTTTGACTTAAAAACTTTCTTAAGCGTTTTTATTATTTTTTTAAAATTAAACTAAACTAAATTACTAAAAAAGAAGAGAAAGGGAGAAAAAGAGAGAAGAGACGTACAGACCAAAATTAAGGTATACTGAATCTAATGAGACCAATGTTGTCACATTTCGTAAAGGTTTAGGGGGGTGTTAACATTATCGCTCTAAACAATATTTTAAATCTATTTTAAATATATTTCTCTCTATCGCACAACGGCGATACGGAGCGAGCAATATGAAACAGATAGCATTTTTGAAAATACCGTATCGGCACTTCAGAATCCTCTCATTCTTTTTTTTTCTCTTTTTAAAATGTTACTCCCACACTAAGATTTTCTACTGTAACGTGGGGACCGTTTACATACATAAATTGGACAAAAACAAAGCAGACCTGTAAATTTTTTATAGGCCGTACAAATACTAATTTCGTGCAGGATTCGAACCCACGGCCCTAACGACGCAACTCAATGGTAAGCCAATGCGTCGGGGAGCGGTCATTGAAATCGATATTATTACTTTAATTTAATGTATAGTGTTTTATACAACAATTTTCATTCACTTGCAAGTTATTCTTCGTTGTAAAGGGCCATAACCAACATTTAGAGAATTATAAATGTTTTTGTATACTTCAAGTATACAAAAACATTTATAATTTTCCAACTGCTACAACTCCTGTTGCCTAGATCAGACATACCTTCACCAGCATATGCTTCTCCGATGGGGTCAAGTACATCTTTGTCTCGTACATGTGAACGCAAATGTTCACAACGTCAGCTAACAGGTCTTCGTAACCTGAAAACCGAATTTTGTACAATGTCATTTTTAATGTATGGTATTGGAAAATTAATGGTATATAAAAAAAAACCTAGAACTTTTTTATAGTCTAAAAGTGCTAAACGAGCAAACAGTTCACCTGATTGTAAGTAAACTCTTGGGCCTATTATATAGGCCTAGCATTAAGCTCCTATTTTACGCTGGTATTCTGTGAAAGCTTGGTTCTTCCCCGGTCGAGCCGACCCATTCGTGCTAAAACTAATATAGCTGCATAGAGGTAATGTTCTCGAATTATTTTATTTCTCAAACATGCCGGTTTCCTCGCGATAATTTCCTTCACCGTCGATCACATCGTAATGCACTTAAAATGGCAATGAAAAATTTCTTAAGTGCCGGTTCGGATATAAGCCCAGGTCGTTCGCATCCTGTGAAATTTACCTTAGCTCCTGACATAACATGTATTTTTCAATTTTTTGATATGAAGACATTGTAAAAATGTTATTTATTCGTCAGTCCATCCGATTGTCTGTCAGGACTAAACTTTGAAATAGCTGAATCGATTGTGAAACATCACCAACAGATAGAGAGCAAAGCCAGGAGTGAACTAGGCTATATTTTATAAAAATATTTGATTAACCCCTCGTCTGTAAAAACGCCATATTCTGGCGTCTCAAATAATATGCGCATCTGTCAAACGCCATAATATGGCGTCGAATGATAGCAAACTATTTGTAACATATATATGACATACATAACATACATATGTATAACATATATATCTGTTATGCATAATCTGATAGCTTATTTAATAACGTTTCCATTGATATATGATTTCAATATACTTACTTTATATATATATATATATATATATATATATATATATATATATATATATATATGTATGTATATATATATATATATACTAAGTATACCTGTTATATACTAAGTACTTCGGAAAGTGCTCGACAGATGCGCCATATTGGCCAAAAGGACCCCGACATTCGAGGTGTTAAATAAATGGTAATTGATGATAATTTAAAAAAAATTAAATGACCCCACATTAACAGATCCGATTCCGGCGAAACCAGGGCAAGTCGCTTGTATATAATATAATATAACTGGAGACGCCAGTAACTTAAGGTATCTTCGATAAAGATTTAGTGGACTGTAATTTTGGTGCATACGGCAAAGGGGAAAATAAATAGGTGGGATAGCACGCACTGACCTGATGAGGGCTGCCGCGCCTTCCTCCTGGAGTGTCTGCTATATAGCGAGCTCGCCACGTGGTTCGGCGCACACGCACTCTCGGAACAGTCTCGTGAAGTCCCACACTCTCCGCCTTTGCCCTTACGGGGGCGTCTCACACTTTTATGAGTTACAAAGACACAATGTCTGATGCGGTGAATATTAAACGTAAACAGGAGAACTCAATGTTCGTCCTGCGCGGTTTGCGGTTAATGTACATAAGACGCGACGGGTGGCCGTGCGTTGCGGATGGCGTAATATCACTTAGTATAATGACGCGCGCCGAGATCCTCTTTTTCACCTCGGCGGCAGCGCGTGCGGTAGGAAAGGGAAGGAAGGAAGGAAACAAAAAATATGCACTAGTCATGTTGATAAAGTAGATATAACTTAGGACGAACTCAATACGATATGTAATGTAATGTTGATAAAGTAGATTGTTAACTGGCGTTACCATTTCCTCCCGCCCTTAAAGGGTCACCTTTAAAAGACAACCGTAATATAAAAAGTAAAAGGAAAACAAATAAATAAGCGGTATATAAAGTGAGAGGATGCGCTCAATGCGCATGTCTCATCTACTAACCTTACTTGGTAAGCGAGAAAATGTATACATAAATATAATATTGCGGTTTAATACTTTTTTAATATATATAAATATAAACTTAATTCCTAATTTAGATAAATAATTATAATCAAAATAATCGTGATTTATTGTCTTGGGAGAGGGCAAATACGAGCAACAGGACGGAGATATGTTCCCTTAGTAGTTCTCACGGTCACTACTCGAACTACGCCATCCTTCGAAGGATGAACAGACTTGACAATCGCTAATGGCCAAGCAAGGGGCGGTTCATTATCATTTATCACAATTACAACCATGCCTGGTACGATAGCCGTAGACGGGGTGTTCCACTTCTGACGAACTTGTAATCCGTGAAGGTATTCCGTCCTCCACCGATCCCAAAACGACTGAACTAATTTATCCAGTAAAGAATGCCTGTGTAACAGACTGGTAGAGTCAGATTTGACTTTGGGTGCGGGTAATGACAATAAAGGTGCGGTATTCAAAAAATGACTCGAAGTAAGAGCTGAAGGCTCTGCAGGATCAGAACTCAATACTGTCAAGGGCCGCGAGTTTAGCAAGCACTCAATTTGCGCAAGAACAGTATTAAGCTCTTCGTATGAAAGTAACTGATGTCCGATAACTCGGAACAGATGCGTTTTTACGACTTTGATCATACTCTCCCAGGCGCCTCCAAAATGAGGAGAGTTGGGACAGATGAACTTCCATGTTATACGATTCTCAGCACACTCTTGCTCAAGCTTTGGGCGGTATTCAACGTTTAGAAATTTATAGAGATCGCGAAGATACGAAGCGGCACCTTTAAAATTCGTTCCATTATCCGAATATAAAAACTGAATCGGCCCTCGTCTAGAGAGGAAACGTTTAAGCGCAGCGAGGAAACTAGAACTACTAAGATCTGTAGCGATTTCTATATGTACAGCTCGAGTCGTGAGGCATGTGAAAACACATAAGTACGCCTTCTCGCTGCGTACACCACGACGACGTACAGGAGTGTATGCGATAGGACCGGCATAATCGCAGCCCGTGTGTGTAAATGCCTTAATAGCTTGTCTTACACGACTATGGGGAAGATCAGCCATCAAAGGGTAAGTTGGACGGGGTCTAAGCCGGAAACATATATTACATTTGTAGACTCTGCTTCTCACAGTGCGGCGTGCGGAAAGTATCCAAAATTTTTGACGGAGCAATGACAATAACAATTCAGGCCCAGCGTGTAAATTTTTAATATGATAATAGTCAATGATCATGTTCACTACATGATCACTGCGCGGGAGTTTAATTGGATGTTTTTGTGTGTAATCTAATGCGGAGTTCGAAAGACGACCACCAATGCAGATTAAACCATTCTCAATAAAAGGCCTTAAACGATTGAAAGCGGGCGAGCAAGGTTTGTTACCTTCAATATTTAAATATTCCACTGCAAAATGCTGTTTTTGCAGGGCGCGGAGGATTATAACCTCAGAGAAACTGAGATCATCAGCAGTCACTACAGTAGTGTTGCGGCGGGGCAATAATTTAGCAAACTTACACACGTACGCAATTATACGTAGAAGTTTACTCCAAGAAGAGCTGCGGAGTGCGAGCTCATAAATCGCAGAATTACAGACGGATGTGCACACAGTGTGCGACAAAATCTTCTTCTCAGGCATGTTTGCAATAACCTCATTGTCTAAAGTACGAAGAGGCCATTGAGATGGATCTAACGAAGTCCACTGAGACCCATGGAGCCACAGGGGTTTTGAAACTAATTTATTTGGCGTAACGCCACGTGAAAGTATGTCAGCGGGATTCTCAGTACCTGCGACATGATAAAAGTTATCAGCGCGAATATTGTCGGTAATCTGAACAACGCGGTTTGCAACAAAGGTCTGCCACTTGTGTGGCGAACTCTTTATCCAGTACAGAGCTACTTTTGAATCTACAAAGGCATAGACTGATATTGCAAGGTCAAGAGAATAATTGTCGAGTACTCTGCGAAGCAATTTTGAGAGTAAAACCGCTCCACAAAGCTCAAGGCGTGCAATAGATAGTGGTTTCGTCGGTGCGACTTTAGTCTTTGCACAAATCAACTGGACGGTGTTACCATTGACGCTCTTTACATGTATGTAGACTACGGCACCGTATGCGTGCTCGCTGGCGTCGGAAAACCCCAGGAGTGACGCAGTACAGTTTTTGGATACACCAACATGTCGCGGGATACGTAAATCATTAAGAGCTGGTAATTCAGCACAGAATTGCCTCCACATCTTAATAATTGGCGGTGGTGGTATGTCGTCCCAATCTAAATTAAGTTGCCAAAGCTGCTTTATTAACAATTTGGCGTACGCGACTGTGGGAGCAACGAAACCCATTATGTCCCACAGGCGAGCGACAGTAGATAAGATGGCGCGCTTAGTGCACGTCACATCAGCGGGAACAGATATCTTAAAATAAAAGGCGTCACTATCGGTAGACCAATGCAAGCCTAGTATTTTATGTGGCATTGATTTATCGAACTCTACTTCTCCTGTAATTTTATGGGAAGTAGGGAGGTCATCTAAAACAGATCGACGGTTGCTATGCCATTTTATTAGGTCCCATTGGGCACCCTTGAATAAGTCTATCAGCTGCCGAGAGGTCTCACTGGCCTCGGATTCACTGGGCATAGAGAACGCGATGTCGTCCATATATAGCGAAGTAAATGCGATACGACTCGCAAGCGGATACTTTGCGCCGTCGTCATCAATGAGCTGTCTTACCGTGCGCAATGCATGGTATGGACTCGAAGTTAAACCGAAGCACACGCGATTGAAGTGGTATAACACAAGTGGGTCTTGTGGACGGAAGCGGTATAGGAAGCATTGGTAACGACGATCAGAATCGCGAACAACTATTTGCAGAAATTGTTGGCGAAAGTTAAAATTATATTGAACAAGTCGCCTTGCAAATTTGGTCCTGAATGCAGAATATCATTTAATGATCGCCCAGTGCTAGTCTTACTGCTAGCATCCAGGACGATGCGCAGACGCGTTGACTTCTTATCTTCGCGTAAGACTCCATGATGCGGTATGACATATATTGGAGCGGGTTCATGAGAGTCATACGGCGGTGCGGGGGATATATAATTTTAGCTAAGTATTCCTTTATGACGTCATCATATGCTAACCTTAATGTAGGCGAGGCTTGAAGTTTCCTCTCCAAGCACATGAATCGTCGTCGAGAGGTTTCATAAGAATTTCCGAGAGAGTAAACGTCATCTTTAAATGGCAGGCCAACAATATATCTACCAGTAAAAGGATCGCGGGATGTCGTAGATTTATAAAACTCTTCACATTCAATGTCTGAAGGACACTGAATGGGCGGTGCGGAGGGTGGCTGTTCAAGCTCCCAAAATCGTTGCACTAATTTGTCAACGATAGGAGACTCTAGAACTGAGCAGCACGTTAACCGATTTCGATTTTACAATTTTTTCAACTCCACCGAATCCCTTTACTACAGTACATTCGGTATCGTGTTGTTGAACGCCTAAACGATGACAGCACTCTTTAGTCATAAAATGGTTTTGAGCCGCGGAGTCTAATAATATACGAATAATTTGTTTCTCTCCCTTAGCATCGTAAGCAAATACTTGAGCGGTTGATAATAAAACAGTTCTCTGCGAACGACTTGCGCGCGCGGGAGGCGGTGAACGTTGAGAAACATTCTTGAACGAAGTACACAGCGCGACGTCTGAACGCGCACCTGCGGTGAGGGGTGGCGAGTGTGCGGGCGCGGGGGTTGTAGACTTCAGTGTAACTGGCTGAAGCGGTGGAGAACGCGCCAGCGCAGGGGAAGCATTATCGCTTCTGCGGTGGAAGTGCAACAATGTGTGATGTTTAAATTTACAAACTCGACAACTATAATTTGAAGAGCAACTAGACACTCGATGACTTAAACTGAGACAATTCACACATGCATTGTTACTCTTTACGCATTTAAATCGTTCCTGCGGCGTCATTTTATTAAAGTCTGCACACTTAAATAGGTGTTGATGCACAATATTATCGCACAGACACTTTGAGCAAGTAGTCGTCGTGCTTACGTACGCCTGATACTTCGGCGACGAAGTATTATTACAGCGACGATTATTACCGTTACCTCGTCGATTGTTTGGTGCGCTATTAGAATTTGTACTAGAATCGGTGCGTTGCAAAACTTTGGAGCGGGTCCTAATAAAATTTACTAAATCATCAAAGGTAGGTACCATCGAGTTATGACTATATTCGAAAGAGCGAATGGTATCCGGGTCCAGCTTCTTAAGCGCGATATGAAAAACAATTAAGTCCGCGAGATTATCTAACTTTAAGTTTTGTAAAGCGCGCACTGCACTTATAAAGTTATCAGTAAATAAATCAAAATTATTTGCGGTGGCCGATTGCAATGGCTTAAATTCGAACATCTGATTAATATATGTAGATGCTAGCACACGCCGGTCTTCATATTTGTCGACGAGTGCTTGCAATAAAATTTTATAATTTTCAGCGCAAGGAGTTATACCTGAGCATACAGATAGGGCTTTGCCCGTTAGTTTACCTAGCAAATAGTATAACTTTTCAGCGTCGGTAAGCGATGTGTTGTCATGGACGGTTGATTTAAAGCTAGCATAAAATAAAGGCCATGAGCGAATGTCACCCGAAAATGGCATAAGTTCGATAGGCGGAAGTGAGAATCTGGCTTTAGATGGTGTACTAGTACTTTGTGAATTAGATTGCGAATATTGTAAATAAAGCCTATTTATTCTACCGCAAAGAGACTCAAACGCAATGAGGCTGTTATAATCAGGTTTAGCAATAGGGTTTATTTTTAATAAATGTAAATTATAATTGTCTAAGACCTGTTTAAACTCAATACGTAAAGCATTAATATTAGAACTTCCATCAAGAAAACGCTCCATCGTGGAAGTGATTATGTGGATGTCCGAGGACATATCATATATTTTTTGCACTATTTCAAATAAAGCATCTCGTTTAGCTAACAATAAAACCAACTCAGCATCAGGTGTGCCCTCATTATCCGAGGAATCGCTATTATTCGATGCTATTTGTTTTTTAGGCGGCATTACAACTTAAGTTATGCGGCAAAAATAATATAATTATAAGCGGGTAGTCTGTAAGCGACCTCGCTACGCGGTTGAATTATTAAATATTAGTTTCGTTAACGATGAACTTTAATTGTTAACTTTTATAATAATTATGAAGTTATTTACAACGAATATAATGCTTAAATATATGTGCAAATAATAAATGTAATTTAACAGTATAATCTGTAGATGTAGTTAAAAGTTGATGACGTGATGTGAACATACAACAAATAATTTATATAGATAATTATATGCTTATTCATTCTATGAATATAGTTTTAAAATTACTATGAATGTCACCTATTAGGACCTATTCTAGTGTTCTAATAAGGGCGGGGTTAATCCGAAGTCGGATTAAAATATAAATAATTAATTATATAAACGCTTATTACGATAACGATCTAATAAGGGCGGAAAGTCAAGGTCAATCCAGCGAGAAGTGACCATTAAAAATGGAGACGCCAGTAACTTAAGGTATCTTCGATAAAGATTTAGTGGACTGTAATTTTGGTGCATACGGCAAAGGGGAAAATAAATAGGTGGGATAGCACGCACTGACCTGATGAGGGCTGCCGCGCCTTCCTCCTGGAGTGTCTGCTATATAGCGAGCTCGCCACGTGGTTCGGCGCACACGCACTCTCGGAACAGTCTCGTGAAGTCCCACACTCTCCACCTTTGCCCTTACGGGGGCGTCTCACACTTTTATGAGTTACAAAGACACAATGTCTGATGCGGTGAATATTAAACGTAAACAGGAGAACTCAATGTTCGTCCTGCGCGGTTTGCGGTTAATGTACATAAGACGCGACGGGTGGCCGTGCGTTGCGGATGGCGTAATATCACTTAGTATAATGACGCGCGCCGAGATCCTCTTTTTCACCTCGGCGGCAGCGCGTGCGGTAGGAAAGGGAAGGAAGGAAGGAAACAAAAAATATGCAATAGTCATGTTGATAAAGTAGATATAACTTAGGACGAACTCAATGCGATATGTAATGTAATGTTGATAAAGTAGATTGTTAACTGGCGTTACCAATAACAAAGTTTACTCACCATTGATCTTTTCCAGTGCGTCCTTCACGGTATCTCTAATTTTGTTTTGAGTCGCAAGGAACATAGATAAGTTCTGTGACTCTTGAAGGCTCTGACTGTCAGCCATCACTTTCAGGAATTGAGCTGCCCTGGAGTAATAAAAGACATTTTTTATATAGAAATCAGTAAGTTTTGAAGTTTTCTTCCGCACAAAATTCGTTGAGGAAAGTGCCTGTCCGACCCTGACCTACTTATTCATATAAATCCTGGAGTACTCATTAGTTAACTCATTTATTACAACCTATCGAAAGTCTACTCTCTCACTCAGCGAGCTATGGAGAGGACTTTGCTCGGGGTTTGTCTGCACGATAAACTTAGAAATGAGGATATTCCCAGTAAAAGTTTTACGTGGTAGAGCCATGCTGCAGTTATATTAGTAGTATAGTTGTAGCACGAATGGGTCGGCTCGACCGGGGAAGGACCACGCTCTCACAGAATACCAGCGTGAAATAGTAGCTTAATGCTGCTGTATTTCGTATGGTGAGTGTAGAGAACCGGAGACCCTTTTTACTGGAAATGAGGCATTCCATCTTAGTCCTCACGGGTGACAACGCATCTGCATTTTGATTTGTAATGGAAGATAGATGTAGATGTCTATGGGCCGCAGCAACCACTTACCATCAGGTGGACTGTGTGCTCGTTTGTCACCCTATTCTATAAAAAAAATGAACCGACATAATAATGGATCAGTAAGCTAAAGTGGCAATGGGCCGGTCATATAGGTCGAAAAGCCGACAACCGATAGAGAAGAAAGGTTCTCGAGTTGCAGCCTCCAACCGGTAAGCAAAGTGTAAGGCGGTCCCCCACTTAATAGAGTGATAACCTGGTAAAATATTGTTACGAGCTTGAGGTTCGTTGCAATAAAAACTGCCGCTTGAATTACCAAAATTTACACTTTTATTATCGAACATTAATTAAACTTAATACACTAATAATTAATTACACTGATTCACTTTATTTCGCTCCGAAGCTTCGCTTGTCTCGCCAAATTCAATACTGCCTCGACCGCGTCTTGCAGCGCCTTTAAATTCACACCTTTAAATGCACATTTTCACCGAAACATCCAGAATATTCAAGTAAATACGCGCGCCAACCGACCAGGTGCTGAAAGTTCGAGTGTGGGGTTTCTAGAAAGCTTATTTTTTCTGTTCGATACTAGATGGCGCTGTTGGTCGAAAGTCAAGATTGACATTTTCTAGGAAGCCCTTCTCGCTCTGGTCCCCGACACTAGATGGCGCTAGTGCCGGGTACATGACGTCAACTTAGGCGCGCAACAATACGTAGGAAGACGATGGATGGAGATGGCTCAGGACTATGCTTTATGGTATTCCTTGGTAGAGACCTACATTCAGCAGTGGACTTGTGCTGTAATAATGCTGATGACCGAAATCCAACGATTAAAATAGGCCACTACCAAAGATAACCTTACGGTGGTCACGCCATAGATGCAACACTTGGGGAGAGGACTGGATTTTTTTAAATCTTTGAGCTGTTATTAGAATATTCTGCTGTCTACTTTTAGTTTTAGATTCCCTCGATCATCCCTTACGAGATCCACATGAGATTTATTTATTTATTCGTACTTTATAGCATTCCTTAAAACAAAAGAATACAAAGAGCGAACTTAATGCCTTGAGGCATTCTCTACCAGTCAACCCATGCAGTGGTGAGAATTTGACGTAGGTGTTGCAATACAGAATAAAAGAACACAAAACAAATGATAATTAACTACATACTATATACATATTACTAATAAATAAACTATACATATATGACACATCCATACATAAATAATATTATATACAAATATACAACATGTAACATAATTAACGCACTTTGAGAAAGTAGTTTGTTCAGAATCGTTAACTGAATCGATTCCTATCATTTTTAATGGAGGTAATTTTTGTGTGACACTAAATCTGTACAGTCAAAACAAACTGAAATGGACCGTAACTTTAGGCAATAAGACTTTTAAGAGTGCAGTTTTATTTGTATTATTACAAATTCTGTCATTCAATAAAAATGAAGAAAAATGAACTTCAACTTCAAGCACGTTAAAGTCTTTGCGTTCGTGGATTTGTACTGTGATCACAACATTCTTCCGGAATTAGTATAACTAATTTGATAAATAATCAGTGCATAAAAATGTTTAACAAAAAATTCAAGTATGTATTATGATTATAACATAATATACTGATCGGGGTGTCTGAGGGTGTGCGTTTATTATGTTACATATTGTATAAATACACAAATATACATACAAATATACTTATATAAGGTGATACCTCGAAAATTTGGTGGTTTTTCTATTTCACATATTTTTTAAAGTTTTATAGATTACAAATCAAAATTTTGGTATATGATTTTTCTCTATATGACCTTGGATTGTATAAAAGGAAATCATGAAGTTTTCTCGATAGAAAAAAAATCTCTCTAATTAGTTATATTTCTCCATGACACCACAATAATTTTACGAAAAAGTTCATGGAATTATTTTGATGGCATAGTAAATAATCATATCTAAGTTCTCATAAACCATTTTTTAATCCATAACGTATTTTTGTTAAAAAAAATTGTTGTTTGGCGCTTACTTAGATTTTTTCCGAGCGCTTGCTCTGTATAGCTATCTCACAATTTGCGTACTACGAAGTCATTGCATCACTTTCATTTTGACACTCCCTCAGTTGTCCGTGAGCTGCACAGACAAAGGAATAAGCCACGCCCCCAAAACTATGATTCATTTTCAAGGTATCCTCTTAAAAGCATACATAATTCAGACATATTAATGACTATGAATATAATATACGTCTGTTTAGCGACACATATTAAATGGATGAGCCATGTAAAATGCGTTGTGTATCTTTAATAGATGTTCAATATTCATGGACCATCTTTTTAAAAGAGTACTTATTGGGTGCTTTTCTGATGTAATCAAGAGATGACACAATGGAGGCGAGAATCAAACGATCGTCTATTATATTTCTAGTCTTCTCTCTACTATAAACCAACTCAACTCTATTAACAACTCACCTTCGGTAGGTGGAGTAGTCGTTCTTGACCGAGCTCTTCATGTTCTTCAGTTCGTCGAGCACAGCGAACATGTTCACGAACTTGCCCAGCGTCAGCAGATACGCTTCTGACACGAAGTCCCGTCTCTTTTCCGCGTGACAAAGGCGGCGCACTTCACCGCAAAAGCGTTCTATTGCTTTGCGCTGTTGAGATGTGTCTTTTAGTATTGATTATCTCTTTATACAGCATCAACATGTAACAAAAATCCTGTGGTTTCCGTTAAGTGCATTATCATTCCGTTAAGTGCATATGTGGTAAAGCCATACTGCAGCTATATTATGTTTGTAGCACGAATGGGTCAGCTCGACCGGGAAAGGACCACGCTCTCACAGAATACCAGCGTGAAATAGCAGCTTAATACATTTTTTACTGCTGTTATTCGTATGGTGAGTGTAAAGATCCCCAGACCCTTTTTACTTGAAACGAGGCATTCCATCTTAGTTCTCAGGGGTGATAAAGTATCTGCGTTTTGATTCTTAATCGAGGATAAATGTAGATGTCTATGACATCTACATTTATCTACTTACCACATACACTTACCACCAGAAGGATCATCACTCTATAAATAAAAAAAAATCAGATTCAGTATTCAAATGTATAGAAAAAACTTTACTTCAGAAAATTCAAACATAAAACAATCAAACAAAAATTTAAATAAATTTCGATTTGCAAATTGTTATGTAGGATTATTATCCCTGCATAGATGGGGAAGTAAGAATATTGTCAATGATCCCGCTTTACCCATGCCCTTGTCAGTTAGAGATAATAAAACCACATATAATTTGCAAATAAAAATTTAATTTAGTTAAATTTGATTTTTTGTTGGTTGAGTGTTCTGAAGTAAAGTATTTCTATATGTTTGTATACTGGTTGTAATAACCACGGGAACAACAGAATTTTTATATATTTATGTATGATGATGTATAATATAACTCTTCTGTACGTGTGATTGTCACTGAAATCCTAAATGGATGGACCAATTTTGATCAAATTTTATGTGTGATTAATTTCATTCGAGAACGGTTTAGATTCACTATTGGACCCGGTAGGTGGGGCTGTTATCGAGATACATAAATCACACGTGCGAAGCCGGGGTGGATTGCTAGTCTATTATAAAGAATTTAGGCTAAAGAACTAAACCTATCAGCCCATGTCTTACGGGTGTCTTAAGAGGCGACTTTGTAATACGCCGAAAGGTTCATATGGCTTCAGATCGTCTCGTTAACGCCAGGCGTAAAGTACCCACGCCACTGCTGAATATAGGCCTTTCCCATTATATAAAGGTAGAAGCATGAGAGGTTTTCTTTTTCATTCATATAGATTACATCATAGGAGGGATATTTGCCATAGCTGCCATGCTTGGCAGTCGGATTGGCAAACATATTGTTATTTTAGTCGTTATTAAAAATTGTAATGGTAAAGCCGGCGACGGGCAGCAGCTTCATAGGTGAGAGATGCCAGGCTGGCTTTCACTAATTCACTTCCCAGCCGTGGCGAATACCTAAGTATATACCTACCATGACCGTGTAGTAACGGTGTAAAAATAACCCCTATCCACATCGTCCCCATGTCGTAAGAGACGACAGAGGGGAAAAATTCAGAAGATACTGCTCCCTTGTCCTGGTTTGTCGCCGGCAGTGGCGTAGCTACCTTGTGTGGCACCCGGTGCGGAAGTTGGTGGTGTCACCCCATCGAAAGTAAAAAGCAATAAATTTTATATGATAAAGGACATGGATCATTTATTATTTATAATATTGAAGAAATAACTAAACACAATAATAACTAAGCAGAAAAGGAATTGTTATACAATTAAAATTTCTTCTTTTTAGCTTTGACAGCTGCAAACTCAGCAATAACTACATCGAAATTTATATTTTGTATTGCCTCGTGTTCGATGGCTAATATACCAAGATTGCTAAATCGGGATTGGGTCATAGATGCCCGCAAATAGTTTTTTTATTAGTTTTAATTTTCTGAAACTCATCTCACATGAAGCTACGGACACGCAAACCGTCATGAACAATTTTAGTGCAATCATAAGATTTGGAAGAGATTCTGTAAAATCCCATTCTACAATAAACTTTAAAAAATCTAGAGACACCCAATCAGTAACCGTAACATAA